>OX463829.1:28025714-29448214 GCA_949825045.1 Argyresthia goedartella
CTCGTTGGACACGCGGAATACGGTTGCTCGCTTCTTCACTGCTGTGTGCGTACACCTTATCATTTTGTTTGTTGTAGCTCTCTTCCACGGTGAAAATTTTTTCATCCGAAAAAGAATTTCCCGATGCTTTTTTCCTGCGTACCGCTTGAACAAAGCGCGGTATCTCTTCAGTCTCAGGTCCATTAAACGAGCGTCCAAACGATGGCCTGTTTGTCTTCGATATGCCCTAAGCCCTAAGTCTTCATTTAACACCCTTTTCACCGTGGTCCTGCTTAACCCCATCTGAAGGGCCAACAGTTTCTGCTTACGTATGGGATTTCTTTGAATTCGCGCCTTCCCAGCTTTTATCACTGCTGGAGTCCTAACAGAGCGAAGGCGACCACTTCTTGACCTGTCATCTAACTAGAGTCTTCATTGTATCGTTTTATGGTACGATAAACGAATCTTTTGGTTATATTCAAATTTTTCAGTAAGTCGAAAATCTGAATTGGCGCGTAACCGCAACGATGCAACGCAATTACTGCGACACGGTCTCCTTTAAGTGTCCACTCCATATTAAAAAATGAGGAAAATTCTAAAAAGTACACATTTTTATTTTCATGAAAAATTCGAAATTCGAATTCAATAAACTTTTTTGTGGCCAGCGTTCTAAATTCAAAAGTTTTTATTGTGTGACAGAACTTATGACCTGACTGTGTATATTATTCAGTGCATATTATCCTTGTACCTTAACTTCTAGACAGTATATGTTATATTGACCTATGACTCCGAATAATAAAAATGGAAAAAGGTGGGTTTTATTGCATACATTTTACAGACACATGTAGAAATAAACAACTTTTTGAACACTGCCACAAAATTAATAAGTATTATATTTGTTTCTTGTGCTCTTGAGCTACTAAGTCTCTTACTTATCGTTGATCAGAGTGCCTGTCCACATTTAGCCAAAATTCCATTAAAAGTGGTCATTGTGCTTTACTTTTTAACCGACTTAAAAAAAGGAGGGGGATCTCAATTCGGTGGTATTTATTTTTTAATGTGTGTTATCTCAATACTGGTACTATTTATGAACTGATTGAAAGGTTGATTATCCAGTTTGGACAAATTTTTTGAAAATTAGAAATCGGTTCAGTAGTTTGGTTTCTAAATGAAAAAGACTGGAATTATGATGTCAACCATACAAAGACAAAGACAAAGATAATTTCTTTGCTCAAACATGTATAGTACATAAACATGCATTTAGGTATAGATGGTGGTGTACAGTGGGTCTGGTAAACGAAATTGCGCATTATTTATAGCTTTACTGTGACTTATCAGTGGTGGTTAACTGTTCTCGTGGTACTCATCTATAATGTCATATGATACGTGTGGACTTGACTGTCAGACGACATTCGCATCCGATTTTGACGACTTTCGCATTCTGACGGGGGAGGCAGAAATAGGGCTTGTTTTTTTTAAATTTTAACTTGGTGAATTATGTATGGTTTCTATGTTCTTTGTTTGCATTTTTTCACTTATGTGCCGTTTATTGGTATTGTATTAAGCTCACTTTTGACGGTGGGATATAATATGTTGGTATTACATTACATCCCATAGTGAAAAATTAGCTTTATTATATTACTGACTATCGGATGACAGATTTCGTAGTCTCGTAATTTCCGATAACGATCTGTCATCACGTAGTTGATTTAATAATTTGTTGGCGTCCAAATCTGATAAGACTAATTAATGCCTTGCAAACTTCTGGCTCGGCTTAACGCAATATATATTTGTCCTTTTGCAAAAAAATATGAATTATTAACTCTGTAGATACTCGAATGTTAATTTTGGGGTATGGTGGTTCAAAAAGGTCAGTGTCAGTGTATGAAGCTGCTGGTTCCCTAACATTTTGGTGAAATATTATTTCAGGCATTGCAAGTTTCCTTTTTTAACATAGTATTAGTTCCACTTGTGACTTAATAAAATGTGTGCACAAATCTAGGAATGGAAAGTTCACCCACTTCTATTTCTTCAATTATTACCAAACTTGCCTGCACGATTTAGATGAGCAATACAATGTTCTGCGACGCCACGGGAAAACGCTGATATTTATTTTGGGGAAATATTAAATTTCACATCACAAATACTGATTTGGCAGCAAATATCAGGGCAAAATGCTATGGTAGCTTAGGTGAAGGGTAAAGGGGGTGAATGAAGCCCCCTTTATACTTCGTGTTAGGTTGAACATGCAAAACATAAACTTATACTCAAGTTTATTACTTTATTTACATTTATTTTATAAATATATACAAGACTTTATAAAGCAAAATAAATTATTACTACTATTTATACATATATTAACGACGAGCTCTGTGGCGCTGTGGTTGTGGCTCTGTCTTCCATGCGATAGGTCCCGGGTTCGATCTCCGGCTAGGGATACAGCACAAAAAAGGTCATGGATGTTTATATATGTGTGACGTCGCTGTTTCTGGTTCCCACGACACGGTATCCTAGTGTGGGGCCAGAAGCAATGTATATGCCACTATGTAAATGTTTTTGTTTATGTTTTACCTATTTATTTTATCTACACACGTATCATAAACCCTCTTTAATTCGTACAAAAACCGCACGTTACGATCAGCATAATGTTAAACTACTTGGTAAAAACTAATTTCTTATCTGAAAAATTACACATTATGACCATAATGTGTAATTTTTCTACACATTATGACATTCAAATTTCGAACGCCGACGCCCGCCTCGTGCCGCTCTTAGTTTGTCTATGAAGTTGGTACTGAAATTCATATTTCGAACGCGACGCCCGAAGTTGGTGCTACAGAACAAGCCAAACAACTGCAGAGCCACAATGCCGGTCAAACATGCGGTTCCTGAACACATCAAAGAGAGCTTATGATATGTGTGTAGATAAACTAGTGTATGTAACTGTACATAATTAGGCATTAAAACTCTCGAGTGATATTATTATGAAACACGCCTTCGGCTCGTTTCATAAACCCACATTCTAGTATTAATGCCCTCCATTATGTAGCAGTCACATAAACTACTATAAAAAAACATAAAAAGTGTTTTTTCTGATCCTTTTTTGCTGTGCAAATCAGTATCAAAAGATATGCCCATATGAATATTGGTGTACCCCAGGGTTCTATCTTAGGTCCGTTCCTTTTCTTAGTGTACATGAATGACCTGCCTTATATGGTGGAAAAAATGACTCAGATTGTTCTATTTGCTAATGACACATCTATTATTTTCAAGGTGAAAAGACAAGAAGAAATTCTAGACGACGCAAATAGTACACTCTCTCATGTGTTAAGTTGGTTCAATGTAAACAACCTGTTATTAAACTCAAAGAAGACTAAATGTATCAAATTTTGTTTGCCTAATGTACGAGAGGTTGAAAGCAGTATTAGAATAGGATCTGAAAGATTGGACCTCGTTGAAGACACAATCTTTCTCGGAATCACTATAGATTCGAAACTTCAATGGGGTCCTCACATAACTAATCTCGCACGAAGACTTAGCTCAGCCGCTTTTGCGGTCAGACAAATCAGATATCTTACAGATGTTGAAACTGCCAGATTGGTTTACTTTAGTTATTTTCACAGTATTATGTCTTATGGAATATTGCTCTGGGGGAGAGCAGCAGATATAAATACGATATTTTTCTTACAAAAAAGGGCGATCAGGGCGATATATCAATTAGATGCTAGAGAATCATTAAGAGAAAAATTCAAAGAAATTAATATACTTACGGTTACCTGTCAATATATATACGAAAATATCATGCATGTAAGAAAAACATAGCTTTATTTAAAATTGTAGGTGATAGCCATACAATTAACACTAGAAATAAAAATAGGTTAGCACTACCATTATTTAGACTAAGTAAAGTAGGCACATCATTCATGGGGCACTGTATTCGCTTCTACAATAAAATACCACAGGAATCATTGATCCTTCCTGAAAAGAGGTTCAAAAACTATGTTAAAAATGAGCTGATAAGAAAGTCCTATTATAGTATTAAGGAATACTTAGATGACAAAACTGCATGGTCCATACCATCTCAGCGCACAGAAATTCGACGAGGGGCGATGGATCAAGTCTATCACTCGCCGGCGAATTTCCTTAGACCGAAACCAGTACCTGTTGTAAAGTCACTTTTTAAAAAAAAAGTATGGGGGAGTTTCTTGCCGTTTCTTCTTAACCCCGAGACCCACCTTCCGAAACGGTGTAGTCTTTTTTTTATATAAAAAAATGACTTGTATTTATAAGTAACTATAACTAACTAATTTTGACGTTGAATAAGATAATTTATTTATTTATATTCAATAAAAAAAATGACTCTGACTCTGACTCTATGCGATTAAATACTAGCCTTTATTTTACCAGGAATCTTATAAAATTTACTAAAAAAAACTACCAGTACTGGTAATGGTTTGTATTATCGAACTGATATACTTGCGAAGCCAATTCTTAAATGATAGAACGTAGCAAATAAGTAGAAATTATTGGAAATACCTACGCAGGTTACAAAATTGGTGCCGCATAATGAGATTATATTTTGTGTCCAGCCAACGATGTGATTCCATGAAATATACCTACTATAGGTAGCAATTTTTGAAGATCACTAGCAAATAGTAAAAATTTGACAGCAATTCTTAAACAACCTCTTAGGGCCAGACGATAAAGACGACAGCGATTCTGACATTCACCCCTTAAGTACCCCAAAAGCAAGAAACCTCATTAAATTTCTAAGGTTAGAGGCGGAGGCCTAGCTACTGGAACTGTCCTCATACACAACTATCGGCGAGATATAGGTCCTGAGGGTGTCTTTGCAAGATTTCACGTAGCTTTTGCAGACAACACTGTATGAATTGAGGTAGGTTTTCATCAGGGGGTAAGTATACCAGTGCAATGTTCAAGTCTTTCGTCTCGATGGCACTCCAGTCACGCGTGAGCGTTGAGCGTGGACGCGCTTAATGCCATTATTCCATCACCAACCGTCACTGTAGAATACACAGGATGCCATTTAATTAGCTGACCAAATCATGGGGAATGAGAGTCCCCATTAAGTTTAACAACTTTCCCCTAGAAAACTATAGTCGCAAACTAAAATATTTTAGGGTCTTCCATAGGACCTATAATCAGCTGATCGGGTCAATGTATACTGAGGCATCAGTATTTTTTTTTCATTTGCGACCTTATGTTCTTTTGGGAAAGATGTTGATTATTATCAAAAATTGGTTTCTCAATGTTTAGCACAGTTTTATTTCCGAGATTAGTTTAAAGTCTATGGACGTACTTAAATGTCGCAAGCGCAATATGAGGGTACTATTATAAAGATTCATCATCTTGGTTCTTAAAGCAAGCCACCGTCATTGCTCTGAGTGACCACCGGGGTTGGGCGGCACATGAAATAAAAATAAAAACATAATAAGGTGTGCAGCCAGCCACGCGGCTATTTTGTATAGTTTCTCGTGCATTTGGAAGCTGATTTCTCGGGAAGCATGACTTGGTAAAGTGGAAATAATGTTGAATGAAGACTACAAATTGTCACCGGAGCTACTCAAATCTAGGTATTTAGTGGGTCGGGATACGATCGCTAATAAAATAGGGTTCAATTTAAGTCGGTTTTAAAGCGCCTGCGCACATAACATGGCAGCAAGTCCAGTAATGAGCTACTAACATCATCCGCCTCAATCACATAGCTAAAGTCTGTTTCTAGTGCAGGCGAAAACACGGACTTGACCTTTGTGCCTACCACAGTGATCACCAACCTTTTTTGGTGAGGTTCAAAACTTGTCAGTCGTATGAATGTATGGGAATAAATAAAATTCTAATTATTTTTTTTATTTATTATATTTATGTATGTTATTTATAATAAAATTGTTTGCTGATATGTACAACATGTTTAATTACACAAGTATACACGGTTTTGGACCTGAGCAACTAAAAGCTCGCACTCGAAAACTAGAACCAATTTTGACATACGGATTGAAGATTTGAGTTCGGGCCATCAAATAACATAAGAAATCGTTCTCATCTGCTCAGGTCCAAAAGTTGATCCGAATTTGTAAACTTGTGTAATTCTAAACACGTCGAATCAGGTTTGTTATCTCTGACTGATACCATCGCTCACCCCACCCCGTACCACGAAACGCAGTACAACGCGGAAACGATACAGAAGTGCATGGAGGGCGATACTTATCGTTTTTTTCGACGCTAACATAATACTTTATGTCATTTTCCGTTTTTTCGCCTGCCCTAGAAACAGAGTATAGCTATGTAGTTAAGCAATGAGCTACTAACATGATCCGCCTTCATCACAAGGCTAGCAAGTCGAGAAATGACTTACTAACACGTTCCGCCTCGATCACATGGCTAGCAAGTCGAACAATGACCTACTCACATGATCCGCCTTCATCACATGGCTAACAATCCGAGCAATAGGCTACTAACATGATCCGCCTTCATCACATGGCAATTAAATCGAGCAATGAGCTTCTAACATGATCAACCTCAATCACATGGCTAGCAAGTCGAGCAATGTCCTACTAACATGATCCGCCTCGATCACATGACTAGCAAGTCGAGTAATGAGCTACTCACATGATCCGCCTTCATCACATGGCTAATCCGAGCAAAATAGTACTAACATGATCCACCTTCATCATATGGCAATTAAATCGAGAAATGAGCTTCTAACATGATCAACCTCGATCAGATGACTAGCAAGCTTAGCAACCCACCAACATGATCCGCCTCTATCACATGACTAGCAAGTCAAAAAATTACCTACTAACACGATCCGCCTCGATCACATGGCTAGCAAGTCGAGAAATTACCGTAGCAAGTCGTAGGTCATGGCTAGCATGTCGAATAATGAACTACTAACATGATCCCTCTCGATCACATGGCAAGCAAGTCGAGCAATGACCTACTAACATGATCCGCCTCGACCACATGGCTATCAAGTCGAGAAATAACCTACTAACACGTTCCGCCCCGATGACATGGCTATCAAGTCTAGAAATGACCTACTAACACGATCCACCTCGATCACATGGCAAGCAAGTCGAGCAATGACCTACTAAAATGATCCGCCTCGATCACATGGCTAGCAAGTCGAGAAATAACCTACTAACACGATCCGTCCCGATCACATGGCTATCAAGTCTAGAAATGACCTACTAACACGGTCCACCTCGATCACATGGCAAGCAAGTCGAGCAATGACCTAATAACATGATCCGTCTCGATCACATGGCTATCAAGTCAAGAAATAACCTACTAACACGATCCGCCCCGATCACATGGCTATCAAGTCTAGAAATGACCTACTAAGACGATCCACCTCGATCACATGGCAAGCAAGTCGAGCAATGATCTACTAACATGATCCGCCTCGATCACATGGCTAGCAAGTCGAGCAATGATCTACTAACATGATCCGCCCCGATCACATGGCTATCAAGTATAGAAATGACCTACTAACACGATCCACCTCGACCACATGGCAAGCTAGTCGAGCAATGACCTACCAACATGATCCCCCTCGATGACATAGCTAGCAAGTCAAGCAATGATCTACTAACATGATCCGCCCCGATCACATGGCTATCAAGTATAGAAATGACCTACTAACATGATCCACTTTGATCACATGGCAAGCAAGTCAAGCAATGACCTACTAACATGATCCGCCTCGATCACATTGCAAGCAAGTCGAGCAATGACCTGCTAATATGATGATAATATGACAATTGAAATAAAACAACCAACTCGGCTTCCCAGCTCTACCTGTTTAGACAATATATTGCACAACATTCGTGGATGCACGAGTGAAGTGATAGAATTTGCCTTGTCAGACCATTCCGCACAACTTTTATCATGTCCAGTAAACAAAAGTTACTTTCTCAAGCAGTGGCATACTATGAAGCGTGACTACAGTGACGAGAATATGATGAAATTCTCAGAACATCTTAAGTCCTTATCATTTAACCAAGTATACGAAACTGACGATCCATGTTATGCATTTAAGGAATTCTACGATATATTCGTCCTTTTGTACAAATTATGTTTCCCAGCAATTAAAGTGAAAATATCGTCAGTTCATAAACAAAGATGGATTTCTAAGGGAATCCGGTTCTGTTGTAAACATAAAAGAGAACTACTGTGGAAATTTAGACGTCACAACACTAAACAAAATAAAGAAATATTTCAAAATTATGCCAAAAAGCTTAAAAGAATAATCAAACTGACACAAAAATGCCAAAACAATTATAGAATTCTAAATGCAAAAAATAAATGTAAAGAAACATGGAAAGTAATACAAAAATCACAACTAAACATGCCAAAAGAATACATTGAGAAAATCATCCACGAAGGTAAAAATATAACAAATCCAATAGAAGTAGCCGAGTCATTTAATAATTTTTTTATCGATATTACGAACAATGACAAAATAAACAAAAAAAACAGTAATAATAATAATGGATCAAATGTGACATTAAATAATAATAATAATAATGACCTAAATATGACATTAAATAATAATAATAATAATAACAATGATTTTAATTTGACGTTAAATATTAATAGTAATAAGAACAATGATTCAAAATTGACATCAAATAATAATAATACAATCTCTATCAATACTTGCAAATCAATATTTTTAACCCCGGTGACATCATTTGACATCCTCCTAATAATCAAGTCTTTAAAGAACACTAACAGTACAGGTTATGATGAAATATCCACAAAGGTCTTAAAATATGTGGTTAATATAATATCTCCAATCCTGAGTCATATAATTAACAAATGTATGGAAAACGGCATTTTTCCAAATGAATTGAAAATTGCAATTGTTAAACCCCTATTTAAAAAGACCGACAAACATAATATGAACTTTTATCGACCCATTGCATTGGTACCCGTCTTTTCAAAAATATTTGAAAAGGTTATTTACAGAAATATCTATACGTACTTTGAGAAGCAAAACCTATTTGCGCCAGAACAAAAGGGGTTTCGACAAAATAAGACTATAAATATGGCCATCTACGACTTTCTCAGTAAAGTTATATCAAACGTGGACAGCAGAAATCCAGTAATCAGTATATTTATGGACATGAGTAAGGCCTTTGATTTTGTGAACCACGAAATACTTATTAGTAAACTATCAAAATATGGTATCAGAGGTAATGCGATAGAACTAATAAAATCATACCTGTACAAAAGGCAACAAATGACACAAATAAACAGGATATGTACTCGAACAAAAACAGAAAAGACATACACATCAAAACCCAGAGATATAGAGCGTGGTGTACCACAAGGTAGTGTGATGGGTCCATTGCTGTTCTTAGCATACATTAATGATTTGCCGAATGTTGTTAAGTATCCTATGGTATTATTCGCCGATGACAGCACAGTAATTATACCCTGCGACGATACAAATGAATTTGAGAATGAAATTAATACCACACTAAATAACATAATTAATTGGCTTAATAATAATAATTTAGTTGTTAACGTTGACAAAACTAAAATAATAAGTTTTAAAAATAATTATAGTAATGATGAAACAAAATTGGACATACGATATTCAGGGGAAAGCATCGAACAAACTAATCATACAAAGTTTTTAGGGATTTACATTGACAGTAATTTAAAGTGGAAAACACAGATAGACAAAACATGTAATAAATTGAATTCATTTGCTTATGCTCTGTACAAACTGTCAAAAACCGTATCTGAGGAAGCAGTATTGACGGCATATAATGGTTACGTAGACTCGACTCTGAGATTCGGTATCATATTCTGGGGCAATGGAGTTAACAAAGGATCCGCTCTAATTGCACAAAAAAAGTGTGTAAGGGCTATTTGTGGTCTTTCTCGGAGGGAAAGCGCCAAACCACACTTTAAAAGGCTTCATATACTGACGGTGCCTTCTTTATATATATTTGAGATGGTTGTATTTATTAAGTCTAACATGCACCTATTTACTACTTATAATAGTAAACGGCATATGAATAAAATACGTATGCCCCAACACCAAACGGCACTATTCAAGAACAATATTTTAGGCATGGCACCTGTAATTTGGAACCACCTACCTGACAAAATTCGTAACATAGTTAACATACCGCAATTTAAAAAAGAACTACGAAAGGTCTTAATTAATAAAGTTTACTATTCCATTGCTGAATATCTACACGATAAGAAAATGTGAGTTTCAACTGATTTTGGTCCCTAGCTTTGTTTATGATCTGATTACTGTTGTGTCGTAAGTTTCTACAGATACTTGTATAAAAATGTTTTGTTTTATTATTTTTGAGAACATGCATGTATGTACATAACAATAATATGTTTGTATGCCTTTATGGCTAAGCATAGAGCAACAATAACACTACCTACCAACTTGTATACTTACCTATGTTTGACAAATAAATGTATTTGATTTGATTTGATTTGATTTGCTAACATGATCCGCCTCGATGACATGGCTAGCAAGTCAAGCAATGACCTTCTAACATGATCCGCCTAGATCACATGGCTAGCAAGTGGAGCAATAAGCTACTATCATGATCCGCCTCGTTGACATGGCTAGCAAGTCAAGCAATGACCTACTAACATGATCCGCCTCGATCACACGGCTAGCAAGTCGAGCAATGACCTACTAACATGATCCGCCTAGATCACATGGCTAGCAAGTCGAGCAATGAGATACTATCATGATCCGCCTCAATCACATGGCTAGCAAGTCGATTAGAGAGCACCTGAACTGTTTAAAAGGGTGGCACGAGCCGCTCATCAAATACATGGCTACCATGTCGAGTTGCGAATGCCTGACATGAACCACTGTAGGGGCGGCGCAAGCCGTCCAGGAAATTTTACATGACTAGCAAGTCAAGTAGTCGAAACCACAAAATGATATGCTAGGCGGGCGACCTAGTTCGCCCTGGAAACGATTAGCCTTATATACAGGGTGATAAATGCAAATGGGTTAGTATAGAGAAGTCAGAAACTATAAGAGATAGCGAAATCTGTTCTTAAGAACTTTGGCGTCGATTTTAGATTACATATTTACATACAATACATAAACAAAAAATACAATAAACAATAAACCTTTTTTAAACTCTCATACGTATCTGGGAATCAATTTTTTTCCAAATTCCAAATGTCTTTATTACTGTAGATATTTACATATACTTAGCAATCGTCATTTTTTGCCACTTCTCTACATTGGACCACTGTGGGAGAAGAAGGGCGTAGAAACTCCCACAGATTGATTTTTAGATCTCTTTTTAAAACTTGCGTATGCTTAACTAATACAAAATATAATATTTAGTCATTATCATAATTAATAAGCAGGAATAAATAATTACAATCGAACCTGGTCAATATTCTTTATGTAATCGCTTGTAGTATTTGTTTGTTTAATTGATCCTGAAAGTAGAAGGCCCAAGTTTTGCTATGAAATCTTGTGTTAAAAACATTATACTGAAATTCCCACAGTTTAAATAATTTGCAAAATGTCTACATTAATATGACTAATATTGATTATCCTGTTTGTTGTTGAGGCGGCACCCGGAAAATTTGGGTTCGTCACAAACAGAAACTTAAATTAAATCAGTTTTATGTTTTCGCCAACTGGGCACACGTTCGCATTTTACCCAAATTTATGACAAAGTACAGTCACGCAGATTAATGTTTTGTGTCACAATCATCATCGGCCACTCAATGTACCACTGCTGGGAACGGGTAATTTTGTATGTTGTTGTATTATAATTAACTTGACTGTACCCTTTTTATTGCAAAAAAGCTAAATGTGTCCAGTTGGCGAAAACTTAAAAGTGATTTAATTTAAGTTTCGCTATGTGGACACGCGTAAAAATCTTGCCGTTTCCAGATGACGACATAATAAGTGATACTAATTCTGAGTTTCACCAACTGGACACATGTGTGTCCATTCTCTTGTGTCGAGTTGGTGACGAACCCGAAATTTGACATGTCTAGCATGTCGATTAATGAGCACCTGATAAGATCATTTGTGAGGGGAGGCGCGAGTAACTCGAGAATAGTTGAGGATACTAATGTCACTAGAAATACCTACTTTTGGCTCATCAGCACACCATCGGTAACCTGCTTGGTCGGCGGTCGGTCGACAACTATCACACCCCGCCAATACTGACGTATATGCTTGAGACAAAAACAAAACTATAATTTATAGATAATTAGCCAATACTCTAAATCCCTCCCTTGTCTAAATGATTTATTGAACTGTTTTATGTAGTGATTTTTATTGCCAATGAATATTTTACCAGAAACCTACCATGATCAACAATGTATTATTTCAATTAATGACTTCGGTTTTTTCTTTTATTTTGTCCACCATCGCAAGGATTCATTTACACAGCAAACAATAATTTATCACTGACATCGATATCAGTCGTCGTCAGTTTCTAGATCATTAGGATTTTTGTATCCTGGTTGTAAACTCTTCTTAAACCTTCTTCATTACTGTATTCTATTTATTCTGTAAGTCTTGCCTGTTTCGTCATTACTAACTTTTATATCAGCCTTTATACTCTTTGGTACTAAATGAGTATTCGGCTTGAATTTAATTTTCTTTGGTAATTTTTAATATAAACTTTGTGTTCTGGTTAAAAATCACAATCTTTAGCTTTTCTCTTTCTTTCTGCATATTTCTTTCCCTTTTTCCATTCCAGATGTTTTCTAAGGCACTGCTGCCATTCTGTGCGTAAAATACTCAGAGGAAAATTTTCCCGTTACGTAATGAAATATACACCAAGTTCAGATATAAGATCAAAAATAATGCCACATCATTGGACATCATTGGTGAAATCGACATGGTCATGAATGCGATACTAGTAGTCCACACGAAAGCTTTAGGTTATGATAAATTTTGCCTTAAAAACTTTTAATAATTATGGTCAAACAACCATTAGCTATTACACACAAATATTTTTTCTATAGTGAATGGCGTCTTCCCCTCGAAGTGGTTAAAAGTTTTAGTCATCCCGCTATCTAAAACTTTCAGTCCTGCGTCTTTTATAGAGTATTGTCATACTCAAAAGTACTTGAACGCTGCCAGTTGCTATTTGAGATATTGTCGGCAAAGTATCAGATCGGAGAAGGCATATACTGAATGGTTTATCTCTACCAGCGTCCCTCAAGGTGATCCTCTCCGTTTCTTTTCTCAATTTCCATTAACTCCATCTCGTCCGTCCTGTGTTCCTCATATTACCTATATGCTGATGATCTCCATACCACTTCTCTTCCAACAATGTAAACTCTACCGTGGATGCACTGAACGCTGATCTTGAGGGTGTGAGAAACTGGGCTACATCCTTCGTACTCCTGGTTAACCCGAATAAGTCCCGGGCCATTATTATAGGTACCAGAGACTATCTCAAGTTGCTACAGCAACAACCCATTTCACCTGTCACTTTCAATGGCATCACAATCATATAAAGCTGAAAACCTGATATTCTGGGTTTTATCTTTAACAAACAGCTGTCCTACAGTAACAGTATACCTAGTATAGTAACAGTCGACGAATGTATGCCTTTCAGTCTCTCGAGAGACTCCAGTTCTTTTTGCCTTAACAGACAAAGATCACTCTCACTCAGAGTCTCTTTCTAACCCTTATTTATTATGCTGATATCTTCGAAGTTTTTCATTGATCTTCTACTAATAAAGAACTACAAAATCTCGGAATTCGGTTCATCTTCGGGCTGCGCCAACACTACAAACCACAGTATCGCATCGCAAGGGGTCGAAGTGGCTGTCGATTCATCTTCGCCGGGATTCTTAAGTCCTCAATTTCCTTTACAACATTCTAAGGAATTCTCACTATCCAAGGCTTCGGAGACCTTAGTGACCGGTTAAGCCCAGAGGGTGACGCTGCCTACGAAGCTGACGGTCCTGGGTTCGAATCCCGGTAAGGGCAAATATTTGTGTGATGAGCATGAATATTAGTTTCTTAGTCGTGGATGTTTTCTATGTTATGTACACCAGATTAACAATTAAACTATGTCATCGTAACTTGGTTTGCTCGAAGCGATCTTCTTAGAGATAAGCTCGCCTTTGTTTATCAATTAATTATTTTATTTCTGTATGTTGTTTATTTCTTGTGGTAAAGAGCTCGGTGGTCTAACGGGTTTCACGCTTGCTTCGCACAATCATATGTGTTGTTTGTGTGCATTGAACAAATAATGAAACTAACATTTTTCTGTTTAAGTCAAATAAGAACTTCTCGTCCACCTCTTGTGATATCAAGCGAAATATTCGCTGCTCTCGCTTAATTTGCTCTGTTTCGGGCAACCTAAGCATCTAGTTTAGATATAGCCACTGGATAAGACAACTATACATTCTTCAGGATCAATGTTAGCCCTAGGGCTTATTGACTTAGGTTCAATAAAGAACACCTGTAGATCTAATCCGACGAAATGTAACATAATTACTCTTTTTTTTCTCGGTGCCAGAACCATCCAAGTAAATATAAAGAGCGCGCTCCAACTTCTTGTAACCATGGAGCTTAGGTCCCCCTCGGAGTCAAATGTCAGTGACGAAGACGTTGCCGTTGTCATCATGTGACCCGGGCCCTTATTAAAGTCCACAGGAAACATAACGCAGTTAGTATCATTTAGTGTATACGAAAACGCCTGTATCGGAACCAAACATTTTAATTATTTAGGTCATTATATGCAATCTGCTGCTTAGATACTGAACAGACATCAGCTTGTGCTGCTTTTAACGTTTCGATATCAAATGATCAGCTCCTTACTACCCACATATCAACCTTCATCCATATTAGAAAACAAAAATTATATAATATATTGGGATAGATCTATAATTACCGACTTGTATACCTTATAGACATTGCTATACCCAACACTCACAATCTTAACAGCACGCAAGCTACAAAGATAACTAAATACAATGATCTTTCAATAGAGATCCAGGCTCAATGGAGGGTAAAGACAGTGAAAACAGTACCCATTATAATATCTACAACCGGTATCATCCCCAAATCATTACACTCGTACTTAAAAACAATACATTTACATCCATCAACATATACACTACTGCAAAAGGCCGTTATTTTAAACACTTGCAGGATCGTCCGCAAATTCATGGGAAATTCATCTTGATCATTCATTCATCACTATGCACTTGGCTTAGGCCCGTGCCGTAAAATAACCTCCTATGAATAGGAGAGAAAAAGAAAGGAAAAAAAAATGATAATAATAATAATAATAATAATAATAACCTTGGACACTATTTACACACATTGATCTAGCCCCAAACTAGGATTCCCTGTATCTTGGGTACTAGACAACGATACAAATACTTATATAGATAAATATTATACTTAGATAGATAAACAATCATGACTTGGGTTCGAACATCCGTTCTCATCAAACAAATATTTGCCCCCACCGGGACTCGAACCCGGGACCCTTGGCTTCGTAGGCAGGGTCACTGCCGACTCAATGATCAGTTTTATTTCGTATTTTACTGAAACAGCAATTTCATTATCAGTCTTACTGTATATGTCAATTTAATGATCAGTCTCTTAGTGAAGTCCTATTTTCATAATAAAAATTGGTGACGATATGTTAAATTTTCAACATTCTATATGAGCATAAATTCTTTTTAGTAAATGTTAATCACAACAACTTTGCAATCATCATCTTTTTCTTTTTCAGCATGATCCTGTCCACTGCTGAGACGTATTCACCATTGCAATTTAAAACTTTGGTTTTTAGATGAGCAACCTGATATGTTATTGGTTTGTTACTTTTTTTACCAGTTGCCGATTGATATATCCACCGGACTGGTTTAACTAAATTTATACACATATGTGTATATACATATATACTAGATATACATATGTATATCTGGTAAATATACATACTGATCCATCTTATTTTAGCCCCCCTACTCGTTACACGATACCGGTGTAACTGTTTGAGAAGTATTAACCCTTGATAAATGAATATTTTACACAACACATATGTTTCACTGACTAAGTGCCGCTTTGGGAATGTAACCCAGAAACAGCGACTGTTTTGGAAAACAAGGTATTTACCCAGAGATAACACTGACTAAGCGCTGCTTTGGGAATTCAACCCAGACACAGCATCTGTTGTGGAAAACAAGATATTTAACCAGAGATTTCACTGACTAAGTGCCGCTTTGAGAATGTAACCCAGAAACAGCGACTGTTTTGGAAAACAAGGTATTTACCCAGAGATAACACTGACTAAGCGCTGCTTTGGGAATTCAACCCAGACACAGCATCTGTTGTGGAAAACAAGATATTTAACCAGAGATTTCACTGACTAAGTGCCGCTTTGGGAATGTAACCCAGAAACAGCGACTGTTTTGGAAAACAAGGTATTTACCCAGAGATAACACTGACTAAGCGCTGCTTTGGGAATTCAACCCAGACACAGCATCTGTTGTGGAAAACAAGATATTTAACCAGAGATTTCACTGACTAAGTGCCGCTTTGGGAATGTAACCCAGAAACAGCGACTGTTTTGGAAAACAAGGTATTTACCCAGAGATAACACTGACTAAGCGCTGCTTTGGGAATTCAACCCAGACACAGCATCTGTTGTGGAAAACAAGATATTTAACCAGCGATTTCACTGACTAAGTGCCGCTTTGTGAATGTAACCCAGAAACAGCGTCTGTTTTGTAAAACAAGGTATTTACCCAGAGATAACACTGACTAAGCGCTGCTTTGGGAATTCAACCCAGACACAGCATCTGTTGTGGAAAACAAGATATTTAACCAGAGATTTCACTGACTAAGTGCCGCTTTGGGAATGTAACCCAGAAACAGCGTCTGTTTTGTAAAACAAGGTATTTACCCAGAGATAACACTGACTAAGCGCTACTTTGGGAATTCAACCCAGACACAGCATCTGTTTTCGAAAAAAAGGTATTTAACCAGAGATTTCACTGACTAAGCGCTGCTTTGGGAGTGTAACCCAGAAACGACGTTTCTTTTGGAAAACTAGGTATTTGAAACAGCATCTATTTTGAACAACCAGGTATTTAACCAGAGTTAACACTGACTGAAGTGCCGCTTTGAGAATTCAAGCCAGAGTGGTTCAGCACAGCGTCTATTTCAAACAACAAGGTATTGAACTAGAAATAATGCTGACTGGGTGCTATGGCAGCAGTGATTTTACAAGGCAAGGTATTAACGATATCCAAGTATTAAACAAATTGAACAAATCACGTGGAAACAATTAACACTATATGAAATAGAAATTGCACTGCTTTGCGTGGATATATGAATTTAACCTATGAGCGATTAAGACAATACGAAACAGATATTTAATTGATGCGGTAGTTTTTACAACCCAAATTGTAACCCAGGAGTGATTAATACGATCTTAATTTGATGATGTAACTGTTTGAACACTAATATAGCAATTTATTCTATCAGCCATTAACATTTGAATTCGATTGTGAACTGCATTATGGTAATTAAACTTATGAGCGACTAATACGATATGAATCGGATATTGAACTGACTAGGCACTGATATTGGAATTTAACATATGAGTGAGTGCAGTAGTGAGTAACATTATATTTTGATATGAATAAGGTTTTTCGAAATTTTATACTGACTAGGGATACAATGTATGTACCTGCGTCATCTAAGCGACAGATAGCCAAATTATCGGCATACAATATTTATGACCCTGTTATTGTTGAGAAAATAACTAGGGTGCCAGTAGGAAAAGACGAGTGTAGAAATAATTATACTGTATTATATATTTGTATGTTAAGAGTAATGTGACATGCACCCCTATTGGGAATTCACCTGTTAATCATACTTTACATGTGTACTTGGAATCTGTTCCAAGTAATTTAAATTAGTTCATAAGACAATAGAGGAAATCTCTAGCATACAAGAGCCACTAACTATGTCAAAATGTAAGCCCCAGTTAAATATTGCCCATCAAAACATCCAGGGGCTACCTGGCAAAGAACTTGTATAAGAATTATTTCTACAAAATTCTGACATTGATATTATTTGTGTTACAAAACACTGGTTGAAGGAAAATATGATGTCTTTTAACATAAATAATTACAAAATTGTCAGTTGTTACAATAAAAAGACTGCTGATAGAGGTGGTTCTTTAAACTTAGTGAAAAATAATATTAAGGTGAAACAACGGAAAGATATTCTTGCACTTACTGTTGAAAGACAAATAGAGGTATCCTGTGTTGAGTTAGATAGCCATATTATTGTTTGTGTCTACAGGCCACCGAGGTATGAAAAAGGCCATGGCAATTTCAAAATATTTGAGAAAATTATGGAGGAAGCCCTCACTAAACTATCTAATAACAGAAAAAAGTTAATTATTTGTGGCGATCTTAATGTAGATTTGCGTGTAGGAACAACAATGAAACAACGATTACTAACTTACGCATATTTATAAGTCAAAATAATTTTTATGCAGAACATATGAGATGTTTACCAAATTATTTCAACTGAAATCTAGCTGGAATTTATGAAAAAACTTGTTTGTCTGCAGTCTGATGATTGTTAATATTTTTATAAAAAAAAAATATCCGTAGCATACTCTAAAGTTCAACTGTAACGAAACTCCAGTTGTCATGTCACTTTGATTGATTGTGCCTTAATTTTTATATTTAATGATATATCTGTGGATTGTGCTTCTCTGTTATTTTGTGGATTTATATCATCAACCTCTACATTGCCCCTGGACCTGGATTTTCCTGCAACACAGAGGGCAACAAGTGCTAATTACTACTTGTAAAAAAACGATTGGAATAAAATCTTTTAGAGAAAGTAACGTTTGTCAACCCGTGCGAATGGTGAAAAACGTGAACGAAAACAACCGCGAGTTGGGAAAAATGCGACTGAGAATTTTCCTACGTGGAATAAAGGAGTTAGGGGAACTGATCTAGCTACTCACCACTGCATACATTCCCAAATACTTCTAAGGATCCTGACAGGTTCCTGGCATGGATGTTATACGTAGGGGGAAATATATTGGCTCTTAAAGAGGAACTAGTATTTAAACGACGAAGAGTATGTCAAAAACACTTTGAAGAGAAATATCATGCTTCATCCAATACTCTTTTTCGGAATGCCATCCCAACAGTGCATACACCAGTATAATTATTGTAAAACTATAATTACAAATGTTGATTTTATTTATATAAAATGTGATACTCATAAATTAAAAATTATTGAATTATCACTCCATTTTTTTATTTTAGTTTACTAAAATGAACGAAAATAAAGGAAACCTTCAATCATCTCTCTCCAAATTAAGTTTGTGTGATGTCACACAAATAATTTTAAGTGGTCATCTATAAACTCAATTTTAATGATGATTGTAGGTTTCCTTCTTACATTACACTGTTGCAGCTATGTATAGCTAGTCTATGGTATAACTATAGGTATGTTTTTGTTAGACTTGGTTCTTTCACTCGCCGCCAGATGGCGTGGGCCGTAAAGGCAGACTGATGTCTCTTTATCAAGACTAATAATGTACTTCATGACAGAGCTCTGTGAGTACAAAGTTATAGAAAACGGGGCTCAAATTCAGGGGATTTTGAGCTTATTTTTAGCTCCCAGAATACGAAGTTTCAGAATTTGAGCTCGAGTGGTTTTCGAAAAAAAACGCAAAAAAACACCAGCAGTGCAAAGTTCGAGTAGTGAAGTTAAACTAGCACCGCATTTGGATATGATTTTGAGCTGCCAGAATATGCAATCAGAAATTCTCTAACTTACGTAGTTTGCGAGAAAAAAAATAACATTTATACAACAATATCATCTAGATATATAAAATTTATATGTTGTTAAACTTTTTATCGAAACCACTAGAGCTAGAAATCTGAAATTTCGTGTTCTGGTTTCAATAATTATTTTCTATATATGCTGCAAATTTCAACTCTCTGCTCTGTAAATTCGCGACATTTTCAACTAGAGGGTACTTGAAGGTATTCGTGAACCTTTTTTTTTAAATATTAAACACCTTGAAATTAATAGAAAACGGGGCTCAAATTCAGGGTATTGCAAGCTTATGTTAAGCTCCCAGAATACGAAGTTTCAGAATTTGAGCTCTAGCGGTTTTAGAAAAAACGCAACAAAACACCAGCAGTACAAAGTCTGAGTAGAGAGGTAAAACTCGCAGCGTATTTGAGCATGATTTTGAGCTCCCAGAATATGTAATCAAAACTTCTCTAACTTTCTTAGTTTGCGATAAAAAAAAAAACAATTACACAAGAATGCCATCTAGATAAATAAAATTGATATAATAATAATAATAATAATAATAATTTGTTTATAATAAGTTGTAAATGTCGCGAGTTGACAGAGCAGAGAGTTGAAATTTGCAGCATATATAGAAAAGGCTTAGAGATTTCAGAATACGAAATTTCAGATTTCTAGCTTTAGTGGTTTAGATAAAAAGTATAAAAACATATCAATTTCATCTATCTAGACGATAGTGTAAACTACGTAAGTTAGAGAAGTTCTGATTACATATTCTGGGAGCTCAAAATCATGTCCAACAACACTGCGAGTTTCACTACTCTGCTTGGACGTTGCACTGCTGGTGTTTTATTGCGTTTTTTTTTAAAACCGCACGAGCTCAAATTCTGAAACTTCGTATTCTGGGAGCTCAAAATAAGCTCAAATTCCCCTGAATTTGAGCCCCATTTTCTATGACTTTGTACTGCTAACTTCACATAGCTCCGTGACTGATGTGATGACCCTGGCCTTGTCCACAAAATCCCACCAAACTCGGCAATGTGTGCGTGTGGCAGTGTGTGCTCCTCTGCGGAACGCAATGTATCTGTATGTGGCCGAATTCGCTGTTTTGTTTGAAGTGAGCCTGGCGCGACACTAGGCGCTTTGTAAAATTATTGGGTCGGACTCGAACACGAGGGGTTCCGTGCCATCGTTTAAGAAAACTTAACAAATAATAATAAAACAAAACTAAAAGAGGATATTATGTCCGAACGTGGATTCAAACCCAGAATAAGAAGACTTCGAAACCGATATCAAACCTTTACTGTACGGCTACCATACTAAATAGTAATACGTGGTTATCGGTGCTGTTTGCACAATTATCAATATGTATTTTACCTACTATAGTTATAAGTAATATCTTGTTGTACAACTGTTTGATGACCCAAATAAACAGAAAAAAAAAAACAATGGGGTTGGCAACTGTCAAAGTGGCGCTAGTATCGGTTGCTTCCCCTAACGTCAAAGTCACGCTTCTGTGTTACCAGTGCAGTGTGTTCAATCGCCAGTCATGTGCGCATATAGTAAAAAACCCCTGCCAAAAAGACAAAATTAAGTTATATAGTAGTAATTACATGAGATTATATCATATACCTACTCGAAAAATTACTTTTGTTGTGTAGTAAATAGATTCCGATAACCAATTATCACAGAAAAAATTCCAGAAATTAGTCGATCGTTGAAAGTGGCAACTGGATAAAGGTACCAAATGCACGTGGCGCCACCTATGATTAGCTTTCACCGGCCAACCCCATTGCCCCAGCACAACCATGTCATAAGCCGCGAAATCTACGAATTGGATCATTATATGGGTTGTTATATCGCGGGCAGTGTTGAAACACGTCTCTTTTGTGGGTGCCCCCTTCAATTTAACCTATCTCGTGTACTTCGTTATTTGCTGCTGCAGCGGCAACAGAAATGGACATTCTATGAAAATTTCAACTATCTGCCTATTATATCCATGAGATACACAGCCCGTTGACGGACGGACGGACAAGCAGACAGACAAACAGCAGAGGCTTAGGAATAGGGTCCCGTTTGGCAACTTTCGGGCACTGAGCCTTATATAGGATTATGATTTTGGCGCCCGTGAGGTTGGCGCCCGGGGCACGTGCCCCAATTTTTCCAGGAGTCAGTGAGTTCCACAGATCTAAAAACATGAAGTTAGAGAAACTTACATACATATAATACGTTGGGTTTGGCCCTTATTCATGAGATACAGCGCGCTGACGGACGGACAGAAAAACAGACAGACATACAGCGGAGGCTTAGTCATATGGTCCTGATTAGTACCCTTCGGGCATTAAACCCTAACAAGTATTATAATTTCGGCGCCCCCCTGAGGATGGCGCCCAGGGGAGATGCCCCGGTTTTACCAGGAGTCAGTGAGTTCCACAAATCTAAAAAACATGAACATATAGAAACTTACATACATATAATACATTAGGTTTGGCCCTAACCCCTCGTTTTTTTTTGAGGGTTCGAGATTTTGAGCCTTATGCCATGGTAATAAAATATCTGTCTGTATGTAAAACCAAAAACGGATTTTTGGGTACTACAGCACCCAAGTGTGCTCGAGGGGATTCATGAGATAAAGCCCGCTGACGGACGGACGAACAAAGAGACAGACAAACAGCGGAGGCTTAGTGATAGGGTCCAGTTTGGCACCCTACAGACACGGAACCCTAAAAAGGATTATTATTTTGGCGCACCCTGAGGTTGGCGCCCGGGGCCTTGGACCCGGTTTTCCCAGGAGTCAGTGAGTTCCACAGATCTAAATAACATGAAATATAGAAACTTACACACATATAATACATTGGGTATCGCCCTACACTAGGATAACAATGGATATTGGAATCTATACATAAACAAACAACACGCAACATAGCGTCTCGCACGCCTCTTCCCAATATGGGGTAGCAAAGGCACAATATGGTGCCCACATTTTTCCAGATTTTCGGTAGTCCTTATAACAACAGACTATGTTCAGGCTTCTCGGCACCTAATGACCTCGCAGGGGCCCATCAGCTACGAGGTAGCGTAGCGATCAGATGCCAAGAAGTGTGAACGTCGGCGATTCACCGAGCTATTAATTATGGAGTCGATCTAACCTGGTCTGTGCTTCGGTCCCGTCAACCTCCTGTCTCTCTGCAAGGCCCGGGTGCACCCTAGGCTCTTCTTGGTAGACAGGTTCTTCAGCCAACCAGGTATGACTGGCAGGCCAGCTTCGACGAACACAGTGTTCCAACACAGGTTATGTTACGTGGGAAAAACCAATCGGCCACGTAAATGCGAACTTTATCTGGTTCGGGGAACCACAACACACTCAGCTATATAGACAATCCTGAGGGGAACCCGAATACATTCCAGATGGCTTGCGATTAAATTTCAATACCCTAATCAATACGCGTTACATTGCGAGGGCTTTTGTCTGTCAGTTGTCAAAAAACTGCTAGGTTGGCAGCAACTTCAAATTCAAAATGGCCGTTCCGAAACCATCGATCGAATATCGATTTGGAATCGAACAATCACCCGCCCGGACAGGCACCCACCTGTCCCCTAATCTACGGGCAGCCGAGACAACGTTGCTACCGCTCGTTTTAGAACCGAGCCTCCTACTAGAACCTCCGCAGACCGGGGGGTCCCGTCCTTGCCAGGGAACAAGTTAACAATGCGCCCCCTGCGCCAACGTAGTGGCGGTAGGTTAGCATCCTTAACCAGAACGAGGTCACCAACACTAGGGGGGCTGGTTTTGTCAGTCCACTTAAGGCGCTGTTGTAAGATATGCAGATACTCGAGCGACCAACGCTTCCAGAAATTCTGAGTAAACTGCTGCAACATCTGATACCTTGACAACCGATACAATTTCACTCCCTCGAAGGGGTGCTCGGGCAACGCGTTAAGTGGCTGTCCTATCAAGAAATGGCCTGGGGTCAGAGCCTCCAGGTCATTTGGATCCGAGCTGAGCGGACACAACGGTCGCGAATTGAGAACGGCCTCGATCTTACAAAACAATGTCGCGAGCTCCTCAAAAGTCAGCGCGGTCTGACCTACTATACGCCCCAAGTGCGTCTTAGCTGACTTAACTACGGCCTCAAAAATCCCACCCCAGTGGGGGCAAATCGGTGGGCTGAAGGTCCACTGTATACCCCGACGGGAGAGGGCCGTTCCAATATCCACTTTATTTACATTCAAAAAGTTGACTATCTCTCGTAAGTATCGTTCCGCACCGACGTAGTTAGTGCCGTTATCAGAGCGGATCAAAGTTGGAAGTCCCCTTCGAGAAACAAACCTATCCAAACAAGCAATGAAAGCCTCTGTCGAGAGATCAGCAACGAGCTCGAGATGTACCGCCTTGGTGGATAAACAAACAAACACACATAGGTACGCCTTGTATTGCTTAGCGGTACGCAATCGTGAACTCTTCACCATAAACGGTCCGGCAAAATCCGTACCAACACCTGAAAACGGTCTGACCTCATTCACACGATCAGGGGGCAAGTCCCCCATGAGAGGTTGCATCGTGGCAGCCTTAAGTCGATAACAAGGCATGCACCGAAACACGATGTTCCGTATGACACGGCGGGCAGATAAGATCCAAAACTCCCGCTGGAGCGTGGCCAACAACGCGTTACAGCCGGCATGCGCGTTTTTAATATGACGATCAGTCACCAGCAATTCAACTAACTGTCCCCCCTTGGGGAGCAGAAGTGGGTGACGAGCCGAATACGACAGATTCGCATTGCGCAATCTTCCTCCTACCCGAAGTAACCCGGTCGAATCAACAAAGGGGTTGAGACGCGCGACGGCTCCCTTCAATTTCGAACGTCCACTTCGTATAATCTCCAATTCTGCCCCAAACTTCGAGGACTGTACCAACCGGACCAAATTCAGTAGCGACTCGTTTCGCTCTGCCGGAGTCAGAATAGGGTTCAACGTTCGCTGATCGCGAGGAGTACGACAATTTCGAGCGAATCTCCTAATCCAAGTGGACACGTTTATCAACTTGTCAAGTGAGCTATACCGGTCCAGCAGAAACCCGGCGTCAGGGTCCTCAGCCTTCTGGGTAACATGCACGGCCGCTCTGGGGCCATGATCCGAAGATACTACTACATGGCTGTGGGGCCAGTCCGATTCTCTCCTGGCAAGCCAGGGTGGTCCCCACCACAAATGGTGTCTAACGAGTTCAGGAGCCCGACATCCCCTGGATGCACAATCAGACGGGTTCAATTCTCCTGGTACATGTCTCCAGGTCAGTGGGACCTCAGACGACACAATCTGGGAGACACGGTTCGCAACAAAAACCTCTAAGTTATGGACCGAAGCCTTCAGCCAGCACAAAACAATCTGGCTGTCCGTCCACGCGTACACCGTATCCTCCAAAACCACTGACCCACGCAACACTGTTAGAGTGTGATTCAAAAGTTTGGTCAAAAGAGCAGCCCCGGACAGTTCCAGTTTTGGAATCGTCATCCTTGTCCGAATAGGCGCTACCTTGCTTTTTGCCAAAACCAAACGCACGTCGACCTCCCCGGTGGAGGTGACGGTTCGCAAATAAACCGCTGCCGCAAACCCTCGTTCAGAGGCATCACAAAACCCGTGAAGGGTTGCCCTGTAATCCCCAGCAGGGACCAATTTCCTCGGCAGCGATACATTATTTATGTCCGATAGCGAGGTGAACATTTGCGTCCAATCAGTCAACAAATCACCTGAGAGGTGGGTGTCCCAGGTCAACTGAGCCGCCCATAGCCTTTGCATAAAACATTTGAGAGCAAAGGTGACTGGAGAAATCCATCCATTCGGGTCGAACGTTCTCGCAATCGTTGACAGTACTGACCGCTTCGTCCAGGCCTTCGGTGTTTCTAAAACCACCCGATAGGTAAACTCATCATGGACGGGCCGGTACTGAATTCCAAGCACTGACAACATGTTAGGGTTGTCAGGATTCTCAAAAACGTGCGGGTCTTGTTGAAACTCATCTGGGAGACCAGCCATCAACTCAGGGGAGTTGGACATCCACTTGCGTAGTTCATAGCCGCCTCGTTCCAGCAATTGAATGAGCTCGTCACGTCGGTCCAGAGCTTCCTCTACACTGGCTGCCCCTGTGCAGACGTCATCGACGTACAAATCTTGCTCCAGGATAGCGGCGGCTCTAGGATAGCTCACACGGTCACGCGACGCCAACTCCCGCAGGGTTCGCATCGCCAAATACGGGCTAGACCGTAACCCATACGTGTTCGTGTTCAACTCATAGACCTTGACTGGCTCGGCCGTGGACTCACGCCAAAGTATCAACTGATACCTTCTGTCAGCCGGATGAATTACCGTTTGCCTAAACATCATCCGAATGTCTGCGACAAATACAACCTGGTGCCTCCGAAAGCTCGTGAGAATATCCGAAATATCACGACTCAACTTGGGTCCCGAATGTAGACACTGATTCAGGGACATCCCGTTCGAGGTAGGTGCTGACCCATCAAAAACAACTCGAATCTTGCCGGTAGGGGTTCGTAGGACGGCATGGTGTGGAAGGAAACAATGATCCTCAGATCTCCAGTCCACACCCGATACCGACATGTGTCCTAACGACTCATACTCCCTCATGAAATCAACATATTTTTGTTTAAATACGGCGTCCCTTGACATCCTACGCTCCATCGACATCAATCTCGTCTCAGCCATCTTCCTAGATTCTCCTAGTGGCGGTCGATCGGCCCTGAAGGGCAGTCGAGTTACAAAACGACCAGAACGAAGGCGACCAGTACTATTCTGGTAAAACAACTCGCACTCTTCTTCGTCTGCGTCGACTCGACGAGCGGTGGGAGGTTCCTCTATCTCCCAGAAACGTTGGATAGCGTCTGACAACGCTGAGCCAATAAGTATGCCATCTGACTCGGCAGGCCTAACCATTGGCAATGCCGGACCCATGATCATGTGACCAAACTTAGTATCCACAGCAATCAACCCGTCCGGCTGAAGATTTCGCCGATCCGACAACAGAAACCTACCCAGAACGTCTGCTCCCAGTAGCAGGTCGACCGGGGCTGGAGTGTCAAAATCGGGATCCGCCAACTTGAGTCCTGACGTCAGGAATCGAACGGCCGGATTCAACTTCACCAAGGGGTGTTTGCCCATGACATGCGTCATTACTAAAGCTTGCACGGATGTTTTTGTCAAAATGTCATAACGTGGAGAGAACGTGATCACCGATTGACCAACTACATTCGTAACCGTAACATTCCCCACGCCCCGTATTGATTTATTATACCTATTTACCTTGAGGCCCAACCATTTTGCTAAATCGTTCGATACAATGCAGCCCTGAGCTCCAGAATCTAATAGGGCGCGAACGTATGTTGGGTTGCCCGCCAAATCCCAAACAAGCACAGAGGCGATCGGTAACACCACCGTCTCCGGTTGGGGGGCAACCAATGGTTGGGCCGCAAATTCCTAGCGAGGACCCCCGGGGCCCCACTGTGCCTGTAACCGATCAGGTAGGCAGCTATACGCCAGAGGGTCCCATTGTACAAATGGCCCACGCGCCGGTTCCATTGCCACCCTACGACGCCCTTCGAAGGGGGGTGGGCGTGAATTCAACCGTGGCCGCTCCATGAGCGGGGGGGACATCACATGCGACCGACGAGGACGAGGCGACGAGCGGGGCGACAACTGAGGCGGCGTCCGAACCGCATCCGCATAGCTCGAAGGTGTCCCCTGCCACCCGCCCGTTACGGCCTGCTCAACATACCCAATGTCCCGCTGAGTCGGATGCTGAGTCGCAACCGAAAACTCAGGGCCCCCCATGCGATGACCCTGAGTGCGGCCCTGCACCCCTGGGTGGCCGCGTGCTTGTGGCCCCATTGCCCGCTGAGTCGGATGCTGAGTCGCAACCGAAAACTCAGGGCCCCCCATGTGATGACCCTGAGTGCGGCCCTGCACCCTAGTACCGCCCTGTGCACGTGGGGACATTGGCCCCTGAGTTGCGCTCCGAGTCGCAAACGAATTCTCAGGGCCCCATGCCGTGTCACCCTGGGTACGGCCCTGTGGACGTGGGGATGTTGGCCCCTGAGTTGCGCTCCGAGTCGCAAACGAATTCTCAGGGCCCCATGCCGTGTCACCCTGGATACGGCCCTGTGGTGGCTGTTGGCCGGACCGGTTCATGCACAACAGATTGTTGTGGGCCCCACCACAATATCCGCACATTTTTGTGCGCGTGCAGTACCTAGCCATGTGTGGCCCGAGGCACAGGAAACACCAGCTCCGCTGCTTGGCCATCCGGCGCCGTCCCTCAACCCTAAGTTCCCCGAACTTATTGCAATTGGCCACAGCATGGCCAATCTGCCTACAACATGGGCAGGTCTCACTATGTGGGGTCAATGCACTCACAGTCCCATACGACTGCCGGTTGGTGCGGTCCTTCCTCGTCGGAGGGCCCCTACTCACAGCGCTCCCGGCAGCTCTCTGTGGCTCCGAAGGATGGGTGACCGTCAACCCCAAATTCTCTGCCCGTCGAGCCTCCTCTTCCAAGAATCCGACCAAGTCGGAGAAGGCGGGCAGGTCCTCGGCCGACCTCCCGTGAGACTGTTCGAAACGAGTCTGCACGTCAGCGGGTAGGCGGGAAAGTACAATGTACAGCAGTAGGTACGACCATTCACCGACCGGAAGTCCAAGATTCTCTAGAGCCTTGGTGACGGACAACAATGGGTTCAAAACCTCCGTCTGTATGGCCCCGACCCTGTTCACAACCGGGATACTAAACAAACGGTTCAGTTGGGCATCGGCCAACCTCCGTTTGTTATGGTAACGTCTGACCAACAATTGTCTGGCCGTTTCATAGTTACCCTCCGTAACTGTCAAATGAGCGACCAGCTCCCTAGGCTCACCCCTCAATGCTGCCACCAGCTGAGCCATCTTGACAGACTTGGTAATGTCCGATCGCATGTGCACCAAACTGTCGAACAGATTGATGAAGCTCATCCATTCACCGGGCACTCCGTCAAAAGTAGGCATAGTTATGGCCGGTAACCTGGACCCTGAACCCTGAAGCGGCAGAGGTGCTTCAATGTCACCACCATGGCTGGACTCGCGCTGTCTACGTATGTCCGCAGCCTTCTGCGTGATAGCAGCTGCCATCTCCATACATTGGTCGACATCCCCTAGCAACCGTGACAGCCTGTCAGGTGCGCAACCATCAACTGATTCCGCCTGCGCGGACAATTCGAGCACCCTGTTGTAACGTTCCTTAACGTCCATAGACCGCTCCAATACCACATCATGCCTATCTAAACGGTCTATCAGACCGTGTGCGGAGGAAAACCATCTGAGTTCCTTAGAAACACCCTTCTGTATTTCAGATAACGACATGATCGGAACGATACTTACTCACAATTTGCAGTAACTCAATTATATTGGACCCTCCAGTCTATAACCCAAACGAGGGAACCCTAAACCACAACTTAAACAATGCTGTTTTCCTTAAACAATAGGAACCGAGTTTTATATCTATATAAATTCTGTACATACAATTTAGTTTCCCTTTATCATTATAACACACACAGATAGTCAATATTAGTTCAAGTTATAAATTGCTATAAACTGAAAACAATGTAATAGCCTGCTATCAATAGATGTAACTACCTATGTTAACCAAACATTCATTAGCATTACTAGACCACTAATAGATTGACTAACTGGTACTTCAATGCAAATTTCAATTCACCTACAATGTACCTAAGTTGAGTACCTACTATTCTGAGTCACATCTCAGTACAACTGGTCATTTAGGGAAAACTGTAATATCTGTCTGTCTACTACCAGCAATAGACTTATAGCTTACAATACTACCAATCTATGTGGATACAGGAACAACACCAATTTAGCTAATAACCGCCTATACCTACAGATTGATAGTCCCAAATCGTGGGTTCCTGGAGCCCTTGACGGCTGCAAATCTCAGGAAACCACGCTCTTGCTACCAAAATTGTTCAGGCTTCTCGGCACCTAATGACCTCGCAGGGGCCCATCAGCTACGAGGTAGCGTAGCGATCAGATGCCAAGAAGTGTGAACGTCGGCGATTCACCGAGCTATTAATTATGGAGTCGATCTAACCTGGTCTGTGCTTCGGTCCCGTCAACCTCCTGTCTCTCTGCAAGGCCCGGGTGCACCCTAGGCTCTTCTTGGTAGACAGGTTCTTCAGCCAACCAGGTATGACTGGCAGGCCAGCTTCGACGAACACAGTGTTCCAACACAGGTTATGTTACGTGGGAAAAACCAATCGGCCACGTAAATGCGAACTTTATCTGGTTCGGGGAACCACAACACACTCAGCTATATAGACAATCCTGAGGGGAACCCGAATACATTCCAGATGGCTTGCGATTTAATTTCAATACCCTAATCAATACGCGTTACATTGCGAGGGCTTTTGTCTGTCAGTTGTCAAAAAACTGCTAGGTTGGCAGCAACGTCAAATTCAAAATGGCCGTTCCGAAACCATCGATCGAATATCGATTTGGAATCGAACAGACTATATTATAATCATCTTCAAAATTCATGCCGAGCAGAACTTCGACCACTTGGCAACAGAGCTCGAAGAGATATCAAATTATATTAGACGAATTCCCCAACTGTACACGTGGATATTTTATCTACCGATATTTGTAGCAGGTTATATTCTATATACTATATAATATAGCTAAAACTACTGGTGGCAATTGACAACATTTCATTTTTGTTTAGGTAAAAAGATTTAATGTCCATTGAGATATATTTGAATGCTTAATACGAAACACATTTAAATATATTTTTTCTATTCATTCGTTTTAAACTTAGAGTAATTAAAGATATTTTGAAAATAATTCAGATATCGAGGATGTAGGCAGGAGAACTACATTACCTTTGCCTAGCATTTAAAAAAATACTAGCTGACACTAGCTGTCAATAGTCACCATAGCATCTACAATAACTTGTATCGTATTGTATCGTATCGTATGACGACCCGAATGGCCGAGTCGGCAGTGACCCTGCCTACGAAGCCAAGGGTCCCGGGTTCGAGTCCCGGTGGGGGCAAATATTTGTTTGATGAGAACGGATGTTTGTACCCTAGTCATTGTTGTTTATCTATCTAAGTATACTATTTATCTATAAAAGTTTGTCTATCGTTGTCTAGTACCCAAGATACAGGGAATCATAGTTTGGGGCTAGATCAATGTGTGTAAATAGTGTCCAAGGAATTATTATTATTATTATTTAGCATAACCGTGCGTTCGATTTGTTTGATCGTCCACCCACACCCGCATAAAACTAACAGAAGAATAGCACTGTACTACAAGTTCTACGCCTGCAAAAGAGATAGCATGTAAGGTGGGTGGGTGGTCTCCTGGCGTGCGTCAACTGAGATTTTCAAACGAAAGCAGCCTTTGTTTTTTTTTTATTTATGGGATAGGCAAAGACAAAGCCTTGACGATGGCATTTTTTATGATCTGGCAAAGGTAACATGGTCCATTATGCCAACATCAACTTTTTCCAAAAACTCAAGATTTAAAAATGTATTTAAATATGAAAAATCAAAGTTTTGGAAAATGGTTAAATGAAAATCCCTTAAGCTCTCGACCAACTTTCGAATTAGCTATTAAAATTAGGGGGTTTATAATTTTAAATGTTGTCAATTGCTTGAGGGTTCATTAGTCGTTATATCTTAGTCGAATAAATTATCAGCAGATAAATACTTTTGATAAACCGTTGCAGTTTGTGGTATTGTTTGTAACTTTAGTTTGTTGTAACAAATTACAATAAAATTCTCAGGTCTTTTGATTTAATTGCCATACATTACTTAGACTGCTGATCTTAAAAACACACATACATACATAAAATAAAACATACGCGGAAATAAACAAGAGATAATGTGTTTTTACCACACTTGTTTGTCATGCATTGCTTTTAAACTTAAACAGTTTATTTGTGGAAAAAGTGCCCCAAAGAATGTTATAGAGTAAAATTGCTCTTCAAAAATATATAGGGAATAGTGAAAAAGTACACTTCTTGCCCACCACACTAAATACTAAGCCGCACTAATGGTAGTGTCGTGGGTATTTATTTCCCTTCTGCAATTTAACACATTTATAAAAAAAAACTTAACTCATACATAACACAAAACTGTCTAGTGCAGTGTTTTTCAATCTGTGGGTCGCGACCCCTAGGGGGGTCGTGAAGCCTTCCTAAGGGGGTCGCGAAGCGGCAAAAGAGAAATGACAAGGTTCTAACTACAATAAAAGTACAATATTAGTGAGAAGGATGTGCTTGTTTATTTTTCAAAAAATATTCAAAGCGTGGTGCTATTTTAGAAACGTTTATTATTAAATCATTTTCTAGGAATAGTCTGTTTCTCTTCTTAGTTTTAATGTCCACCATTGAGGAGAATGTTAGTTCGCACAAGTATGAGGTGGCAAATGGCACTAATGATTTTAGAGCTTCCCTTGCCAGCTTTGGATATTCTAGTTTTCTTTTCATCCAAAACACGTCAATACTTTGCGAATGATATTCCATTTTCAGCACGCCGTCAGAAGCTAAATCTACAAGGTTTTCCTTCAGATTTGTAGCGAGATCTGCTAATTCTATTGACTTATCCAAGAAAGGGACCAAAATCCACGTACGCCCATTGTCAGCTTCAGAGTGCAAGTCTGGAAAGTAAGTTAATAATTTCTCTTGCAAATTATGTATGCTCTGTATCATAGAAGGAATGAGAGCCTTTACTACAAGTAATTGTGTTGTTGCATTATCTTCAACGGTCTTCTGAACACACGGAAAAGACTCAAATATATTGTTTTTCAGAGAAGATGACCACAAACGAAGTTTTATATGAAATGCTTTCACTTTATCTTTAGCTGTTAAGATGTTTTCTTCTCTCCCTTGGAGGCTTTTGTTCAAGTTGTTAAGATGGCTAAAAAGATCTGCCAGAAATGCTCACGTGCCAAACAGGGTCAGATAAATGATAAGCATATTCAGATTTAGAATCTTGTAAGAACATTAATAGTTCAGCTTTTAGTTCTAGAACTCTTGTCAATACCTTTCCTTTGGAAAGCCACCAGACCTCTGTGTGATAAAGGAGATTGTGATGAAGCGAACCCATGTCTTCACAAATAATTCTGAAGAGCCGGGTTTGTAAGGCTTTACCTTTGATATAATTCACAATTTTTATTACCTCCGTAAGCACGTCATTTAAATCAGACGGTAAAACTTTAGCTGCTAGAGCTTGACGATGAAGAAAACAGTGTGTCCATGATGCATTTGACATTATTGATTTTAATCTCGCAACAAGTCCGCTTTTATTACCAGTCATGGCTTTCGCTCCATCGCTGCAAATAGCGATACATTTTGTCCAATCAATGTCGTAGTCACAAGTGCTTTCTAAAAACATATCGTACAAACACTGACCAGAAGTATTTGCAGGAAGTGGTTTGCAAAATAAAATTTCTTCTGTGATATTGTCATCTGCTTCAAAGCGCACAAATGCTACAAACTGAGCACAATCGGAAACATCTGTAGATTCGTCGAACTGCAAAGCAAAATGTGGACTCTTCTTTAAATTTTCGATTATTTGATCTCGAATATCATTGGCCATATCGTTTATTCTGCGTGAAATTATCAGAAAGCGGTATGCTTTTTAACTTGTTTGCCTCCTGCTTGCTGATCATAATTTCGACCATATCTAGAGCAGCTGGCAAAATCAGATTTTCTGCAATTGTGTGCGGCTTTCCTGCTTTAGCAACTCGATATGCGACTTTGTAGCTAGCCAATAATGCTGAGTCATTTACGCTGGATACCTAAAACAACACACATAACATTCATATCATCACGCCTTTATTCCCCGAAGGGGTGGCAGAGGTGTATTACTACACCTAATATGTTAGGTCTCATATAATAAGGGGCGAGCCTATTGCCAGATCGGGTACAAATCCAGACTTCGATCCAGAGTGGCAAAAATTTGTAATTAAAATACTTCAATTACTAATTACTCAAGTAATCATTAATTGAAATGATTATTTATTATTCATTTACTTGAGTAATTAGTAATTAAACTGTAATCAATTACCAAAAGTAATCAATTACTCGCAACCCTGCTTCGATCTAATACTGAGTATTTCTTGACAGAAAAACTCAAATATCACTTTTTGTCCGACCCGGGGATCGAACCCGAGCCCTCGGCGTGCTAACTACTACTACTACTGTTTTGTACAAGACTAGGACAACACTATTTTATTACCTTCACCATACTATTTTGCTGCTGACTAAGAGCTTTCAATTTTCGTTCAAAGAATTCCAACGGCTTATCAGCTTCTTTTTGATGCTTGGTCGTAAGATGCCGCAGAAGTTTTGACGGTTTCATACTCTCACGAGATAAAACATCACCGCAAATTACACATTGAGGTTTATTATTTATGACTGTAAACCCGTATTTTAAGTAATTCTCGTCATAATGCCTATTTTTTTTCGGTTTTGATTCACCTCCACCACTAACATTTGTACCAGATGTTGAAGGCTGCGATCTTTTGAGAAACTTATCCATTTTAAATTCCAAGGATTTCAAGCACGTGAAAAAACAAAACAATAACACGGTAATTTTAAACGTCTGAACTCATCGCTGAGCTGCCGCGAAGTGAGAAAGAGTTGAAACAAAAGAACGAACATTCTGTGCTAGTGTGCGGGTGGCGCGATATGTGCCTCTCGCTCGCGCTGTCGCATGGCAACGTCGCAAAATTTCGCCCGCGTTCAAGTCAGATCCGCATGCATCCTACCAAGTTTGTTCGTAGCTACTTACTTTCAAAGCTTTTGCGGCTCCCTTTCATACTAATAAATAATTAATAAGTAGGTATCATATATACGTACATATAAATCACGTCTCTTTCCCGTAGGGATAGTCTACTTATTTCCACTTATAGATGGGTATCAAAATAGAGAAAATCGTAAACATACTCATTTAAATTAATAAAGTTTTGTCTGTATTTGTCTTAAGGGGGTCGTGAGAATTTTACATCCTGTAAAGGGGTCGCGTGTACAAAAAGATTGAAAAACACTGGTCTAGTGAATCCATTTGGACAAAAAAACACAAATACATATCACAATTGCTAGAAATGAACTGCGTTAAATTAATGATTTTGAATATAAAATTAAATCTCTAAAACAAATCAAATCATGACCACATCATCATCTCCACATTAATAAACTGCATTTGCACTCGTGTAATGATAGCATCGTTGATAATGCGTGAATTGCGTCATATTGTGACATTATGTTTATCATTGAAACAGTACATTAACCCATTTGGACCTAAATACAAACTACTAATAATCATTTTCAAAAAAACTTTATTGGCGTTGGAAGAAGATGTTCACTACATATTAATCAATCGCATTACCGTGTCTGAATTTGTGTTAAGTAACCGGTTCAACTTTGAATGCCATCCTTCTAAAACATTGTTCGTTCGGAAACGTTCAGCAAATACATTATGTTGTGCAGGCAAGGCGTATTTAACCAAAAGCGCTGTATGTAGTTTATAAATTTTGTCATTTTGATCCCATTGCCACACTCTTCCTAATGTTAGTCCAACCCTCGGTCGATCTTTGATCTGGAATAAGTGTAAGTGCTGCAGTAGGTTGCACGATTCTTCTTTTTGCCTTACATTTCGTAAGCCTCAAACGCTTTGCTTTTCGCCACACAAATCATACACCAACGAATATTTCTTGCTGCAGGAACGGAATGTACCTTATGGCATTCAGTGCCGACAATTCAAAATCACAATGAATCTTTGTTGGATAATACTAATAGTACAAAGTAACTAGCAGCTTTTCGTTCAGACATAAATGCAAATAGCATTGGAACTACATCGTTGGTTTCTACAGAACTTAATCCCCTGCTGTCCCTTTATTAATAACTGTTTCGATGAAATAAGTTAAGTAAGTATTAAGAGGGGAGCATAACTATTGATAGGCCTTGTATGTAACTAATACCGTGTAATTAATAATTCTTCGTGTTAGGTTGAACATGTAAGAACACCCAGAAATACTTAAAACATAAACTTAAGCATACTTAAAATATTTAAAACATAAAAAGTGTTTTTGTTGATCATTTTTTGCTGTGCAAATCAGTATTATTGATGTGCTAATAAATACCAGCCTTAAATATACCGATATAAATAGGAACTTTGATTCTTGATTACCCGAAGCTAATTGCGAAAATAAATTCTGTAGTGTAATGGGGAACCCATAAACCTATATGTATTTTACAATTACCAACGACATTACTGGACCAGTAGTGCGGAAGGGAAAAAAAATACCCACCGCACTACCAGTAGTGCGGCTTCGCAGTGTGTTGGGGAAGGAGTGAAAAAGTATATAGAATCAAAGTTGTAGAGAATTTTATCAGCTTTCATTGTTTTACAACAAAAATTCCTATGATTCATTGTTTTTGCGACCTAAGCAATTTAACAAAAAACGGGAACTTCTTTGTGCCCCCTGGGGCTCACTTCAGAAGGGTCAGGCAGGGCTTTTAGCTTTAGTCTTCAATGTTGTTGTATCATGTAATTTCTGTTTCTCCATTTATGGGAATTCTTCTATCGTCTCGAATTTCTGGTTTTGCAACACTATCAGAAAGAAGGTTGAACGAGCCGCCCAAAGAGTTTTATCCCAGTGTCTACCTCTATATGCTGTCGTTCACGAGCAAGTATACGACCCGAGCGCCAACCGGCCAGAAAACCCCTCATTGCATACTGCGTTTATCACATCATTATTTTTATCTTCAACCTATAGAGATATACATGTATTGTATACACTCGTATACCCGACAAGGCAATGACAGTCATTTGTTTCTTTGTTAACTGCAATGTCAACTTCAGGTCAAAGAAGGTAAGAGCGGTTTTCAAATGGAAACACCAGGAGTATAGTGGTTGGCCTCGCGTTGTGTTTTCTTTGCACAACATCAAATTGTTAGTAAATGCCGCGACTTCGAACCGGCGTGTCGTTTCTGTTTTGTATTCCAAAAGAAAACGAAATGTTCTAAATTTAAATTCGGAGCCTTTATTCTATTTCCAAGGATATCGTTACAAATAAGTATTAAATTCAACGTTGAATCTCGGATCCAAAGTCTATGTTGACATACATTGGCCCTTGAACGTGAGTTGTTTGAATTGAAATTTTACCAAAAGCTTGCAAGGTCTAATTTGGCTTGAGGGATTGTTGTTTACGTGCTGTGAGTTTAATAATTTTGGTCGGCAGGTGGGCAGAGTTATTGAATTGAAATGCCGGTTTTACAATGTTGTTATGTGATATTAGTAATGGCTTGTGTTTAAACAATTATCAAAAATGCACCTATTTTTCTACCAATAAATTCGAAATGACTGCCAAAATGGATGGATGTCCACTAAATTGTGTTTGGATAAATGATCACCAAACTTCTTTTTATGTTTTGTGTACTTAAGTTTATGTTTTAAGTATTTTTTGTTGTTCTTACATGTTCAACCTAACACGAAGGATAAAGGGGCCTTCGCTTCGCTCACCCTCTTTACCCTTCACCTAAGCTACCGCAATATTTTGCCCTGATATTTTCTGCAACTTTTGGTGGACATTTAGCCATTTTGGGTAGGAAAAAAATATTTTGGTGGTCATTATATCTGTTGCCATTAGTAATCAGGTCAGGACTTCTATACTTTTACTTCCAGCTTTACATAATTACAGCACAAAGTCGCTTAGTTTGTGTGAATGCTAGCACCAAATAAATGATTATCTATAACTCGATCGAGTTAACTCGGCACCCCGCTGGAATGCAGTGAAGTTACTACGCCGCGCCGTAATGAATGAGAATGACGCTTATTATTACACTTCCCTAAATCAGGGCCCCGAGGAAGGGTGCCCTTGGCCCCCAATATAATACCTGATGCCAAGTTTTTGTCCCCTGGGGATTTTTGTCTTCTGGGGACCTGAGTGCCGCTTGGAGGGGGTAGCGGTGCATAGAAAAAAGAGAGAATATGCATGGGCTAGAGAGAGATGGTGGCTCCGCTCAGGGGCCAAGGAACTAAGAGCCAATGCCTTACTTTTAAGTCTTATTACACCTCCTTTATTAAGGGTTTAGGGACCCTGTAAATTATTTATTTTCAACAAATGAAATATCATTCTGTGCAGACCTTAACAAAAATAAAACATTATTTATATGAAATTCTTATAATTATTGAGATAATTAATGGATAAGTGCGGCGGCGATGAACTGACCCCCTGTCGCGCTGAAATAAATGCAATACCTACCTAGATAGGTACTCTCTGAGTCAGGTTGATGGCCATTTTTAGTGATGTAGCCGATGTCGATAGTTGCGAAAAAAGAACACGACAAAATGAAGGTTGAACATTAACTTCTTTTTTATTTATGCTAATATTTTATCTATCATAAACAAAATCCAACGTAACTATCATCGCAAAGAAGCACATAAGGAATCTTCGTTCGTCACTGGTTACTCCCACTTCTTAGGCAAAAACTTCCATCTCCTTTTCTATTCTTAGGTATATCATTTGATACTGGCTATTCATTTTCTAGTTTCTGAACATGTTTTTCGAAATATTTTCTGCGTTCAATGTCACAATTTCACAGTCCTTTTTTGGCTATCCGTGCTTGAGAATGGATAATTGGATTGGTCAACAAATATATTGCTTACCAATTTAGATTTTGAATACCTAAACACTTTACCCTAAAAAGGAACTCCAAAAAAAAACATAAAGCAAAAAGCGAATGTCTAAAATAGTTTACCCGCATCGCAAATAAAGAAGTGTGAATATCCAATAAAGTGATGCGTGAACTTTAAAATGTCAAGGCAAGCCAAAAATATTAAATGCTCGCCAAATTTCGTACCCCTATTAATGCGCTAACGTTTCCCAAATAAACTGTAATGCTTGCAAAAAAATGCAACTAAATTATTTCGCGTCAAATATACTAATAATAATAATACATAATAATAATAATACTAAATAAATATACTAATGGTTGCGGCTGACTGTTTCACATAACCGAATTGGTTTTCATAGGTCACTTTCTGTCCAAATGTCAGGTTGTGTTAGGTCAAAACTTTAAAAAACATCTTGTAGCCGATCGAAACGGAGCGGAGAGATGAGGCCCCATCTTCTGCAAATCTGCAAATATCTAATTAATGTGCAAATTAACGGGTTCTGTTGCAATTGCAAGTTAAATAAAAGCTTTTAATAAGAAGGGCAATCAATCAAAGACATGTACTTAGAGCTACTTTAATAAATAAGGCAAACTTAACTTGACGACCTCTGTGGCGCAGCGGTTGTGGCTCTGCGTACCATGCTAGAGGTTCTGGGTTCGATCCCCGGCTTGGGGTAAAGAAAAAAACAATCCAGGTCTTGGATGTTATATGTTTGTGACGTCGCTGTTTCTGATTCCCACGACACAGGCTAGTGTGGGGCCGGAAGCAATGTATGTGCCTGTATGTAAATGTTTATGTTTAACTTATTTTTAAGGAAACGAATGTATTTTTGTAGAAGCAAATAATTTTTTGGTTTTAAAAATATAAAAATTAAATAACATTTTCAGAATACATTGTGGTTCTAATTGTGGTAAACATTTACTAATGGTGAGAAACAAATATTAATTATGTTGTCAAATCCTTTTATTGACTGACTTGTATTTCGGTATATCATATATATCATTATGGGTAACGTATGACGTACGGTGTACAATTTTGGTGAGCATTATATTTTTCGGATTAAAATGTACTTTTTGGATGCCACTTTTCATCAATTTGGTAAGCAGTTAAATAAAAGCCATTAGTTTTTAACTTTAACGGCAAAGGCAAGGTGCCATTTTAAATATACAAGTATAAGCACAAATTATAACGTTAGGAAGATCGAAATCGATAAAAACGGTCGATGCGGACTTGCACAACTCTATGGCAGAGCCTTTGCGGGGGTGCGGGACGTCACCCCCTCCGCGATTTCCTCTTTCCCCTCTGGCCAATCCTGACTTGGGCTGTCTACTTACTGGCCAAATCTGGGTGCAACTGGCTATGCCACTGCCGCCCTATATGGTAAAAGGGGTAACATTTAATAAGGTAACGTTTAATAAGTAGGTACAATTAACGTAACCGGCGAGCTTGCATGAAGAGACTTATGAATGTTTAGGAAGCGAGAGATGTATGCCAGGATCGTAGCAGGTTCTTTGGTCTCTGCCTACCCCTCTTCCGGGAAATAGGCGTGAGAATATGTATGTACCTATGTACAATTAATCTATTAATTAACCTACTACAATTTCATCAACCACAAGCAAACCCACCGAAATTAAACAAACTATGCTAACAATGACGTAGAAATAGTACAAACAATAAAATTCCTCGGATTGCATCAAAACCAACACTGCGGATGGAAACTGCACATCGAAAAACTGTGCTGTAAGATAAACAGCTTTGTTTACCCTCTAAGGAGATTAACGCAGATTGCGACCACAGAGGCAGCTCTTACTGCATATTTCGGATATGCGCATTCTATGGTTAGCTACGGTACCTACCATCTTTTTCGGAAATTCTACTGATAGGGACAAAATATTTAGGCATTAATTTTTTTTTTCAAAAGTAGCGTGATTCGCTTTACAAACTATAGTGTAGGTAGGTAGTATAACGTTTTTTTTGGGAAATATTGCACTGCACATCAAAAATACTAATTTGCACAGCAAATATCAGAGCAAAATGCTGCGGTAGCTTAGGTGAAGGGTAAAGGGGATGAGCGAAGCGATCCTTTATCCTTCGCGTTTGATTGAACTTGTAAAAACAACAAAAAATATTTAAAACATAATCATAAGACACCTAAAATATTTTATCTACACACGTATCATAAACCCTCTTTACTGCGTTCAAAAACCGCACGTTACGATCAGCATTATGTTGAACTACTTGGTAAAAACTCGTTTCGTATCTGGAAAACAACACATAATGGTCATTATGTGTAGTTTTTCTACATATAATGACATTCAAATTTCGAACGCCGACGCCCACCCGCGTGCCGTCCCTAGTTTGTCTGTGAAGTTGGTACTGACATTCAAATTTCGAACGCCGACGCCCGCCTGACTAAAGAACAAGCTAAACAATTGCAGAACCACAATGCCGGTCAAACATGCGGTTCCTGAACACATCAAAGAGAGCTTATGATATGTGTGTAGATAAACTAGTGTATGTAACTGTACATAATTAGGCATTAAAACTCTCGAGTGATATTATTATGAAACTCGCCTTCGGCTCGTTTCATAAACCTACTCTCGAATTTTAATGCCCTCCATTATGTAGCAGTCACATAAACTACTTTAAAACATAAAAAGTGTTTCTGTGATCCTTTTTTGATGAGCGATTAAATACTAGCCACAAGGAAACAGAAAGTCAGAAGTAAAATAAAGGATTCTCCAGATCACTATTCATAACCAGACTATCAGCTTATCAAATGAAGTGTCTAAATACAAAGTTCGACTTCGTATTTACGACTTTGTTTTGTTTTGATTGGCGACCCCTGTGGCTCTGCTGTTGTGGCTCTGCATACCATGCGAGAGGTTCCGGGTTCGATCCCCGGAAATAAGGAAAAATAATCCCCAGGTCTTGGCTGTTTATATGTGTGTGACCTAGTGTTGGGCAGGAGTCAAGTAGGGCCTGCATGTAAAAATGATAACGTTTAAATATGTAATGATTATGTTTATGTATTTCAGATACAAGACTGTCACAAAATGTCCTCCAAAACCCTTTTCTCAATTAAGAAGGTAGTGGACCTTCTGACGAGGAACACCAAGCAAGGGTATGCGGTCTTGCGGCACCACAGCGTCATGGGCCCTGATGGAGTCGTAAAGTCACCATATGAAAGTATTGAGATACCGAATATGACGGTCTATGACTATGTCTGGCAGAATTTGGACAAATGGCCAGAGAGGACAGCTACTGTAAGTATTGAATTATTAAATGGCTTTTACAATGGAAGATCAAAAAAGTAAAAATAAACATGAAAAAGTGAAAATAATAAATAAATAAACGAGCCCATTAATATCCCCAGTCCCCACCGAGAGGCACACGCCTTTAACCAGTGAGCTATATTCAACCACGCTCAGTGCGGGTCATCAAACAATCTAATAACACGCTAACCGGGTGACTGTTTTAGCTACTATGTTACTACTAATTTAGCGACATTGAGCGACTAGTCAGAATTTACGATCAGTGATATAGTTGCTAGATTTTTTCCCTTTACTAATTTGATTTTGCTAATGATTGCTAATGATTTATGATTCAGAGTCTCGACAAACCATATTAAGCTAAAACTAGCTGTCATTTAGGTAACTACTTAATTACTATCTTTACTATGCAAAATCAAAATCAAAATCAAAAATCATTTATTTCCATAGGATGTTGTTACATCACTTAGATCCGTCATTACATTTTTTTGGGTGAGTTCACTAACCCAATGGCGGAATCTGTGGAGAAGAGCTCACCGAAGAAACTCCACAGTCGTCGCATCTTTTGCGTTTCCTTTTTTAAATAAAATATTGTCAAATTACAAAATGAATGCTAATTATATATCGAAACAGCCTGTTACTCAAACAATCTATTCCCATGGACATCTGTCCTCTAAGTAATCAGATATCCTGTAGGAACCATTTTTATACAATTTCTGTATTATTATTATTTTAAACTTGTCTAAAGGTAAGTTTTTAATATCAGTAGGGACCTTATTGTAATAGCGTATACAATTGCCTTTAAAAGAATTACTAATTTTATGTAGTCGGCTTACATAAGCAACCAACTTGTCTTTATTTCTAGTATTAAAATTGTGTAAATCACTGTACTTCTGAAAATTAGTTATATTTCTTTTTACATACACAAGATTGTCATAGATATATTGAGACACAAATGTCAGAATATTGATTTCTTTAAACTTTTCCCTCAGTGACACTCTAGGCCCTAATCTATAAATTGCACGAACAGCCCGTTTCTGTAGAATAAATATACTATTAGCATTCGCAGCGTGACCCCACAATAAAATACCATAGATCATTAGACTATGAAAGTAACTAAAGTAGACTAGTCTAGCGGTGTCTACGTCGGTAAGAGCTCTAATTTTTTTAACTGCGAACGCTGCCGAACTCAGTCTGTTCGACAATTTATTTATATGAGGATCCCATTGTAGTTTGGCGTCTAAAGTAATGCCCAAAAAGACAGTCGACTGCACAAGGTCCAATCTCTGTCCTTTTATAAATATGTCTGTAGTTACCGGGTTCACATTGGGTAACACGAATTTAATACATTTAGTTTTCTTTTCATTAAGTAATAAATTGTTAACAGTAAACCAGTTCACTATACTAGAGATAGCATTGTTTACCTCGTCATAATTTGATTGCTGTCTTTTAACTTTAAATATCAAAGAAGTATCATCGGCAAACAATACTAACCCATGTTTTGCTTTAACAAGGTAAGGTAAATCATTAATATATACTAAAAACAAGAAAGGACCAAGAATTGAACCTTGCGGTACGCCCATACTTATTGAAGACCCAGATGATCTTTTCCCATTAACATCGACCATCTGAACCCTATCTGTTAGATATGACTCCAGAAGGCCAAGTGCCTGATCTTTTACACCATAATGGCGTAACTTCCTGACAAGAGTGTCATGATGGACGCAATCAAAAGCATTGGATAGATCGCAGAAGACACCTATTGCATCCATTGCGTCTTCCCAGGCATCAAAAATATTGTCGATTAGTTCAACACCAGCATCGGCTGTTGAACGACCCTTTGTGAAACCAAACTGAGCAATATGAATTAAATTATTGAGATAAAAATGACTTTGCAATTGATTAAGTATGAGTTTTTCAAATATTTTGCTAAGCGTTGGTAGTATCGATATGGGTCTAAAATTGGTGGGGTCTGATGTACTACCAGCATTGAATAAAGGTATAACTTTACTTAGTTTCATCAAGTCAGGAAACACACCACTATCTATACATTGATTAAATATACAACAAAGGTGAGGTGCAATACAATCTACAATGGAACTAATAATTTTTACTGATAGACCATGGGCGTCAGCTGTCTTTTTCATTTCCAGGGATTTAAACGCTTTTACAATGTCTTCATTATTTACGTGCCTAAATTTAAAATCTGTTTTACATTCCTCAAAGTTTTGTTTAAGTATAGATTCAGCAGCAGCGGGAGATGAATTTAAAGACTTGGTTGTTGAAACTGGAATGTCCGTAAAGAAATTTTCGAAAGCTTTTGCTACTTCTAGGTCTGTACTTAGCAATTCATTATCTATCTTAAGCTTGAAGTTATTATGTGTAGCTTTGGCCTTTCCAGTCTCTCTGTTTATAATTTGCCAAGTCGTTTTCATTACATTGCTACTAGATTCAGTTTTGTTTTTAATGAAATTAGATTTAGCTACGGCACAAACGCGTTTAAACATTTTTGAATAACTACGAACATAATCTAGAAAGGCCGTATTTTTGTTATATGATTTCTCTTCATAGAGTTCATATAATCTTCGTCTGCTCCTATGAATTCCAACTGTCGCCCAATCACTAAACAAAGCTTTGTTATTAACTTTTATAGTTTTTGATTTAAATACCGTATCATATTCATTTTTGACAAGGTTAAATACTGAGTTGTACAACAAATTTGGATCGTCACTGTATGGTATTTCCCATAGTTTATCTAAAATATTATTCCTGTCGTGTTCAAGCCGAGTGTCACTAACGGGCACACATGTAATATCCTCTTTTTGGTCCTTTTTTATTTTAATATTGAATATACCTATCTGACCAGAGTGATCAGAGGTTAATTTATTGATGACCGATTTGAAAATGGGCGTAATGTTAGTAAATATATTGTCAATGCAGGTAGCAGATGTTGCAGTAATTCTAGTAGGCTCCAAAAACAGATAGTTCATGTTGTGACATAAAAATAAAGATTTTAATCTAGTACAAATATTATTATCCTCTAACAGATTAACATTAAAATCACCACAAATTATAAAAAAAATGTTTTTATCGCTGATTTTAATCAACACTTCATCCATTTTCTTTTCGAATAAATCAAAGGATGAATCTGGTGGTCTGTATACGCTCATTACAATAAGTTGTTCAAGTTCAATACAGGCTATTTCCATGGTACGCTCAACAGACAGGCTCACTATGTCAACTCGTTCCTTATATTTAAAACTATTATTTACAAGTATTAAGGAGCCACCGCGATCAGCTGTTTTTCTGTTGAAAAAGTTGAACATGAACTGATAACTCTTTAAAAAGTGCTCTGTTATACATAAAATATCAATATTATTACAGTTCATGAATAACTCAATTTCCAGTTCTTTACTTAACATGCCCTGTATATTTTGATGAACCACGTTTAAAATATTCTTACTTTTACATTTTTCATTACTAGTAACTTGATTTAATGGGCAAGATGAAGGTATATTTATACAAATATTAATATTACTGCCAGAGTTACTCTCTGTTGTCCTATGGGTTAATTTAAAGAGCTTGGAACAGATTCCAAGGAGTACATGTCATTATTATTACACTGCTCAATAGAAGCAGGCGTTTCATTAGTCAAAAACTTGACTGAGTTGAATGCATATTGTGTTATCTGGGCTTTGCACTACCGACCACAGAATAATCATAAAGGCACTTACAGAACCAAACTTATCTGACCCAGTGGCCAAAACAAGAACTGAAGTCGCCAGTAAGAAATGCCATTCGTGTGCGATCTTTGCGACCTCGTCGCCGGGCTCATTTAAGTTTCTAGCACTATCTATATACAAATTATGTGTGATATCTGATACCATATCAGTCACAATAGAGCGGAATAATATTATCAAAGTTTCTGTACTGTGGATTTACTCAGCTATCTCATACATCGGTCCTAGTAACAAATTGCTTTCCAGATAGACTTATCGTTTGTTCAACCCGTGTTTAAAATGGGTGAAAAATGTGAAATAGGAAACAACCGTACTATTACTCTTGTATCCGTGTTTTAAAAAATAATTAAAAGGCGATGCATAAAAGACTTTTATTGATAAATTCAACATACCACCTCCGGCGCAGCTTGGGTTTTAAAAACAAATCTACATCATTGGCAACATTTAAACTTATCGATAGAATTGTACATAATGTAGACAAAAAAAAATCAGCACAGTTTTCTTTTTTGATATGTCGAAAGTTGTCGATTTTGTTTCACACGATCATCTAGAAGCTCGAAGAAAATGTCATTAGAGGCACTGCACTATATTTGATACAGTCATATTTGAACAATCGAATAAATAAAAAAAATGTAGAGAATAGCTAAAATTCTGACCATCAATTACAAAAATTCAGAGTCCTATAGGGCGGTGTTCTTGGACCTCTCCAATTTTTACTTTATGTCAATGACTTACCCGAGGTGAAAATCAAAAGTAGATTTCGGAAAACAATGAATAAAAATACTGCTCTAATTGCCTTTTATGATTATGTGAAGTCCTACGATATTGTCTCGTAATTTGGGGAAACGACACTGACATTAATTATGTATTTATTGCGCAAAAAAAATGTGTACCTGCCATTTGCGGCAAGGTCTCATATAATTCTTGTAAACCTGTGTTTATATCGATTTTAACATTTTATAAATCCATGAAATCGAAAAATTTGTAAAACTATTTATAACGACTCAGGAAAAGTATTTAAGAAACACTAGAAATTCGACTTAGTTTTTATATGTCACCGTAAGATTGTCAAAACCGTTAGTTGATGAACTAACTTTTTTTTCTCGTTAGTTGGTCAACTATCGAAAGATAGTAAAAATAAGTGCAAACGGCCAAACCAAGCGGCGGCCCACACTGGCCATAGCAACAGCATTAGGTAGGAGCCGGAGTTTACTCGCCGCTAAGAAAGTAGTGATGGGGTAACTGGTATCTTCCATAGGTGTCGACATACGATAAACTACGAATACGCGACCTACCGATGGTTGAAATAAGTCTGTTGTTGTGAAGTGGATTTTTATTGATATAAAATTTATCGGACAAGTTAAGTATATATGTTTTAATGTTGGGAAGCTGTATTTTGAAATGCAATTTTGAAAGATTTGTCTAAAAGGGGGTATTAAAAGCTGTCTTTACGGCTTTGTTTTGGATATCCTGTAATTTGTCTGAATTGGATACACATATACTGCTCCATACGGGAGCTGCGTACTGAATACGATTCCTTACTAGCGTTGCATGAATTCTTAGTTTGGTGTGTGCGCTTAGATTTGATCGCCTGATTTGATCCCTTTTTGGTGTAGCGCCTTTATTTGTGACCAATGATATAACTTAGTTAAAATATCTTAGTACAAGTATTTGACACTTTGCTTCCATGGCATTTTTTGACCATAAATGGAGAGCTGTCGTATGGGGACTTCACGCTTGCGGTTAAAAAGTATAGCATCTGTTTAAGCTGCATTTAATTTAAGTTTCCACTTTGTAAAGAATTCAGTTAGGAGATCCAGAGACATTTGAAAATGACTTATTACAAGGTCCACGTCCTCAGATGAAGTAAATAATGCTGTGTCGTCAGTGAAGCAAGCCGACTGGGTGCGAGATTGTTTAGGAATATCGTTTAAGGTAACCAAGAATAGACAGGGTCCTAGGACAGAGCCTTGCGGAACACCGGCTGGGACTCCATAAACGTCAGATTCGGTGTTGTCAATGTATACTATGAACTAGCGGTTTTCCAGGTAAGGGCACTACTAGTTTCACTTACTTTAAAGGGACGCCCATCTCAATAAATTTGTGTGACAAACCATCGTGCCAGACTTCTTTTGGGTGAACCAGGTGCAGGATAGGGTCGTCATTGGGACAGTAGTTATTTAATTAAGTCTACAGAGTTACGTACGATGCTATCGGTATTTGCAGGCAGGGACCAGCTGGAAATGAGGAGTACGTTATTTTTAAATGTTTGAACTACAGCTTTTGATTGATCATGGGCATTAGTGGATAACGAGCCGTCATTATTTTTAAGAGGAGGTAAAGCACTTGATTTACGATTTAGAAAACGGACTAATTTCCAGATTTTGGAGCTGGGATTTTCGACTTTGATAATTTTTTTTGTCTACATTTTCTCGTTGTGAGCTTATTCGCTATCTTTTAATCCTGAAGTTCATTCATAGCTTTCCTAACGTTTCTGCGAACAATCAAGTTTATTTCATCTTGTTCATAACGATGAAGGCGATTTTTAATCTAATGAGTTTTTTAATGAACCGAGGTAGTGGAATAGGGCTGTCAGATGTGACTTCTTTAGATACAAATCTATCCCTAATTTCCAAAATGTTGTTGACCAGTTCGCTCACAGCACCGTTCAAATCAGTAACAGAATAATAAATATTTGAGGAAAGTAACAGAATAATAAATCTTTGAGGAAAGTAAAATTCTGTTATTGAGAAAGGAACGGAAGCCAGTCCAGTCAGCTTTGGGATTGTTAAAAAGCTTTAAGGCTTCACGTTTACGTGAGCCTTCTGGAGAGAAGACCACGGGGAGGTGATTCAAGGAGAGAGAAGCAAATCAGATATATCGGTGATATTCTTCACAATAGTGTAGGGGATGTTGTCTGTATTTAGTGCACAAGGGTTGGTCTGTCAGGAGCATGAATTATGAAGTCCCTATTTAACGGTTGACAAGCATTTTACAACGATTCATATTTAGAATACCCATGATAAGTACTCTTGGGGCTAGATTTAATAGAATGAAAATAGCATTAATGTGATTAATTGATAGCTAATATAAATAGACCATCATAATTTATTTTTTGTATTTTTTTAAATATTTTCATGCTAAAATTAATGATAAACAAAATTCAAAATTCCAAAATTCCAAATGTCTTTATTACTGTAGATATTTACATATACTTTTAGCAATCATCATTTTTGCCATATCTCTACATTGTACCACTGTGGGAGAAGAAGGGCGTAGAAACGCCCACAGATTGATTTTTAGATCTCTTTTTTAACTAATACAAAAAATAATATTTAGTCATTATCATAATTAATAAGCAGGAATAAATAATTTCAAAATTATTAACAGCAAGATCTGTGTTGAGCCAGATTAACCCCATACAGTCCCATCATTTAAGTAATCTTGAACATTGTAACATCCCTTTTTCGACAAAGTCGCTTTAACATGGTTTTTAAATTGCTCAAATGGCAATTTCAAGATCTTGTTGTAGTAGAGAATGCATTGACCCTTGAAAGAATTGCTTACCTTCGCGAGTCTAAACCGGGGCGCAAGTAGTCTGATAAATTCCACGCCTTAACCGACAGGGCGTGGAATCTTGGTAGGGTTGTTTTTCAGTGGAATGTCACAAAGCAGTAATGACCTTGACGCCGTGGACCGGCCTTCGAAAGCTCAATTCGAGGCAGGAATACGGGATGACGAACACCAGGGTAGGGGGGAGGGGAGTCGAATCTTACTCTCGTCGTAGCCCGAAGTTGTCGCCGTCGTGATGCTTGCCGACACGAGGATCGCTATCCGAACGCGACGAATTGATCACCGAATCACTTCAACCTTTCAAGGCACGAAGCACTCACTCCGATGACGTGAAATCTACTTATTTCCCGACGATTGTTCCGCGCTTATTATAATTAACATTCAACCAAGCTTTCCGATGCTGGCGCCGACCTTTTTCTATGTGCAAAAAAAGTAACCTCTAACTCGTCATGTCGTTTCTATACAAGTGACAGCTAGTGATGTCCCGATCACTCGCGGTCGATCCGCGCAACGAAAAAACCGGTTCGTTCCGAAGCATAAATATTAAACATAGTCTGTGATTATTTCTTAGGTTAACATTACAGCTATCGCTAAGTTTGGGAAATTTTGTGAGGTTCTTGCGTACATACATTATATTTTCGAAAATAAATTGACTAGCTACAGTTAGTATGTCAATTTCTTTAAAAAGCTCTCTTAAGGAGTCTGTGCGTTTTAAATTATAAATTGCTCGAATAGCTCTTTTCTGTAAAATAAAAATAGTTTGATTATCCGCTGCTTTCCCTCACAACAATTCCCATTGGACATGACACTATGAAAGTAACTAAAATATACTAGCCTAGATGTAGCCATATCCGTGTTTTGTCTGATGTTCCTAACAGCGTAAGCCGCAGAACTTAATTTACCAGCCAATTTATCTATGTGGGGTCCCCACTGCAATTTGTTATTAATGGTTATTCCAAGAAACTTCGTGTCATTTACTAATTCTAACGTATTGCTGTCCCACACTAAACTGGTCCCAACTTACCTGACATTTGGAAGTGAGAATTTGATACATTTGGTTTTACCAGCATTTAACAATAAATTGTTAACTGTGAACCAACTCAAGGTTAAAGATAATACTCTATTGACATCATCAAAATCATCTTTTTGTCTTTAAATTTTGAAGACCATTGAAGTATCATCAGCGAACAACACCTTTGTTTGGTCTAACAAAGGTCTAGCATAAAAGATTTGCTCCAGCTTTTTCGTCACCCTTTTATTTTTACGTCTTATAGGTCTGTCCATTACTCTATGGTTCTGTCCTGGCTTCCTTTTCTTTTTCCGTCACATCTAGCCTCGCCGGCCAGCTAGCCAAGGAGGCTGCCTGCCTTACGCCACGACAACTATGTTAGTCAATTTCTCCACCATAAAAAGGCAGATCGTTAATATATACCAGGAATAAGAAAGGGCCTAATATGGAACCTTGTGGAACGCCAATTTTTACCCCCGATCCATCAGATTTAACGCCGTTGACTTCTGCCTTTTGAATTATATTGCTTAGGTATGATCTTAGTAGATCCAACGCTTTATTTCTAACTCCGTAATGATTTAATTTCATTAGTAGCGTGTCATGATCAACACAATCAAATGCCTTCGACAGATCGCAAAAAACACCGATAGAATCCTGTGCGGCTTCCCATGCAGAATAAATATGAGATATAAGGGTAATACCTGCATCCGTAGTCGATTTACCCCTAGTGAAACCGTATTGCTTGGCGTGGGGTTGTTTTGTACGGTTGAATTGTGAGAGCATTTGATTGAGTATAATAATCTTTTCAAAAATTTTACTTAGTGCTGGAAGAACCGATATTAGTCTGAAATTTGACGGATCACCCTTGTCTCCCGACTTGAACAGAGGTATAAGTTTACTGTGTTTCATGAGGTCTGGGAAAGGTCCATCATCAACACATTTATTAAATATATAAGCTAGGTGTGGGGCTATAACAAGTATTATTGAACCAATGACTTTGACTGATATACCCCACAGGTCTTCAGTATTTTTAAGTTAAGTAATCTATACGTTTTGACAATATCCTGGGGACATACATGATAAAATTTGAAATCTACATTACTGATGCTAGTGCTATTTTTTAATAAATCCTCTGCTTCATATAGAGATGAATTTAGACACTCTGTTGTGAGTAAGGGTGCATTGGTGAAGAATGTTTCCAAAGCTCTTATAAAACTATTATATTACCACCTACTTGTATCCTTATCAAAGCATATATAAACCTTTATCTTTATCTTCTAATAGATGGAGTCAGGCGCACATTAGGCATATTTGCATAGTTGGTGTAGTAACTAGGCCAACTTGATTTTATCTAAGATTTTTGTTTCCAAGTTTTTTTCCATTCTATTGTTATCACCTCAGGAAACACTTACGAGTAGTGGATAGGCATCCTCTGAAAACTCGTTTCTTATCTTTGTTGATATACAAACATTTTTATTTTAATCTGTACTTACGTAATATCCAATGCTACTTTAAATAAATAAGAACCAGTTATAATAATAATAATACCTGGACACTAATTACACAAATTGATCTAGCCCCAAACTAGGATTCCCTGTATCTTGGGTACTAGACAACGATACACATACTTATATAGATATATATTATACTTAGATAGATAAACAACCATGACAAGGGTACAAACATCCGTTTTCATCAAAAAAATGTTTTTCCCCACCGGTACTCGAACCTTGGCTTCGTATGCAGGGTCACAGCCGACTCGGCCATTCGGGTCGTCTGGGGAAGATGGCGCAACATCCCCGAGACAAGATTCCCTTAGTAGAGTAGTGATTCCGTCTAACATTCTCTTCTGTTCGTCGACATATAAGCACAGAATACGTTAAATGCTATGTAGGTCACCGGTGACCTCACCCAGACTAAAAAACTATTAGATTTTTTTTCTTTCGAAAATTGGCGTTAAAAGTTTTAATAGTACTACGTACAGAAAGATTACTTCTCAAATACACTTAAATAAATAGCTACTCTCGCTGCGCAACAATAAAGCGCAGTCTAGCTCGCACCTGCGCTACCTACAACAATCGCTAAGCACCTACAGAATCGGTTGCCCCGCCCGTGCAGGCTAGATTGCGCCGCATTACTACGCCTGAGAGCTTCTTTTACTCTGACATCAAAAGGTCGCCCTGTAAACTCCTGTCTCGCTTGATCACGGTAGCGTAACCTACGTGCGATTGTTTGTGTTTGTGAATTTTAGTCCATTCTATCTAATAGAGGTGTTATTAGTACTTATTCAGGCTATAGGTAAATTCTAACCTACCTCCTTACTTATGTAATTGTCATTTGTATTATACTGGGTGTTTAATTCCACGCCTCAACCGAACGGGCGTGGAATCTTGAGGGGTGGTGGTTTTCACCAGCACAGGGAGTATCGCAAGTGGTACTGACCTTGACGCCTTGGGCCGGAACTCGAAAGCTCAATTCGAGGCAGGAATGCGGGATAAGGAGCACAATGGGTGGGTGGAGAGGAGTCGAAACTTACTCTCGTCGTAGCCCGATGCTGTCGCCGTCGTGTTGCTTGCCGACACAACGCGTCGCTGTCCGAATGCGACGAATGAATCCCCGAATCACATTAACCTTCCACGACACGAAGCACTCACTCCGATGACGTGAATGTACTTATTCCCGACGATTATTATAATTAACACTCCGAACAGGCCCGACACCTGTGTTAGACAATTATTACACTAAAATACAGCCAAAGCCCGAACGCCATGTGCTGACATTTTCTCTCACGACAAGAAAGTAACCTCTAACTCGTCATCTCGGTTCTATGCAAGTGACAGCTGCTAGTTCCGTTTCCGCTAGTGATGTCCCGATCACTCGCGGTCGATCCGCGCAACGAAAACCGGTGCGTTCCGAAGCATAAATATTAAACAGTCACCCGCCCGGACAGGCCCGAACCTGTCCCTAATCAATAGGAAGGCGAGAAAGTGTTGCGACCGCTCTCTTGAGGACTGAGTCCCCCACCTTGACTTCTGCTGATCGAGGCGTGCCATCCCGACCCGTGTACAAATTGACGATCCGTCCTCGTCTCCATCTCAATGATGGCAGGTTCGCATCCTTAATCAGCACCAAATCACCGACTTGAGGGGGGCTCGTCCGGTCAGTCCACTTAAGGCGCTGCTGCAAGATGTGCAAGTACTCAAGGGACCACCGTTTCCAAAAATCTTGAGCCATCTGCTGCAACATCTGCCACCTAGTTAACCGACTTAACTTAACATCACCGAATGGGTATTCTGGCAGGGCGTTAAGGGGCTGACCTATCAGGAAGTGACCCGGCGTCAACGCTTCCAAATCATTTGGATCCGAACTGAGCGGGCACAACGGACGCGAGTTCAGTGTCATTTCAATTTTACAGAACAGCGTCGCAAGCTCTTCAAAGCGTAGAGAGGTCTCACCGATGATCCTCGTCAGGTGCGACTTAGCCGATTTAACCGCAGCCTCAAAAATTCCTCCCCAATGAGGACATCCCGGCGGACTGAAAACCCATTCAATCCCTCGTCGGGAGCAAGCCGTACCGATGGCGTCCTGGTTACCATTCAGTAATTGAGTGACCTCCTGCAGATTTCGCCTGGCTCCGACAAAATTTGTGCCGTTGTCCGAACGGATTAATGTCGGGAGGCCCCTTCGTGAGACGAACCGATCTAGACATGCGATAAATGCCTCTGCAGTGAGGTCACTGACCACCTCTAAGTGGACTGCCTTCGTGGCCAAGCACACGAAGACGCACAGGTATGCCTTCACTAATCTGGCGTTCCGTAGCTGTGAAGACTTGACCATGAATGGTCCCGCGAAATCCGTTCCGACACCCGCAAAGAGCCGGATTTCGTTAACCCTATCCGAGGGCAAATCGCCCATCTGGGGCTGCATCGTAGCCGCCTTGGCCCGATAACAAGGCAGGCACCGAAATACGACGCTACGCACTAAGCGTCTTCCCGATAGAATCCAGAACTCGCGCTGGAAAAACGCCATCAAGGCGTGGCATCCGATATGCCCATTCCGAATGTGTCGATCCTGTATCAACAGTTCGACGAACTTCCCTTTCCTAGGGAGTAACAACGGGTGGCGAGACGCATAAGGCAGGTTGGCATTCCGCAGCCGACCTCCTACCCTCAGCAATCCTTGAGGGTCAATAAACGGGTTGAGCCGAGCCACAGCTCCCTTCAGTTGGACGCGTCCGCGTCTCAGAATGTCCAGTTCGGACTTAAAGTGCACCGTCTGCACGTTCCGTACCAATGCGAACAACGCATGGTTCCGTTCCCGTGGTGTCAGGACCTGTGTCCGCACCCGTTGCGCCTCATAATTGCGACAATTCCGCGCAAATCGGAAGATCCAGGTGGTCACATTGACCAGCTTGTCGAGCGAGCTGTACCGTTCCAGCAGGTTGAACTCCTCTTCCGGCTCTGGTTGCGTCGTACAGACACCGACTGTCAAGGCGCCGTTCGCCGAGGTAACGCGTGGACTCATTGGCCAATCCGATTCGGCTTGAGTCAACCATTTTGGACCCCACCACAAGGGATGTCCAACCAACTCCGAAGCGTGACACCCACGAGACGCACAGTCTGCTGGGTTCATTTCCCCTGGAACATGTCTCCAGATTAAGGGAACCTCCGAATTCGAAATCTGCGAAACCCGATTCGCCACAAAAATCTCCAGCTTGTGAACTGAAGCCTTCAGCCAGCGTAACACGATCTGGCTGTCTATCCAAGCATAGACCGTATCTTCTAACGCTATTGACCCACGAAGAACCGTCATCGTGTGGTTGAGCAGACGAGTCAGGAGAGCCGCTCCCGAAAGCTCTAACTTGGGAATGGTCAGGCGAGTGCGCAGCGGCGCAACCTTGCTCTTGGCCATGACCAATCGCACATCAACCTCCCCCGAGGAGTCGACCGTACGCAGATATACCGCAGCTCCGTAGCCCTTCTCCAAGGCATCGCAAAACCCATGCAGGGTGGCGGTGTATCGTTTGGTGGGGACCAACCTCCGTGGCAGTGAAATCCGATTGATGCCAGGGAGGGTCGAAAAGAACGAGTCCCACTCTGAGCTCAATGACCCGCCGATCGGGTCGTCCCATTTCAGCTCAGCAGACCACAATTGCTGCATAAAACACTTGAGCTGAAATGTTACCGGGGTGATCCACCCGTTTGGATCAAATTTCCTAGCCACCGTTGAAAGGACGTTCCGTTTCGTCCAGACCTTCGGGGAGTCCAACTCGACCCGATACGAAAACATGTCTGACACCGGCTGGTACTGGACGCCTAATACCGACATCATATTTGGATTTTCCAAATTTTCAAAAATGTGGGGATCCTGCTGGTAGTCATCCGGAAGACCAGTCAGTAACTCTGGAGAGTTCGACATCCATTTCCGGAGCTCGTAACCTCCACCCCGTAAGAGCTCAACTAGCTCGTCCCGTCGAGCGAGCGCCTCCTCTACGGAATCTGCACCGGTACAGATATCGTCCACGTAGAGATCCTGCTCCAGGATCGCTGCTCCTCTAGGGAAATTTAACCGTTCTCGATCCGCTAACTCCCGCAGAGTGCGAATCGCCAAATAAGGACTAGACCGTAGCCCGTACGTGTTGGTGTTCAGCTCGTACACCCTGATGGGCTGATCTGGGCTCTCTCGCCACAGTATCAGTTGATACCGTCTATCGTCAGGGTGAATGACCGTCTGCCTAAACATCATCCGGATGTCAGCTACAAACACAACATTGTGTCGACGGAACCGTGTGATAACATCCGCGATGTCATGGTTCAACTTCGGCCCTGAATGCAAACACTGGTTCAGGTTCATGCCGTTAGATGTCGATGCCGATCCATCGAACACTACCCGTATTTTGCCCTCCGGGGTCCTCAAGACCGCGTGATGGGGCAGGAAGCACTGGTCTTCACGCTTCCAGTCGATACCCGAAACCGACATGTGGCCGAGCGACTCGTATTCCCGCATGAAGTCGACGTAGTTCTGCCGGAAATTCCCGTCACGCTTCATGCGTCGTTTCATCGACAGAAGCCGCGTCTCGGCTGCATGGTGTGAACTGCCCAGCGGTGGGCGATCACTCCGGAATGGAAGACGTGTGAGAAATCGACCTGACCGAAGGCGACCAGTATTGTTCCGATAAAACTGTTCACACTCTTCTTCAACCGGGTCCAACCGGCGGACCGTAGGTGGTTCCTCCACCTCCCAAAACTTCTGTATCACCCCCGAGAGTACAGAACCGAATAAGGGACTACGAGTCGCTAAGCGTGGGGCAGCCGGCATGACCGGACCCATTACCGCATGGCCCAGTCTGGTGTTGACCGAAACCAGACCAGTCGCCTGCAATACGTGGACACCTGGCACTAACAGGTATCCCAAGGCATCGACACCCAATAAAATGTCTACTGGGCCCGGAATATCGAACTCCGGGTCAGCCAGTGACAACCCAGCGACCAACTGTCGCACCGAGGGCGACAACCGTACGTGAGGGTGTGAGCCCATCACATTAGGCATGACTAATGCCGTGACCGTCAGATTCACCGATGAATCTACCCGTGACGAGAGAGTAATCCGACATACTCCCTTAACGGAACCGACTTCCGTGTTCCCAATTCCCCGAATGGAATGTGGATACTCCCTTACCGAAATGCCCAACCGTCTTACAAGGTTGCACGAGACTAAGCACCCCTGGGCCCCCGAGTCCAACAGTGCTCGTGCCACACATGATTTGCCGTCCGAACTCCACGCTATCACAGAGGCGGTGGGGAGCATGACCGTCTGTGGAGTGGCGGCACCCTGTAAGTGGGCGGCGTGTCCCTAGCGGGAACCTCCGCGGGATCCGATCCCGCTGAGACCTCCGTCGGCCGTGGAGTAACTCGGCTGCTGATATGCCGGTGGCATATCAGACCGTATGTACATCAGGGGGTCCCAACCCGCATAATAGGCCCCTCGCTGTCCCGGTATCCGACCATACCGGACGGTGTACGGTGTGCCCGGTGGCCACCGTGGATGGAGGGGGGAGAGCGGATCCAACCTGGGGCGCTCTAGGAATGGGGGCGACATCCGACTGTTCGCCTCCCTGTTCGCCTCCCAGAGCGACGGGCAGGGTGGCGCAGAAGGTGGTGGGCTCCCAGCCTTCGCGCCACTCATAGGTGCCATCTGACACCCGCCCGTAACACGCGGTGAGCCAGCGGCCCGAAGTCCTCGCTGACCGTGGACAGCGGTGTGGCGTTAATTCAGTGTATGTCACTAAATCTTAATTTAAAATAGTTAAATTTAGTACATCAATATTTATTACTGAATGTTATTTATCAATCGCAATCCGTTATGCAAAATTTACATTAGCATGTTTATAATAATAAAATAAATAATTACAAATAATAAAATCAATGTTAATAATCTAATATTAATATTAATCCTAATAATCAAATCTTAATAATCTAGTCTTAATAATCTAATTAAATATTGTTAATAATAAAATAATAATAATAAAATAATACGTCACGGTATAACCTGTCGGCGCGCTCGCCTCCTCCGGAGTTGGTATGCGCGGCCGCCGCCGGACAGTGAGCTTGATGATACGACGCGAGACGCATGTCGCTCTGTTCCGCCGCTTTTGCTTACGCTCCGCTATCTAAATTACTTATGCGCCTAATATCAACCGCTGTGCTTGTTCCTTCTCTTTCCATTTCTCCTTCTAAGACTGTGCTTGACTATATGTACTGTGTGCTATACGTCGCTTTAAAATAAACTGTTAAACAGTGTTCTTGTTTACATTCACCGCGACCCGCACTATACTCAAGTAAGTGTTGCGTAGGCACCAGCCTACCAAAGCGGCGACCGAACCCCGGCTATCCCGCATGTTACCCCTCACGCTGCCCCCTTCCCCTCGGGGAGGGTCCCGTCCGCGGGTACCCCAGTCACCCCGTTGGTGACTCCCGTTGCCCGGAGGGGGACTGGGTCCGGCCCTGGTTGGGCCCTGTGGCCGACCAACCTGAGTCCGGCCCTGGTGACCGTCCGAAGGGCCTGACCGATTCAGGCACAACACGATGTGGTGCTTGCCACCACAGCACTCACAGGGGAACGCGCGCGAGCACTCGCTCAGCCGGTGCGGCCCCAAACAACCGAAACACAATCGGTGGCGGAAGACTACCTTCCTGCGGGCAGCTACCCCGAGCGCCTTAAAGTTGGCGCAACTGGTCACTTCATGACCGGCACTGTCGCAGTGCACACAACCGTCACCCGACGGCGCGGCATTCAAAACGCCAAATTGTTTCGACCCACCCACGCGCCACATTCAAAACGCCAAATTATTTCGACCCACCCAGGGGCCGCGCGGGTTGGCGCTGCACACTGGCCTCCGTATCCAGTGTTTCACATCGCCTGCATTCACCCTCCAAAAAATCCGTCAATTGGACGAGCGTGGGCAGTTCCGAGCTACTGCCCCCATGCAGCTGTTCAAACCGACTTTGAACAGCTGCAGGCAACCGTGACAAAACCATATACAAAACAATATATGACCATTGGTCTACCGGCAGACCAAGGTTCTGAAGGGCCTTAGTGGCCACCAGCACAGGGTTGAGCACCTGTACTCGGATGTCAACATCCCGGGTTACTCTTGGGATGCTAAACAGCTTCCCCAGCTGCGCATCAACCAACCGCCGTTTGTGTTGGTAGCGATCAAACAATATGGACCGGGCTATCTCATAATTGCCCGCCGTGACCGTTAGGTGACCGACCAACTCCTTCGGTTCACCCCGCAGTGCCATCAATAGTTGGGCCAACTTGTAGGCGTTGTCCAGGTCGTCCCGACCGTGGACCAAACTATCGAATAAATTAATGAATGCCGGCCACTCATCAATTGCCCCACCGAAGGCCGGAATCTCCAGGTGTGGCAGCCGTCCAACAACACCCTTCGGGGGTGGGTCTCCGTTATCTTTCCCGCGGTCATTCCGTCGCGACCGCTTAATTTTTTCCGCGCGACGCTCGATGTTGCCCAAGCATTCCATCGCTTGGTCAGCATCCGCGCAGAGCTGTTTCACTGCAGCCACCGAGGCTTCATCCGTAAGCCCGAGAGCTTCAGCCTCCGCAGCCAGCCGACACACCTTCCCGACGCATGTCATTGCGTCCTCCACACGCTTGAGCAGGACATCGTCCATGTCAGGTCGCTTCACATACTTATGAGTATGGGCGAGCCATCTCATCTCCTCACGGACACCATACCGCAGTACCGTCAAGGGCGAAGGTGCCATGTTTACCGATTCAATTGATTCTGGTCCTATACTTCACTACCGAACTAAGTATAGCCAGAGACCAGCACTCGCCCGTCAGCGCTGGGCACAGAAATTAAAACTAAGTTGTCAAAACTAAGGCAACCACTAAAACAATTAAATCCTAAAACATATTTAATATGGTCGCCCTGTGGACACCTTATGACTATACACTCCAAATCAATCAGAGAATGCCACCGTAAGGCACAATAAAAAATAACACACAAAAATGTATTATAGAAAAAAAAGCTATTTTTAATATAATGAAGGTAGCTGTGAACCCTCTAGAAGTGGCCCCTCCGATATGACCCACACTTCTACTGAGGTCAGCAAAATCAGCTTAATACCCCTTAAATAGCCTGACCCTGCTCTGTAATCCGAAACAACACTGCAATGCTATGGAACCCGACTGCAATACTATAGTCCGACCGGATGACTGTTTCTTATGCACACCGAGTAGTTTCCGACTACAAATTTATAATAATTGTTAACTAAATCGTCAATTATACTTTCACTAACCGAAAATGAACTTTAATTGTGGTATACCGACCACAGACTCACTCACAAACTGATTGCCGACCAATCTGAGATACCCTTTTCTCCCAACTACAATGTGGAAAAAAAACAACCCTACAACCGTCCGTGAATCGATGATTTCCCACTAGGAAACCGCGCCTGCTACCAAAATGTTTAATTCCACGCCTCAACCGAACGGGCGTGTAATCTTGAGGGGTGGTGGTTTTCACCAGCACAGGGAGTATCGCAAGTGGTACTGACCTTGACGCCTTGGGCCGGAACTCGAAAGCTCAATTCGAGGCAGGAATGCGGGATAAGGAACACAATGGGTGGGTGGAGAGGAGTCGAATCTTGATCTCGTCGTAGCCCGATGCTGTCGCCGTCGTGTTGCTTGCCGACACAACGCGTCGCTGTCCGAATGCGACGAATGAATCCCCGAATCACATTAACCTTCCACGACACGAAGCACTCACTCCGATGACGTGAATGTACTTATTCCTGACGATTATTATAATTAACACTCCGACCAGGCCCGACACCTGTGTTAGACAATTATTACACTAAAATACAGCCAAAGCCCGAACGCCATGTGCTGACATTTTCTCTCACGACAAGAAAGTAACCACTAACTCGTCATCTCGGTTCTATGCAAGTGACAGCTGCTAGTTCCGTTTCCGCTAGTGATGTCCCGATCACTCGCGGTCGATCCGCGCAACGAAAACCGGTGCGTTCCGAAGCATAAATATTAAACACTGGGTCTAAAGTGTTTACTTTTAGTTAAACAAAAAAGTATTCAATTAAAAAGGAATCGAATTTTATTTGTATTTGTATTTTCCATTAATAAATGACTCAATGATTCCAGGTATGCGCCGTCACGGGCCGAGGCTATACGTACGAGCAGTGCTTCGCCCTCTCCAACACATTCGCGGCGAACCTTCGCAAGAAGTTCCGCATCCGCGATGGAGACACCGTGGCTGTGATGCTGCCGAATGTGCCGGACTACCCGCTGGTGGTGATGGGGGTGCTGGAGGCTGGGGGCCTGGTGACTACTGTGAACCCGGTTTATACTGCTTGTAAGGACATTATAATGATACATAATTCAATGACTTAGTTAAATATTGCCGAAATTCAAGTCACCAAACAGGCGACTATGGTCACGCGTCACCTAATGAGTTTAATCCTTAACGAGACTGGAGGATTATACATCCTACCAGATGTTCAACCTTATGGCTCGGTAATAAATGCGAAATCCAATGAAAAGACTGCAGGCATTCTCAGGCTCAATGAAGGGTTAACGTGATAGGTTTTCAATTTTAAACAACTTTAACAAATTAAATACTCTATTTTGCGTGCCAGGGCGCTGGCCCATCGCCGCAGCTCTGGAGATAACTTTACTTTTCAAGATTATTTAATTTACATTTAGATTTGGATGAAAAGTTCAGAAGCATCAATAAAGCATCTGTTTATCCCTATTTCAGACGAACTACAGCGTCAGCTCCAAATGTCTGGCGCAAAAGTCATTGTTACCCTCCCAGAAACAGTCAAAACAGTCAAAGAAGCCTTGAAACTCTCCAAAACGAGCCTTCCCATCATCGTCATAAAAACCAACGGAGATCCAATCCCAGAAGGAACAGTATGTTTTAACGAAATGACAGAAGACACTCATGTAGACAAATCTTGCCTGAAAGAAGTTAGGCGAAATGCCAATGATATTTGCATCCTGCCTTATTCTAGTGGCACCACCGGACTGCCAAAAGGAGTGGAATTGATGAACAGGAATATTGTTGCAAATTGTGAACAGTTCAGTGAGGAACATGTCAGAACTCACAGCGATACTACAAGTAAGTTAGCAATTTAAGTCTTCAAAAAAGAGAAAATTATAGGCGAGCTAATATTTTTTACTTCTGTTTGGAGACTGACTGATAAATATTTAGCTTTACATCCTTGAGCAAAATTGATAAACTATTCCTGTTTGATGAGACTCCTTCCAGTGTCCTTCTCTCCAATTTAAACATTCCATCTGAATACACCTACAAAATCGAATGGGAATCCAATTTCCATGATCTAGCGTCACTTTATGTCACCTTCCAGGCACCCACCAGGACTCAGTCATGACCGTCCTGCCCCTCTTCCACATCTATGCTCTCTCAGTCATCATGTTCCACAAGATGGCGAACGGGATCAAGCTGGTGATGCTGCCCAAGTTCGCGCCGGAACCCTTTATCGGGGCTATGGAGAAGCACAAGACTAATGTCGTGTTTCTTGCGCCTCCTCTAGGTAATTTACCTTTCAAACTATAACTATAAATAAAATGCAAATAAAAACACCCTTAAAACAAATAACAAAACCAGAAAAAACCCAGAACCATACCGATACCCATAAACCATATCCAGGATCGTTTAATGGATTAAGGATTTAAGGATTTTATCTACACACGTATCATAAACCCTCTTTACTGCGTACAAAAACCGCACGTTACGATCAGCATAATGTTAAACTACTTAGTAAAAACTCATTTCTTATCTGAAAAATTGCACATTATGAGCAGAATGTGTAATTTTTCTACATATTATGACATTCAAATTTCGAACGCTGACGCCTGCCTGCGTGCCGCCCCTACTTTGTTTGTGAAGTTGGTACTACTGAACAAGTTAAACAAGTGCAAAGGAATTATCAATGCCACCATGCAGGTCGAACATGCGGTTCCTGAACACATTAAAGAGAGCTTATGATATGTGTGTAGATAAACTTGTGTATGTAACTATACATAATTAGACATTAAAACTCTCGAGTGATATTATTACTCTCGAGTATTAATGCCCTCCATTATGTTGCAGTCACATAAACTACTAATCTAGTGAACGATTTTGTTGGTAAATTCAAATTTGGAATCGTATAATTCGTTCATTGAATTTCTCAAAGTACGGGTGGTTAGTCTAAAATATATATGACTTGCTTCCTTGTTCTAACCACTGAAATTATTTTAATAAAACATGGGTAAGAATCATCTAAGCGAAGCTTTCTACGTTAAAAACACATTAAAATCCATTCACCCGTTTGAGCGCTAGAGTGCCACAGACACACATACAGACAGACGCTTTAAAACTATAAAATCCCTCTTATTTATAGGGTATTACCAACATCACGCCTTTTCCCCTAAGGAATGGCAGTTATGCCTATTTTAGCCAGTTATTCGATAGTAGGGAATACTCCCAACTATAGTTAACTTGGCAATTCGCTCTGATGACGTCATGTCGTCCGTCACTATGCTACTAACGTATCGAGGACGACAGCAAGCGAACCTACTACAGATAGCATTGACGAATTCTTTCGGAGTTGACTCGTTTGATCAAACTATTTTATTCAAAAAATCCAAAATACTTTTATGCGTACTTAAACATGAAATATTTTATTATTATTGGACACTATTTACACACATTGATCTAGCCCCAAACTAGGATTCCCTGTATCTTGGGTACTAGACAACGATACACATACTTAAATAGATAAATATTATACTTAGATAGATAAACAACAGGACATAAGTTCTCGCCAAACAAATATTTGCCCCCACCGGGACTCGAACCCGGGACCCTTAGGTTCGCAGGCAGGGTCACTGCCGTCTCGGCCATTCGGGTCGTCATCTGAGCCTTTATTTCACTTCTCTCTCCACCTGCTCTTTCTAGTACCGCAATCTGTTTGCGATAGTATGAGTTTGCTGATACGAGGGTCACAGGCGTTGTGTAGATAAAGAAATACAGAAAACGTTGAAAACCGAGAAAATTTACATTAGCCTTTCCATAGTTCTTCTAATGGCATCTCATCCGTTGGCGACTCCGAAATCGCTTCAGCACATCGAGACTGCTGTCAACGGGGCTGCCCCACTGGCCGGTACTGATGCTCTTCGGCTGTTTGAAAGGATGCAGGTCTGGATCATATTTAAACATCGACATTTTCATAATTGTTTATGGCGACAAATATAATGATCATCAAAATATTTTTTTCTACCCAAAATGGGTAATTGCTACCCAAAATGGGTAATTGATCACCAAAAGTTGCAGATAATATCAGGGCAAAATACTGCGGTAGCTTAGGTAAAGGATAAAGGGGGTAGGCGAAGCGAAGCCTCCTGTATCCTTCGTGTTATGTTGAACATGTAAGAACAACAAAAAATACTTAAAACATAAACTTAAGTACACAAAACATTTAAAGAAGTTTGGTGATCATTTATCCAAACACAATTTGGTGGTCGTTTACTAATTCTGGCGGTCGTTTCGAATTTATTGGTAGTAAAATGGGTGCGCTTTTGTTGATCGTTTAAACATAAGCCATTATTTATTGCACACAGATATCTACAAATAATATGTACGAAGGCGAGCTTATCTCTAGAAAGAGATTTCTTCCAACAAACCGAGGCATTTGTAACATTATCTTTGTTTTTCGTCCTCCTAGGTCGACTTTCGTAAAGGAAACTGTCCCTTCTGAGGCCGAACCTCGACGCCGCCGCCCCAACGTCATTAAAAAAAACACAGCGTCATCACTTGTCCCATACGGGGTGACAAGGCACATTTGTGCCCACTTTTCGCCAGTTATTCCATACTCAGTCAATTGTCAATTTGACGACAGTGGTATTGCGGTCGAGGCTGTGCTTCCCAAGCGAGAGGCGCAGGTTCGAATCCCGGCTGGGGGATAAAGAAAAAAAATCCCGTAGGTCTTGGATGTTTACATGTTTGTGTCGTCGCTATTTCTGGTTCCCACGAGGGTGGGCAACTAGTGTGGGGCCAGAAGCCATGCGGTGCCTGCATCTATATATAAATGTCTATGTTTATGTTAACACATCCAATTTGTTTTATTTTATTTTATCATCCAGATAAAGATCTTAAAACTAAGTTAATTAAGCGACCAAATAAAACTACATAGTTTTGTTTGGTCTCTGCCGATCGCTTCGTAATATTGAGCGATGTCACAAAGTTATATAAGTTATTCTAGTAGTTTTATACACATGAATAAAATAATAAACATATGAATAAAATAAAAAAGTCCACAGCTTGGAGTTTTTTGTTTTAATCATATATATAACAATATTATATTTATCACAAGCTAGTGCTGAGCGCTGCAAACAAAAGGACCAGCTCAGTTAGCCTCTCGATCGGATTTCATTAGTCGTGATCATGTTGATCATTAGATGTTTGATCAGAGCAACTTTATTTTTCACTTCTAAATTTCACTTCTACATTTTGGGCCGGAAGGTCAGCCGATTTGTATGGAGAAGTGAAAAACAAAGTTGCTCTAGTCAAATCAGTGTCAAAGTGAAATTCGACGATGTAGGGAAGCGATACCAACAAGGAAGAAAATGGTTATTTTTTATTTCTGTATTTATGTTCTTTATGTTATGTTATCAAACTTTAAAATGTATTGAATTACCCAGCGCAAGATCGACTTCCGTCAAGGCTACGGTCTTACGGAGACATCTCCGGTGGTTACCATGACGCCGCGCGGCATGGATAACTGCGCGTGCGTCGGTCACGGCCTGCCTAATACTGAGTTGAAGATCGTCGATAGCAATCTGAAGGCGCTGGGATTAAATGAGGTAGAAGCGTTTTCAAAAAATATTCCTACCAAGAGCCACAGGCCTGTACATAAATTCGAGGAAGATTATGCTATATTGCCATGCATGATGTTTTTTTGTGTAGGTATTACAGTGTCCCACTTCTGTGCAAATGCCTCACACCTTTGAGTCCTCGCTTCCCTGGCTTGTGCCACCTCTGGTCTTCCAGGCAGAAACTTGTCGAGGTCGTTCCGCCATCACTTGACGTTTGACATCGTTTGACGACCCGAATGGCCGAGTCGGTAGTGACGCTGCCTACGAAACCAAGGGTCCCGGGTTCGAGTCCCGGTGGGGGCAAATGTTTGTTTGATGAAAACGAATGTTTGTACCCTAGTCATGGTTGTTTATCTATCTAAGTATAATATTTCTCTATATAAGTATATATATCGTTGTCTAGTACCCAAGATACAGGGAATTCTAGTTTGGGGCTAGATCAATGTGTGTAAATAATGTCCAAGGTATTATTATTATTATTATTATTATTATTATTATTATCTCCGTTTAGGACTGCCTGGAGCACGCCACGTTGAATTTATGTATTTTTATTTCCCTCTTTACTGCGTCCAAAAACCGCACGTTCGATCAGCATAATGTTAAGCTACTTTGTAAAAACTCATTTCTTATCCGAATATTGAACATTATGACCATAATGTGTAAATATTATGACATTCAAATTTCGGACGCCGACGCCCGCCTGCGTGCCGCCCCTACTTTGTCTGTGAAGTTGGTACTACAAAACAAGCTAAACAACTCAATGCCACAATGCCGGTCAAAAATGCGGTTCCTGAACACAACAAAGAGAGCTTATGATATGTGTGTAGATAAACTAGTGTATGTAACTGTACATAATAAGGCATTATATATCAGTCACATAAACTACTATTATGTGGTCTTTTGTTTGCTTGGATCACAGCATCTAAATCAATCTTTTTTTGTTTTGTTATCTCCTCTACAGGGTTGACTAAGGGGTGAAAAAGCGTCAATTCCTCGAGCATGAGATAAAGAAAACAAATACCTTTATGTTTTTCAACGCTTTTTTGCGTATTTGTATCTATATAAAACTCATTTCATCTCCCAGCGATTTTAAAGTTAGTAGAAAATAATACATTAGGAAGAAAGTATTTTATGTAATAAATATATCTGGCAATCTATAAGTTTTCCATGTAAGTTTTTTTCTAACAAACTTTATATGCCATATACTTTTGCCATATTTTTCTCATAGCTACTAGAATTTAAGCAAAATATTCATCATTGACGCTTTTTAAGCCTTAATGTTGAGGATCGTGAAGGCCGCACGGAGCTTGTTGACTTCTTCTTTTTCTTCTTTTTCTTCATACTTTCCTTTCCTCAGCATGATATTATACACTTTACAACTCGTACGTAACGTACATTTACTAGAATATGTGTAAACCACACTTTATTCCTAGAAATATCATAATACACATTAGTCAACAATTTTGAATGAAATACAATGTCAAAAATCCTCACAACGCTTCGTTAAAACAAAATTCTTCACGCCAGTTAAATAAAACAAACAAAAAAAGTGGCACTATTTGTAAGATAGTGGTATTGATAATCATTTTCTTCATCGAGAAGCGTAATGAATTTTTCTTTCTATTAAGAATTATATTGTATGATATCATTGATGACTAAGAGATATTTAAAATTTCTCTTTCAGTCCGGTGAGCTCTTGGTGAAAGGTCCTCAGGTAATGAAGGGATACAAAAACAACCCTCAGGCCAACGCAGAAACATTCACAGAAGATGGGTGGTTCAGGACTGGAGATCTGGCGGTCTTTGATAACAACGGAGTGCTCACCATTGCTGATAGGCTCAAGGAACTCATAAAGGTATAAACATATATGTGCCGGTCGACTATGTTAGTCATATTTTCACGTAATGTTAAGATAAGTTGACGACCGTCACATTTAAGGTATTTTTTTATATTCATCACGCACTATGTCTTATGCACGTCATTAATAACATGTACCAACCTAGTATATAAGCTAGGATTCCCTATAATAAAGTAGTCTAGTATAGTCTGGTATTTGCGCGCATCTCAAGCCTTTTACTTTACTCCCGAAGATGTCGCTCTCCTTATAATTGCCTCTGGCAAAGTGGTGACCCGACTTCTGAACATCAGCAACCTTCGGTAATAGCAGCATGGACCCAGCCGAGAAGAAAACTCCGTGTGCTGCCACCTTAGAAGTGCAAGCAAGAAGCACTTCGTCCAAGATCGCCGAGCCCCGACAACCAAGACGACATCAAGCAAGCCATGACCGGACCAGATGCCAAAAGATAAATAATTTCAACTGAAGATTCCCGCATCGAACTTAAGATACCGCAAGGATAATGAACCGATAGTCAGCCGACTGCTGATTTATCAAAATGGAGCTCGCACCAGCTGAAACGAACGCGTCGGCAAATTCATTCACAGCAAGCAGCTTTTTCAAGTTCAAGACATAGAAAGCCGTTCCAGCCCCCAGAAGAGTATTGAAACATCATCGATATACCTAATTCAACGAATATTGAAATCATCCAGGAAGAACATCGCACGAAGAATAATCAAATCACTGAAGAGAGAGAGAGATATATATTTATATATAAACGATTGGTGTACAAGATGTGCCCTATGTTGCCAAATCCCAAGGTTTTTAGGCACACAAATTTCATCAATAGACAGCTTAATATTCACTCAAGAGTGAAGAGCACGCACGTACATATGACGTACGAGATCATTGACTGCCTACAGCCAAGGTTACAGATTTAATGCTGACGCTGATTCAGCACAATCATCCTTGTGTAGGTACGGTCGCAATTATAAACAAACAGTGATTACAAGTTCAACGACGTGCGATGTAAATTGACTCATCGATTCCTGAAAAACATGGGCGGCTGCAGCATCAGACGACTCTCCTGCGGATCTTTTCCAGTTATAGGTTAGGTTAGTTTACTAACCGCGAAGCCCCATTTTCCTAGTGTTTTTCTGTTTTCGTGTAAGATTTACCTTTAGATTCGTGTAACATTTACCTTTAGATTAAGTTAAAGTATGCACTATTACTATCTGATTTATGTTTATTAAAATACTACTAGTTATTATTGCAGTCGATATAAGTTTGTTATAGTATCTAACTTAGATTTTTTTCCATTGTACATTCATTTATTTTTTTCCCTAAAGGGGGGAGTATCTGTGCCGGTCGACTATGTTAGTCATATTTTCACGTAATGTTAAGATAAGTTGACGACCGTCAATTGTCAATTGTCAATTGTAAGACGGGCTGGTTTCCGCAACTCGACGACGAAAGCGCCTATTTTGCGTGTGGGTGGGAATGCGAATCATTCGAGCCAACCCAACTCCTCCAGGAACGCCAGTAGGCCCTTTACGTTACCGACTATCCCTGGAAGGTCCCTCGATTGACCGAGGTGTTTAGCCCTGTAGTCCGCTACTCCTGTGCACTCCATGAGGACGTGAGCAGCCGTTTCTTCTGCCTCCAAGCAGGCTCTGCAAAGGGGGCTGTCGGTAACACCTAGGACATATAGATGTTTGTTAAAGAAACCATGGCCAGTAAGTGCTGCAGTTACCAGTCGCATGCGCGGCCTGCTAAGTCGAAGCAAGGTCTTAGCCAGCCTAGCGCTAGGGGACGGCAAGGCCAGCTTAGCCTGCCTGCACTCCTTATGGTTTGTCCAAAGAGTGGCATGATCATTCCTGGTCGACTCTCTCAGAAATGAGCGTACCATCTTGAAGGGAAGAGGGATGATAGGTTCGGGACCATACGCTGTCAAGCTAGATCCTTTACGCGCCAGCTCATCCGCTGCATCGTTACCTCTTGATCCGCTGTGTCCTTTTATCCATTGAAGGATTACGCGGTTGTGTTGACATACCTCCATTAGTCGTTTGTGACACTCGTAGATTAGCCCTGAGTTAATAGTGTTGCTATTTAGGGCTTGTAGGACGGCCATGCTATCCGAGAGGATTCGAATGGAGGAATCTCTTACCTTTCTCGATGCTATGGCATTAGCGGCCGAGATGATGCCCATGCATTCAGCTTGAAAGACAGTATTATGGGCACCCAGTGGAATGGCCATCTTGATGTTTAGGTCCTCCGAGAAGGTGCCTGAACCAGTGCCTGCTTCAGTTTTTGAACCATCGGTAAAAATTCTGAGCTCTTTAACGTCGAGCCCCTCAACCCGATGGTCTTCATGTAACTGTATGTTGTATTTTTTGTCAAAAACAAATTGTTTAGGGATTCTGTCACTGCAAGCCATAGAGATGGGAAATTTTTTGTAAACTTCCCCTAGGATGGCGGTGTGTGAGGTGTTGACGACCGTCACAGATAAGGTATATTTATATTCATCACTCACTATGTCTTATGCACGTCATTAATAACATGTACCAACCTAGTATATAAGCTAGGATTCCCTATAATAAAGTAGTCTAGTATAGTCTGGTATTTGCGCGCATCTCAAGCCTTTTACTTTACTCCCGAAGATGTCGCTCTCCTTATAATTGCCTCTGGCAAAATATACTTACCCAGAAAACGATTCCGCTCGACAATTTTTGGTTGCGCTCATAAAATGGTCTATTGCACAAAACCGTTACCTATCGGAATTAATTTCTGGGTAATACTGTTCATTCATTTACTTATTACTATTATTAAGCGTTTGGTTATTTTTATAACTTAGCATTGCATTCGTAATATAGAGCTACCATATTACGAATGGGGCAGCCAGAGAGTAGGAACACAACTCGATCTGCCCATATTACAAATGATTCCGTGGAATGATCATCAAATGCCATGTGACTGCAATTCGACAATCAGTTATAAGTTGCCAGATCATCATGCTCAGCCCACACCAACTCACTGCTGCGTATCGACAAACTAGATACTATCTTTTTGAAATCTGACAAATACAAAAAAAAAATGACGTTCATTTTATTTCCAGGTCAAAGGCTTCCAAGTGCCGCCCGCAGAACTGGAAGCGATCATCAGAAATCATCCAGAAGTGGCCGATGCAGCAGTAGTAGGAGTACCTCACGAAACAAATGGAGAAGCACCAAGAGCCTTCGTAGTATTAAAGAAAGGGTCTAAAGTTGATGCTCAACAAATTAAAGAATATGTCAAGGAAAAAGTAGCCCCTTATAAAAAAGTGGAAGATGTTATATTCATAGATGCTGTGCCAAAGAGCCAAGCAGGGAAAATTCTGAGAAAAGTATTGAAAGAAAAGTATTGTTGATTAGTAACTAAATTAAGTGAGGTGTTCGCAGGGGATTTTTCTGGGACCAAAGTTTTTTCTTTAGGAATGTGTGGTATTTTTTTTATTTTTCTTTTATAAATGCATATTTTTGTTACAAATAAATTGGACCAAACCACGACTTATTGTGGACTAATCGTGTTGATACTGAAAAAGGAGAAATTTCCAAATTCGTATATTTACTCTGATGATGACTCATGTACCTTGAAGGTATGATTTAAAGGATATATTAATAGTGTTAAGTATTTTTGTACAACATAATAAGATATTCATAATTTAATGTTATAGTGGTGTTTAATGTTATGCTTAAAGGTATTTTTTATATATTTTGATACACCTCTAATAAAAATTATGACTGAAACAGAATAGGAAATTCTAAATACTTAAAAGGTACTTATAGTGATTTTTACACCATGTTTTATTTCATTACAAAAATACTCCCTGATGCAACCATATCATTAGATACCTACTGATGATGTCACTGCAAACCCCATAACAATTAAGTTATTTAATCATACTAAATAATCGGTGACTTCTGTGGTGTAGGGGTCGAGGCTGTGCTTCCCAAGCGAGAGGTTAGAGTTCCGGCTGGGTAGGAAGAAAAAATCTCCAGGTCTTGGGTGTTTACACGTTTGTGACGCCGCTGTTTTTACTTACCAAGGCACAGTGTATCCTTATATGGGACCAGAAGCAACGTATGTGCCACACATAAAACATTAATTTCTGCAATTCAACAAAACAAATTAAAGAATTTATAACTAATGGCCCATACTGCAGCTCAAATGAAGTAACGTTGTCATTTTCAAGCGAGAGGTAGTTTAATTTTAATTGTGCGCTTAACTTTGGTTGACGACTTTGCATCCGACCGAGCATCAGCGTTGTATGGACTTTATACCATGCTCAAAAGTACCTCAAGCCAAGGTCACGCCTCGACCGAATGAATGTTTTTATTTGAATGGCATTATGAGATAATAATTGAGTTGTTGATACTTGGTCAGTTACAATGGTATCGCGCTGAATATAACTTCATTACTGGCCTGTAGGGCCTCCAGTTTTAATTAAGTCTCTTCACTTTCTACGTATTTGCTACTTCACTTAAACATAAACTCAATACTAATTTTAATTAAGTTGTGAGTGTATCGGTCTGAACTTGTACTGGCTTCCAAACGGATATAAACAGGTATTTTTAATCACCAAAAAAAGAGAAAAGCAACTTCTCCATACGATTTGTATGGCCCCTCAAGCATAATATTCGATGGTATTTTTTTTTTATTTTCTTTAGCTAAGAACTTCAAAATTATGAAAAAAAAATATTCGAGATCTTCGCAACAAGCCCACGACATTTTTGGTTTGAAACTTCTTTTAATTTTCTGATTTGCCCTCTATCCCTTTACTTAGCAGATGCCAATGCTATTGTCGATGGAAATGACTTTTATATAAATAATATTATTGTTCATTGAGAAACTTGTAGCTTTGTGTATCTTTTGACAGAACCAGAATTCTATATAGAATGAACGAGATCACTATCAAACTTTTGATGGCAAGAATATCGAGAAGTGTCGTTTGAATATGTCAGTTTCCTTTATTTATAAATTTTTCTTAAAAACATTTTAAACGAAATATTTCTGTATGTATGAAGAAAATAATTTTAAGATACTCGCAACAATCCCTTTCAAGTCACTTGATACAGTTTTTTATAATCTGATTTGTCCCCATAAGTGCCCCCAAATTCAAAACGTTTACGTAAGTAACAATTTGGTGCTTGTCACATAAATACGTAACTACGCCTACCAAATGACAACATCATCGGGCCCGAATTCAGTCGTTTATTATACTTCTCATGCTTATACTTTTGTAGGACGGACAGACAAGTGATTCCTTAATGGTTACATTTTTACTTTTAAAGTCACGGAACCCTAAAAATAGTAAAAATATCATAATCTACCTAAAGTAATAGAGAGATAAGACAGATTTGGTAACTATTACTTATCAAGTAGGAAAACGTAGATAACTTCACTAGTTTAATTTTAATTAATGCTGTTCTTTCGCTCAGGAACATATCTATATGTCTTATGCTCGAATAAAAGTACCTGACAGAATGTGGAGACTTCGTCTGAAGTTTTATGGTAGTAAAACTTTTGGCTGCGTTCAAACAAGACAAAGAAGCGTATGGGGCAAAGACAATGTGGTCAGATCACCATGTGAAGATATTGTCATCCCGAACACTACACTGGTGGAATATGTATGGAAAAATGTAGATAAATGGGCAGACAAGACGGCCATTGTAAGTAGCGTTATCTATGTCACCGTAAGATCGTCAAAACCGTAAGTTGATAAACTAACGCATTAGTCGATAAACTATCGACAGATAGTAAACCAGACCGACAGGGTTTAGAATTTACGTATATTTTGTTCTCACATTTTATTCGCTTCGCTGCGCTCGCCCCCTCTAGAATTCACCTAAGCTACCGCAGTGTTTGCTCTGGTATTTCGTTTGGAATTCAAGTTTAAACCAGTTTACTATTTAACGGTTTTAACCGTTAGTTTATCAACTAACGCGTCATAAAGTAAGTAGTACGCTACAGTTGACTATCTTTTAAAAAAACGTTAGTTTATCAACTAAAGGTTTTGACAATATAGACTTCTTATCTCTTTCCGTATCTAACTCTATAACATAGATATCTTCCGTATCTAACAATATAACACACAACTTATCAAGTTTGAACATACTTATAGATATACTTACTGCGAATATGTTGTAGCAACTTTCCAAGATTCTGATAGGATGTTTTTGCTCCCAACGATTCCAGGTATGTGGCGTTACAAACCGAGGCTACACATACTCGCAGTTATACGAACAAACGCGAACATTCGGTGCGAACCTTCGCACGGGTCTTGGAATCCAAGATGGCGACACGGTGGCTATCATGTTACCGAATATGCCCGAATATCCTACTGCTGTTTTCGGAGTTCTAAAATCTGGTGGTGTGGTCACTCCAATCAATCCTTCTTACACAGGCTGTAAGTTATCTTTTAATTTTGCTACTGTCGATTGAGCAAATCAGGGACTATGAGTTCTGTTAGGTGATGACCAAGCTTGTTCTTTTTTATACCGTCTCCGCCTTTATTGAACGTATCTGCGGTTTCTTTGTGTTATACTACTTACTATCGGAAATACAGCCATGATTTTAGTATTATATTAGAGCCATTAGTATTGTTTTTTTTTTGATATCACAGAGGTTTTTTTTGTTGATGAAATTATGTTCCTGTGTAAGACTATTTCCACCAACCTTTTTTATGTAGCCGATAAGGTGTGCCACTACTGGGCAATGACCCTTTTGAGTCTCCACGTCCCTGGTCTGCTATACCAACCTAATCAGAAAAATATCACTTTCCAGACGAAATCAAGCACCAGCTTGACAAATCGGAAGCCAAGCTTGTCATCACCATACCAGAAATACTCCCTAAAATACACGAAGCATTCAAAATTTGGAAGAAAGACATCCCAGTTATATCTGTAACTGGCGACGCGCCTGCAAGCACTATTCCCTTTACTGAAGTAACCGAAAATAAAGGAGTTTTAGATATCTTGGATGGGGTGAGAAGGGATGCGGATGATATTTGTGTGCTTCCATACTCCAGTGGGACTACCGGTCTGCCTAAAGGAGTCGAGTTGACCAATAGAAATATTTCTGCGAACTGCGAACAAATGAATGCGGAGTTGATAAGACAATATTGGTTTACAACAGGTTACACTCAGACTAAATTCTATCCAAATTCAAATAGTTTTTTTTAGATATGGCGTAACCATAACGTAGAATTGACCAGCATGATTGATGTGGTTGACCATTTCACGGAGTATATAGTGAACTCAAACTGACCAGATCGCTTAAACATCAATGTTTGACGATATGGCCATTCACGTTTAGCCATATCGTCAAACGTTGATAATGTAGGATAACTGTCGTGGCCAAATAATTGAATTAATCGTTTCATGAAATGGCCAACCATTTCAAGAAATGTTCAGAAACGGTTGAATTTGATGAAACATGTCTTTTTAAAAGCATTTTGATTCAGTACCACCTAATGTTTTTTGTGATATACATGTCAAACTAATATGAAGACTATTCTGGAGCTTCACTGCGCTGGCCCCCTTTAGTCTTTACCTAAGCTACCGCAGTGTTTTGCCCTAAAATATTTCTTCGTTCTTCTAATTCAACCATGGTTGGCCATTCCATGAATGACAATTACCAACCACCGCCTCCATCATGGAAATAAACAACAAATCGACAACAGCTCCTCTAACGGTGGTTAATGTAATTATTTCGCGATATGATCACAAACGTTTAACCGCATCATGAAATACTCATCCATTTGCTGTTTATATCATCAAACGCTGAACATTCAATGATCTGGTCAGGCCATTTCATGATATGATCAATTTGAGATGGCTTCATAATGAAAATGTCGTATTTTATTAAATTGACAATCACATCATTATAAGTTCAATTCTACGATATGTTTAAGTCAGATACATAGTAATATCAAAACCCAGCACTTAACTTACTCAAGAACTAAAGTACAATAATAAAATGACACGCATAACAAGATGTATTTTTGTATGTATTTGGGTATTGTCAGAAGTAAAACAATAATAATGCTTCCTATTCATTATGGCTACAGATGTAGTGAATAATCGTTTCCTTTCGTATTTTCTCGGAAATGTTCGTTTTTGTCTTACTACTGGTCGGGCAATTTGACATTTGACATTGATAAATAAAGTATGCGATTTATTTGATACCTACACGTAATTTAATAATACAGTAATTCATAGACACATCGGCACCATTCGGGTGTTATCGTTGTTCCGAGTTTTGCCGATAGGAAAGGATTATTCACTACATCTGTACCTATCCTAATGGCTCTGTGAAACACTTCTTCGCCACTTCGCGAGTCTGTTGGTGAATATCTGAACTTCTAACATACAAACGTACATGTAGCCAAACCAATAACTATGATTAACTACATTTTGCGCTCTAAAATCCTTTTAACAAAAATTATGTTTACTATTTCAAGAAAGAAAGAAAGAAACATTTATTATAAAGACAGTGAACACACTACAATTACAACAAAGAAATAAAACAGAGATGAAAAATAGCAATGACACATGCTATAAAATGAAATGACAGTCATTATAAATGGCGTCTGACTCAGCATTATGTTGAAAGCCAGGTCTTCAACGCTGATTTTCAGTCAGCGCCAAGTGTTACCTCGCGAGCGTCCCAGACCGCGGCGTGGTACAATCCATAAATACATAAATATAAAGAATATATAAAAAATAGGTAACAATAATGGTAAATATAGATGTGGCTGTTATATAAGATACTTACAAAAAGTTAAATAAATAAACATGGCCCGCGCTTTTTAATCCATCTTTTCAATAAATTTAAGTTTCGGTCCCACTGGCATTGAGCGACCACAAACTCAAGTCTTATTGCGGCGTGAGTTTGGTACGGGGGGGGAGGAGTAGTCTCTGCTGATCTAGCAAATGTGCCCTGAGTTTCCGCCCAAAGGCACACCTACTAGCCGCTTCACGGACTGGATGGGGAATATCATTCCAACACTTAGATGCCGCAAATATGAAACTCCCGCGGAAAGTCGCCGTTCAATGCGCCGGTGTAAATATTCTATGCTTGTGGACGCCACGTTGCCTGGTCGCCCATTTTATCTTGGTGTACAAGTAGGGTCGGGTTTCCATGCGTATTATACCAATGAGTAGTTGGCTAGGTCTAAATGCCGACGAGCTTCCATGTTCAGAAGTTTTGCTGCATCCAAGTATGGGGTGATATGGAATCTAGGAGGAATTTTGAAACAAAAAACGTATACATGCGTTTTTCACACGTTGAATTAACCTTTTCGACCGACTAAGTATACTGTCATAGTCTCCACAAATCCAATGACACCTCATTTATTAAAGTCCGTCAAGCAGCTTGGGAATATGATTTAAATTAACATTTTCAACCCCCATATCTCTGCCAATTCGAAAAATTTCCAAAAACTGAGTCGACCAAATGATACATATAATTATCGAACCTACTCACAAAATTTGACAGAAATCGGTTAAGAAATGCAACCTAGAGAGGAGGATAGCTTGACAGACATTCAAAGCAAACAGAATTTTTACCCTAACTGTTAGGGATACGCTTCACTCGGTCAATAATCAGCAAATCATATTATTCTTGCCTCTTTCCAGATACCCATCAAGATGTTGTGCTCGGTGTCCTCCCGTTCTTCCACTGCTATGCCTTTTCGATTGTTATGACCCACAAGCTTTCTGTCGGGGCCAAGATTGTGACACTACCCAGCTTTAGTCCAAAGACCTTCCTGAACGCCATGACGCAGCATAAGTTCAACCTTTTGTATTTAGCTCCTCCAATAGGTGAGTAAGTAATTAAGGATTTGATATTTGTGATCACTTAAGATAATTATTATCTTCGCGAGTAGACTTCGCGACTCTGTCTTTGGTGACAGCAAAGCGTTGTTTTTTTTTGAAAACCATATTCCACCTCCTCACAACTCCACCCCCTTAAGTTCATCGGAAGAAAAAGTTATTCGGACAACAAATTTGGGTCTATTTGGATACTATTAGAATTTAGAGGCAAAGAGAAGACGAAGTAGTTTAGCAAGGAATGTTAAATTATAAATATGTATATACATAAAGTATCATTAATAAATTTATCATCTCATTTTAGTTCTCTTCCTGGGGTCCCATCCAGATGTAACGTCGAAGCACTTTGATAACGTGAGGATGATAATGAGTGGCGCTGCACCGTTGCCGAATGCGGATATTCTTAAACTATTTGACAAAGCTGGAGTAAGTCAATATATTTTAACCTTATATTTTGATACGTTGGGAAGTTCCTCGACACTAAAAATATTTACTAGTGATCAAAGAGATGGTTTATTAATAAAGGTTAACAATAATAATAAAGGGTCCGTTCTTTGGTGGCTGGGCTTAACCTAATAACTTAATATCTAAACTTTGCTTAGATACTCAGATAGTTCTTGACAGTGCATCTCAGAAACCTGCGGGTCGTTGACCTCGCAAGCGGGATCCAAAAGAAAAAACCGCTATGGGACGCCACGCCAGTTGGTCTATCTATCTTAAGGCGACTGGCAGACCTCGTCCTATCAGCTACTTCTCGTCAGCTTGCAGCACAACGTGGCCACTGGCTCGTGGGCTCGTGATCCAAAGCGGACAATAATGCCTGGCAAGCCACGTTGGTGAACTCCTCGTGTGGTTTAGCACGCCTTGCTTCCTTGGTCAGGAATGCAGGGCTTCGAGACGAAATTGGCCTCGCCCCATAGCGGGGCTGCCAGCCTTACACCCCGTCAACTGCAGCTGAAAAAGAAAGCTCCCAGGCGAAATTTTCGTATTTATACGGCCACAAAACGCACCGAATTTTCTAGCTGGCGGGTGACCAACTTGCAACGACAAGAAATCGGTACTGTCACTTTTCCAGATAAAAAACGAACGGAGTTTAGAACATCAAAAATGTATATCAATAAACGAATGTCCATAGGTTGTTGGTGCACAACCAAAAAATGTTTACATGTATGCTATACAGCTCCTCGGATAGGTCATTGATTCAAAATGATTTCAAACCAATTTAGTTTAATTCGACTCCGTTTATAATACGAAAGAAACTGTACTTTTAACGCAAAATCGTGGAACGGCAACATCTCAAACAGAATCGTTTTGATAATTCACTGATTCTATAACATGGAAAACAAATAACTTTGTTAGACTGTTCGCTGTGAAGAATCTAAGCAAACCTCCTTAAAATACAAGCTACAATATACACATATATATTTGATAATTCACAATTTCTTTATTGCACACAACGAAAATATAAAAGTTAATAACATGTAAATAGTGTAATATAATGGCGAGCTTATTTAAAGCTTTTCTGAATTTGTTTTTGATTCTTTTTGTTATGTGCAATAAATATATTAAGAAACGAATTAGGAAAAATACTTCTTAGAAACCCTATTACTTCTTGAAGTTTAAATCAAAATATAAGAAGGGTATAGAGTTGTTTTTACCAAAAAAACTAAATTAACTATTACGAGCGGTACTAGCGGTGCGTATTTCCGTTGTATACAAGGCCATTACGCTCCCATAGCGTACTGCCCGTGTATATTTCGGAATGCTGGTACTCACATCTGCAACTACAAAATATACAAGAATTTTGCGAACTACTCGTGTATAGTTTGTAATGAATCCGTACGAAAGTTTAGTTCCAAACTATACAGTGTCACTTACGTACGCTATCAACGGTATTAATTAAAGTATTAATAGCAAAAATGGTTCAACAAAAACACTTTAAATATTTTATTTGTCCTTAAGTTTGTATAACGTATTTTTTGTTGTTCTTACATGTTCAACCTAACACGAAAGATAAAGGGGCTTCGCTTCGCTCGTCCCCTTTACCCTTCACCTAAGCTACCGCAGTGTTTTCCCTGATATTTGCTGTGAAAATCAGTATTTTTGATGTGCGGTTTAATATTTCCCTTAAACTCTGATATTAGTCGCTGATATATAAACTTAAATACACATAAAATATTTATTTAATGACACGAGTATTTACATTGGGCAATAGCGCAGTATATAACAGAATCATAAAATTGGCGTAGACCATTCCGAAGTATAGACGATTGCGCCGTAATGCTGATGTATTTACATTGGGCATAGTTCAGAAGACGTAAGTGAAAATATTGCGTTCCAAAGTATACGCGATAATTTACAGACCCTTGACCCCTGGCCTTGTATATTTCGGAAACACGCACCAGCGATACCGACGGTACTAAGTGTTCAATTGAACTAACCATAATGTTAGTTGTTGCATTTTTCAGCGTGAACTATACTTCGTCCAAGGGTACGGATTAACAGAAACTAGTCCACTGGCTACTCTGTCTACCCTGAGGTCAAAGAACTACAGAAGTGTGGGAATCGCTGTGCCCAATTCAAAGTTGCGGGTTGTCGATGAACAGATGAACAATCTTGGACCTTGTGGGGTGAGTTTGAACTTTTCTAATTTGGTTTGCCGAGCCGATCCAGAAAAATAATCTATGATACAGTTACAGTCCTACCATTTTATCTGTTTAGTCGATAGCGTAGAAGAAATTCACCAAGATTTAGAGTAACGGGTTAGTCTTTTTTAATAATAGTATAAGAATATAATAAAATAATAAGATGATACAAATAAATATCAATCATAGAAATCTAACTAACACAGAGAATATTCAGTAAGTATGGCCTAATTATAACAACAATAGTTAATATAATGCAATATTAAAATAAAGCCATCAATTTTACGCTTACAATATAAATATGACGTAGTTGGTTGGTTAAATCAGACATTTAACCAACTCTCTAGACCGTTAATTAGATGCCGACATTTAACCAAGTCTAGCATTTTGATTTAAATAAAGCATCGTCGAAAACGTTTAACAATCTGTCTTAACGAAAGCCAGCATGTTGGAAAACAAGATGGCGTCACGACTACAGCTGATTTGCACAGTTTACATCAGGGCAAAACATTGCGGTAGCTTAGGTGAATGGTTAAGGGGGTGAGCAAAGCGAAGCTCCCTTTATTCTTCGTGTTAGGTTGAACATGTAAGAACAACAAAAATACTTAAAACATAAACTTAAGTACACATAAAAAAATGTATATGTCTTGTTGCCTAGGAACGTTTAGACAACTCGTTAAACGTTTCGTTCACTCACTAGTCTGAAGGAATTTTAGTGACTTGGTTAAACGTCGGCATTTAATTAACGGTCTAGAGAGTTAGTTAAGTGTCTGATTTAACCAACTAACTGCGACATATATATATATATATATATATAATTTGTAAAAATAAGTATGGTCATGGTCTCTAAGTTTGCGCGGCCGCACTCCAGGAATTCCGGTTGTAATTGATGTTCCTGAGTCGTATGCTGATTCCTATAATTCAATCTCTGAGTCACTCGCATCGCTTTTGCTGTCACTCTGTAATTGAATATTAAAAGATTTGTTTAAATACGCACATTTCTGTCCGTATTTTTTTTTATATTATCGCCCGTGTGATTTAGCGGAATGCATCTTCATTCAGTTGAGGCATTTATACACCCACACAATCATTTATTAATTATAAATATAGTTATATTATTCCGCACTTTTGTTGTATTAGTATACTTGAATTAAAGAAAAAATGCTGAATAATAGGATTATATTTATAATTTATATTGTTTTATAATTTCTTCATTGCACAAAAATCATAGAAAAACCTGGATTCTGTACAGAAGAAGGAAAACTCTGAAGACAAACCCGGTATGGCATACCCGTCAGGCGCAAGTCGTAGATTCCTGCAACCGAACTGGCTCCGCACGTTTCAACTCGTCGTTCCTGAGGGTTACCCCAGCTAGGTCGAGAGGGTGGCACGTGTGCTGGGCAAGCACGTGTAGCCTCACTTATGTCCGAGGCGTAGCAGCTTCCGGCGCAGAGGACACTTCGCCCACCTGACCACCGGGTGGGAAACAACACGGGGAGTGACAGTGACCGATTATAATTCCGTACAAATGGGTGTAGGTATTGACGCCAGGGGTCATGCTCGACAGCGGCGGGGTCCATCTCAGATCCATTGACCAGTTACCGCCCGCTTTAAGCTGAGTAGCCCTCGGTCTGTAAGGTACTGGTCCGTCTTGGCGTCGGTTTGTTTCGCTTGGTGTACGGAACACTAGCCAAAACTAGATGACCGGCGCAGCGCCTCAGGCAACTGCCAATAAGAAAAGTAATTACCAAACCCCCCTCCTACTTACATGCGCTTTGTGAAACGGAATGTCCGAACAATGAGGACAGGCTTCGTGAACACCAGTGGAAGTTCAGTTTGTGCACAAGAACTGTGCAAAACAGCCGCCATCGACGTAGAGCTTAACTGCTAAACATAGCTATTGCTGCTTTACAAGAGATTAGGATCGAGGATGAGGGGTCGATACGGGAAGCACATTACACCTTCTTTTGGAAGGGTAAAGATGCATCGGATACTCGCGAGCACGGAGTAGGATTCTCCATCAGGAATGATCTTCTATCCTTGGTGGAGAGTCCTGTGTTCATTATTTCAGTATATGCTGCAACACTTCCCTCAAAACTGTTACCAAATACCAGTTCTATGACCAACGAGACGAAGCTGTGCGGGGAGTGCATCCTGGGGACCGACTTTTTCTCCTGGGAGACTTCAATGCACGTGTGGAACAGGACAACATCTCCTGGCCTGATTGCCTAATTGACTATGACGTGGGAAATCAAAATGACAACGGACAAATTTTGTTGGAATTTTGCGCTAAACACCAGCTGTGCATTACCAACACATATTTTAGAGGCAAGTTTATGAAAAAAGTCTTTTGAATTCATCCCCGCTCCCGCTTCATCAGCTCGATCTTGCCCTAAATCGGAACAAAGACGGACAAGCCGCATTTCATAGCGTAGACTGCGACAGTGATCACTCTCTGGTGGTGTCTAAACTCCCAGGAAAGAAGAACATGTGTCTGAGCATGACCAAAATCCCCGAGACAGTGAGGTTTTTGGGAGCAAGGTGCACCAAGTACTTCTGGCTACCTGGGACAAAACCACGTCCATCGAGGATGAGTGGTAGAGGATTAAAGTCCTCTTCGCCGACACAGCCGGCAGTGTAATTGGCTACCAGCAAACTAAATCCCCAGACCAGTCGTTGGGAAGCATTTTTACGCTAAAGTATGCATTGGGAGGAGCTCTGCCAATGTAATCAAGCATGCGCAGGTACAGGTTACATCGGCGAAGTTTATTCGGGCATTAGAAAAGCTCTTGGTCCTTTACCTAAAAAAAAACAGTACCTCTAAAGGAGGCCGATTACACTATCATCACCGATAGCACCCGTCAGCCGTAGAACACACACCGGCCTCTACTAGTGTCCAGTCGATATACATCCAGAAGCTGTGGATCCAATTCCAAAAAGGGCAATCTGGCACGAAATTACAATAAAAAACCAATGAACTTAGAGGTACACCTTGGCACAAAATACCGGAAAATAAATGATGGCAACATATTTCTGCGTGTTTTAATAAATATACGTTCATTTCAAAAATATACAGTATTCTGAAAATAAAATCTAGCATTCTGGCATCATTAAAATCTAGCATTTGCTGTCAACGTACCATCGCTAAAAACACTTACGGCATCTTCGTTTCACTTCAAATTCTCGACTCACAGGTTTTCCTGACTTGGTATCATAAAATCTTCCATCTCTTTCTCTATACCTTTATACTTCACCCAGTATTAATTTTCTAGTTTCTAACATGTTTTTCGAAAAAAAATAATGTCACATTTTTCCACTACTTTTCTAGTTAGGTTTTCGTGCTCGAGAATGAATTATTGGTTTTCTCCTAAAAGTCGTCTGACGACGCCATTTTCATACAAAGGTACGGGTACAAGCTTCAATGTAAGCAAGATCTAAATCAATAAACAGGCTCGCGCAGCATTGTGACGGGGCGCCTAACCCTAAACATCCCGTTTATTTGAGAAATGATTTTTACGTTGGGCGCCAGTGTGACGGAGCACCCTTCGGGCTAGCTCAGCCTGGTTGCCCGGTCTATGTAGACCTTTGCTTCTGCAGTGAGCCTAGCTATCTCAATGTGAGGGTCTGACTAGCTATCCTGTCTAGGGATCGTTTAGGGTAAAACACAGATAACAATTCATGAGATGCTTTTATTTCATTTAACCTATCTACTACATTATAGATTACTGACTGTACATAGGAATAGCAACGCCACGGATTCACAACAGACATAGGCTGTGACGGTACGTTATTTACTGATAGCGCCCCCTATGGCGATGGGCCTTCCCCTCGTGATATTACGGCGCGTAGTTGTTTATTCACCTACGCTAATGCCTACCATATATTGAATTAACTTTATCGGGATTGCACTACCTATCTTACGTGACCTCGTCGGTCAGGGGGTAACCATGAGACCGACGACGACGAAAATCAATTTCCCTACGAACCTTAGGGGTTTTTATTTACGTCAACGGTTGACCTACTCCTACCGCGGGGGAGGGTGGAGTTCTACGGAGCCATGGCTGTTGAGTAAATTTTTTTTTTTTTGTTGGAGAGGAAAAAAATGGAATTACCCATGCCCAGGAGTCAGACCTCCCTGCTATGTCCGGGTCCCCACATATTGAGTGGGCATCAGCTCGTGTGGTATACGGACTACAAACAACCCCTTTGTGTTTACAGTTGTCTTACTAAGAATTAACTGTGAGCCATGGCTGTTGAGTACACTGGCTGGGCTACGGCTTGTATAGCTACGTCACGGAGGGGTTAGGCGATCGAGGGGATGGTGCGGGCGCACGGGGCGGAGTCGCTGCGGCGGGCGGAGCGGTGTGCGCGGGTTCCGGTTCTCAGCGGGGTCGGCCGCGGGGCGAGGTAGCTGCGGCGACGGTGCAGGCGGCGGGGGCCTGCTGTGAGGCGGTGGGCGACGCGGCAGCTGTGCAGGCAGGACGGCAGGGTTGCCACTGGGTGAGGCACGGTGCGGGGTGTCGGTGCCGTGGCTTGTGACGATCACGCGTGGGCAGCGTGGGCGTTACAGCATTATGACAAAAGTGACATTATGACGCAGGACCTTTGCGGGTATGCGCGATGTGTGCAGGACGTCACCCCCTCCACGACTTCCTCTTTCCCCTATGGCCATCTGCACCTGTCGCGAATAACTACACACTGGATTTTGAATAGAGTTGGAGGAGATGTATTGCTTTAGATCCTGACATGATGCAGCACTTAATTACCAGACCAAGCAATTTGAATTCTTATGATAAGTATACCTTTTTTAGGTAGGTGAGCTGCTCGTCAAGGGTCCTCACGTCATGAAGGGATACCGGAATAATCCGGAGGCCAACAAGGAGGCTCTAATCCAAGGAGGCTGGTTCAGGTCCGGAGACCAGGCCGCGATTGATGAAGATGGGGTTGTCACCATTGCTGATAGGCTGAAGGAACTTATCAAGGTAGGTATACCTCGCCAAGGTAAATCAATTACCGGGGAGCGGTGTCTTTTCGTGACGTCTATGAGAGCGACTACAGTGGGACACGGGTCTAAGTGCACACTACTTTAAACTAACTTTAAGCGCCAGAAATTTCACATGACTGTCAATGGCAAGTCAAGAAGATAGCGCCTTGTAAGGACTAGTATAGTAGCTACACAAGCCACCCCAGAAATTTTCCATGGCTAGCAAGTTGAGAAGTGAGCAACTCACAAGAACCTTTATAGGACAAATGGCTAACAAATGGAGTAATGAGCGACTAACATGATCCGTTATAAGATTTGAAATTGCCATTTGAGCAATTTAAAAACCATATAAAAAAGACTTCGCCTTAAAAGCGATATTACAATGATCAAGATTATTAAAAGGCGGGACTGTATATTAATATTTACATAAAGAAAGAGCTCCGTGTTCTAATGGGTTTCACGCTTGCTTCTCACACAGGTTCGATTCCTGACGATGAACCAATGAGATAATTAATTTATCTTAAGTACATTATACGGATGTTCCAACGGTGATGGAAAACATCGTGAGGAAACCTTCATTATTCCATAATTGCGGCGATGGGCTAGCCCCTGTCACGCAAAATGGAGTATTGAAAACTGGCTCAAAGTGGGCACAATTGTGCCTCTGCCAACCCGTATGGGAAATGTTTAAATTCATGTTATGTTACATAAAAGAAATACAATTATTTACCAACATTAAATACAATGGAAAGACATATTAGAACCTTATACTAAATTAGATAAACCTGTGTTTTGAGGCGCAGTTGTCTCTCCCATCAGACACTATTTAATGTATGAATAAATTAAGTAACGGATAGCCTAGGAATATCTAAATTAAGTGTGTGAATATTAATAAATGTAAAAGATGATGTATAATTATATGATAAATACGCTCAATATGGTTGTGGAGTATTTATATAAATATAATATTTTATTTAGACATACAGGCATATATTTTGCTTCTGGCCCCACACTAGGATACCCTGTGTCTAGGAAACCAGAAAAAGTGACGTCACAAACATGTATGGGGTTAATCTAACTCAACATAGAACTCGCTTTAAAAAAAAAATACTGTTTATTATTTATAACAATTAATATTTTAATATTTGAACTAACTAACACAACCAATTCTTAAAAGAGACCTAAATATTAAACTGTTTGAGTAACTACGCCCTTCTTCTCCTAGCTACAATTAATCTAATTCGAGTCGTAACCACCTAATAAGAACTGTGACTCAAGCAGGAATAAATAGCAAATTGAAAAAGTTTTCGAGTTCAGATAAAGTCACCAACAGTTCGATTCGCATACTTTATTGACGAGAAATTATTCCTGCTTCTCCACTGTACTGCGGAGCGGTGCAAGCAACTCGAGAATAATATGCTTAAATATCATTTAGTTTTTGATAAAGGCAAAGCTATTTTTTTTCGTTCGATGTTAATGTGGGTTCTGGACCCCCGTGACCCCCCTCCCGTTATGTACCCCCCTGATTGACTACCTCTGTGGCGTTGCGGTAGTGGCTTTGCCTACCATGCGAGAGGTCTCGGGTTTGATCCCCGGCTGGGGATAAAGAAAATAAGCATATGTCTCGGATGTTTATGTGTGTGTAATGTCGCTATTACTGGTTGCACACAGGGTATTTAATTTCTTTATTGTACTACACAAAACAGTCATACAGATAACTTATAATAGAAAAAAAACATGTACAAAGGCGAGCTTATCTCTCAAAAGAGATTTCTTCCAGCAAACCAAGATGGTAGGAGAGGTGATGGTTGAGCGGGGGAAGACCTGCGCGTACAATAAAACTCTATAAATACTACGACTAATATATACTACAAACAGTATGTATTATACTGATAACCCTAATTGATAAAAATAGACTGCATACACAATTACTTAAATACAACGTAAAAATATGAATAAACCGTATAATAAACTAATACATACAAATATATGTGTATATATATACATACATTTACTTTCCAGTTAGAGGGAGAGATAGTGCTTCTTTAGCCGGTTTTTGAATATATTTAGAGATCGACTGTCCCTGATAGTGCAAGGAAGCTCATTCCACAGTCGTACGGCTCGGATTCTGAACCCGTGCTCGTAGGCTGCAGTGGAGCGATCTGGAGCTTTGAGCGTAGACGCCATATGAGTATGGGTATCCTAGTGCAGGGCCAGAAGCAATTTATGTGCCTATATATAAATGTTTATGTTTTGTTTAAGAGTGGGACATAGAGTCTATGTAATGTCGTCCCTCCCGCACAGCTCCACTACCGCATGAACCTACTTGATACATGAACTAAAGGACCTGCCACACGGCAGGCAACATGCTGGCAGCAAGCCGCCAGCAAGTGGCTACACGGCTGGCAGCAAGCCGCCAACAAGTTGCCAGCAAGTTGACAACAAGCTAACCGCAAGCTCAGGGGTCATTCAAGTATTATGCAATCACCAAAGTGTGGTTGGGGAGGATCATTGCTTAGCTTATATTCAATGTAAGGGGTACGGGGGGTTCTGGATGGTGATTACGTCAGCAAAATTTTACCAAATATTTTGTTAAACCAAAATTAATTAAAATATTGTCGAGTTTATAATAAAAAAACTATGTTAATAATTTGTCTTCCGCGCATGATGTGTGTGTTATATATGGATAGAGGAAACAAAAACTACCAAAATTATGCTTACGTAATACTTGAATGACCCTCACAGCAAGTTCGAACGATCGCCTCCTCGACGCCCGCACAAGCAGACTCTTGACCAGTTTTGAACTCTTACCAAGCCAAAAAGTTGAAAATCGCGGGACTTTGGAAAAAAGCGACTACACTGCAGACGCTGCTTGTTATCAGCTTCTAGGCAATCACCTCTTCTGCCGTGTAACAGATCCTTTAGGCTCTTTTAAGTGTCATGCCCGCGGAATTCACTGGCTGATTGACTTCGCACGCGGGTGCTATCAGTATATCGCCCCGCGGCGCACACGACAAATCCACAATGACACAGAAACAGCACTTTTACTTGTGTAGAATTTTATCATGCTCTGTATCCACAGGTGAAAGGGTTCCAGGTCCCTCCAGCAGAATTAGAAGAAGTGCTCAAGGAGCATCCATTTGTTCAAGATGCAGCCGTCATCGGCGTTCCAGATAGCAAGACAGGAGAGAGACCTAAAGCCTTTATAGTACTCAAAGATGGAATTGAAGCTGACGAAAATTGTATCAAAGACTTTGTCGAACAAAGAGTAGCCAAGTATAAAAGGATAAATGATTATGTATTTCTTGAAAGTATACCTAAGAATCCTTCTGGAAAAATTTTGAGAAGAGTTCTGAGGGAGAAATATGGTGGCTCTCCTAGGCACTGATTTAAACATTGACGTAATGTTTTTTGCCAGACTAGCACGTGGTGGACCATTATGGTTAAAGGTGAGCACGCGCATGATAATGTTTAAAAGTAAAGTGTTGGTCTTGTTTGGCAATTGAGTCCATGACCAAGGAACACCAAGTGATTCACAAGATATACATATATGTTATTTAATCATTAAAAAAAATAAAAAAAACTCATTATGGAACTGATAGTGATTTGATTACCCAGTATCAACACAATCTTATTTTAGCTGTTGATATTGACAAATGTCAATAAAGATGAATGAAGAAAATGATAGTTAAAAAATTAATTTGCGTTTCGACGGTTGATTTTATTTTAGGTTGAGGCATGGTTGAGGTATAGTTTCATTGTGTAGGTAGGGGGGGAGGGGGGGGGTTGGTTTTGTTGCCTAAATAATTAATAAAACCACATTTTTTTAGTTGTAGACATGCTTTATAGCATCTATCACATTATAGCATCTATAAATTTATAGCATATATTATATCTACGCTCGTGGCTGCCCAGCCTCGGCCGCTCCGTCTCGCTCAGTGCGCGCTCGCCTTCGCTTCTCCGTGCCTCCGAATTATAAAAAACACTCTAGAGCGTAGCCACAAGACTGCCTTGGAAGATCTGCCTAGTAAGTGGGGTGCACTGATCCAGATTTTCAAAATCAGTCAAAAGATAGTGTCATAATCTGTGTAAATTATCAAAAGGGGAACCCTAACCTAACTAACCGAACCTACCTATCGATTTTTACACAGTTTATTGAATTGAATCAACCAAAAAATCGGTTGGATATGTTTTTGAACGTCTTATAGTGTCAATGACCTCAATTAAGTTAAAATTTATAAAACTTTGAAAGCTTAAATCTCAAAAAAGTAAATGTTTGCTCGGTAAAAAATAACACTATTGGAATGCTGATAATTTTCTTAATCTAACAGTATATATCTTATTATTAAATTCATGCCGCAGTATATATGTTAAAATTTATAAAACTTTGAAAGCTTAAATCTTGAAAAGTAAACGTGATCTCGGAAAAAGAATAACAGGGTAAGTACTTGTATAAGACACATTGAATTTGGGGGAGGAAGGCGTGGAGGGGGGAGGGGTGGGGGAGGGGAGTTCCCCCCACCTACCCCCCCTTTTAGGAAACCACTAGTTTTTATGTTATGGAGGTCCAAAGATTGAAGGAAATGCCTACATTTTTTGGATTTCGGGGGAGTTGGAGGAGGAGAGGGGTTGGAGGAGGGGTTGCCAAGAGTAGGGGGTCGCCTCGCTCCGCTCCGCTTCGCTCCGGCTACCGGGTCTGCTGTAACGTGTGAACCTAACAAACCTATCTTTAGTTTTTAAACAGGAAGTGACCTAAAGCAACCAATTTGGTTCTGATAAACTCTATAAAGTAGTTAGTAAGTAAACAAAGCCAAAGTCGTCCAGAGAATCACGGATAAAACGAGAGCGCAATAGAACATTCACGAAACACGGAAGGAATCGGAATGAAATGAGCAAGTAGGGGGTCGCCTTGCTCCGCTCCGCTTCGCTCCGGCTCCCGGGTCTGCTGTAACGTGTGAACCTAACAAACATATCTTTAGTTTTTAAACAGGAAGTGACCTAAAGCAACCAATTTGGTTCTGATAAACTCCATAAAGTAGTTAGTAAGTAAACAAAGCCAAAGTTGTCCAGAGAATCACGGATAAAACGAGAGCGCAACAGAACATTCACGAAACACGGAAGGAATCGGAATGAAATGAGCAAGTAGGGGGTCGCCTCGCTCCGCTCCGCTTCGCTCCGGCTCCCGGGTCTGCTGTAACGTGTGAACCTAACAAACTTATCTTTAGTTTTTAAACACGAAGTGACCTAAAGCAACCAATTTGGTTCTGATAAACTCCATAAAGTAGTTAGTAAGTAAACAAAGCCAAAGTCATCCAGAGAATCACGGATAAAACGAGAGCGCAACAGAACATTCACGAAACACGGAAGGAATCGGAATGAAATGAGCAAGTCATTATGTCAGAAAATACAAAATTGCTGACGCAAATTTCTACCATTACAATAAAATCTTGTAATTTCTACTAAAATCATGTACCAATATCCAACGTTGGAGCTTTTGAGTTTGACATTTGTCGTTCCGAGATTGGCCAAGTTGTAAAAATCGCGTAAACATATTTTATAATTAAAGTGCTAAAATGATGTTTCCTTAATCAGAAAATGGTATCAGAGGATAGCTAAGGACCCCCCCTAACCACCTAAGTACTCCAATCTTCAAATTTCAATGTGTCTTATATAAGACCCAACCCGAATAACACCATTGGAAAGCTGATATTTATTTAAATTTAACGGTACATCTCTTTTTATAAAATTCGTGCCGCACTATTCTAAAGCAAAGCCACGGTACCTCCCAGCGAGGTTACGAACGCACGTGCGACCGTACAAACCTCTTGCACTAAGGTCGGTTCTCGCAATCCGATCTAATGTCTCTCAGTGCAAGGCTCAACCCTGAGGTTATTCTGAAGTACACTTCGGCCTATCCTCAGTGTTGACCTTCAGCAAACAAAACTCGCGGTTGGATGGCGGCTTACCCATCCAGCTTTCGGCTCATAAACGAAGGACAAATTACGACGTGATACCACGTGTCCAAAATTCAGGGCTACAAATCTGATTAATTTCCACGCCTACCGAACGGCGTGGAATCTGAGGGGGCTGGGGTTTTGCCAGCACGGGAGAAAAGAAGTGAATGAATTTTTACTGACCTTTGTCGTCGCAGACCGGAGATTCGAAAGCTCGATTCGAGACAGGAATGCGGGATAGGAGACAGTTTTGGGATAGGATTGGGACCGAACCTTGCCGTCGCTGCCCGACGCTGTCGCCGGCGTGCTGCTGCCGACACGTGGAGTCACCGTTCGATACGACAATGTCCAATCAACACGGATGTCTTAACCGCTGACGCGAATCTACTTATTTCCCGACGATGTAGATGAATAACACTCCGACCAGGCCCGACGCCTGTGTTTATGATGAGCACTCCGAAATACTATCAATGGCCCGATGCCTTGGTAGACATGTTTGTTCTCCCGACGAGAAAAGAAAAAGATAACCTCCAATTTTTTCCTCTCGTTGGTACGAGTGACAGCTGCGGTCCGTTTCCGCTTTGTGATGTCCCGATTACTCGCGGTCGATCCGCGCAACAAAAAACCGGTGCGTTCCGAAGCATAAATATTAAACAGTCACCCGCCCGGACAGGTCCGAACCTGTCCCTAATCAATAGGAAGGCGAGAAAGTGTTGCGACCGCTCTCTTGAGGACCGAGTCCCCCACCTTGACTTCTGCTGATCGAGGCGTGCCATCCCGACCCGTGTACAAATTGACGATCCGTCCTCGTCTCCATCTCAATGATGGCAGGTTCGCATCCTTAATCAGCACCAAATCACCGACTTGAGGGGGGCTCGTCCGGTCAGTCCACTTAAGGCGCTGCTGCAAGATGTGCAAGTACTCAAGGGACCACCGTTTCCAAAAATCTTGAGCCATCTGCTGCAACATCTGCCACCTAGTTAACCGACTTAACTTAACATCACCGAATGGGTATTCTGGCAGGGCGTTAAGGGGCTGACCTATCAGGAAGTGACCCGGCGTCAACGCTTCCAAATCATTTGGATCCGAACTGAGCGGGCACAACGGACGCGAGTTCAGTGTCATTTCAATTTTACAGAACAGCGTCGCAAGCTCTTCAAAGCGTAGAGAGGTCTCACCAATGATCCTCGTCAGGTGCGACTTAGCCGATTTAACCGCAGCCTCAAAAATTCCTCCCCAATGAGGACATCCCGGCGGACTGAAAACCCATTCAATCCCACGTCGGGAGCAAGCCGTACCGATGGCGTCCTGGTTACCGTTCAGTAATTGAGTGACCTCCTGCAGATATCGCCTGGCTCCGACAAAATTTGTGCCGTTGTCCGAACGGATTAATGTCGGGAGGTCCCTTCGTGAGACGAACCGATCTAGACATGCGATAAATGCCTCTGTAGTGAGGTCACTGACCACCTCCAAGTGGACTGCCTTCGTGGCCAAGCACACGAAGACGCACAGGTATGCCTTCACTAATCTGGCGTTCCGTAGCTGTGAAGACTTGACCATGAATGGTCTCGCGAAATCCGTTCCGACACCCGCAAAGGGCCGGATTTCGTTAACCCTATCCGAGGGCAAATCGCCCATCTGGGGCTGCATCATAGCCGCCTTGGCCCGATAACAAGGCAGGCACCGAAATACGACGCTACGCTAAGCGTCTTCCCGATAGAATCCAGAACTCGCGCTGGAGAAACGCCATCAAGGCGTGGCATCCGACATGCCCATTCTGAATGTGTCGATCCTGTATCAACAGTTCGACCAATTTCCCTTTCCTAGGGAGTAACAACGGGTGGCGAGCCGCATAAGGCAGGTTGGCATTCCGTCCAACTGAAGGGAGCCACAACTCCCTTCAGTTGGACGCGTCCGCGTCTCAGAATGTCCAATTCGGACTTAAAGTGCACCGTCTGCACGTTCCGTACCAATGCGAACAACGCGTGGTTCCGTTCCCGTGGTGTCAGGACCTGTGTCCGCACTCGTTGCGCCTCAGAATTCCGACAATTCCGCGCAAATCGGCAGATCCAGGCGGTCACATTGACCAGCTTGTCGAGCGAGCTGTACCGTTCCAGCAGGCTGAACTCCTCTTCCGGCTCTGGTTGCGTCGTGCAGACACCGACTGTCAAGGCGCCGTTCGCCGAGGCAACGCGTGGACTCATTGGCCAATCCGATTCGGCTTGAGTCAACCATTTTGGACCCCACCACAAGGGATGTCCAACTAACTCCGGAGCGTGACACCCACGAGACGCACAGTCTGCTGGGTTCATTTCCCCTGGAACATGTCTCCAGATCAAGGGAACCTCCGAATTCAAAATCTGCGAAACCCGATTCGCCACAAAAATCTCCAGCTTGTGAACTGAAGCCTTCAGCCAGCATAACACGATCTGGCTGTCCGTCCAAGCGTAGACCGTATCTTCTAACGCTATTGACCCACGAAGAACCGTCATCGTGTGGTTGAGCAGACGAGTCAGGAGAGCCGCTCCCGAAAGCTCTAACTTGGGAATGGTCAGGCGAGTGCGCAACGGCGCAACCTTGCTCTTGGCCATGACCAACCGCACATCAACCTCCCCCGAGGAGTCGACCGTACGCAGATACACCGCAGCTCCGGAGCCCTTCTCCGAGGCATCGCAAAACCCATGCAGGGTGGCGGTGTATCGTTTGGTGGGGACCAACCTCCGTGGCAGTGAAATCCGATTGATGCCAGGGAGGGTCGAAAAGAACGAGTCCCACTCTGAGCTCAATGACCCGCCGATCGGGTCGTCCCATTTCAGCTCAGCAGACCACAATTGCTGCATAAAACACTTGAGCTGAAATGTTACCGGGGTGATCCACCCGTTTGGATCAAATGTCCTAGCCACCGTTGAAAGGACGTTCCGTTTCGTCCAGACCTTCGGGGAGTCCAACTCGACCCGATACGAAAACATGTCTGACACCGGCTGGTACTGGACGCCTAATACCGACAACATATTTGGATTACGTGTTACCGGTTGCTCCCGCTAATATATTATATAAGTCTCACAAACAGTAACAGCAATCATAACCATTCTCCCATTCTCATACGGCCTATTTCTTTGTGCGCACTTCCGCGAGCTCTGCGACCTTGCTGCGTCAGCGGCTACCTGCGACCGTCGAGCAAAAGAGACAGACACATCTCTGCGAGCTACGTAAGCTAACCAAACCAGTCTTCGCCTCCGGCCGCTTCTCCAGTCCAGCGCTCGTCATTCAAGTACGTTCTGCGAATTCGCCGCTATCAGCAAGTTCTACGTAGCTCAACAGTGCAGTCGTCGGAATCGTGCGCAATAGATCAGGGTTCGAGTCTCGGCCACTTAAGACACTACTGGTTATTTTTTTTTTTTTTTTTTATTTTTTTTTTTTTTTTTTTTTTTTTTTTTTGTATTTTGTTATTTAATACTTCTGTTTAAGTTAATTAGTTAATATCTGTAAAAAAAAAATACCTAAATTATCTTACAATTGCATCTTCATACATAGTTACATATTTGTTTGTGTTTATCATTTATATATGCATACACACACACACACATCATAAGTATTAGATTAATTTAATTGTTAATGTTAAGTTAGCATAGGTGGAACATATATAGATAGCAGAACGTCCAAGATGCCCCCAAAAGCCACTGTCTCTAAATGTGAAGCTTGTGGAAAATTTATAGGCGCCCTCGATACTATGGGCTGCCAATCATGTTCGCGTATTTATCATCACCTATGCTTAGATGTGTCAGCTGAGGTATTTAAAAAACTGCCTAAAGACGGCCGCAAAGTGGCTAAATGCGACAGCTGCAAGGCAGAGCAACGCTCGACTACCCCTCTGCGAGCTGCTGCCACAACCGCCACCGCTGCCGTTGTTGCCGACACTGCTAAACTTGCGGCATCTGGACCAAATCCTAACACCTCGCCTACTGTACACTTTACTGCTCCCACCATTACCACTACCAGTGACTATCTGGCCCATGGCGGTAATACCTTTGATATCGCTTCATTGGAAAATCGACTTGAAGCCCTGATTCATAAGGGCAATGAAGCGCTGAAGTCAGAGATTAGGAGTATTATTAAAAGTGAAATTCAAAAGCAAGTCACTTCATTGACTGCCCAATTTGAGTCCAGGCTATCTGCAATTGAGACAAAAAGCGAGAAAATTGCGGAACTCGAGAATAGTTTATCGGCCTCCGAGAGACGAGTCTCTGAACTTGAGTACCAGTTCGGCACGCACCAACAGTGGCTGCGCATGAACAACCTTGAGATCTCTGGAGTCCCCGAGCTAAAGAATGAATCGCCCCGTGATATAACGATCAAGATAGCAGCTTACGCCGGAGTTGAGCTGAAGACAGACGACATAGAGTTTGTGCACCGTGTACAGCCGATGAGAGCCAAACCTGGTCGCCCAAAAGCAATCATTGCGAAACTTCGCAACCGCGCTCACAAAGATTCTATTGTAGCTGGCCTTATCAAGAATAAAGGTATAAAGACAACGGATATCGGAATAAAAGGAAGCGAGCATAAACTGTACGTGCATGATCATCTTACACCCTCCAACAAAAAGATGTTCTTGGATTTAAAGGAGATCTGCAATAAGTTGAACTACACATACGTTTGGACGAAACATTGTAATGTTTATGCTCGAAAAGCCGAAAATTGTCCCTTGCTACACATTCGTACTCCCGAGGATTTTCAAAAGATAGTATGATTTGTACTCGAGTCGCCAAAGCACACATTATTTTGTCTATATACCCCGTAAAATTATTTATATCCACCACTCCACGACATATACATACACATTTACAAACACACTTAACTCACTTAATTCCCGCCCTCACGCCTTTAAGATGTCTTGGGTCTCTGTTCTGCCCCGCCCATATCACTAATATTAATAGTGCATCTATTATCTCCATAAAATTTTATCTAATCTACATTCGCATCTAATAATTTTAGCATTTACTACCAAAATGTCCGAGGTTTGAGAACCAAAACTTTAGATTTGTATAATAGTATTGTAACTAATAATTTTGACATAATCATTATAACTGAAACTTGGCTTGTGGATGGTGTACTAGATTCGGAATTATGCGACAATAGATACGACGTATTTCGACTGGACCGCGACCGCGTTGCCGCGGGTAAAAAAGATGGTGGTGGAGTTATGGTCATCGTACGTCGATCTTTAAATGCAATTTCACGTCCAGAGTGGATAACGTCCAATACGGAATGTCTATGGGTCACCATACCCGCTAAAGCTCTTCGTGGTACAGCTGATGACTTTCATATATGTGCAGCATACCTACCGGAAAAGAGAGGACGTACCACAGTTCTCCATATCCATATAAATAATATAATATCATCTGTCGCCTCAGTCAAATCGTTACATCCCAATGCTAACTACTTAATCGCCGCCGATTTCAATTTGCGCTGTTTGCGTTGGTTGCCCACCGGCGTTGAACACCTCCGTAGAGAACTACTATGTGTCCAGGAAGCAGCTACTGATCTTATCGACGAATTTCAGGCTCTTGAACTTCACCAGTTTAACACCATTACCAACAGCAGTGGACACACTCTCGATCTGGTCTTTAGCAATGTTGCACTCGTCCTCTTACGCTCCCCCGTACCACTCATAAAAGAGGATATTGCTCATCCATCGCTTGAAATTCTGGCCAATGATCTAACAGCGTCACCACTTTCAGAGTCCGACCGTGCTAGGTACAGATTTCGCAAAGGGGACTATGATTCCATTCATGTTATGCTCAACGAGTCTGACTGGTACGGGATCCTCTCTGAAGGAACGGTTGATGACGCGGTTCATAAGCTTTACACCATCATCAACGACACTATTTGTAAGCATGTGCCCCTGGATACTCGTAAAAAGAAGTCACATCACCCGATTTGGTTTAGTGAGGCACTTGTCAAGATCACCAGGGATAAAGCCAATAGTCATAAAAAATGGAAACAGTTTAAAAATCCACTCGATTACGAAGAATTCTCCTTACTCAGAAAGAGACAAAAGGTTATGCAGGATACATGTTTCAAACTTTACGTTGAATCTATGCAAACTAATATTAAAGTGAACCCCAAACAGCTCTGGTCCTTTGTTAAAGCTCGTAGACAAAACTCTGCCTATCCGCAATCCCTTGAATACCAAGGTGTTCATTATTCAGATGGTCCAAGCATCTGCAAGGGTTTTAATAAATTTTTCCATTCAGTATTTAGTCAGCCAGCGTCTTCGTATTCTGATCTGCCACTCGCTCCACCGTTTTGTGAAGACGGCAATGTGATAAATTCTGCTCAGTTCCATCCTGATATAACACTAAAATTACTAAACTCACTTGATATTAACGGTTGTGCAGGTAGCGATAATATCCCACCATACTATATAGTAAAGTGCGCGAAGCAATTGTGTCATCCTCTAAGCATCTTATTCAATAGATCCCTCAAAGAAGGCTCGTTTCCTATTGCCTGGAAGAAAGCTCACATACTTCCGATACACAAAAAAGGAACAAGAAAGAAGATCGACAATTACAGACCAATATCTATTCTTAATGTATTTGGTAAAGTATTCGAGAAGGCTGTTTACAACTGCATTTACCCAATTATTTCTCGTGGTGTACCTCCTCAGCAACACGGGTTTCTCAAAGGCCGATCGACCATGAGTAATCTTGCGGAATTCCTACAATTTGTTCTTCATAAGATGGACAAGCGGAAGCAGGTTGATGTTGTCTATACGGATTTTGAGAAAGCTTTCGACCGCGTAGACCATATCATCCTGTTGCGCAAATTATTTCATCTGGGGATTCAGGGTGACCTCCACCGTTGGATTACTTCTTATGTTTCTAAGAGAAGTCAGGCTGTGATTGTTGGTGGATATAACTCGAACTTTATTGATATCCCGTCGGGTGTTCCTCAAGGTTCTCACTTAGGTCCTTTGCTGTACAACGCATATCTCTATGATATTTATACTGCATTTTATGACTGTAAATTTTTACTATATGCTGACGATAAAAATGTCTACCTTGATGTAAACAGTACCACCGAATGTGATAAGCTACAGGCCGATCTTAATCGCCTAAGTCAGTACTATGAAAAGAATAGGATCTCTGTGAATATTAGTAAATGCGTCCAAATCTCGTTCACTAGAAGTCCCACCCCTATTATATATGACTACTCCATTAACAACAAGCCATTAGCCCGCGTCAATACTATCCGCGATCTTGGTGTCATTCTCGATAGTAAACTATCATTTGAAAAACACATTGAGCACATCACGGCCCGTGCGTTTCGAAATCTGGGTTTTGTTCTGAGAATCTGCAAACCGTTTAGCGACCTGGGTTGTATAAAACAGATATATTATGCTTACGTAAGGAGCATTTTGGAATACGCTTCATGTATATGGTCTCCAAACTACATTACGTACATTCAACGCATTGAGCTTATTCAATCAAAATTTATAAAGTACCTGAATTTCAGATCTCACACTCTTGGGCGCTCTTACGAGGAGTCTTGTCACCAGCATCACCTCATCAGTCTTGAGGATCGCAGAATTTTGCTTGATATGATGTTACTCCACGATATTCTATCGGGCCGCCTTGATTCTTCACCTCTTCTCTCTGAACTATCTTTCTGTGTCCCATCGCGCCGTACTCGTCAAACTTCTAAAAGGCTTTTTGCTATCCCCCTCACGCATACCAGTTATGCTCAAAATTCAACAATGGTTCGCCTTACCAATCAATTTAATAAACTTTTTAACAATTTCGATCCGTTTGCATCGTCTAAGGCGAAATTCCGTCAGGACATTATTAAAAAATTACACAATATCAAGGAGGAATAAGTGAACCTCACACATGCACTGACACACCCTCTCACACTCATTCATACACTTACACACAAACACGTCATAAATCTTACATCATTTATTTCTTTATTCTACATATACCTTTAAATAAACATCATAATAAACACACCTGTCTCTTAGCTCTATATACATGTAAGAGATCTTATTTATTAAGTTTGCACACTGTTCTATCTGTTTAAGTTTCTCAATTTAAATTTATCTCTTGTATTTTTGTGGATATCTGTAACTGGCTTTAATTTTGTATCTTTGTTCTTTGTAATTTGTTTATCCATGTGCTGTTGATGTCCCAAATAAAATAAAATAAAAATAAAAATAAAATTTCCAAATTTTCAAAAATGTGGGGATCCTGCTGGTAGTCATCCGGAAGACCAGTCAGTAACTCTGGAGAGTTCGACATCCATTTCCGGAGCTCGTAACCTCCACCCCGTAAGAGCTCAACTAGCTCGTCCCGTCGAGCGAGCGCCTCCTCTACGGAATCCGCACCGGTAAAGATATCGTCCACGTAGAGATCCTGCTCCAGGATCGCTGCTCCTCTAGGGAAGTTTAACCTTTCTCGATCCGCTAACTCCCGCAGAGTGAGAATCGCCAAATAAGGACTAGACCGTAGCCCGTACGTGTTGGTGTTCAGCTCGTACACCCTGATGGGCTGATCTGGGCTCTCTCGCCACAGTATCAGCTGATACCGTCTATCGTCAGGGTGAATGACCGTCTGTCTAAACATCATCCGGATGTCAGCTACAAACACAACATTGTGTCGACGGAACCGTGTGATAACATCCGCGATGTCATGGTTCAACTTCGGCCCTAAATGCAAACACTGGTTCAGGTTCATGCCGTTAGATGTTGATGCCGATCCATCGAACACTACCCGTATTTTGCCCTCCGGGGTCCTCAAGACCGCGTGATGAGGCAGGAAGCAGTGGTCTTCACGCTTCCAGTCGATACCCAAAACCGACATGTGGCCGAGCGACTCGTATTCCCGCATGAAGTCGACGTACTTCTGCCGGAAAATCCCGTCACGCTTCATATGTCGTTCCATCGACAGAAGCCGCGTCTCGGCTGCATGGTGTGAACTGCCCAGCGGTGGGCGATCACTCCGAAATGGAAGACGTGTGAGAAATCGACCTGACCGAAGGCGACCAGTATTGTTCCGATAAAACTGTTCACACTCTTCTTCAACCGGGTCCAACCGGCGTACTGTAGGTGGTTCCTCCACCTCCCAAAACTTCTGTATCACCTCCGAGAGTACAGAACCGAATAAGGGACTACGAGTCGCTAGGCGTGGGGCAGCCGGCATGACCGGACCCATTACCGCATGGCCCAGTCTGGTGTTGACCGAAACCAGACCAGTCGCCTGCAACACGTGGACACCTGGCACTAACAGGTATCCCAAGGCATCGACACCCAATAAAATGTCTACTGGGCCCGGAATATCGAACTCCGGGTCAGCCAGTGACAACCCAGCGACCAACTGTCGCACCGAGGGCGACAACCGTACGTGAGGGTGTGAGCCCATCACATTAGGCATGACTAATGCCGTGACCGTCAGATTCACCGATGAATCCACCCGTGACGAGAGAGTAATCCGACATACTCCCTTAACGGAACCGACTTCCGTGTTCCCAATTCCCCGAATGGAATGTGGATACTCCCTTACCGAAATGCCCAACCGTCTTACAAGGTTGCACGAGACTAAGCACCCCTGGGCCCCCGAGTCCAATAGTGCTCGTGCCACACAAGATTTGCCGTCCGAACTCCACGCTATCACCGAGGCGGTGGGGAGCCGTCTGTGGAGTGGCGGCACCCTGTAAGTGGGCGGCGTGTCCCTAGCGGGAACCTCCGCGGGATCCGAACCCGCTGGGACCCCCATCGGCCTGGTAATTCGGCTGCTGATATGCCACCGGTGGCATATCAGACCGTATGTACATCAAGGGGTCCCAACCCGCATAATAGGCCCCTCGCTGTCCCGGTACCCGACCATACCGGACTGTGAACGGTGTGCCCGGTGGCCACCGTGGATGGAGGGGGGAGAGCGGATCCAACCTGGGGCGCTCTAGGAATGGGGGCGACATCCGACTGTTCGCCTCCCTGTTCGCCTCCCAGAGCGACGGGCAGGGTGGCGCAGAAGGTGGTGGGCTCCTAGCCTTCGCACCACTCATAGGTGCCATCTGACACCCGCCCGTAACACGCGGTGAGCCAGCGGCCCGAAGTCCTCGCTGACCCTGGACAGCGGCGACCGAACCCCGGCTATCCCGCCTGTTACCCCCCGCGCTGCCCTCTTCCCCTCGGGGGGGGTCCCGTCCGCGGGTACCCCAGTCACCCCGTTGGTGACTCCCGTTGCCCGGAGGGGGACTGGGTCCGGCCCTGGTTGGGCCCTGTGACCGACCAACCTGAGTCCGGCCCTGGTGACCGTCCGAAGGGCCTGACCGGTTCAGGCACAACACGATGTGGTGCTTGCCACCGCAGCACTCACAGGGGGACGCCCGTGAGCACTCGCTCAGCGGGTGCGGTCCCAAACAACCGAAACATAATCGGTGGCGGAAGACCACCTTCCTGCGGGCAGCCACACCGAGCGCCTTAAAGTTGGCGCAACTGGTCACTTCATGACCAGCACTGTCGCAGTGCACACAGCCGTCACCCGACGGCGCGGCACTCAAAACGCCAAGTTGTTTTGACCGCCCACCCCCCCGTTCCCCTCCCGCATCCGCGCGGGTTGGCGCTGCACACTGGCCTCCGAATCTAATGTGTCGCATCGCCTGCATTCACCCTCCAAAAAATCCGTTAATTGGACGAGCGTGGGCAGTTCCGAGCTACTGCCCCCATGCAGCTGTTCAAACCGACTTTGAGCAGCTGCAGGCAACCGTGACAAAACCATATATAACACGATATATGACCATTGGTCTACCGGCAGACCAAGGTTCTGAAGGGCCTTAGTGGCCACCAGCACAGGGTTGAGCACCTGTACCCGGATGTCAACATCCCGGGTTACTCTTGGTATGCTAAACAGCTTCCCCAGCTGCGCATCAACCAACCGCCGTTTGTGTTGGTAGCGGTCAAACAATATGACCCGGGCAATCTCATAATTGCCCGCCGTGATCGTTAGGTGACCGACCAACTCCTTCGGTTCACCCCGCAGTGCCATCAATAGTTGGGCCAACTTGTAGGCGTTGTCCAGGTCGTCCCGACCGTGGACCAGACTATCGAATAAATTGATGAATGCCGGCCACTCATCAATTGCCCCACAGAAGGCCGGAATCTCCAGGTGTGACAGCCGTCCAACAACACCCTTAGGGGGCGGGTCTCCGCTACCCTCCCCGCAGTCATCCCGACGCGACCGCTTAATTTTTTCGGCGCGACGCTCGATGTCGCCCAAGCACTCCATCGCTTGGTCAGCATCCGCGCAGAGCTGCTTCACTGCAGCCACTGAGGCCTCATCCGTAAGCCCGAGGGCTTCAGCCTCCGCAGCCAGCCGACACACCTTCCCGACGCGTGTCATTGCGTCCTCCACACGCTTGAGCAGGACATCGTCCATGTCAGGTCGCTCCACATACTTGTGAGTATGGGTGAGCCATCTCATCTCCTCACGGACACCATACCGCAGTACCGTCAAGGGCGAAGGTGCCATGGTTACCGATTTAATTGTTTCTGGTCCTATGCTTCACTACCGAACTAAGCACAGCCAGATACCAGCACTTGCCCGTCAGCGCTGGGCACAGAAATTAAGACTAAGTTGTAAAAGCCAAGGCAACCACTAAAACAATAAAATCCTAAACAATATTTAATATGGTCGCCCTGTGGACATACACCTTATAATATACACTCTAAATCAATTAGAGAATGCCACCATATGGTACAATACAAATAACACACAAAAGGTTATTATAAAAAACTATTTTTCTAGAAGTGGCCCCTCCGATATGACCCACACTTCTTTTGAGGTCAGCAAAATCAGCTTAATACCCCTTAAATAGCCCGACCCTGCTTTGTAAACCGAAATAACACTGCAGTACTATAGAACCCGACGTTCTACCGCCAGATATACAATCTAGTTACTTCGCAGAATGACTGTTCAATCTTTTATGCGCACAAACAGTAGTTTCCGACTAGAAATTTATAATAATTGTGAACTAATTGACACTTATACTTTCACTAACCGAAAATGAACTTTAATTGTGGTACCGACCACAGACTCATTGCCGACTTGAGCCAATCTGAGATATTCTTTTCTCCCAACTACAATGTGGCAACAAAACAACCCTAGAACCGTGAATCGATGATTTCCCACTAGGAAAACCGCGCCTGCTACCAAAATGATTAATTTCCACGCCTACCGAACGGCGTGGAATCTGAGGGGGCTGGGGTTTTGCCAGCACGGGAGAAAAGAAGTGAATGAATTTTTACTGACCTTTGTCGTCGCAGACCGGAGATTCGAAAGCTCGATTCGAGACAGGAATGCGGGATAGGAGACAGTTTTGGGATAGGATTGGGACCGAACCTTGCCGTCGCTGCCCGACGCTGTCGCCGGCGTGCTGCTGCCGACACGTGGAGTCGCCGTTCGATACGACAATGTCCAATCAACACGGATCTCTTAATAAGTAGATTCGCTGACGCGAATCTACTTATTTCCCGACGATGTAGATGATTAACACTCCGACCAGGCCTGACGCCTGTGTTTATGATGAGCACTCCGAAATACTATCAATGGCCCGATGCCTTGGTAGACATTTTTGTTCTCCCGACGAGAAAAGAAAAAGATAACCTACAATTTTTTCCTCTCGTTAGTACGAGTGACAGCTGCGTTTCCGCTTAGTGATGTCCCGATTACTCGCGGTCGATCCGCGCAACAAAAAACCGGTGCGTTCCGAAGCATAAATATTTTTTTTTTTTCGATCTGTCAAAGGTGACATTTTCAACTCGTTCATAGACAAAAACGACGGGTGCGTTCCGATTAATACTAATCGTGACGGAACCGCAACTAGGCACCGTCCGGTTCTAATCAAGAATGAGGGACAAACAATACTTAACAAACAATATATACTTAGATATATAAACAACCATGACTAGGGTACAAACATCCGTTCTCATCAAACAAATATTTGCCCCCACCGGGACTCGAACCCGGGACCCTTGGCTTTGTAGGCAGCTACACTGCCGACTCGGCCATTCGGGTGACTAAATGTGCATTTTTTTTTCTAATTCATTCATTCATTTGTCGTTCAAATCGTTTCATTCATGACCTTTTTTGCTATCAGTACATTGGGAAAATTTATTCACATCAGCATAGACTAAATGTAGCTAGATTTTCAGACATCACAGTATTCTATACCTACTCGGAGAACTTCATGATACCGAAGCTTAAATAATACATTACGTCTATCGACTGATATAAACCAGTTAAGGCTCACGTATCGGTAAAATTAGCACCTCGATTCGGTGTGGTTGAAATTAAGGACACAACCATATTAAAATAAAGTTCATAACAGCTCACCCTGCAACATGGCTGTTACGGGAGTCGCTGCGTTAGAACAGGATGAACATTCTGGGTTTTTTATCTATTTTTCGGAGATTTACGGAGCTCCGTCTAATGGGTTTTACGCTTGCTTCTCACACAGGACAAGCAGGTTCGAATCATGACCATGTACCAATGAGATTATAAATTTAGCTTAATAACTGGCTAAAAGTGGCCACAATTGTGCCTCTGCCACCCCGTGTGGTATAAGGCGTGACGCTATGTTATGTTATGTTACGTTTTCTGAGACCACTGGTTATTTTTAAATTTCAACCACTTTGTTCAAAGATATTTTGAATACCTATTTTTTTACGCAATAATCATATCAACATTCATTGACCGAGCGACGAAACGCCTCCATTTCAGATTGTGGAAAAATACAATCGAATGTCCGGATTTCCGGATTTCCGGCTCCACAAGGAGCATATCTCAACTGATTCTCGTGAAATTTTGTGAGCAGGTTTGATAATTATATTATGGTCTCTTCTTATCGATTCAGTTGTTATTTTTTTTAAAAATGTCTGAGCTTTGGGAGGCTACTTTCATACTCCATTAATAAACGTAACCAGGTGCATTCATAAGTTTGTTTGTGGTATTACAAGAAAATATGGTCGGGTTACTTATTTTTATTCATCCAATAAACCTCAAGGGTTCGGGGTGTGATGGGAAAAAAATAATGACAAAAGGCACATTTTCCGAGACAGTTCTTATCACACACGATATAGTCAATTTAGTGAAGCACTAGTGAGGACATAGATAGATAAAGGCAAACCACGGTCTTAACCTCAAAGTAAGAAACCTAGATTTGGCAGAGAAGCATTTTCAGAAGGTCTAGGGTCAGATGCAGTCGTTCTTGTCGAAAAACCATGATCATCAGCACTCGTACTTGCGAAAGGCACAGTCTTAGTACGTACATTAGCAGGTTCTGGATCGGTTTCCATTGTGACAAAGCTGAGGTAAACAGGTAAGCAGATATCGAAGTCCAGGTAAACAAAAGTGAAAGTCACTAATAGAATACGAATTAGTATGAAAAATAAGCCATAATCGTCAAAATTTCGGGGTGGATCGATCATAGAAGTTATTATCAATTTGACAGAGCAATCGTTTGTTTTGTAACATTCAGGTGTCAAAACTTGTACTAAAATCGTACCAGTTTCGACACCTGAGTACCTACCGCTTTAATTCATAAAACCATAAGCCGAAATTTTTTTAATTAATAAATGTGCTATTAATTTTGTCCACCATTGTCCTGTGATTTTCCTGATTGTGTTGGATGACGGAATGTGTAGAGTGTCACGCAATAGGACATTTCGCAACATATAATATGCTATTTAGCACGGTATTATTCTTATAAAAGCCAGAATTATTTTCCGCCGCTATGGTAAAAAAACAACGAAACGATATCAACGATATTTGAATGAGACAAGTAAAAAAAAAGTAATGCCGTGAAGTTGAAAATAGTGTGCGGCTTTGATCAAATAGGTTTCACAGTATTTAGGATAATGTTTATTCTGAACTCCTTAAACAACGACCTCCAAAAATATGATTACACTTTTCTTTTTCAGCAGTCTATTGTTAATAGTCAATAGTCAATAGTCAAAGTACTTTATTACTGTAGATATTTACATATACTTAGCAAACGTCATTTTTTGCCTCTTCTCTACATTGGACCACTGTGGGAGAGAAGGGCGTAGAAACTCCCGTTATGTGTTATGTATAGGTTTGTATCGCATATTTCTGCCACGCCATTGAAAACACCATACAAAACAAAACTCACTTAGCTTTTCTTGTATAACAGCTCAGTTCTTCTCTGGGTTTTTGCTAAATTCCGGATCCTGTTCTTCTGATACTTACAAAAAACCTCATCACATAAACCGCCGTCGGAATGCATGGTATGCGCCATTTCAGATCTGCACATCCTATTGCTATGAATTCGTTTAACTTTTCCAGTTTTCGACGCAGGAAAGAAACCTGTTATGGAGTCAGAAAGATTCTGTTTTTAATTTAAATTAGGTACAACGGACGCATATAAATAGGTTCACTGTTGCCTTGCATAACATTAAATGTTATAATATTGTTTGGCATAATTCCTTTTAACCAAATCATTTTTTAAATCTAATATTTTAAATCATTAATATTTAGGCATAAATTTCAAAGTCATAGGCATAGGACGCATAAACATTACAAACTCTACAATAATACAACATAAATATTAAAATAAATATAAAAAAACATATTCAGCAAAATCATTTTATTCTAACATGTCAACCGAACATGAAGACTTAGACTCCAAACTGATAATTCACTTAGTTTAAAACTTATAAAACCGACTTCAGGATCAAGCCCTATTTCTTCGCCCCGGTCGGGACGTGAACCAACTTTATGTACATGAAAAGTCCTCATCAAAACTTCATCATGGAACTACAAACCAAAACGTCATCTGTGTTTATATTTTTTGTTTTTGTTGATTTTTTCCAGCAACACCTCTGAAGTGTGACCTAATAATCAAAATAAGAATCATCAAAATCGATTCATAATTGACGGAATAATCACGTAACAAACATACAAATAAACACGGTCGAATTAAGATCCTCCTCCATTTTAAAGTCGGTTGAAATCATACTAAGTAAAAGGAAGTTATACCAACCAAAACGGTATGCCGAAGTACTGTTATAAGAAAGTAATAATATGCCATTACAAGTTATGGCTAATTATGCGAATAAAAATTAGGAAAAACAAAATGATGCTAAGCAAATCGTTGCCGTATACGATGTAACTATGGCATGGGCAACGTTCTCACATGAGTGCTTGGGAATATGGCACGATATATGACAACCTACTGTGGGTTCTAGGCAGTGTTTGTGCTTGAACGCTTGAGTTTATCTTTAGTGGTTAATACGAACCTGTTTGAATAACCTGAGATTAGGGCTTAACCCACGTGACACATCACGACTGTCATTTCATTTTATATCATATGTCATTGCCATTTTTCATCTCTGTGTTTTCTTTCTTTGTTGTAATTGTAGTGTGTTCACTGTCCTTATAATAAATGTTTCTTTCTTTCTTTCATTCTTTCTTTCAACTTTTTTAAATCGTCAGCTAAAACTCTGTAATGCCCTGCCCCCTTGCCCCTAAAATTGACCGAAAATTGAGGAATAGTATCAGTTTCCCCATACACCAAACGACAATTTGAAGTCTTTGGTAGAGTTTCTATGGTTTCATATCCGAAGTGCGATATACCTTGAAGCCAAGTTCCTTGTGTCCTGAGTGCCGCCTGGAGGGGGTGGCGGCGCGTGGGAACAAGAGAGAATATGCATGGGCAAGAGAGAGATGGTGGCCCCGCTCAGGGGCCAAGTAACCTTATTATACCTATACGGAGCCTATTACTGCCCGGCTAGACTCCGCTCTCTGTCCGTCCGTCTGACCGTAAGCGGGCTGTATTTCATGAACCGTAACAGGTAGAGAGTTGTTATTTTCAGAGAATGTATATTGCTGCTACAGCAAACAATAATGGTTGAGAACAATTTAAATGACCACCAAAGTAATTTTTTCCTACTCAAAATGGGTAAATGATCACCAAAAGTTACAGAAAATATCAGGGCAAAATACTGAGGTAGCTTAGGTGATGTGATGGGTAAATGGGGTGAGCGAAGCGAAGCCCCCTTTATCCTTCGTGTTAGGTTGAACATGTAAGAACAACAAAAAATACTTAAAACCTAAGCTTAAGTACACAAAACATAAAAAGAAGTTTGGTGATCATTTATCCAAACACAATTTGGTGGTCGTTTCTTATTCTGGCAGTCGTGTCGAATTTATTGGTAGTAAAATAGGTGCGTTTTTGGTGATCGTTTAAACATAAGCCATAATGAACTACATGCAATTTAAAAAAATAATGGACCTTCATACAAGAGACGTGTTTTTTTGCGTATTTCTTGATCGATGGTAAGGAACCGTTCAAGTGTGATTGTGATTCGCACTCGATGGCTGCAGCACGGTTACTGTTATTGTGCTTTGAATAAAAACTGGTCTACTTATCCGTCGTATTTCAAATATTTGTCCAACCTATAATTCTGCTAATCGTGTCTTGTTAACACGTGGGTGGATAGAGAATGATATATTTTGGTGAATATCGAATTAGGAACTGTTACATCCGCGTTCCAAGATGGCTTGTTTGCTTTCGATAAGAATTGGTGTTGTTTACCCCACATTCAAAATTCAATGGATTTTCAAATATTCTCACTAAGAAAGCTGAATTATAAATATTTATCACATTTAATAATATGTAGTTTGATACCTAAACATATTCAACATAATCTTTTGCACGTTTCTATTTAATTTTGTATTGATTTTCAGCAATAACTACGATTTTTAAGCAACGTGGAACGGAACGTTTTCTAAAACACCCATCAGCCGTGACAGGAAGACACAGGAAGTAAGTGACAGAGTAATGAGCCAATCTCCCTTTCCTTTTCGAAGCGAAAGAAGGAGGAGAAGATTGACCCATAGCTCTGTCCCTTACTTCCTGTGACTTACCATAGCAGAATTACTCTATGGTCATACTGTTACAAGACGCTGATGGCACAAAATAAATAGGTACAGAAATCAATCTATATACTGCTCACGGACATGATATCTCAGAGCAGTTCAAACCAGTGCAGGCAAAAGTGAGTGCCATCCGCTTGACACGCGCGTCTGTTAATGCAAATAATGCAACAATGGAGCAACGGAAAAAAATATATTATAACTGTTCAGTGGACGGTTGCTTAAATTTCCTTTTTAAGCTATCAGTGGTTTCGGAAAGTAGCTATCTGCCTGTATTTCGATGGTTCGTTTATCGTTATATGTATAGAACAGTTAGGTAGGTAGGTAAGGTCCCCGAATAATATATCTAAGATCGATTTAAAAAAATAACAGTTGCCTATTTTTCAATCAGTATAATAAAATAAGTAGGTATTAACAAAATTTTTGTTAGGTAAATTCACGCCACCTTACTTACGTAAGTTGAAAACATGTTTTTTTGTTTGTGTAGATATTGTGTTGTTTTTCGTGTCATTTGACAGGTGTAGGTCTAAAACGGACAGAGCAATAGAAATTTTGTAACTCGGGTAGACCGTTTAGAAGTTATCAGGGATTTTCTATAGTGAAAATTGACAAACGTAAAATTGTGTAGGTATTTTTCTGATCTGTAAACCTTTTGTATTGTAATAGTAGTGTAATAATATATATATAATAATAAAAAACATTTATTTTCAGAAAACACGGTCCCATAATATTGTTAGTACAAAAAGAGAATTTCCTAATCTATGTTAGTTACACCTTAAAATAAAATTAAAATAAATAATTAGGCAACTTATGGTGGATAGCGAGGTATAGAAGAGGCCTGTACCCAGCAGTGGGTAGGTGTGGGCTGATTGATGATGATGATGAGCCTATTTATCCAGCTAGGTGCCGGTCACCGCCTTTATCCAGTGCTTTAAAATAGGTCCATCGACCCTATCTGCTATAACAGTCAGGATACCGCTGGTGCTGCCGCGAACTCTGTGCATTAGTGAGGCCACGCGTTTTCTTATTATTGCATGAAACCCGTCCGTGCGGGCTTCTGCAAACATGCCTGACGCACTACAGAATCGCGGCAACCTCAGCAGCATCCTAAATCCGTTATTGTACTGGACTCGAAGGGCGTTTATGAACTTTTGAGTACAGCTGACCCACAGGCTGCTCGTGTAAAAGGATTGGCAGTAAGCCTTAAACAAAGTAATTTTTACTTGATGTGTGCAACGAGCAAACCTGCGCGCCAGCATGTTCACCTTCACCGCCAACGCCCTCCGTTCCCTATCAATGTCCAGGTCGTCTCTCAGGTCATTGGTTACAATGTGTTCCAGATATTTAAAGCTTGTTACACTCAATAACTCCTGACCGTACAATTTTATAGGTGGCACATTACTAGGCGACTTAGTTCCCTTCTTAAATATCATTACTTCAGTCTTTTTAAAATTATATCGTAATCCATGGGTCTCAGCATATGACTCACAAGTACTTAAAAGATTTCTCAATCCTCTTACTGATGGACTCAGCAGCACCATGTCATCGGCATAGCTTATGTTATTCGCACTTTTCCCACTTACATAGCAACCCGCATGCATGCTGCTGAGCCCACCAATGAGTAGTAGTAATTTTTTCATTCTTCTCGTTTCATTCTTCATTATAAATCATACAACTAAATAGGAGTTGTTGAGAACCCTAGAGCGATCGCCGAGCGTAGCTATGAAAAGTGAAGTACATACAGATGTAGTGAATAATCCTTTCCTATCGGTAAAACTCGGAACAACGATAACACCCGAATGGTGCCGATGTGTCTATGAATTACTGTATTATTAAATTACCTGTAGGTATCAAATACATCGCATACTTTATTTATCAATGTCAAATGTCAAATTGCCTGTTTGACGTATATTACACTGAGATGTTAAAACCACCACGATTCTATCATATAAAGAATTCTTTAGGTAAACAAAAATATAACTAGTTACTGAGGACGTTTTATTTCAATAAAACGCACTGATAAAAACCAAATTCCGGTTGGGATGATCTAATGGTTCTATAAGGATTGGAACTCCAAAAGTCTAACTATAAGTCAAAACTACAGTAGGATTTTGCAGACCTTTTTTATAACAATAAATTTTTGTAATTAATTAAAAATACTATGACATAACAAAAAGACACCTCAACATAAAACAAAACAAACCAGCAGAGAAATTAATATAAATAAATATGATTTTCTGATTGGATGAAGGACTTCGATTATGACAGCGGGATAAGAGGAGGAGGAGCGGGGTGGACAGTGTGATGCGAAACAATACTTCCAACTTCCATATCACAGTCAGAATCAGAACTATTTTCTGGTGTATCATCGTCAGAGTTTTCATGAACGGTGATTACAAAACTAGCCATATTATTTTCCAACTCAGGTTCGTGTTTTCGGTACTCGTTTTCGCATTTGATGGCGTGGTCACATACTTTGGCCCAAACATCGGAACCAATCATATTAACCTTTTCCTGTACCAATTGTTTCACAGTAGTCATATTCATACTGATGTTTCTTTTGGATACGTATCCCTTTATTTGAGACCATATGTTTTCAATCGGATTGAAATCAGGATGATATGGTGGCAATCTAAGTACGCTGTATCCATATTTTCATAAGTTTATCTATAGAGTATTCTACAAAGTCTTGTTTGTACTTGCAAATAATTTCATATAATTCAAGTTTTGTTAATGACGGATCAATCGGAACGTTATGTTTGGATAGCCAATTTTTTATTTATTTTATTTTCTTTATTTGGGACATCAACAGCACAATACACATACATTTATACAAAAAACAAAATACAGTAAACAAGGCCAATGACAGATGTCCACAGAAGAGCAGTTAACATAATTAAAATAGGAGCTGACGACGTTATGCTTAAAATTTGTGTGTGTAGGGTGAGTGGTTGTGAGGGTGTATGTGAGGGTGTATATGTGTGTGTGAGGGTGTATATGTGTGTGTGAGGGTGTGTTTGTGCTTGAAAGGAAAATTAATTTAAGTTGGGGAGCAGTAGTAAAGGAATTATATGCTTAATTATTAAGTACCTTCATTATGCGATTTTTGAATGCATTTCTAGTGCAATCAAATGGGTCAACACAGCTAAATCGTTTATTATATAAATTCATTATGCGGATAATAGGGGAGTTCTGGGCATAGTTGGTATGTACACGAGGTGTGTGAAATAGAAGATTTGCTGAATGGCGCGTGCGTGTGGTAGAAGTGCGGTAGCCGACCAGTTCAACAAGATTGGGACTATCGATACGGCCGCTCAGGATATCATGTAGGACAGACATATCAAGTGCTATTCGACGGTCTTCAAGATTCATTATATGGTGATGAGTGCACGATGAATAGTAGTCTTGTCCTCTACGTTTGGCACGATAATCTAAAAATCTTACAAAAGACTTTTGAATGCGCTCTATTCGTTCCTTGTGCGTAATATATTGAGGACACCAGACAACGCTGGCGTATTCCAAAATACTGCGCACGTAGGCGAAGTAAAGTACCTTAAAGCATGTAATGTCACTAAACGCAGCACATGTTCGATAGATAAATCCCAAGTTTCTGAAAGCGCGGTTAGTGATGTCGTCAATGTGTTGGTAAAATGACAATTTTGCGTCAAGAGTGACGCCCAAGTCACGAACAGTATTCACGCGTGCGATAATCTGATCCTTAAAAGCATACGAATGTACAATTGGTTTTGGACTACGAGTAAAAGAGATCTGAAGGCACTTGGAAATATTTACCTTAATTCGATTGGTTACATAGTACTCGGAAAGCCGGTTCAAATCTTCCTGCATTCCAATACAATCAATCGCATTACGTATTCCAGTAAAGATCTTTTTGTCGTCTGCATACATTATGAATTTACAATTATGGAATACTGTGTATATGTCGTAAAGGTATGCGTTGTAGAATAGAGGACCCAAATGTGATCCCTGGGGTACCCCAGAGGGGACGTTGATATAGTCAGATCTGAAGCCACCCAGTACTACCGCTTGGCATCTATTGGTTACATAGGATGTCACCCACTTATAAATGTCTCCACGCAGACCCAATCTATGGAGCTTACGGAGCATTATGACGTGGTCCACACGATCGAACGCCTTTTCAAAATCCGTGTAAACCACGTCAACCTGCACCCCTTTGTCCATTGAGCGGAGAACGTGATTGACAAACTCTGCAAGATTCGACACGGTGGAACGGCCTTTCAGGAAGCCATGTTGTTGCGGTGGAATTCCCCTTGTTAATGTACCGTATATGTTTAATATTTATGCGTCGGAAACGCACCGGTTTTTTGTTGCGCGAATCGATCGCGAGTAATCGAGACATCACTAGCGAAAACGGCACTAGCAGATGTCACTCGTACCGGAACGAGATGTAAAATTGGAGGTTATCTCTCTGCTTTGTCTGGTCTCATCGGGAGAACAACATGGCGGCTCGGGCCCCGTATCATTGATGGTATTTCGGTGTACCAATTATCATACAGGCATCGGGCCTGGTCAGAGTGTAAATCTACCTCATAGCGTCGGGCTATTGATTGTAATTAGATTCGCGTCAGCGGTCAAGTGATCCGTGTGGATTGGTCAACGTCGTATCGGTAGCGGCGACTCCACGTCGGCAGGCAGCACGCCGGCGACAGCGTCGGCAGCGACAGTGAGATTCACCCCATATCCTATCCCAAACTCTGCCCTTTTTCCGAATTCCCGTCTCGAATCGAGCTTTCGATTTCCTGCCTACGGAGACAAGGTCAGTAACAATTTCATCACTTCTTTTCTCTCACGTGGCAAAGGCACATCCCCCTCAGGATTCCACGCCGTTCGGAGAGGCGTGGAATTAAACATTTTGGTAGCAGAAGCGCGGTTTCCTAGTGGGAAATCATCGATTCACGGTAGGGTTGCCTTTGTCACATTGTAGTTGGGAGAAAAGAATATCCCAGATTGGCTCAAGTCGGCAATGAGTCTGTGGTCGGTATACCACGATTAAAGTTCATTTTCGGTAAGTGAAAGTATAAGTGCCAATTTAGTTAACAGTTGTTATAAATTTGTAGTGGAAACTACTGTTACCAGCGCATAAAGGATTGAACGGTCATTCTGCGAAGCCTATATTGTATTACTTACGGTGGAACGTCGGGTTCTGTAGTCCTACAGTGTTATTTCGGTTTACACAGCAGGGTCGGGCTATTTAAGGGGTATTAAGCTGATTTGCTGACCTCAAAGGAAGTGTGGTTCATAAGAAGCCACTTATTATTTTGTATTGTTTTTATAATAACCTTTTGTGTGTTATTTGTATTGTACTACATGGTGGCATTCTCTAATTGATTTAGAGTGTATATTATAAGGTGTATGTCCAAAGGGCGACCATATTAAATATTGTTTATGATTTAATTGTTTAGTGGTTGCCTTGGGTTCTACAACTTAGTTTTAATTTCTGTGCCCAGCGCGGACAGGAAAGTGCTGGTATCTGGCTGTGCTTAGTTCGGCAGTGAAGCATAGGACCAGGAACAATTAAATCGGTAACCATGGCACCTTCGCCCTTGACGGTACTGCGATATGGTGTCCGTGAGGAGATGAGATGGCTCGCCCATACTCACAAGTATGTGGAGCGACCCGACATGGACGATGTCCTGCTCAAGCGTGTGGAGGACGCAATGACACGCGTCAGGAAGGTGTGTCGGCTGGCTGCCGAGGCTGAAGCCCTCGGGCTTACGGATGAGGCCTCGGTGGCTGCAGTGAGGCAGCTCTGTGCGGATGCTGACCAAGCGATGGAGTGCTTGGGCGACATCGAGCGTCGCGCCGAAAAAATTAAGCGGTCGCGTCGGGATGACCGCGGGGAGGGTAGCGGAGACCCTTCCCCCCCCCCCCCTAAGGGTGTGGTTGGACGGCTTCCACACCTGGAGATTCCGGCCTTCGGTGGGGCAAATGATGAGTGGCCGGCATTCATCAATTTGTTCGATAGCCTGGTCCACGTTCGGGACGACCTGGACAGCGCCTACGAGTTGGCCCAGCTATTGATGGCACTGCGGGGTGAACCGAAGGAGTTGGTCGGTCACCTAACGGTTACGGCGGGCAATTATGAGATTGCCCGGGTCATATTGTTTGACCGCTACCAACACAAAAGGCGGTTGGTTGATGCGCAGCTGGGGAAGCTGTTCAGCATCCCAAGAGTAACCCGGGATGTTGACATCCGGGTACAGGTGCTCAACCCTGTGCTGGTGACCACTAAGGCCCTTCAGAACCTTGGTCTGCCGGTAGACCAATGGTCATATATTGTGTTATATATGGTTTTGTCACGGTTGCCTGCAGCTGTTCAAAGTCGGTTTGAACAGCTGCATGGGGGCAGTAGCTCGGAACTGCCCACGCTCGTCCAATTAACGGAGTTTTTGGAGGGTGAATGCAGGCGATGCGACACCATGGATTCGGAGGCCAGTGTGCAGCGCCAACCGCGCGGATGCGGGAGGGGCCGCGCCCCCCACCCCTCTGATATGCCACCGGTGGCATATCAGCAGCCGAGTTACCAGGCCGACGGAGGTCTGAGCGGGTTCGGATCCCGCGGGGGTTCCCGCTAGGGACACGCCGCCCACTTACAGGGTGCCGCCACTCCACAGACGGTCATGCTCCCCACCGCCTCGGTGATAGCGTGGAGTTCGGACGGCAAATCTTGTGTAGCACGAGCACTATTGGACTCGGGGGCCCAGGGGTGCTTAGTCTCGTGCAACCTTGTAAGACGGTTGGGCATTTCGGTAAGGGAGTATCCACATTCCATTCGGGGAATTGGAAACACGGAAGTCGGTTCCGTTAAGGGAGTATGTCGGATTACTCTCTCGTCACGGGTGGATTCATCGGTGAATCTGACAGTCACGGCATTAGTCATGCCTAATGTGATGGGCTCACACCCTCACGTACGGTTGTCGCCCTCGGTGCGACAGTTGGTCGCTGGGTTGTCACTGGCTGACCCGGAGTTCGATATTCCGGGCCCAGTAGACATTTTATTGGGTGTCGATGCCTTGGGATACCTGTTAGTGCCAGGTGTCCACGTGTTGCAGGCGACTGGTCTGGTTTTGGTCAACACCAGACTGGGCCATGCGGTAATGGGTCCGGTCATGCCGGCTGCCCCACGCCTAGCGACTCGTAGTCCCTTATTCGGTTCTGTACTCTCGGAGGTGATACAGAAGTTTTGGGAGGTGGAGGAACCACCAACGGTCCGCCGGTTGGACCCGGTTGAGGAGGAGTGTGAACGGTTTTGTCGGAACAATACTGGTCGCCTTCGGTCAGGTCGATTGTGTCACGCTCCGGAGTTAGTTGGATATCCCTTGTGGTGGGGTCCAAAATGGTTGACTCAATCCGAATCGGATTGGCCAATGAGTCCACGCGTTACCACGGCGAACGGCGCCTTGACAGTCGGTGTCTGTACGACGCAACCAGAGCCGGAAGAGGAGTTCAGCCTGCTGGAACGGTACAGCTCGCTCGACAAGCTGGTCAATGTGACCGCCTGGATCTGCCGATTTGCGCGGAATTGTCGGAATTTTGAGGCGCAACGAGTGCGGACACCGGTCCTGACGCCACGGGAACGGAACCATGCGTTGTTCGCATTGGTACGGAACGTGCAGACGGTGCACTTTAAGTCCGAACTGGACATTCTGAGACGCGGACGCGTCCAACTGAAGGGAGCTGTGGCTCGGCTCAACCCGTTTATTGACCCTCAAGGATTGCTGAGGGTAGGAGGTCGGCTGCGGAATGCCAACCTGCCTTATGCGGCTCGCCACCCGTTGTTACTCCCTTGGAAAGGGAAGTTGGTCGAACTGTTGATACAGGATCGACACATTCGGAATGGGCATATCGGATGCCACGCCTTGATGGCGTTTCTCCAGCGCAAGTTCTGGATTCTATCGGGACGACGCTTAGTGCGTAGCGTCGTATTTCGGTGCCTGCCTTGTTATCGGGCCAAGGCGGCTACGATGCAGCCCCAGATGGGCGATTTTCCCTCGGATAGGGTTAACGAAATCCGGCCCTTTGCGGTTGTCGGAACGGATTTCGCGGGACCATTCATGGTCAAGTCTTCACAGCTACGGAACGCCAGATTAGTGAAGGCATACCTGTGCGTCTTCGTGTGCTTGGCCACGAAGGCAGTCCACTTGGAGGTGGTCAGTGACCTCACTACAGAGGCATTTATCGCATGTCTAGATCGGTTCGTCTCACGAAGGGGCCTCCCGACATTAATCCGTTCGGACAACGGCACAAATTTTGTCGGAGCCAGGCGATATCTGCAGGAGGTCACACAATTCCTGAACGGTAACCAGGACGCCATCGGTACGGCTTGCTCCCGACGAGGGATTGAATGGGTTTTCAGTCCGCCGGGATGTCCTCATTGGGGAGGAATTTTTGAGGCTGCGGTTAAATCGGCTAAGTCGCACCTGACGAGGATCATCGGTGAGACCTCTCTATGCTTTGAAGAGCTTGCGACGCTGTTCTGTAAAATTGAAATGACACTGAACTCGCGTCCGTTGTGCCCGCTCAGTTCGGATCCAAATGATTTGGAAGCGTTGACGCCGGGTCACTTCTTGATAGGTCAGCCCCTTAACGCCCTGCCAGAATACCCATTCGGTGATGTTAAGTTAAGTCGGTTAACTAGGTGGCAGATGTTGCAGCAGATGGCTCAAGATTTTGGAAACGGTGGTCCCTTGAGTACTTGCACATCTTGCAGCAGCGCCTTAAGTGGACTGACCGGACGAGCCCCCCTCAAGTCGGTGATTTGGTGCTGATTAAGGATGCGAACCTGCCATCATTGAGATGGAGACGAGGACGGATCGTCAATTTGTACACGGGTCGGGATGGCACACCTCGATCAGCAGAAGTCAGGGTGGGGGACTCGGTCCTCAAGAGGGCGGTCGTAACACTTTCTCGCCTTCCTATTGATTAGGGACAGGTTCGGGCCTGTCCGGGCGGGTGACTGTTTAATATTTATGCGTCGGAAACGCACCGGTTTTTTGTTGCGCGAATCGATCGCGAGTAATCGAGACATCACTAGCGAAAACGGCACTAGCAGATGTCACTCGTACCGGAACGAGATGTAAAATTGGAGGTTATCTCTCTGCTTTGTCTGGTGTCATCGGGAGAACAACATGGCGGCTCGGGCCCCGTGTCATTGATGGTATTTCGGTGTACCAATTATCATACAGGCATCGGGCCTGGTCAGAGTGTAAATCTACCTAATAGCGTCGGGCTATTGATTGTAATTAGATTCGCGTCAGCGGTCAAGTGATCCGTGTGGATTGGTCAACGTCGTATCGGTAGCGGCGACTCCACGTCGGCAGGCAGCACGCCGGCGACAGCGTCGGCAGCGACAGTGAGATTCACCCCATATCCTATCCCAAACTCTGCCCTTTTCCCGAATTCCCGTCTCGAATCGAGCTTTCGATTTCCTGCCTACGGAGTCAAGGTCAGTAACAATTTCATCACTTCTTTTCTCTCACGTGGAAATGGCACATCCCCCTCAGGATTCCACGCCGTTCGGAGAGGCGTGGAATTAAACAGTATATATTGTCATAAATAATTTTCTCAAAAATCTTTCCGAATATGTTCAAAATTGAGATTGGGCGATAGTTCGGAATTTGTAATTTAGAACCCTTTTTATGTATGGGTAATGGTCACTTTTGTTGATGTTTGGCACTTTAAAACGCAAAATCACTTGACAATTTTTGAAGTAACAGAATCTAGATTAAATCAGCTTTAATTTAGTGTTAGAAAAATGACACAAACAGCGGTTTTATGTACTGAATATGAATTTAGAAGTACGAGCATACAGCAATACGTCTATCTCCTACGTCGGTTATATACAATCAATCATGTCTTGCTTCCTGGTATTTGAATTAGGAGGTTTTTCTACGTTCTTATTATGATATGCAGCATTATCTACTACTAGTACCGAATGTGGAGCTAAGTTTGGAATGAGTTGATTACGAAGCCATTTTTCATAGTTTTCATTGTTCATCGCATTGTGATAGTCACCTGTTTTATCAGTAGACTGATACATTAACAATGCCCCAGGTATAAACCCCTTTCTACTACCAGCGTGCACTATTATAAGACGTTGTCCTTTAGAAATTAACTGTTTCACTCCGTTTTCTGACGAGTCAGCCCAGCTTTTACCTGCCAAATTTGAGGTATGGATGTATGTTTCATCCACATAAACAATCTCTCTCCCTTGCAATCTTTACTTTTTTATCGCGGCTAAAAACTTTACTCTTTTTAAACGAACATCATCTTTCTCGATAAGCAATTTTCTGTTGTTTTCAACTTTTTTATACCGAAATCCCATTTTTCTAAGAATTTTTCTTAGCATACAGTCACATCCCTTAAAATTTATGGCTGCGGATAACTTGGACTTCAGGGCTTTAATTGTAGGTACTTGTTTGTATATCAAATGGAAATTTGATATACAAACAAGTACCTAATCGGCGTATAACGTTGTAGTCAAAATCGTCAAGACCTAGACAAAATAATTTATTTGGTCTACCCAACTTTGCCGACTTCGGACTATTGGAGGTGGATTGATTTATGTATTCTTTTTGCAATATTTTATTTACTGTTCGTTGAGAAATTCCACTGGCCTCCAAAACTCGTTTTTGGACTTTACAAAAGTAAGCAGTATAGTTGGTATGTTTGAATTTATCATTTTCAGATAAGAAATATAAATAAATATTGAAAATAACTTCGCAGGCTTGCCGATCTAAACGTTTCCCTTTTCTTAGTGCTTTCGGCATGTCTGTTATAAATTGTTAATGTGGATCGAATAAAATCAATGTTTATTATTTACAAAAATGACAGACAAGAGTGAAATGTAAAGTCAAAAAAATAAATAAATAGGTGGCCTGCATTAATACACGAGTCCATGAAGTTTATCACAAAATCTAACATAAATATCAACAAAATATTTCTGTGGTATTAACTACTCTATATAGATACTTCCTCTTGCAATGCGACCGTTCCCTACGTTGTCTCGATGGGTACTGAGTGCGAGTGAAGTAGTAAGACAAAAACGAACATTTCCGAGAAAATACGAAAGGAAAGGATTATTCACTACATCTGTACATGTGGTTGACTTCTGTACCTATTTATTTTGTGCTGATGGTCTGTTTTCGCGCCAAAATGTGAAGTTCAGTTTTAACCAGCGATTTTTGGAAATAAATCTTAGTATTTAGATTTTTTAAGATGCTAGTGGTAAATTCGACAGGTTAAGGTTCCTCGATTTAAAGCTAGTCATTTTAGGCCCGACAGAACACGAGTTAACACTATTCTCGGATTAGCTTTGAAAAGTCCATATCAAATTATATGGATAATTTGATATGGACTTTTCAAAGCTTCTGTTTTCGCGTACTGTGTCTTTTAATGAAACAATCTAGTCCCCAACAATCTGTTGATGATAATGGTTTGTTATTATTTAACGTTTGAGCGCTAGCACCTTCTTCGTAATTATTTTATTTTGATTTATTCATGTCTATTCTAGAAATAGTAGACATGTTATTATATAAAACTATCTGTATATGTATTTTCTCGTTGTCGCCCATGACCGGGAGAATATTATGAATAATTAAGTATATGATACATAACATATTACAGTAGTTTATCTACACACGTATCATAATAGTAGTTTATGTGGCTGCTACATAATGGTGGGCATTAATAATCGAGAGTGGGTTTCATAATAATATCACTCGAGAGTTTTAATGCCTAGTATGTACTGTTACATACACTAGTTTATCTACTCACATATCATAAGCTCTCTTTGATGTGTTCAGGAATCGCATGTCTGACCGGCATTGTGGCTCTGCAGTTGTTTAGCTTGTTCGTAGTACCAACTTCACGCAGGCTGGCGTCGGCGTTCGAAATTTGAATGTCAGTACCAACTTCACAGACAAACTAGGACCGGCACGCAGGCGAGCGTCGGCGTTCGAAATTTGAATGTCATAAATATGTAGAAAAATTATACATTATGGCATCGATAGTCTGTGCATTATGGTCATAATATGGAATTTTTCAGATAAGAAATGAGTTTTTACCAAGTAGTTTAACATTATGCTGATCGTAACGTGCGGTTTTTGTACGCAGTAAAGAGGGTTTATGATACGTGTGTAGATAAACTAGTGTACGTAATGGTATATAATTAAATTAGGCATTAAAAGTCTAAGGTAAATTGAAATTGTTCGACCAATGAGATGCCAGTATTTTCAGCCAATGAGAGACATCCCACAATTCCGGGGCCGGGCAGTCTGGGGTCGAACAGGCAGTGCATGGCCCCGGAACGCCCGGCCGTGCATGCCAATTTTAATGTTCAGCGGCTCGTGACCGTCGATGTCTAGGGACATCACCTCCTTCTTTTCGACGCTGATCTTCAGACCAAATTTACGGCAAGACTCGTCAAGATCGGACATGAGCTGTTGCAGGCTTTCTGGGGATTCTGTCACAAAGCATAGGTCATCAGCGTAGATGATCTCAGTGATCACCGCATGTGAGACTCTTATGCGGGCTTTTAGTCTCGCCAGGTTAAAAAGACTGCCATCGGTGCGGAAACAGATGCGTGCACCTTCTGGAGAGGATTGTATAACCTCCCGGACTACGAACGCAAAGTACAACGCGAACAAAGTAGGCGCGACAAAGCAGTCTTGTTTGACCCCACAGGTAACGGGGAAAAACTCTGATAGTTCATCGTTGATAGCAATGCAGCACTGCATGTCGTCGTGGAGGAGTCTTAGAAGTCTGACAAATCTCTCTGTGCACCCTATTTTTCCAAACACCGTCCAGAGGGCTTCTTGTGGGACGCTGTCAAAAGCCTTCTCAAGGTCAATAAAACCCAGGTACATGGGACGGCCCTGCTCCCTGCTTTTTTCTTGCAGTTGACGCACTGAGAAGACAGCCTCAGCTGTGCCTCGGTCCGGTCGGAAGCCGAAGTGGGTCTCAGGTAGCAGCGCTTCAGATAGTTTCATCAGACAGTTTAGAGTACTCTGGTGAAGACTTTACCAGGGACAGATAAAAGCGAAATACCGCGATAGGAACCACAATCGGAACGATCGCCCTTTCCCTTATATATAGCTCTTATGTGCGAAACTTTAAAGGTAGACAGGACCTGTTCTTTTTTCCACATAAAATTAAAATGCTCCCATACTGCTGAATGTACTTCCTCACCGCCGTATTTAAGCAGTTCTCCCGGTATAAAATCGGCGCCAACCGTACGTTTGTTCTTTTGTTGCTTTATTGCAAGAAGAACCTCGCCTCGTAACAACGGCTCATCCAGCTCGCTCTTTGAGGGATCGAGTTGATGTGTTCCAGGTCAGCAGACCGGTCCACATTCAGCAGAGTGTTGAAGTGTTCCACCCGTCGATTGAGTACTTTTTCCTTGCTTTTAAGAAAGCCATTGCCATTTGCAGGCTTCAGTAGCACTTTTGCAAGAGAAGACGTACCTATCAGTTTTCGAACCTCACCGTAGAATTCCCCTAGCTGGTTATTGTCCGCGAGCTATTGCATTTGGCAAGCTTTGTTCTGCCACCATTTATTCTTGATTTCCCGGGTTAGCCTGCGCAGCTCCAGATCACTCTGTCTGATCTCCGCAATACCACGTTGATTTGTCCTGTGCTGCCTGAGGAGACGCCGGTGTTTGTCGATTGCCTCCTTAAGAGCTCTATCAATCTTATCAAACCAATCCTCATTTTTACGGACTTTTAGATCCAAGGTAGTTGTCGCGGTATCTAAAATATGAGTAGATAGAGTCCCCCAGTCAGTATCAACATCACCTACCTCCGTGTCGGTGTGCGGCAGTGCGGTAGCCAACGCTTCGGCATACATCTCCCTCGTCTCGAAATACTCTAGCCCAAGTTTAGACTTGTTGGCTTAGACCTGACGGATCTACAAGGATGAAAGAGGTGTAGGCGCAATTTTGCAACTACAAGCCGATGATCCGTCCAGCAGTGTGCACCGCGCATGACGCGGGCGATTTGGACTTGGGAAACATCTTTTTGCCTCACTATAGCGTAGTATATGAGATGCCAGTTCTTGGATCTTGGGTGCATCCGAGTGTTCTTGTGCTTGGCGGGAAATCGGAACATAGTGTTCGTGATTGCCAGGTTGAACTGAGCACAAAGATTGAGTAGTAGGTATCCGTTGTCGTTTATGCTGCCTACTCTGTGTCTGTCTAGAAGTTTAGGCGAGGCTGCGAAATCCTGTCCTACCCTGGCATTAAAGTCCCCCTGTAAAATGTTCCCTGGGACGTATGTGCTCGATACAGTGAGACAACTCCTCGTAAAATCGTTCCTTCATGTCTTCAGATTCATCCAGCATAGGAGCATAGAGTAGTAAGTAGTTACTATCGTCCTGTTGCACCGGGAACACACACACACTAGCTGATTCTTGGTCGCGAATCCCACGCCTGATTGTCGCGGTTTAGAAGAGGCAAGGCCTTTCCAGAAAAAAGTGTATCCGCTGTCGTGCTCTACCACCTCTTCGTCGGCGATATGTGTTTCATTGATAGTAGCCACATCTACGTCATAGCGAGAGAGCTCACGAGCTACAATGACCATCTTCCGCTCGGGAAAGATGTTCTATTCCCGATCAAGGAATCTTCTTACATTCCATGCGCCAAATGTCATATGCTGTTTCTTGGTGTTTTTAAAATCTTTTTAAAAATTTTACATCGACCATGAAATTAATGATGCGGAGGCAGCCGTGGTTACTACCATCAAAATGGGTTGGGGAGAGCAATTTTTAGGGCACCTTTTCTAGCCAAGGCTGAGCAAGGAGAGCATTGCGATTGCTACCCTAATGAGGGTTGCTGTGTCACCCGGGTACTGACCAACCCATTCTGTCTCCCCAGTTCAGAGCGCAAGCGACCACGGTGATCTGAACACCTCCGGAGCCGCCTATGTGCAGGCCTCAGACAAAGTCCGGTCTGCGTCAAACCAAACCTCTCTACTTCAGCCCATCGCCACAGGACTTTACGACTTCAGATTCCAATTTGTGAAGCATTCATCTGCGCAGGAGTATTTTTAGTGCATAAGCGGTCGCGCAATCGCAGATGCCCTCTCGTCCTCATACCCCTTAGCCCAGTGGAAAGGAAACCGCTACGACTGGCGGAGGGTTTGGATGCAGTCTCTGACCGGCAGTCACTTTGGATCTCAACTGCCGCCCTACGCCATCGACATTGCCTTGTTAACCCGCCGGATCCGCCAGGACTCGGTGCTCATCAGAGAGAGCTGCTTTCATCGACAAGTTAAGCTTGTACACATGCGGGAGGTGTCCGCGTAGAAACCTATCCACCGAAGCCTCCAGGCCCCCTCACCGGGTTTAGCCCACGAGCCGACGTGTGCACAACGACTACTTGGAACCACCGGTGAGAGTTTGCAGAATGCCTGCCAGTATAATTTGCCTACCCTACGGGTCGGCTGCAAACCCTGGAACACCATATTACATCCAAACATAATGATATAATGATGGAATATTTAATTCGTTAATAGTAATTATCTTCAATATTTCTTATCGACATTTAAAATGACTCTTTAAAAAAGTATTAAAAAAAATCTCGTAATTGATTATTTTTAACGAAAACTTTCCTTGTAAATAAATTTAAATTTAAAAATATAAATAATGTACTTCAAAAATTGCCTATTTTTCCAAGAATATTGAATTGGCCCTTTTTAGGCTTCCGTATCTTTAAAGGAAAAAAGTTACCCTTTTGGGATCACTTCGTTTTTCATTTGTATGGCTGTCTTTTCCTCAGTAAGGCATGGAGATATCAAGTTGTAATTATTAAAGATTACTTAAGTCTAAGTGTTCTAGCAGTTGTATGAAAATCTTTAAGCAATCAAAAGGTTCTACCATCATCATCAGCAACTTCTTTTCGCCTACTGCTCGGTATAACTCTCCTCCATTTTGTGCCAATTTTAATATCGAATTAAGATTTTCCTTGCGATACTGGTAATGTCATCAATCGATCCATCTGGCTGCTGGTCGAACGTTCATGCTTCTCTTTTCCTCTTTAGGCCACCACTCAGTCAGGGAGTTGCCATCACCTCGCCTCGCCAAGTGTCCTGCGCAATTCAGTATCATTAGAGTCTAGTAATACGGCTTCCGACATCTTGGACCTTAGTCTTTCGATGTATTTCTTCGTTGCGGACTTGATCTATGGAAATGTTGCGTATCATAGAATGCTCCGTGGCTCGTTGGGTTACTCTCACTTGTTTAACGATTTCCTTTGTAAGCGTCCATGTTTCGCCACCGTACGTCACTATAGGCAGGACATATTGATCAAATAGTTTGGTCTTCAGACATTGCGTTATTATTTCTGATTATATTCTCATGCTTCTTGAATGCTGCCCATCCCAGCTGGTTTCGTCTGGGGATCTCCTTCGTTGGGTGTTCTCTGTCAAAAGATAAACAATTTCAAAGATAGACATAATGATCAAACACCTCTAACATCTTATTTCCAACAATGATGTTGGTAGAAATAGAAATAGAAAAAATAATAATAAACTAACGTAAAACATCCCGCTTTTAAAGTAGAACATCCCGCTTAAATATAAAACGAATATATTGGAAGCTGGTCCAAAGGAATTTCATTCATAAGTCAGGATACCTTAGAAATAAGCTAGGACATATAATAACCAAGCCATTTGAAATTGCTGAAGCATTTGCTGAACAGTCTGCGAGCGTTTATTAAATAACACCACAAGGCCCATTGCCTGTGTTGGATCCGCAATTTAGAAATTAAGAGTCAAAATAACATATAAATCAGAATAATCGGATTCGGGCAACATCAGTTGTCTCAACTGCCTACCTGTTAAATAAATAATAATAATAATCATATAATTCTCTCCCTTCAAAATGTCAGGCAAGCTGAAACCTGCTTAGGGTTAGACCACTACATGTTAGAATAAGTAAATTATATGAAGTTTTATGGAATACCCATTGATAGCGAATGGCAGTGGGGACCCCACATTGATAAATTGTTAAATGCTGGTAAAACCAAGTGTATCAAATTCTCACTTCCAAATGTCAGGCAAGTTGAGACCGTGTTAGTCAGCAACACGTTAGAATTAGTAAATGACACGAAGTTTCTTCAAATAACTATTGATAGCAAATTGCAGTGGGGACTCCAAATAGATAAATTGGCCGGTAGATTAAATTCTGCGGCTTACGCTTTTAGGAACATCAGTCAAAACACGGATGTAGCTCCAGCAAGGCTAGTCTACTTAAGTTACTTTCCTAGTATCTTGTTGTGGGGGTAAGCAGCGCAAATTTAAACAATTTTTATACAACAGAAAAGAGCTAATCGAGCAATTTATCAATTTAAAATGCAGAGACTCCTCCTTAGAGAACTTGTAAGAAAGTGACATAATAACTGCATCAAGTCCATTTATTTTCGAATACATAACGTATGTACGCAAGAACGTTTCAACACTTTTCAAAAATAACAAGTCTCTACTACAACAGGTTACCTCTGGATATTCTGAAATTGCCTTACGAGCAGTTTAAAAACAAAGTAAAAAACACTTTATCTAAAAACGGATTTTGCAATACTCAACATTACATAAATGACAGTGCATGGTGTTAATCCAAAACAAAATTGAATTCGCTTAATAATTTTGTAATTATTTATTCCTGCTTGTTATTATATTTTATTTGTACAATATTATGTTTTTAGTTTATTCAGATAAGATAGGTGTAGATTTTGGTATGTTTTTGCATTATGGCCTTAAGCAACAAGTGACAAATAATTGTTGTCCTAATAGTTCCTTTGAGGATATTATAAAAAAGATAGCTGTAGGGAATTTTGATGAAAATACTGCCATTGTTATTATGGTAGGAAACCACTCAAATATTAGTCGGAGTGCATTAGATACCGGTATAGAGGTAATGCTCAATTGATATAATAAGACGAAGTGCAAGTTTATTCTATGTAACTTTCCTTATTGTTCTAATTTATCGGGGAAACAAAATAAAAGTGTACATAGAATGAACATGCATCTATACAATATAACGTGTCATCATAGTGATGCTATTTTATATTTCGACATGAATAATTTTATTCATAACTTTACTTTGACTCAGGATACTATGTACCTGTCTCATAAAACAAAAAAAACGAGTAGCTACATTGTTAGCGTATAATATATGCGACACAGTTGTAAATACTATAACGCAGTCGCCTTCAGTTTTAGTAAGTATTAGTACTAATAGTAGAGTAGTGTTTTAAACTAGATAGTTCGACAAAAGAGGACGCCTCAAAACATAAGAAAATTTTACAAAATAAGCAGGGGTTTTCTGGCAATCAAATGAAAAATACTAGGACAAAGGGTAAGCCCCACTTAAATATTTCCCATCAAAACATGCAGGGGCTACCTGGCAAAAAACTTGTATTAGAATTATTTCTTAATCATTCAGACACCGATGTTATTTGTATTACAGAACACTGGTTAAAGGAAAATATGATGTCTTTTAACATAAATAATTACAAAATTGTCAGTTGTTACAATAGAAAGACTGCCGATATGCCGGCTCAGACCCCACCAATTTTAGACCCATATCGATACTACCAACGCTTAGCAAAATATTTGAAAAACTCATACTTAATCAATTGCAAAGTCATTTTTATCTCAATAATTTGATTCATATTGCTCAGTTTGGTTTCACAAAGGGTCGTTGAACAGCCGATGCTGGTTTTGAACTAATCGACAATATTTTTGATGCCTGGGAAGACGCAATGGATGCAATAGGTGTCTTCTGCGATCTATCCAAGGCTTTTGATTGCGTCCATCATGACACTCTTGTTAGGAAGTTACGCCATTATGGTGTAAAAGATCAGGCACTTGGCCTTCTGGAGTCATATCTAACAGATAGGGTTCAGATGGTCGATGTTAATGGGAAAAGATCACCTGGGTCTTCAATAAGTATGGGCGTACCGCAAGGTTCAATTCTTGGTCCTTTCTTGTTTTTAGTATATATTATTGATTTACCTTACCTTGTTAAAGCAAAACATGGGTTAGTATTGTTTGCCGATGATACTTCTTTGATATTTAAAGTTAAAAGACAGCAATCAAATTATGACGAGGTAAACAATGCTATCTCTAGTATAGTGAACTGGTTTACTGTTAACAATTTATTACTTAATGAAAAGAAAACTAAATGTATTAAATTCGTGTTACCCAATGTGAACCCGGTAACTACAGACATATTTATAAAAGGACAGAGATTGGACCTTGTGCAGTCGACTGTCTTTTTGGGCAGTAATGACTTTAGACGCCAAACTACAATGGGATCCTCATATAAATAAATTGTCGAACAGACTGAGTTCGGCAGCGTTCGCAGTTAAAAAAATTAGAGCTCTTACCGACGTAGACACCGCTAGACTAGTCTACTTTAGTTACTTTCATAGTCTAATGACCTATGGTATTTTATTGTGGGGTCACGCTGCGAATGCTAATAGTATATTTATTCTGCAGAAACGGGCTGTTCGTGCAATTTATAGATTAGGGCCTAGAGTGTCACTGAGGGAAAAGTTTAAAGAAATCAATATTCTGACATTTGTGTCTCAATATATCTATGACAATCTTGTGTATGTAAAAAGAAATATAACTAATTTTCAGAAGTACAGTGATATACACAATTTTAATACTATAAATAAAGACAAGTTGGTTGCTTATGTAAGCCGACTACATAAAATTAGTAATTCTTCTTAAAGGCAATTGTATACGCTATTACAATAAGGTCCCTACTGATATTAAAAACTTACCTTTAGACAAGTTTAAAATAATATTAAAACAGAAATTGTATAAAAAAGGTTAATATAGGATATCTGATTACTTAGAGGATAGATGTCCATGGGAATAGATTGTTTGAGTAACAGGCTGTTTCAATATATAATTAGCATTCATTTTGTAATTTGACAATATTTTATTTAAAAAAGGAAACGCAAAAGATGCGACGACTGTGGAGTTTCTTCGGTGAGCTCTTCTCCACAGATTCCGCCATTGTGTTAGTGAACTCACCCAAAAAAATGTAATGACTGATCTAAGTGATGAAACAACATCCTATGGAAATAAATGATTTTTGATTTGATTTGATTTGATAGAGGTGGTTCTTTAATCTTAGTAAAAAATAATATTAAGGTGAAACAACGGAAAGATATTCTTGCACTTACTGTAGAAAGACAAATAGAGGTATCCTGTGTTGAGTTGGATAGCCATATTATTGTTTGTGTCTACAGACCTCCGAGAGATGAAAACGGCCATGGCAATTTTGAAATGTTCGAGAAAATTATGGAGGATGCCCTCATTATACTTTGTAATAGCAGAAAAAAGTTAATTATTTGTGGCGATTTTAATGTAGATTTGCTTGTAGATACAACATTGAAACAACGATTAATAACTCTGTTCAAATCATTTAATTTATGTCATATATTTCTAGAGCCGACTAGAATTACACTTACCAGCCAAACTTGCTTAGATAACGTATTTTGTGACTGTGCATTCACAAGTAAAAATGTAATTAACTGCTTACCCTCCGATCACAGTGGTCAAACAGTTTCATTCCCGATTGCCAGTAAAAATAGGACTGATCCATCATTTTATAGGCCTATTACATCCCATAGACTAGAGACGTATATGAAAAAGTTAGATATAAATTTGCCAGTACCGGATTTTGATGAACAGAACCCAAACAAAATCTACTCAGACTTCTTCAACATTATTCAGACAGAATTCAATAAAGTTTTTAAATTAAAGAAAGTCAGTGACTACAACGGTAAATCTAAATTTAATGACTGGGCAACGTTTGGAATTCGTAAAAGTAGAGTTATCTTATATGACCTTTATGAACAAAAAACATATAACTTTGATCAAAAATTTCATGACTACGTTAAAAAATATTCCAAAACTTTCAAGTTGGTTTGTAGAACTGCAAAAACTTAACACATTAATAGAAAAATTCAAAATTCAAAAAATAGAATGAAAACAGTTTGGCAAATAATAAACCGCGAAACTGGCAAAGTTATACCAAGGGACAATGATTTCTGCCTAAAGATAGGTGATGATGTTGTTAAATCCAGCGCTGATGTTGCTCGGGCTTTTGAAACATTCTTCACCAATGTACCCTTACTCACAACATACCGTCTAAATTCATCTCCATATGAAGCAGAGACTTTATTAAAAAATAACACTAGCGCCAGTAATGTATATTTAAAATTGCATCATGTATATCCCCAGAACATTGTCAAAACGTTTAAATTACTTAACTTAAAAAATACGGAAGACCTGTGGGGTTTATCAGTCAAAGTCATTGGTTCAGTAATTCTAGTTACTTATATATTCAATAAATGTGTTGACGATGGGGCTTTTTCAGACCTCATGAAACACAGTAAACTGATACCTCTGTTCAAGTCGGGAGATAAGGGTGATCCTTCAAATTTCAGACCAATATCTGTTCTTCCAACACTAAGTAAAATATTTGAAAAGATTATACTCAATCAAATGCTCTCACACTTCAACCGTACAAAACAACTCCACGCCAAACAATACGGTTTCACTAGGGGTAAATCGACCACGGATGCAGGTATTACCCTTATATCTCATATTTATTCTGCATGGGAGGCCGCACAGGATGCTATCGGAGTTTTTTGCGACCTGTCGAAGGCGTTTGATTGTGTTGATCATAATACGCTATTAATTAAATTAAATCATTACGGAGTTAGAAATAAAGCGTTGGATCTACTAAGATCACACCTAAGCAATAGAATTCAAAAGGCAGAAGTTAACGGCGTAAAATCTGATGGATCGGGTGTTAAAATGGGCGTTCCACAAGGTTCCATATTAGGCCCTTTCTTATTCCTGGTATATATTAATGAACTGCCTTTCATGGTGGAGAAATTAACTGACATAGTGTTGTTTGCTGATGATACTTCACTGGTCTTCAAAATTGAAAGACAAAAAGGAGAATTTGATGATGTTAATGGTGTATTGTCTTTAACCTTGAATTGGTTCACAGTTAATAATTTATTGTTAAATGCTGGTAAAACCAAGTGTATCAATTCTCACTTCCAAATGTCAGGCAAGTTGAGACCAGTTTAGTGTTAGACAACAGCACGTTAGAATTAGTAAATGATACGAAGTTTCTTGGAATAACTATTGATAGCAAATTGCAGTGGGGACCCCACATATATAAATTGGCTGGTAAATTAAGTTCTGCGGCTTACGCTGTTAGGAACATCAGTCAAAGCACGGATGTGGCTACATCTAGGCTAGTATATTTTAGTTACTTTCATAGTGTGATGTCCTATGGTATCTTGTTGTGGGGGAAAGCAGCGGATATTCAAACTATTTTTATTTTACAGAAAAGAGCTATTCGAGCAATTTATAATTTAAAACGAACAGACTCCTTAAGAGAGCTTTTTAAAGAAATTGACATACTAACAGTAGCTAGTCAATTTGTTTTTGAAAATATAATATATGTACGCAAGAACCTTACAACATTTTCCAAACTTAGCGATAGCGATAGCGATACCTAAGAAATAATCACAGACTATGTGCGCCCCGTTTTAGACTCGCGAAGGTTAGCAATTCTTTCAAGGGTCAGTGAATTCTCTACTACAATAAGATACCTCTGGAGATTTTGAAATTGCCATTTGAGCAATTTAAAAAGCATGTTAAAGCGACTTTGTCGAAAAAGGGATATTACAATGTTCAAGATTACTTAAATGACAGGACTGTATGGGGTTAATCTGGCTCAGCACAGACATTGCTGTTAATAATTTTGTAATTATTTATTCCAGCTTATTAAATAAAAATAAATCATAATTGTATTAGTTAAGCACAACCTATTTTAAAATAGATCTAAAAATCCATCTGTGGGAGTTTCTACGCCCTTCTACTCCCACAGTGGTCCATTGTAGAGAAGGGGCAAAAAATGACGTTTGCTAAGTATATGTAAATATCTACAGTAATAAAGTACTTTTGAGTTTGAGTTTTGAGTTTTTATTTGTACTAGAGTAAACAAAATTTTAATTTAAACCTCTGAATGCTCAATGTCTACTCGAGCAGCTTTTTAACATTCCGTTAACGACCGACGATGGTTGCCCGGGCAGACATGGATTTACCGGTTTTTGTAACCCGTATTACGCTGTTTGTAGGTGGTTTGTCGCCATGATTCGTACGTGTGTGGGTGAACACTTCATGAATCACATTACGTCGTGCAATTACCACTCCATACAATTTGCATACAAAAAAATAATAATCTCTGAGCTGGGTAATTCTTTCTAGGACTTGAAAATTTCAAACGCTGAAATATTGAATTGCTTCTATGAGAATACACTAATGTATTTATTGTTCTGAAAAGGTAGTCTAGTGTAGATGACGTAGATATCAAACAACATCCATTTGTTGTTGTTGTTTTGCTGGGTCGATTTGTGCCGGGTATATAATTTTCTAAGTAGTCTTTGATTCTGGAGCCGGTAGTTTACAAAGTTATTGGTGCGGCTACTTCCATACTACATGTACGTAACCAGTTGCATTCGTAAGTGTGTATGTTTCATTAAAAAAAGTGTCACCCGCGAGGTCTACAGCTCACAGAGTCACTTTCTATAACATATTGTTTGCCTTTTATTGGATGTTTTTTTTAATGCCGCGATATTCTATGTCTAGGTTTTAAGTATGCATAACATGCTTTTGAGTACTATGTTTTAAGCTGGCCACCCTTTGAAATACCTACTTCTATCTCCAACACAAAATTATAGACCTGCACCCAGTCTATTCTATTCCCTGTCTTCGTATCACAACAGTCGTTAAATGACAGTTCTCAATTCGGTTTTATTGCGTAACACCAGGGTAACCAACACCCAAATTACGATATAAAGCAACTAACCCCTAAAACAACTAAAGGGATTCGATCCCCGGCTGGGTATAAAGAAAAAAACCCAGGTCTTGGATGTTTATATGTGTGTGATGTCGCTATTTCTAGTTACTACGACACAGGGTATCCTAGAGTGGAGCCAGAAGCAATGTATGTGCCTTTATATAAATTTGTTTATGAATGATAACCGAAATAGTTTAGGAATCTCAAAAAACCTTCTCGATTCAGGCAAAACTTAAGAAATGTTGAAAGTGAGTAGAGCCAAATAAAAAAGTGCTAAGCGTTTTTAAAAAACACCAAAAAAACTGGCCAGATACGTTGGCAAAAAGTACGCGACACGCAACTCGTATCCAAACCTCTTTTGGCTGGGCTTGAACATAAAGGAGGTTTCATATAACATTTTAGCAAGAGTTTCTACGGTGTAGTCAGTGTTTAACATAAATGCGTTCCTTCCTACATAGTGATATATTTAAAAGGATTCTAATGTATTTTATAGGTACCGTAGGTATAAAAAACGGTACGTTACGCCAAAACAACAAACAAACATGGAGTCCCACACCGGATGGCTGGCAGGGGCCCATTTCTGACCACGTTTATCCAGTTATTCAATAGGAACTTCATTTTGCGTGACATAGGGCTAGCCCATCGCCGCCATTTTGGGAAAAAAACTATAATTGCGGCCAGAGATGAAACCGGTGTAAAAAGATGATTTATTACCTACAAACAAAAGTATGTGTGCTGTATAAAATGTGTGTGCACTGTGTAAAAGTAATAAGTATGTAGTTACGTCTAGGTATTAACTTTCATAATCCTTTTTTTCGCAATTTGAAATCAGATTTCTTTCAAAATATATCGTTTTCGGAATTCATAAATAAATAATACTAATAATAATAATATAATAATAATAATAATAATAATATAATAATAATAATACCTTGGACACTATTCACACACATTGATCTAGCCACTAGGATTCCCTGTATCTTGGGTACTAGACAACGATACACATACTTATATAGATAAATATTATACTTAGATAGATAAACAACCATGACTAAGGTACAAACATCCGTTCTCACCAAACAAATATCTGCCCCCACCGGGACTCGAACCCGGGACCCTTGGCTTCGTAGGCAGGGTCACTGCCGACTCGGCTATACGGGTCGTTGATTACTACTATTTAGCTACTATTTAGCTGCCGGTGCATTATCAACATAAACATGAGCATTTATACAGGTAACAGAAAGGTGTAGTCATATTTTATGGATTTCGGAGGGGCATCATTCTGAACAACCTTCACTAGGAAATCAATTGGTGCAAAGCAACTTTATTTTTCACTTCTCAATACAAGTCGGGATTTTATTATTCTTAAGCTGTTTTGGATTTTATATGGAGAATCCCATGCCCGACAAAATTACATCGCTATGAACTGATTTGATGATGTTGATGATGCTTAGGTACCTTAAAGGAACGTACAATTTTCTGGTCGTTAGGGGCTGAACAAGGGCCAATGGCATTAAAAATTAGACAAAGAAAAAAAATACCCGTCGCATCGCGTCGAAGCAGACTGACGCATGCTGCCGCGCAGAGCCCCGCGGGGCAGCCCGAGCTCCGAGACCGAGAAAATTATAGAAAATATTACTAAACTCCTGTAATAATAATATTAAAAATAAAATAAAACAACTAAAAATTTTATTTTATTTTATTTTATTTGGAAAAGCTATAACAATTTAAAATATATAGGCAAGTGATTAAGACTAAGCCAATTAAAAGTTTCCACCTATGAATGGACAGAAGAATACCTAAAAAATCTTAATATTACAGTTCATTTTTAAGTATATAAGCTGTTTATCTACCATTAACTAATACAGGTTTTAGACTTATTTATGTGGTTCACTATAGAAAAATGTGATTAAAATTATATAATAAAATGGTTTCATTCAATATTACTGATTCGAGTTACGCCTTTCGCCGAAGAATTGTTTGTTAATAAAGTTACGGAATGTAGATGCCTTTTCATGATAAACATCACAGTGTTCTGCGTAGTTATCGTTATATAATTTCCCTACTCTGAGCATGTATGCGTTTTGCCTGTAGTTAGTTTTAGTCATTGGGATATACAGTTTGAGAAGATTTCTTCTCGTGGATCTAATGGCCGGGACGACAATCTTCAGTTTGCTTAATAGGTCGGGAGCGTCAATGATACCCTGTGCTATGGCAGATAGAAAAGTCAGGTCAGCTGAATCTCTACGCAAGGTGAGTGGTAGAAGATGTTGTTTTCTACAACTTTCTTCGTAGTTGGTTGAAGTTATATTAAATCTATAAGATAGGCATCTCAGGAACTTTTTCTGTATACGCTCTATCTGGTTTTTGTATACGTTATACCTTGGATTCCAGACCTGCGAGCAATATTCAAGTTGACTTCTTACCAGTGTGCAATATAATATTTTGAGTGTTTTCGCAGATCTGAAATCTTTGGAATTTCTCAGTACAAAACCAAGCGATTGAGAGGCTTTATTGACAATTTTACTAATATGTGAGTCAAAGATCATCTTGCTGTCCAGTGTGACTCCCAGATCCCTGACTTCTGTCACACGGTTGAGTATTTGTGAGTTAATAATATATTGAGAAATGGTTGGACTGAGTTTTCTTGTGAAGCTAATTACGCAACATTTGTTCACGTTGAGATCAAGCTTGTTAAGTGAGCAGAAATATTCAAGGGACCTAAGGTCGTTTTGTAGAAGTTGAGTATCGTTTGGTGAGTTGATAACCCTGTATATTTTCATGTCGTCTGCAAAGAGAAGACCTTTTGAGTTTTGGAAGCAGCCGTCGATGTCGTTAATAAAGATTGTGAACAGAAGGGGGGCTAATATGGAGCCTTGGGGAACACCTGAAGGGATCGTGATAGCCGCAGAAGTGTAACCGTTGAGTACTACTGCTTGACTACGGTTATCAACGTACGATGAAAACCATCTAAGCAGATCACCACGAATCCCAGCAGAGAGAAGTTTGGACAGAAGGATGCGATGATCAATGCGGTCAAATGCTTTGGAGTAATCTGTGTAGATCGCATCCACCTGTCCTCCCCCCTCCATACCCTCAAGTATATCCTCCACGAAGAGTACTTCGTTGGTTGTTGTCGATCGCCCTTGCATGAAACCATGTTGAAGAGGACTAAAAGTGTGTTTGAGCGCATTAATGTTTGCTTGTAAACTATTTTTTCGAATATTTTGGCAAAAACACATAGCTTCGAAATCGGGCGGTAGTGTTCTACTTTATTCTTAGAGTCCTTTTTATGTATTGGTGTTATCAATGCGGATTTCCAGACGATAGGTACGAAACCTTCTTGTAAAGATCTTTTAAAAAGTAAGCAGAGTGGTTGTGATATACTATTCGCGCATCTCCTAATTGGTATTCCTATTTTCCCTTTATTTTACCTATTTTTGCGTGTAATTTTTATAAAGGAAACTGTTCGCGAAATAATTTAGTTTACTTATAATTTAGTTTCTAAGTAATTAAGCATTAAGTTTTAATAACTTTGTAAATAGTATAGGTAAATAAAAGGTTTTCTAATCGTGTTTCCTTGGCAGAGAGAGACAGGTAGAGAGAGAAAGATAAACAGAAAGAGACGGATAGAGAAACGCAAGCCGTCTCGCTCGCTCGCTGCTCATAGTGTAACGGCACAAAGGCTAAGGTCGAGCCACCGCTAACCGTAACTATGATCGTCTATTCTATCTACCCCCAAAATGAGATTTCCCGATTCAGCTGTAAAATTTGTAAGTTAAGAATGATAAGTCCGAATTTCTTGTTCTTTGAGAAGCTCGTTAGGCGTACAATAGTCGAACGTGGAGATTGATTCAGGAAGTTACAGTTTCAAGTTAGACAGAGAAAGCATATATGTCCGCAAGCCGGTAATTCGCATCAGTCAGCGGTGTATTGCGCCAGATCGATCTTTGTTATATTTTGTGTGTGATGGTGCCATTTATTTTTTTGTATATATGGGCGCTTGGAATTTCTTTTAGTGGTCGACCACGATTTGTAATATTTGTTTGGGATATCGTATAGATACCCGTCGTAGTTTTACGACGTGAGTACTCAATGATATTTCATGTGCTCGCTAGTAGCGGCTTGTGGTGGTTCCAATTATAATTAGTTCACGGCAATAACGATCCGAAAAGACCGGTTTACACAATTGCGATTTGATTTTCCGAAATGGGTTCTGAACTAGCGGTTACCTCAAAAGGTCCGTAACGTTTGAAACCTTCAACTCTGCGCAATTTGAGCTGGATGTTATCGAAACGTAGTCATTAGCGCTTTAGGAGATCTAATCCACACCATAGCGAAGTGCATAGTTCGATAAATACCGAACTATGAATTCCACTAGCCGCAGCACGTCCTCGACTGAGCCTAATCATATATATTTGACTCAGCCTACACATTAGACCTCCAGCGAAATTTACATTTAATTTAAAGATGCAACTTGAATCCAACCTGACCCAAGGCAAAGCAAAACAACCTACCCGGTCCTAAACAATGAACTTTAGACTGTAATTTGCTCTCTTCGCGCGTCCCCGACAACACTCAAATGTCAAAATATCAACATGATAGGTTATCTGTGTTGACACCAGTTTAACTTTGTTCTGAATTTGTTATTTCCATCCGCGGAACCTCATCGATCAAACAGTCTCCCTATGCCCTGCCAACCTAGGTTTAGCCGCAACTAAACTCCTGTCTAGCCTAGTATAAAATCCTAGTGTTATACCATGTCCATTATCGACACCACTCGAAAATGGTTGAGTTTGATTTGAATGTGCTTGTATGTTTAATGACTGTGTGTGTGGGAATTTCAAAACTCGCTACTCGAAAGGAATGAGGAGAGGATTAGCCCGCGAATATCCTAAGAGCCAATCCAGGAACCCTATGGTGAAGGAAAAAGGAATTTAGGGTCGCTCCAAGCCCAGACTCAGACTCAGATCAGTTACCTAAAAGTTCTTATCTAACGACCCAAGGATAGTTTTGGAATTTGGGGTAGGTTGATATAAAGGATAGGAACCGAGGTATATCTCGGCGCTTCAGACACTCACGAAAAACCACTGAAACTTCGCAATCACAATTCGTATAGTTCTGACGCGTAACACGGCAGACAAAAACTGTTTAGAACTCGTGAAAGACGACTGTCACAGTAGCTAGACGCTGAGACTGAATGCTCTCCCTTCCCCCGCAATCGTATTTATACACCCCACATGTCTGAAAAAAAAGTGGCGTCCTTTGCGAACACGCTCTGCCCAAGCGAAGCTTCTTATCACTAACTACACAGGGTCTAATTTCAACCATGCCATGCAGATCCGCCGTTCTACAAATTGTGTGTACGCATATTCACTATGATCAACCGTAGGTTATCACTCAAGTCATTCGGTATGGCCGATACACAAAATCTGTTGATCGCTGACCATAAAAGCTTGTTGCGGTTAAGTAAGCCTTCCCGACCGCTAGCGCGCGAAACAAAGACCACTAAAATGCTATTCATACTAGTCGTGTCAGACTCCCCATCTCATACCTCAAACGCAATTGTATATTTGCAATCAACATAATAGCTTTCTCCGTATCGTTCCATAATAACCTTTCATTATTTAGTTATTCATAATTTATTCAACGCGCAGCCAACTCGGCCCTGATCCCTACACATCTCGCAGGAATGCGACAAAAAAACCTGACCTGTAACCTTCCTCGAACCATCCCACGCGTCGGCTCTGTTTTTTTTGCTAAATTACCCGGAGCTACGCAAAACCCCAAACGTTATATGAACCGATTCTCATATTCAAAACAGCGCGGCGATGGGCTAGCCCTCTGTCACGCAAAATGAAGTATCAAATGTAGCAACCGCATTCCGCGTGTCCGACGAGGTCATTTTCCATCCTCGCTCATGGTTTGGTTGGGAGTCTCTTATTGGGGCTTAACTGAGGTACATTTTTGTGAGAAAGGCGTTAAAACGAATGCAGTTGTGTATCAAAATACAGTCCTCAAGAACCTTGTGGAACCTGTTTCTCATACCATGTTTAATAACAGGCACTGGGTATTCCAACAAGATTCTGCGCCAGCTCATAGAGCGAAAAGCACACAAGACTGGCTGGCGGCGCGTGAAATCGACTTCATCCGGCACGAAGACTGGCCCTCATCCAGTCCAGATTTGAGTCCGTTAGATTACAAGATATGGCAACACTTAGAGAAAAAGGCCTGCTCAAAGCCTCATCCTGATTTGGAGTCACTCAAGGCATCCTTGATTAAGGCAGCCGCCGATATTGACATGGACCTCGTTCGTGCTGCGATAGACGACTGGCCGCGCAGAATAAAGGCCTGTATTCAAAATCGCGGGAGTCATTTTGAATAAACTTTATTACCATAAGAATCTATGTTTTATTAGGTTGATTTTGCTATATAAATGTTTACATAAATAATAAACATGTCTCAATTATTTCATATTGCACATGTGACAGAACTTATGACCTGACTATGTATATATTGATATCCGAATTTACCTACGGGCAATGGCCCATAAAGGTCCGAGAAAACTTTCTCACCCAACTTTTCCGCCAACACCGGTGTACAAGGACCAACAGTATTGTTAGTACTTGGTTTGACCTTTTGACATATGTCACAACTTCTTATCACCGTGCTAATCACCCTACTCATATGAAGAAAATAATATCTGTCTTTCATCAGTGCTAATATTTTATATCTGCCGTAGTGACCTATTTCTTCATGTATGTGTAAAATTAGTTCCTCCTGTAGTGATTTCGGAATTACTAACAACTGTACGTTCCGCTTCGGCACGAGAAAATATAACGTATCACCTACTAGCTTGTAATTATCAAACCCTCTCGTTCCCGTATCTACCACCCTACGTCTGATACAACCGCTAATTCGATTTAACAGCTCATCTTCGCTTTGTAATCTCGCAATGTCCCGTAAACTCGAAATAACACTTGCGGTATTCGATGCCTGACACCAGAATATTCCCGGCTGAACAGTTATACTGTCAATCATACCTCCAGGTCCTGCTATTTGCCTGCTTAGCGTGTCGGCAATTTGATTATCAGTCCCTCGCACAAACTCTATGTCGTAATCGAATTGCTCTAAAAACATAACCCACCTAGTTACGCGTGCCCCCAATAAAGTCCACGACTTAATGAACGTCAAACTTTTATGATCAGTTCTAATAATAACTTTTTCTCCCCGCAAATATATCTCAAATCGCTATATAGTGTATATAACTGCATACATTTCCTGTTCGCTGACAGCCCATCTCGTTTGAGCTCCCTTAAATGCCTGCGAACAGAACCCTATAATTCGTTCCTGGCCCGAATCATCTAATTGATAAACATAGCCCCCAATTCCTATAGCGCTGGCGTCACATTGAACATAATATGTTTTTCCCGCCAATGGCTGACTCAATATTATACTTCCTGAGAATTGTTTTTTTATCTCGTCAAAAGCGCCCTGCACCTGCGCACTCCAGACTAACTTGACTCCAGACCGTAATAAATTGTACAAGGGCTGTGTTAACGTTCCAAAATTTTTTATAAACCTCCGAAAGTAATTTATGAACCCCAAAAACGCCCTCAATTGCCTGACAGTTCTGGGTGACGGATATAATTTAAGTGTTTCAATTTTGTCCGGGTCCATTTGCAAACCTTGTGTAGACAAAATATGCCCCAATAACTTGACCTTTTTTGTGCGAACTCACATTTTTTTAGTTTGCATGTGAAGCCCGCGTCTTTCAATTTACTCAGAACCGTGTTCACTTGAGACAAATGCTGATCGAAGTCACCCTCAGTTAAAATCGCCAAATCGTCAACAAAATTTAAACAATATGACCTAACCTCTGGCCCTAAAATTAAGTCTATCGCCCTCGAAAATGAACCCACACTGGTTTTCAACCCCTGAGGTAAAACGTTGTAAACATAACTTCTGCCTTGATATACAAAACCCGTGTATCGTTTAGATTCGTCTGATAATGGTATAGAAAAATACGCATCGTTGATATCAATAACCCCTATGTAGTTTATTCGGCGCCCCGATTGCAATATCTCACTCATTAAAGGTGTAGTTTCAACTTCCCCAACCATTCCCGTGTTTAATTGTCGTGCATCTAGCAATATACGGACCTCCCCTGATTTCTTTAGTGCACAAGTCAATGGACTGCTGAAATCCGTAGATTGCCTGCTAATAATACCTATCTGTTCCATTTCCTTCAAACGTTTTGTTACTTTATCGCGATATGCGAACGGTATAGGATAGCTTCGTTTTACGAAATTTCATCTCTCATTTTTATCTCATGTATATATTTATTTGTCCGACCTACCCTATCGCTAAACAACTCTGCATGTTTATTTAACACCGGCAATAACTTTGTTTTGTGTTCAACAGGTATTGATGAATTATTCACATATTCCTCTATCATATTTCTACTGGTATCTTGGTTCTGTACTTCCATTGTACAACAGCAAGAATCCTGATTAGGACCAGTACCTAATGGTATTTCACACATCCGCCCGGCGCTTCGTATAATTAGCCTCTTATTACCCTCACACATTAAACTGGCTCGCGTCTGTTGTATAAAATCAAACCCTAAAATTAAATCTTTAGGCACCCTTGTTAATACTAGCATTGGAGTATCGATAACGCATTCACCTATTGTTAATGGCAACGTAACTAACTTATCAACCTTTTCCTTACTGACCCCAAATGCACCTGTGATTCTCAAACTTGGAATCGGTATTTCCTTCGGTTTTCCCAAATGCCTGCATACTTCATCGTACACTCTCCGACTAATTACACTGATTTCGCTGCCCGAATCAATCAAACTCCTTACAACAATATTCCCAATACGCACATCTATCTCAGGTAATGTCAATGTACTACATAAATCGCGCCCACACTCAGTCCAATCGTCGTCTCTCCATATCGTATGTAAACGCCTGTCATTGCGGCCTATACAATTCAATCTAGATTTTTCATCTAAACACACGGCATATCCATGCGCTTTATGCGCTAATAATTGAATAAATTCATTCACACCCACGTTCGAATCCAAATTACACAAATCATACAGTCTATGCTTTTTCCCAATTTGATCGGCTGTCCACCCGAAGCGTAATAAATATCTGAGCGCGAACGACCCGCGCGAGTCCACTAGTTTTTTGAATTCGAACTTATCGCATTATTTCTGTCACTTGAACTTTGCCCTGCCTCTGTATTATCTCAACCATCATAGCCCCTTTGGAACTCTATTGCCTTGAAACTAGCCTGAGGCTGTCTACCTCTACCGCGAAAATAACCGCGAGCGCGCGTCCCAAATTCGTTTCGTGCCTTTGTTACCGCGTTATAATTATTCCTACGCCTCACCGCATTATAACGTATCGTATTTACCCGCATAGCACGATAATGCCCACGCATGTAGCTATTCCGCCTTACGACGTTCGTATTCATTGTCTCCGAACTATGCAACGCACTTAATTCCCCATCGACATTCCGTTCTAAATGCCGAAGGAACTCGACCGCATCTCGTATATTCATCGGTTCCTTTCTAGCAAAAAACGCTACCTGAATATCACGCGGCAACTGTCTGAAAATCGTGTTGATTTTCTCCGTATCAGTAAACGGTATCGTTAGCTCATATATGCTATTCAATTGAGAGGCAAAGAATTCTTCCATACTTTGACCTTTCTTAGAATCAAACTTCGCAGTTAGGAATCTTTGTTTAATTAATTCCTGTTCATTATCACCCCAGAATACCTCTCTGAAATCTTTTTCAAAATCCGAATAGGTTCGCCATGAGTCTCTGTATATGCTCATTCGAACTTTTGCAATTCCTACCAAACTATCCGTTGCCCATATCAAAGCCCTCGAACTATCTCCAGAGACTTTAATATAAGCCTTTAAATCTCTTAAGAAAATCATCGGATTTTCCGAACTCCGCCCATCGAATGTCGGCAACTTCTGTGTCATTTTCACTATGCATGATTGACGTTTTTCTACCGATTGTTCAAACGTCTCTAGTTCCTGTCTGTCAGTCTGTCTGTCCGAAGTCCTACTAGTATTGCTTGCGCTAGAACCCCTTTCCAAACTGTCTAATCTATTCACTATTTCAGATAACAATTGCGTCACCTGTCCTGACGCCATTTCACTTGTCTGCGAAAGTGAAACACGCCTAGCGTTTTTTCTAAGCCGGCCGGCCATTATTCCTGAACACTAAACCGCCGTAGCTCGTCTAAAGAATTGTGAAAACAATGCCCCTTTTTTTTGCTGTTGCTTATTTCTTACTTACAAAACTGAACTGTTTAAAATCGTTTCTACGTTGTGTTATTTTTAAAAGTAACGCGTTAGACCTTGATTCTTATAGAATATCTAGGTAATCTAGGTATCAGACTATCTAGGATATCCTTCGGTCTCGGCACCAGTAAATCTGTAACGGCACAAAGGCTAAGGTCGAGCCACCGCTAACAGTAGCTATGATCGTCTATTCTATCTACCCCCAAAATGAGATGTCCCGATTCAGCTGTAAAATTTGTAAGTTAAGAATGATAAGTCCGAATTTCTTGTTCTTTGAGAAGCTCGTTAGGCGTACAATAGTCGAACGTAGAGATTGATTCAGGAAGTTACAGTTTCAAGTTAGACAGAGAAAGCATATATGTCCGCAAGCCGATAATTCGCATCAGTCAGCGGTGTATTGCGCCAGATCGATCTTTGTTATATTTTGTTGTTATACCGATATATATATCGGTTGCTAGTAAGGAAACTGTATATGCATGCTGCCGCAAGACAATTGCAAGAAGAGGCGTACCCCTAATTTGTATTTCGTGTGCTGGTAAATACCACGAGCTATGTATTCTTCCCTCGGGAGATGAAAATATGTCGGATGAAGCCAGAAAGTCTTGGGTATGCCCGTCATGCGTATCGAAAAAGCCCCGGGAAGCGAAAAATGATTCAACGCCGATACGCCGTAAGATGGATTCTAACCCAAATATCACAGTGGCCACCGAGATTGTGTGCACGAAGAAAACCTCAGGCGCATTATCAAACTGGAGTTTGCCGAGGTATACGATTCCACGCTCAAGGATTTGGTCGTTTCAGTCAAAAAGCTCCAAGCTTCCAACGAAACTCTGATGCAGATGGTACGAGACTTAAGCTGCACCCAAACGGAAAAAACCCAGCTTCATGACAAGGCGGATGTAGCACAGCAGCATGGTAAAGCAAAACCAGGATGTCCTAAAAAAAATCATGTGCCGTCTTATGCTTCTACTGTAAGAAAATTTGTGCCCGCGCCACCACCAGCGGAAATGAAGAGAGCTGAACAGTGTGCTCAAATTCAAGAAATACCTCGGGAAGAATCACAGAACATTCAACAGGAAGAGAGCGCTGCCACGGATGAGTCTGAGTGGAAAACTGTGCAAATGAAGCGCCCGCGCCGTTCTAGTGACGTGATAAGAGGAACAGCAGCACCAGGATCTACAACGCTCCGGGCGGCCGAAAGGAAGTCTTTCATTCACGTCTATTTTCTTAAGGTCGGCACGACTGCTGAACAAGTACTTGAACATCTGAACTCAATACGCCCTGACGATACATGCACAGCTGAAAGTCTCAAGCCAAGAGGAGATTATGCATCGTTTAAAGTAGGTGTCCCTAGTAAACATGTCACAGAATTTTTTATGTGAGAAACATTGGGATGAGGATGCGAAATGTATGCCACGGTTTAACAAAACCGTGGCATACATTTCGCAAGTCGCGTGGAGAAACTGAAAAGACCACGGCATAAGACATGTACATTTGTATACCAAAATGTCAGAGGCCTTCGAACTAAATTATGTCAATGTAAGCTAGGTATGCTGAAAGCAGGCGCAGATATCTTTGCCATTACAGAATCGTTTCTGGTGAGCAGCATCTTAGACTCCGAGCTGATATCGCCCGGGTACACCGTGCTGCGCCGCGACCGCGTCGACGAAGCTGGCTGGGGCGGCGTGCTATTGGCCGTGCGGGACCACTACGATGTGCAGCAGATCTCAGATGTGGAGGATTATTCAGATAACGTTGAAGCGGTTTTTGCTATAATTAGTAATAATTTTATAAAGTTCCTCTGTGCACTGGTCTATATCACACCCTCGTCACCAGATGCCCACTACTCTAAAGTATTTACAGTAATAGAAAATGTGGTATCTAAATTTCCAAAATTGGACAAAATTGTACTTGGTGACTTGAATTTAAATTCTTGTGGCATCAATCCGTTACTACAGTACCAACACCTAATGGTGATTGGTAAATTTAATCAACACAATTATGTAACAAATAAGAATGATGGTATACTCGATGTAGTGCTGAGTGATATGCCCACTGAGCGAGTAGATGTGTCTGGGGAGGTGGAGCCGCTGACGAGGCCTGTGGACGGGTACCACCCTCCGCTGGAGCTGCATGTGCGTTTCCCGCGCCCCCAGCCTCGCGTCCTACCATCCGAGCATGCTACGCCCCCGCTGCCGTTTGATTACTCGTCTGATTGCTTATCTGATCCGCCACAATGGCAGTTTCGAAAGGCTGACTTTAGTGCACTGTATGCGTCGCTTTCTTCTGTAGATTGGGGTGACTTATATGGATGTGTAGATGTCGACAGTTGTGTCGAGGTACTATATAGTATATTTTATTCATGTTTAGATGATTGCGTTCCCAGAAAAATGCGTAAAAGAATAACCACTCGGTATATTTACCCGAATAGGTTTACTTCTGACATTGTACGCAACATTAAAAACAAATATTTTCATTTAAAGAAGTTAAAGGCTTACGGTAAGGAATTCAACAGAGAAATGTTTAAGTACTACAGAACCCGAGTTAAAGAACTCATTGACTTAACCTATGCCGACTATATACGACGTGCTGAGAGGCAAATACACACTGATCCGACTACGTTCTGGGACTTTATAAAGGACCAACGTAAGTGTAGACAGACTTGCGATATATACACTTATGAAGGAAACAAAGTGACCGGAGTTGATGCGGCTAATGCGTTTGCCGCTTACTTTCGTTCGGTATTCCTACCTGACAAACCCCTTCTTGATGCGAAAGCTGCTGAGCGGAAGGCTGGACCGGTGGGAGGCTCCTCGCGTATAGCGGTCGATACTATTACCGTCGCAGACCTACGCCGGGCTGGAAGGCGGCTGAAGCCACGATCATCCCCTGGTCCTGACGGTATCCCACCATTCGTGGTAAGAGACTGTCTGTCAGCGCTGGCGCAACCCCTCCTCCATGTTTACAACACAGCCTTGAAGACCTCAACATATCCCTCACGTTGGAAATTGTCGCGTGTCACGCCCGTGCTCAAGGACGGTTCTAGCGCTGAAGTAGCTAAATATAGACCCATAGCTGTCCTCTCTGTTTTTGGTAAGATCTTTGAATCAATAATTAATGGTCACGTCACACAGCAAATTAGAGTTCAGCTAGCAGATGCACAGCATGGATTCCGTCCTGCTCGTTCGACGGTTACTAATCATCTGAACTTTGTCAACTACGTGTCATCTGCTATGGACAAAAAGAAGCAAGTAGATGTGACCTATTTTGACTTCAAGAAAGCTTTTGATCGGGTCCATAACGATGTGCTTCTGCATTAGTTTGCTGCCATAGGTTCCAAGCTTCTAAACCTGTTTGCAAATTACTTCTCGAATAGGCTACAATACGTACAGGTTTCAGGTATGCGTTCAGTATCCTATGATACTTGTTCTGGAGTAAGTCAGGGGAGCACCCTTGGCCCTACCCAGTTTCTCATTATGATAAATGATCTTCCTGAAGTCATCGAGACTGCCGAGTGTCTCATGTTTGCTGACGATTTAAAGTTGTTTTGGAGCATTGGATGTGATGATGATGTTAAGTTATTGCAGGGAGACATTGATAGGGTGGTTGAATGGAGTGTGAGAAAGTTGCGCTCTCGGCCGCTTTTTGCGACGGGTGTGGCCCGTACAGAGCATGCTCGACACGCGCCCACCTTCCAGGCACTGACATTGCTGAATGCGTGTATCACTCAGTACCCGGAAACTGATACTTTTGTTATGCGCCTTTGGCAATTTATTCAAATAGTTATTAAGTACCTTAACACAATTCTATTTACGTGTGATAAATTTATTGATAATTAGTTTTTCACAATGAACTTGCTTTAATTTAATTTGTTGATTTTAATTTAATTTGTTATTTTATAAATTGTATTGCTATATTATTGTATTAATTAATATCTCTTTTTCATTGTATTATTACTATTCACATGTGTTGGTGCAAACTGTAAGTGTGATTTATGGATTAATAAAGAAATCTAAAATCTAAAATCTAAAAAATCTTGTGTGTGATGGTACCATTTATTTTTTTGTATATATGGGCGCTTGGAACTTCTTTTAGTGGTCGACCACGATTTGTAATATTTGTTTGGGATATCGTATAGATACCCGTCGTAGTTTTACGACGTGAGTACTCAATGATATTTCATGTGCTCGCTAGTAGCGGCTTGTGGTGGTTCCAATTATAATTAGTTCACGGCAATAACGATCCGAAAAGACCGGTTTACACAATTGCGATTTGATTTTCCGAAATGGTTTCTGAACTAGCGGTTACCTCAAAAGGTCCGTAACATTTGAAACCTTCAACTCTGCGCAATTTGAGCTGGATGTTATCGAAACGTAGTCATTAGCGCTTTAGGAGATCTAATCCACACCATAGCGAAGTACATAGTTCGATAAATACCGAACTATGAATTCCACTAGCCGCAGCACGTCCTCGACTGAGCCTAATCATATATATTTGACTCAGCCTACACATTAGACCTCCAGCGAAATTTACATTTAATTTAAAGATGCAACTTGAATCCAACCTGACCCAAGGCAAAGCAAAACAACCTACCCGGTCCTAAACAATGAACTTTAGACTGTAATTTGATCTCTTCGCGCGTCCCCGACAACACTCAAATGTCAAAATATCAACAGGATAGGTTATCTGTGTTGACACCAGTTTAACTTTGTTCTGAATTTGTTATTTCCATCCGCGGAACCTCATCGATCAAACAGTCTCCCTATGCCCTGCCAACCTAGGTTTAGCCGCAACTAAACTCTTGTCTAGCCTAGTCTAAAATCCTAGTGTTATACCATGTCCATTATCGACACCACTCGAAAATGGTTGAGTTTGATTTGAATGTGCTTGTATGTTTAATGACTGTGTGTGTGGGAATTTCAAAACTCGCTACTCGAAAGGAATGAAGAGAGCGAGAGAGAGAGGAGAATATCCTAAGAGACAATCCAGGAACCCTATGGTGAAGGAAAAAGGAATTTAGGGTCGCTCCAAGCCCAGACTCAGACTCAGATCAGTTACCTAAAAGTTCTTATCTAACGACCCAAGGATAGTTTTGGAATTTGGGGTAGGTTGATATAAAGGATAGGAACCGAGGTATATCTCGGCGCTTCAGACACTCACAAAAAACCACTGAAACTTCGCAATCACAATTCGTATAGTTCTGACGCGTAACACGGCAGACAAAAATTGTTTAGAACTCATGAAAGACGACTGTCACAGTAGCTAGACGCTGAGACTGAATGCTCTCCCTTCCCCCGCAATCGTATTTATACACCCCACATGTCTGAAAAAAAAGTGGCGTCCTTTGCGAACACGCTCTGCCCAAGCAAAGCTTCTTATCACTAACTACACAGGGTCTAATTTCAACCATGCCATGCAGATCCGCCGTTCTACAAATTGTGTGTACGCATATTCACTACGATCAACCGTAGGTTATCACTAAAGTCATTCGGTATGGCCGATACACAAAATCTGTTGATCGCTGACCATAAAAGCTTGTTGCGGTTAATTAAGCCTTCCCGACCGCTAGCGCGCGAAACAAAGACCACTAGAATGCTATTCATACTAGTCGTGTCAGACTCTCCATCTCATACCTCAAACGCAATTGTATATTTGCAATCAACATAATAGCTTTCTCCGTATCGTTCCATAATAACCTTTCATTATTTAGTTATTCATAATTCATTCAACGCGCAGCCAACTCGGCTCTAATCCCTACACATCTCGCAGGAATGCGACAAAAATACCTGACCTGTAACCATTGGAAGGCCTGCTCCCTATCTCCACGTCGACGGAGTACGGGTCGCCCGTGGTGCGGCGTCCTGTGTCCCCGAAGGCAGAGCTTGAGCTGGACGAATTATATTTAATTCGGGCCGCTCAAGCCAACCTGTTTTCGGCGGGCCTACTTCGTGCCATGGAGGTATACTTCGGCCCCTGGACCGACCGCCGCGTGTGAAAGAGACAGTGAGAGTGCTACAACACAAATGACAGGTACGTGTATTCCACCTAATAAGTGCTCTCCCGCAGTGTCGTTTGCCGCGGCGGCTGCGCCCGCAATTCCCGTGTCTGGGGCACCCGGTGCCGCCAACCGCGCGTCCACCCGCCCCGTCGGCGACCACGTCGCGAGTGCCCGCCCGCCCCACGCGCTCCGCCGCAGCGCCCGCGACAGTGCCCGTCCGCCCTACGCGCCCCGCCGCCACGCCTGCGAACCCTCCCACCGCCGCGTCTGTGCCCGCCCGCCCTACGCGCCCCGCCGTTGTGCCTGCGAACCCGCACGCCGCCGCACCCGCGATAGGGCCCGCCCGCCCAATGCCGCCCGCCCGCCCAACGCCACCTGCCACTGCCGCCGCCCAAACCGCAGCCGCGATCGCCACCACCACCGCCGCCCCGTCGGGAGGCGCTGCGCCGCAGCAGCCCCGCCAGCCGCGCTATCCACCCTTTATTGTGGAGGTCCTTCCCAACTGAGCCGACCACTTCAGGGCGATAGCCAGCGAGCTCGGCCGGGCTCCCAGCGCGCGCGCCTACCAAAAGGGTGTGCGCTTCACCCCCACGGCCGACGACGAGTACCGGCTTGTACAGCGCTATCTGTGCAGGCTGGAGAAGGACCACGGAGTTCGGTGGTTCTCTTACTCGCTGCCGGCCGACAAGACCCAGAAGGTGGCGATCCGCGGGCTGCCTTCCAATACCACGCCGGAAGAGATCGTCGCGGCACTTGCAGAACTCGGTGTGGAGGCCGAGTACTGCAAGCTGATCCGGGCGCGCAAGGGGCGCCCCGGTTGCATCTTCTACGCGTCCCTGCGGAAGAATCCCGACCGTGCCCCCGGTGCAGTATATGAGATCTCAGAGCTCATGTACATGCCGGGGGTGAAGATCGAGGCTTGGCGCTCCAAGCAGGGCCCGGCCCAGTGCCACAGGTGCCAACAGTTCCGGCACTCGTCGCATATGTGCCACCGCCCCCTGGCGTGCGTGCGTTGCGGCGGTCTGTAAGGATCGGCCTATTAGGTGTGGAATGAGACAGTCACATGTTCGAAAGACAGTTGTATATTGAGTCATGAATCATAATAAAGAGGCTATTTATAGATGTAAGTAGGGTTCAGGTGTGCATACACTACACCTTCCCCCTTTTTTGAAAGTAAAAAATATGCATATAATTTTTATGACATTTAACAATTTAGATCTAATAACATCAAAACAACAATCTAATAAGTAACTAATTTCTGTAAAAATAACAATAAAATAAATCACCTGTGTAAAATATCAATTGAAAATTTAAAATCTGTAAAAATATAACAAATGAAAACCTTTTATATTTTTGTTTGCTGGATACAATTTTTTCAATACTATCAAAATCAACTATAACCATTTATTACTATTTCTCACCCCTTTTTAACACCTATTTTTAAACAACTTCATTAAAGTACATTGATAATGATTACATAAGAACATCAGGTTATGTATTTTCTAAAACTAATTTTGAATACACGAAATAAACGAATAAGTACATACACAAGTAAATACACGAAACTAAAATATCTATCTGTTTTAGGGGTAGGGTTGACGACATGAACGAATTTTATACATTTAAACAAAATAACACAAAATCATAAAATAAATGAAACGCAAAACAAAAGTACATATTTCTCAATCCTTCATCAAACATGAGAACGTTTTATTTTTAACACATTGAACTTTTACACAAAATTATAACAATTAATCAGTTGCAATTTCAAAACTCCACATTTCTCATTCCTTCTAAATCTCTTTCCTTTCTTCACGCATTTATTTACTTTTGTCAAATTTTATTCCATAATCACTAACTACTTTTTTGTTTATTTATCCATTGCATACCTACTTCCATCTCAAAAGAAAATCGTCACATCTTATAAAAATATAAATCTTCATTGCAAAACTATCAAAAATATACTCGCTTTTCATAAACAATCGCTATCAATCAAAGTCTCTATTTTATTATAATCTCCTTATCACTTCATATAGGTACTTTAATTATCGGGATCCGGACCCTTAATATTCACATGTAGTGAGTGCACATTTATAGGTACTTTTTATACACACTGGTATTTACTTTATAAGGTACTTTTTATAATAATACTTAAATACATAGACTACTAGTACCTGGCTCCAGGTCTACCTGCCTGAGCCTGCTCGCGAGCTTATTAGGTCATCGATATCCCACCTTCTCACAAAGGAAACTCGTTCCCGTCATGATCGAAGAGGAAGGATTCGTGCCTTGTACCTTGTACCTTTGAGACTGATGAAAATACAATAACATATCGGACTCGCCAATAGTTAAGTACCATACTAAAAACATAACTTATACTCAATCAATACGAATCCTTCGAATTTTAAGACAATCTGCAAATCTTGGATGATCAGTCCAAATTTTTTCGAAAGCTTACTAAATGAAGTGTTCCCAGCTGTCTTACTCAGTGCACATGAGTTCCTATCTCAACATTCTAAACATTCTCTTTTTGTTTCGTTCTAGAAACAAATCCATACCTAATTCACTATACTCTCTATATAACTCACAACACCAACATTCTAAAATCAAACAAAAATATAACTTTCCTATGTAATGCGAAATTACATAACTTTACTGGCAAATAAAATATATAGCGATCTTAAAACTTTACTAATCCCCACTTCTTAAAACAATTTGCATCTCATACCACACATATAATAAAATATCTCATATCAACATAATTGTTATCCTTTTAAATCTTCCTGATCAGATCAAACAAACCTAGGTATACGTAGCCATAAACAAAACATATTTTATCTCAATCATCAACATAACGTATCCCTTCATGTATCTTCTGTCATTCAACTTCTCACAACACTAACTTATTTCCATTTCAAACACTAGGCACATATTACTTTTACTTCCTTTCATAATTTATTTATACTCTTTCCATCATACACTTCACGCAAATGATAATGATGTAAGTAACATAAGCAATTAAGCATACTAAACATATTACATCGACAAGTACTTAAGTAACAACCACAATACATATTGTACTATGTCGGCTTCACTACAACTCTTGTAACTAAAAAAAATATATAACCTATCGACTTTCGACAAAATAAACTGATTGTTATTCCCAAACGAACAAAATAATTTAAAAGTTATATGTAATATCTATTTACTAACTGAAGATTTCACAAGATCTAAGTAATTACCAAAGTGTTATCCTTTCATTTTATAATCTTACTGAATCATCATAACGACAGTTTAAAAAATAACATAAAATTTTCAAGTATTTTACAGTAATACTATTCTGAACATGAGTTTTCTTTGTCATGTAATTTTTTAAAACCATATAAAACAAAATTGTCTTACTTCTATGAAGAGACTTTATTCGCTGATCAGACTACAATTCTATAAAAAAACTTAGTTGCACATTGCATTGCACGAAAGTTAATTACTGAAACAACCTTTTAATTCATGTAACTGACTTGGTTCCGTTGCTCACATATTTTTGTTATTTGAGGATATACGGTATGTCCTAAACTGAAAATTTATCTGAAAACTTATAAATGAATGCAAGTTTAAGCCAGAACCTGAAAAAAATATACATACCTTATTTTTATAATCTGTTTTTTTTTTTTTCATAAATCAAATATATTCGTATATATATCGCAATATACACGTAATAAATACTCTAATGTATTTATATGTCTAAAATTAACTAAAACTGAAATAAATACATACTTTTTTCAAATTAACTACTTGTTATAATGGTTCTAATAGACTTCGCTGCGGTACCCTAATTTAGGCCACAAACATCCATCACCACTTATGTATCTCTCATATCAGTCAGCAGAAACTAATATCTTTATCTTTATTTAGAAGTAGCAGAAACATGAACTGCTATTTCTCATATGAACAATTATTTTACTCTGCAATCAAAACATGTGTTATGTTCTAATCTAATTTGGTTTCTTCTGCAGTGTAGCATGTCCATATTTGGTTCGCCTGCGAACACTGGATTGAATTTCTATACTTAACTTTTGAATAACTTTGACTGTTACCAAGTCAAATGAACAACTGAATCATTTATGTACTTGATTGTACATTTGGAGTAAATCAGAATTATGATGCAATATAAAAAAAATACTAGCGGTTATAAAACAAAAAAATAACAAAACTTTCAACTTCATACTTCACACTTTTTATCACATTATTCCCAGATTTTTCAAAATCCCCTCAAAAATAAAAAAATACTGTCAAATCATCTCATCCCAAATAACTCGTGTCTAACTTATTTACTTTTCGGCTTTCAAAAATATCTCCATTCCTAAAAAATAATATCAATCGTTCATTCACACTTCTCTTGCTGACTATACTGTACTACTAACTTTTCGTTCTATGCCATTCATCATAATACTATTTTAGTTACTTCATGCAATCTTCATTTGGAAAAATAATTATATTAATATTGATCGTATCGTCAACCCTTTGACAATACAAAATCTAGCCAAAACTTAAATATACTAATCGACAAATAATTTAATTTACTTACATGTCATACGTATAATAAAACCCATTGTCCAAAAAACACATTGACGCCACGACGTCATCGCCCGTGTCGCACGCAGCTCGCTCGGAGTCAGCACATCCTGGGAACCGTACATCTCCCAGCTGCGCCTCACTTGACCCGTACGGTTACGCCCAGCGCCCTGCTTCCACATCATCAGGCTTAGGAAATCGCCCGGCACCCGGCAGCACAAATCTTCTGTAATATTTTCTTTTCTCTTCTTGTGTAAATATATTCTTTCTTCTATAATTATCTTCTTTCTTCTATTTATCCGTCTTCTTCTGGCTGCAATCCGCTAATCTCTTCATAGGTCATCCCGTTCTTTTTCTCTATATATTTATCTTCGTTATATTTCTCGTTTCCAAGTTCTTCAAGTATTATTTAAATATTATTTGAATTTATTTAATCGCCATTCGGCACAGCACTACCTCGCGAGAGGTAGGCTGGCCTGGCACGGTCGCCATGTAAGGATCGGCCTATTAGGTGTGGAATGAGACAGTCACATGTTCGAAAGACAGTTGTATATTGAGTCATGAATCATAATAAAGAGGCTATTTATAGATGTAAGTAGGGTTCAGGTGTGCATACACTACACCTTCCCCCTTTTTTTCCCACTCGGCGCGGGAGTGCCCCCGCCCGAAAGACCAGCCGCCGACGTGCGCCAACTGCGGTGGCCCGCACACGGCCAATAATGCGACGTGCCCCGTGTTCCGCCAGGAGGCGCGGAACAAGAAGGCCGGCACTGTGGCGCTCACTAATGCGCCTGGGCCCAAGAAGATGCGGCCTCCCCCTCCGCCACGTCCTGATCTGCAGGATGAAACGGCGCCCGCCTCGCTAATGGCGCAGGCGAACGACGGAGTCCCCAGGCAGAAGACGAAGCGGGGGGGGGGAAGAAGAAGAAGGCGACGGCTCCACCTGCCGCCGGCGCCGCGGCGGCTACTCTCGCCGCTAGCGAGACTGCGGCCGCCGCTGGCGCCGCCACTCCGGCTGCGGCGATAGGGCAGCAGGACTTGGGGCACCTCACAGCCCTGCTCGCCCTCCTCAGCGATCCCACTGCCCTGGGCAGACTCACCGCTCTGCTCCGCAATGCATGAGCCGCTCAGGGTCGTCCACTGGAACGCGCAGTCGCTGACAGGGAAGAAGCGGCTGCTCCACGTGTTCCTGAGGGACTACCGCGTCGACGTGATGCTCATCAGCGAGACATTCCTAGCCGGAAGCGACAAGCTGTCGCTGCCCGGCTACTTCGTCTACCGCAAGGACGAGAAGTCCACGCGGCCGGGCCTTTCGAGGCTTGGCAGTCATCGTCGGCAGGAAGATCGTCCACCAGCTCGTTGACGCCCAGGTGTATACATCCCTGTATGCTTTGGGCGTCGACCTCCAGGTCGCCGGCCAGGTGCTGCGATTGTACGCCGTGTACAAGCCCCCCAGTACCCCAATCCGCACCTCTGAACTACGGGGGTTGCTACAGTCGCCGCATCCGACACTCGTCGCTGGCGACCTCAACGCCAAGCACACCGTCTGGAACTCCACCAGGGTGTGCCCAGCTGGACGCGCCATCCTTGCCGACTCCGTGAGCCACAACTACGATGTCATCGGTCCCGACGAGCCCACCCACTTCGATTCGCGGGCCGGTTGGGACACCATCGACGTCGTAGTCGTCAGAGGTCTCCGGACTCCGCCGAGCCAGGAGGTTCTCCCTGACCTCCCATCGGACCACAGGCCAGTACTTCTCGTCCTGGCGGACCTGCCCACCCGGGTCGCTCCGCCAGCATCACGCCGACGCTACCAGTGGGGCGCCTTCACCGCCGCCCTCGACCATTCTTCGACCACATGTCCAGTCAACCAGCCGGAAGACGTTGACCGCCTGGCATCGCTGCTAACTACCCAGATCCGAGACGCGCTCGACCTATCATCGCACACCGTAGCTCGCGGGGGGAAGCCCAATCCTCTTCCTGCTGAGCTACGCGCACTCATCCGCGATAATCGCGCTCTCCGGAAGCGGTGGCAGCAAACCCGCTGCCCAACGATGAAGACCAGGCTCAACGCCATGATGGCAGAGCTGAAGCGCCGACTTGATCTCCACGCCGAAGAATCTTGGGAACGCCACGTCGAGTCCATGGGCGACCACGTCCCCTCCGTGCATCGCCTATGCCGGGATTTGTCGACTACTCCAACTCCCGTCCAACCAATCCTGGGCATCGACGGCCTACCAAGATTTCGAGCCCAAGACCGTGCGGAGATCTTCGCCAAATGCCTCGAGAAGCAGTTCAAGCCAAACCCTACGGATGATGTGGAGCACGTCGCAGCAGTCGAGAGACACCTGCGAGAGTACTTCGCCTCGCCGATAGCTTCCGAAGAGGACCCCACCGTCGCCACGCCCGGCCAGATCATGCGTGCATTCAGACGTACCAAGCCCAGGAAAGCCCCGGGCGCAGACCGCATACCTAACATGGCGCTGCTACATTTGCCGCCACGTACTGTGGCGGCCGTTACGTGCCTGTTTAACGGTATCTTGCGCACGGGCCACTTCCCAACCCAATGGAAGGAGGGCTTGGTCATCATGTTGCCCAAGCCGGGCAAGGACTCCAAGCTGCCTGAGAGCTATCGGCCGATAACTCTACTGAGTACCATCTCAAAGGTGTTTGAGAAAATCCTGCTGGCGAAGCTACTGCCCCACATCCAGCCGCACCCGGAACAGTTCGGCTTCAGGCCCGAGCATTCTACGACGCTTCAGCTCACCAGAGTACTGAATGACATGACGGTTTGTTTAAACAAAAAGGAATACACTGTCGCAGTACTCCTGGACATGGAAAAGGCATTTGAGAGAGTATGGAACGAGGGGTTGCTGTACAAATTGTCGACGTCTCCAGCCCCAAGAAGACTGGTCCAGATCATCGCCTCCTTCCTGAAGAATCGCCGCTTCCGAGTGATGGTGGAAGACGCCGTCTCCGAGGAACACCCCGTTGCAGCCGGCGTCCCTCAGGGGTCCTGCCTGTCTCCAGCCTGTTACTCCCAATATACGGACGACATCCCCGTCGGGCCGGGTGCCCAGCTGGCACTCTTCGCCGATGACGCTGCCTACTACGCGTCGTCGATCCAGGCACGGCACGCTGCCGTCAAACTGCAGCGCACCCTGGACATCTTGCCCGACTGGCTCGCCAAGTGGCGGTTGTCCGTCAACGTTGGGAAGACGCAGGCGCTCATCACAAGCCAGTCCCCCCTTCCACCACCACTCCGTTCCAAGGACAGGACATCGCGTGGTCTCCGCAGGTGAAGTACCTGGGAGTGACCATCGAGCCGGCGCACCATGATGCAACATGTCGACAACGTCGTCAACCAGGTCAAGGTGGCACGCGCCAAGCTGCGTCCACTTCTCGACTCCAGCCTCCCTCTGAGGGCGAAGCTCGGGATCTACAAGTGCTACGTGAGATCCCGCCTCACCTACGCGGCCCCGGCATGGTACACCCTGTGCTCGGAGACGAACAAACGGAGACTCGGAGCCCAAGAGAACCTCTCTTTGCGTACCATCGTTGATGCCCCCCGCTACGTGAGGAATGCGACGATCCAGAGGGACCTCAGATGGGAACCAGTGGACCAGTTTGTCCAGAGGCTGGCGAAGGGCATGTTCGCGCGTGCGGATAGCTCACAACATCCGCATATCCGCGACATGGCGCCGCACCACGCACGCCCGCCCGACCGCCGCCGCCTGCCACGCGACCTGGTTGCCTAGCCGGCGATCATCCAACGGAACACCCCAAGTGAGAAGATCTTCACCGCCCGCGAGGGCCCCCCGATGACCTGTCCATAGGAGTGGACAGAGGCGCTTCTTCAGGAAGAGATCCGATGATCTGACCCTGACTCCCCACGCCCCAGAATGGGTGCGTGAGATGAATACTTGATTGATTGGAACAGACACAGTTCTCAGTAGACAGTTCTCAGTAGACAGTTCTCAGTGACACAGTTCTCAGTTCGGAGCAGTACAATACAGTCCACTACAAGCGAAACCAAGCGAGAAGCTCTCTACTACCCTGCCAAGCAAGCTGCGACCCTGTTCGACCAAAACTGCGCTGTTTCTTCTTCTTTCTACGAGCCAGCCACCGCCCCAGTAATAAGTGTGGGTTGTCGAAGGGGCCCACATTTTCTGGTCCTTCGAGCCGGATAATAAGAAGAATGCCTGTCACACGCAGCCAGAAGAACTCTTCCACGTCACGTACCGCTACAGGCGGGACTACGCATACCTCCGACGCCACTCGGACGACCTCGGGTCAGCCACCACGGAAACTACGGGCACGACGGGCACTACGACAACGACGGAATCTACACTGCCGAAGACTCCGCCGGGAAACGAGGTCGTAGCAGCCGCCCCCCTGCGCCCGACGCCACCCCGTGGGCCCTCCGCCTCGCACGCACCCGCCGGAAGCAACGCAAGCCCTACCCTTCTCCGCGCTGCCACCCGCCGTTCTGTCGCGCGCTCCACTGCCGTGAGCAAGCGACGTTTGATGCGGGCGCGGGAAGAATTATTGCAGAAGGAGGTGGAGTTAGCCCGGGTCCGCGTCGCGATGCTAGAAGCGGAGTCATCCGAAGACGAGTCGAACTACAGCGAAGCAGAGGATACTGTCAAAAACCAGCAAACGACGGAGTGGGTCAGGAATTCGATGCTTGCCCTTGCAGACACTCCTTTCCTACCACCGCCGTTTGCCGAGGAGAACGTCAGGCCTGAGGGACCGCTGCCGTGTCTCGACGCATCTCTACCGCCACCGCACACCCACGCCGTGACTCACTCTGAAGAACAAGTGACGCTGCCGCAACTGCAACCACCACCGCCCTTGTCACAGCTGAAAGTACCACCGACACCGCAATAGTTCCAACCGCTGCCACCGCCAGCGCTACGTCCACACGTTCACACTGATCTCAGTGAACTCGCAGCTGCTATCACTTTAGCATCAAGGACTACGGCGCACCCACGTACCATGGAACTGGCGCCTTTCAATGGGGCGTCGAGTGATTGGCTGCCATTCAAAGCAGCCTACGAAGAGACTGCGAGCCACCTAACAGAGCAAGAGAACTTATCACGTCTACGCCGCTGCCTTCGAGGGGCGGCCAGTTCAATGTCTCTTCATCGGAGTAACAACACCCACCGCCGTTATGAAAATGCTGCAGACTAGATTCGGCCGCCCGGACGCACTCGTGGCCGTAGAACTCAACAGACTACGGGCCTTGCCGAAGCTTCAAGAAAACCCAAGAGACAACTGCATCTTCGCGTCAAGGGTGCTCAACGCGACCTTTACAAAGCCGCACTACCTTTACAACGCAGAAGTAGTGCGCAGCATAGTGGAGAAGCTTCCGTCAGCGCTGCGATACAAGTATAACGACTATAATGCTGAGCAACCGGAGGAGCGGCCGGACCTACTGACGCTATCACACTTCCTGTCCACTGCGGCGGAAAGATGTGGGACTTTCGCCCCGGCGGAGATCATCGCACCTGAAGACCGGCGGGAGCCACCCACCAAGAAAATCGTCCGCACCTACGTCGCTGATGACACGCCGCCACCGAAGAAACGCACACCACAATGCCGCCTTTGTGAAGCAGATCATAAGCCGGCAGACTGCTCTGAAATGAAAAAGGCAACGGTATCGGAGCGGTGGGAACTCGCCAAGAAGCATAGGCTATGCTTCCGCTGCTTGTGCACCAAGAAGATGCGGCACGCCTGCAAATCAAATCAATGCAACATCAATGGATGCATATACCGCCATCACCGACTGCTGCATCAAGATAAGCCAGAAGCCCAGCTGCACTACTGCGAAGAGACGCCGACCACCTTCGTCGCATCGACACAAGCGTCAACATCAGCTGCATTGAAAATCATCCCGGTACAAGTCAGCGGACCGAATGGAAGCGTGGACACATACGCCTTGATGGATGATGGATCGACCTGTACAATAATCAACGCAGCAACAGCTAAGAACATCGGCGCCACCAGACAAGCAGAGCCATTTTACATTGAGGGTGTCGCCGGTATGAAGATAGAAAATCAACAATCTCGACGTGTCAACTTTACTATCAACGGAAGAGATTAAGAGCGAAGCTTCGACATATCAGCAAGAACCATGGAATATCTTCATCTCTCACCACAGACAGTATCGCGACAACTCATTGCAGAATGCGGGCATCTGAGGGACCTCGAGGAACAACTCGTCTACGACAAGGGGCTTCCAACGATACTCCTGGGATAGGACAACTTCCACTTGTTGTTCTCCGTCGTAACGCGCTTCGGAGGCCGTAACCAGCCAGTCGCGTCACTGACTGAGCTGGGTTGGGTCTTGCATGGACACGTTCCTCGGCACGCACATCGAGTCAACCATGTCGTCATCAGCGCCCCAGAATAGGAGTCAATGGAGGCGCTAATGAAAGAACACTTCGCCCTGGAGTCACTGGGGGTGGAACCACGTAACTCGGTCACCCCGGATGAGAGCCGGGCGCTCAGTATCCTGAAGAAGACTACGCAATACACTCCCGATGGCCGCTACGAGTCCGGTTTGCTGTGGAAGCACGACGATTTTACCCCACCAGAGAGTTACGGCACTGCCTACCGCCGCCTCCTCATGATTGAGAAGAAACTCGACAAGGACAAAGATCTCAAGAAGCGGTACGAAACACAGATGGCAGCTTTTCTGAGCAGCGACTTTGCGGAAGAAGCGCCCACTACCAGATCAACGAGGACATGGTACCTTCCGCATTTTGCCGTCATCAACCCGCAGAAACCAGGGAAGCTGCGCATCGTTCATGACGCCGCCGCCAAGTCCAGTGGGGTCAGCCTCAATGACCTACTGCTGTCAGGACCGGACCTACTCCAAACACTTCCTGGGATCCTGATTCATTTCCGCCAGCGGCCAATAGCCGTCACCGGGGACATGAAGGACATGTTCCTACGGATCTCCATACGAGAAGAAGACAGAGACATGCAGCGCGCCGAGCTCCTATGGGTCAAAGCCATTCAGCACCAAGACTTCGAAACCGAGATAGCTGCGTTACGAAAAGGGAGCCCTATCGCAAACGACAGCCGCCTCAAACATTTGTCGATGCAACTGGGGAAAGACGGAATCCTGCGCCTTAAATCACGGATCGCCGCAGCCGAAGGCATCACAGCCACGCAGAGCGAGCCGGCCATACTGGACGGTTGTCATCCATGGGCGCGGCTGTTTATAACCTACGTGCACACCCAACTGCATCACGGAGGATTCGAGACGACCGCCAACGAAGCAGGCAACAATACTGGATGCTGCGCCTACGAGTCTCCGTCCGAACAACCGTCAAGAGGTGCCAGCCCTGCAGACTTCGAAAAGCGAAGCCCGCCTGGCCATCAACAGGCAACCACCCGCCATGTCGTCTGGCCCACCATCGCCGAGCCTTCACCTACACTGGACTCGACTACTTTGGCCCGATGGCAGTCACCGTTGGTCGCGGGCAACAGAAAAGGTATGGCGCGTTGTTCACATGCCTTACAACACGTGCCGTACACTTGGAGCTGGCTGGGAGCCTGAGCACGGACTCGGCAATCATGGCCCTTCGTCGCTTCATCAGTAGGCGAGGCTGCCCGACAGAACTATGGAGCGACAACGGCACCAACCTGCGTGGCGCGGACAGTGAGCTCAAGAGAATGGCGAAAGGAGCGATGGCAGAGGAGGCCTCAGTGCGGAGCATGAAATGGCGTTATATCCCACCGGGCGCGCCATTTATGGGAGGCGCGTGGGAGCGGATGGTGCGCAGTGTGAAAACCGCACTACAAACAACCCTGCGCGAGAAGGCGCCCCATGAAGAAGTACTCATGACGCTGCTCATCGAGGCGGAACACACTATCAATAGCCGCCCGCTGACCCATGTCTCCATGTCACCGGGGGACGACGAGCCGCTCACGCCGAACCATTTTCTCATGGGGGGGCCGTCCAGAGTGCCACTACCAGGCGCTTTCGTAGAAGGAGATGACATCAGCCGCAAGTCATGGATCGCTAGCCAGCGACTCGCCGATGTTTTCTGGGCCAGATGGGTGCGGGAGTACCTGCCGGAGCTACGACACCGGCGGGAGCCCCACGCACGAGGGACCATAAAAGTTGGGGACTTAGTCCTCATCGCCGACGGGACCCTACCTCGCAACATCTGGCCGAAAGGACAAGTTGTGGCTACCTTCCCTGGACCCGACGGAGAGATACGCGCTGTGGACGTCAGGACAGTACGAGGGATCCTGCGACGCCCCACGAAGAAACTAATTATCCTGCCTGTAAGCCGCGAACCGCAAGAATTACAGCTTGGAAAGACTGCGGCAGGAGAAGATGTTCGCGACATAATTTAGTTTACTTATAATTTAGTTTCTAAGTAATTTAGCATTAAGTTTTAATAACTTTGTAAATAGTATAGGTAAATAAAAGGTTTTCTAATCGTGTTTCCTTGGCAGAGAGAGACAGGTAGAGAGAGAAAGATAGACAGAAAGAGACGGATGGAGAAACGCAAGCCGTCTCGCTCGCTCGCTGCTCATAGCATCGCTGCTCCCACCGCCGCCCGCGGTACGCCAATCAGAATAAATTGCGGGCGTCCGGCGGGAACAGACACAGTTCTCAGTAGACAGTTCTCAGTAGACAGTTCTCAGTGACACAGTTCTCAGTTCAGAGCAGTATAATACAGTCCACTACAAGCGAAACCAAGCGAGAAGTTCTCTACTACCCTGCCAAGGAAGCTGCGACCCTGTTCGACTAAAACTGCGCTGTTTCTTCTTCTTTCTACGAGCCAGCCACCGCCCCAATAATAAGTGTGGGTTGTCGAAGGGGCCCACAGAAACTGATTTTGTCTCCGAGCGCTTGTTCATTTAGTTGAATAATAATGCATTACGGCAAAGTTTTTTTAGTATTTAATATAACAGATAACCGCTAACTTTAAAAGTCCATTCTTATCTCTAATAGACCTTTTATAACATATATTTATCCTACATTTTTATGTTGTCTAGTTCAGCCTAGAATTGAAGCTAAAGATGCATTTCTTTGTTCGCGCCCCCTGGCGCTGGCCATATTTAATCCCTTAAGGGCTGAACAAGGGCCAATGGCATTGAGAATTAGACAAAGAAAACAAATACCCGTCGCATCGCGTCGAAGCAGACTGACGCATGCTCCCGCGCAGAGCCCCGCGGGGCAGCCCGAGCTCCGAGACCAAGAAAATTATAGAAAATATTACTAAACTCCTGTAATAATAACATTAAAAATAAAATAAAACAACAAAAAAAAACCCCTTATTTTACCCACTTTTGCGTGTAAGTTTCATATAGGAAACTGATTTCGTCTCCGAGTGCTTGTTCATTTAGTTGAATAATATTTGAAAAAATTGCGAAAAATATTTTTAAATATTAAATATAACAGATATCCGGTAATTTTAAAAGTCCGTTCTTATCTCTAATAGACCTTTTATAACATATATTTATCCTACATTTTTATGTTGTCTAGTTTAGCCTAGAATTGAAGCTAAAGATGCATTTCTTTGTACGCGTCCCCTGGCGCTGGCCATATTTAATCCCTTAACTATGAGAAGCCTAAAAACGCGTTTGCAAAGCCATGCTCACGTGCAACTATTATAAATTAATTACGTATTAATATAACAGTTAGGTAATTATAAGGTTTCATACATAGCGCGACCCCTTTTCCCACAAGAGGTGGCAGAAGCACAGGTACGTGGTCAGCACCAGGATTCAAACCTCGCCTTTATGACAGGTGAGGGTGTAATCACTAGACCACGGAAGCTCTTAGATACGTTTCCGATAGGGTCTATAAGTAGGTAGGTACTTAGGGCATACTGAAAGTTTCTGGATTCCAATAAATGAGACCCGCTATGACACTTGTGATACATTTATTGCTTTTAAAAGTATATTCCCTTGCAATTAATGCAATTTTGCATCTTTGAAACCTTTGGGAAAAACAGTTAGACCACTCATCCTTAGGTACCTCTTCAATGGTTTTGTTGAACACACTCACCACCGCTTCCGGGCCCGTAAATCGTAAACCTCGTAGCTTATCTTTTATTCTTGGAAATAAATAATCGCAAGGTGCTAGGTCCGGACTGTATGGCGGATGTGTCGTCTGAAGTACTACTACTAACGTTAAAAATAATCAGACATGTATAACAATTAAAAATGAGGAATTGGAATTGGTAACCAGCACAGTGTTTCTAGGTATAACGTTGGATTCCAAACTCCAATGGGGTCCACATATTGATAAGCTATCGAACAGACTGAGCTCTGCAGCTTTTGCATGCAGGAAAATCCGTCACTTGACAGATTTAAAAACAGCCAGATTAGTTTATTTTAGTTATTTTCATAGTATTATGTCCTACGGTATTCTGCTCTGGGGCAGTGCTGCTGACATAAATACTATTTTTGTGCTGCAGAAGCGGGCTGTTCGTGCGATTTATAAAATTTATAAAATGAATAATAGAGATTCTCTTAGAAATAAGTTTAAAGAAGTAAATATATTGACAGTCCATAGTCAATATATTTACGAGAATATTATGTATGTCCATAAGAACATTGTTAACTTTCGAAGAAACTGTGATATACATAACTTTAATACTAGAAACAAGGACAAACTTGCAGTGCCCACTACTCGGCTCCATAAAATAAAAAACTCGTTCAAGGGTAATTGTGTAAGATTTTACAATAAACTCCCAAGCACTTTGACAGATCTATCAATTAATAAGTTCAAGAAATACATCAAGCAAAGGCTTATTTCTAAAGCTTACTACAGTATTAAAGAGTACATAGACGATAAAAATGCTTGGGACTGAATTGTTCTAATTAATTGTGAGCATCCTCACTGCCAGAGTTTCTTTTACTGGACACTTGGAGGCCTTTTACACCTCCAAAGATTAATTTAATTATACAACTCTTGACTGTGGGGACCATTTACATCTCCTATTATCATTGTATTATTGACTAAAGAGACTATACATCTCTGTTATTTATATTTTAATTATTTTATTATGACATGAGACTCTTTACATCTCTCAGAAACAATAATTAAGTACTTTTTTTTTTTTTCTGATAATATGATAATAATACCAAATGTTCTGTAAAAAATGAAATGAAATGACATGTGAAAGTGCCCTTGTGGCCTATTTACAGAATAAACGTTTTGAGTTTTGAGTTTGAGTTTTGAGTTTTGAAGCTCCACATTTGAAGCCTATATACGCCTTCGTTAGCTTAGCGGAATGTGCGGACGCGTTATTGTGGTAAAGGACCACATTGCTTCGAGGTCACTTTTGGCGAACTTCTTCGATCACCAAGCAAGTGTTTACGTACCAACCTTCAGTCACTGTCTTGATCTTTGAGTGATATTGTTGTGTAATTCCTGTTTTACCAAAAAAAGAAGCAACCATTTTTTTACCAGTGCTTCGGCTTTTCTTTACTTTGGTCGGCAAATCTTCAAAAGGAAAGACCCATTCTGCCGATTGACTTTTTCTTTCCGGTTCAAAGCAGTACACCCAGATTTCGTCACCTGTAACAATAATATAAAGCCAATGATTACCCTCCGTCAAACTTTGCTATTATTTCACTGCTACACTCCACACGCAGTCGTTTTTAGACCTCTGTCAAATCGTGCGGTATCCATCGAGTACAAAGCTTCCGTACCTTCAGATGAAAATGTAAAATATTTTGCTCTTGACTCATTCCAATGCCTAATGTAGTACGGATTTGTTCACATGTAATTTTTTGTCAGTCATAATTATTTCCCTTACGGTGTCAATATTAATATCGGTAACCGCTGTTGGTGGGCGACCCTCACTTACATCGTCATGGAGACGATTCCGCCCACGTTTAAATTCACTGAACCACGCATACACGGAGCTACGAGAAGGGGCTTCATCACCAAAGGCCATTTGAAGTCTTTGACAACTCTCTTGTAGATGTAATCCAGAGCGAAAATGGTAGAAAATCATAGACCGAAAATTTTTGCAAATTAATTCCATTGTAACAAGGACAATCAGTTTTATGCCGCCATAATGAGAAAACAAACGGCAATCTTGTTTTATTTTATTTTTAAACCTATACTTGTAATATTCCAATCTGTGTTATAATAATGTTTCGAAAATATAGACAACATTTATTATATATTATAAACTAAAACTGAACTATAACTACACTAAACAAAATTAAAAAATTCCATGAGTTCGCTGCTGGGCGGGAGGGTGCCCAAAACGCTGGCACTGTTACCTCGCTGTATCGCAGTACTGATGCGTTGAGCGAGGTAGGCGCCAGCTCTGCGGTCCCCTGACGCTTCGACGAGCCTCTTAGAGATGTCTTTGAGGACTCTTCGAGCGTCTCAAAGCCGAACGGCAAAACAAATAGTCGTCGCCCAGTGCGGCGTATTTGCGGCTTTTGGGACACTCTGCTGCTGACGCCGCAGCGCTGGCTGTGGCTGAGGTTGCCGATAGGTGACACGGTGCCAGCGTATCTAAGCAGGTCGCGTCCCATACTAGCGACCTCCCGCTCTGCCAGGGAATGAGTGTCATTCCGTCCGGCCTCCTGCCATCGTCGCGTGCCAGCCCATTGGGTTCAAGTATTGCTGGCAAGCCACAGCTGGCAAGGGCCCGACGGATGACCGGCCGACCGGCGCTGCATTGGCAGGAGAGGCCGTGGTGATCTAGTTGGTCCACCTTAGCACCGCAGCGGCACCGATGGATTTCGTTTGTATTTACGCCGAGTCGCAGGCAAACGGCGAGGGTAAGGGTGGTACGGTCAAGCAGGGTGCCAATGTGCTTTGATGGGATTGCGCGCAGCCAGTGTCCTGACTCCTTCTCCCTGGTAGCTAGGAGACGAGTACGCACTGCTGGACCACTAGCCATTTTTACCAGATCTTCGCAGGTTTTAATGCATAGCGGCTCGTCCTATAGCCGTTGAGAGTTTAAGTTTGTTGGAAAATTTTGCCTCGGATAGGCTTGCGTCCAGGCATCCCTGGCCTCGGCCAGACAGACACGACCTCCACATCACCGAGTGATAGGTTTATGATTTTACCATAGAGATCACGTGTGCTATGGGCTGAAGACAGGAAGGCCGGCAGCGCCACATCTGAGATTTTCCGGATCCCCAAGCCACCGTGTCTGATTGGAAGGGTGGATTGAGTCCAGCTTCGTTCATCGAGATTAATGTTTAAAATTTTGGTTAATGTACTTTTGGTAATATCGTCTAAAAGGTTGAGAATGGGAGGGTACTTCCAAAGAGGAGAGCATCGAAGGAGGTAGGTAAATTTGGGTAGAAAAAGGCAAAACCGTATGATAGACAGGGCCTTGTGGGGATTTAGGTCAGTCAGTTTGATAGAATTTTGATTGAACTTAGAAATTTGTTCATCCACGAATCTGGGGATCCCGTCCTCTAGAACGGGAGCCCCTGGGAGGCGAAGTGAGTCTTTGTCTAGAATTTTAATGTTAGGGGCAGCTGAGTTGAATTTACAGATGATCTCAGTCTTTTCCGAGAGGGTAATATTATCGGATATGAACAATTCGCATTTCGAGAAATTGAAGCCTGTTTTTTTTTAATCTTGCTGTTTTAATGTATCATTATTATGTATCATATTCGAAAGTGTTCTATTTTTAAAAACCCTCAATTGTTTTTTATTGTTTTAATCATAAATATCCAGTTCCAGAAACTTTTTGACTTTTTTTGGGATCAAACTACAAACAGTTTTCGGATGTTATCCTTAATTTGTGCTATACGCCTTGTTTTTCGCCAAATTTCATGATTCAGGTCAACGGCAAGTACCTATAGGTTTTGATTCCCTTGCGAGTATGAAGCAAATTCAGCAAAATTATGACATAAACGGCGATATTTTTTGATCGCCTTGATGTTTAATTTTTAACCTTAACGCGTTCCTCAGAAAAAGAATCTTGACAGACAGACAAAAATGTAGTTTTCGGATTTTTCCCTTTACCTGTGCTGTAATACCTTGCCATTTACCAAATTGTATGATCCTAGGTCACTGGGAAGTTTTGATTCCCTTGCGATTATCAAGAAAATTAAGCAAGTTCAGCAAATTTGGGACATAAACGGTCGTATATTTTGATGGCGTGGACTTAGAAGTTTGAATTTTTCATAGCTCCAGGGTTCACAGGCTTGAGTAATTGTTATAAATTTCAGTTTGATACCTGCATGCTGGGTTCGGCACGCGCAGCGATAACGAGCGGTTGTGTTATTCACCTTAGACCTTAGCGTATCGCGTCTATACCTACAGTAAACGTTCGCATGTTTCATTTGTTTGCCGAACTGTGCGAACTAAACTTTGACTCGGACTTTAACAAACAGTGTATATGATCCCGCACAAGTGCAAAGCAATAACGGATTACCCAAAATCAACAAACAATGTTGATGTAATAAATGTCACCACTGTGGAGAAATTACCTAAATAAAAGGTTTCTACGACTGGATTGACAAACAAACTAAGATGTAAACATATAAATGCCGAAAATGCGGCAAACAAACATGCGTCGAGATATTCATTCACGCAATAAATGAAGAAAAATGATGGCATTCCTATCAACGAAACTACGTAGGTATTACGTCTACACAACGGACGAATCAATGACCCGACAAGGCAGAGGAGAGCTGTGCAAAGGTCAAAACTGCAAACAACCCACCTATACCAAAGAAATCGATCAAGATAGATTTCTTAACAAAGATTAACTTAACCTGTCAACATTGTGGTACGATAAATGAGATCATAGCAACAAGTTCGTCTCTTCGAGTCGTGCGCAAAGGAAAAATAGTGTGTGAGTGGCTAACATATTTTTTTAAGAGAAAAAACCCGACTTCAAACAGGAAACTAAAAAAAGTAAAAAAAAAATACTTAGCACAAAGCAATTAGTAGTAAGTAAATAAGTATTTAATAATTTTGAGGTCGATGCCAAGTAAAAAACAACTAGGCATAGGTATTATCAATCTCTCTCAACTAAAGGTCATATTAGTAGGTAATTATCACTGAATATTTGTCCTGTGGTAATTATCTTTTAAGCATTCGAAGGCCGCGCACGGCATAAAGTTCACAAAATACGGTGGATATAGTACAACTACGGCACGCAGTGCGCGGTACGCAGTACGCAGTGCTAGAGTGCGCGACCCGAACGCGGGCAGACGCGTGGGGGCAGACTTTGTTAATGCTTGTCTCTGTGTACGCAATTTTTCGATCTCGCCACAACGTTGTGGTCTCAGATAGGTTTTCGTAAATTGCTTTCAATCGCATGGATAGGTTAGGTTAAATACTCGTGTTTTTTATATTGTCTAGTTTAGTTGATTTTGTTTTCATTCTTCGTTACTATCCTTGTTTTACTAACAGATTTTGTGATTTCTTTATTTGTCATTATTAGATTAATAATTGCTCATCCTATTTATAATAAATAATATTACGTTTTTTATCATACCTAGCTGTTTTATTTTCTAAAATTTATTTATTTATTTATTTATTTATTTATTCAGGTAATAAATAAGTTACTCAATTTCTATTCACTTCCGGTTTCAATAAGCAAACAGTTGCGTTACCTGCGTACATAGTTCAATACTTATATCTTATATACTAAATACACAAAACTCTTTTTAAAATTTTCGATGTACGGCCTTGAATGTAGTCCTACCTACTATTTAATATTTTTATTAATGATTAAAAAGGTGTACTCGTGCAAAGTACTGTCGTTGCTTGAAAGAATAGCAGATTATGCACCTCGCATTCAGTAATTTTTACTGCACTCGGGCCTTTGGAACCCTCGCTGGCGCTCGGGCTCCAAATAAGCACTCGAAGCAATAATGAATGACTTTCGGCAACAATCTACACAAACAAATCTAGTAAACAAAAATTTATTAACACATATAACGGTTCACCGTTTGAAAAGATTTAACCGTTTGAATATTAAAAAAAAAATTACAGCTCATAGTGCAACATGACTGTAATGTCTTCGCTGCGGCAGAACAGCGAAAATTCTGTGCTTTTTATATTTTTTTCTAAAATTTATTAATTCTTAATTTCACACTAACAGTTGTAAGACATTATGAAATCCTATTTTTTGACGCAAGAACCATATCAATATTATTGTGTGTGTGTGTGTGTGTGTGTGTGTTTTAGGGCCTTCATCAGGGACATTGGGCGTCGCTTGAGGGACCGAGGCCATGACTACCGCTCCGGAGCGTTCCTGGTGCAAAGGGTCTCACTTGCTGTGCAGCGCGGCAACGCTGCCAGCGTAATGGGTACCTTTGGTCCGGGAGCGTTCTGGGGTGGTTTATTTGTGTAGTTTTATGTATTTTAGATTTATTTATTATTTAAGTAGGTTATTATTATTTGGCTAAGGTTTGTTAGGTATTTATAGATATGAGTTTTTGTTAACCTTTAATAAACTTGATAAACATTGTCAACATGTGTTTGTGTGTGTGTGTGTGTTTGTGTGAGGGTGTGGGTGTGTGTGTCTATGTGTGTGTGTGTGTGTGTGTGTGTGTGTGTGTTTGTGTGTGTGTGTGTTTGTGTGAGGGTGTGGGTGTGGGTGTCTATGTGTGTGTGTGTGTGTGTGTGTGTGTGTGTGTGTGTGTGTGCGTGAGAGAGAGAGAGAGAGAGAGAGAGAGAGAGAGAGAGAGAGAGAAAGGATGTGTCTGTATACAGTGTGTGTCTTCTGAAGGTGTATTACGCAGGTAAATGGGAATTTCTATATCCTTAAGTGAAGGTAAGCTTCGGGAAGGGGATACGACAGATTCGATCTTTACGACGTTTTGAAGATCGGGTCGTAAGATGTACTAAGGTGTTGAAGAAGGTTAGTCTTTAATATAAAAAGTTGACAGACCGTGAGAACTTCACATAGTTGATAGAATTCGGCTGTGGGGAAGTGAATTGGACGTTTTGTTGCTACTTTAAGTACACCTCGTTGTGCAATTTCAAGGGATTGAAGAAAAGTTTTAGCTGCTCCACCCGAGCAGGGGATACAATATGTGAGAATGGACTGAACTAGGGCGTGAAATGTCATTTTAATGATGTGGCAAGAAGCAATATTTCTGATTGATTTGAAAACATACATTAGTTTACGTAGCCTATAAGTGAGAGTTTCAATGTGGGTTTTGAAGGTTAAATGTTTATCCAGGACAATGCCTAGATATTTTATGGTGTCGGTTTGAGCAATACAGGGGCATACACAATTTGGACGGTTGGAAGGTTGATGACGGAGATGTGCTTTAATGATTAAATTTGTTCGTGGTTGGTTTATTGTGGTAATAGAAAAATGAATTTAGTTTTGGAGGTATTGAGAGTTAAGGAGTTAACTAGAAGTCAGTTATGTACGCTGTTAAAGCCCGTCTTCGATATGATTTGTAGATCAGTCCATCAAATAGGAGTACAGTGTCATCGGCATAAGTAATAATGGAACTGTTTGTGAAGGATATGTTACATAGGTCGTTGATAAAGACAAGGAAAAGGATCGGTCCTAAGATACTACCTTGAGGAACTCCATAGGATATCTCTAGCTCATCACTAAGACATTCGCCTATTTTTTCAGTCTGTAATCACTCTGTAAGGTAGGAACGGAAAAGATCAAGTTGGGAACCTCTGACTCCTATTGAAGAGAGACTCCTATTGGGAAGGGCGGGAATAGGAACAGTATCAAAGGCTTTTGCCAAATCCGGAAATCAATAAAAAAAAAAAACAATCAAAAATTAGTTTATTTCAGTAAGTACGTGGAAACAAAAGTGTTTTTTTATTATTATTGAAATGATTGACTATTGTATTTGTTAATCGGAGAACAGCATCTGTAGTGGAGATGTTGCGACGAAAGCCAAATTGATGTGGGGAAATTAAGTTATTATTTTCAAGATAGGGCAGAATTCTCCAATTTATCAGGCGTTCCAAAATTTCGGAAAGAGACGGAAGAACTGCTATTGGACGATAGTTCTTAGGGGAGGACCTATCTCCACTCTTGAAGATTGGATGGATGATAGCCTTTTTAAGAGCAATTAAATGTTAAGTTTCGTAAAAAAGATTATAACTATAACATTTGAATCGAGCTTCAGTTATGTATTGTATTTCTTGCGGAATTTTATTGTAGAAGCGTATACAGTGTCCCATAAAAGAATTACTAACTTTTGTGAGTCTGAACACTGGAAAAGAAAGTTTATGTTTATTTCTAGTTTGCACATTGTGGCGGCTATAAATGGTTTTAAAGCTACTGATATTTTTCCTCACACACATTATGTTTTCATAGATATATTGAATTGCAATTGTTACGATGTTGGTTTCTTTGAAGAAATCACTCAGAGACTCTCTATTACATAGCTTATAAATAAATCGGATCGCTCTCTTCTGCAAAATGAAGATGGTGTCAATGTTAGCAGCCTGTCCCCATTTTAGTATGCCGTACATAATGCTATGGAAATAACTAAAATATACAAACCCAGCAGTTGCAACGTCAGTCAATTCCCTGATTCTTTCAACTGCACATGCTGTGGAGCTAAGTCTATGTGCAAATTTTACAATACGGCGACCCCACTGTAGTTTGGCATCAATAGTGATGCCGAGAAATACAGTTTCATATACTAGTTTTAGTTTGTCTTTTCCCTATACAATGTTACTCTCGATTTACCTTATATTAGGCAAAGTGAATTTTATGCACTTTGTCTTTTTTGAATTCAGAAGCAAGTTATTGGCAGAAAACCAGTCTAGTACTCGCAAGAGAGCATTATTTGTTTCCTGTAAGTCCTTTTCCTGTCTCTTTAGGCATAAAAAAATTAGTGACGTGTCATCTGCAAATAATACTATCTCTGACATACTGACTATTAATGATAATTTACTTAAAAATCTCGGGATTTGGTTTATCTTTGGACTGCGCAAGTTCGACCACGTCTCGCAGTATCGCAAGGAGTTAAAATGGCTGCCGATTCGTCCTCCATCCGGCAAACATCCTCACTCTTCTATTCAACATCTTAACCAACCCTCGATACCCTAGCTTTCTCCGTGAGCTATTTCAATTTCTCCCTTCGGCTCGTCTACGTAAAACTCACACGGTTTCCCTGCTCTCTATACCTCATCACAATACCGTCGCATACAAGCACTGTTTTCGATTGCGGGCGATTACTCTTTGGAACTCACTTCTCTGCACTATCAGAGATAGTCCGTCTCTCCCCGTCTTCAAAAATCGTTTGAAGGAGCATTATCTTTCTCTATCCTAGATTTGAGCTTTGTATATATTAGTTTATTTATGTGTATTTATACTTTTATATAATATTTATGTACTTGTGTATGTAATCTATCTAGCAGTTAGTTCTGTAGTTCAGTAATATAAGTATAAATGTATCTCATCAGAGCACATAGGTCTATCCTGTATATTAAATTATTCATATCAACCTTGGGTTCGTTGGAAGAGATCTCTATTTAGAGATAAGCATGCCTTTGTAGATGTCCTTTCTATTTTATTATATCTTATGTCGTTTGATGTGCGATAAATATATACAAATACAAATAATGTCAGCTTTTTAACCCTCTCTTCTAAATACGATCTCATAAGCTTAGAGCTATTGTCTTGGATGCCGTAGTATTATCTTTAACAGCAATGTTTCGTGGTCTACACAGTTAAATGCCTTGGACAGGTCACAAAAAACACCGACCGCGTCCCTATGTTCTTCCCACGCATTAAAAATATGTTTAACCAACATGACTCCATCATCTGTTGTCGACCGCCCTTTTGTACATCCAAACTGCTGGATATGGAGAATTTGATGCGCATTAAAGTGCGCCAGCAACTGATCCAATATAATCTTTTCAAATATTTTACTCAATACGGGTAGAACTGAGATGGTTCTGAAATTTGTGGGGTCATCCCTATCGCCGCATTTAAATAAAGGTACTAGCCTGATGTGTTTCATGAGATCAGGGAAAGTACTCTTATCTTCACATTAATTGAAGACTTTAGCTAAATGAGGGGCAAGTTCGTCTATCACCGAGCTAATAACTTTTACTGAAATGCCCCAGAGAGCCTCAGATTTTTTCAAATTTATCAACTTAAATGCTTTAATTATGCCATAGGGCTCAATATATGCGATGGGAAATCTTGATTGCACTATTGAACATTGACTTTTAAAAATGATGCAGCAATATCCGAAAACGAGTCTAAAGAAGCCGTAATAACAATTAGAACATTTGTAAAAAGCTGTTCAAATGCGGCCGCGATGCCATCGTTAGAAGTTATTAGTTTATCTTCAATCTTAAGTAAAAAGCTACGGTCTCCTGATTTTGTTTTACCTGATTCTCTGTTGTTAGAATCTTCGTTTTTATGTGTTCGCACTTAGCTTTATAGCAGACGGCCCTAAATATTTTTGAATATAATTTTACATGTTGAATAAAAATTGGGTCATGTGTAGATGCTTTAATTATATTATCTAGAATTTTAATATTAATAGATTTTAATTTAATAAGTTTTAATTATTATCAAGAAATAATTTGGTTTTTATTTTTTATATTGCCGTAAAGTGCATAAAGTTTATCTCTACTTGTACGGATTCCTTTTGTTGCCCTTTCACTAAACCCTACTTTACTATCGCTATTTGAAAGTTAATGTAATTTAAAATAGTTTTCAAAACTATCTGAAAGTTTGTTGAATTAGTCCGTATAGTGATCATTCGCTTTTTGGGTATTATTTTGAGGAGGTAAGCTACTTTGTAAATCTTGTTAAAATGTTTTTTTTTTTTCGTGATTGGCCTACACAAGACCACTTCCTGTGAGACTAAACGATTTACTGTACACTTATTCAAAATTTCAAAACCGCAGAAGACATTATCAAGGCAGTTTGCAGTAGTTTCAGTTATTCTTGAGGGCTCTGTGAAGATGTTGACTACATTGAATGATTTAAAGTTATTATTAATTTAGTATGCAACGGGGATCTCCTCCAGCAACTCAAAGTAGGATGAGAAAAGTCTATTGCTGAGCAGGGGTAGGCCATTTGTACAACACTCTTTTTTACCGAGTAAATACCTAAATAAATAAAATAAATAATATCTACGTAATTTACTCATATATGCTAAACATGAATACTAATATTGAAGTTAACATGTCAAAATAAGGGACAAATAAACATTAATATAAACATTTACAAACAGGCACATACATTGCTTCTGGCCCCACACTGGGATACCCTGTATCGTGGGAGCCAGAAACAGCGACGTCTCACTCATATAAACATCCAAGACCTGTGGATCTATTTCTTTATACCCAGCCGTGGATCGATCCCGGGACCTCTCGCATGGTAGGTAGAGCTACAACCTCAGCGCCACAGAGGTCGTCAAAACAAATGATACTGGTGTATAATATTTTGGCAATAATTGTCAAAATTACAGAATAGAATTATAGAATAGAGTTACAGATCCATTCCACTGGTAAGTATTTTACACTGTCGGCAACACAACGCTTGTCCAAATTCTGTACTGTAAGGATTTTACGGTTACTGTATAATCTGACATCATACTCTGTGAATAGACAACAGCTAGCCAAAAGCATCAGAGAGACCAACAACTTCATCGATACAACTAATTAGCGAATGTAACGAAATGCCTCAATTCTCGCGATCTCCGAATCGATTGGGTTTTTTTTAAAAATGGTCAAGTGCGAGAGCCCGACGAAGTGTAGCATGGCTCCGTATCAAAATCACCGAAAAGGCATCGAATTAGGAGGTAAATTTCGACGTAATTTTAGGTAGGTACATACCTTCGTTTAAGTAGGTACTATACGTCTGTGTGACCTCAATCTTTAGGTTATGGGTGGACCATGGCCTCTCCTGTCAGCACAGCGCCAGCCGGTGGTCTCGTCACGCCAGCCTGAATGACGTAAATCACCGAGCCCTTGGCATCTGTGGCGTGCCAGCCAACCTCGAACCCAATGGCCTAGCGGAATGACGCACATTCCCTGGCAGAACGGAAGGCCTCTGGCTTGGAATGGACATGCCTGGATACGTTAGCGTGTCACCTATTGGAGACCTCAGCCGCTGCGCCGGCGCTGAGGCGGCAACTACAGAGGGCCTCAAACGACGCAAATTTGCCGCTCGAGGCGACGAATATAGAATAGAAATAGAATATGTGAAAATAAAATAATATATAAAAATGTAAAATAAATTTATGGATTAGGTAGAAAAGTAAATAATTGACATTAAAAATAGATTAAATACTTAATAATGGCAAAAATAGAAGGAAATAATAAACACTAGTCATGTTAGGTGACTTAACCGATTTAAGTGCGTCCTTTAAATTCCAATTAAGACAGAATCAGGCATCTGACTTCTACACATCTACTTCTAATTTTTACGCGAGCAATAACATCTATTCTAGACGCCAAAGGGCATACCTTTGGCGTCTAGAACCTCGGGCTCAGGGGCTCTGACCCCCGACTAATCCATAAAGACATATGTTGTACATCATATTTGTATAATATAATAATACAATAATAATACAATAATAATAAATAAAGTCATATCGCAGCGACTCGTCAAAAAGTCAGGAAAGCGTAGAGCTGGCATCTGCCTCGTTCAACTTGTTAGTATAGCGATACAGTGAGGAAATGGTGTCAGCATACTAGACACCCTGCCACCCGGCAGCGACCTTGGGTATTTTTTAAATAGTAATTCCTAAATGTCATCCCGTTTGATATATTATCTTCATAATTATATATACTTACATGCTGTTAATGCTGTATAAGATAGAAGTGTTTCATGAGGTTCGCATCACGTGTTGTGGCAGCTCAAAATAAAGATAGAGATTCCAGATGGATAAACGGTATAAAATGTCCCATTGGCGCCCTTTGGTAACGGAACCCTAAAAAGTTTGTTTACTCTCAAGCCGGTGATTCATTAAACTTATGAGATGAGCACATTCCGATGACGACGACCTTTGTAAGGCCGGCTGCAGACGGTAAGGTCGCGAGGGCAATAGTTTCAAAATATGTTAGGTCCCCTTATTTGGCTCTAGGTATCTTAGGTGTTCCCAAATAAAGGGTAGAGGACATGGGAGGGGCAGCTGATTAAATAAAACGTGTGTGTTCGCATAAATATGCGGCCCGGCATATTTTTGCGGACAAAAGTTAAGTAACATACTTAAGGCTGGGCACTCCGCCAACGGGACATAGATTTCACCTTTAGCTTATTTTTAGAGGAATAGGAACGCAAATGTTGAAAAAGTCTGATAGTCGACATATAGATGACTAACAGAGCAACATAATTTTATTTTCCTTTAACGAATTAATAATTAACAAGCACACACATTCAAATGCGGTGTGAAATTATCAAAAAATATATAGTGATTATCAGATTTTGTGATAATATTGGGAGACTTTTTGGCTTCCTTCATACTCTATCTACCTAACCAGGTGCATTCATAAGTTTGTATTTGGTCAAAATTCAGTCTGTTTTTTTTTTGTTTTATAGGTTTTTTATAATAATGCCACTTTTTGATCCGATAATCGGTGGCATTGGAAAATTATAAAAAAACGCAACTTTACTATGTCACATCAAATCAGAAGGGAATTTGATCAGCTTTTGGAATATAACTAGGATATTTGTTTTTTGGTGACCCTTTCCCCAATAGATTTTGTACACTACTTTACTTGCATTCGATTAATATTTATATTAGGTCGTATATGTAATTACTTGATTGACAGGTTGGTCATATGATGCAAGTCTGTTACATAAGAAGGCAATCGTGTTATAACATAACATAACATTTACAAATAGGCACATATATTACTTCTGGCCCCACACTAGGATACCTGTGTCGTGGGAACCAGAAACAGCGACGTCACAAACATTTATACATCCAGGACCTGATATAACTAATTGGTCTTAGTTAGTTAACCTACATGGTGACCCATTGCTGGACAAAGGCCTCACCGCTTCGAGCCCACACATCTTTAGCTAAAGTTTCATCGATCCAGCTGTTAGGGTTTTAGAATTCCAGTTAAAATCAGGGTTTAACGATGTAAATTATATTTTATTTATTCAACGTCATTTATCAGAAAACGTGTGTAAAGATCACGCGCAGCTAGAAGAGATAATGTGGGGCGACTCAAAAAAATAACAGGATCCGTTTCAAGTGTTTCTCGCATAGTCTAATATAATAACTAATATTTACGAGATAGAAAGAGATAGAATACAGTATTGGAAAAAGATGGATTTATTTGTGTATATTCCAACAATAGCAGGAATTTATCCAGGTCGTTCCTCCATCTCCTTCTGGGCCTTCCTCTACGCCGGTGTCCGTCTGCAGGCAACCATTCAGTGGCTGGTTTCGCCCATATGTCCGGATGCATTTGACAGACTTGTCCAGCCCAGACCCGTTCAAGTCTGGCGGTTTGTACGTCTACGTCGACTATGCCATTTTTGGAGCGCAGTATAGTGTTCTTAACGCGACCTTTACGTTTAACACCTAGAATACTGCGCTCCATCGCTCGCTAGCAAACCTTGAGTTGAGACTTCTGATGCTCGGTCAACGACCAAGTTTGTGTGCCGTGGGTGAGAATGGGCAGGATGCACATGTCGACGAGTGTGTGCTTCAGGGACAGTGGTAGGCTGCCTTTCGTCAGCTCCTTCATGGACCAGAAGCTCTTCCAGGCGATCGAAACACGTCTTTCGATGTCCTGCCTTAGTCTTTATTGGTATCACTAACGAGCAATTTTAAGGACCTAAAAATGTTAAAGGCCTTAGGTAGTACCTAAAACAGTTAGAAATAACCCAATTTAATATAAGTCAGCCCAGGAAAATCGAAAATAATTGTATAGTGAACATAATAATGCATTGAGAGGCTTTTGACATAAGGGCGGTGGCGCCCATATTAAATATTTTGTTTTAAGGATTTAGTTTCAAGGCGCGGAGAACACTTATTCATTTCCCTTTTGATCTAGTTACCTTAAAAATACGGCATGTCATAGATGTTACACCTTAAACGACGGTGTGGCTTGTAAGCTGTATGCCATAATGGAGAGATTGCCAATGAAGCAGTAGCACAGAAAACCCAGCACAAAATAGTACTACGGCAGTATGCCTGAAATGTGAAATTGACTAAGAAGCAGTTTACCATGATTTTGTTACCTCTGCAGCAGTTTGCAATGACAAACTCGCGAGATGTAGAGCGACTAGTTATTATAAGTAAATTTTTACTTAATTTTTTGATGGAGAGGCATTACGTGCAAACTCAAACGTAACCACTCTGTGTTTACTTATTATTTATTACGCCATACCTATGATAATAGCAAATTAGAATCACGATACTTAATTGTATTATTAGATTAAGTTGAAGAGCGGGTTAAACCGAATTATAATACAAGTATTGCGATAAAAATAAGTATTATAAACACCCTTTTTATTTTGTTTACGAAAAAAAATATGTAAATTAAATCACAGCAAGTGACTTGGATTACATTAAGCCATAAAATTATTTAAATAAAATCCTTCAAGTAGTTAATCATTCAAATATCAGCATACGTCTATCATAAACAAAGACCAAATTCCGAAGTATACATTAAATGGTTCTCGTTTATCTAGCTCCCGATATGTTGTTGTTTTCTCACGCGATTCGTTCGGTCATTAAATAATGCTCGTCGTCTGCGGCCGACCTAAGTTTGAATAAATACAACGCCTTGATAACCCGGCCACTCAGTCGTTGCTTGAGACTTCAAGAGGACAGACAATTTACGTGATATAAAGAAGCGATCATTCATTTGTGCAATACGCGTTACAACGTCGGATAACTTGAGTTTTTATACGATCTTAACAATTTTGGAAGATGTACAAAGTGGTTCCGTTGTTTATGCTGGTTACTATGGTAACGGCTGCAGTGTACAGAGGCAAGTTACCGGAGATTCCGAAGGAGCATGGTGAGTTTCCACTAATTTCCCGGAGTTTGTAAATTAAGCAATATTTAAAATCAATATCAATTGTGAAGAATCCTTCATATCTCTACGGTGGATAGATAGATAATCAATTTGAACACTGTTAAGGCGATGGATACTGTTAAATGCCCAACTTTAAAGCTCCTCATTCCTCTTATAGGAGACACTTCTCATATCCCGAAAAAAATGAAGAAATCCTTTTCCATAAATATTGTAGTTTGAATATAATTATAATATAAGTTATATTAAGTCAGTGCGAACTACATAATGGTGTTTTTCACCTAAAACTTACCTTGAACTTGGTATTTCCTGGGATCTAAAAATAATATTGATACGGTTATTGCTCCAAAATATAGGTGTCTATTCAAAATGTCTAAATAATTGAAGTTTGAAATTAAGAAATGATCAATTCTATAATAGGGCTACGTCACTTTAACAGTTGAGATTGAAATGATTCGTTAGTAGATTACACAATCGATTTTCGATAATACAGCGTCACCCATTTTACCATACGGAGTGGCAGAGGCACAGATCTGCACACGTTTAACCATTTATTAAATATACACTCTACTTTGACAGGGAACTAGTCCATCGCCTTAGTATGGATGTATGAAGGTTTTGGGATTAGATTGTGTGATTGTTTTTTCTAGGCAATGCATTTTCATAAGAACATTCATATAGATTCTTTTGTTTTGCATAGAAAATATAAAAGTATAGTTACAAGAAATGCAATGTTATACGCAAAGGCGAGTTTATATCCAAAGAGAGATTTCTTCCAGAAAACTGAAGCAAGATAGGAAAGTTTAGTATGTTTCTACCATTCTAATCTTCATCAGATCTTAAATATTCTACTGCGTAACCAGCGGCCATTATAGTATCATCTTTGCATACTTGATCATTTGCGTATTTTCTCAAGAGCCATTAAGTGATACTTTCGCAAGTCTGTATCCAACCAGTTTTGTTTATATGTTGTCCATATGTTTTTTTATTAATACATTAATAAACTATGAAAATGTCTCCTTTGACGTGAGCACAGTTGCTCAAACATTTAGCTAGGGCCCCGAGACTCAAGACAATATCTATATTGCTCTTAATGTCGTAAAACTACAAACAAAATATCATTGCTATAATTGCTGAAAATCATTGCTGACAAGCCAAATACAGCATTTAACACCCTTTGCAGCAATCTATACACTATTGCTGCTCATGTTTCCTATAACAATTGAGTCCCCGTAATTCAATCGTCGGAAGCAACGTAGCAGGATATCATTTAGAGAATATTATTATTCGTTTTAAAACCTGTGGCGATTGCGGTGCACACGCGTGTAGTTTTTATAGCGTTATTTTTTTCGGGGAATACCCTTGACACAAACTGAGAGCATTGTCCTTTTGGACAATAAATAATACTTGAATGCGAAGGTCGATTTACAAATACACGGACAAAAAACTTACGGATTCGTTAGTTACGGGTTACTTAGTTGTATTTAAAAAGATGACATAATAGCTTCAAGTCTTTCCCATACGGTGTATTTTAAATCTGTTACATTACACAAAAGACAACTTTTACTGAAAGTTTTGATAAACATTCCCAAAGAAACAATTAGAAGCCTCGGAGAAGCGTTACAAGGCGAGTGAACATTATGCTTTCAGGAATAAGGGCCAAAACAAAACTGTAGGGAATTGTCACACATGCCTAACATTCTGTGGGCCTGATACCACCTACCACACGTACTATTAATTATTCTGTGCTACCACAGACATATAATAGATACCTACAATAGTTCTGACCTAAGGCTTATCAGGTAGGTAAGTTTTAAGCCAGAAATGCAATGAATAACTTTAGTTATTAACCTGGTAGAGCAAGTTATCTCACCTCGACCAGGCAGTGGAAAAGCAACTGGTTTTATTTAAACCACCGCCTCATTGGTTGGCTGACTTACGTATGTAACCTGCTTTAGAAACTCATTTGATACAGAATCATCGATAAATAACAATATAATGTGGGGTCGGAGTCTGCGAGCTGTTACATAAAAATCGGTCAAGTGCGCGGCAGACTCTCACACGACTGGTTCCGTACCATCTTATAAGAAGAAAAAACGCAAAAAAACACAGCTCACAAATGAGACACCTTTAAATTCAAAAATTGCGTGTAGTTCTCTTTGTGTTGCTGTAGCGGCAATAGAAACTTACTTTCTGTGAAAATATCAGCTCTCTATCTATTACGGTTCATGAGATACAGCCCTCCTGATGGACAGACGGACAGACGGACAGCGCGGACTCTGAGTAATATGGTCCCCTTTGGTACCCTTCGGGAACGGAAACCTCCCGAAGGCGAAAGTTGCTACCAAACTATTTTAACTTAGGTATAGGTTATAGGTACCTTTTCTGAAGACTACAATCAGAAATATCTTCAACGTACTTAACAATAAAAAAACATGTGTTTGTACTGGTATTTGTGGAATCAAAACTACGCCAATGCCACACCGTGAGAGAAAAAGGTGTGTGTTTTTGACTGATACAATTTTATGCATATGCAGCATTCTTGAGTCGCATATCAAATTATATTTTGAAGTCATCACGTAATGACAAAATTATATAAGGAGGTAACATCATTAAATGTATAATTCATTGCAATTTTATTCATATTTGAATCACTATACCTATAATATTATAGTGATGAGATTCTTCGGACTTTATCGTTTATACTTTATTATCGTTAATCACTTTAATTTCCTGTTCCGCCTAATACCTACTTCGTTTTTCCGGAATGGTCCAATAAAGTTGGACTTGGAATTTATTGAAATAACTTGAGTCAAAGTAAATATTTTTCAAAACATGGGTGAGTAATCTTAATTTAAAGACCACTACCAACAGGATATGGTATGGGATTAACTCTTAATAATAAATTTGTAATACTCTTTTTAGGGTTCCGTACCTAATGGGTTAAAACGGGACCCTATTACTAAGACTCCGCTGTCTGCTTGTCTGTATGTCCATCTGTTTCCAGGCTGTATCTCATGAACCGTGACAGTAAGACAGTTGAAATTTTCAAAGATGATGTATTTCTGTAGCCGCCAAAACAACAAATACTAAAAAACAGAATAAAATAAATATTTAAGGGGGTTCCCTGTTATACAACAATTATTTCAATACCACATACAAACTTATAAATGCACCTGATGATGAACATGGAATGTGAAAGTAGCCGCACCAATAACTTTTTAACAACATTTTGCTATGTCAAATCCAAACTTTTCACTCCACACCATCCCTACCATTGCACCGTGGTACGGAACCCTTCGTGCGCGAGTCCGACTCGCACTTGGCCGGTTTTTATGTTAATAGTCATCCCAGTACACCCCAAGATACATTTTTGCACTCACAAACGACCATCCACGAGAGTACCTATATGTGGAGATTGTTTGGGCCCTGTCTTCGCTCACCAAGAAATATAACATCGGCTTAGATATTCTTGTAGTAAATCATATAATATGTAAAATAATGTGTAATAGGGATAAGTATATACCTATAACCTGCTTTGTCATCTATTCTTTATGAAGCTTTGTTATCAGCCAAGAAACTGAAACAAAATTCTTCGTAACATCAAGACTTATTCATTCAGGCTTATGTTTGGATGCTGTTGGTGTTGGTGGCGACGATCATTTGTATGGTACTTTATTGAGTAAAACTGTAATAATAATTAAACTTAAATATCTTTAAATAATACGTATATTCAAATTGTGTTGGTGGGTAATATCTTCATGAACGTTATCTCAAAATAAAGACACTTAAATAAATATTGTACAGTCAAGGTTTGATTGTTCATCAAGGTTGAAATTATGAAGTTATTCAAAATTACTATAATGTTTAAATGTTGGAGGTGACAACAATCATCATTTAATTAATCAAAACTTGATGTGCTTGATTATCTTATCTTTCAAGGATTTATTCGTGTATTAAACGGGGCTAATGTTGGTGCATACCTTTATGGGCCCCTGCCACCCGGTAAGAGAAAAGGCGCCGTGTATGTAACAATAGAATGTTAGTGCAAATTACACAATTAGTATCGCTACACCATACTTTATGGACGTTTCAAAACGCCTTTTGCACGGGGAATACGGTATGGTATACCTTAGCAAACTTAGCGTGCTAATGGGCTACAGTTTCAGCCAGCATTGACAACACAATTATCTTTTTTACAGAAAACTAATGTAGGGCTAAGGAATGGCAGGAGAAGTTTGGTCATAAACTCATAACTGTCATGAAAACAAAAAATAAGATTATCAAAGTTACATAATGGAACTACGATACAAGAAACATTATTTCCATAGCGTGGTTCACATCAAGTAAAAAGAGGAAATTCTTTCGTAACCCAAGAAAAAAGCAAAGAACTATCAGTCAATAGACAGAAAAAATGGCGTATGGGCGTTTTTGGCGTCTTTTTTGAAAGGTTGTTGCGCATATACGAAATGTATATGCGCAGAAACCTTTCAAACGACTCAGTTCAGAACTACACCCAATTTGAGATAGACGCATGTTTTGGTTATTTATATTTCGTGCACCTTTTAAGTTACTGTTGATATAACCGAATGGTTCCTAACTGAGATGCCAAAACAACTTTTGTTACCACTTGGGGTCTGTGTACATTTGACCCAGTTTCGTTTGTGTGCAGCAACCTTTTCAAAAGATGCCAACCCGCTTTAGAATTTGCCCAGTTCCCTTTAAAATAACTTTAAAAAGGCAACAAATATAATGATCAACAAAATATTTTTTTCTTACCCAAAATGGGTAAATGGTCACCAAAAGTTGCAGAAAATATCAGGGCAAAATACTGCGGTAGCTTAGGTGAAGGGTAAGGGCTTTATCCTTCGTGTGTGGTTGAAGATGTAAGAACAACAAAAAATACTCATAATATAAACTTAAGTACACAAAACATAAAAAGAAGTTTGGTGATCATTTATCCAAACACAATTTGGTTATCATTACTAATTCTGGCAGTCATTTCGAATTTATTAAAAAATGCTGGAACAGATAATTTTAAAAACATTTTCTCTCTCTTTTCAGCGCACAAGAATGGCTGCTACATAGCTGAGCTGAATGACGTCATACCTTTCGGTGAAGAGATGACTCCAGTAGGACAATGTGTCAGCATCGACTGCGGACGACACGGGATCAGCTATGCGACGTACGTTACTGCACTTTCTTTAATCAACCAACTGCAAGTTCATAAAATCTTAGAAGTGATGTGATAGATAACCTAAAACTTCATAAAAGCCCCTTTTTGAAACACTGGGTTTTTTTTTTTGAAACCTTATTTATTTTATAAGCCATAGATCTTATGATTAAGTCAGCTTAAAAATAATTAACAAAGTTACAGTGCTTACAGTATTACTTTAACAAAAAAAAATTACATTAAATAAATCTAAAATTGGTTAGTTACATAAGTATTTTGTAGTGTTCCCATCTGAGATTCAAAGAGGTTATCAAGAAACTTAAGAATCTGTTACTATACTCGACAGAACACTAGGGATGTTACCAAAACAATTGGAAAGAATCAAAATTGAACAAAGAATGTCAAAATCTAGCCAAATTTGCTGCATACAATTCACAAAAGTTTGAAGTGTGTATCGATTCATTAGATTAATCGATGTTTTTAAGCAATATTCCCTCACTAACAAGCTAAGACTGACACCCGTCAAGCACCGATTTATCTTTTTCATACTGTAATAACGGAATTATCAGAGGCCCTGATATAACAGCTTGAAATCTTCTCACATAGTTAGTACTCAGCCCGATTGAGTCTCGAGTTTTCTTACATGGGATCGAGGAAAAAATGTGCACTCTCTCTCCAAACAGACTTACAGAAAGGCTGACTTCGTGATTTTCTCTTATAGGTATTCTCATAGAAAGGCGAGATCCAATTTAGTGATTATAATAGTATGTACAGATCGGTTAACTAAAGCTTGCACGGTACTCAAACTAATGCAATTTCACTATACTTAATGTTTAAAAATGAATTATTTTATTCTTGCCTCAAAGTAGGTAAACAATCACACATGTGATACGAATGCATAAATATCACTTCATATTTATTAGCAGTAGCAAAAGCAAAACAATACCTGTCTCCATCATACTCATAAGTTTGACCGCGCGCGAAAGAGACAGAAAGACTATTCTTGATGCCCATGCAGTACAAGCTCACGGCCGCGCGCTTATTCACAGACATTGCACAAGCACAACGTGTAAATGTGTTGAGCATGCCAGCTTTAGTTCACTGATCTATACTACGCCACAAAGTTAGCTTGGCACCCGCGATGAATTCGTTTCTACTCGTCGTCTCGCTCGCTCTCGCCCTCGAGGCATTAATTGGACAGTGACGGAGGCTATCAGACGACGTTATCAGAGCGAGGTGCCAAGTTCATTTCAGGTTCTACTCGTACTACCGTAGGAACCTACTTAGTTAAACCCTATAGTTTTATTTCAATACATGTAACTCACCAAAAATCACTTAACTTTCAGATGCGGCATTGTAGAAGCCGAGCCACCATGCTACGTCACTAGGGGAAACCCCTCAGCAATTTACCCTGACTGCTGCCCTACAGCCAAGTGCGAGCAGGACAACCTAATAGACAACGCTATCATACCAACTTATTAAACTATGCCATCCAATAATTCGCGTCCGTGGCCTAGAGGTATTTGCAAATTGGAAAAAATCGTGCGGGTAGCGACATCTGGCCGAGACGGGTACTGGATGGGTGTCCGTTTCTGTGTGGCATTTGCCTCGGATTCGTGTTTCGGATGGCACGTTAAGCTGTAGGTCCCGGCTACTGTCGCTACTCGGTGGAAGCAGTCGTAAAGCTGTGTCAGACGCCATAATAGGGCAGCTTGATAAGTTCTGACAGTCGGGGTGGCTACTAGCCCGACAACCCTCCGTCGACCCGCACTGAGCCAGCGTGGTGGAGTATGACCCAATCTTACTCATATCCGGGTAAGGGCCGGTGTCCCTCGGTGGAAACACCGGCCCTTACCCGGCTACATTTGTTGTTATTTTATATTCAATAAACCGTTTCGGTTTCGACTATTTAGGCCAGACAGATAGAACGCCAGTTAGCATTATTCTCGGATTAACTCGCTTTCTATCGTTTGGGCCTTAGAAGCCTTAAACGTACGAAGATGAGGTTTAAAAGCATGTCCAGTGAAGCCTCTTTCGTCTTTCTAAAAAATATTTTGAAATTGGTGACATGTTTTTTTAAATAAAAAAAAAACATTATGTGAATAATTAATTATCGTCAGTATTTAATCGCACATCAAAAATATTGATTTGAACAGAAAAAAAGCATCAGCAAACACATTTTTAATGTTTTAAATATTTTATATGTACTCATGTTTGTTTTAAGTATTTTTTGTTGTTTTTTCATGTTCAACCTAACACGAAGGATACCCCTAAGCTACCGCAGCATTGTGCAAATCAGTATTTTTGATGTGCAGTTTGATATTTCCCATTAATTATTAATAAATCATGAAATGATACTCGCACTAAATTAAGAATGTAACATGTCTCCACAGAATAGCGATCTACGAATCGTTACAAGAATGATCTGAACCTTGACATAATGATAAAAAAATAGATTTGCATTATTTATGAACAACATTTCAGATTCTTGTTTTTATTACTCTGAGTGAAGTTATAAATTACCTCATTAAATAGTAATGATAATTTTAATTCGCAAGTAAATCTCTAATGAAATAAAAAAGATAACTTTTCCAATAAAATTATTGTGGTCGACTGAAATGTAAATCTAAATTAACTCTAAGTTATAAATTATTATGCTTAATTTTAAGTAAGCACTTTAAATGTACATAACATAGTTTGGTTGGACTTATTTATTAATAATTGTAGTAAGAAAAAATGTTCCTGACAAAAATATATTCGAAAATCGTGAAATCGTTATGAGAGAAACCGCTGATTCCCGTGCTCAAAAATATTTGTATTTTTTAGTGATCAGCTTTGAATTTTCAAACCAACACGGCATCTTCTGTTTTTGTCATAGCGTTAAAATTATGAGACGCTAGCTTGCCACCAAATCGATATTAATTTATTCGATATTTATTTGATTTATAACATAATAAAAAGTCTTATAAGATACCTGATATGTAGTTTTCATTTAATCTTGCTCATTTAAACAACCTTAGGCTCCTGTCCTGATTTCAAGAATATCAAAGGCGTCTATTCTTTTTTTCTTCCCTTACTAGCACCCGTGACCCGTTGACCCTGCCCTATGACCCTATAAAGCTTACTTTACGAGCTTTGTCTAGCGCGCTAAGCAAAGCGATAGATTCTTCTTATAGCAAACAAGGTGCTATTTGTTCAACTAAGTACGATTACTTTAACTTCACCGCTGGATACTTCTCGGTATTAGTCGCTGAAAGCCAAAGTCAAAGTCGGAGTCAAATTTCTTTATTACTGTAGAAATCTGCATATAATCTCTACTCAAATATACATAATAATTTCACAGAAAAAGTTTAAACAAATCATAAATATATAGGTAGTAGTTATTTAAATAATCAGCCAAATACAAAACATCGAAAATCTATTTGTATGAAAATACGTGTGTCCCCCTACAAATCCGTTCATTCAAACTCGATGATTTCTATAATGTTCAATAAAACCAAACCGAAATTTTACTTTCATATACGAGGTATTAAGCTTCAATTTACATTGCCATTTTAGTAACTCGTTCATAAAATCGAGAGAAATCTTAATTTCAAACTTGTCCCAGAAAAAGTTCCAAATCTGTGTTACAAATGTGTGCATCAAGATGTCCTGGAAGCTTGAAATTTAGCAAAGAGGTGTATCATGAAGAGCATATTAAGAGAAAAGTCTAAAAACAGTTAAGTGATTAACGTAATTGTAATATATTATATATATATAATAGATTACAATTGTATAATGCAAGAATTGTATTTTAGTATAATTTATCTAACTTATGTACAAATATTAAATGAAATAAAAAATATATCTCAGATCGCGGCCGTCGAGAGGCAGAGTGCCCAACATGCTGGCACCATTGCCTCGCTGTATAGCCAGGCTTATGCGCTGGGCGAGGAAGGTGCCAGCTCTTGGATCACCCGACGCTTCAACGAGTCTTATCGCAATCACTTTAAAGACTCGCCTTGCGTCAGTTCCCCACGGCCCGAAGGTCTCCACGCCAAACGGCACAAATATGTAGTCCTCCCTGAGGGCGGCATACTTGCGCTGCTTGAGACCCTCCGCAGAGTCCGCCGCTGCGCCGGCCCTTGAAGAAGTCGCTGGTAAATGGGATGGCGTTAGTGTGTCAACACATGTCGCATCCCACACCAGCGACCTCCCATGCTGCCATGGAATGAGCGTCATTCCGTCGGGCCTCTTACCGTCGTCGCGGGCTATGGCTGGGGGTTCGAGAACAGATGGCAAGCCCACGTTGGAAAGGGCCCGATGGATGACGTCATTCAGAGCAGCATGTCTAGAGAGACGGCCAGTGCTGTAGTTGCAGGACAGGCCGTGGTGTCCACGTTGGCACACCCTGGCACCGCAGCGGCAACGATGTATCTCATTAGCTTTTACCCCCAGTCGTAGACAGACGGCCAGCGACAGGGTGGTCCTTTCAAGCAACGTGCCAAGCTGTCCGGAGGGGATGGCATGTAGCCAGTGCCCTGACTCTCGCTCCCTGGTTGCGAGCAGACGAGCATGCTCTGCAGGGTTAGTTGCGGCGTTAAGGAGGCTCTCACGCTTTTGGAGGCAGAGCGGCTCATCCCACAACCTTTGGGATTTTGAGTTTAGTGGGGAATTTTGACCCGGACAGGCTTGCATCCAAGCGCTCCTCGCATGGGCTAGGCACGTAACCTCAACATCACCAAGTGATGGGTTAATAATTTACCGAAGGGGTCAGGTGTACCATAGGCCGAGGACAGGAACGCTGGAAGCGCGACATCTGATATATTTCGGATCCCCAGGCCACCGTGTCTTATAGGCAGGCATGCCTGCGTCCAGCTATTGTCATCGAAACTGCAATTTAGGATGTCTGTTAGGGTTTTTTGTATGAGGTGATCTAGAAATAAAAGGGAAGAAGGGTATTTCCATAGTCGGGCGCAGCGGAGGACATACGTCAATTTAGGCACAAAGAGGCAGATGCGGATGATTGTAAGGGAGATGTGGGGGTTAAGACTTGTCAGGCTGTCAAAGGTCTCCTCGAATTTGGAAATTTGCTCAGTTATATAGCTGGGGATCCCATCCTCTAGGACTGGAGACCCCAGGAGGCGAAGTGATTGTTCGCTAAGAATTTTGATGCCAGGTGCTAAATTGTGAAATTCTTGTTCAATTATTATTCTTTGAGATGATTATAGGTTTTCCGGTAAATAAAACTCGCACTTGGAATAATTTAGGACTATCTTGCCAAATTCAGTTTTCAATGTTTTTAAATCTATTGATTAACGATTGAAAAAAAAGCCGAGAAGTGTCGAGTGTGAAACTTTAACATACTGATCACGACTCAAATAAACCGGCCAAGTGCGATTCCGTGTCACACATGAAGGATCCCATACCGTCGTCCAAGAAAAGCCGCAAAAAATCTGGTCTGTAATATAGTATAAAAAATATAAAACCCCTTTAATTTGAAAAATTAGGTCCAGTACATTATTTGTTACTGTAGCGGCTAAAGAAATACACATTCTGTGTAAATTTCGACTCGCTACAGTTTTACAGTTTATGAGATAGAGCCGACTGACAGACTGACAGACAGACAGAGACGGGTGGATGGGCGGACGAACGGAAAACGGAGGTTTCGAAACCCTGAAACCAAAAAAGAGCAAAAGTGTCACGTCCTTCCTTTGCGGGGTGGAGACACAGTTGCGCGCCCACCTATAGCCAGTTTTTCGATACTTCATTAGGCGTGACAGGGATCTAGTCCATTGCCCCAGCTTAGTAGGAAACATCGTGAGATAACTAGCATATTGGAGATGACTTATTTGTGTGAGGGTCAATTTAGGACGATCACTAGCCCAATGAGCTGTAGCTCAATGCTGTTTCTCTTGACATATCCAGCAGCCTTTCGTTACAGCAATGAGAGTAGCTATATCAATACTTATATAAATAATAATAATAATAATAATAATACCTTGGACACTATTTACACACATTGATCTAGCCCCAAACTAGGATTCCCTGTATCTTGGGTACTAGACAACGATACACATACTTATATAGATAAATATTATACTTAGATAGATAAACAACCATGACTAGGGTACAAACATCTGTTCTCATCAACAAATATTTGCCCCCATCGGGACTCGAACCCGGGACCCTTGGCTTCGTAGGCAGGGACACTGCCGACTCGGCCATTCGGGTCGTCATAATAATAAATAATAATAAAAAGGTTATCCTTACCATGTGTATACCAATGAGAGGAGGTGGAGGGGGGGGCGAGAGGAGCCCCTTTTTATTTTATTTTATCAAAAGCAGCAGCGGGACATAAACCGTGTCACCACAAAAAATATTAAGGGATTAAATATGGCCAGAAATGCATCTTTAGCTTCAATTCTAGGCTAAACTAGACAACATAAAAATGTAGGATAAATATATGTTATAAAAAGTCTATTACAGATAAGAATGGAGTTTTAAAATTACCGGATATCTGTTATATTTTCTTGAAAATATTTTTTGCAATGCATTATTATTCAACTAAATGAACAAGCGCTCGGAGACGAAATCAGTTTCCTATATGAAACTTACACGCAAAAATAGGTAAAAAAAAGGGAAAATTTTTGGTTGTTTTATTTCAATTTTAATGTCATTATTACAGGAGTTTAGTAATAATATTTTCTATTTTTTTCTTGGTCTCGGAGCTCGGGCTGCCCCGCGGGGCTCTGCGCGGGAGCATGCGTCAGTCTGCTTCGACGCGATGCTACGGGTATTTGTTTTCTTTGTCTAATTCTCAATGCCATTGGCCTATGTTCAGCCCTTAAACAGCGTTTAAGGGCTGAACATAGGCCAATAAACTAGCTCAAAACAAACGTCAAATCCCATACACTTTTGTTTTTAAACAAGTGTCGAACAGTAGTTTATTTTTTTGTGGTAAGGCCCATAGACTTATTAGCGCTACTAATTAGGGATGTCGCGAACATTCGGATTGGCATTCGCATTATTTTGAAATTTCGCATTAGCATCAAAAGAAGCGTGTTTTGCGAATGCGAATGTGTGTGCGAATACGCGGGTCACGTCGTATCGGACCCGGCAGCTGGTGAAATACCTATTTTTTCTGAAATAAGATATGCCGCTTTAGAAAATTGATTGCTAAATACGTGTGTAACAATAGCTGTGTAACTCTATTAAAAATAAATAAAAGCAGCAGCTGCACAATTAGATGTATTGGCGCTGCTAATTCATTCTTGCGTGGTTAACATGTTTTGAGTTCAACAAAATCAAATGGCAAGCCTAAACGTGCAATTCCAAAACGAGCGTAGTAGTTACCTATGGCTGTCACGCTCACTAGCTAGGTAACAACGCTCGCTGTCTCGCTCCCGCCCCCAAGCGACACGTCGTTGGCAATGGCAAAAAAAGGGAAACAATTAGTTCAAGGAAGGATTTGTCTGCAGGTTTACGTATTTCAGCTAATGAACCCTTTCTTCCTTGACTTGACGTGGGCAAAGCCGCTGGCAAAATATTAATGTTCCAATATGAAAATACTTTTATCTAAAAAGGTACGGAACAAAAGCGGAAAACATTTTAATTTTTATCTGCATCGATGCATACTGATTTATATGTTTTGTGATTTATGTCAAAATCCTTTTATCTATGCAAACAGTACTTCATCGGAATTTCAGTTATGTTATGTACAGACATACTGGTTTGATGTACTGTAAAGTATTTTTCAGCGTTTGTGATACACATAAAATAGATAGGCACAAAGAAAACACACTAATTATGAATAAAAAATTAAAAAATATCCCACAAATTAATGAAACCTAAAAAGACAAAAATTTCATTGACTTGTTTCCTTTTTAGGCTGGTTAGCTTTTGCACCACTGAATCATCGCAGTGAAGACTAATACTTATTACCAAAGACTGTAATAAAATCTGTACAGAGACACAGACAGACAGAATCCAACCGTTTGGGAGCTACGGTGCCACAAATAGACGATGATCCAAACTTATTACTTTTTTCGTCTACATTTTATTTTTTATTTTATTTTATTGTATTTGGAACATTGCCGCATTAAAAGCAATCCAATTTTCTGAGAGCTGCCTTTAAGCCATCATTGCAGGCTACGACATCACGCAAAATAGGCCTAATTTAAGACGTCGAGTTGCGGCATAACAGCCTGCGATTAACTATAACTATAACCTGTCAAGTATCAACAGTTTTCCTGTCAGTTGATAACGTGGCTGACGACTCGGACACAAATTACTCGGACACTGTGTTGGATTGACACATTTTAATTTTAATACATTTTAGTGACGATTCGGACATAATATTGATGCTGTTTTGTACAGTTAGATAAAAAAGCTTCAATAATTGATATACCTACCTGCCTCATGGGGTAAAGTAAACACTCATCGCCCTGCTGATAAACGTTAATCATACCTATCACACCTCAACGCTTTACTGATTTAATTTATGACAATGTTATTGACTAATATGGATAATGGTTATTATGAGAGTAAAGACTGGATAAGATTTATGTATGTAGTTTATTGAGTTGTAATTTAAGGTTGACATTACCAAGGTGACAGTTTCATGATCCCTTTTGCGGAGGAGGCGGAGAGTCTATGGCGGGCTCATTGTCCTGTGAGCGATATCCCGGAGCAGAAGGGTAGCCAGCGCGCCTGGGATGAGACGATGTGCACGGTGGCTCGCGACTAGCTCATCGCTGGGTGCGTGGGGCTGGAACTGGCGCGGATGCGGGCGGTTACAGAACCGGACTCAGGAGCGTGGCTTCATGCACTGCCTTCTCCACATTTGGGAACCCTCCTGGACAATCATACTTTGCGCATCTCTGTCGCTCTAAGTTTGGGCTGCTCTATCTGCCAGCCGCATCATTGTGTGTGTGGCGCGTGGGTGGACGGCCTGGGCCGTCACGGTCTCCCTGCCTCAGGAGCGCCGGTAGGTTTTCGCGGCACCATGCTATAAACGACATTGTCCGGAGGGCGCTGATCTCGGCCAACATTCCGTGCGTGCTGGAGCCTCCCGGTCTGTCCCGCTCCGATGGGAAGCGGCCAGACGGCCTTACTTTGGTTCCGTGGGAGAGAGGGCGCTCTCTCCTATGTGTCTGCACCTTTGCAGCGTCACATGTAGCTTTGACTACCGCTTCCGCTGGCGCTGCAGCAGAATCTGCTGCAAGGCGCAGGCGCACTAAACATGCCGCTCTAATGGGGAGTTACATTTTTGTACCTTTGGCTGTGGAGACGACCGGTGTTTGGCATGTGGCAAAGTTTTTATAAAGGACTTGGGGCGCCGTCTGCGTGAAGGGGGTTATGACTACCGCTCCGGGGCATTCCTTATGCAGAGGATTTCCTTAGCAGTGCAGCGGGGCAATGCCGCTAGTGTCATGGGAACCTTTGGTAGGGAAGTGTCCCAGGGTGTGATTATTTAGTTAAGTTATAGTCGTTAGCTGTATACTTATCTTATTTTAGTTTAGCAAGTGTTTAAGTTTATTTTTAAGTAATTGACGAAGCTTCCTGCAGATAAATCGAATCGTAAATTATGTTTTGAACAATTGAATTTAATAAATGAAGAATTTAAGGTATGTTGTACACATCGGTCTACCCGTGCTCTGCGATTAACCTATCTCATCCTGACATGGTTTGCTGGAAGGGTTCTTTTGTTAGAGATAAGCTCGCCTTTGTACAATATTTTAATGTATATCTTGTCGATATAATTATTTGTGTGCAATAAAGAAATTATGAAAATTATAACTGGGCAGTGGCGACCGACACCCCTCATAAGATTGGTTGGTCTGATTTACGCACAAGCCCATCGAGTTGTACATCACTGACTTACTGTTCAAATGTTTCAATGGTCTTACTTTCTCATAGATACTGATTTAGGCACTACGGCGATATGGTTGGCATTTCACAACTTTCTGAACCTGATTTACGTATTACGGAAACACGAATTGTGATTGGTTATTCAGAGCATGATTAAGAATTATGAACACAAGTTAATACACATCATGAAATGCACAGAGATTGTAAGAGTATCAACAACAATTATGGATCTCACCCGGGTGCGTCTTCTGAAAAGCCCGTGGGGTACAACGCTTGGCCGCGATGTCCCCTACGGGCTTTTCAGAATTTCGAACCGCTTGAAAAGCCAGAGCGCTACAGCGCGACGCTGCGTTGTACCACGTTGGGTTTTCAGCGCTCACATTGACAATTCATCGCTTGAATAGCCCGTGGGGTACAACGCGTGCGATCTGCGACCCATGCATGCACTAAGCGAGACAGAGAAAGAGAATTATCGCACCAAGCGCGTGCGGTGCGACGCAATATTATTAGGCAGTTTGGCAATGTGCGTTACAAGGTCACCACTTCTCACCGGTGATTTGTGGTCGTTTTGTTTTGATGCAGTTATTGTTATCTTAGAGATGTGCAAAAAAATTAACAATGTCTTATTATTCTCGGATGAGGATTTTGAATTTTTTGTATTTGATAATGGCAATAGTGGAGAACAAAATTTCTCGTGTGGGTTGGGTGGGAACTGGAAAGCAAATGTTACGAAGAACAGTGTGATAAGTTAATCAAAATATTGTCTGCCAATACACCAACTGACTGAAGAGACGAAATCCTAACTATTCCTAACCCAATGCGATACGTTTTCAGAAAAGAATATGGTGTCAACATGCACGCACATATCGACAACGTATAGGCCTGTTTTTGTTTATATAGCTCTACCTATTTTGTGTATCTATTTTTTACGTTTAACACGCTCAGCGCCAGTGTATATTTAATGATACACCATAGGGTGCTTTTTCACAGGCCAGTGTATACCTATAATTTTATAGTATTTTTTTTTAAGAAAAACTACATATTTCCTTTATATTTTAAGATATTTACACCCCAAAAACACAGGCACATTCTCCAGGGCAACGCTTTTGAACGCGCTACTAAAATGTATGAAACGGTGTGTATTGAGGGATACACCGGCCTCCGAAGTCGGGGCAGTGTGTGTATCATTAAAGATACACTGGCGCTGAACGTGTTAAAGATGTGCGAAAGAATAAACAATCTCTCATTATTTTCGGATGAGGATTTTGAATTGATTAGATTTGATAATGACAATAGTGGAGAACAAAACTTCTCATGTGGGTTGAGTGGAAACTGGAAAGCAAATGTTACGAAGAACAGTGTGATAAGTTAATCAAAATATTGTCTGCCAATACACCAACTGACTGAAGAGACGATATCCTAACTATTCCTAACCCAATGCGATACGTTTTCAGAAAAGAATATGTGTGTCAACATGCACATATCGACAACGTATAAGCCTGTTTTTGTTTATATAGCTCTACCTATTTTCTGTATCTATTTTTTATGTTTAAGAGGTAAAATACGTTAACTTGGCGCGTAAATGAAAGTAAAAATGTTTCTTACGAACACTCACACAAAGTTCATTTTCGTAATTATCGATACCTAGGTAGAGATTTGCAATTTTCTCAGAATGTCCTATTTCGGTTGCCGCTATAGGTAGCACCAAATAATGAACTAGGTAGGTAGGTAAACGAGATCTTATAAATTTAAGGGGGGGACCCATACAAAGCGACGTGTTTTGATAGCCCCTACCACATCACTATACTCATATACTATATAAAACTACCTACCTAACGACATAACATAGCGTCACGCCTTTTCCCAGCGGCTTTCCCCTTGTGGCAGAGGCCACAGTGGTTACATGCTAAAAGTGAGCACAATTGTTCCCACTTTTAGAAAGTTATTCAATACTCTATTTTGCATGAAATGGGACCAGCCCATTGCCGTACCTATCATCGCAAACACTGTCAATCACAACATCGATCTGGTTTCGAATCCAATATTGGATCAAACATGATATTATTTTCTTTTCACATAACACAACATAGCATCACGCCTTTTTCCATATGGGGAGGCAGAGACACAATTGTGCCCACTTTTAGCCAGTTTATCATTACTCCATTTTGCATGACAGGAGCAAGAGGACCATTTTGCTAGCCCATCGCCGCAGCTATGGGGTAATGAAGGTTCACCCACAGTGTTTTGCATCACCGTTAGATTATTTCAGGCGATCAATTGTCAATGTTACCGCTGGAAAATTCCGTGGTACAACACAGCGTCGCGCTGTAGCGCTCTGGCTTTTCAAGCGGTTTGATATTCTGAAAAGCCCGTGGGGCACAACGCGGCCCAGCACGGGCTTTTCAGAAGACGCTACCCGGGCAACAAAACGCCAACCGCAAGTCGGCCAGTCCACCATCGCCAGTCCAACGCCATCGCGGGTTTTAAACTACCTCCCATCGTTTATCCTATTTTCCCTTCTATTCTATTCTCCCCCCAGAAACTTATAGTTTTTATTCTCTTCGCGATGCATTCGCGACAAGAGCTACGGTGCCACAGTCATACATTAGTGTTATATTTTGATAGCTACGGTGCCTCAGGACAGACACTAAGTCAGAAGCTGCAATGTTATGACACCCTTCTTTTTAACCCCCGAAGACCAAAAGAGCGTTGTTCCACCCGTAGCATGCTTTCCCCGGCGGGGTGTAGCGACGAGGGAAAGTGAGAGACATCCTTTACGCTCGAAATAGCTCTTTTCCTCACTTTCTCGCGTCACGACACCCCCCCCCCCCCCGTTTCGTACAAAGATCATTTTTTCTTCCTTCGATACCAGTTACGAAAGGTCGGTTACGTACACGGCCGGAAGGGGGTCAACTATGGGGGCTGAGTTTGAAGGTGTCGGTCGGTGTGTCGGTGTATCTTTATTTGAAACATTTGAAACATTTACATACATTGCTTCTGGCCTCACACTAGGATAACCTGTGTCGTGGGTACCAAGACATCCAAGTACATCCAAGACCTGGGGATTTCTTTTTCTTTACCCCCAGCCGGGGATCGAACCCGGGACCTCTCGCATGGTAGACAGAGCCACAACCGCTGCGCCACAGAGGTCGTCGTGTCTGTCCATGGCACCCTAGCGGTCAAATGGGTGGACGGTTTTGATGCAGTTTTCTGTAAATGGTAGTAGACTTTTCTGCAATGGTTTTCAGATACCATTTCTTTAAAATAAATTTAGCAGTTCGAAAGTTATCAGCTCAACAAAGAATAGCAGTCAAACGGATGGGCGAATTTTAATGCGTGTTTTTGTACCTATAGTTGGTAGTAAACTTAAGGGCAATGGTTCATATATGTTTTGATAAAATCGGTTCAATTGTTCAAAAGCTATCGCCTCCTACTTTTCACTTATAACACCCCTCTTTTATGTCGTCGGGGGTCAAACATAATGTAATGCTGCTTTGTATGAGAAATCTTTATTTTGAATTTCTGTGCTCAAAACTATTTAATTTTACCAACATGCCCTCAAAGTAGGGTCTTGCTCTCATCTTTGCATTTCGCTTCTCCGAATATATCTAACTCGGCGTCTTAAAATCCGAAGTCTTCGGGAACGTAAAGTTGTTTTTGAAATCCGCTTAGGAGTTGTGAAATAAAAGCTTTTTAAAGTATTATCGGGATATTTGACTGAACAAACGCGGGGCCTGTGCTCACCACAAATACAAAAATGTTCACAGAAAAAGCATTGTGTCACGCCTTTTCCCATTCGAGTTGACAGAAGCACAGTTGTACCAACTTTACTCCATTTTGTGGCTCTGTGAGCTGTGGACCTCGCGTGTGACACTTTCTTTTAATAAAACATACAAACTTATGAATGCACCTGGTTACGTACATGGAGTATGAAAGTAGCCGCAGCAATAACTTTGTAAACTAGATTTTGCGGTCTTAAACCCAACCCACAGACTTTTTTTCACTAAAATTATAACTAAAGCTCTAAAAATTTAACGACACCTCATTTCTTAGAATATGTCAAGTTGGTTGAACTGTTGCGTTTTTTTTTTGAAAATCGATTTCAAATTACCTTAAAAACAAAATCCAAAAACTTAATCGACACAAAAAAATATCTAATTATCGAACCTGCTCACGAAAATTCACGAGGACCAGTTGAGAAATGCGGTATGTAGAGGATAACATACGGACACACATCCGGACATACGAAAGCATTTTTGCCCAATCCTGGACGGAGAATAATAGCTGATTTTACAACAAGTGAAAAAAAAGGCACGAAGTTGGATCCAAAGAGTAGCAAAGGATTCTAGAGTAGACTCCCGAGCGTAGCGAGGGATACAAGGTCTGGGATAAAAATATTTTTTCATGAGTTGTGTACTCTACATTTTACTATTGACTGAGAGAAAATTGATAGAGGTTTAGTTTATATTTTTATTATATAATCGCAAATAAAGTAGGTATAACATTACAAATGTATTGTGAAATAAAAGCAGCTTTGGAAATTTAGTGTTATATTCTTGTTTGGTTTTGAAATGGTCGTATTAGATAAGAATTGGGTATTTGGCAAAGTCTCCGTATTTACTGATTGGTGTAACTGAGAAAGCTGTGATGAAGTTTCACTTCACAAGGTTTTCCTTTCGATTTTGAAGGGCGCCCCGGAGATAGTGGCGTGCAAGAGTCAACAATAGACGGCTTTAGATTTATACTCTCAACTATTCCGCTGCACCTTTTGGCTTCGTTTTTGATCGAATCTTCGATATAACTTTCAGCTACTGTGCTGGACCTCCAACCTCCGTGGCGTTTCAGTTCTGTAAGATCCGCGCCTGAATTTTCTAAAAGGGTGGCAGAGCTTCTACGGAAGCAATGTCCTGTGTACTGTTCGGGGTTTAATAGATTCAAGAATGTGGCAATCGTTTTTGACATCGCACCTATTTTGTTGATTCCTATTGGTTGCCGAGTACATTTTCCGTTATAGTATTGTATGAAAAACCTGTCGATTTTGTATTTGCCGGCCGCAAAGCTTGTTCTTTACGTATTCTTGTCGTATTACGAACGCTCCATCAATTTTTATTTAAGTATCTTTTAAAACGACCAATAATAAACTTTCGGAGTGTTTTTGGATGTTGTTCGTCGACAGGCCCACATATAGGTTATATATAGGTTCCACAGTGTCGACGGCTTTTTAGTCTTGGATAGTTCGTTGAAATAGTTCACAAAAACGGCCTGTGAAGGTTTTGGTGTCATTCATGGTTTTCCAGTCGCAGAACAAATTGTAGGTTTATAGATAAATCACCCGAGAATTAGGCGACAGCAAATTATCTGGGATAATTGCTGCTTTCGAACGATATGATTCCGGAGTAAGTGATTCATTTTCATCACTGGAAGAAATCATTTTACTAGATAGCTAATATTAGGTCCTTACATATGAAATTGGTGTTTTGCATGGGAGGAACATAAAGTCGTTATTTTTGTAATATAAAAAATTTATTTAATCAAAGTATGTTCCATATCTATCTATACACTTTTGCCATCACATAACTACCTATGGCCACGGTGCCGGTGTTCCGAACTCTCCGAGGCGAGAATGCCCCTACAGCGAGAGCTGTCGCGCTTATCAATAAATTAGTTAATGTTTTTGATCATCTTGATATTTTCTTTGATTCTATACCAAAATTAGAGTACCAACTCTTTTTACTACTAAGTAAATAAATCTTAAGTTTAGCAATAAGTGCGCTATGGTGTTGTACTGTTAAGTCTTAATGTCAATTAATAAATAAATAAATAAATACAGTCGTTTTTTTTTTAATATAATATATTTATTTAATCAAAGTATGTACCATTGCTATCTATACACTTTTGCCATCTCATAGGTAGTTCTTCGATCCTTTTACTAAAAAAAACATTCGGACGGGAATCAATAAAATCTTTGAAGGCGGTTTGGACTGCCCCATTGGAGTTGAATTTTTTCCCTTTCAAGAAGTTATCCAAATTCCGTAAAAAAAGGTAATCTGTTGGAGCAAGGTCCGGAGAGTACGGTGGATGTCTTAGACATTCCAATTGAAGCTCCTCTAATATGGTAGCCGTCTGTTGTGTGTGGTCTAGCGTTATCATGAAGCAGCAGTGGCCTAGAGCGATTGACCAGCCTCGGTTGTTTAGCAGCTAGCTTTTCCATCATGATTTGCAGTTGCTGACACTAGACATCTGCCGTAATCGTCTGGCCAGATTTAAGAAAGCTGTAGTTAATGACATTAGCACTAGTCCACCAAACGCTCACAAGTACCTTTTTTGGAGTAAATTTTCGCTTGGGGCATGGTTTGGCTGGTTCGGCAGGGTTCAGCCATTGCGATGAGCGCTTCCGATTATCATACAGGATCCACTTTTCATCACGGGTAATGATTCGATTTAAAATCCTTTCATAATTGTGCCGGGTGAGTAATTCAACGCAGCAGTCAACGCGCGTTTGTTGATTTGCTTCACTCAGTTCGTGAGGTAACCACCTTTCAAGCTTTTTCACCTTCCCAATTTGCTTCAAGTGGATTAAAACAGTTTTATCACTAACACCGCAGCCTGCAGCTAACTCGGACGTGGTTTGCGATGGATCCGCTTACACAATAGCCTTCAATTCTTCATTATCAACTTTGGTCTCCGGCCGTCCACGGGGCTTGTTCTGCAGGTCGAAATTTCCAGAACGAAAGCGCTGGAACTAAAAACGCACTGTGTTTTCTATTGCGGCACCGTCGCCGAACACATAATTAATCCTTCGAGCCGTTTCTGCAGCACTGGTGCCACGGGAACTCATACTCGTAAATAACTCGATATTTCAAGTTTTCCATTTTGTAAGCTGAGTGACGCAAGAAAAAAAACAATTGAGGAAAAAACAAATGAATTATAATTTTATAAACACAAATACATGAGTAAATAGCTGTATAAATTTGAATTTGGAATTCCTAACCATAGAGGAGATATTTGAGATCAAAGTGGCCAGTACGGCGAAACGCCAATTTCATATGTAAGGACCTATTATATATTTTTCCGACTTTTGAGCTAAAAATAGCACCTGCGCCGCTTGGTTTTTGGGTTCTCAGGCGGAAAAATTCTATTCCTAACTCGTTCGAAAAGGCTTTTTACGAACCTCGCTACGACCCTCGCCTTCGGCTCGTCTTCGGAAAAATAATTTGTTTACCTGTAAACCACATACAAACTTATGATTTCACCTGGTTACGTACATGGAGAGTGAAAGTTGCCGCACCAATAGCTTTGTAAACAACATTTTGCCATGTCAAATCCAAACTATTCACTCTGCACCATCCCTACCATTGTGCGATGGTACGGAACCCTTTGAGCGCGAGTTCGACTTGCACTTGACCGTTTTTTTATTGATCTCCCTGTTTCGTCATTGGAATTATTATACGAGTTCTCAATTCATTGTTTTTACATTTTTTGTATGCTGTGAAACAGCAAATAAACAAATGAAATTAAATTCAATGATGCATACGTACGTTACGAGTTACGACCTCGACGGTTTTAGCTCTGCCTACCATGAAAGAGGTCCCGGGTGCGATCCCCGGCTGGGAGTAAAGAAAAAAAAGGTATTAGATGTTTCTAGTGTGTGACGTCGCTGTTTCTGGTTCCCACGACACAGGGTATCCTAGTGTGGGGCCAGAAGAATTGTATGAGCCTGTATTTAATTTTTTATGTTATGTTTACATTCACACGCCTTTTCTCATAGGTTTTGGCAGAGGCACAGGTGCTGGATGGTCATAGTCATAACAATCATGAGGGAATATCTGCGAATACGAAATACCTCCCTCAATAAGGTTCTCAGAAACATCACTCTGTCAGACTCAGTGTTAAGTATTATACTTAACACTGTTATAGTATTATACTCAGATGAATTTTAATAATATCTTCCCACCCAGACTCAAAGTATCCCTTTGCTATTTTCAGAACTCCTTTTCATAATGTCATCCATTGTTCTTCGAGTGTTAGAAAAACACAAAGCGCCTCGGTACTACATTTTGTTTCTTGAAAGCGCAATAAAATACTTCTGACTCAAAAGTGCTTGCCTTTATTGGAATAGTTACCTGGATTACAATAGTAAGTACAGTTAGAAATGGTTTCTATGACGCCTTGTTGCCTTTATTTGTATAAAGTCTTGTTCCTGTTTCAAGAAGTTCCGATATGCTTTACCTGTCATAACACAAATTTTGTGTGTTCCAAAGAGACTTATCGGGAATTCGTAAAACAGGCCCTTAAGGTGATACGAAAAAAATTATGGGCTTTTTTTAGAATCCATTCACTCCACTATCAAGTCATTTACATATTTATAATTAACTTTTGTTTAAATTGGCTCTACTTTTTTTAGTTTGAGTCGCTCGACTCAAACTGAACTAGCGCATTGTTTGCGCTCTCTTTTCTTTCTTATGTGGAAGTAATCAAAGTCAAAGTCAAAGTCAAAAGTACTTTATTACTGTAGATATTTACATATACTTCATTTTTTGCCTCTTCTCTACATTGGACCACTGTGGGAGAAGATTGTGGGAGAATTAACGCTATCACTTTCGTTTACATTCATATTCCTTTTATACATATATGTCAACCTAAGATTGTCAAAACCTTTAGTTTATAAACTAACTTGTAACTAGTCTATAAAGTATCGACACATTTTAAACCAGACCGACAGGATTTAGAATTTACGTTTCTTTTGTTTGCCCTGGTACTTCGTTTGCAATTGAAGTTTAAACCAGTTCACAATTTACCGGTTTAATTATAAACTAACGCGTCATATAGTAAGCAGAACGCTACAGTTTACAATTTATCGATGGTTTTTAAACTAGCGAGTAAAAAAACGTTCGATTATAAAATATGTTTTATATTAGTTATTTAGATATAATATATATCTAAATAGTAAATTATATTCTTGTACACATTGTCAACCCTGCTCAGCAATCGACCTTTCCCATCCTAATTTGGTTTGCTGGAAGAGATCTCTTATTAGAGATAAGCTCGCCTTTGTACACTATTTTTATATAAGTCTTGGTGACATATATATTTTGTCGTTTTACCTTAACCTCTCGTGCCGTAATACCATTTTGGTCCATATGCACAAGCAGCTTGAAGTCATACTGTGACGCTCTCTCGCTTGGTAGGTACGTACGTCATTTAGCCTTTATTTACTGCTTCACGAGATCTTCTGGATCACGTACGAGTTTACAAGTTGTTATAAAATATCTTATGGGAGAATACCATTTCCTTTCTTATGTACCATCAGTGTATCATTTTTATCACGAGATCTTTTACGTATCGTAGGGCGTCGATAGTGAAATTGCAGTAACAGGATCTCGTACAAATCCGTGCGACTACTTTAACAAGTAAGGTGAATTAGGGTTACTTTGATTAATTTTAAAATTAAATTTCCCGTTACTCAGCCTATTTAAACTAAAAAAAAACACAGTGAAGCATACAGAGTAATAGGGCGTGATAAAAAAAATGTCGCTTGTCCTTTCTGCGAAAAAAAAGTTATAATGGCATATCAACTTTACACTTAAAACTTACTTTGATACCCATCCTTATTACAGTCGATACACATAGAAACGACTTACGGGTTTTTGGAACAAAAAAAATTTTTTTTACTCCTCCTATTACTTATTTAATTTCTGAATTTTAAAGTTTTGTGGGGTGACTTTGATTACAGGGGGATTACTTTATAACATTTAAAAAAAAACTGTTTCTCACGTGTACGACACACCGATATAATTTTGTGAAATCTAAGAAGTTAAATACATTAAGAAGTCACGCTTACCATAGAAAATGTTTATTACGAAAAGTTAACACAGTCTTTGATTTACAGCAATATGATCAAAATGTTTTATTTGAATTAAATATCACTTATACGAACTTTCACTCAACATATGAAAAATGTGTATTTTTTTAATGTAAAAAGACCTTAGAATAATATCTTGAGTTATTAACCTAAGCAAAAGCTCAGTCCATTTGTTTTAAAACAATAAGGTAGGTATATTTTTTTAAACTTAAATCAAATGAAGTACGGAACCCTAAAAAACATACAAACATAAACTTCTTACAAGAAAACAACAGCTATCCCCGTTGGCTTCTTTTTATAGGGCGTCCTCTTAGTATAATAATAATAATAATCATACCTTGGACACTATTTACACGCATTGATCTAGCCCCAAACTAGGATTCCCTGTATTTTGGATACTAGACAACGATACACATACTTATAAAGATAAATATTTTACTTAGATAGATAAACAACCATGACTAGGGTACAAACATCTGTTATCATCAAACGACATCAAAACAAAAAGTATTTGCCCCCACCGGGACTCGAACCCGGGACCCTTGGTTACGTAGGCAGGGTAAATGCCAACTCGGCCATTCGGGTCGTTGTATTCCGCGCTATATATTTTTTACTCACGGCTAGCCGGCGCTTTCTTATAGTTGAGCACCATCTTGAGCTACCAAAACTATAAACAGGGGGGGTGGCTTTGATTATTTTATTATTATACACGTAATACGCATTTAAAATTCATTGGGGTGAGATTGTTAACTCTCAAAGTCGCCCCGTATCAAATAATAAAGTAGCGCCGTTGCATAAACTTCAACACAGAAACCAAAATGGCCGTCACCGGTAAGAAACAATATCACGATCACATTCACAAAGAAGCATATAAATGCACAAGTAAAGAAAAACTTGACAGGTTTTAATACTCACACTTGCACTAAACAAGTTTTACGGAACACAATAATTTAAGTATTTATCGAACCATACCATCTGATGCGCCTACGCCTAGAGGTAAGATGGCGGATAGCTTATTAACTAATCTTCTCAGACCCCTTCCAGGGTGCGGGGTTGCCCCCTTCCGCGGAGTGTTCCGCTGGCCGTGACTACGCCCAGGTCCTTGGGTGGCCGTGGTCTTCTTCTTCCAGTTGGGGATGTGGCCTCAATCTGGGGTTGTCGCCTCGGTCTCGGCGACCAGGTCTCGGGGTAGGCGGCGACGGTCAAGCGGGCGCGCGGGATACAGCGCCAGGTGCGAGGCCTGGCGAGCTGGTGTTGAGAGCCGCCCGCCCAGTATTCGTATCGTTGTCTAGTACCCAAGACACAGGGAATCCTAGATTGGGGCTAGATCATTGTGTGTAAATAGTGTCCAAGGTATTATTATTATTATGGCTGTTTTCCGTTGTCAGCTCTAGAGCCTAAACCACTGAACCGAATTGGATGAAAATTTGTATTGGCGGTTATTTTGTCCATATCTAGAACTTTTTTTTTTGTTTTTGGATGTCTTGATTATTTTGGGTACCTGTCATAAAAATCACATTTATTGAGTTTATTCAAAAACGGGACTAACGATTATTTTTCCAACTTCTCGTTATAGTATATTTTAATATCATCTATAACATTGGTAGCTTCGAGCTGGACAGTGGACTCACATGGCGCGCTCACGTGGCGCGACTGTGCGCGCGACTCAGCGGCTCATGCTTTGCGCTGCGGCGGCTGGTGCGCACGGTGCCGCGCAGTGTGGCGCGCGCGTGCTACTTCGCCACGGTACACTCGCTGCTGCAGTACGGAGCCGAGCTGTGGGCGCCCGCGGCGGACTGGGAGAGAGCATTCAGGATGCAGAAGCGAGCCGTGAGAGCGATAGTCCAGGTCCGCCGGCACGTGTCGGTAAAACATCACTTTAAAGCGCTGCACATCTTGACGCTCCTGTCCATCGTCATACTCCAGGTGGCCGTGTACATGCACGAGAACATCCACTATTTCACGACATCCACGGACACGCGACCCGCAACGGTCACAGGCCTGGCCAAGTCATCGAAGTTGACTCACGTCATGGGTCCGACGGTATACAACCGCCTACCAGATCATATTAAATCTCCGCCTAATTCCGCATGCTTCAAAAAGCGACTGAAACACTGGCTTGTCGAGCAAACCTTCTACTCATTCGCTGAGTTCGAAGCGACCACTATAAAATGTGATTCCAATTTAATTAAATGAAAAACTAATTTAATTTAATACAATTCAAATTTAATGTGATACTTTATGGCAATTTTAATTTAAAATAATGGTATCTTAATTTATGGAATGCATTTTTATGTGTCTGACATTTTTTATACAGATGTATATTCATCAATTTTTTATTTATAATCTGACATGTAATTGACACTTACCAATAAATATGTTTCAATGTTTCAATGTATCAATGTTTAACATAGCATACTCGGTTATTACCGCAAAACTCTAAAAATGGTAGCTCCCATACATTAGTCGGCGGGCGGAATAAGCTCGTAGTAAGGGGCATGGTTAAAGTTAAAGGTAAAGGAGTTGTTTTGTATGGTGGAGTGGTTATTAGGGATATTCTCTGAACAACTTTTAGTATGGGCCGACTTGACGAGAGCGACTTTATTTTCAACTCCGCTGAGTTGAAAATAAAGTCAGGTGAGCGCTAGGCCCGAAATGTACTGAGATAAGAAAAATAAAGTTGCTCTGATCACGTCGGTTCCATAGTAAAAGTTGTTCAGAATGATGTCCCTAAGAACCACTTGTAACTCCCTTGCTGTTAGACCCTGTATACTTTATCTTAGAACTTCTTAAAACGTCTCCTAAACGCCTGCGCACGAATATCCACTAACTATTATTTAAATAACAACACCGGAAGTATCATGCGAGAAAGTTAGTACAGGGTGGCCTGCACATTTTATTTATCGATAGTTTAGATGGATATACGTTACGCGATCTAAAAGGTCTCGTATTATTTTTTTCTTTTAGTTTATTATGTGACCCTAAGGGTCTCGTGATTTTGTTTTTGATATTTTTAGTAACATCTTTTCTTTGATTGATCTACCTATAAATAAATTTTGCAACCATAGTTGTGACCCACTAGGTACTGGGCAAAGGCCACGGCATATCTACCTATACTACTATCTACTCATAACCAGGTCCAGGGCTTGACAGGTTAAACCATAGCGCATTGACAAATGATTATTTATCCGTTTAAAGTCTTTATCTACACACGTATCATAAACCCTCTTTACTGCGTCTAAAAACCGCACGTTAAGACCAGCATAATGTAAAGCTATTTGGTAAAAACTAATTTCTTATCTGAAAATTTGTACATTATGACCATAATGTTCAAAAATGTGTCAAATTATGTCATTCAATTTCTAATTTCGCCCCTAGTTTTGTCTGTGAAGTTGGTACTACAGAACAAGCTAAACAACTGCAGAGCAATGATCAATGCCACAATGCCGGTCAAACATGCGGGTCCTGAACACATCAAAGAGAGCTTATGATATGTGTGTAGATAAACTAGTGTATGTAAATGTACATAATTAGGCATTATGTAGCAGTCACATAAACTACTATTTTCCTGCCTTTACCTAGGTACTATTTATCTGGCTCCAATAGTTCGTTAGTTTTAATTTTCGTCATATGTGGGCAAAAAGTGTTCCTTCAATCCATACTGTTCCTACAGACATTTAGAGTGAACTCAAATGTAATTCAAACTTACTCTGCATTCATTGGTACGAGGCTCTTGGTAAGCTGGACCTGTACCTTTACCGTTCTTACCCCGTGTGTGATAGTGTCCACAATCAAACTTCAATGGTGTAGCTCAACTTGAATCTGCAAAGGTTCAAGGCAGATCTACAAACTGAAGTCTAGTTAATTGAAATTGTTCTAATTGTTTCGAGTTGATCGTACAGTTAGTTGTTTTAGGCTTCTTTCATTACTGGGCTTACAGAACAAAGTTAATTAGCCCACGGAATCATTGAATAGTGTGTCTCTGTCCCTCTCCTATGGAAAAGACAACAATGTAGAGCGCTGTCTTTTTTTTACAAATACCACTTAATTGGGAGAAAATATATACATATGCGAAAATGTATGATGTGGAGGTTGACAGGACTGTATGGGGTTAATCTGGCTCAACACAGACCTTGCTGTTAATAATTTTGTAATTATTTTTTCCTGCTTATTAATCATAACATTTTTTTTTCATATTTGTATTAGTTAAGCACAGCCTATTTTTAAAAGAGATCTAAAAATGAATCTGTGATAGTTTCTACGCCTTTCTTCTCCCATAGTGGTCCAATATAGAGAAGAGGCAAAAAATGACGTTTGCTAAGTATAAGTAAATATCTACAGTAATAAAGTATTTTGACTTTCATTTTAAGACTCTTCCAAAACCGCCCAAGATCCAGGGACCAAGAAGACAGGTCACCCTCGTTCTTCCTGGCTTCAAAACTTCAGAAAATGGTTAGGGATGAGCTCAACGTCCCTATTCACCTACTCACTCTACCATATCTCTACATATATGAGTTGTCTTTGTAAAATGTAATCCGGGATATTTCGTTAAGGCCTTTGCAGTTTGTAGGACAAACCTACGTAACCAGTTGAGACATAAACTTTGTTTTCTTAGGAATCATACGGCTCTGATGCAAAAAAGCATATTATTCATGGCACCTAAAATCTACAATCAAATACCAAATGCCATTAAGGATCTACCAACTGCTTAATTTAAGAGGAAACTAAACATCATGCTGGTTCAAACATGTCATATTTAATGTATCCTACAATGGCATATGAACTTGCAGTTATACAAGTTATACTTATAATTTGTATAACTGCAAGGTCATATGCCAAAATGGTAGAATATAGCGATATAGAGTTCTCTATATTATACCATTATATATACTTATTATTATATATACTATGTCACCTACATTTGTATGTACCTATGCTCATGAATAAACGAATTTCTATTTCTATTTCAAAGTATACCCTTCGCAAATTCCTCTTAGATAAGTAAGTATATTTGCCATAGAATAAATAACTATTGCTCAGATATCTCTATTAGTAGCAATCTCTATCGACAAATTGGTCTAATGAAAGGCTTTCTTCCATGTGATTTTCTTTCACCTTTCATCTTACTTACCTTTTACTAGCTTTTACTTTTATTAATACTTATATGGATTATCTTTCTGATTCATGTTACTAAGGAGTGTTGTCGAACTAATCTGATTCTCCTCATGTTACTAAGGAGTGTTGTCGAACTAATCTGATTCTCCTTTTTGTACCATCATTAGTAGATCTAGCTTTGATTGAATCACAGACTACTTGCGCCCCGGTTTAGACTCGCGAAGTTTAGCAATTCTTTCAAGGGTCAATGCATTCTCTACTAGATATTTCTGGAGATCTTGAAATTGCCATTTAAGCAATTTAAAAACCATGTTAGAGCGATTGTTACAATTATTACAATGTTCAAGATTACTTAAATGACGGGACTGTATGTGGTTAATCTAGCTCAACACAGACCTTGCTGTTAATAGTTTTGTAATTATTTATTCCTGCTTATTAATTATGATAAAATGATATTATAAAATTTGTATTAGTTAAGCACAAGAAATTTTTAAAAGAGATCCAAAAATAAATCTGTGGGAGTTTCTACGCCCTTCTGCTCCCACAGTGGTCCAATGTAGAGAAGAGGCAAAAAATGACGATTGCTAAGTATATGTTAATATCTACAGTAATAAAGACATCTGGAATTTGGAATTGAAAAAAATAAGTTTCTCAGAAAAAACACGCGATTTAACAGTACACTCTCATCAATCAGGAAATGCGGAAGTTAACACATAATGGTGATAGCGCCCTTTGAAGGGCAGGTGTCCTTACTGAAGTACCATGAAAAGTATGACTCATGCTTCTATGGATGGGGTTCCGAAGTCATCCATTTTGCTCTGACTTAGCAATTTCGATATAAAATGAGGGGTGAAGATTGTATAGATTTGTTAAACAGAGTAGTTTTAATGTAATTTGATCGTTTTATGGTTGAGTGGCATGATTCAGAGATTGTAGAAGGACGGGTTCTGTTTGTTAATATTTCCATCTGCACTTAAATCAGCGCTATCAATTTACTGTACTGTACCATCCAAAGGTTCTACATTCGACGACCCGTTAGCCTAGCGGGTAGTGACCCTGCCCACGAAGCTGACAGTCCTGGGGCTCGAATCCCGGTAAGGGCAAATATTTGTGTGATGAGCATGAATATTTGTTTCTAAGTCTTGGATGTTTTCTATGTATTTACATAAGTATTTATCTCTATTAAATATATCGTCGTCTAGTACCCATACATAACACAAGCGTTAATGAGCTCACTATGGGCCTAGTTCGATTTGTGTAAGATTGTCCTATTATGTTATTATTATTATCTTTATTATAAGGATAACTTAACCTAGCAAAATTTATACAAATACAAATATCCTTCAAGTCCGTCGAGTGGTTAGGGTGCCCAACATGCTGGCACCATTACCTCGCTGTAGGGCCAGACTAATCCTCTGGGCGAGGTAAGTGCCAGCTCTTGGATCACCCGATGCTTCAACTAGCCTCTTGGAAATCTCCTTTATTGTTATATTCAAATCGCAATAAAGGTTATAAGTTTTTTTTTTTATATACACTCCTACCATAGACACATTGAATCTAAACCAAGTACAGCTGTTTCAGACTATAACTTTTCTGCTCAGTATTCTTGCAAACAACACACCTTCCTTACAATAAATACTTCACAGAAATTACAAATGATTACCTACTTAAAAGCAATAACCGACGACTACCCTTGCAGACAGACCAGAGGAATGGAAGGGTCCTTCCACGCCGCCCCGTCGCGCCATGCATGACGGGAACGGGAGAAGACAACGCCATCACGCCACGCCAGTTGCAACCCGACCGTGCAAGGACGCAGGCGTGTTCTCACCCCTCCTGTGAAATCTCCGGACTTTTCCGTTGTGAAGTGCGAGTAACGAAGTTTTTCTTATCTTGTTTGGTTCTCGCGGTTCATGTGGATAGTTCGCGACTTGCGAGGTGAGTTGTGGTTTCCTTTGGATTATTGTTTCTGTGTTAGTTTAAGTGGTACTTGTTGTCGAGTTAAGGAATTTTATTATTAGTACAGCATATTTATAGTGACCAAAATATTTTCGGAAAATATGAAAAGGCAGCAGTTTAGTCGTATTTATGTAGTAATACAGAATCTTCGGTTGGAGTGTAGATACGGGGGCGCCAAAGAAAAAAAAATTTGCAGTACGAACTAGGTACCTAACCACAAAAAAAACTGATTCAAGTCTGTGGATGTACGTATATATACTATTTTATTAAGAAGTCGTGCGTGTGAGTGCACGGTACTCGTAACTTTACTTTTAATTTGGTGGCTACAGGCTAATTTATGTGGTGGTCTGTCAAATATTTTTATCGAAGGTCGTGCCAGCCAAAGCTCCGTACTAGCCGACAGGACTTAAGAAAATCAAACACAATTTGAATGAGCGTTTAGAAAATGTGTTCTGAACAAAATAAATATTTACTTTGCTTTGGAATTGAACTAAAGTAATTTATTTTTACAAGTAGGTAATAGAACATTTGAAGTTTCTTTTGTTCTTTGCCCTGGTATTTATTTTTCAACAATTTCATTATAATCTAAGGCGTCATATTGTTAGCAGTATGGTACAGTTTATAACGACCCCAATGGCCGAGTCGGCAATGACCCTGCCTACTAAGCTAAGAGTGCCGGGTTCGAGTCCCGGTGGGGCAAATATTTGTTTGATGAGGACGGAGTCATGGTTGTTTATCTATCTGAGTATAATATTTATTTATAAAATTATGTGTATCGTTTTCTAGTACCCAAGATACAGGGAATTCTAGTTTGGCGCTAGATCAATGTGTGTAAATAGTGTCCAAGGTATTATAACCTAACTAGATAGAAAAAGTTATTTTATAAACACTTAACATTTTCCACAATCTACACAACCTATCCTAGCTAAATAAATATAAAAATGCATAATATATTAAACTAAATAAATAAATGCTCTTTTGAATATTTTTGACCAAAAAAAAAGTGCAAAAGGAACTTTGACTTGACGACCTCAATCGCGTTGCGGTTCAAGGCTCTGCCTCCTAAGCGAGAGGTCCCAGGTTCAAAACCCGGCTAAGGAGGTAAAAAAAAATCCCATGTCTTGGATCTTTATAGGTATTCCTACATTTGTGTGATATGACGTCGCTGTTTCTGGTTCCCACGCACGACACTTATCTTAGCGTGGGGCCAGAAACAATGTATATGTATGCCTGTATATACAAATGTTAATTTCATAATTTCTTTATTGCACACAAATAATTAAAATAACAAGATATGCGTTAAAATAGTGTACAAAGGCGAGCTTACCTTTAGCAAGAGATATCTTAAAGCAAACCAAATCAGTATGAGAAAGGTTGACCGATGAGCACGGGTAAACCTATGTGTAGAACAAAATCTAATTATAATTTAATTTTCCTGGTACGTATATACATAAATATTACAACCCAATAAACTAACTACACCGGTGCCTACACTCCGTACATAAAATATATATCCTAAATATAAATAAATATTAAATATAAATACATAAAACCGGCCAAGTGCGAGTAGGACGTCGGACCAGCACACGAAGGGCTCCATACCATTGTACACGGAAAAACTTAAAACGACAGTCTTTTGTATGAGTATACCTTTTGTATGAGTATACCTTTTGTATGAGTATACCTTTTGTATGAGTATACCTTTTGTATGAGTATACCTTTTGTATGAGTATACCTTTTGTATGAGTATACCTTTTGTATGAGTATACCTTTTGTATGAGTATACCTTTTGTATGAGTATACCTTTTTGATTTTTATAACAAAATATGAATTAGGTACTAGATACATTCAAGGCTACATTGAAACATTGAAAAAAGAGTTATTTATTTATTTATTTATTATTATACAAATATGATGTACAACATAACAGGTTGGGACCCAAAGCGCCGTACAAAAAATAATAATTTACATGATGAGAAATCATATAATTACGAACACAATTTCGATATCATTTTACAACTAAAACAAAAACATTTCGAGATTCAGCTCCATACGATTTAATTAAATTCAGTAGTATGTCAAGTTTAAGGAAAAATTCAATTAAATGGCAATGTTAAAATAAATCCAAGGACAACACTTTCACACATTCATCTCGCAGAACCTGCCACATACTCGTACAATTTGCCTCCATGCATCACCAAACAGATCAGTCATTGGTGCTGCAGCTAACAGAGTATTGAGACTGTCCCGCGCCCTTACCAGCGGGGACTGCTGGCGCGCCACCGTTCGGTGCGTGCCGCCCGCTAACAGCTGGTGCCTGCGCGCGCAGAGATATCTGTCGGGCACGCATAGCGCGCATACCGTACCGACAAGCGCGGCGCAGTCACTGTCGCCTCGCATTTGTGAGTGTAGTATGGAAGTATTGAACTATATACTCAAGTAAACGAAACTGTGCTCATTGAAACTGGAAGCGGATAGAAATCTAGTTACTTATTTACAGAAAAAAATAAAATATGATAAAAACTTAATATTATTAATTATAATTCGAATGAGCTATTTAATCGTATAATGATTTGTCGTTATGATGCAATTATGATTATTTGCAAATGACTAAGCACAAAACTCAATACCTCCAATCAAAGATCTTTTCCGTTAACATCAGGAGAGTCCGGATTTCACCGATAAAAAGATAAAACAAAATGGATAAGAAAATGGCCATACCAATAATTTCTCTTTTGATTCATAAAATCCAGTATGTTTCATTATTTGTTGTTGAAGCAACAATATAAATACACCGTCTGTGAAAATTTCAGCTTTCTACCTATTTCTGTTGATCAGTTAGAGCCCGGTGACAGACGGACGGACAGACAGCGGAGGCTTAGTAATAGGGTCCCGTTTGGCACCCTTCGGGTACGGAACCCTAACGATGAAAATGTAACCCGTCACATCACATGAAAATTTTCTGTACGTCTACCGACAGGTAGAATGGATTTGTAAATTGTTATGAGAATTACCTACACTAAGAACATATTACATTATGTTTAAACGATCACCGAAAACGCTCCTATTTTACTGCCAATAAATTCGAAACGATCGCCAGAATTAGTAAACGACCACCAAATTGTGTTTGTATAAATCATCACCAAACTTCTTTTTATGTTTTGTGTACTGATGATTCTGTTTTAAGTATTTTTTGTTGTTCTTACATGTTCAATATACTAAAGGTAAAGGATAAAGGGGGCTTCGCTTCGCTCGCCCCCTCTACCCTTCATCTAAGCTACCGCAGTATTTGGCCCTGATATTTGATTACTACAACTTTTGGTGATCATTTACCCATTTTGGGTAGGAAAAAAATAATTTTGGTGATCGTTATACATAGTCAGGTCATAAGTTCTGTCACATGTGCAATATGAAATAATTCAGACATGTTTATTATTTATGTAAACATTTATATAGCAAAATGAACTTAATAAAACATAGATTCTTATGGTAATAAAGTTTATTCAAAATGACCCCAAAATGACCCCCGCGATTTTGAATACAGGCCTTTATTCTGCGCGGCCAGTCGTCTATCGCAGCACGAACGAGGTCCATGTCAATATCGGCGGCTGCCTTAATCAAGGATGCCTTGAGTGACTCCAAATCAGGATGAGGCTTTGAGCAGGCCTTTTTCTCCAAGTGTTGCCATATCTTGTAATCTAACGGACTCAAATCTGGACTGGAGGAGGGCCAGTCTTCGTGCCGGATGAAGTCGATTTCACGCGCCGCCAGCCAGTCTTGTGTGCTTTTCGCTCTATGAGCTGGCGCAGAATCTTGTTGGAATACCTAGTGCCTGTTATTAAACATGGTATGAGAAACAGGTTCCACTAGGTTCTTGAGGACTGTATTTTGATACACAACTGCATTAGTTTTTACGCCTTTCTCACAAAAATGTACCTCAGTTAAGCCCCAATAAGAGACTCCCAACCAAACCATGAGCGAGGATGGAAAATGATCTCGTTGGACACGCGGAATACGGTTGCTCGCTTCTTCACTGCTGTGTGCGTACACCTTATCATTTTGTTCGTTGTAGCTCTCTTCCACGGTGAAAATTCTTTCATCCGAAAAAAGAATTTCCCGATGCTTTTTTCCCGCGTACCGCTTCAACAAAGCGCGGCATCTCTTCAGTCTCAGGTCCATTAAACGAGCGTCCAAACGATGTCCTGTTTTTCTTCGATATGCCCTAAGCCCTAAGTCTTCCTTTAACACCCTTTTCACCGTGGTCCTGCTTAACCCCATCTGAAGGGCCAACAGTTTCTGCTTACGTATGGGATTTCTTTGAATTCGCGCCTTCACAGCTTTTATCACTGCTGGAGTCCTAACAGGCGAGGGCGACCACTTCTTGACCTGTCATCTACACTAGAGTCTTCATTGTATCGTTTTATGGTACGATAAACGAATCTTTTGGTTATATTCAAATTTTTCAGTAAGTCGAAAATCTGAATTGGCGCGTAACCGCAACGATGCAACGCAATAACTGCGACACGGTCTTCTTTAAGTGTCTACTCCATATTTAAAAATGAGGAAAATTCTAAAAAGTACACATTTTTATTTTCATGAAAAATTCGAAATTCGAATTCAATAAACTTTTTTGTGGCCAGCGTTCTAAATTCAAAAGTTTTTATTGTGTGACAGAACTTATGACCTGACTGTGTATTTGTTGCCTATTACATTGAGCTATAGCCACCCACTATTTTAATCCATACCTACCTCAGCTGCTCAATCTTTATCCCTGTCCTTTATTTTGACGACCCGAATGGCCGAGTCGGCAGTGACCCTGCCTACGAAGCCAAGGGTCCCGGGTTCGAGTCCCGGTGGTGGCAAATATTTGTTTGATGAGAACGGATGTTTGTACCCTAGTCATAAAGTCAATATCAAATACTTAACAAACGTCATTTTTTGCCTCTTCTCTACATTGGACCACTATGGGAGAAGGAGGGCGTAGAAACTCCCACAGATTGATTTTTAGATCTCTTTTAAAAATAGGTTGTGCTTAACTAATACAAATATGAAAAATTTTATTGTTATGATTAATAAGCAGGAATAAATAATCACAAAATTATTAACAGCAAGGTGTGCTGAGCCAGATTAACTGTGTTGAGCCAGATTAACCCCATACAGTCCTGTCATTTAAGTAATCTTGAACACTTTTTCGACAAAGTCGCTTTAACATGCTTTTTAAATTGCTCAAATGGCAATTTCAAAATCTCCAGAGGTATCTTATTATAGTAGAGAATGCACTGACCCTTGAAAGAATTGCTAACCTTCGCGAGTCTAAATCGGGGCGCACATAGTCTGTGATTATTTCTTAGGTTAAAATTACAGCTATCGAAAAGTTTGGAAAATGTTGTAAGGTTCTTGCGTACATACATTATATTTTCTATCTGTTAGTATGTCAATTTCTTTAAAAAGCTCTCTTAAGGAGTCTGTTCGTTTTAAATTATAAATTGCTCGAATAGCTCTTTTCTGTAAAATAAAAATAGTTTGAATATCCGCCGCTTTCCTCCACAACAAGATACCATAGGACATCACACTATGAAAGTAACTAAAATATACTAGCCTAGATGAAGCCACATCCGTGCTTTGTCTGATGTTCCTAACAGCGTAAGCCGCAGAACTTAATTTACCAGCCAATTTATCTATGTGGGGTCCCCACTGCAATTTGCTATCAATGGTCATTCCAAGAAACTTCGTATCATTTACTAATTCTAACGTGCTGTTGTCTAACACTTAACTGGTCTCAACTTGCCTGTCATTTGGAAGTGAGAATTTGATACAGTTGGTTTTACGAGATAGTTGTTTGTCTATCCAAGTATAATATTTATCTATATAAGTATGAGTAACGTTGTTTAGTACCCAAGATACAGGGAATCCTAGTTTGGAGCTAGATCAATGTGTGTAAGTAGTGTCCAAGGTAGTGTACATTATTATTATCCCAACCTCCACAGGAAAAGGCTATAGGTAGTCTAACATAAAGTCGATTTCGATGGCAGTTGTCTATGATTGAGCGAGATTTGAGTGTTGTACCTACACTGATGTCAAAGGCATTGATCAAAGAGATATAGTTCGCTGTCGATTTCCGATCGATTTTTTTCTTTAATGAGTACAAAACCACGGAGTGGGGCGCGTTGTCTAATAAGTCTGACGAGCTCTAGCATCATACTATAAAACTTAATTAAATTGTTTGATTAAGTTTTTAACCTAATTCATAACTACATTTTGTGGTTTAATGACGAAATCTTCATATAAGTATCTTTATTACTTTCACCGTACGGCTCGACACTTCTCGGTTTTAGTCGCTGAAAGTGAACAAGATGTGTTGGTAACTTGAAATTTGGCTTAGAGCTATCACGAAGAGTACATAAAGGGAAAAACCTGAAAAAAATTAACCCATGCATGGCCTGACCCGATATGGACGCCTGACGCGATTTTCAACCTTATTGGTAATAAATAAAGTTCAAAATCTATGAAACCATATATGGGTTAGGAAGCCGTAAAGGTGATACCAAAAAAATGGGGAAGTTTCCGAGTCCATTTACTCCACACTCGACAGATTCTATTTACTCCACACTCGACAGATTCTATTTACTCCACACTCGACAGATTCTATTTACTCCACACTCGACAGATTCTATTTACTCCACACTCGACAGATTCTATTTACTCCACACTCGACAGATTCTATTTACTCCACACTCGACAGATTATATTTACTCCACACTCGACAGATTCTATTTACTCCACACTCGACAGATTCTATTTACTCCACACTCGACAGATTCTATTTACTCCACACTCAACAGATTCTATTTACTCCACACTCGACAGATTCTATTTACTCCACACTCGACAGATTCTATTTACTCCACACTCGACAGATTCTATTTACTCCACACTCGACAGATTATATTTACTCCACACTCGACAGATTCTATTTACTCCACACTCGACAGATTCTATTTACTCCACACTCGACAGATTCTATTTACTCCACACTCGACAGATTCTATTTACTCCACACTCGACAGATTCTATTTTTGGGTTAACGTTTATCAAGGATATAATTAAGATTCTCACTGAAGGAAAACGAGATTTGATAAAATTTTCTCGATATAATGTAATTACGAAGATACCTCTAAATTATTTTACTTTTTCCTATAATTCTGAAATCCTAACTAATTTAATTGCGTAATTTCATTCAAACTGTGGATATTATGTTTTCGAAAACTCTCCTTGAAAATATTTTTGACGAAATAGCGTAGTTTATTTTTAAACAATTTTCATGCGGTTTGGCGCTAAGTTATTTCAGTTCCGTCGTTTAGTAGAGTCGAGCGCATTGTTTGCGCTCACTTTTCTAGCTTAAGGCGCTATCTCGTCCGTGCAAAGGTCCCCGTTTATCCAGGCGGAAAGACCCGCAGTGTGAGAGGGATGGAATAGGGAAAAAATGAAAAAACATAACGCTTAACCACAGAAACATTGTTTAAAATAAGCTACGCTATTTTGATAAAAAGTTTTTTAAGGAGATTTTGCGAATACATAATATCTACATTTTGAACGCAGTTCCATAATGAAATTAGTTAGGATTTCAGAATTACTGGAAAAAAAAAGCATTACATTACAAGTTTAGAGGTGTTTTCGTAATTAAATTCTATCGAGAAAATTTTATCCAATCGCGTTTCCCTTTAGTGAAAATCTTAATCAAATACTCAAAAAACGTTAACCCAAAAATAATTTCTGTAGATGAATTTGTGAAGTAAAAGGATTCGAAAAAAACTCATTTCTTTTTTCGTATCACCTTACGTGGAAGTAATTAACGATGTAACTTTCGTTTACATTCGTATTCCTTATATATTTTTTTTTTCTTTTATTTGATTTACGATAAAAAAATAACGAAAAAGCCGGGCAGTGAGCGGTAAAGATAAAATAATCGTATGTTGTGTATCTAGTTATACAGCAACATTCGTAGATCAGCGTATGTAGGTACTTAGGTACAATCACTCGGATATGAAATGCGATCCTCCTTCATTTGGCTCTTTGTGCAATCACAATCAATGATCAATGAACAGAATCCCAATCATTTTGCGCAACGGCAGTTGTTGTGGTTTAATTAAAAGAACATAGGTAGATGCCGAAATGTACATCCTTATTTAATCTTCAAGGTTCCGTACCCAAAGGGTGCCAAACGGCACCCCATTACTAAGCCTCCGCTGTCCGTCCGTCCGTCTGTCACCAGGCTGTATCTCATGAACCGTGATAGTCAGTTAGAAATTTTCACAGATGATGTATTACTGTTGCCGCTATAACAACAGATACTATAAAACAGAATAAAATAAATATTCAGGGGGGCTCTTATACAACAATTCTTTCAATACCACAAACAAACTTATAAATGCACCTGGTTAGGTGCATGGAGTGTGAAAGTAGCCGCACCAATAACTTTGTAAACAACATTTTGGTATGTAAAATCCAAACTATTCACTCCACACCATCCCTACCATTGTACGATGGTACGGAACCCTTCGTGAGAGACTCGCACTTGACCGGTTTTTTATCTTAGTTACATTTTGCCTTTTTTGTAGGTGTTTCTGTTTCTCTTGGTTATTGCTTTGAAAATATGTTATTCATAAATGCTTGGAGGGAACAAGTAGAAAATTTAATTTTCTCGAAATGGTACTATGTTGAAATCATTGTAACGGTTATAGAAAAAAAATCTACATGACTATCTCCATATCTGCGGTGATGAGCTAGCCCCCTTCTGCGTAAAGTAGAGTGCATTGCAGCTTTAAATGCTCTTCGCCGCTAAGTTGGCAGCAATAAAACAAGTTTTGCTAGCTTTTAAAAATTGTGTCATTCAAAAGTTAAGGAGAAAATATCATAACCAACTCATACTATAAATGTCCATATACGTTGCCGATATAGGTGCCGCTATTTAATTCTAGGCTTGGCTCAATGAGAGTGAGGGACGTATTGAAATAATGAACGCGAAATAAACGCACTGCCAAGGTCAGCGCTAAAGTGACGTGACGCTACTTGAAATCGTAGGTATCATTATTATTTAGAAATTTGTTATTGTGACTAGGTAGTAGATAGATATACGTATGCATACCTACCTTTTATCTTATTTTTTGAAAGCGGTAAATTTTAATGTGTTTCTGGCACCTCGATATGGGTTAGGCCCATTCTTTTGGGGATAGTTGCACTACAGCCAACTTAACGGCGAAGGGAATTTAAAGCTGAATGCACTCTTCCTTTTGAATTGGGTAAGGAACTGTCAAAATAGTTCCACATAGAGGGCACTAAGTATTTGTAACGAACAAAGAGTAAGAAAGCAAAGAGTTTCGTTCATCTGAGGTTACAAGTTAATCACAGAGTAAGTTACTAAAGAAAGTTTAAGCGAAGATTTTCGAATCAGAGAAATAACTCAAGAATCGGAAAAAATATTAATAAATGTGGTACAATTTTCAATCTTAAGAGAAATCAAATATAGTTGACACAAATTAAATTGAGTTTTCTACACCCTAATAAAAGGGGACAACGCTGTAAACTTACGATGATTAGTTAGCTCAACCCGTGCCAGCTTCAGGCAGGGTTAGTTATAGTTTTATAAAGACAAGCACTAATAGATAATGAATTACTAAGCATTTTCTTAGAACAAAAAAAAGAAAGTAAACTAGGTTACGCAGTGTCTAAGGGTGTATACAGTGTGTTACCAGCAGCTGGGCTTTCAATTAAGGACGTTAAAATAACGTGTGTCTGTAACGTAACCATAACATTAATTTAATTAATAAATTAAATTTCAGAGTTTGTTAACTTTCTAACAAAATTTTAATTGCCCGCAATGTAAAGCACGCAAGTTACTGATTGTCGTGCCTGTCACACTGTCACACTATCGACATGCCCTGTACCAAGTAATTCAACGACATGAGTTACGACTATTAGGCAATACGTCTACTACATTTAAGCTGCAAATTTAGAAAGTTTAATTGTGGAGTTAATTAACATAATTATGATTTACTAATACGTGCAAACGATTGTTAACGGAGCATGTTATTATCAGTTTTAATCAATGCCCACATGCCGGTAACAGACTGTATATGTGAGTGTGTGTGTCATGAGTATGAATGAGCAGTTGACAATCTTTGACATTATATGTACAAGCCCCTGCCAAAAAGTTTTGCGTAATCTTCTCTATTACTGTCTGGGCCCATATCCTACTAATTGACTAGCGTATCGCAGGCTTCAGCAGCGTAGTATTGGGAAGTCCAGGACACATTGCCAGGTGTGATAGAATTCCCTAAATCTCACTAAAGTCCTAGTTTGTCTAATACTGTTGAAGGTAATGCCAGCGAGCCTCACACCCAGGAAATGTGTCCTAGCTTGCCCGATACGATTTCATATTTCTTTATTGCACACAAATTTTATAAAAAAACAATAGTTACATGAAAATAGTGTACAAAGGCGAGAATATCTTCTAACCTATGTGTACCACAATATAAAGATATAAACAAGTACTTACAATAAATAAAATAAATTATTTAATTACTATGATAATATACTAAATACTTATAATAAACTAATAGATGGTGACATTTAATTAGCTGACCATATTTTGGGGAATTATGGTACCCATAATTATGAACAACTTTCCCCATGAAACATGCGGTCACAAATGAAAAAAAAACATGCCTCAGTACATTGACCCGATCAGCTGATTATAAGTTACAATGGGAGACCCAATTTTATTTTTCGTGTGCGACCATGTTTCTTGGGGAAAGTTGTTCATAATTATGGGTTCTATCTATCCCCAAAATATGGTCCGCTAATTAGATTTCACCTTTCAATATACTAATACTTATTTACATGCATAATACTTATAACTCTAAAGGGAGAGGTAATGCTTCTTCACGTAACGATTTAAATATATACAGAGTTGGACTGTCCCTGATGGTGCAGGGGAGTGCATTCCACAACCGAATGGCCCGAAGTCTAAACTCGTGCTCATATTCTGCGATTTATGGAAATTCTCTCGTGAAAAATGTCCTAGACCGCCACATTTTACTTCTGAAGCGTCCAATATGCTTGAGCTTGTCAAATAGTAGCATTATCCCCTGTACGTTGGTGTAACGTGGCTTTGACACCCTGAGATGGAACCGGCGATAACATAAAGTACTTACAGGCTGGCCAAGTTTCCTTGGCTCTGAGTGAGCTTTGAACCTCTCATTCTCGCATAAGGTAAGGTATCGCGTATATCGGTATAAGGTGGATCGCGGGCGGCCCTCACATGCGGGCAGGCGGGAGCGTGTTGCGTGTGCGGACCACGTGGTGCGGACCGACCACGAACACCACCTAATGTTAGGAATAGTTATGGATATGGGCAGCTTACTTGCCTGGAATGATTACCTATTATTTTTAATTTACAAATTAAAATTATATAAGTTCCGAACTCCCAATCACTGATAAATCCTGAGGGCTTTTGTGATTGTTGCATGTATGTAATTAAGTTAAGCCTATGAAAATAAAAATACTTAAAAAAAATACTGAGAGAGAGAGAGAGAGAGAGATGGGTGACAGCTTGCGCAGAGTCAAAATAAACTTGGTGCACACAGTACCTTTTCCATATACATAGGGCGCACTGTAAGTTTCCGGAACTGGCCACTTACATAAACAATATTTAAAAATTTATTGCAACATTTGAAAATAGAACTCTTTGGCTCTAGAATGCAGTTTGTTTCATCTGACTGCCTTTTGTTTTTACCTTGTGGCGCCATTTAAAAAATTGTGTGTCTGCATCAACATGGATTTAACTCGGGAAAATTTTCGTAGTATGATTTTCTACGATTTTAAGTGTAATTTGACAGCTCAACAGAGCATCGCTCGGCTTGAAACAGCTTTTGGCAATGAAGCACCATGCAAGACAACTGTTTATAGCTGGTTTGCAGAATTCAAGCGTGGTCGTATCAATCTCAGTGACGAATCTCGCGATGGTCGGCCGTCCACCGCTGTGACCAACAAAAATATCGATGCTGTGCGCCGTATGATTGAAACAGACAGGCATGTGACCTACCATGAAATTCGCGCATCCTTAGAAATAGGCATGAGTCGAATACAATTAATCCTACACAAACATTTGGGTGTGAGAAAGCTGTGCTCGCGGTGGATCCCACACAACTTGACCGAGGCTCAAAAAACGGACCGCGTCACTTGGTGCAGTGCCATGCTTACCAGATTCAACGAAGGTGCGTCAAATTTGGTGTGGGACATAGTAACAGGTGACGAAACATGGATTTATTGCTACGATCCCAAAACAAAGCAGCAATCGAGCGTATGGGTTTTTCAAGATGAGCCGAAACCAACCAAAGTGGCGCGCGTGAAAAGTGCATCTAAGCGGATGATTGCTTCTTTTTTTAATAAAACTGGACACGTGGCTACTGTTGCTTTAGAGAATCGTCGCACAGTGAATAGTGACTGGTACACGACCATTTGTTTGCCGGAAGTTATTGACGAACTCCGTAAAAATAACCGTAAACGCCGTATCATCCTGCACCACGACAATGCTAGTTCTCACACGGCCAGACAGACAAACGACTTTTTGAAGGCGAAAAATGTAGAACTCATGAGTCATCCTGCATACAGTCCCGACCTGGCACCTTGTGACTTTTTTCTGTTCCCAAACATTAAGAACCAATTACGCGGTCAACGATTTTCATCACCAGAAGAGGCTGTCGAGGAGTATGAAAAACACGTTTCAGAGGTCACCATAGAGGAGTGGCACAAAAGTTTTCAAAACTGGTTTCATCGAATGAAAAAGTGCATAGACGCCAAGGGAGATTATTTTGAAAAACAATAAATTAATTTTGTACCTTTAATAGTATTTTTTCATATACATCCCGGAAACTTACAGTGCGCCCCACGTATATGTCACCGTAAGATTGTCAAAAAAGTTTGTTTATAATCTTAGGTTTTTTCTCGTTAATTTACAAACTATCGATTAATTGTAAACTGTACCGTACTGCTTACGATGTGAAGCGTTAGTTTATAATAAAACCGTTAAATTGTGAACTGGTTTAAAAATGAATTGCAAACGAAATACCAGGGCAAACATTGCGGTACTTAGGTGAAGACTAGAGAGGGCGAGCGCAGCGAAGCCCCCGCATAGTCTTCTTGTTAGGTTGACAGGTAAGAACAAAAGAAACGTAAATTCTAAACCCTGTCGATCTAGTTTACAGTTTGTCGATAGTTTACCACCTAACGCTTTAGTTTATAAACTAACGGTTTTGACAATCTTATGGTAACATGTATACCATTAACACGACTTTTGCCGTATACCTGAGAAAACACATAGAAATACAATCTTTTTCTTTTTATTCCATGGTGTGCTGTGATTTTGAGGTTAAGGGGATACCACGTCCGTGCAAAGGTCCCTTGTTACTCCAGGCGGAAAGACCCGCAGTGTGAGAGGGACGGAATCGGGGAAAAATGACATAACGTAGCGCCAAACCACATAAAAATTGTTTAAAAATAAACTACGCTATTTTGTCAAAAATATTTTCAAGGAGAGTTTACTAATACATAATATCCACATTTAGAATGCAATATTGCAATGAAATAAGTTAGGATTTCAGATTTGCAGGAAAAAAGAAAACAAAAGTCTTTTAGAAATTAAATTCCATCGAGAAAATTTCACATAATCGCGTTTTCCTTCAGTGATAATCTTAATCAATTACTCAATAAACGTTAACCCAAAAATCAAATATGTAGATGACTTTGTAGTGGAGTAAATGGATTCGAAAAAAACCCATATATTTTTCGTATCACCTTAATTTCGCCGGTGTCAAGTGTATGTGTGGTTCTATAATGAGAACTTGTAAATTAAAGTCTTGAGAGATTAATTAGTTGCTCATCAATACCACCCAGGGAGCAGGAGAAGGGCTGTGGGATCCAAGTATTTCTCTCGGACATGAGCAACTGCCTCCCCAGTATACAATCATTGATGTTTATTCGACATGTCACAACTTCCAAGTTACGCTGCTCAACTTGAGAACAACTTTGTCCTGTGTGTAGAAGCAACAATGTTCCGAATTGTAATACACGAGACTTCCAACTTGCGCGGAAATTCCGCATCATAATTAATTTGACTTTAGTCTGTTCTGCTGAGAGTCTATGGGTCAAATCCCTGGCTCAGAACTTGGTGAAATGTACTAAGCTTTGTGTAACAAAATTCTTATTTTATAATTCTTATTTTATTATTTAAAATTAGCATACCTTAACAGATTAATAATAACTTTGTAACGCCAAAGTCAACGCGTAAGTTATATACCAATTTAAAAAGCCGGTTAAGTGTACTTACAAACTTTTAAAATAAATTTTGTACATTTTCTTGCAGTAGATTGTTTAATTACTGTCATCTGTATCCGAAAAAAATGATCGGGAGTTTTTCCGAGTCATTTAATAAAAGTTAATAACAAAAATGTTATCTGTGTACATTTGTGAACTATTTCACTTTATGTTACAGAAATAAGATCTTGGAAGTGTCAGCATTAAAAAAATGATGCACGGAATGTGAAATTCCGGGAAAAACATAATCCATTGACCATTATTTACGGGACAGCCTATATGTACGTGGTGCATATGTCACCGTAAGATTGTCAAAACCGTTAGTTGATAAACTGACGTTTTTTTTCTCATTAGTTGGTCAACTATCGACAGATAGTAAACTGTAGCGTACTGCTTACTATATAACGCGTTAGTTGATAAACCAACGGTTAAAACCGTTTAATAGTAAGCTAGTTTAAACTTGAAATGCAAACGAAATACCAGGGCAAACACTGCGGTAGCTTAGGTGAAGACTATAAGGGGCGAGCGCAGCGAAGCCCCCGAATAGTCTTCGTGTTAGGTTGACATGTAAGAACAAAAGAAACGTAAATTCTAAACCCTGTCGGTCTGGTTTACTATCTGTCGATAGTTGATCAAATAACGCGTTAGTTTATCAACTAACACCTTTACTATCTTACGGTACCATATATATTTCATGTGTGTATGTATGTGTTTATTTCACGTGTTAGCATCACATATTTCCATCCGCGTTTAGACTTTTTGGATATTTATATCCAAGATCTGAGGCTTCTATTCTCCTTACTCCAGTCATCTGAAATTAGGTGTGATTTCCCTTAAGGGTTGGCAGAGGCACAGTTCTCTCCATGTTTAACCATTAAATCAATACTCATTTTGCGTAACGGGGGCTAGCCCAATGCCGTAGTTATGGAGATTATAAATTCCAAATAACCAATTATTTCTAGGTATTTTATTTCAGTGCATTTGCTAACCTATTGCAATTCGCTAAGGTGTGAGCTAGCCATCTAAATTCCTAGTCTGTGTCTGAAAGCAGGAATTTAATTTCTGCAACCATTTGTAGGTAGGTACCTAGTTCTTGAGTCTACCAAAGCTTAACACAGCTTGCACGGCAGTTTCCACTATCCGACAATTATGTAAAAACTGTAATTGGATGCTCAGACACTTTATCAAAAAACGCCCGGTTAAAAGCTCAGTAAATTAAATATACACGTAGGTATTTAGAGGAAAAGACTGTCATAATTTTATGGAAGCTTGAATATACTGCTCGCTTCAAGCTATGTGTAAAAAGAGTTAGTTTTTGTTTCTTATACCGTGCAAAAACGATTTTACGATACTGCTCGTAAACCTAAAATGGGCTAGGTTAGATTACTGTCTATTCGATAGCAAATCTTTGCGCTTTCAGCCTTTTCACGCTGAGGCCTTGGTCTTTCCTAACATGCTGACATAATACTTAATGGCGCCCTCACCAAAAAATAACAAAATCCATAACATTTTTTCTTATCTCGACGACATAATCTTTTCTCCCGAAGGTTCTGAGATTCCCTGTGCCCTAATAAGAAGCGACGAAAGAAAATATGGCTTTCTTGGGAGGAACATTTTAAGACATTTTCCTCGGTTTTTTAAAAATTTCATTGTGGTCTCTGCAAGTTGAGGCGCCACACCAATTAGTGTCAGTCGTTTATTAGTCTTCCAGTAGTGGGAGGAGTGGGGGTGAGCTTCCGTAGCAGCGTTTACTTCTTGGAAACTTCAAGCTTTTCAATACGAGTTTGCTTTGTCTGTTGTCCTGGACGTATGTTAGAAATAAACAATGGATTCACTGCGATTCTTTATTAAATGTTTAAATGGCCGTGATACCTTGGACACTATTTACACACATTGATCTAGCCCCAAACTAGGATTCCTTGTATCTTGGGGACTTGACAACGATACACATATTTATATAGATAAATATTATACTTATACAACCATGACTAGGGTACAAACATCCGTTATCATCAAACAAAGATTTGCCCCCACCGGGACTCGAACCCGGGACCCTTGGCTTAGTAGGCAGGGTCACTGCCGACTCGGCCATTCGGGTCGTCAAATAAGTACGTTAACATGTGGTTCATTTGATGTTTTTAGTAATTTTATTTATTGCGCTGCCATAAAATATACTCATCTATGTAGCCCCCTTTACCTATAGTATGTAGCCCCTCAGAACGAAGATAATTCTATTCCACAGCAAGTTAGACGCAGTTTATGCCAATTTGGCTTATAGTGTATGGTTAAACTGTCACTGCTCTATAATTCTTGGTCAATTTGTGTTAGTACACAAAGGGCAGCCTTTTTCGCAAAACATTACTAAAATATGTCACTCCAAAACACTGTATTTAAACATCTTACATAGAAGTTTAGAGGCTATAAGACGTACAGCCCGCCACAAAAACTTAAGAGAGAGACTGATTGTAGCAAGGACTAATGGAAATAGATTTTAGTACTCTACATGAAAGAAATTCTAAGAGTGAAAAAGAGCTCATCTTTTTTTCTGAACTACGGCCATTTTTCTTAATTAACTAAAAGCAGTCCTAAAAAATATCAGCGCACCATTTTTTAACAATGTCTTCTTTGTGAGATACGAACAATAGTTGTGTCACCTTTATTTTTTAACGAGTAACAGCCACTTACTTTAAAATGTTCACGGGAATTTTTATTTTATCGTTTTTTATTTACTAAGGTTTTTCGGGCTCATCCTTTTAAATTAGCCGTGACTTTGGGTCCTTTTCAAAAACGTATATAACTAAACTATAGGTACCCTTACCTACCCTTAGATGTGAATTAAATGTTGAGTTACTGGAGTTATAACGACATTTATTGAGAAATACCTAGAATTACCATTAAGTTTGTTAATATTTAAGTAAATTTCAAGTTACTGATCGTAATTTAAGACATTCAATACATCGCAACAGTTGTACCTACTTTCTCAAGTACTGTTGTCCCTCGAGTAATAATTCTGATGTTCGTAGGCCATTATGTTTATTATATACCATAAATAAACCGAAGACAGACAGTTGAGTGCTCCATCACCATCTATCACGATCGACCATCACTCGAAAGCACGATAAAGTCGCACCTAGCTCTAAAGTAGTCCGTTAGCGAAATAGTGATGCATGTGTAACTACAGCAGTACTGTTGTTGTTTCCATTCGCGTTAAGAACATAACATAAGTGAGCCAAAGCCGAGTCCAGAGCCAGAGTAACAACTAAACATATTTCATAAATATTAATTTTAGATTTAAGAAACCCCCGACGTACTGAATGAAACTCAAACTATGAAACGTCATTTAATTGGCTCGTTTCCTTGTTAAGATGAAGATAACTTTCGAATCACTAAGGCAATTTCAATATCACCTAACTTAAGAAACATCGCAGTGAACTCTGCCACATATAGATTCAAAGATACACCCGCAAAACACACACGCAGGCAAGCACATGCAAACACACATAAACTCATACTCAGATAGAAGTTTCAATTGTATCCCTCTTTAATGGTGGGTGGTAAAATCTAGCTTGAAAACAGTATTTATGATAACCGAACGAATCAAATCATATAGTAGATTATACACCAAGGGTATAAATTAATCTTTATGTCACGGACGTGAAATAGAACGTAAAGAAGGACTTCAAATGTAATTTTTAAGCTTGACGAGGGTTATTAAGATTGAGTCCTGACTGCAGCGAGGGGTAACAGTGCGACCAAGACAAAAATAGGAGTCAGTCGTAACAATATGAACTATGAAAAGTAAAAATTACAAAATCAAGCGGCGGGTTATAATGGCATTCATTACAACTTTACGACCCGGCTAAAGCCAAAGGCTACAATGACTTGCTTTACGTAAGTTTTGTATGGTATATAATTTGGCACTGTCGAGCAGGCGGTGATGTGAAAAGTTGATCACTGCAGTATTTAAGACTATGCATGTCAAATAAAAATATAGGCAGTGGTCAGTAAAGAGAAAAGCAGCCTAACCAATTAAATTAAGTTATATTTTCATCTGGCATTGACCATTGGCAGACATGTCTATTGTCGTAAATGTGCAAGATCTTATAACCGACCGAAAGTAACACATTCTTATTTGTACTATGTGAAGACAACAACAAACAATCTGCAGCTGTCGTAATGCCAAAGGAGTTACGATACCAACCAACTGTTTACATGACGTGGGTGAATAGGGCGAGCGAGCGAAGCGGCTCCGTTCAGGATTGCGCAAAATGTGTGTCCGGTTAAACAACCGGACACACATCCAGACATACGAAAGCATTTTAGAGGAAAACTCCTCTAGGGGCCGCATTGCTCAACTGATTCTCGCGATTTTTTGTGAGCAGGTTCGATAATTCAATAGTATTTTTTGTGTCGATTCAGTTTTTGGGAATTTTACAAAATGGCGGAGATATGCGGTTGAAATTTAAAAAAAAACTGCTACAGCCCAAGCGGCCTGAAATTTTAAAAAATGAGGTATTGTTATATTTTTGGCGATTGTAAGAATGACATAGGCTATTTAATTTTAATATCTCAATAGGGTAGATTTTAGATAGCAAAATATAGTTTACAAAGTTATTGGTGCGGCTTCTTTCCAAATTCCAAATTCCAAATGTCTTTATTACTGTAGATATTTACATATACTTAGCAATCGGCATTTTTGCCACTTCTCTACATTGGACCACTGTGGGAGAAGAAGGCGTAGAAACTCCTTTTTTTAAAATTGCTTATGCTTAACTAATACAAAATATAATATTTAGTCATTATCATAATTAATAAGCAGGAATAAATAATTACAAAATTATTAACAGCAAGGTCTGTGTTGAGCCAGATTAACCTTATACAGTCCCATCATTTAAGTAATCTTGAACATTGTAATATCCCTTTTTCGACAAATTCGCTTTAACATGGTTTTTAAATTGCTCAAATGGCAATTTCAAGATCTCCTTTCATACTCCATGTACGTAACCAGGTGCATTCATAAGTTTGTATGTGGTAAAATACGAACTAACGAATAAGGACGACCTCTGTGGCGCTGCAGTTGTGGCTCTGCCTACCATGCGAGAGGTCCCGGGTTCGATCCCCGGTTGGGGGTAAAGAAAAAGACCCCAGGTCTTGGATGTTTATATGTGTGTGATGTCGCTGTCTCTGGTTCCCACGACACAGGGTGTCCTAGTGTGGGTTCAGAAGCAATGCATATGCCTGTATGCAATTATTAAATGTATGTATGTAAAATTTTACGAAAATGCAGTCGGAATATTTTTATTTATAATAATTTCACTTGTTCATCCGATGAAATTCAAGGGGTGGAAAATAATTTAAAAAACGCTAATTTCATGTATCGCTCGTTTATTTATTTATTTATTTATTCGGAGAACAGGCAGGGTACATGAGTGGAATAAGACTACGATAATTATACATGAAGGATTGAGTTAACTCAGTCCCTATGGACGTTCCTCACTGAGATACAAATAGTTATTGTAGGAAACTTACGTACTAACATGCAGATTACATTTGGAAAAAAAAGGAATAGTTTACGTCTGTATTACAATGTGAATGTTTGTCTACACACACTCGCGAGCTCACAAAGCCACTAATTAGGCAGATTCCATGCAAACTCTTCCATAAAACGGCGGGGCGATTGATTCCAGATGCGTCACGACGACTACTTAATACTACATAAACATAAATCATTTTGGAGAAGCCTATAGAACCTAGTCAAACTATCTGATTAGTTTGTTAGTTAGTTAAGACGGCTTCAGAATTCCACGACGATATACGTCGGCAAGAAGAAGCGATCGAAAGAAGAGGCCTATGCCCAGCAGCGGGTCGATGTGGGCTGAATATGATGATGATCATGATACGTCAGACTCTCGGAAAGTCTTCGTCAGTTTTATCTTCAAAAGCAAATAATGTTTTATAATACTGCATCATTGCAGACTGTGCTTGTGACAGGCTACACCATACAAAAGGACTTTGCGTGTGAATGATTGATAGCATAATGATTTCTCAGCAAATTGGGGCGTTGAGCGATTTCATGAGAACACGCCAGATGGAGCGATGAAGCCGGGAATTGCGGGCAAGTCATGAACTGTCGCGGGTTTTTTTGACATGCCGAGCGCGGGGGGCTTAGTCGCGAAAGGTGGGGGACAGAGCTTTGGACAGCCCATAGCTCTGTTCCTCATTTTCCCGCGTCAACACCCCCCGCGGGGTCGCCATGGTTCAGGTGCTGGTAGGATTCATTGTGGGATTGAGCTCTTGACTAATACCAAGAGATATGCCAATTTGACTGGCTTATTCGCCAAGATATTACGCCTAGACTCGCCTAAAGATAGTTTGATGACCTAAAAACACTGTAGCGTTGCGGTTTGTGGCTGTGCCCCCCAATCGAGAAGTCCCGGGTTCGAATCCCGGCTGATGAGGCAGAAAATAATCCCCAGGTCTTGGATGTGTTAATGTATATGACGTTGCTGTTTCCGGTTTCCACGGCACAGGTGTGATCAGGGCAGAAGCAAAAAACAAGTCAGTGTATGTGATTACATATGTGATACATGATGTGTCGAAATGTGAGCCTGCCTCTGCCAAACCGTGTGGGAAATATCGTAACGTCACAGAGGTCGTTTGAAGACCTATGTGACGCAGCGGTTGTGGCTCTGCCTACCATGCGAGAGGTACAGGGTTCGATCCCCGGCCGGCGGTAAAAAGAAAAAAAACACAGGTCTTGGATGTTTGAATGTGTGTGACGTCGCTGTTTCTATTTCCCACGACACAGGGTATTGTATCCCCCCCTAGAGTGGGGCCAGAAGCAATGTATGTGCCTGTATGTAAATGTTTATGTTTATCTATCTATCTATCTATCTATCTATCCGCTCAGAACACACGCCATCCATACCTTATCATCCCGTTCTAATGTATAACTGCGAATTCGGGAAAGTTTTTTTATGATTGATGGATCACTTCCATTCTCCCTCTCAACGTAGCTATCAACTTATTGGTACGTCTATTATGAGTTGGCGGCAACGCAACGGACGTTACTATTGTAGTAATAATGCCACTATCTCTTTCTTTTATATGACGAGAGCAAGGATAGAAAGATACCATTTTAAGTTCAGCGAAGATACCGCTAGAGGCACTGAACGCGTTGCCATACAAATCGTAAATATAGTCTCATAATATACGTACTAAAAGACTGACAAGAATTAGTACCTAGGTACACAGAGATCTATACATCGTTTTTACGATAAAACGACAAAAAAGCGGTCAAGTGCGAGTCGAACTTGCGCACGAAGGGCTGTTTACCACCGTACAATGGTAGGGATGGTGTGGAGTGAATAGTTATGATTTTACTTAGCAAAATGTTGTTTACAAAGTTATTAGTGCGGCTACTCACACTCCATGTACGTAACCAGGTGCATTCATATGTTTGTATGTGATATTGAAAGAATTGTTGTATAAGAGCCCCCTAAATATTTATTTTATTTAGTATTTGTAGTTTTAGCGGTAACAGAAATACATCGTCTGTGAAAATTTCAACTGTCTAACTATCACGGTTCATGAGATACAGCCTGGTGACAGACGGACGGACGGACGGACGGACAGCGGAGGCTTAGTAATAGGGTCCCGTTTGGCACTCTTCGGGTACGGAACCCTAAAAATAAGGTAAAGAATTCGGTAGTATCGGAATTCTAAGATATGGCATTCTAACGTACTCTCTACTGGACTACTGTCGCTTATGATCATGCTGTAGAGTAGAAGTGTGCAATACGACCTCTGTGCCGCAGTGGTTGTGGCTCTGAGAGGTCCCGGGTTCGATCCCCGGCTGGAGGTAAAGAAAAATAAAACCCCAGGTCTCGGATATTTATATGTGTGTGACGTCGCTGTTTCTGTCTCCCACGGCCCAGGGTATCCTAGCGTGGGGCCAGAAGCAATGTTTGTGCCTGTATGTAAATGTTTATGTTTATACCGATCTTGCCATATCAGCGTGAAAACTCAGAAAATAGCGTTTCCCCGGAGTTGATACAGCTAGATGAATAATGCGCTAACACCCTTTTAAAAAAAAACGATGGGTCAAACATACAAATATTTTCTGGGACACAATTTGAAAAAAAAACTGGTGTCCCACGGATTTTTTATCCTTAACTCCTGATAACATTAGTATTAATAAGCGGAAATTTAAATATAGCTGCTTCTTTTACATCTTGCAGATCAGTTAAAGATGATGTGTTATTTCCATACAAACTTACGTATTTTTTTCATAATTTCGTAAAATTTCATGCCGTAGATATTCTTTTCGTTGCCTTGATTAGACGAAACACCAATATAGCACTAGAGAAAAGTATACGAAATTCTTATGAATAGGACTATGTAGAGAATTACATAATCTCTATATTCTACGAGTCTGTAATATCGTGATTCGTGTGTGAATGCTCTATTATTTTGAAGATTAATTAAAATAATGTATCAAACTTGTAATTTGTAAATGGAAATATAATCAGAATTGATTGAAAGTTGTTAATACAATTAACACTGTGGAACTCCAAGGTTTATTAAAAATCTAATCATAAACCCTTTACTGCGTCCAAAAACCGCACGTTACGACCAGCATAATGTTATGCTAATTGTTAAAAACACATTTCTTATCTAAATATTGATACATTATGACCATGATGTATCAATTTTCGACAAGTTCATATTCAAATGTCGAACGCCGACGCCCGCCTCCGTGCCGACCCTTTTAATGCCCTCCATTATATAACAGTCACATAATAGTAGTTTATGTGACTGCTACATAATGGAGGGCATTAATTATTTGTTTGTTTTATAATTCTTTATTGAACACAGTTATTTAAAAAAGATACATTAAGAGAAAACATATGTACAAAGGCGAGCTTATCTCTAAAAAGAGATTTCTTCCAACAAACAATTTTATCAATAAAGGGTAGGCAGTGCACAATATCTAAACAATAATAAAATACATACCTATAAGTAAATTATATATCTATAAAATACGGTAAATAAAATACATACTCGTATATACCAAACTACTAAATACGTATCAATACATACATAAATCTGGACATATAGTTTACATATAATAATAATATACATACTACAACTATCACAAAAGAGAGAGGAAGTGCTCTTTTACCCGGTTTTTGAAAGCGAAAAGAGTGGGGCTGTCTCTTATCGTACAAGGAAGTGCGTTCCACAGTCGGACCGCCTGCAACCTGATGGAGTGCTCATATACGGAAGTGGTATGCCTTGGAGTGGCTAAGAGTGAGACCGTGTGAGATATCCGTTGCCGATCTCCTGAAAAGAGATACTCAAAGCGGTCTCGAAGGTAGCTGGGGTAACGCGGATTTTTCAATATATCGAAAAGATAAAAAAGAATATGGGAGTCTCGGCGACGACGAATCGGAAGCCTTTGCGAAATTGAGAGACATGGTCGAATTTGCGCAGCCCGAAGATAAACCGAATCCCGAGATTCTGAAGTCGTTCGAGTTTGTTCAGAAGATCTTCGTTCGCGCTCGCCCAACAGACATCGGCGTAGTCGATTAGCGGCAGGAGAAGGGACTGAGCAAGGGTGATTTTGGTCTGCCGCGGCAAGAAGTACTGCAGACGCCTGAGGGAGTGAAAAGACGCAAAGACCCGTCTGTTGACCTCGCTGATATGTGGAGACCAAGACAGCTGGTTGTCAAAAATAACCCCAAGGTTTTTCGCCTTATCTGTGTACTCTATTGTGATGCCATTATATGATACGGGAACAATGGGTTTTCGTAACAAGGAAAGAGTGTGCCTGGTTCCTAAAATCATGGCTTGTGATTTATTCGGGTTTATTAACAGCCCGTATGATGAGGCCCAGTCTTTCACATTCTCGAGGTCAGCATTCAGTGCCTCCACGGATGAAACTACATCGCAGGGGGAAAAGTGGAGATAAATTTGTAGATCATCTGCGTACAGATGATGCGAAGAAGAGAGGACGTCGGAGATGGAGTTCATAAAGACTGAAAAAAGAAGTGGAGAGAGAATACCACCTTGAGGTACTCCTGAGGAAAGATCACACCATTGAGTTTCGGTCTCTTCAGACTTAATGCGCTGCTGACGACCTCTCAGGTATGAGTCGAACCAGTCAGCAGCGTGGTTGGAGACATTCAGCGATGTTAATATAGCGACAAGAATGTCAAAATCGACGCAGTTAAAGGCATTGCTGCAGTCAAGCAGGGCCAGCACCGTAACCAGCCTCTGATCCATGGCTAGCTGTATATAATCGCTGACTTTTAAGAATGCTGTGGTAGTACTATACCCTGGTCTGAACCCAGATTCGAAAGGATTGAGAAGTTTGTTTGATGAAAGGTAGGAGGTGAGTTGGGAGTGGACAATGGATTCAAGGACTTTGGAGAGAATAGGTAAGATAGATATGGGCCTGTAATCTTTGAAGGAGGAGGGATTGGAATTTTTGGGCAGTGGGATGACAAGTGCTTTCTTCCACAGACTAGGAAAAGATCTAGCTGATAGAGAGAAGTTTATGATGTGGGTAATTGGAGGGAGCAACTCTTCAAGGACGCTGTGGATCATCTGATGGATGACGTTGTCGCCACCAGCAGCTTTGGATGTGATAGCTAGCACTGCTTTTCTAACTGCGCCGATTCCAACGAGACTATAGTTGAACGGTGAGGTAGAGACTGCAGCCTTCAACCGTAGATGACGAAGGGTTGCCTCCTTTGTGGCGGGGTCTATCACGAGGGGGGGAGAAGAAAAGAACTGGTTAAGACCGTTGAGATCGACATCACCTGAAGAAAATTCCTGGGACTTGCCAACACCAAGGGTTTTAAGAAATTTTCAGACCTGAGCTGGGGTGTACATTTCTATACGCTCATAGATGTGGCGTCGCTTGGCGTCACGGAACATGCGGTTGCATAGGTTTCGAAGGCGTTTAAATGTTAGGAGATTGTTATCGTTTGGGTCTCTCTTACATCGCCCCTTCGCACGGTTTATTTTGCCATTAAACGCTTGATAGCGTCTATCAGCCACGGAGCAGGAAAATGTTTTACCCTGACCTTTTTCATTGGTGCGTGCTTGTCGAACAGCCCCAGAACAATTTAGTTGTACTTCAGGATTTTGTCATCAACGGTCTCACCAGTTATAACGGGGGTCCAATCGACAGATGAGGCATCCGATTGCAGGATCGACGTTCACACCTTTGAAGCTTCGAATATCAAGGAATTTGACTTTGCGCTTAGGGAGCCTAATTTTGTATGAAAGATATACCAGATCGTGACAGGAGAATGGGGCATTAAGCTGGCCATGAGCAGCCACCTTGGCTATGTTGGAGATAATCATGAGATCGAGAAGAGAGGGAATACAGTGCGGTTGAAAGTGAGGAGCGTCAAGGGGAAGAATATGTAAGTTAGAGGAATTTACAATAGATTTAAGTTTGGCAGAGCAGGCGTTATTTTTCAGGAGACAGGTGTTAAAATCACCGAGGATTAGAGTATCACTATAGAGAGGAGTCAAGTCACTGAGTAGAGATTCAAAAGAATCAAAGTAATCGATACGAAGTGAGGGGCTGTAATATACACCCAGAAGAATTTTGCTGTGGTGCAAGCTGATCTCAAGGAAGAGATACTCAGCCGAACCAGAGTACAGGCTTGGCGAGTGGCAGATGACTTTGCACGGAAAGTCAGAACGTAAGTAGATAGCAACCCCGCCATCTGCTTTGCCTGTCCTATCGTTGCGATAGAGCCTTAACCCTGGCAGAGAATATATGGAGGAAGGAAGAGATGGTTTCAGAAATGATTCGGATACAAAAACACCATGTATACTCTGATCGCTGAAAGCTTCCAGGAGATCAGCGTAACTAGCAGGAATGCTTTGGGCATTAATATGAACGACATTGAAATTGAACTCCGACTTGTTGAACACTCGTTTCAGATTGCTAGACAATACTGCGTCCGCAAGGGAGTCGACACCTCCTGAACCAAGAGAGTCGCCGTTAGAAGAGCTAGAGAAAAAACTGTCTGTGAAATTGTTTATGATATCCATTTAAAATAAATAAATAAATATACTACAATTGCTATAAAATAAATATAATACTAAACTAAAATATCCTCCCTTACGAGGTTTAACACTAAATTAACAATTAAATACATAAAGCCTGAACCCAGACACACTGGGCTTGTTGGGAAATAATCTATTACCTACAAGGTTTGAAACAACACCCACAAAACGAACAAGCAAAACGTAATAAACAAAACGCAGACAATCATTACTTTGTTTGAGTGTGACGTGACCTACATTTCGTTTCGCACACTTCAGGATAATATGCAGGCAGGCAGAGTATGAAACAAATTAACATAAAGTTGTTATTATAAACATAAAGAAAAAAAAATGTCGAGAATCGAGCGAACAGGAACGAGACGGACTGTGAACATATAGGACAACTTCATAATATGAGTGGAACACGCCCCGCACGTTCCGTTCTTCCGTAACGCGAAGCAAACAAGGAAAGAAAATACGGATGACACTTGACCACAGACTATCACTTGACATAACATTGTTGACATTAGAGTTGTTAATTAACACTCGAGAGTGGGTTTAATAATATCACTCGAGAGTTTTAATGCCTAATTATGTACAGTTACATACACTAGTTTATGTACACACATATCATATGCTCTCTTTGATGTATTCAGGACCCGCATTTTTGACCGGCATTGTGGCATTGATCTTATCTCTGCAGTTGTTTAGCTTGTTCTGTAGTACCAACTTCACAGACAAACTAGGGGCGGCACGCAGGCGGGCATCGACGTTCGAAATTTGAATGTCATAATATGTAGAAAATTTACACATTATGGTCATAATGTACATATTTTCAGATAAGAAATGAGTTTTTACCAAATAGTTTTACATTATGCTGGTCTTAACGTGCGGTTTTTAGAAGAGGGTCTATGATACGTGTGTAGATAAACTACTATTCTTTTATATAAAAATAACGAGCGGATAGGAGGATCTGACTAAGTGGCGTTGGAGGAGAAGGAGGATTCGACTATGTTTCTCAATATCACAAAGTGTTGGGGTGGTTCCGATTCGTCCACGCCAAGACTCTCATATTATTTCATATCTTTTTAATATATTGAAAAATCCGCGCTACCCCAGCTACCTTCGAGACCGCTTTGAGTATCTCTTTTCAGGAGATCGGCACCGGCGATCCCACACGGTCTCACTCTTAGCCACTCCAAGGCATAGCACCTCGGCATATGAGCATTCGTTCAGGCTGCAGGCTGTTCGACTGTGGAACACACTTCCTTGCACTATAAGAGACAGTCCCACTCTTTTATCTTTCAAAAACCGGGTAAAAGAGCACTTCCTCTCTCTTCCATGATAGTAGTTATAGTATGTATATCATTACTATATGTACAGATTTATGTTTATATTGGTACTTATTAGTAGTTTGGTATATAGGTATTTTATTTTCCATATTTTATAGATATTTCATTTATGTATTTATTATAGATAAGTTATCAGATATTGTATGCCATGGTTTGCTGGAAGAAGTCTTTTTTGAGAGATAAGGTCGCCTCTGTACATAATTTTCCACAAATGTAACTTTATATATATCTTTGTGCAATAAAGAATTATGACGAGGCATGAGATGAGATATGCCCTTGGTATATCTCATCTCAAGCCTGCAATGGGTAAATGCGGGATGAGTGATGTTGTTGATATATATATCCCAATTGATTATGGTCCCACTTCCTGTTATTAAAATTCGTATTATGCCCCGAGTAAAATATATATTTTCCAATATCGGAGGTTGATGATCAGCTTTCTTTCCTATTCTCTATCTATCTATCTATCTATCTAGGTATATGTTGCTGGGGTCTGATATCACTGTCAAGAGGAAAACAGAATTTATAGAAAGACTAGTATTTTCTTGCGCTGTATAACTTTTTAATGGCTGCGGGCATTAGTCGAAGAAACACGAAGAAACAACGTATTTTTAGTGCTTTTAATAGCCTTTATGCGAGCTGTTTTTGTGTTGTTGCAGGATTCTGTTTTAAAGTAAAATCGTTTGTTTTATCTCTCATTTACTGTGGAAAAAACCCCGTATGGAAAAGGCGTGACGCTACGTTTGTTTTTATTCTCATCCCGCTGATTCTGGATAATGATTTATTTTATTTTATTTTAATGCCCTCATTTTGTATAATTATTAATTATAAATGTAGCCCATGAATGTCCCCGCCGAGGGGCACAGCCTTTACCCGGATACGAGTAAGATTAATCCATAAGCCACGCTGACTCAGTGAGGGTTGATGACTACCACGTAGCGAAAGTAGCCGAGACCTACAGCTTAACGTGCCATCCGAAACACTGACCGTCCGGTAATATTCTTATATAAATTAATTATCGCATTGGTACATGGTCAGGATTCGAACCTGCATCTAATGTGAGAAGCAAGCGTGCAAACTGTTGTTTATTTCTAAAACCTTGGTCATTAGATGGGTGAGCTACATTGGCTTGTGATTTTAATGGTAACGTTGCCATCGAGCAACTGAATGGCTGTGACAAAACTCCAGCTGTATAATTTCTATTAGGATTTTGTCGATAATCATAAACACACCTAAAATATGGCCTCACTGTGCTGTTTATAACTTCGTGGTAAACCTATTTCCAAATGAAATGTTTTAAAAGGAAATATTCATCAATATTTTATGTCGGTATCATCGGCTATTTATCTTGACAGGACTAATTTGCAAAGTGGATACTTTATGGCTCCAGGCCGGTGGGCCCGATACTTTGAAAATTAAACTTTGGTGGATTTTGTACCTTAAAGCTGTGAGTTGTGTCAACAAATGGGTAATGGGTTTATGTTATAGCTACAAAATAAGCCTGAAGCACGCCCTGCCTGCCCACATTTTGTTTTTTAACCTCGCAATAAGTCTTATCAACTCAAAAATTTATGAACATTTCAATTAATCTTCAATGCATTACAAGCTTTTTTACCCGACAGAGCGAAGCCAAAAGGAGGGTTATGTGTTTGACCGTTAGTATATATGTACTTATGTTCATTTGTGACACCAGAACATCTAAACTACACTGAAGAGCAATGAAAAAGTTCCACCCACAAAATGCCGACAAACACCTTAATATCTCCTAAGACATAGAACCTTTTGATTTGACCACAATATTTACGTTTTTAATTGGTTATATTCTGATGCGCTGTTAAATGTACTTCAATATTGAAAAAGGCGTCATTAAGCTAGCCTTTCCCGTTTAGGAGTAATTTGGTGCTATGTCACTAGAACTTTTTCATTGCTCGTCAGTGTAGTTATCAGAATTTGGCCAATTAGCTATCTTTCGAAACGTCTTCATCGTCAGCTGGTTACAGGCTAAGTGACGTCACACTTAATTCAATATGGCTTCCTCTAGAGGGCATTTAGTTTTTTTTTAAGTTTATGGATAGGGTCATGTTGGGTATCTAATTAAAGGGCTTAATTAGCACGAAAAAAAAGCTCTTGCTCGCTGATTTGCTTGCATTAGCTCGATAATTGTGCATAAATATAGGCCAAACACGACTAATGCTACTTATCAGAATTTGACAATATTCGACCCTTGTTAGCCATAAAGGAGACACAAAACATTTGTGCCATGTGTTTCTCTGCCACCCCCTTGCCAGCCATAAAGTAGACACATATAGTACAACTTTTGACGACCTTCAAGCTGTAATCCTCACCGTTGAAACCTTCATGAAAATGAAATTTGACATTGCCAAAAAATAGTCCAGAAATAGTCCTAAATAGTCCACAAATAAAGAAAAATAGTCCTCTTATAGTTTCGAAGTAATAGCTATAGGTTGGTGAGTATTACAGCTTGACGTCAAGCTGTAATCCTCATCTCTCGTGCAAGCAAACGGAAGGGCCTATCGACTTGGTTTAGGTTTCAAAAATTTGTCCAGAAATAGTCCACACGGCAAACCAAACTTCAGAAATAGTCCTTCAACGATTCCAGAGTTACTAAGACATCTTGGTGAGGATTACAGCTTGAACATTTGTGCTGTGTTCCTCTGCTACCCAATATGTGAACTGCCGTGACGACATCTAATTAAGATGAGACAATCTAATTTATAATAATAATAATAATAATAATAATAATAATAAGTACTCTCAATGTGAAGGTGCTGAAAGAGTTTCACGAAAACCTGGAAGTGGAAATCATAAACTTATTCGCAGAACCTACTATACAGCTATTATACAGCGTCCGTATTCGTTATTCTCTAAAAGTGCTTCTCAAGAAATGGCTCAACAATGCAACCTTGTTCAATTGAAACCGTCTCAATAAACAGGTAACCTTCAAGATAAAAGGGTCTAACTAATTGTACTTAGGGGCTACTACCTGCACCTTAAGGGCCTTTTAGGGTTGCCAGTTTTACTTGAATTCGCTTTTTGTAACGAATTCCTGCAGAGATGGAGTTGGTTTACAATATCTCATTCAATATAATCTAGCTAGTATAATAGTACAACCAAATAGTTAACATGGCGTGACCACTTATTGTGCCCTTGTCCTGAGGAAACCATCAAGTCCATGCATAATTAGACTAATGAAAATCTAGCTAGTACAGTAGTATATAGTGATTGCTCGGATTAAGCTGAAATGTAAAATCATTGTGTTGCTATGCAGCATTAGCAACCACAAAAATCAATATCCGTCAGAAAATAGCAATCCAAGAACCTTAAAAAACCTATTAGGGAGACACTGGAAAGATCAAAGAAACCCTTATTATGCAATGAGTATTTCCGAAATTTGGGCCCAAAATACCTAAGTATATACTATACCTGGGTATATATTTAATTACGTAGAGTAGATGTTCCAACAATATTAAATTATTGCGAGCAAAGTATTCCAAAACTGAGGAGACATTCTATCGAAATACAATATCCAGGTAGAAATGGGACGGCTTACCGTTTTGTCGGAATTTCGATGAAAAAATGAGGTGCAAATCGGAAGAATGCTTCCAGAAATATTTTTTTATAAGTTAGGTGTAGGCACGGGAGGTTTTCTATTCTACTAGTTGGTTACCGGATTTCAATCACAAATATGTGGGTCACCTTGCCACCATGTTTCTTGCGAAATACAGTGAAATCATTCGAACATGGACACAATAGTAGTTTATGTGACTGCTACATAATGGAGGGCATTAATACTCGAGAGTGGGTTTATGAAAGGGAAGAAGGCAAGTTTCATAATAATATCACTCGAGAGTTTTAATGCCTAATTATGGACATTTATATACGCTGGTTTATCTACACACATAAATATCATAGGTTCTCTTTGATGTGTTCAGGAACCGCATGTTCGACCGGCATTGTGGCATTGATCATTGCTCTGCAGTTTTTTAGCTTGTTCTGTAGTACCAACTTCACAGACAAACTAGGGGCGGCACGCAGGCGGGCGTCGGCGTTCGAAATTTGAATGTCATAATTTGACAAATTTTGGTACATTATGGTCATAATGATCAATATTCTGATAAGAAATTAGTTTTTACCAAGAAGTTTATCATTGTACTGGTCGTGACGTGTAATTTTTGGACGCAGTAAAGAGGGTTTATGATACGTGTGTAGATAAAAAGATTTAAATCCCTTTAACATACAGAGGTTATTTTTTTTCTATAGAGGCCTAGGATATCCATATCCGCCGGATCTTTTGAAAATAACTCATGAAGTAAAAAACTGAAAAAGATACTGACTTCAACACCTATTTCTACCGTGTCTCGGCGGGGATGCGAATTTCTTCAACACAACAACGACGAGGCTATGATAATCTGTCTTCTGACAGTCAACTTCACAAATATACGGTAGAGGGTAGTCGTAACAAACAGCAGCCTAAGTAATTAGCTCCCTATTTATTGCAATTTAAAATTACGATTTAACATTTAATGAACATTTATTTATAAAATATACTGATCTGAACCATCCACGAATCAATTTCAATCAATTATCACATAAATCAATGAGTATTTCATCACTATTTACAATATGGATATTGGCACTAAGCTAGCAAACAATATGGAGTCCATTGTGAAGTCATTCGGCGAGAGGGTGGAGAAGTGTGAGCAGGAGATACCGGCCTCTGCTCCCAAGAACGTCTCCAGCCTGGCGAGTGAGTTCTTAGAGTTTAAGTCGCTCATCTGGAAGTGCCTCGGCATGCTAAGATCACAGCTAGAGCTCCTGACGCTGGGCCTAGACAGGCACGAGACTGTACTTACATATAGCAGCAATTCATCTCATGACAGTGACCGTAAACACGACTGAAAAGTCACAGGAAAGTAATTCTATGCAGTTTCGTTTACGTGGATAATAATTTAAGAAAACTGCTGGACCGATTTCTAATTTTGAAAAAATGGGACCAAACTGAAAGGACCCTTTCAAATCGGTTCATAAATAACGCCAGTTTCGAGGTAACAAACATTAAAACAAATAAAATTTAGACGGATGGAGAATTCACTCCTTTTTACCTGCGCCAGAAGAAGGGTTATGTTTTTCGAGTGTATGTATGTATGTATGTAGCCTAAACGGCTTGATGGATTTTAGCTTGAGAGTTTCGTTATATTCGTCTCAACTGTGAGAATGCCACTGGGTATATTAAAAAAATGGCCTATTTTTGCGATATAGATTTTTTCTTTTTAAAACTGTCGAGTGGGGTACTAAAATGAAGGGTTTCTTAAAAAAAAAAGAAACTGAATGATTGAAAATGCAGTTGGGTTATTTGTATTTATAATAATTCCACTTCTTTGAAGTCTGATAAAATCAACACCACTCCGGTACGAAAAAGATTCCATCTCTATACTTCTGGACATACCTTGGACACTATTTATTTACACACATTGATCTAGCCCCAAACTAGGACAACGATACACATACTTATATAGATAAATTTTATACTTAGATAGAAAAACTACCAAGACTAGGGTACAAACATCTGTTCTCGTCAAACAAATATTTGTCCCCACTGGGACTCGAATCTGGGACCCTTGGCTTCGTAGGCAGGGTCACTGCCGACTCGGCCATTCGGGTCGTCGATTTTAGACATTTCACATTGTCTCCTACAGCAAAAATAGATTGTGAAAGTATAATTTCTTATATATTTGGTGCTTTTTCAATCTTAATCGTGTTGTTTTGTGAAAGAAAATGTGGTCTACATATTATTTCACAACACAAGTCTTTATCTCTAAGTATAGATAAACTGGAAACCGGCTTCAAAGAGGATTTATGTTTTCTAAGAACGAAAACGAACCTACAAAATGTTTTCAGCGATATCTGAATTCAGGGTAATTTTTAGGCTTTCGTATTTTTTTTAAAAAGATTGCAGATTGTGCTTCTTTAACAATCCTGAAATAGCAATGTAGATCGCGGAGTAGACATATCTGTCGCAGTTAGTTGGTTAAATCAGGCACTTAACTAATTCTCTAGACCGGTAATTAAATACCGACGTTTAACCAACTCACTAAAATTCAGTCAGACATGTGAGTGAACGAAACTTTAAACGAGTTGTATTTTTATGTGTACTTAAGTTAATGTTTTAAGTAATTTTTGTTGGTCTTACGTGTTCAACCTAACACGAAGGATAAAGGAGGCTTCGCTTCGCTCACCCCTTTACCCTTCACCTAAGCTACCGCAGTGTTTTACCCTGATATAAGTTCTGCAAATCAGCTGTTGTCGTGTCGTGACGCCATCTTGTTTTCCAACAAACCGGCTTTTGGTAAGACAGATTGTTAAACGTTTTCAACGATGCTTTATTTAAATCAAAATGCTAGTGACTTGGTTAAACGTCGGTACTTAATTAACGGTCTAGAGAATTAGTTAAGTGTCTGATTTAACCAACCAACTGTATCTATATCAACCAATATCTACTCCGTGATCGGCGAGTTGATCGATCGCGCTGGCGAGCTGGTCGATCAACTTCTTGTCTAAGTCCAGAAGCTGCCATAAGGTCCACATATTCAGCTGCTTGCCCAGTAAGATGGGCCAATTTTATTTTTTTTTGAATTTTGTTAAGGGCTAGCTATAAAAAGATGCTACACATAGTCAAAATATTGTGTGCAAAATTTGATTGGATTTTATTATTGTTAACAGCCTCCGGATTCAATTTGAAATATCTGAAAAAACATATTTTAGAGGTATATTTGAGTGCCAATAATTATCAATCAAGTTCGGATGTTTTATTATTTTCTACACTTTTCGAAAGCATACATGACCTATTAGCTAGAAAAAGTCCTTTGTTTTGATAATTTACGGCGTGAGGTGAGGGGGCGGGGTCGTGCCGATTGCACTTAGCGCGCCATTTTCTCGCATCAGTCACACTGCAGCTGTTTAAGTGAGAGGGTGTTTTAAACAATATTAAACATGGAAAGCACTCGAAACGCAACAAAGTGTCCTTTATTTGGTGAAATATGTGATATTAAAGACAATGTATTGCCAACTTATGAAGAAGTTATGAAATATTATGAGTGGACTAGGCGACACCTGAAATCTAACAATTCGCAGAAAGAACCAACATTTCAAGAAATTGCTGGTAAAGTGACAGGTAAAATCGAAGACATATGGACAAGAGCATCTCTACCCATTGTTTCACATAAAAGAGTGAACGATATGCTAAAAGCTTATCACCTAAAGTGCAAAAATATACTGAAGTCTAACCCCAAAATACCAAAGGAAAATCTTGAAAAGTTTCAGCGCAGCAGCAAAGCTTTATTTGACATTTCGGCGTGTAAATGTAAGGACTTGAGAAACTGTAATTGTCCTAAGGATAAAAAGATACCTAAGAATGAGTGCAGCTTCTTATTGGATCAACGTTCTTTGCGAAAAATGTTCATTGGCAAAGTCGATTTCATCGCTACAAAGCAAATTAGAAAAACTTTGAAAAGGAAGCTGTCAAGCCGAGAATATGCAATAAAATGTCAAAAATTAAGCCAAAATAGTACAAATCATCCTATGCCAGTCCAAATCGATGCATCGTCTTCCACCGATTCAAAGGAATCTGATAGTGACGAAGAAGAACTTGGCTTAAAGAAATCTAAAGATCCCCAAACGCCCGTCACTAGTATGAATTATTCAATGCTAGCCAAAACCTGCGACAGATATGGTGTTTCAGACAGAGCAGGGGCAGCCATTGCCTCTTCAGTTTTGCAAGCAACTAGCTCCACTGTGTCAATCATTGACAAGAACAAACTGCGCAGAGAGCGATCGAAAACAAGACAGAATATAACCGCCAAAGACAGGGTTTTAGAAGTACCCGCTTTATATTTCGATGGTCGAAAAGACAAAACAATTGTCACGGTGAAAAAAATTGGCAAGAGTTACAGACAGCTGATTATGGAAGAACATATATCATTGATTAAAGAACCTGACTCTAAGTACTTGAGTTATATTGCACCACATTCTGGCACTGCGAAAGTGATTACAAAAGCAATTACACAATACTTTTTGAGAGAAAATATACCAACGGAACCTTTACTGGCCATTGGATGCGATGGGACAAACGTTAACACTGGTAAATATGGAGGCATCATACGCTTGCTTGAAAAAACTTTGAATAAACCGCTACAATGGATTATATGCCTGCTACATATGAACGAATTACCGTTTCGACATTTGTTCGCGCATATTGATGGTGGTACGTCTGGACCTGAAACTTTAAAAGGTCCAATTGGAAAACACCTTGAAAATTGTGAGAAAAAACCTGTGGTTCAGTTTCAGCCAATTCCGTCAAAGCTACCAGACTTGACAGCGCAAGATCTCAGCTCCGACCAATCGTATCTATATAGCATTGTTTCGGCTGTAACCACGGGGAAATTCCCTGATGATTTAGCTCACAAATCACCAGGGAAGATGTCGCATGCCAGATGGCTGACTCGAGCAAATCGTGTTCTTCGGCTGTACGTATCAACGAAAGATCCTTCTGAAAAACTTCAGATTCTGGCCACGTTTATAGTAAAAGTTTACGCTCCGACGTGGTTCGCTATAAAAATGCATCCTTCTTGCAAGGATGGAGCAAAACACTTGTGGTCGCTAATCTCTGCATCCAGATATTTATCAAATGATCTAAAAACTATAATCGATCCTGTTATCAGAAGAAATAGTTATTTTGCTCACCCAGAGAATTTACTACTTGCAATGTTGTCTGATCCACAAAATCATATTCGTGAACTAGCGGCTCGTCGTATTTTAAAAGCTCGAAGCACTAAGCGGACCAATATCCGACTATATGAAGTTCCTCACATAAACCTGGATGCAACCTCTTATATCGATATCATCGATTGGCAGCAAAATATCACCGAACCGCCAATTCTCAAAGGTGTAAGTGACGAAGAATTGCAATTGTTTGTTGCACAGAATGGTAAAAGTGAATTACCTCTGCTTCGCCTCCCATGTCACACACAAGCTGTCGAAAGAGCTGTCAAGACAGTCACTGAAGCATCACGTACCTTGTGCAGCAAAATATCAAGAGAAGGCTTTATAAAGGCTCAGATAGAGTCTCGCAAAGATATGCCTAAATTCGAGAGTAAGAAAGATTTTTGTGTTAAGTAATTCATTAATAATGTATATTATTGATTTGATTTTCATATTTTAAATGAATACATAACTAAGGCTTCTCTTTATTCTTGTGTTTTATTACTCTTGATAACACTTTAAACTATATTTAGCACCCCTAAAAATGTTTTGACAAAAGGCATTTTTTCCCGATTTATGAAAATTTCAACGTGAATCCGGAGGCTGAAGATGACATCGAATCATAACAGTTTTTTGTACATTAACTAATAATGCGTAATAGCACCAAAATATAACTAGCCCCAATCCATATTTGGAAACAAAAATATCTCCATACAAAATTGGCCCAGCCTATTGCCCAGCCCAAACTTTTGCTGTGATACTATTTAGTAATCTATCCAACGAAGCAATATAGTTAGCGGAATTGTCAAAACAATTCAACGAACTTCGATCGTTATAGTTTTTACCATAATTATTGTAAAAAACATAAAAATCGGTAAAGTGCGTGTAGGCCTCGCTTCTTGCAGAAGCTGCTTAACCTCTCAATTACCACCGATGTTAGCTAACGCCAATTTTCCGTTATAGGTTTTGAATTTTATAACCATGGCATAGGGTTCAAAATCGCAAGTACCTTCGGTGTTTGAGTAGTTAACCCTCTGAGCCTCATAAGCAGAGTCTCCATGCAACCAATTTTTCATTGGTTTTTAACTCTGTATATAATAATTCATAAGCTATAAGGCGGCGGGCGGGCTAAATCTTTATTTAGCGTCTTAAATCGACTGAGCATCTGTCAAAATGTATGAAATATGTCAAAGTTAAATCGATTCATGACGCTAAATCTAGGTTTAAGTAGCTTTTGAGAGCCGCCCTAAAAATAATAAAACAAAACTAAATTATTTGTTATAACGCGGGGGGTGTTAAAACGCATCGCTTGTATGGGGACCTCCAATGATTTTTAGGGTTCCGTACCCACGGGACCCTAAAAATCCTCCGCTATCCGTCCGTCCGACGGTACAGGCTGTATCTCATGAACCGTAATAGTTAGACAGATGACATTTTCATAGATGATGTATTTCTGTTGCCCCTATAACAACAAATAATAAAAAACCGGTCGAGTGCGAGTCTAAATCGCGCACGAAGGGTTCCGTACCACCGTTCAATGGAAGCGATGGAGTGGAGTTAATAGTTTGGATTTTACACAGCAAAATATTGTTTACAAAGTTATTGGTGCGGTTACTTTCACACTCCATGTACGTAACCAGGTGCATCCATAAGTTTGTATGTGTTATTGAAAGAATTGTTGTATGGGAGCCCCCTTAAATATTTCTTTTATCCTGTTTTTTAGTATTTGTTGTTATAGCGGCAACATAAATACATAATCTGTGAAAATTTCAACTCTCTAGCTAGCTAGGTTCTTGAGATACAGCCTGGTGACAGACGGACGGACGGACGGACGGACGGACAGCGGAGTCTTAGTAATAGGGTCCCGTTTGGAACCCTTCGGGTACGGAACCCCAAAAACAGAATAAAATAAATATTTAAGGGGGCTCCCACACAACAATTCTTACAACACCACATACAAACTTATGAATTCTTCTTCTGCCTTCTTTCACACTAACCAGGTACGTACATGGAGTGTGAAAGTAGTCTGCACCAATAACTTTGTAAACAACATTTTGCTATGTAAAATCCAAACTATTCACTCCACACCATCCCCACCATCCACACCATACCTACCAGACGACCCGAATGGCCGAGTCGGCAGTGACCCTGCCTACGAAACCAAGGGTCCCGGGTTCGAGTCCCGGTGGGGGCAAATATTTGTTTGATGAGAACGGATGTTTGTACCCTAGTCATGGTTGTTTATCTATCTAAGTATAATATTTATCTATATAAGTACGTGTATCGTTGTCTAGCACCCAAGATACAGGGAATCCTAGTTTGGGGCTAGATCCAATGTGTGTAAATAGTGTCCAAGGTATTATTATTATTATTATTATTATTATTATTATTACCATTGTACGGTGGTACGGAGCCCTTCGTGCGCGACGTCGACTCGCACTTGACCGTTTTTTTTTTTTAATCTCGTGTAGTTTATTAATCTTTGCATACTGTGAACATTTTAATTCTCTACCTCTTACGGTTCATGAGCCCGCGGACGGACGGACGGACCGACAGACGGACAGCGGCTTAGTAATAATGTCCTTTTTGGCGCGCTTCGTGCACGGAACCCTCAAAAAGATCTAAGCTCAAGGTTTTCCGTCAAAAATTTATTCAATGAGCTTTCGAACAGCGTCTATAAGTTCCCACGTACGTCCCTGCTTAACTCAGAATCTTAAGCCCATCACGTAATGGCATATTGTAAGTTTTGCGAGCTTCCAATAAGATTCTTGCTCGGCGCATATTGAGCTTACTTACTTACAAGTAGGATCTTATGCAGACGATCTCAAAGACTGAACAGCTGATGCGAGGTGCTTGTTAGACGAACACACTGTACTTACCTATAACCAGGGTTTAAGCCTTTACGAAGGGTTTTCATTGATCGCAACTTTCTTCGATACTTTCCGTCACTATTTATAGAAAGCATCAAAACTAATATGGTTTCAAAAGACTTTATTCACTAAGGTCCTGTTTTATCAGCTATGTTATGGACAAACCCCGTCTGAAGTTGTACGTGAAAACATGACATTTCTGGCAGATAGGGTTTATTTATAAGTAACTTGTGAAACAGGCCTTATGTGTCCATTTCTCTGACACGAATTACATTACGTTACATAACGTCACGTATTTTTCAATACGTGGTGGCAAAGGCACAATTGTGCCCACTTTGAGCCAGTTATTCAATACTCCATTTTGCGTTACAGGGGGCTAGCCCATCGCCGCAGCTATGAAGTAATGAAGGTTTCCTCAAGATGTTTTCCATCACCGTTAGAACGTCCGTATGATGTACTTAAGGATAAATGAATCATCTCAGTGGTACATGGTCAGGAATCGAACCTGCAACTCCTGTGTGAGAAGCAAGCGTGAATCCCATTAGACCACGGAGCTCACACCTCTGACACGAATATCTTCAACAATGCAAAGACCATTATCAAATCAGATAATTTGAAAAAAGGGGTATTATTCTGGAACCTAATCATTATATATTTTTGTGATGCTACCTGAAACTCCTTAATGAGATCAATGATTACCCGGAAAAAAGGTGAAAGAGAGGGATGTCTCAAAAACCATTGAGACGCTGTGTATTGTGAAATGTCCATCAGAGCTCTTCCTCTTAAAGGAGACGCTTTTTAAATCCCGAACAAATAATAATAATACCTTGGACACTATTTACACACATTGATCTAGCCCCAAACTAGGATTCCCTGTATCTTGGGTACTAGACAACGATACATATACTTATATACATAAATATTATACTTAGATAGATAAACAACCATGACAAGGGTACAAACATCCGTTCTCATCAAACAAATATTTGCGCCTACCGGGACTCGAGCCCGGGACCCTTAGCTACATAGGCAGGGTCACTGCCGACTCGGCCATTCGGGTAGTCAGAAATATATGTCATGAAGTCATACTTCTTCTTCAATGTGTTTGTTTGAAAATATGTACGACATATGTCAATAGGAAATCTACAAATAAAAATAGATGTTTTTCACCTAAAACTTGCTATCACTTGGGATCTTATATAGTACATTTCCCACGAGTTCTCAAAAGCCTTTTCGAACGAGTTAGGAATAGAATTTTTCCGCCTGAGAACCTAAAATCAAGCGGCGAAGGTGCTATTTTTAGGTCAGAATTCGGAAAACAATATTAATATGGTTCTTGACAAAAAATATAAAAAAAAAATCTTCAATCTATACCACCAGGTGTTTAGAGAATGGAGCGACATTTTTTTTCGGGCGTCGCTGGCATCATTCTGTACATCTTCCACTATCCTAAACACTTTTTGAGCCGAGCGGACCTCACCTGATTTGTTTGGAGAAGTGAAAAATAAAGTTGCTCGTATCAAATCGGTTTCATAGAGAAGGTAATTAAGAATTTCCTGTACTCCCCAAAAAACATTGTCGCCTCATACTCCAAACACCCTGTATATGTTTGAAATGAATAAATAATTAGTGGTTTTTAAAAAAAATATATATAAACTCAAAATTCGCACTGTTCTGGCGTACTGACGTAACAGCCGTGTTGCGGTGTGAGCTGTTATGAACTTTATTTTAAACATGGTAAAGTTCAAAATTTCCACCACGATTTTACTTTATACTTTTGCGGTCTCTTATACGTAATGTTACGTAATTTACGTAATATTGGTACTCTAACTCCGACCTCCTCCGTGGAGTGGAGTGATATCTTGATTGCAGTAAATACCTGTCCACGTTTTCGTAACATGTATATTAAATCAACGGCAATTAATTTAGCCACCCTATAAGCTCCCCTTTGAAGCATCTATTTTTACTGTAATATGTTAAATACGGACCTGTATTATGTATTTTATCAGAATTTTATGATCAGTAGTTTCGGAGATAATGAGGGGGAATTGTCCTTTATTGCCTATTTTCTTTAAAAAATTGAACTTGGCATTTCATAATATAATAATAAATAAATAAATAAATAAATATTAGAGGACAATCTTGCAAAAATCGAACTAAGCCCATAGTAAGCTCAATAAGGCTTGCGTTATGGGTACTAGACGACGATGTATTTAATAGAGATAAATACTTATGTAAATACATAGAAAACATCCACGACTAAGAAACCAATATTCATGCTCATCACACAAATATTTGCCCTTACCGGGATTCGAACCCAGGACCGTCAGCTTCGTAGGCAGAGTCACTACCCGCTAGGCTAAACCGATCCATCGAGAATGATACAAAAAATATACAGGGTGACATTTAATTAGCTGACCATATTTTGGGTAATGATAGTACCCATCATTATGAACAACTTTCCCCAAGAAACATATGGTCGCAAACGAAAAAAATATTTGGGTCTCCCATAGTAACTTGTAATCAGCTGATCGGATCAATGTACTGAGGGACGTTTTTTTTCTTCATTTGCGACCATATGTTTCTTGGGGAAAGTTGTTCATATTAATGGGTACTGTCATTCCCCAAAATATGGTCAGCTCATTAAATGTCACCCTGTATTTGAGAGCCTCCCAACAAGCCCTTTCATGTGACATGTAGCACGATACATTTATTTTTCAAATTCTGATTTGCTACCTAATTGTGACCCCCAATTTCAAAATTAATTTGTTAACGTAACAAGTTCTTATTTGAGTCACTTAAATACATAATAAGTGTACAGTTCAGCTTAATCGATCCAGAATTCGGTCATTCAATATACTTTTACACAAGGACGGAGATTTACGGGCGATCCTATAATGGTTTCGTTTTACTATATTATTATATTCAAAGTATGAAACTTTTTTTAAATAATTTATGGAGTAGTTGTTTAAATTTTTTATAAGGGGACAATCTATTATCATAACGAATCGCTGATTAAATCGTTTCAGATACGCTTCATTCGTAAATCTAAAATTGTTATCGCATTAATTACGTCATAACTCCCCGTTAGTGGTTATCCGACGTGAGCTAGATGAAAGGGATCAAGATTAAGGTCCTACATCTTGCATGATAGTGGAGCTGACCTTACATTTCAATATATACTTTATTGCACGATAAATAATGAGTACGAACAAACGCACACTTATGCGCAAAAGCAAGCTTATCTATAAAAAGAGATTTCTTCCAGCAAAACTAGGCAGGACAGAAAAGTCTAGACTAGTAAGAGCAGTCTAGTGCGCAATAAATTAAATAACTACCTACTAACTAATACAATATAATATAAGTATAATAAATCATATAAAAGATTATAGTACCTACACATGTCAAGGTATAATATATATATATATTAACATAATACTTACATACTTAAACTTAATATGCAAGAGAAAGGAGTTGCAATTTCAATGAAAATAAAAATGGATGGAATATCCCTAATAGCGCATTGCGTTTAATTTCTGTTTGGAACACGCAACAGAGAAACTATTATCGTGTTACCACACAAAATATCAAACGGCGTTTAAACTCAAAACAAACTTCAAATCCAATAAATTTTTGTTTTTAAACAAGTGTTGAACAGTAGTTTATTTTTTTTGTGGTAAGGCCCTGAAATGGAACTGGGCTACTGGACATATCTGTCGAATGCATCCGGATAAATGGGCGAAATCAGCCACTGAATGGATGCCTACAGACGGATTCTGGCGTACGGGCAGGCCCAGAAGGAGATGGAAGGATGACCTGGATAGGTTCCTTCCAGGATGGACAGATAAAGCTTCAGATAGAGATATGTGGGCTCGAACCGCTGAGGCCTTTCCCCAGCAGTGGGACACCATTTAGGCTATTTTAAATAGGCCCTTATTATAATTATTATTTGTAATGCCAGGCAGCTGAAAGCCGATGCGCGCATATCAGTAAATATTTCACTGCACTTGTTTTATAAAGTTATCAAGTCTCATTTTTGAAGCTGATGGCGCACTAATTACAGTTTCTGGAAGGCTGTTCCATTCGCCGACCACTCGGCTTGGCAGAAGGTGTTTGCTTGGGTTACTTGTAAACGAGAACCCTTGCAATTTCAGTGAGTGCCCTCTGAGGTGATGATCCTGGTTCATGATGGTAATAAACATGTCTTTGATAGTTGTTACGTCATAGGTGCCAGTTAAAATTGTGTCTAATTCTATGACACAAAGTCAAAGTACTTTACGACTGTGGAGTTTCTTCGGTGAGCTCTTCTCCACAGATTCCGCCATTGTGTTAGTGAACTCACCCAAAAAAATGTAATGACGGATCTAAGTGATGTAACAACATCCTATGGAAATAAATGATTTTTGATTTTGATTTTGATTTTATTACTGTAGATATTTACATATACTTAGCAAAGGTAATATTTTGCCTCTTCTCTACATTGGACCACTGTGGGAGAGAGGGGCGTAGAAAATCCCACAGATTGATTTTTAGATCTCTTTTAAAAATAGGTTGTGCTTAACTAATACAAATATGAAAAATTTAATTGTCATGATGATTAATAAGCAGGAATAAATAATTACAAAACTATTAACAGCAAGGTCTGTGTTGAGCCAGATTAACCCCATACAGTCCTGTCATTTAAGTAATCTTGAACATTGTAATATCCCTTTTTCGATAAAGGCACTTTAACATGCTTTTTAAATTGCTCAAATGGCAATTTTAAAATCTCCAGAGGTATCCTATTGTAGTAGAGAATGCACTGACCCTTGAAAGAATTGCTAACCTTCGCGAGTCTAAAACGGGGCGCACATAGTCTGTGATTATTTCTTAGGTTAACATTACAGCTATCGCTAAGTTTGGAAAATGTTGTAAGGTTCTTGCGTACATACATTATATTTTCGAAAATAAATTGACTAGCTACTGTTATGTATGTCAATTTCTTTAAAAAGCTCTCTTAAGGAGTCTGTTCGTTTTAAATTATATATTGCTCTAATAGCTCTTTTCTGTAAAATAAAAATAGTTTGAATATCCGCTGCTTTCCCCCACAACAAGATACCATAGGACATCACACTATGAAAGTAACTAAAATATACTAGCCTAGATGTAGCCAGATCCGTGCTTTGTCTGATGTTCCTAACAGCGTAAGCCGCAGAACTTAATTTACCAGCCAATTTATCTATGTGGGGTCCCCACTGCAATTTGCTATCAATGGTTATTCCAAGAAACTTCGTATCATTTACTAATTCTAACGTGTTGTTGTCTAACACTAAACTGGTCTCAACTTGCCTGACATTTGGAAGTTAGAATTTGATACACTTGGTTTTACCAGCGTTTAACAATAAATTATTAACTGTGAACCAATTCAAGGTTAAAGACAATACACCATTAACATCATCAAAATCTCCTTTTTGTCTTTCACCTTTCACACCTCCAGGACTTTGGTGGTAAATTTAATAAACATTCATAATACATAATTATTTATTGAACACAGTTATTTAAAAAAGATACATTAAGAGAAAAAATATGTACAAAGGCGAGCTTATCTCTAAAAAAAATTCTTCCAGTAAACCAAGGCATGACAGGAAATTTTATCAAGAAAGGTTAACCAAGAAAGGGAAAGCCACCACATGAAGTCACTTGTACAGACCCATAAGCCTGCTACCAATGCTCTCCAAAGTCTTCGAGAAAATCTTGCTTCGTAGATTAGCAGCTGCACTCACAGAAAGATCTAAAATACCAGACCACAGTGCACAATATCTAAACAATAATAAAATACATATAAGTATATTAAATATCTATAAAATACTCTAAATCAAACAGTAAAAAATAAAAGTAAATAACATAATTAGACAGATATCTGAAAAAACAACAAGAACTAACAAACATAACGTCAAGCCTATTACAAGATGTAGTGAATAATTCTTTCCTTTCGTATTTTCTCGGAAATGATCGTTTTTGTCTTACTACTTCACTCGCACTCAGTACCCGTCAAACGGGCAATTTCACATTTGACATTGATAAATAAAGTATGTGATTTATTTGATACCTACACGTAATTTAATAATACAGTAATTCATAGACACATCGGCACCATTCGGGTGTTATCGTTGTTCCGAGTTTTGCCGATAGGAAAAGATTATTCACTACAGTACCTTATGGGATGTCAGAGGATCAATTGCTGCACCCTTGTTTAGTCAGACAGATCGAACCACATAATGTACATTGTAATTCATTCTGAGTGTCTGACCGCTTCCAGAGGGGTTCAAATAAACTGTAAAAAAGGGCAAGTGCGATTGCGACTCGCACGCGAAGGGTTCCGTGCCATCTTACAAGAAAAATCACAAAAAAGGTTAGTATTTAATCGTACATCAAAAATACTGATTTGCACAGCAAAAGGATCAACAAAAACACTTTTTATGTTTTAAATATTTTACGAAGGATAAAGGGGGCTTCACCTAAACTACCGCAGCGTTTTGCCCTGATATTTGCTGTGCAAATCAGTATTTCTTATGTGCAGTTTAATATTTTCCAAAAAAAAAAACACTTCTCCTATATGGGGGACCTTTTTAAGTTTTTAAATTGCTTGTACTTCACCGCGTGTATCATCATACAACATAATACGTGCAGCGGCAACAGAAATACATATTTCGGCTCTCTACCTGCAAACGGTTCATAAGATACAGCCCGCGGAGGGACAAACGGACGGACAGACAGGTAAGCTTAGCAATAGGGCCCAGTTCGGTACCCTTCGACCACGAATGCCTAAAAAGGCATGCAGGATGTTTATTTGAAGAGTGTCTAATCCCTTACCTCGGGATAATCTCAGGTTTTCTCGTTTAAGTCATCCGGCCTTCAAGTTTTATCCCTGCAGAGATCACACGTTCCTTCAAAATACGTGAGACTGAGGTCGTGATAATGATTATATATTTGATATCGCTGACACAGGTTACAAACACACACATACACAAATACACTCTCACACACGCAGCCAAATGCACATAGGGTAAACGAGATAGTGATTACACAGCTATTAACTCTTACGTTTTTGTTCTATTCCGTCCGTTATTTAGTAAAATTCTGTGTATTTATGTAGCACCGTAGACTGAAGATAGAGTATTTTGGATACTATTTTTAATTTCAGTGTATATTTCTTTTGTTTCAATGATATGTTTTTTTAGTAATGATCCGTTAGATAATACTCGCATATTCAAGTAACCACAAATAATCAAATTCAAAGTGTAGGGTACTACATACACACATACATATTGTAACGCTTTTCCTACACGAGGTGGCTTTGGCTGACACGATTTACACCACTGTACAATAAGCGCATGTATTTACATCCACTGTACAAAAAACCTGTATTAACATCAACTGTACAACAGGTCTGTATTTACATCCACTGTACAACGAGCCTGAATTTACATCTACCGTACAACAAGCCTATATTTACATTCACGGTACAAATAACCTGTAATTACATCAACTGTACAACAGGTCTGTATTTACATCCACTGTACAACAGGCCTGTTTTTACATCTACCGTACAACACGCCTGTATTCACATTCACGGTACAAAAATCCTGTATTTACATCCTCTGTACGACAAGCCTATATTTACATCCACTGTATGACAGGCCTATATTTTTATTCACACTTTACCACAGGCCTGTATTTACATCCACTATACAACAATCCTGTATTTACAACAGTCCTGAATTAACATCCACTGCACAACAGCCCTGTATTTACATCCACTGTACAAAAATCCTGTACGACAGGCTACAAACAAACATAGAGTCACTTTTTTTCCCATACGGGGTAACAGAGGCGAAGTTGCGCCAACGTTTTTCCAGTTTTTCAATACTCCATTTTTCGTGACAGGGGCTAGCTCATCGCCGCAGCAATGGGCCATGCTAAAAAAAAAACGTGTACTACTTTTTATTTTATTTTATAAAATCTTAAGCTTATTATATAATAAGAAACTAATTTAAATATTTCGATTAATTAAGTCTAATATGTTTTTAATCATTTTTACGTCGTGACGTCACTTGCTCAGTTTTGGAAGGATTGTATTTGAGGCTGGTTGTTTCCGATAATATAACAAAAAAAATGTTATTATCAATATTACGTTCCGACTGATATCTGCGTTATCGACTGACACAAAAACTGTTGATACTTGACAGATTTAAATAACAACCAATTTAACGGCGAAGAGACTTTGAACAAACTACGCCGTATAGAGGAAAAATTAAGTACATTATGTTTTTACGGATATTTCAGTAACACAATATACAACACAAACACTTTTTATGTTTTAAATATTTTATCTACACACGTATCATAAACCCTCTTTATTGAGTACAAAAACCGCACGTTACGATCAGCATAATGTTAAACTACTTGGTAAAAACTCATTTCTTATCTGAAAAATTACACATTATGACCATAATGTGTAATTTTAATGCCCTCGATTATGTAGTAGTCACATAAACTACTATTATGTGTACTTACGTTTATGTTTTAAGTATTTTTGTTGTTCTTACATGTTCAACCTAATACGAAGAATAAAGGGGGCTTCGCTTTGTTCACCCCCTTTACCCTTCACCTAAGCTACCGCAGTATTTTGCCCTGATATTTGCTGTAAAATCAGTATATTTGCTGAGCAACTTCAGTATTATTGATGGGCAGTTTATTATTTCCCATAATTAATTTACCCCATATTAATTATAATGTACATTATCGGATGTTCAGTGTTTCGGATGACACGCTAAGCAGTAGGTCCCGGCTGCTATCGTGGGGCCAGCATGGTGGAGTATGGCTCAATCTTACTCGTATCCGGGTAAAGGCCTGTGCCTCTCGGTGAGGACATGAATGGGCTACATTTATTATTTATTATTATTATGAGTTTGTGTAGATCTATTTATCAACTCTCTGGATCCCAAACGCGAAACGGGGATGTGGTCGACCCAGGAAGCGCGTTGAGTAACTTGCATGCATACTTATGACCTTCGGATGCTGACTTTACCACGAATAATAAGCCATATTGCACAATATTTTTCATAAGCCTCTGTCCAGGAGACAATAAACCGAACAATATTACATTCCGCCGAACTGATGATAGATTCCGTTTCACAGTGATATGGAAGCTGACAATACGCTTATTATTCGGCTTACTGGACCGAAACACTACTGAAAGCTGCAGTATTGCATGGGCTCATGAATCATGTATAATGGTCGCTTGCATCGGTATAGTTACAAAATAGTATATTTCATACGAGTTCGCAAAGGCTTATATTTACGAAGCGAGAAGTTTACGGCACGAGCCGAAGGCGGGGGTCGTAGCGAGGTTAATAAAGAAGCCTTTTCGAACGAGTTACGAATAGAATTTTTCAGTCTGAGAACCCAAAATCAAGCGGCGAAGGTGCTATTTTGAGGTTAGAAGGTGGAAATTACTATTTATGTTACTTTAAAGTAGTTAATTTCCGATGTGTGACTTTTTTATTCACGAGCGAGCGAAGCGAACTTCTCTATAAGTCGACGATATTTGCTTATTTGCCTTAATTATAATTTTGTATGTTTATATTAGTTTAAGATTTGACATTCTCCAAATGTAACTATGTGTTTCTTATGGAAATAATAATAATAATAATAATTCTTTATTGCACAGAAAACACAATGGAAAAAATATAACGAACAATATGCAAAGGTGAGCTTATTTCTAAAAAGAAATTTCTTACAGCTAACCTGTGAGGAAAGGAAAAATATTTATAGAGAGGTAGTCCTAGTGTACAATTAAGATTTAAAAGAAAGAAATAAAGTCAATATACTATCAGATAAATCACAATACATCCTACACATACTATAAAATAAATTAATAGAATACAATAAATACATAGATACACATACATACTATAAGATACCCACTATGCGGAAGAGAGGAGATGCAGTTTCAACTTTTTCTTAAAAGAGAACAAGGATGTGCAATCCCTAATAGCGCAAGGAAGTGCATTCCACAAACGTATTGCCCTTAACCTAAACGAGTGCTCGTAACCAACAGTGTTGTGCTGAGGAATTGACAAAAGTGACACCGTGTGAGATCTCCGAAGTCTATCCCCAGAGAAAAGAAACTCAAAATGTTCACGAAGATATGCGGGATAGCGCGGATTTCTCAAAATATTGAAGAGGAAGGTGAGAATGTGCATATCACGACGAAGTCGGATCGGGAGCCAGCCTAATTCCCTGCGATATTGGGACACGTGATCGTACTTGCGGAGACCGAAGATAAACCGAATCCCGAGATTTTGAAGTCGCTCGAGTTTGTTCAGTAGATCTTCGTTCGCGCTGGCCCAGCAAACATCGGCGTAGTCAATTAAAGGCAGAAGAAGGGTCTGAAATAGCATGATTTTAGTCTGCCTAGGCAAGAAGTACTGCAAACGCCGAAGGGAATGAAAGGATGCAAAGACTCGTCTGCTGACCTCACAAACGTGGGGCGACCAGGATAAAAGAGTATCAAAAACAACCCCAAGATTTTTGGCTTTCTCGCTGTACTTGACAATGGTACCGTCATAAAGCACGGGAGCAACTGACATATGCTGCAACAAATTAAGTAAGTGCCGTGTACCCAGTATCATCGCCTGAGACTTATCCGGGTTGACTAATAGCCCATACGAAAGAGCCCATTTCCTGATGTTGTCGAGGTCAGCATTCAAAGCCTCTACAGTCAAAGTCAGATCACACAGGGGAAAATGCCGATAAATTTGAAGGTCATCTGCATAGAGATGATACGAGGAAGACAATACATCCGAGATGGAATGGATGAAAACTGATAAAAGAAGAGGAGAAAGGATGCCACCCTGCGGAACACCAGTAGAGAGCTTGCACCATTCCGTAGTAACTTCTTCAGACTTGATGCGCTGCTGGCGGTCTCTCAGGTAGGAGTCAAACCAGCGAGCCGAGTGTGAAGAGACATTGAGTGTTTTTATGATTTCAACAAGTATATCGAAGTCGACGCAGTTGAAGGCGCTGCTAAAGTCAAGGAGAGTCAGGACTGTGAGCTGCTTCTTATCCATTGCCAGTTGGATATCGTCAGTTACCTTGAGCAGTGCGGTGGTGGTGATATGCCCTGGCCTAAAACCAGACTGAAAAGGGTTCAGTAAATCCATGGAGGAAAGGTACGAGGACAGCTGGGAGTGGACAATTGATTCAAGGACTTTGGAAAGGATTGGTAGGATGGAAATGTGACGGAACTCTTTGAAGGAGGATGAGTTAGAAGTTTTAGGCAGGGGTATCACTAATGCTCTTTTCCACTGGCTTGAGAAGCAGTACTCGCTCAGCGACGCGTTAATTATATGCGTTATAGGTGGTAAAACATTATCGAGTACACTGAATAGCATCTGAGAGCAGATATTGTCATCACCTACAGCCTTGGACGAGATTTCTAGAATAGCTTTCTTTACTGCGCCAACTCCGACAGACCTGAGGTTGAAAGGTAAGCAACTGGATGTCGTTCTGGTACGCAAGTTACGAAGGGTAGCATCCTTGACACAGGGGTCCATCACGACAGGGGAGACAGCAAAGAATTTGTTGAGACCATTGAGGTCGACACTACCGGCAACTGCGTCCTGGGACTTACCAACACCAAGGGTCTTCAGGAACTTCCAAACCTGTGCAGGAGAGTAACTCTCGATACTCTCGTAGATGTGGCGGCGTTTGGCATCTCGACAAAGACGGGTGCACCGATTACGGAGACGTTTGTATATAAGGAGATTATCGTCCGTCGGATCCTTCTTATATCTACATTTGGCACGGTTTCTCTGGGCCATCAGACCCTTGATGGTGTCGGTAAGCCAAGGCGCAGGGAGATGTTTGACCCTAACCTTTTTGACAGGAGCATGTTTGTCGAACAAACTTAAGACAATCGAGTTGAAATGCTGGACTTTGTCATCAACGGTCTCACTACAGACGACAGGAGACCAGTCTATAGAAGCGGCGTCAGACTTAAGGGAGCTGAGATCCATACCCTTGAAACTGCGAATATCCAGGAATTTTGCTGCGCGCTTGGGAGGCCTTAACTTGAACGAGAGATGAAATAAACTCTTTTTGAATTTTGAATTTTATGCCTAACATCTGGACAAAATATGTTACTTAACATCTAAGCTAAACTTTGTACCACAAGAAATTATCTGATTACTAATTTCTTATGTGTTGCCGACATTACACAGTATGAAATAGTCCCAAATAAGCAATTCGGCTATTTTATTGTTGAATTCGGCTAATTATTTCACTGCTCAAAATTCAATAATCCTACTAGGTAATAAAGACCTACAGGCAAAACTATCCGATTATTGAAAAAAAAAAAACTCTAATGCAAGTAAGTTTACAAGCCAAACACTTAAGTGATACATGGAGAAAAATAAAAAATAAGTCAAATATAATCAACTAAACTAATTTGTAACTGATCATGGTTTGAGTTTGAAAAAAGGGGAATTCCCTTTCAAGTGGTTATTCATGGTTTAATCTCGCACAGAAAAAGTAAACTCCATTAAAACCAAACCAAACGGGATCCTATTACTAAGCCTCCGCTGTCCATCCTTCCGTCCGTCCGTCCGTCTATCCGTGATAGTAAGACAGTTGAAATTTCACAGATGATGTATTTCTGTTGCCGGTATAACCACACATGCAAAAAAACAGAATAAAACTAATATTTAAGGGGGCTCCCATACAACAATTCTTTCGATACCACATAAAAAATTAAGAATGCACCTGGATACGTTCGTAAATAGAGTGTGAAAGTAGTCGCACCAATAACTTTGTAAACAACATTTTGCCATGTTAAATCTAAACTATTCATTCCACACCATCCCTACCATTGTAGAGTCGAACTTGACCGTTTTTTGATTTTTTTAACTGAATAATTTTAATTTAAAATAATCTCATCTAATGACAATCTATAAGTTCCAATAAGATGTCTCAAAATAACAATTTTACAAAAGAATTACAAAAAAACAAACAAAAGCTATATTTACCATAATAACTCATCAGAAACCAGACTGGACCAGTCCCCCCAAGCTGCACCCGTTCACGAGTATGACTTGTCCACCAGCCATCACCCCCCTCGCCATATGTGAGGGAGGCGAGGAACCTGCTTCACAGAGCCGCCGCAAGCAAATACATTTTAGGGAGCATGACCATAACCTCTGGTTAAACAGTCAAATAATCCACGCAGTTCCTGTCTAAATTAGGCAAGACATGAAAGTAATTTTGTCGGAACTGGAATTGGACTTAGCAGCCTAAGATTATCGGAACGGAAATCGGAAAAGAAAGTGTAAAAGCTGTTAAACGAAATTAAAACAACAACATTGTGACGTTTTTTTCATAAGGGGTGGCACAAGCTAAGTTGCGCACGCGTTAAGCCAGTTATTCAATAGAAAATAACTGTAAACATAAAAAAGAAACATTTTTATTTTTATTTTATTTATTTAACGCAAATCCACAGCCTGTCAAGGTAAATTAACAATATTTACTTTAAATAAGGCCAATTATGGATTTCACTTTCTATACATATTAATTTATAGAAAAACAGACTTTTTATATAACATGAAATAACATTAACAGCTATGACAGAAGCTATGTATGAGCCTGTGAGTAAATGGTGAAGGTGTGTTATGTTGTGTATAGTGTAAAGTGTGTGTGCTTGTATGTATGTGTGTGCCTTAGAGATACGACAATATATGAATTTTAGGATAACATTAAATTATAATAAGTAGTTTAGGTTTATACACACGCACATACATTGCTTCCCGCCCCGTCGGGGCCAAAAACAGTGACGTCACACACATATAAACATCCACGACCTGGGGATTTTTTCTCCCCATACCAGCTTCGAACCCGGTTTCCTCGTTAGGCAGGTAGGGCCTCTAACCGCAACGCAACGGTAAATATCAGTAGTAAAAAGCTGAAAATTGTGTACTGCGGTTCTGTTACAAAAATGTTATGCAAGACCTGTTCAAAAAATTACGTACCAGTCACAACATTATTTTAAATATATGCTTCCTGGGCAGGTTTTTTTCAAAATCCGATAGATGGCGTTGAAGACACCCCTTTTTGCTTTCGCACACGCACATGATGAATGTAGTATATGGTAACAGGACGTGCATATACTAAAAGATATGTTCACAAATATTTATATTTACTTCCAATTAAAATTATCTTGCTTACGTGCTGATACTGTAAGGTACCAAATTAAGAATATTTTTTGGGTTTATACTATAATTGTCCTCTACATTTAGATATACCACATTCATCAAGAGCGAAAGAAAAAAAGAAGAGGTCTCTTCAGCGCCACCTCATCCATTTTTAGATAAACCTGCTCAGAAAGTGTCCCATTCAAAGCAACTCCAAGTCAAATTCAATTTTATTTACATAGAAACAAAATAAAAAAGCCGATCTTCGCAAACAAGGCAACAAAACAAAACACATCGAAAAAATATAATTAAAACGAAAACAAAAGACCCCGCTGAGCTACACAAGACATACTTTGCAACTTTGTCAAAATAACACAAGTTTCTCATCGTCACAAAAACAGAGGTCAATCCCTATTTAAGAGGGACTTTAGTACCAAATGCGTTGGTCCAAGTCCTTAATTAAAGTGAGACAAAGAATTTTATACGTAGGGGAGATAGGCACCTATTTGCCGTCAAAAAATTTAATCCCTAATCATCGTTTTGGGCGGCAAAAAGTGGGTCCGTCGATTCCAAACGACGCTTTCTTTGTTTTTTTTTGCCCTATTCTCTTGCTTAGGTACTCTGAATGGCAGCAGTTGGTTTTTAATTAAACATAGCGTTGTTTCCTTCTGTTGTGCGTTTGGGTTGCATGGGACGAAATTTAATAAAAATTGCCTTAATTTTTTTTAGGGTTCCGTAGCCAATTACCAAGTCTCCGCTGTCCCTCTGACCGTCTGCTTGTCTGTCTGTCGTCGGCGGGCTGGATACCATGAATCGTAGTAGTTAGGGAGTTGAAATTTTCAGCGTATGATTATTTATCTACACACGAATCATAAACCCTCTTTACTGCGTCCAAAAACCGCACGTTACGATCAGCATAATGTTAAACTACTTTGTAAAAACTCATTTCTTATCTCAATATTGAAGATTATGACCATAATGTGTAAATTTTCTACATATTATGTCATTCAAATTTCAAACGCCGACGCCCGCCTGCGTGCCGCCCCTACTTTGTCTGTGAAGTTGGTACTACAGAACAAGCTAAACAACTCAATGCCACAATGCCCGTCAAACATGCGGTTCCTGAACACATCAAAGAGAGCTTATGATATGTGTGTAGATAAACTAGTGTATGTAACTGTACATAATTAAGCATTAACACTCTCGAGTGATATATTATTATATAATTATGAAACTCGCCTTCGGCTCTTTTCATAAACACACTCTCGAGTTTTAATACCCTCCATTATGTATCAGTAACATAATAGTAGTTTATGTGACTGCTACATAATGGAGGGCATTAATACTCGAGAGTGGGTTTATGAAACGAGGCGAAGGCGAGTTTAATAATAATATCACTCGAGAGTTTTAATGCCTAATTATGTACAGTTACATACACTAGTTTATCTACACAGATATCATAAGCTCTCTTTGATGTGTTCAGGAACCGCATGTTTGACCGGCATTATGGCTTTGCAGTTGTTTAGCTTATTCTGTAGTAACAACTTCACAGACAAACTATGAGCGGCATGCAGGCGGGCGTCGGCGTTCGATATTTGAATGTCATAATATGTAGAAAAATTACACATTATGGTCATAATGTGTAATTTTTCAGATAAGAAATGAGTTTTTACCAAGTAGTTTAACATTATGCTGATCGAAACGTGCGGTTTTTGTACGCAGTAAAGAGGGTTTATGATACGTGTGTAGATAAACTACTATTTTGTTGCCGCTTCAGCAGCAAATAATGAAGTACATGATATATGTACAAGTTCACGGTCTCACTTATTGTCCTCGGTGGCGCAATTGGATAACCTTCGGAGACGCATACTTTGGGGATTGGTATCGAAAGCAAGTTCAGATATTTTATTTTATTACTTTTATTGTTTTTTGGTTTATTATTTATTAGCCCTTAAGTTTTCTGGTATGATGGTGTTGTAGAGCTCGTATGCGACTCTAACCCGCGCTTGACCATTTTTAGGGTTCCGTACCCGAAGGGTGCCAAACGGGACGCCATTACTAAGCCTCCGCTGTCCGTCCGTCCTTCCGTCCGCCCGTCCGTCTGTCCGTCCGTCTGTCACCAGGCTGTATCTCATGAAACGTGATAGTAGAACAGTTGAAATTTTCACAGATGATGTATTTCTGTTGCAGATATATAACAACAAACACTAAAAAAACAGAATAAAATAAATATTTAAGGGGGCTCCCATATATCAATTCTTTCAATACCACATACAAACTTATGAATGCACCTGGTTACGTACATGGAGTTTGAAAGTAGCCGCACCAATAGCTTTGTTAGCAACACTTTGCTATGTAAAATCCAAACTATTCATTCCACACCATCCCTACCATTGTACGGTGGTACGGAACCCTTCGTGCACGAGTTCTACTCGCACTTGACTTTTGTTTTTGTTTTTAGATTTTTTGGTTCTTTGGTTCTGATGAACATAAATTATGACGGACCTGAAATTATAAAACCTCGTATCTCATTACCACTTCGTATAAAAGGTCGAACAAAATAGTCCTGCGGCAATTTATAACTTTCATTAATTAACGCTAAAATGGATTTACCATATTCAACATCAATTTTGTGCTGTGTTGTGTATCTGTCGCAGTTAGTTGGTTAAATCAGACAGTTAACTAACTCTCTCGACCGTTTATTAAATACCGACGTTTAACCAAGTCACTAAAATTCCGTCAGACAAGTGAGTGAACGAAACGTTTAACGAGTTGTCTAAACGTTCCTAGGCAACAAGACATATACAATATAAATATTTTTTTATGTGTACAGTACAGTTCAACCTAACACGAAGGATAATTCACCTAAGTTACCGCAATGTTTTGCCCTGATATAAGCTGTGCAAATCAGCTGTTGTCGTGACGCCATCTTATTTTACAACACGCCGGCTTTCGGTAAGACAGATTGTTTTTAAAAATATAATACTTATTTTATTGTGACTTGAAACCTTGTAGAATTGTACACCTATCTATCGCTTTTTTTTTAGATATTCCCGAAAAATACTCAGTCATACTGTAAGTATGTATGTAACTACACGGGAATCATGGTAAAATTATTTTTTAATCATATAAAGTGACTCCTAATATGTTGTTTGCCTAAAAGACCCGACGTTCCGCTTCGACGACTCACAGTCACGAGATATTGTATAAAACCACAGAGCATTGAATAATAGAGAGAGGGCAAGCCGCCGCCGCCGCGTACCGGCTGACCGTTGTATGCCCAGTGTGCATACAGAGCATTCAGTTGCTCTCAGCGAGAATGCCCGAGTGCACGCGCCGATCGCCTTAGAAAACCTACAATACTTAGCTTTATTTTCTATAATGCCGGCCTGTGCAGTTGTCCTATGTGAAAATCGCAATGATTCGACAAATTTACATAACAAGGGTATAACATTTTATAGGTAAATACTGAAAATACAATATTTCTTCAATAGGACAACACGATTAACGAAATATTCCGAGGAAGTAATGCTATTGAGTCGCATCCAGATTCCGTCTCTCTCATACTCATTAGCGTTACCTACTAGCGAGAGAGACAGGAAATAAATTTAATGTCCATGACGCTGTGTGTGCTGTGTGCGTGCTGTATGAAACAATGTGCGCCTCATGCGCACGTATACAGCCACGTAACTGCTTTGCCTGTGTTTACCAATACGAGAGTAGGGATAAATGTGTAAGTGGTTATTATGTGTGCGTGTTCGTTGTGTTTATTTAATGATACGTTGTGTGCGTGAATTCAGCTTGCGACAATCGGTTTGCATACAAAATAGGCTGAACGCACCATCTCCTGTGTTGAGATATCTGTGTATAAAACCCTGCAACACAGCGGCCATTAATTTTACCAACGATGCTCCAAATATTCCGACTGATTCAACTCTACCACGTTAAAATAGTGCGGGTTTTAGACAAATTCTGCGCCCCCTGATCACGCCACAAATTAGGTGGAGTGCAATTTAGCATCGAACGTTATAGGTACGTAAGTCATTAAGAGATAATGTTTGGAATATAACGTCGACGTGACTTATGCCCGATTTCACCAACAGTTACGGGACACTTAGCTCTTTTCTTAGCTGTCTAGCGATTGTTTCGGTGGCCGGACTCTTATATTTAGGGGGTCCCCAAGGAGCCTAGATGACCCTTACACTTCAGGCAAATCGAAACAACCGCTAGGTCGCCCCTGAAAGACATAAAGTGTCCCCTAAAAGATAGGAATCGTTGGTGAAAACGGCCATAAGCCTCATTCCGGTTCGAAGGACCATGATCCGGGCAGAGCCGACACTGATAGTTTATATTATCTTGAGGGAAACCTGCCTAATGGTTAAGTTTAAATAAAAGATAGCGGTCGCTAAAACTGGTGGTTATAAGTAATTAATTTGAGAAGATTGTCACAAAACCAGTGCAAGTTATTCAAACAAGAGTTGAAGTGTAAGAGAAGTAATCAATGAAAGAAAAACTTTATTACATGCAATTTATTACAATGAATGAAAGATAATTCTGTGAATGATTGAATATATAGTGAGTAGAGTCACATTAGTTGATAGGTTGATACAGATTATTAGTTTTAGAAGTACCTTAGGGCGTTACCACAAAAAAAATATACTGTTCAACACTTGTTTAAAATCAAAAATGTTTCAGATTTGACGTTTGTTTTGAGGTTAAACGCTGTTTAACACGTTCCGGGGCGGTACCTCACTAGCTCGACTTCGAAGATAAGCAGTAAAAATCTTCATACAAACCAAAACCCCTGTCAAAGCCGTACTGCCACCTTATAACACAAAAATACATTTGCAAATGACAGTTCGGTTATAGCAGTAATACGGTTATTACAGGACTGTCACTTCACTCATCAAATTAATACTTAGAGAAAATCAGTACGGTTATGACAGTAGTACAGTTATAGCCGTACTGTCATGCCAATACGTTGTTGCCGTGGTAGGAGATGTCAGTACGGATATAACAGTTAGTATAAGGGGATGTAAAACAAATGAAATTACTTGTTTATTATTTTCATTTTAATCATAATAGGAAACATTTTCGTTCATTACAGAAAGACAAACTTAAACACTAATCTTATTTATTTGGCTCTAGTTATAATTTTCAAAACATAATTAGGTTTTAAACAAAAAAGTTCAATATCACACTGCTCCAGTGAGATCAATTGTCATAATCAAGTTGTTGAACATATAAGCCATCCATTTCTAAATAACGAAACAAGAGACATCAGTCTTGTATTATTAGAAATAACAATGAACAGTGTAGAGCTTGTCTAAGCTCAAATGACGCAATGAGGTGGTGGGGCGCGTCATTTGAGCTTAGACAAGCTCTACAGTTATAATGAGATATATTTGTTTATAGTATATAAATGTAAATAACGACACAAGAGACATCAGTCTTAGATTATTATGAATAACAATGAACAGTGTACAGTTCTAATGAGATAAAGTTTTATATCAAAATGTAAATATCTAAATAAGTGACATCAGTCTTATATTATTAGGAATAACAATGAACGGTGCACAGTTCTAATGAGATTAATTTTTATATCAAAATGTAAATAACTAAACAAGTGACAACAGTCTTATATTATTAGGAATTATAATGAACAGTGTGCAGTTCTAATGAGATCAATTTTATATCTGTAAAAATCAACAACTTATAAGCTAACCATTAATTTGTTGAATACAATAGATGCCATTCTTCAAAACACGTAGCACAAAGAGGAGTCTTAGCCGTGCATCCTTTGCATCTATACCTGGTCTCTTTACGTTTCTTCTTCTTGTAACAAAGACTGCAGTTGAGGTATTTTAGCTTTCTCTTTGAATTTTCAGATGGGGGAATGTCTTCTGGCCAATGATTTTCAGCAACTTGTTTTGAGGGTCCCGGGTTCTCAGTTCTCTGTGTCTGTGGTTTATTTGTATATTCTGTGCGTCTACTGGAAAAAATGCTTCCTTTTTTCAACAATTCTGTGCCTTTCGTGTTGTTGTCCTTTTTTCCGTTTCCGACGAAGACATCTCTCCTAGAAGCCGCTGGATGCGCTCCTCTTCTTTTTCACCCTTCCTTGGTCGATTCATCTAAAAACAAAATAAACGATGAATCCTGTAAAGTCTGTGCGAAAAGATAACCATCGTAAGTTTGTACCTATTGTACATCACGCCACGCCATTGTGCGGCGGTTCCCTTTTCGCACACACTAATGACGTGTTGGTGATTTATTCTACTAATCACGCTTCAAACACATGCTATAAAACAATATGAAGTATTCTAAACAGGTAGTAACAAGTAAAACAACTTACTTTTCATCTCCGAACAACTTGTTTACCCGCGTAACGTGATCAAAAACACCGTCCACCACTGGCGACGTCCTGAGTGACACTGACGCACACGCCGATTGAAAACCCACATAAACGTATCGGGTATTACCGTACTGTCAATGTGTGAGTACTAGTATGCGTGTGTGCACTGGTCACTACAAAGAGCGACTCAACTGGCTGTAGATTGACAGTACAACTTTGATGTGTTTCTGTAGAATGGCGGTGGATTTTTTTTATATGGAGATCTCACAGAAATACTACGGAGGCAACCGTACCGACATTTAGAGAGGATTGAAAAATTACGGGGATCGCCGTACTGTCATATCAGAAGAAGTAAGAATAACGGCCATCGCCGTTACCGCCCCGGATCGTGTTAATATTTTTTGTGGTAACACGGCCGATAACACTTGAATCGTGTCCCCTTGGTATCCCAAAATATTACTACAAATGTCATAATTTCTTTATTGCAGACAGATCAAATGACATGATATACATTAAAATAGTGTACAAAGGCGAGCCTATCTTTAGTAAGAGATCTCTTCCAGCAATCCAAGTCAATATGAGAAAGTTTGACCGCTGAGCACGGGTAGACCTATGTTTACAACAAAACGTAATTATAATTTTCCTGGTACTCGTTTGAAATGTCATAGTTTACCTGGTATTAGGGATGTCCTATTTTGGACTTTCAGTTCTTAGGGTTCCGTAGAGAAACAAGGAACCCTTATAGTTCCGTCAAGTCTGTCTGTCTGTCCGTCCGTATGTCACAGCAACTTTGTGCAGAAACTATTAGGACCACATAGTTGAAATTTGGTATGTGGATTTATTCTGTAAATCGCTTTATGATTTTTATACAAATATTGAAAAATTTAATCAATTAAAGGGGGCTCCCCATACATGGAAATGAAACCAAAAATTTATTTTTTTCAAAAAACCTATATGTGTGGGGTATCTATAGATAGGTATTTAAAGAAGACGTTGAGGTTCCTATGACCATTTTTCCTCAAAGTAAATCGTTAAGGAGACAGACCCTTCCAAAGAAGAAAAATGTGTGGGGGGGGCACACATTTTTAAATGTGTGCCCTAATTTTTAAAGTAAGAGAGTGAAAAATATCCAAAAAATATATGCCGTGTCACATAATTTCAAAGAAAATTAGTTTGAACAAAATAAAATTAGCAGTTTTTAAGATATAAAACATTTATTAGAAACCGCAAAGATAACTTTGTCATTCATACAAACTCTATGAAAAACAAAGTTACAACACAAACAACCAGTCTCATAATTACTTGCTACAACAAAACCCTTCATGGGCGAGTCCGACACGCACTTGGCTACTTTTTTTCATTAATCTTGAAAAGTATTTGATTCGCCAATCATCAATACGTTCTAGCGTTTCGATTGCCAATTAAATGTGAGCGTAACTATTTATTAATCTGTGCCTGTGCAGTGTGCGAATTAAACATCGCAGTTTGATGGCGTATCGCTCGTTATACCAAATCGGATGCTTATCGATACTGTTTATTTGACAATAAATCTACAAGAACAAACAAGCAAACATTTACATACATTTTCTGGCCCCACACTAGGATACCCTGTGCCTTGGGAACCAGAAACAGCGACTTCACACACATATAAACACCCAAGACCTGGGGATTTTTTTTCTTTACCGCCAGCCGGGCATCGAACCCGGGACTGCGCCACAGAGGTCGCCTCATCAGAGACATCAACACTTTTTGGTCTCTCAGTCTTTTTCATTAATCATGAAAAGTATCTGATTCGTCAATTATCAATACGTTGTAGGATGCCGTTTGGCAATTAAACCTAGAAGTGTTTGCATCAAACGTCACACTTTGATGGCATATCGTTCGTTCACTACGCGATAATTAACTCTTACTAAATTCACTTGGTTTACTATTAGCAGTACACTTTTTCATTATTTTCATAACATAGCGTCACGCCTTTTCCCATACGGGGTGGCAGAAGCCAGTTATTCAATACTCCTTTTGCGTGACAGGGGTCTACCCCATCGCCGCAGCTATGGAGCATTTCCACACTATATTTTCCATCATCGTTAACACGATCCTATAATTTACTTGCGATAAATTAATTATCTCATTGGTACATGGTCAGGAATCGAACCTGCATCTCCTGTGTGAGAAGCAAGCGTGAAACCCATTAGACCACGTTGCTCTTATTTTCAAGCAGCATAAAACTAAACTTAACTATGTAAACAATAAATTACTTACCGTTATATTATTGAAGTCAATGTGAAAGTAGAATAATAATTTTTAGGGTTCCGTACCCGAAGGGTTCCAAACGGGACCCTATTACTAAGACTTCGCTGTCCGTCCGTCCGTCCGTCCGTCCGTCTGTCACCAGGCTGTATCTCAAGAACCTAGCTAGCTAGAGAGTTGAAATTTTCACAGATTATGTATTTCTGTTGCCGCTATAACAACAAATACTAAAAAACAAGATAAAATAAATATTTAAGGGGGCTCCCATACAACAATACCACATACAAACTTATAGATGCACCTGGTTACGTACATGGAGTGTGAAAGTAACCGCACCAATAACTTTGTAAACAATATTTTGCTGTGTAAAATCCAAACTATTCACTCCACACCATCGCTTCCATTGAACGGTGGTACGAAACCCTTCTTGCGCGATTAAGAGTCGCACTTGACCGGTTTTTATATAATTCCGTTATATGTAATTCCTCAGCTATCTGGCTAATATTTCTGCCTTGGTCGTATAATACAATGATTCGCGCACGTTCCACTAAGTCCAGATTTATATGTGAACTTATTTTGAAAATAAGTTTGGTAGTCTTAACAAAATGCGGTATTTAGGATGATGTGCAAGTTGCAACTGACCTGACTGACTGAGTGATGAAGAATCAAAAGTCGCAAATGATTTTTGAAACCCGACAAAAAGTTACCAAAAACACGGGGCGCGGCGAACTTTGACCGCATTTGAAAGAATTTTTAAAAGTTCAGCTGCCGCTGCATGCAAGGGGGCCGGGGCAACTTTGACCGCCACATGTTAGGCAAGGAAAACAATAATAAAAAGTGGCCAAGTGCGAGTCGTACTCGCGCACGAAGGGTTCCGTACTACCGTACAATGGCAGGGATGGTGTGGAGTGAATAGTTTGGATTTTACAAAGCAAAATTTTGTTTACAAAGTTATTGGTGCGGCTACTTTCACACTCCATGTATGTAACCAGGTGCATTCATAAGTTTGTATGTGGTATTGTTGTATGGGAGCCCCCTTAAATATTTATTTTATTCTGTTTTTTAGTATTTGTTGTTATAGCGGCAACATAAATACATCATCTGTGAGAATTTCAACTGTCTAACTATCACGGTTCGTGAGATACAGCCTGGTGACAGACGGACGGACGGACAGCGGAGTCTTAGTAATAGGGTCCCGTTTGGAACCCTTCGGGTACGGAACCCTAAAAATGGTCTTTCACCGCAGTTGCTGATGGTACACTCGCTTTCTATATTTCCACCCTAGCACTAATACATCGAGAATGTGTCACTTCTGTACACACAGAGAAATCCTCCGTAGATAATATGAATTGAGAACTAATTAATGAACACCAAAAAAAAAATAACTTACCAAAATGGGTAAATTATCACCAAAAGTTGCAGAAAATATCGTGGCAAAATACTGCGGTAGCTTAGGTGAAGGGTAAAGGGGGTGAGCGAAGCGAAGCCCCCTTTATCCTCCGTGTTAGGTTAAATATGTCAGAACAACAAAAAATACTTAAATCATACACTTCATTACACGAAACATAGAAAGAAATTTGGTGATAATTTATCCAAACACAATTTGGTGGTCTCCCCATTCTGGCAGTCATTTCGAATTTATTGGTAGTAAAATCGGTGCGTTTTTGGTAATCCTTTAAGCATAAGCTATATTAATTATTGACCCAGAAGACCCAATGAGTCTGTATAAATAAAGGCCTCTAGCAAATATTTTGTAGAAAAAACTTCAGTTAGCCCTTCGCCACACGCAATTAGAGCCTCAAGCCTTTCTAAAACTCTCGGTATATTAAAAACTTTTTTGCTTGTTCCAGGCTTTGAAGCAACGACATGGAGGCCGTCCTCCAATATTTACTCGTCGCAGTAGCGCTGGTCTCACTGCAAATATCCCTCGCCGAGAGCAAGCTAAATGAAAAACGAAGGGACAAAAGTGAAAGAAGATATCACTCCAAAGATTATGTCGAGGAAAACATATGTGAGATTGGCGACCGCGAGTCTAAAGTGCACTGTTACTGTGACAACAACCACGTGCAAGCAGCGAACAGAGCTGACTGTTGGGTGTTCAGCGTCAGACTCACAGAACAAGACCCTTTATGGAACCTATTTTCTAAACAACCGAACATAGAACGCCTCACCTTCAATGTTCGCTCCAACGGAGCTCTAAACTTCGTCCCAGTAAACCTGATACGAAGCCTAGCCAATCTCCAAAAGCTATCGATTACGTATGCGACGCTGACGAAAATAGAGAAGAAGACGTTTTCCAACCTGACTCTGATTAGAGATATTAAGTTAATGAAGAGTGAAATAGTGGAGTTAGACTTTTCGGCGTTCGCGAACATGCCTGCGCTCGTCAATTTGACGATAAAAGAGAATAAAATATCGGAGGTTCAGAGGGACGTTTTTGTCGATTTGCCGAATCTGAGATATCTCGATTTGACATTTAACAGCATAACTCTCGTCCACGATGAATGTTTCGAACACTTGCTGCTACTGAACGACCTTTTGCTGGAGAGCAATTCTATTTCTGTACTGACAAGGGAAACCTTTAAGGGACTGGCGAATCTCACCCGCCTTGATTTGAGGTCCAACAAGTTGTCAATGATAGGGGATCTGACTTTTTCTGAGCTGTGGAATTTAAACGAGCTATTGTTGGACAATAATGAGCTCAAGTATTTGTCTGAGAGAGCGTTCGATGGTCTTTCGATGCTACAGAAGCTGTCGATGACTGGGAATCGATTCAAGTCGATAAACGAGGGGCTGTTGGAAGGGGTCAGAGGCCTAGAACTGCTGGACCTGAGGAACAATGAGTTGGAGTACTTCACTTATGAGACCATAAAGCCGATTTTGGATAACTTGAAAGTGAAGACTTCTGTTCTGTATTTGAGTGGTAAGTTGTTTTACTTCATTGCCTTTAGGTAGAGTTTACTTCAATATACATTGCTGCACGGTAAATAATTGGTAAAAAAATACATCTCTGAAAATTGATTTCTTCCAGCAAACCTAGGCAGGATATGACAGTCTATTGCTATAGTAATGACCAAAAGAAGGGTTACAATGGGGTAATAAACCGAGCTTGTAACAAGGATGCGGCTAAATACGATATTGCTTATCGATAAATTTCGCTTACGCTTATGATTAGGGCAGTAAAATAATGACCTAATTAAGTGATATGAGCTATTAAATGAGTATTTAATATATATCTGACTATCATTGTTTATGTGAGTAGTAGTACTACTAACATATACAACGCAATAACAGTAATATTATACATTACAATACATATATTAAAGTATAATATATATTTATATATAGTTTAGTAACTTATACATACTTAAAACTTAATACGGCATAGAAAGGAGTTGCAGTTTTAATATATTCTTGAAAATGAACATGGATGGACTTTCCCTAACAGCGAAGAGACACCGTGTGGGATCTGCGATTCCTGTCCCTGGAGAAAAGGGACTCGAAGCTTTCACGAAGAGAAGGCTTTTTTGTAGTTTATCTTTATTTGTTTATTATCAATAATATATTTGTCTCTTAATCGTATCCATGTAAAGCCCTGTTTCCCTCGGTGGAGACATTAATTGGCTACATGTCTATGAAAGTATTATATTTTCAATTCATAATAAGCATCGGTGGCAACGTAAGGTCCCGTTTTTCTCTAGCTATTTTACGCCTTCCATTTTTAAAAAAGGTCACGTGCGGGTCATACTCACACACGAAGGGATCCGTACCATCGTTCGAGAAGACTTAACCAGCAAAAATGATAAAAAAAAGAGAACCCAGAGCCCTAAGATGGCGAAACCGATATCAAACCAATTGCGCCACCACAGGTGATAAGCCGTGAAATAGCGTCACGCCCTTTTCCTATATCGGGTGGTAGAGGCAAAATTGTGACCACTTTGAGACAGTTAGTCAATACTCCGTTTTGGGTGACAGGGGGCTAGCCCATTGCCGCAGCTATGGAGTAATTAAGGTTTCCTCACGATGTTTTCCATCACCGTTAGAACGTCCGTATAATGTACTGAAGATAAATTAATTATCTCATTGGTACATGGTCAGGAATCGAACCTGCATCTCCTGTGTGAGAAGCAAGCGTGAAACCCATTAGACCACCGAGCTCTAATGAAATCTACGATCATTTGTGAATCATGCTATGGTTTCTTATTTGTTTGATTTATTATATTGTTGAATATCGCGGGTGGTGTTAAACCACGTCTCTTGTAGGGCGGTCCTTTGTAGACCCTCTACGATCTGTAACATCTCGATAGTTTATTATTTGTTGATCTACTGGCAACAGTAATACACATTCTGTGAAAATTTAAATTCTTACCCAAAGGTTCATGAGCATCATGAGATACAGCCCGCCGACGGATAGACGGACAGCGGAGGCTAAGTAAGAGGGTGCCGTGCACCCTCGGGTACGGAACAATAATAAAAAGCTTAAAGTATTGATATTAAAATACCTGTCAATGGGCGAATGCCCTGCAGATAAAGTGCCGGTGAAATGTCATATCGGGCCTTTCATTTCCCGAGCGAGCTAGTGGGCTGTATGAACAAAGAACCTATCACCTGTCATTAGATGGACGTGCTTCTATTTGACGTTTGCTCAAATCAATTCAATAATAATAATTTCAGAAGATAAAAGTAAAAGGATATATTTTTCCTTAATCATAATTATTTATTGCACACAAATAGTTCAGCTGTCAAATTAAATTAAAATGCATGTACAAAGGCGAGCTTATCTCTTAAAAGATATTCTAGCAAAGCAAGGCGAATCAAAGAAAATAGTATCGTGAAATCGTATAATGCCTAGGAATAAATTAAATACCTATAAAATAAATATTAAATAAGGTGAAACAAAATTAATGACTTTTTACAAGACACCGACATCTGGCATTAAACCAGTTTATTGCACCCTATAATATTATGTACTAATAATTAGGCACATACTTTATGTTATATTATGCTTGCTTGATTATGTTTTGACGTTCATTAAGCCTCAATTTTTGTGCTATTATGAATAAAAATCTTTGAACTGAACTGAACTGAACTGATAAAAAATATGGGTTTTGTTCGTATCCATTTACCCCACTATAAAGTCATCTACATATTTGATTTTTGGGTTAACGTTTATGTAGGAAGATTGGATAAAAATTTCTCGATATAATTAAATTGCGAAAAACCTCTAAATTGTTTTATTTATTTCTGTAATTCTGAAATCCTAACAAATTTCATTCAAAATGTGGATATTATGCATTCGTAAACTCCCCTTAAAATATTTTTGACAAAATAGCGTAGTTTATTTAAAACTATTTTTATGTGGTTTGACGTTACGTTATTTTAGTTTGAATCGAGCACATTGCTTGCGCTCTCTTTTCTTTCTTATGCGGAAGTAACTAGCGCTGTCACTTTCGTTTAAATTCGTATCCCTTTAATATATATTTTTACGTATCGCCTTAATAAGTACCGACGACCTCTGTGGCGCAGCAGTAGTTGCTTTGCCTACCATGCGAGAGGCCCCGGGTTCGATCCCCGGCTGGGGATAAAGGTAATAAACCCTAGGTCTTGGATGTCTATTACCGGCATGTGGGCATTTATTAAAACTGATAATAACATGCTCCGTTAACAATCGTTTCCACATATTAGTTAATCATAATTATGTTAATTAACTCCACATTTAAACTTTCTAAATTTGCAGCTTAAAAGTAGTAGACGTATTGCTTAAAAGTCGTAACTCATGTCGTTGAATTACTTGGTACAAGGCATGTCGTGGTACGGGGGGTAAAAAACCGCGACAACTAGTGCAATCAAAGTATATCTGTCAACTGTCGTGTTGATAGTAACTTGCGTGCTTTACATTGCGAGCAATAAAAAATTTGTTAGAAAGTTAACAAACTCTGAAATTCAATTTTTAATTAAATTAATGTTATGGTTACGTAACAGACACACGTTATTTTAACGTCCTTAATTAAAAGCCCAGCTGCTGGTAACACACTGAATATGTGACGTCGCTGTTTTTTGTTCCCACGACCCATGGTATCCTAGTGTGGGGCCAGAAGCAATGTTTGTCTCTGTATGTTAATGTTTATGTTTATTTATACTACATACACGTTACATATAATATTATACATGTTATGGCTAAAGCTAGATGTGAAACTAAACTTAAGTTTAGCCGGCTAGTCTTACGATGAATTTCAAGCCTCGGCTAATGTCCGAAATAATGTTCATTGCGATAAATGATTTCAACATTAGTCGGCTAAACTGCAGTTTAGCCTCGACGCTGTTGAGGCTAAAGATGGGTGAGAAAATATGGTTGACATTAGCCGACTAAACTTAAGTTTATTTCATAATTCATACTTTCTTTATTGCACACAAATCATACAAAAAACAAGAGTTACATAAAAAAAGTGTACAAAGGCGAGCTTATCTCTAATAAGGGATCTCTTCCAGCAAACCAGGCAAACAAGGGAAAGTTGATGGTTGAGCAGGGGTAGACCTATGTGTACAATATATAAAATAATAAATAAAATAAATTAAATAATAACTACATATAATAATATACTAAATACTTATTATATACTACAAATACTATTTTATACACTATACTAATACATACTTACATGCATACTACCTATAACTATAAAGGGAGAGGTAATGCTTCTTCACACGACTTTTAAAGAGATTCAGAGTAGGACTGTCCCTGATGGTGCAGGGGAGTGCATTCCACAACCGAATTATTTTTCAGTATACCTAGGCTAATGTTGAAAAATTACCGTCTTAATCTGGAATAAGTGATGATAATGATTCGGGAGCCGTAAATACTGCGGTAGCTTAGGTGAGGGATAAAGGGAGTGAGCGAAGCGAAGCCCCCTTTATCCTTCGGGTTAGGTTGAACATGTAAGAACAACAAAATATACTTATACTCGTCTGTCTTATAGTATACTTATATATAGTTTTTGTTGTTCTTACATGTTCAACCTAACACGAAGGATAAAGGGGGCTTCGCTTCGCTCACCCCCTTTACCCTTCACCTAAGCTACCGCAGTGTTTTGCCCTGATATTAGAAATAGCTTTCTCATCTGAATAAAATTACCCCACCCCGCTCCCATCCCTTCAACATTAGCTAACTAATGTCCAACATTAACCGAAACGCATCGGCTACTGTGCAGTCTAGCCGATTAAAGATGACATCCGTTATCACAAATGGACATGGCTTCGGACATTAGCCGAGGCTCGAAATTAATCTTAAGTCTAGCCGGCTAAACGTTTAGTTTCACACCTAGCTTTAGCCGTAACATACATACATACAATAACTTTTACGAAAGGGAGAGGTAGTGCTCTTTAATAGGTTTCTTAAAAGAGAAAAGAGTTGGGCTGTCACTTATAAACATAAACACCAAACATTAACATTTACATACAGGCACATACTTGCTTCTGGCCCCACACTAGGATACCCTGCGTCGTGGGAACCAGAAACAGCGACGTGACACACTTATAAACATCCAGGACCTGGAGTCTTTTTTTCTTTACCCCCAGCCGGCCGCAACCGCTGCGCCACAGAGGCCGTGCGCCATCGTGCAAGGAAGAGCGTTCTATAATTGAGTGCGTTATTCATACGCCCCAGTATCTTCAATTTAAGTATCAGTTAATTTTTGAGTTGTTGGCTGTGAATTCGGGCCTAATACTCTTGATGATCTGCTTGTACGATTAGAACTAATTAGATAATTTCCTTTTCGCTTTGTACAAACATGTCTAATATACGGATGGGTAGCTAAAGAGGTCTTTCATCACTTTCACAATATACTTCAAGGACCTTGGGCTCCTTCTGAGGGTACACAGGATGTATCAGAAAGTTGGATTCATGTTTGAGGGGTTAGCATTAAAGCGCCTTGATAAATTTTTCACCAGCGGCTCTGTGTCGCGGGTTGCTCCCCTCCCTCAAATATGGCGAGGGAGGTGATGGCTGGTGCACAAGTCATACTCGTGAACTGGTGCTGCTAGAGGGGACTGGTCCAGTCTGGTTTCTCACAAGTTATGTTCATTACAGCTTGTCTTTGTTATTATTTATTTCTTATTTAGTTATTTTGAGACATATGGATACGATGATATAATATTGTCATTAGATTAGATAATTTTTATATCGTACATTGTGTAATAAAAAAAAATAAAAAAAATGACATCCCCATCTCTACGGGGAAAGAAACTGTTTTCTTGGTGCTATCTTCTCTGACGGGCGTTTTTCCGAAGCTCTGGTAGAGTTAATGGAGTTTCCTTTTCCTGTGCGAGATTCAGCCATGAATCACCACTTGAAAGGGAAATTTCCTTTTTCAAACTCAAACCATAATCAGTTATGTACTCATTAGTTTAGTTGATTATATTTGTTTTTTTTTTCCACGTATCTGGAGACAAGTGTTTGACGTATAAAAGTACATTATTTGCCTACTTGCAATAAATGATTTGAGTTTTGAGTTTTTGACGCAATGTGATATTGTATATTTTTATCCCAAAACCGAAACATCAACCAACTACACCATGAAAAAACTACATACAGGCATGCGTCACGCATCTGCCTGTACGGGGTGGCAGAGGCACAATTGTGCCCGCTTTTACCCCGTTATTCCATACGGGGTTAGCCCATCGCCGCAGCAATGGATGTTGAAGGAGGAAACCTTCACGATGTTTTCCATCACTATTAGAACGTCCGCATACTTAATGGGAAAGAAGTTCAAAATAATTATAATAACATAACATTACATTTTAATACCGACAGTTACTTCTGGCCCCACAATAGGATACCCTGTGCTCGGGAAGCACATCAAAGTTTGACTTCACCGTTTTGCTACACTCTGTACTTAGAACAGACTGCGCCAAATATCTTTTTCCTCAGAATAAAAGGTGCGAATGGGAAGGTCAAAATAGGGTAAGCTGGTGTGAGAGAGAGTCACAGTCACATTTTATTCAGAGCCAAAGATATTTGGCGCGTTCTTTACCCAAACTCATCGCTCCATCCTCTCACATATGAAGATAATAATAATAATAATAATACCTTGGACACCATTTACACACATTAATCTAGCCCCAAACTAGGATTCCCTGCATCTTGGGTACTAGACAACGATACACATACTTATATAGATAAATATTATGCATAGATAAACAACCATGACTAGGGTACAAACATCCGTTCTCATCAAACAAATATTTGCCCCCACCGGGACTCGAACCCGGGACCCTTGGCTTCGTAGGCAGCGTCACTGCCGACTCGGCCATTTGGGTCGTCGCTGCGACTGCGCCAAATAAATTTTTCCTCAGAATGAAAGGTGCGATTGAGAAGGTCAAAATAGGCTTAGCTGGTGTGAGAGAGAGTCACAGTCACATTTAATTCAGAGCCAAAGATATTTGGCGCGTTCCGTACCCAAACTCATCGCTCCGTCCTCTCACATGTGAAGATAAATAACTTTATTTGCACCAACAAAGACTTGGTCCCTCTGTAGGGGCATAATCCCCCTGGAGGCACCCTTCAGATATTAAGCACATCAGTTAATGTAGTAACAGCTCCCTTTGGTGAACCAACAATGGCATTGTTCCACGATTTGATCTGAACGAAGGGCGTATTATTAAAAATAAACAAACTTGACTATTCAAGTATTGTGATTTACGATTATGGTATTTTACGCGTTGCCTACATAAAACTCTGTTTGATCAAGGTCACGTGTGAGTATTTTTAATTGCATTCGGTTGGTCATAATTAAATCTAACTGACATTAATGCGAGTCATAATGACGCACTAACTCAGCAGTTGTAAATAATAAATATAGCATCGTGCTTTCCCATTTGGAGAAGCAGAGGCGTACAGATATTATCTGGAAGGCACTTTACTTCTAGCCGTATTAAATATAAAAAACTGCTTCTCGTACATTCAGTATTCTGTTTATTTTTCCACGTTAAATTTCATATTGGATTTACATGAAAAGGATTTATGCTAATATCGTAATGTTGTGAGCATTTTTATCCAACATAAAAATATTATTTCTACTTTGTACTCAAACCCCTATAAGCTTATGTACAAGATAACGGGGACTGAACTTAGAACAATATATTTATTCTATTAAATGTCAAAACTTCATAGCTTAACAACTTGTATTGTATGTTTTCAGCAGTTGAATCCACTACAAATAAATAAATTAAGATGCTTAGGTACCGTTTTAATTAAGTAAATATTTAAATGCCACGACAATGTTGTAACGATTAGAAACTTTAGTTGAAGAAAATTGCAGATGGAATTAATGACATACACCATAACTTAGATACAGACTATCAGTGTTATTTATGAAGAATTTCTCTAAAACACTCACAATATGGAGTTAAAACAGTCTTACAACCCGTTTACACAAAATTGAGATTTATAAAATAAAATCTGAATTTTAATATCTTTATAAACCTTCTACAACTTAAAGTAGCTACCCAGTTATAACTGTCCTATAAACCCACTTTAGGCACTATCAAACATTATATTCTCTTTAGTGTACACCAAATGCCAAAAGCAAACGTCAGTCAGTTGTCAATGTATGAATTTATGTTGGTTGTTTTTTCTTTGTTGTTGGAACCATGGAGGTAGTCTGTACTACGGTAGTACAAACTACTTCCATGGTTGGATGGAACTCTTTGCTTACATACACAGTCTTTTTTTTACTAAGCTTACGGCTTTGGATTCAGCCGACATCCACAGACCCTAAAAGAATTAACGAACTTACAACAGTGTTTTAGTCAAAACTGACTCGCTGTACTTTTATCAATCACAAAAACATAAAAAGCCCATTAATGTTTAAAGAGGATTTTGCTAAAACAGGTCTACAAATATAAAAGTTATTTTTTATAGGTAGGACTGTATTTGAATATTATTTATTTCAATTATATTATACGATAATAAAGTTCAACAAGATTGTTAAGAAATCTATAAATCTATCTGTCCAGCCTCCTTCACCCACGTTTAAGTAAAAGCCTTTTCTTCACAACGCCATTTATTGCGTTACAAGGCCAAACAGAGAAATAGACTTCGTTTTTAATAAGATAATTAATTTGGCCTAATAAATCATCATCATCATAATCTATCAGTTAATATTCAACCAGTGCTTCATTCGTTCATTTCCTGTACTACGCCATCTCCTCCGCATACAAAATGTTCGTTTGTTTCATGTCTGTATGAATTCGTCGGCCCGAATGTCCGAGTCTGCTGTGACCCTGCCTACCAAGCCAAGGGTCCCGGGTTCGAGTCCCGGTGGGGGCTAATATTTGTTTGATGAGAACGGATGTTTGTATCCTGTCATGGTTGTTTATCTATCTAAGTATACTATTTATCTATATAAGTATGAGTATCGATCTCTAGTAACCAAGTTACAGGAAATCCTAGTTTGGGGCTAGATCAATGTGTGTATATAGTGTCCAAGGTATTATTGCCTATTACTCTTAAAATTGTTAACTCATTCCTATACCCTTATTTTGTACCCTTGATAATGTCAACCCTATCGTACCTTCCACTTCAAAAACATGATCTTAATAGCAACCCCTTTCTTTGTACTTATCGTACTTTGTCATTGTTAAGGTGATACGAAAAAAATGGGGTTTATTTCTAATCCATTACTCCACCATAAAGTCATCTACAAATTAGATTTTTGGGTTAACGTTTATTGAGTATTTGATTAAGATTCTCACTTAAGGAAAACGCGATTGAATTAAATTTTCTTTATATAATCTTATTACGAAAACGCCTCTAAATTGTTTTATTTTTTCCTGTAATTCTGAAATCCTAACTAATTTCATTGTGGAACTGCGTTCAAAATGTAGATATTATGTATTCGCAAAATCTCTGTTAAAATTTATTTTTCAAAAATTTTTTGTGGTTTAGCGCTACGTTATGACATTTTTTCCTTATTCCGTCCCTCTTGTCACACTGCGGGTCTTTCCGCCTGCGGGACCTTTGCACGGACGAGGTATCACCTTAACCCCTTAATGTATTACCTGACCCGAAATGAATCGCGATTTTCAACCTTATTGCTTAGTAATAAAGTTCAAAACCTATGAAACCATATATGTATGTATGCAGTAAAGGGTTAAGATTAAAATGATAATTTTCTCCCCAGGTAACAATCTAGCTTGCGACTGCCGCCTGTCCTGGGTGCACTCTCTCCGAAACGAAACCAAAAGTGAACCTTTACGACTAGCCCTAGAAGACGTCACTTGCACACCCAACCTCGAAAACGACATTCAAAAACGCAACAAAGAAGCCAACGGGATCATCAAACCAGATAACGTAGAATCAAACGATGAAGTCCAACAAGACAATGAAATGTACGATGATTCAACAAAACCATCGACACAATCGATAGTATCCAACCAATTAGTCTTTATTGACATACAACCAGAGGCACTTCCGTGTCCCAAAGTTCACGGCGGAGATACAATGATGATGTCAGCAAAGGTTGAGTTGTATTGGACGAAAAGCTTAAGTCATAGAGTTATTCCAAGCTCAATAGTAGTAGTATTAGTGCTATATGGAGTACATTTGTAAGTGTTTTTAAAAGTTACCCTAAAAAGACGTGATTGTGTGGACAATGTGAGTATATTTATATAAATTGTTAACGATGTGATAGCAAACGTGTGAATAGCTTAAGTGTAATTAAGTTATCCTGAAAATCTTAGAATTACCTTTTCATGTATTTCTTTCTACTTTTTTTCAATCCTATTTCTCTCTTGTTTGGAGAATATTTTAGAAATAACAAGGTTAGGTATAATTATTCGCATCATAACCAATTTTCGTGTTACCACAAAATATATTAAACAGCGTTTAACCTCAAAACAAACGTCAAATACCATACGTTTTTCTTTTTAAACAAGTGTTGAACGGTAGTTAATTTTTTTGTGGTAAGGCCCTTGTCCAAACAATGAGATTCAGATTCTCGGTACTATACTATGTTTATTGAATAGGACGTCGCGATGATTTCATTGTTTAAAGTGAACCGATTCTAGAAGCGTCACATCATAACTGACTGTTGTAATATAAAAACGCATTTGAATAATAGATTCTGTAGCATTTTTTGGGAAATGATAGTACCCATCATTACAGCCGTAAACAAAAAAGTATTTTTCTGTCGCCCATAGTAACTTGTAATCAGATGATCGGGTCAATGTACTGAAAGACGGAAAAGTTTTTTTTAATTTGGGAACATATGTTTCTTGGGGAAAGTTGTTCATAACGATGGGTTATCATTCCCCAAAATATGGTCAGCTTATTAAATTTCAGGCCGTATAAGACGCTTTGAGAAAAATCGACTGTTTGTAACATCTTAGTACCCGAAATACACTGCATAAGTATAACATACTGAAACCGAATAACGAATGTATTCCTATTATACCGAAACTCCGTTTCTATTCTCTGTTAAATTTAATATGGCTCTTTTGTAGACCATGGTAGTCTCAGTTGAATAGAGCATTGTAAGCTTTATCTAAGATAATGTTTAAGAAATATGAGGTTGTCTTTGTGTGTCTTAATCCGTAGTGTTTTGTGTAACTTTAATCACTGTAGCCCGGATTAAGGATCTTTAGTAGCAGTATGGGTCTTATTCACTCGTCTTAAGCTCTGCTTCTGGCAAGTCAGTGAAGTTAACGCCTACCGTCGAGGTTTCAGTAATACAATTAAAAATCATGGTGAAAACTGTCTTCTGTTGTGAAATAGTACATTTATTTTAGGCTACGCCTACTCAAATGTCGACTATAGAATTTAATTTGTTTTAAGCGCTAAAAACTCATGGCTAGTATTTCATCGCACATCAAAAATACTGATTTGCACAGCAAAAAAGGATAAGCAAAAACACTTTTTACGTTTTAAATATTTTATGTGTAGGTACTCAATTTAATGTAATTTTGTTGTTCTTGCATGTTCAACCTAACACGAAGGATAAAGGGGGCTTCGCTTCGCTCACCCCCTTTACCCTTCACCTAAGCATAGACGAATAAAACTAGAGGACTGACAACGTCATATAAAAAACGCACCCTGCTAGAAAGCTAAAATCCTGTATTATTTCTAGATGTCGCTGTACCACGCAATAGATGCTGCGTGCTTAGTGTGACGGCGTAGTATAATCCATAGTAATATCGACGAAAAATCAGAGATTGCGTAAGCGTAAGCCTTCTTTCTTCTTAAGAAATTAACGCCTATACCGCCATCTTTCCTAAATTAAGCGCGCCACCACGATACTACCTGTACTAGAAAGAAGTTTTGAACTAGTAGCTCTATCTAGCAATATACATTTAAACTAAAATCGAATTACGCTTCAAATTACTACGGTTGTTTGTCCTCTATACTCGGCGCCACGACTAAAGAGCTTTGTCCTTGAATGCGCAGTAGTCACTTTTCACAAGTGTTTGGCGCGGGGAAGTGAGGAGCGACGGGGGCGGTAGTCAGCGCCGGCACCTGATTCGTTGATCAGTCGCTTCCCGATGCCCGCACCGAAAGCACGTCTCGAAGCTTCTTGAGTACAGTCGCATACAATATTACCCAACGTTATCTTTCGCCCCGGTCGAAATTAGTCAGCGGGAAGAAAAGAGTGTGCAGGACTATTACTACAAGTTTCTATATTCACTAGGCCCTAGTGACTAGGGGCATTCTATGCTAGGGGGTTATTTATATATAGGTTTCAACCTTGACGTTAACAAATGTTGTCAATAGAGAGTACCTATAGTTTATTTGACACAAAGTCCATTATTTACATCGGCTAATATCCCAATCAACAAAATATCAAACAGAGAAAAAATAGAAGTGAAGAAAGTCCTGAACACTCATTCCTTCACACTAACCCTAAAAACGCACTTCGGAATTATGCCGCGACTGTACACATGCGCAGTAATCCCCGCCAGTTTCTCCGAGAGCTCTTTATTCGTGGCGCCGAGTGTACTTTTATTCGTCCATGACCTAAGCTACCGCAGAATTTTACCGTGATATTTGCAGTATTTTTGATGTGCAGTTTAATATTTCCCAAAACTTATGCAGATATCATAAATAAAGTCAGAAATGTTCTGAATGAAGAGTGAATGAAATTAAACTTGTAGACTGGAAGTTTCAAATTTTTGGGATGTCGAAGGCAACGCCTTTTTTAATCGGTATCTGTTTTAATTATAATATATGTTGTGATTAACTGATGTATACGTAGGTTAGGTAACTTTTGTATGTCCTTGCCAATCCATTAATGAATATTTCTTAAAATTACTAGACCACTGACGACTTATTATTAATTACTTATAAATTATTAATAGTTTGTAAATACCATTTTCTAATTAGGAGTCATTAATCTCTTAATCATATTAAAACTATGAAGACTGGTTAAACTAGAAAAACTTTATCGTATTCTTCGTAAGGTTTAATTTGAAAGTTTTACCAGTAACATACTTGAACCTATAATTTATTATCATTTTATTAACTTTCTCTTAATAAACTTTTGAATTACTTGATATATCCTATCGCGAATTGTTAACTAATTAGACTGCCTCATTTTCGTATATTGTACTCTCGCAAAGGATGTATCCAGTTATTTAAAAAGTCTATTAAACCTATAAGAGAGAGTGTATAAAATGCTGGTAAATTGAATCTAGAAACTCATAAAAATATCTCTAATTTTAAACTAAATCTCAAATAATTTAGGTAAAATATCACCTTGGGAAACAGCTAGTAAATAACTCAAATGGCTGTACCAATTACTATCATCTAAAGTTTAAGTCCTACTTACTACGGAACGAATGCCAAGAGATATATAACGCAGTAAAACTTACTTGACGACAACAAATATTTAAAGTCTAGTAGTATTAAGTAGGTAACTAATCCTGAATGTTTATTGTAAGTGGTTTTAGAATGTGTATATAAAATGAATTGTTGTCAGCATTAAATAGATTTAGGTTTGATAAATTAATAAAAATTCAATATCATTGCAAATCCTGTCTGATATCATTTACGTACACTCCAGGAACTATCTATGTCGCAGTTGGTTGGTTAAATCAGACACTTAACTAACTCTCTAGACCGTTAATTAAATGCCGACGTTTAACCAAATGTTTAAAAACCCCTTTATCCTTCGTGTTAGGTTGAAATGTAAGAACAACAAAAAATACTTAAAACATAAACTTAAGTACACATAAAAAAAAATATATTGTATATGTCTTGTCGCCTAGCAAAATTTATAGACAACTCGTAAAAGGTTTGGTTCACTCACTTGTCTGACGGAATTTTAGTGGATTGGTTAAACGTCGGTATTAAATTAACGGTCTAGAGAGTTAGTTAAGTCTCTGATTTAACCAACTAAATGCGACATCTACACTGATGTAAGAGACCTCATTTAGAATTACGTTTTCTAAGACAATTCAAGGTATAACGTGAATGTGACGTCATTAAGTTTCAGTTCTCCATACAAATCGATTGCCCACTCGGCCCAAAACGTATAGTTTGATGTCCCAAACCCAGTTTAGGTTTCCGTAGAGAAGCAAGGCACCCATATAGTTTTGTCAAGTCTGTCTGTCCGTTCGTCCGTATGTCACAGAAACTTTATGCAGAAACTATTAGCACTACACAGTTGAAACTTAGTATGTAGATGTATTCTTTGAACTGCTTTACGATTTTTATACAAAAAAAAAAAAAAACATCATGCATGGAACTGAAACCAAAACATATTTTTTTCATCAAACCTATATGTATGGGGTGACTAAAGATAGGTATTTTCAAATGACGTTGAGGTTCCTGGTACCATTTATCCTCAAAGTAAATCGTTAAAGAGACAGACCCTTCCAAAGTGGAAAAATATGTCCCCCCCCTCTAATTTTTTAAGTAAGAAAGTGAAAATCTACAATCGTTATTTGTGTCACAAGGGAGCACAATGATGTATTTACGGCGAGGGCGGTACATTGTATCCAGAGTGAAGCGAAGGATACTACAATAGAATCCTGAGCGTAACGAGGGATTCAAGCGTTAACGCCCATGACGAAAATAATTTTGCTCCTGAGTAACACATACAACTTTTCACACCGAATATGAGGAAAAGGCTAGCATTTAATCGCAAATCAAAAATACTGATGTTCACAGCAAAAAAGGAACAGCAAAAACACTTTTTATGTTTTAAGTATTTTTGTTGTTCTTACATGTTCAACCTAATACGAAGGATAAAGAGGGCTTCGCTTCGCTCACCCCCTTTAACCTTCATCTAAGCTACCGCAGTATTTTGCCCTGATATTTTCTGTGAAAATCAGTATATTTTCTGTGAAAATCAGTATTATTGAGTGCAGTTTAATCTTTCCATGAGGAAAATTGAAATAAAATGCTCTAAAAATAATGAAATAACTATACTTTGAATTTACTTTCACCAATTGTACAACAATAGAACAACGAAAACAAAACTTTTTTTTATAATGGCGGATTGTGAATGATTAGAGAAAGGTCACCACAGATAAAATATTCCTGTGCTACTTTTACCAAAGTGTAGGAATAATTGAATCGAATATTACAATGGTATCGGATATCAATATTCATTACATCACAATAAAAGTCATCGATAGTTTTTATTTCAGAAAAACATAATTTATTGTGACATTTTCTTTTAAATATGACGAAAAATTTATAAATTTTCATTTGACGTTGTTAAAGTTAAAACTTGAAACTTGAAACAAGTTCGTTTTTAATCGATTGCGATGAAATTACAATCGATTATTTTATTAAGATCTGTGTTCAATTGGCACATTGCGTAAATGATTCATGCCAATGAATAAATTAAAAAGTAGCTTGAACAAAAAAGTAGCATTTTGCTCCCTCTCATCGTGGAGCAAAACTTACTTTTCCGAATGAAAGGTGTGAAAAAAATATATGCTGTGTATCTCAATATAGAGATTTAAAAAAAATTGGTTTGAACGAAATAAAAATAAGCAGTTTTTAAGATATAAATCATTTCATAAAACCGCAAAGATAACTTTGTCATTCATACAAACACTATGAAAAACAAAGTTACAACAGAAACATCCAGTCACATAATTACAAACTTGCTACAACGGAACGCTTAATGGGCGAGTCCTACTCGCATTTAGCCTCTTTTTTATCTACTCGTATACCATTTACAACCTGTAGAGTAACCATACAACAACTAATACCTTTTGGCTTGTCTGCCATTCTTATCATCAAAATCCGACAGTAAGGGATGCGTCACAAGAGCGAAGAATTTGAATAACTTTGCGTTGAACTCGCGCGCGGTCTGTTATGTACTATAGGTCTGCCGACTACTGCCGACCCGGCACATCCCTCCTGACACGCCGCTTTCATGCCCTTTGAGTTTTAGGATATTTCCGCCCGTAAAATCGTAAAATACACACATATGTATTACCCAAATGGGTAACTTGTAGTGATGCAACGAATACTACTTTTACGAATCCGAATACGAATACGAATATCAAACCTACTATTCGGTGAATACGAATACGAATACGAATATCAAACATACTATTCGGTGAATACGACTACGAATACGAATATCAAACCTACTATTCAGTGAATACGAATACGAATATCAAACCTACTATTCGGTGAATACGAATATGAATATCAAACCTACTATTCGGTGAATACGAATATCAAACCTACTATTCGGTGAATACGATAACGAATATCAAACCTACTATTCGGTGAATACGAATATTCGGTAAATGTCTACTATTCGGCGAATACGAATATTCGTATTCGTATTCGTTGCATCACTAGTAACTTGCAGTATACCGAGGGCACGACTAGTAGTAAAACGTAACGATGACAACTTACACACACAGGATTGTTTTTAGTCCGTATACCATACGAGCTGATGCCCGCTCAATATGTAGGGACATAGCAGGGAGGTCTGACTCCTGGGCGTACCCAGTAATTCCATGTTTTCCCCTCCAACAAAAAAATAAAACACCCTCCCGCCCCACTCCACTGCTGCAGGAATCAGTTCGCGCAATGTTTATTTGGCTCTCAGTGAGCCGTCACCTCTCTCTCTCCTCTCTCTCTACCTTACCATAAGCGAGAAAGAGAGGTAACAGCTCGCTCAGAGCCAAAAAATACCGCAAAGACTGTATTTTTCACGCACGGCTCAAAATGTATCGATAAGTGAAAAATAACGGTGCTCTGTTCACATCGGAGTCATAAGTGTACTCAGAATGACATCCATACCCGCTCAACCGTCCAACGTCCTTTAACAGACAGAATGTTAATTTCAAAATTAATTAACGTTATCAAATTTAAATTTTCGATCGTAAACAATAAAAAAGGAGCAAAATTTTCAAGTACGTATACTCATTCTCTTTGTCATTATGCTATGTGTACACTTGGGACCTTTTTTCGTGTTCATACATGGCAACACATTTTAAAAATATGAATGTCAAAGATAGTCTTTTTTTATTGTTAGATATTTTGAGCGAGTTTTCGCGAAAGAAATTGTGTTTTTAAGTGAGTTTTACTAATTCAATTATATTAAATATAGTATAATTGCATATCAAATTGATCGTAATGATATTTCCTGCAAGATTCAAGTATAATTTTCTCAATTTTCAACAATTTTTTCTTGGAAACGGACAGTAAAAAACAGGAATCGCAATTTTTTAATCCTTCTCGTCGCTTTGTTCATCAAACAGCTTATTAACTATTTATAATAATAGTTCTGTATTTCTTCAGCTTTCTAACCATGTATTTCATTACTTGGCAAGCAATAAACTTTTAAATCGAGAAGGCCACCGCCAAAATTCGCGTGAGAAAGTCGCAAAAATTTTGCTGAGTGGCTAAAGTAACCTCTTAAAGTTTCACTACACGGTTCTGTAACATAGAAAGCTACAGATGTAGTGAATAATCCTTTCCTTTCGTATTTTCTCGGAAATGTTCGTTGTTGTCTTACTACTTCACTCGCACTCAGTACCCATCGAGACAACGTAGGGAACGGTCGCATTGCAAGAGGAAGTATCTATATAGAGTAGTTAATACCACAGAAATATTTTGTCACACTGTCCACCCCGCTCCTCCTCCTCTTATCCCGCTGTTATAATCGAAGTCGTTCATCCAATCAGGAAATCATATTTATTTATATTAATTTCTCTGCTGGTTTGTTTTGTTTTATGTTGAGGTGTCTTTTTTGTTATGTCATAGTATTTTTAATTAATTACAAAAATTTATTGTTATAAAAAAGGTCTGCAAAATCCTACTGTAGTTTTGACTTATAGTTAGACTTTTGGGGTTCCAATCCTTATAGAATCATTAGATCATCCCAACCGGAATTAGGTTTTTATCAGTGCGTTTTATTGAAATAAAACGTCCTCAGTAACTAGTTATATTTTTGTTTACCTAACGAATTCTTTATATGATAGAATCGTGGTGGTTTTAACATCTCAGTGTAATATACGTCAAACGGGCAATTTGACATTTGACATTGATAAATAAAGTATGCGATTTATTTGATACCTACACGTAAATTAATAATACAGTAATTCATAGACACTTCGGCACCATTCGGGTGTTATCGTTGTTCCGAGTTTTGCCGATAGGAAAGGATTATTCACTACATCTTGTACCTGGGTACACGAACTTTGCCAACTTTGATCCGTAACTACTGACTGGCATCGTCAAAGAGTTCAATTTCGCCTTCGAACTACAAAAGCGTGCATTTCAAACATTTGACAGTGCTATTTGCAGCATCTTGCTGCGCTCGAAAGAGGTCACACGACTCTGCCAGACTGTTGATTATGTTGCTTTAATAATAATAATAAAGCCTTGTTTATTCCTTAATAATAAATTATAGGTACAAATTAGTAGTTTATGTGACTGCTGCATAATGGAGGGCATTAAAACTCGAGAGTGGGTTTATGAAACGAGCCGAAGGCAAGTTTCATAATAATATCACTCGAGAGTTTTAATGCCTAATTATGTACAGTTACATACACTAGTTTATCTACACACATATCATAAGCTCTCTTTGATGTGTTCAGGAACCGCATGTTTGACCGGCATTGTGGTTCTGCAATTGTTTAGCTTGTTCTTTAGTACCAACTTCACGCAGACGGGCGTCGGCGTTCGAAATTTGAATGTCAGTACCAACTTCACAGACAAACTAGGGACGGCACGCGGGTGGGCGTCGGCGTTCGAAATTTGAATGTCATTATATGTAGAAAAACTACACATAATGACCATTATGTGTAGTTTTCCAGATACGAAACGAGTTTTTACCAAGTAGTTTAATATAATGCTGATCGTAACGTGCGGTTTTTGAACGCAGTAAAGAGGGTTTATGATACGTGTGTAGATAAACATTTTTACATTTTCGATTTTCACTATTTTACTAAGATATTTGATATAAAAAGTTATTTCATTATATAAATATGGATTAAGTATTATTGAATTATAAATTAATTGATAGCATGCACAAAATTAAGGACCTCACTACTGAGTAAAGGGCTCCTCAAACGTAAAAAATGTTTCTGTTAGATTTTTTTTTCTCCACGTTTCTCTATTTATTGCTTCATCAGTCCAGTTATTTCCTGATGTTTACAATAATTTGTCGAGCCATCTCTCCACTGGTTCTCTTGCCTGGTGGGCCTTTCCATAAGGTTATCTTTTTTGTCCATATTTCTTCGTTCATCCGTGCCGGATACCGTGGCCGGGCCATTTCCACTTTAATTTTTTGCAATGGTGTAGTGCGTGCGTCTATCACTTTAGTCGTATTTATTATTTTTGCATTCGTCCTTCTATTCCTTAGTTTTATATGCAGTATACTTCGTTCCATGGCTCTTTGGGTCGTTTGGGTTGTTGCTTTACCGATCGTCGAATTATATCCAAATAGCAGTCAAATACTCGGAAGAATGGACGGAATTTATGACAGACGACAGCTGTGGCGTGGCGTTGTGGTCTCGGGTTCGATGCTTGGCCGCGGAGGAACAAAAAAAAGCGTTAATAAATAGTGTCCAAAGATCTCTGTTGCCACAGCTATCGAGATATTGAGTTTTCCTCGTTTTTACATTACCGTTAGAAGTAGCTATTCTATTGTACTTCAGAAAACTGTTTTGATTTCACTTAGCAAAATGTTGTTTACAAAGTTATTGGTGCGGCTACTCTCACACTACATATACGTTACCAGGTGCATTCATAAGTTTGTATGTGGTATAGAAAGAACTGTTGTATATTTATTTTATTTATTTATAAATATTTATTTTATTCTTTTTTTAGTATTTGTTGTTATAGTGTCATCTGTGAAATTTTCATCTGTCTTACTATCACGGTTCATGAGACATTGTGACAAACGGACGGACGGACGGACAGCGGAGGCTTAGTAATAGGGTGCCGATTAGCACCCTTTGGGCACGGAACCCTAATAACTGATGACATAATATTTTCTCTGACAAATTAAAATATTTATGGAACATAGATGTTCGTTTACCTTTCTTCCGCGCCGCAGGCAGGAGCCTGCTATGGAAGTTTCCTCACGACGTTTCGCGGTAGACGTAATAAATTGTCGATATGGGTGTCATAATCGAGCAGGCTAACATAGAATACGTACGAAATGAGAACTATTTCTGACTAATTCGCCAACTTGCCTAATGACGCAAAATAATGGAGTTCTCGTACCTTGGGGGCCTTCACTAACTTTAATACGTGCCACGGGGAGGAACGGTAAGCTGGCATGTATTTAGTTAAATAAATCCTGTCATATTAAATACAGAGTAACTGGATGAACGCGGGCCCATCGTACCTCTGACACTCGGTAAAGGAAAGAATAATATAAAACCGGTCAAGCGCGAGTAAAACCATACCATTGTACATGGCAAAACGCAAAACGACAGTATTTTGTACGAGTACACCTTTTTAATTCCTAATATTAAATACCAGGTAGGACTACATTCAAGGCTGTTCACTGAAACATTTAAAACGTTTTTTTCCACCTTCTAACCTCAAAATAACACCTTCGCAGCTTAATTTTGAGTTCTCAGGCGGAAAAGTTCTATTCGCAACACGTTTTAAAAGGCTTTTTTACGAACGTTGCTACGACCCTCGCCTTCGGCTCGTGCCGTAAACTTCTCGGTTCTTAAGTATAATTATTATATTATATTATTATATAACCGCCGAGCAAGTAGTATGTAACTACGTAATATGTGAATGTATGAACTTGTAAGTAAGTATTGAACTATGTACTTACTCAGGTTAAAAAACCTCTTTGCTCATTGAAACCGGAAGTGGATACAAAACTAGTAACTTGTTTACAGAAATAAAATAAAATATGATGGCGGCGGGATCCGTGTTCCCAACACGCGGTGGTTGTGGAGAAACGTAATATCCCCCAACAAAACCTCTCCCCGAAGACTGAGTACTGATGAAGTTGGTCTGAATAAAATCACCGGATTATAGTCAATAGTCAATAGTCAATAGTCAATGTACTTCATTACTGTAGATATTTACATATACTTAGCAAACGTCATTTTTTGCCTCTTCTGTACATTGGACCAGATTTATTCCCAGATCTCTTTCAAAAATAGATTGTGCTTAACTAATACAAATATGAAAAATTTAATTGTTATGATTAATAAGCAGGAATAAATAATTACAAAATTATTAACAGCAAGGTCTGTGTTGAGCCAGATTAACCCCATACAGTCCTGTCATTTAAGTAATCTTGAACATTGTAATATCCCTTTTTCGACAAAGTCGCTTTAACATGCTTTTTAAATTGCTCAAATGGCAATTTCATGGCGATTACACTGACTGATTTATTGATTCTGATGCACTGTACAGTACAATAACTAAAAAGTTGTATAAAAAGATGGAGGACACGCAGCCTCACTGATAACGCTGAACCCAACAAGAGAGCTCAAGAGTGAATGTAAAAATTAAAAATGACCGACCGACTTAAAACATCGCGGTCCTGAATGAACTAACAGCTTCATATATCAGAACAATACGTTCTGATATATGAAGCTTTTCATCCAATGCAACCTTTATGATTTAAATTAAGTAAAAAGAAAAACATGTTAATTTTCCGTTAACATATGATAAAAAACTTAATAATATTTATTATAGTTTGAATGACCAATTAATAATCGTATAATACTAATAACTCAGCTAAAACTCAATACCCGCAATTAAAGATATTTTCCGATAATATTTCGTAGTCAGTCGTTCAGTTCACCGATAAACAAATAAAACAAAATGGCTTATAAAATGGCCATTCAAATAATCTTTTGTTTGGGTACTATTTTTAATTCTTAAAAACCCGTATGTTTTTTTCGTTGTTATAGCGGAAATAGAAATACACCCAATGTGAAAATTTCAGCTCTCTACCTATTTCGGTTGATCCGGTAGAGCCCGGTGACAGACGGACGGACGGACTGACCGACGGACGGGCGGCGGAGGCTTAGTATAGGGTCCCATTTGGCACCCTTCAGGTACGGAAAGCTAAAACCACTGGAACAGACACTATAAACATAAACATTTATACATATACAATACAGGCCCACCCCCAGTTTCTGAAAGTGTGGTCAAATGCAACAGAAGTTTTTTTTTTTTTTTTATTTATTTATTTATAAACATACATGCTTGTGACATCACAGTAAAAACCAAATCGACACAAACAGACAGTAAATATAAGGACAAAAAAGCTATAAATAAATCTTATCTATAACACAGACAATAAGTGGCGACCCTTGCGAATCCCGTCAAAGAACATTGGAACAGGTCCACCTCGGTTCTCTCTGTTATATCATTAAAGAGAGCGAGAGCCCTCATCACAGGTGCCTCCCGCAGCATCCCCATCCTCGCCAGCGGGATGTAGAACAACTTATGGTTCCTTGCTCGGAGGTAGTTGTTCGGCACATACAGTCCCAACCTCGCCAACACCAGAGGGTTTTCGAGCATTCCTCGGAAAACCTTAAATACATAAGAAGAAAGTGCGAGGCCCCTCCTCACCCCCAGCTCATTGTAACCAACCATGCCCAACACGAACAGGGTTGGATACATAAGCGGGAAGAAAGGATAGACTCCGTACAGCTTCAGATATAAGTACCTAACAAATCGGTTTTGCACTTTCTCCACCATGACACTATATTTCGCTTCATGTGGGTGCCAGATAATCGCACTACTTTCTAGTTTGCTTCTAACCAAAGCATTGTATAGGGCACTTATAGTTTCAATACTCCTAAACTCTCTTGATTGTCTCATTACAAATCCGAGCTTTTTAAATGCTTGCTTAGTGACATCTACAATGTGATTACAAAACTATAAATCAGTGGCCATACGCACTCCAAGATCTTTGACCTCTCTTACCCGCGTCATTTCTGCCCCATCTACCGAGTACTTATGGTGGAAAGGCTCGCGTACGCAGGTGTAAGACATCAGCGCGCACTTCCCAACATTGAAGAACAGTTTGTTGTGTTTGCTCCACTCAACCACACGATCTATATCCCTCTGCAGCTTTTCGCAATCCGAGATGTCCCTTACTTCCAGGAATAACTTGAGGTCATCCGCAAACAAGAGACAGACAGCGTCCTTAATGACCTTCGGAAGGTCATTAATCATAATAATAAATTCTAAAGGCCCCAAGTTACTGCCCTGACTAACGCCAGAAAATGTGAAATACGGCTCTGATGTAGACCCCGCGTATTCCACATACTGTCTTCTGTGCTTAAGATAGCTCACAAAAAGCCGCATAAGTTGGGGAGTAAAGCCGACCGACCGACCGAACTTCTCTACAAGGACGTCGTTGTCCACTGTATCAAAGGCCTTTCTAAAGTCGAAGTAAGCGACATCTACTTGCCCCCGCACATCAAGTGGAGGCGTTACGTAAGACACAAAACACAAAAGGTTAGAGGCGGTGTTACGGCCTGGTCGGAACCCGTGCTGTGCGTCCGAAACCTGCTCCCTCATCTGGAGGTATATACTACGTTGTAACACCGACTCAAAGACCTTTGCAAACGTGGACAGAACCGCTACTGGTCTGTAGCCACTGACATCCGACCCTGTTTCACCTTTTGGCACTGGAATGACTCTCGTAATCTTCCAGACATCGGGATATTCAGAGCTTTCCAGACACAGGTTGAAGAGGTAGAGCAACGGTCTGTCCAGCACCCTCCTACAGTCCCTAACTAAATAAGGTGGTATGCCATCAGGGCCAACGGAGTGCTTTGGCTTTAGCTGAGTCAGGGCAGCACGCACATCTCTGAGTGTGAGCTGTGCGACGTGCACCCGGGCGCTCCCACTCCCTTTCAAAGCCGCCTCCGCGTCCAACCGCGGTGGCACCTCAGCGTAGACAGACTCGAAATATCTCGCGAACTCTTGTGCACATACCTCGTCGGCTATAGCAACGCCATTCTTGGTGACACGGGTTGGACTACTACGTTTAGAACGTTTGTTTTTGACGTAGCTCCAGAACGATTTCGGATCCTTTGTAAGTTGAGCTTGAACTCTTGTTAGGAACTGGTCATGCCTCTCAACAATTTTGCTCTTGACGAGGGCTCTACTTTTAGAGAACGTTTCATAATCACACTGAGACTTACTAGCTTTATACTTTTTGTGAAGACTAGCTTTAAGTTTAATGTCGCGTATTAAGTCCGCCGTGTACCATTCCGGATAACAGTATCTGGTAGAGTACCCGGTTCTACGCTTTTTTCTTGGAGTGCAATTATCTAATAAATTTATCATGGTTGTATACAAGCACTGCACCGCCCCCTCTACATCCTTTAAGATTAATCGAAGATGAATTCAAAATAGCGGCACGTGATTGGCTGAACGATTTGAACAAGAAACGGGCCTCTTTAGTCAATGGGTCAATTATATCCTTTCCCAAACGACCTTTTTTCCACACATTGCTTTGGAAATAACGGACCGCGGCTAGTCTGTGTATGAAATGAACTTCACCACCTCTGTGGTGTTGCGGTCGAGGCTGAGTCTCCCAAGCGAGAGGTCCCCGGTTCGAATCCCGGCTGGGGTTGAAGAAAAAACCCCAGGGTTTGGTAAGTTTATATGTTTGTGACATCGCTGGTTCTGGTTCCCACGACACATGGTATCCTAGTGTGGGGCCAGTGCAATGTTATTATTTTTATCTACACACGTATCATAAACCCTCTTTACTGAGTCCAGAAACCGCACGTTACGACCAGCATAATGTTATAGTACTTGGTAAAAACACATTTCTTATCTGAATATTGATACATTATGACCATAATGTAACACTTTTCGACAAATTATGACATTCAAATTTCGAACGCCGAGGCCCGCCTGCGTGCCGCCCCTAGTTTGTCTGTGAAGTTGGTACTACCGAACAAGCTAAACATGTTCAGAGCAATTATCAATGCCACAATGCCCGTCAAACATGCGGTTCCTGAACACATCAAAGAGAGCTTATGATATGTGTGTAGATAAACTAGTGTATGTAACTGTACATAATTCAGCATTATGTATCAGTCACATAAACTACTATAATATCATTAAGAGTATACCGTTGTTTTTTTTTATTTACAAATAAAACACATGTGGTGGTATATAGGGTGGTATTTAATCGCACACCAAGTTCTCACATCCTCTCTCGGCCGTGCGCACTTCGGGCGTGTGCATGTGTTTACAGTAATATTAATAAAAATACTCTGCTCAACTAACCTGCGACCTACTTATACCGTTGTGGGTGTTCGCTGCAATTTTGTGAAGTATGTCTTTGTCATATGCATCAGGAATTAAAATAGTCAGGTGCAAGTGAAAAAAAATACATATTAGGATGAGCTCCGATGGCAGCCGGTTTAACTCGACGAGCATGAGGTGAAAAAAAGTTACATCGAAAATGAGGCAGGGTATTTTGATGCCCAGAATATAATGTGTGTTTCGATAGTTTTTTTTTTTTTTTCACTAGACTTTTAAATATGAGGGGTTTTTTAATGGAAATTAAGTAAAAACATTGTATACAGATTGACATCTTATTAGCCGACCATATTTTGGGGAACGCTAGTACCTACAATTATGAACAACTTTGCCCAAGAAATATATGGTCGCAAACGAACAAAATGGAGGCCTTTGCCCCGCAGTGGGATGATGTAGTATAATAATAATAATAATAATAATAATAATAAAACGAAAAAAAAATGTTTCCCATAGTAACTTGTTATCGGGTAAATGTACTGAGGCACGAGTTTTTTTTTGGGGACAGTTGTTCATATTGATGGGTACTGTCATTCCCCAAAATATGATCAGAATTAAATTAAGAAATAAAAATTATCTATTCACTAAAAACAACTTTAAAATTAATGATAAAATGACACATTCTTCTTTAAAATGATTAAACGTCTATTTTTTTATTGGAACAATAATTAGTTAAGTACATAGTTGTGTCGTTATCAGCACAATTATTGCATACAAATTTGGCATGCTCCATGCATATCGGCTTGGTGCAAATGTTGCAGAAATGCTTTGTTTTTATAACAATAACATAACTAACATTTGACCAAAAATTAATCTTTATATGCTTGAATGCCAAAACACACACTATAAAACAAAAAGCTCAAATTAAATTATATAAAAATATATAAATACGAAATATACATACGAAAAAAAAATACATCAGAAATGAGGCAGGGTATTACGTGGCCGAGACAACTTTGCGCGCAAATTACCGGTCAGCACTTCACGCCACACTGTGATCACGCCACTATCCACTCCCGGGCATCCCTGCCTCCAGCTACTCAGCGCGCCAGTGTTGCCACAAACGATAACTTAAAAAATATGACTTTTTATCTGTATCTGGGTATGAAATATCCTGACTCTTGCTCGCCGCCAGAAGTCGCCTCAGCACTCGCTCGCCGCCCCTGGCCGGCCATGGTCAGAATAACGCCAGCGAAAGCGATCAAACAATGGAGGTTGTGAGAACAGCTGAACTTCAAAACTGGATGAGCTCGATTGAACAAACTGAAAAAGCTTGAATTTCTGGGCATAAGGGGAACTCAGCTGGGTCTATTTGAAAGTTACCTGTTAGATAGAACTCAACGAGTAAAATTAGAGGCACATGTTTACGATGATCGACCAGTTTTTACGGAGTCCCTCAGGGTAGTATCCTAGGTCCCACACTAGTTTTATGTTACATTGATGATATATATTTTTTTTAATAAATAAATAAAAATTATTTTATTGATGAATTTTGCGATTTTAAACTTGTATATTGTAAAATTGTCTCCTACACAGATGTCACAATCCTCACTTTCACAGCTGACACCTGGGCTGATGCCTTCTCCCTAGCTCAAAAATAGTTTTATCTTATTTCGCATTGGCTTTCAGCTAATTATCTAACACTGAATTAAGATAAAAGTACAATATTAGGTCCTACATATGAAATTGGCGTTTTGTATCGAGAAATTGAAGTTAACTCAATTTTCAGTACAAACAGTTTTGTATTTTTTTTAGAAATGACAGATCCTAATTTTATAAACTTTGTGTTTATTAATGAGACAACAATTAGCTTACAGAAAATTTTATATAATTTTTGAAAAGTGTCAGCTGTACGAAAATATTACGATGACATGGATGGTGATGGATGACATTTAGGAGGCACTTATTTTGAAGATAACATTTTAGTTATCAAACTGAAAATTAAAAGAAAATTTAATAAGTAGATGTAAAATATTGAAACTAATTTTGAAATAATAACAAAAACCTGGAAATAGCTATTGAATTATTCGAATTATGAACTCCTGAATCTGTAAGAAAAATTCGCCAATTTCATAGGTAAGCACCCAATATGATGTCCAAATAGTCAATCAGGCGTTATGCACTAACATTTGCAAAATTCAAAAATAATTTTCAATAAATGCTCCTACCCTCCTAACAATAGCAGTACTTTTCCCGATATTCTTATTACCAAATCAACTAAATACGACGGTATAACCATAGATTGCAATCTTTAGCGAGAAAGCACAAAATGTAGCTAAGCGTATAAGAACATAAACATAATAATAATAATACCTTGAACACTATTTACACACACCTAGCCCTAAACTAACTTATCTTGGGTACTAGGCAACGATACACATACTTATATAGATAAATATTATACTTAGAAAGATAAAAAACATGGCAAGGGCTACAAACATCTGTTCTAATCAAACAAATATTTGCCTACACCGGGACTCGAACCCGGGATCCTTGGCTTCGTAGGCAGGGACACTGCCGACTCGGCCATTAGGGTCGTCATAAAACATACAGGCACATATATTGCTACTGGCCCCACACTACGTCACACACATACAAACATCCAAGACCTGGGGATATTTTTTCTGTAACCCCAGCCGGGGATCAAACCCGGGACCTCTCACATGGTAGGCAGAGCCACAACCACTGCGCTACAGAGGTCGACAAAGTCTATGTCTAGTCAAGTAAACTAGTTTGTATTTAAGCAACTACGACCTGTTGCAAATGATAAATTAACTAAACAAATATACCAGCCCCTACTCCAATCATTAGTGACGTACGGAATTACATGCTGGGGTGGATCCCAAAGACTCACTTTCTAGTTGTTGAACAAGCTCAAAGACACTAGAAATCAGCCTCTTTTAAGGTGATACGAAAAAAAATGGTTTTTTTTTCGAATCCATTTACTCCACCATGAAGTCATCTACAGATTTGATTTTTGGGTTAAAGTTTATTGAGTATTTGATTAAGATTTTCACTTAAAGGGAAACACGATTGGATGAAATGTATTTTATTTATTTATTTATTTATTCATTAATTTACAATTCGTAATATCATTACGGTTTGACCCAAATAAATATCATATAATCTTAGCGAAGCTATTAATAACATAAACTATACATGTACAGGCACACACATTGCCAGTTCTTACATAGCTAACAGTGAATCACGTGGAAGTGTCTACAAAATATAATAATATTATTAATAAATAGTATCTGACTTAACACAATAATAACAAGTAATTATCACATGAAATCGTATCATAAAATTTCAAATAAATTATCATTGTCACATTCTTATCATACCTATAATATATCCTAATAACATGTCACTATTTACAATAAAATTAAAATCAGTCATTTAAGTCAAATAATTATATGCATTTTCTTGGAACTTCGCCAGTGAACAATTAAAAATATCAATTTCTATTGCAATATAATTTAAAGTGCGAAGGGCAGTCAATGGGGCAAATTTTAATATGTTAGTTCTGCACAGTGGAAGAGAAAATAATTGATTACGAGGCGCTTGTCTAAGGCGCGTATTGGGGACTTTCAGGCAAATACGTTCCAAGAGTCTCGGGTTGGGTAATCTACCTAGAAATACTTTCCACACATAAGTGACCAGGGCTACATGCCTCCTGACATCCAGCCTGTAATATCCTATCATCCCTAACAGAAACAGCGAGGGGTACATTGCAGGGTAGAGCGGATATGTGCCATACTGCCTGAAGTACATATATCTTAAAAAAATATTCTGTATTTTTTCAATCATTTCAATGTATTTCGTTTCCTGGGGGTGCCACACCATACCACAATATTCTATTCTACTCCTTACTAATGTGCTATATAACGTCCTTATTGTATTGAAGTTGTGCTATATAAAGTCTTTCGATTGACGCAACACGAAACCCAACATTTGGAAAGCTTTTTTACATATGTTATATATGTGGTCACGGAAGTTTGGACATTTGGACTCCGTCCATGTTATAATCGTAACTTTGAGGAGTTATAGCACGCGTATATGACATCAAGCTACATTGTGAAACATTAAAGTAGAGCTTGTTCTCCCTACTCCACTCAACCACACTGTCTATGTCACACTGTAGTTTCTCACAGTCCTCCCTAACGTTCACTGTTCTGTACAACTTCAGATCATCTGCAAACAGTAGACAATGTGATTGCTGGATTACATCCGGTAAGTCATTTATCATTAGTATAAATTCTAGTGGTCCCAAATTACTGCCCTGACTCACGCCTGATGGCGTCCTATACATTTCTGAGGTTTTTCCAGCGTATTCAACATATTGCTGGCGATTTGTTAGATATTTGGCAAAAAAAGACAGCAAAGCGGGCGTAAATCCAAATATTGCTAATTTTTCCAATAATATGTCGTTATCCACTAGGTCAAAAGCCCTCTCAAAATCAAAATATGCGACATCCATTTGTCCCCCTACTTTTGCGTCTAAGGCTGTGGCAGCGTCTTGCATGAAACACATAAGGTTGCTGTGTGTTCCCCGAGCCTGTCGAAAACCATGCTGACAGTCAGAGAGTCTCTCCCTGATTTGTGAGTAAATGACTGTGTATAGTATCGATTCAAAGACTTTTGCAAAGGTAGAAAGGACAGCTACTGGTCTGAAGTTTGATAATTCTGAGCCAGACCCTCCCTTTGGTACAGGGCTAACGCGAATTGTTTTCCACTGTTCCGGATACGTTGCTGAGGCTAGACATAAGTTATACAGGTATAGCAATGGCTCAGCTAGAACTGACGCACAGTCCTTGAATATGAACGGTGGTATTCCATCGGGACCTACAGATTTTTTAGGTTTAATATGTGCTAGAGCTGCGAGTACTTCCTGTAGCGTGAGATTCGGCACGTGAACCCGCTCTGCTCCCGCCACGGACTTATTTGCTGCCCCAGCTGCAGCGATTTCTACGTCAAGTTTTGGACTTCCGCTTTCGTATATTGATCTAAAGTACTGTGCAAATTTTTCCGCACACTCATACTCGTGCAGAATTTCTCCGTTATTTGTAATCTGAAGCTTTCTGCGTCGCTCTCTTTTATTATTTACGAAAGACCAAAAGGAAGACCCACGGTCTTTGATTAAACTTGCCTGAATTTGATTTATAAATTGACTATATGCGGTTTTAACTTTCTGTTTTACCTGCGCTCTATATAACGAGAACATTCTATAATCATTATTAGATTTGCTGACCTTGTATGCTTTGTGCCATTCAGCTTTAATCTTTATGTCCCTAATAATGTCAGCCGTATACCACTCCGGATATACATAAGATGTACCATAATTTAATGTATTACGCTTTCTAGGTGTGCATTTGTCTACCAAGTCATTTACTATTGAATACAATAAATTTGTAGCGTCGTTTACGGAATTAGTTTTATAAATTGAGCTCCAATCTGCAGCCGCCAAAGATGAATACAATGTAGGGAAGTCACACTTATAGAAGTTCCAGTTCCTACGTTGCTCCCCAGTACTACTCGAGGAGACATATGGCAAACGTATATCATGACTACGCGGATGTGCTGATGATTTTTGAGCGTATTTTCTGACACATTTTATATGTAGAGGTGGATGCTGGGGATCTATGCGTACCAAACAATCATGTTCTATGCTATAATTTTCTCGATAGAATTTAATTACGAAAACACCTCTAAATTGTTTTATTTTTTCCTGTAATTCTGAAATCCTAACTAATTTCATTGTGAAACTGCGTTCAAAATGTAGATATTATGTATTCACAAATCCTCCAAAAAAACCTTTTTGACAAAATAGCGTAGTTTATTTTTAAACAATTTTTCTGTGCTTTAGCGCTACGTTTTTTAATTTTTCCCGATTCCGTCCCTCTCACACTGCGGGTCTTTCCGCCTGGAGTAACGGGGACCTTTGCACGGACGAGGTAGCGCCTTAACCATACATGTTCCCAACTAGGACACTGCATTAATTTTCAGGCTCTCTAACCGTTTGTCAACTAACTGTACATATTACATATGGTACTGAAATAATTCTCTCATTCCCTACTCGACTGAAATCAGTAAAAACCGGCGAAATTTTGCTGTATGCCCTGTATGTATTAATAAAGATTATAACATTTTTGGCCTATGATAATTTTAAATGTAAGCAAATAATAACTGACTGGCTTTAACACTAGACTATGAGCAAAATGAAAATATTTTCTCTATAATAATATAAAACCTTCATTCACTTACATAATTTACATCTGTGCCGAATACACACAACTCATACGCGTATTCACCAACAAAACCGCAAAATAAGGGTAAAATATGGCTTCATACTATATTTAAATTGTTTTTAATCATTTGAGTTTATAGACTCTAATGCTGTTAATGTGAGCAGCCAGTGATCATAACACAGGCATTTTAAATACTTATATACCTTGGTCTTTGGACTGCTTTAAGAAAATATTGTAGCTTTAATGTTGAACTATAAGTTCTTGTAATTTATTTTTGTGCTGTAAAATTTTATGAATAAATATATTTATTAAAAAAAAATAAAGTTGTCACAGCTAATTGTCCCTTAGGTCAACGGGCGCCTATATGTCGCGGGAATCGATCAATCAAATCAAATGTCTTTATTACTGTAGATATTTACATATACTAAGCAATCGTCTACATTGGACCTTTTCTTGGGGTTCACTATTGTAGGTATATTTGGTTTTCAAATCTCTTAGTTTAGGTCATTGAGATGCAACTCTGGCTTCACTTTTTTGTGGCCACACTTTCATTTAGTATATATCGAACCAAAGGTGACATCCCCATACTGTACTTTTTGCAATAAACCGAGCGAAAAATTACCAAAAAACTTTCAGCACGCCATCCATTACAGCGAAGCGCGCGAAATAGAGATGAGAATAGAGATGTATTCAGCAAAACGTAGGAAACTTCAGCTGTGTGGAGTAAAAATAAAGCTTTCTCTTTCCATGCCTCAATCCAGTAAATGACGTGATTTCAACTGATGTTAATGCCCTCAGCCGCAATGGCCGACGAAGCGATTGCGTTTATTACAATTTTTTGCTCGAAGACCTGTTTCATCGAATGCGAATCTAACCTAACCGGGGTGTGGGTTGAAATAATTTCTTAATTTATAATTCTCTATTGCACACAGATATTTAAAAAGTAAACATAACATAACATAACGTCACTTTTCCCATACGGGGTGGCAAAGGCACAATTGTGCCCACTTTGAGCCAGTTATTCAATACTCCATTGTGCGTGACAGAGGGCTAGCCCATCGCCACAGCTATGGAGTAATGCAGGTTTCCTCACGATGTTTTCCATCACCGTTAGAACGTCCATATAATGTACTGAAGATAAATTAATTATCTAATTGGTACATGGTCAGGAATCGAACCTGCATCTCCTGTGCGAGAAGCAAGCGTGAAACCTATTAGACCACGAAACTTTATTTAAAAAGTTACAAGTAGAAACTTATGTACAAAGGCGAGCTCATCTTTAAAAAGAGATTGCTTCCAGCAAACCAAGGCATCATGAAAGGGTAGGCAGTGTCTGATGCCTAGCCTATAATAAAAAAACATGAATGAATTATATATTTATAAAATACGGAAAATAAAATAACTATAGACCAAACTTTTATGTATAGTTTTCATACAATAATATACATAGTACAACTATCACGAAACAGAGAGAAAGTGCTCTTTTACCCGGTTTTTGAAAGAGAAAAGACTGTCTCATATAGTGCACGGTATTGCGTTCTATAGTCGCACCGAGTGAAGGAGTGCTCATTACTTTGGAGTGGCTAAGAGTTATTATTATGTATTTATTTAAAGGTAGAATAAACACAAACAATTAAGCAAGGAAAAACATGCGGTACTTAAGTAGTTCCAAAACTAGAAATTATTATTTAAACAAAAAATCAAGTTTAGCCAGTTTTGTTCGTAAACTACTATTTATCAGAAAGCGCTGAATCCTGCATCCTGCCTCGCGGAATGTAAGTGATTCTCAAGACAGTAGATATAAAGTTGAACCGCGGAACCTTTTTAAACTTAACGTGATTTTGTACTTATCAATACATGTTTTTGAAAAAGCGATTCGTTAACACGAACTTCGCGAATATATTCATAAGTGTTAATAAATTAAATGTAAATGTTTTTATATAATATCCTGATACACAACCAAATACACTAAAAGAAGTAAAATAAAATAAAAAACCTTGGCAGAGAGAAAACGTGAAAAACATTCCACCGCGTTGGTGATAGCTGTCCCTAATTTCTTCAGCGTTATCAAAAAATGGATTCGGAATAACATATAAGTAACGTTGATAAATTTGATGACGGGTTTTTTATGGCTATTATTTAATCGCACATCAAAAATACTGATTTGCACAGCAAAAAAGGATCAACAAAAACCCTTTTTATGTTTTAAATATTTAATGAGTACTTAAGTTTATGTTTTAAGTATTTTTTGTTGTTCTTACATGTTGAACCTAACTCGAAGGATAAAGGGGATTCACCTAAGCTACCACAGCAAATATAAGGGATATTTGCTGTGTAAATCAGCATTATTGATGAGCAGTTAAATATTTCCCTTTTTTATTGATAACGAGTCCTACATTTTCAGATACAATAGTACAGAAACTGATTACTATATATTTTTCATGCAAGACATTTATTGCTTTTGTAGTAAAAGGAAGATGGGTGGATCATGACTGATATTTGTTATGTCTGCTATGTCTGTGGAAACTAATCATAGTATACATTCTTCCATTGCCACGAAAATAAAATTACGAACGCAACTTCCCATACAGATGTGAAATATTGTGTTTGTTTGCTACTAAAGTCTGGCCGCTGAGAGAATGCGACCAAAAATATTGCTTATATGACGCATAAAGGAAATGTCATAATCGCACTCTAAAAACGGCCAAAGTGTATGGCAACCAGACAGACAACACTACTGTTTTCATCACTTTTTTGTAAATTTCACCGTAAGATTGTCAAAACCTTTTACAATTTAAAGTTATTTTTCTCGTTAGTTTACAAACTATAGATAAATTTCAAACTGTATCGTTAAATTGTGAATTGTAAAACCGTTAAATTTTGAACTGGTTTAAACTTGAATTGCAAACGCAATACCAGGGCAAATACTGCGTTAGTTTAAGTGAAGACGAGAGGGGGCGAGCGCAGTGAAGCCCCCGAATAGTCTTCTTGTTAGGTTGACATGTAAGAACAAAAGAAACGTCAATTCTATACCCTGTCGGTCTGGTTTACAATTTGTCAATAGTTTATATCAAATAAACTAACGGTTTTGACAATGTTACGGTGTACAATATACATACTGTTTTCATACAGGGTGTAACAGAAAGATGCAATCATATTTTAGAGGGTGGTTAGGGTCCTCAGCATTCTGATCAAATTCCACTGTGAAACCAGAGTAACTTTATTTTTCACTCTCCATACACATCGGCAATCGTTCTGACGGCCTGACCCTGGTCCCGTGGCAGAGAGGGCGTTACCTGCTTTGAGAAGCGACCTGCAGCTGCCCCTTTGCAGCATCCTTCGTTAGGTCGTCGGCGGCCTGCGCTGGTGCTGCTGCCGAGTCTGCGGCAAGGCCTTTTCCTGTCGCTTGCGCCCGAGACCACTGGGGTGTTTTTTTATTACAGATTTAGAGCGCCGTCTTGGGACATAACTTCTGACAACTGATCTAGGGCATTTCTGAAGCGAAGGATCTCCCTGACTGTGCAGCGTGGAAATACTGTAGGAAATGAGTCATATACTATCAAAGGCGGCAGTGTCCACTCATCTATGAAATTAAACTATGAATGGCATTTTATTTGTCTATGGACGTTGCATGCATCGGAAAAATCTGTTCGTGCCAAAAACGGCTTTGTCACAGCCAAAACTCCATTTTCATAAACTAGTTTGTGTCAAACCCGGCAGAGTCCGTAGTATTCCGAAACAAATATGGCAGTGTCCACGTCAGCCAATCAGAGCACTGCATCTAGTATGGCGGACCGACGCGCAGCATTAGTGAATTGTCCGTTGTTTTTCGTGGTTTAAATTAGTTAATTGCTGTTAATTAACCCAGATTGATAGTAAAACTCAAGATATGGAGTGTCGAGCGTCCCTTTGCACTTCAGGAAAGACGCGGAAACGCGTAGCTAAACCAGAAAACTGGAAAAGAAACATCGCAAAAAGGAAGCGGTAAGTTACCTTGACTGAGCATGTTTGATACTTGAAATATTTTTGTACATTCAAAACTTGTAACAAGTTGTTGTTTTGTGTCAAATACTCTCTACGAACTTAAGTGGACAAACGTAAGATAGACAGATCACACGATTTTTTGTAGGTACATACTTTAGAAGAATTAGGTCACTGCATCATTGTTTCTTCTTATTTTTTAGGTACTCATCTGTACAACTGCCCATAAAACCTACGTGTCAACATAAGTCCCCGGGACCCTATAAATGCAATTCGTTGACTATGCAAGATTTGGTGACATTCCATAACAATTTTTACAAATATCCGAGTAAAGAAACTCAAGATGCATTCTTACTCAACTGCTGTGTTCCAAAAAAACCAACACGAAAAAGACCACGCAAAGGAAATCATAAGTCAAAGAGATTCCAAACGGAATTCAATGTTTACAGTATGATGCAAAAGAAGAAAATCCGCGTATGCCAAACAGCATTTCTGGGCATCTTACACATTACAAAACATCGCGTGCAATATATTGCAAAGTCATTTATGGAATCTGGAGGACAAGTGGTTAAAGAAAAGAGAGGAGGAGACCGCAAAACTATAAAATTTGCCGAGAAGAAAAAGGCAGTGATGCTATTTATCAATATGTTTTACGTGGATGAGCCGCATTACTGTCGAGGACACTCTGAGAGGCGTTATTTGCCTGCTGAGCTTTCTATCAATAAAATATGGAAAATGTACAACAAGCAGGTCGGGTTGGAAGAAGATCTGAAAGTAAAGAAAGGATATTTCCGAAGAATATTTAATACCAATTACAACCTCGGCTTTGGCAGCCCCAGGACGGATGTGTGTTCTTTTTGTCTTCGGCTCATTGAACAAATAAAAAGAGAGCGTGATGAAACAGCAAAACAACGACTACGTGTAGAATGGAGAGTCCACAAGTTAAAAGCTAAAGCATTCTTTGCCTTAGTAAAAGAAGAACAAGCAGACTTAAAAACTCTATCTTTTGATTGTCAAAAAAATCTCCCACTGCCAAAAACTCCCGATCAAATAACATACTATTCTCGGCAGGTATACCTGTATAATTGCACGGTTGTAGAAGGTTCATCAAAGTCTCCTTTAACCCCTGAAAATGTTTTTGCCTATTGCTGGACTGAAGACGAATATGCTAAAGGTGCCAATGAAATTGCGTCCATAATATACCATCGACTAAGAAACACTGACTTTACTGGTATATCAACTATAAGGCTGATAGCCGATGGATGTCCAGGACAAAACAAAAACTCGATCATGCTGACAATGTGCTCAAAATGGCTAGTCACTTCGGCTCCAAATAATGTGCAAGAAATACAAATAGTTTTTCCTGTCGTTGGCCATTCCTTTATACCTCCGGACAGAGTATTTGCTCATGCAGAAAAGGAGAGCAGAAAATTAGAGTGCATTATAACTCCAGAAAACTACCTGGATATAATTGGAGCACGTAGCACTATTGTGCGTTTGGGCACTGACTGTGAGGTGTTCAACTTCAAGAAAAGTATGGCTACTACAATGAAAGATGTTGGATCATGGCACTTTCAGTTTAAGAAATGCAAGAGATTTTTCATTAAACGGTCTGTTAAGCCAGGAAATGTCGTAATAAATGGTGAGGTAAACTTTAACAACCGTGAGGGAGTTTTTAAAAAAGTTACCCGAAAAAACAAAAATGTCTGCGATATAAACCCCGACGCGATCGAAATGAAATCGGTAAAACTAAAACCAGCAAAATTAGTGGACGTTAAAAAGCTCCTTTGTTGCCATTTTGGTGAAGATTGGGAAAACCAAGAGGGATTAGGTTTTTACAAAAATATTCTTCAAGCTCCCACGGAAGAAGAAGAAGAAAATGATTCGTCTGAAGCCTTCTGCGAGCGACGAACAGAAGAAAATTGTTTTATTTAAAGCAATTCTTAATATCCGATAGTTGCGATCTTTTAATCCCACGATCATTTTTTAATAAAACGTTGAACTTATCATTAATGCGAGTTTTTGTTTGTAAAAATAAAGTTATTAAACTTCTGCTATTTTGTTCATAAAAGAGAATGGGCACTTTTGTATGAGACCTGTAATTTCAATGTGACTCCATAGCAATATGTAATCAATCATAAAATAATCATAATGTAATAATCATATATTTTTTACTGATTGATTATGACATTAATTTATTTTTTACCGACTTCACCCTAAGTACTCGTAAGTATCAAAATCATAATTGCGACTATGACAGCCAAGAAACATGGCCGACATTTACATCAAACACGGCAGTGTCCAGGCATGTTCCAATCATATACGGCAGTGTCTAAATGACTCTATCAAAACCGGCAGTGTCCGTCAGGTTTTTGCGATTAACGAGTTTAATTACCAAGATTGTATGAATTTACAGGTCTTAGGTGTTTTGTAAAGCTTTTAGCTAAAGATGTAATAATTTTTCAAAAATAGCTTAGTGATAAAATGTAATACTAATCGTTTTTTTAGCTTACCTTAAAATGTGTTCCAGTGGACACTGCCGCCTTTGATAGTATATGACTCAAATAGTCTAGGGAACTTTTGCCTCGAAAATGCCCCGGGATGGTTTATTAGGATATTTTTTTGTTTTTTTAATTGTCGAGTTAAATAATGTGATTACTTATAGTGTAAATTATTTCAAGTTCCCTACAAATTAGCTGACGCACCAGTCCAAAATGTAATGTTGAATGTATTAACTAATCTGCAAACCATTGTATTCAGATATGATTTTAATCGGGATCGCCACGATTATGGCAAAGTCCCTTTGCTTGGCGAAAACTCCATTTCCGTGTTATTTTGGATACACTATCTCCTATCAACACGACTTAAATACGAAGGAGGAAAGACTTCTGCACCGGAAGGATTTTGCTTCCTGCCTTCTTTCCTGGTTTTGGTATGAAAGCTACTTTTGACCCTTCTCCAATTCGGAGAGATCATATTTGATTTATTTTTATTTTTATCCCTGTTTAAGAGACAATATAATATGTAAGTGTTTCACTTGTAACAGTGCATTATTTTTACCTACTTATAATAAATGATTTCAGTTTTGAGTTTTGAGTGTTGGTATTTCCGGAATAGCCCCATTTACCCACAGTGAGATTTACTGTGAGATTGCTAGTGCAGATCATTTACGTCGCTGAAGTGGGGCGGAAGCCTACAATTTGCGATTATAATTTTCGTTCCGGATAGGAATGCTACACGTAGTTCAGACCCTATCTAATATACTAAACAAACTGTACCTATTGTAATCGGTTTCGGTAGTAAATTAGGGGTAACTGGATCATTTTGGAACATTATTCTGAACAAATTTCGTTAAGAAAGTTCGAACAAGTCAACCCTTCGCGAGTCAACGATGATAATCCATAGTTTTTAGGGATTCGTACCTTAAAAGCGAAAAACGGAACAGCTATAGGATCACAAGTGTACAAATACACGAGTAATCCTCTAATGGTTTTGTTTTTCCATAGTCATGTAAAAGTTATAAAAAACTACCGAATTCTTAACCGATTAGGTTTAAATTTGGTACACTTAGGTGTTTATGTATTCCAAACACGTGTTACGTAAGAAAATATATTTTGAATTTTGGGGGCAAATCTGAAAAAATAAATAAGTACAAACTGTCACCTATGACATGTTATTTGAAAGAGCTTGATGCAAGTATTTAAAATATATATTTTCAGACCATAATAAACGATAAAAATATTTAGGAAAATCAGCAAACAAAAGAGGAGGAGGGGCGGAATTGGAGGGCAAATCAGATATAAAAAACTAGGCTTTGCAGCTGCTAAAAGTTGTTCCGAGATATCTCGTGTTTCCAAATTAAAATTCCAATTCAAAATTCTTTTTTTTATGTAAATATTAACATATATTTAGAAAACGTAATTTTTTTGACACTTCTCTACATTTTACCACTGCGGGAGTAGAATACTATTTTTGATATTAACTTATTTGCATGCATATATTCAAGATTTGAATTTACTCCACCGACTGGGGTAAGAAGACCCCTATTGACGAAGAGCATGCATATGTTAAACTTAAACAAGAAGCAGGAAAACACAAACAACACTCGTAAATGCAAATCAAATATTATTAAAATGGGTTGTTCCTAAATAATAAGTGTACACGTGTAATGTTTTGCATGTCACTTCATTGTTACATGTCCAATGCCGATATATGTTGTTAACAACTATTATGTAACCATGTCTACGAAAAATAAGCGTAATTGTATTCTAATAATTCCATGCCACCAAAACGTTTTCATGTAAAATGTTGCCAAGACGAGACTACATGGCTGGCACTATCAAAATGTTTGTATAGTGAATAAATTTTTCACCTTACGCCCATGTGACAGTAGCGAAACGGCCAAGCCACATATTTTGACTAAGGTGTAGAGAATGTGAATTGGCAATATTTCACATGAATTTTTTTTTGGTGGGATTTCACTTCTTATGACCGTATTTTTCATTTTGTTCATTTTGTCTTTTTTTTCTTGGGGTATATTTCTTGAACATCAGAGGTGTCTTTTTTCATAGCCCACTCTCTACCGTTACTTTTTTCTCGATTCGTAATATATGTTTATGGAATCGGGATTCAGCATTGTAATTTCTGTTTTAGACTTGACTCTTCGATTGCACTTCATGTTGACATCTAGCCACCAAATTGTCGTCTAGGGAGCAGCGGCATACAATGGGGTACCCAACAACGTATCACTGGCCTCTCTTTCACCGCACTCGTGATTTGAAAATATTCTTAGCCCGATGTTCGGGTACAAATTAGGCTTTTAGCGGTGGCTTAATTCCATTCCCTAATTTAAAACTTGGAGGGCGATTTACTAAACATCCTGAAATATGTGTTTTATTATTGAAAACAAGGAGTCCCTATATCAAATTTTCGACCTCTAAACTTCCATCCCCTAGTTTAAGGGGTAGGGGGTAAAAATTCCATGTTTTAGATTTGTTTGTTGTTTGTGTACTAATTAACGAAGCACATAAGTGGAATAATGTTATTCGTATAATTATGTACTGATATTCTGAAACCTGACGAGAGCCTTATCCTCTACTTTAAGGGGTTGAGGGATGTTTTTTTAAAGCCTGCAACACGCATTTTCTTTTTTGTAATATACTATTTTAGTGGTTATATGTGTGTTTGGTGTTGTCCTTGCCTGGTAGCGTTGGCTGATAGGTATAGATGCGAAGCGGTGATGAATGAAAGCACGGTCTTCAGTTGAACATATATTAGCCGAAGCACAGCACAGGAAGAGTTTATAGCACACAGGATACAGTCAAGATAGTTTAGAAGGAGCACAAGCGAAGATATAGATAAAGCACAGTCTTTAGCGGAAGCAAATAAAGCAGATTTTGGGTTTTACGAAAGTACAGTTCAAGCGGAAAGGCGACGTGCGCTCGCGTCGAGATTTATAACAAGACTACTGGTACTGATGACTGAGTGAAGCGAGAGCGAGCGCGCTGGTTGCCAACCAACCTGGCCGGTTCCACGCGCCGCCCGCGTGGCTCAGCGCATTGAAATTATCTAATAACAAAAATGAGATGCGCTGTCCGACGGTTTGACTTCTACATTACTTTTAATTACAATTTTAATAAGTGTTGCGTAATGTTTATATTTACATTATTACTACAGCTAATTCTAAGTATATATTTATGTATTTTGTGTAATAATACAGTTTATATTTAATGTTTTATGTATATATATATATATATATATATATAGGCTAAGATTAGGAATTAACTAAAAGTGGCGAGTAATACGCCACATCACCCCCCTCCAGAGACCGTCATGGGCGATAATAATTAGGTAAGCGAACTTGTCTGCCCAAACGCGTTCTTTTGCTCGGATTGTTCGCCTCTGGAGCGGATTGATGTTGAGTTTTGGGCGAAGAACTTGGAATATTTGTCGCGATCTTCTCGGGCGTTGGTTGCTGTTCTGGAGTTTTGACAGAAGGACTTGGGTCGTTGCCCAGTATATAGGCTGGCTTAATACGGTCTATAGATACTGTGACGTCTTTTCCGTTCATCCTTATCTTGAAGACTTTGTCATCTCTCTGCATAACCGGATATGGCCCTGTATACGCTGGTTGTAATGGCGGCCGGCTGCTGTCGTCTCGGAGAAAAACATGGCTGGTCGTACTAAGGTCCTTGTAGACAAAGATGGACCTTTTGTTGGAGTGATGCGAGGCTGGCACAGGGGTGAGATTGTGGGCGAACTTACGAAGGCGTGTTATGTATTCCGTCACGTCCACCGTCTCGTCTGCTCTCATATTTGATTCCAGGAACTCCCCGGGCAACCTCAGTGGCTCTCCGTAAACCAGCTCGGCGGTTGAAGTATTGAGGTCTTCTTTATAAGCGCTACGTATTCCCATGAGGACTAGCGGTAATGACTCCACCCAGTTGGTGTTTGCGTGGCAGGTGATAGCCGCTTTCAACTGTCTGTGAAATCTCTCCACTAACCCGTTGCATGCTGGATGGTAAGCAGTTGTACGTCGGTGTTGGAAACCAACTAACCTAGACAAGTATTGAAACAGGGTGCTCTCAAATTGTCGGCCGCGATCTGTCACGATGTCGCATGGGCAGCCGAAACGAGATATCCATCCATGGAGTAAGGCCTTGGCTACAGCTTCTGCTGTGATCTCTTGTAGTGGAATCACCTCAGGCCATCGTGTATATCGGTCTATGACTGTGAGGCAATACTTAAATCCTTGAGACATTGGCATAGGGCCTATGAGGTCTATATGTATAAACATAAATCTTGACCTTGGGAGTCTGTACGTACCCAGTGGTGCGGATACATGTCTGGTGACTTTTGCGCGCTGGCATGCTAAACATGAACGCGCCCACTCTCGGCAATCCTTGTTGATGCTGGGCCATATGAAGCGTTCCGTCACTAATTTGATCGAAGCGTTGGCACCAGGATGGCTGAGCGAATGTAGGCTCTCAAATACCTGGCGTCGGAACTCCCTTGTGACGTATGGCCTCGGCGTTGTGGTGCTCTCATCGCAGTACAGTTCGGCGTGGGTTCCTGGCAATTTGACTTTCTTCAGGCGTAACGAAGTGTCGCTGTGCAGCAGTTGCTCGAGCTCAGTGTCTGTAATTTGAGATGAAGCCAGTTTGTTTAAGTCGATCGGCTGGGTGATCTCTTCAATGCGGGATAGCGGGTCAGCTACAACGTTGTCTTTTCCTGATATATGCCTTATATCCGTCGTGAATTGCGAGATAAAGTCCAAGTGACGGAACTGTCTCGGGGAGCAAGTATCTTTGCGTGACTGGAATGCGAAGCATATTGGCTTATGGTCTGTATATATGGTAAACACTCGTGCCTCGACCATATGCCTAAAGTATTTTATGGCCTCGTAGATAGCCAGGAGCTCTCGATCGTACGGCGAGTACTTACACTGCGTGGGGCTCAGCTTTCTCGAGAAGAATGCAAGTGGCTGCCGTTGACCATTTACTTGCTGCTGTAGCACAGCGCCCATCGCGTGGTCTGATGCATCAGTGACTATGGCAAGTCTAGCCTGGCTATCAGGGTGCGCTAGTAGCGCAGCCTGGCATAAACTTTCCTTGCACTGGGAGAAAGCGTCATGTTCTTTAGTCGAGAAGTTTACGGGATGGGAACCTTTGACAGAGCCGGTCAGCAAAGCATTCAGTGGAGCCTGGGTCTGTGCTGCTCTGGGAATGAACCGTCTATAAAAATTAATCATCCCCAAAAATCTGCGTAACTCTCTCACGTTCTTTGGGGCTGGGAAGTCTTTGATGGCGTCGACCTTTGCTGGCAGTGGCTTTGTTCCCTTGTCAGATATGCGGTATCCGAGAAACGTTACCTCGGACGCGCCAAAGACGCACTTCGAAGTATTTATGACCATACCATATTCCTTCAGTCTGGTGAACAGCTGGTGCAGGTGCTCCTTGTGGGAATCCTCGTCTCTGGAGTAGATCAAAAAGTCATCCAAATAGGCATAGCAAAAGTCCAGGCCCCTTACCATCTCATCCACAAACCGCTGGAACGTCTGAGCTGCATTTCTAAGTCCAAATGTCATGAACGGGAACTCGTAAAGTCCAAACGGCGTGGTGATAGAGGTCTTCGGAATATCCTCTGGATTCACGGGGATCTGGTTATAGGCCTTCTCCAGGTCAATCGTGGAGAACACCTGGCAACCAGAAATGTCATAGGAAAAATCATGGATATGGCGAATTGGATACTTATCGGGAATAGTCCTGGAGTTCAGCATCCTGTAGTCCCCGCATGGACGCCAGCCGTTGTCCTTCTTTGGTGCCAGGTGGAGTGGCGATGCCCAGGGTGACTCGGAAGGTCTTGCTGTCCCGTTCTGGATCATCGCAGCAAACTCGTCCTTGGCTATCTTCAATTTATCTGGAGCCAACCGTCGAGGTGAACAAGACACAGGAGGCCCTGGAGTGGTTCGTATATGGTGAAGAACGTTATGCTTGGGATCTCGATGAACACCTGATGGGCGAGTGATGTCAGGGTATTCATGTAGTATGTGATGATATTGGGAATCTCCGTATATGATTTTCACCGATGAAATATTATCCGTCGGGCAAGCAGGCAAAGCCACGGTAGAAACACTAGTCGTGTTATCGATCAATCTTTGATTTCTGCAGTCAACGATGAGGTTGTAGTATGACAGAAAGTCAACACCGATTATTGCCTTTGTAACGTCCGCAACTATAAATCGCCAGGTGAAGTCACGGCGCAAGCCTAGGTTTAGCCCAAGGTGTAAATAGCCGTAAGTACTTATCGTGGAGCCGTTTGCAGCGCACAACTGGTAGCTTGTTTTCTGTCGTCGATTTTTCAGTGCTGACATTGGGAAGACACAGAGATCACTGCCCGTATCCACGAGAAACTGCGTCTTCGTAATATGGTCTGTGACGAATAAGCGACCAGTGCTAGGGCAGTCGGCGGTCGCCATTATCGAGTGCCCCTGTCGTTTCCCGCTTTGAAATCGCACGGCTTCGTACATTTGCTCGCATTCTCACCAAATTTTGCGTGGTACCAACATGTTGGATATTTTTGGTAGCTGGACTGAGATCTTTGTGATTTAGAGCGGTTGCGTGACTCATTGGACTCGCGTGTTTTTGTGCGTGATGGTCGGCTATTGAACTGACTTTTGAGGCTCTTCACCTCCTTGGTCAACTCGCTCACTTGCCGAATAAGATCACTCACTTGCGTATCCGCAGCCCTTGATGTAGAAGCAACCTGATGTCTCGGCACAACTTCGTAGACGCGATCAGCTAGGTCAGCCAATACCTCCGATGACTCGGTAGTTTGTGATGCGAGGATCGACTGTAGGTTGCTGGGTAAGCGACTGGTCCATATTGAAATGAGGAAATCTTCTGGAATGTTCGGTCCCGCTAGGTGTTGCAGGTGACGGAGAAACTGCGACGGTTTACGATCGCCTAACTCTTCTCGATCCAAAACTTGCTTCATTCGCTGTTGCCGTGAGGCCGACAGCCTCTTTATAAGCTCGGTTTTTAGCCGTTTGTATTTGTCGGCTGACGGTGGTGAAATGATGATATCCTCCACTTCCGCTGCATATTGCGACTCTAGTTGTGCAACCACATAAAAAAATTTGGTTGCGTCCGCAGTTATATTGGAGATAGCGAACTGGCTTTCTATCTGCGCGAACCAAATAGCTGGTTTCTCAGGCCAAAAAGCGGGTATTCTGATGCCGACTCGGCAAACGTCCATCCGCCCGTTATTTTGGCTGACACCGCCAGCCGCGGGTTCATCTTCACTCATATTTGTGTAATTTAGGGGTCACCAATTTAGTGGTTATATGTGTGTTTGGTGTTGTCCTTGCCTGGTAGCGTTGGCTGATAGGTATAGATGCGAAGCGGTGATGAATGAAAGCACGGTCTTCAGTTGAACATATATTAGCCGAAGCACAGCACAGGAAGAGTTTATAGCACACAGGATACAGTCAAGATAGTTTAGAAGGAGCACAAGCGAAGATATAGATAAAGCACAGTCTTTAGCGGAAGCAAATAAAGCAGATTTTGGGTTTTACGAAAGTACAGTTCAAGCGGAAAGGCGACGTGCGCTCGCGTCGAGATTTATAACAAGACTACTGGTACTGATGACTGAGTGAAGCGAGAGCGAGCGCGCTGGTTGCCAACCAACCTGGCCGGTTCCACGCGCCGCCCGCGTGGCTCAGCGCATTGAAATTATCTAATAACAAAAATGAGATGCGCTGTCCGACGGTTTGACTTCTACATTACTTTTAATTACAATTTTAATAAGTGTTGCGTAATGTTTATATTTACATTATTACTACAGCTAATTCTAAGTATATATTTATGTATTTTGTGTAATAATACAGTTTATATTTAATGTTTTATGTATATATATATATATATATATATAGGCTAAGATTAGGAATTAACTAAAAGTGGCGAGTAATACGCCACACTATAATAAGAAGTCGGTATTCTTGTATGATTTTCAGATCTCTAGAATGAAATTATTTTTGTATGGGAAAACGTGTAACTCCCATCCCCTAATTTAAAGGCTGGGGAGTGATTGACTTAAAATCCTGAAATATGTATTTCATTATTTATAATAAGGGGTCTCTATATAAATTTTCAGACCTGTAGCCTCAAAATTTGCGGAAATCTCGAACAAACTTCCATTCCCTAGTTAAAGGGTTAAATATTTATTTATTTATTATTTATTAAATATTCCAAGTTTTAGATTTTTTGTTGTTCGTATACTAATAATGCTTTTAATACCGAATTTTAGCTTTCTAAAACTTGAGCAAGTACCTACGAATTTAGATGATCATTAGTGAGTCAGTGACCAAGTCGGGTTTTTTTTTATTTTATTTTTGTTTTTTATTTAGCCATTAAGGTGTCCCACTGCTGGGCAAAGGCCTCCCCCTCTTTCGTCCACACTTCCCTGGTCTCTGCCACCTCCGGCCACCCCAGCAAAAACTTGTCGAGGTCGTCCCGCCATCTCCGTTTAGGCCTGCCTCTACGCCGATATCCGTCCTGTGGCACCCCATTGGCGATTTTCGCCCAACTATCTGGGTGCATGCGACTTACGTGGCCGCCCCAATTCCACTTTAGCTTAGCGGTCTGTGCACCCACATCAGCGATGCCAGTTAAGGAGCGCAGTGTGGTGTTCCTTATACGGTCCGTCCTACGAACACTTAGGATGCTGCGCTCTATTGCTCGCTGGCAAACCTTGAGTTTGGACTTCTGTAGTTCGGTCAAAGACCATGACTGAGCGCCGTAGGTTAGGATAGGCAGGATACACATGTCGATGCGATTGCGCTTGAAGGTCAGCGGAAGGTTACCCTTCATAAGCTCCTTCATGGACCAGTAGCTCTTCCAGGCGTTAGAAATGCGTCTATCGATTTCTTTATCATGCCTGTTTTCGAAGGAGGCTATCTGGCCCAAGTAAATGTACTCATCGACATAATGTATTTCCTGCCCATCTACCTCGACCCTACGTTTGACACTGTTAGTCATGGCCTGAGTTTTTGAACGATTCATCTTCAGTCCAGCCTCAAGGCTTGCATTGCTGAATTCCTGTAACATACGCTGGAGCTCGGGTGCAGATGGGGCAAACAGGACAATATCGAAGCGAAGGTTAGTAAGTCTTCTGCCACCAACGTCAATGCCTCGGTCTGCCCACGGGACCGCCAACTTCTTGAAGACTTCCTCGAGGGTGCAGGTAAACAGCTTCGGAGAGAGTGGGTCTCCCTGTTTGACGCCTCTCTCTATGGGGAATGATGGTCCGGCTAGATGTAATTTTATATCGGCTGTACTATTTTGATATATACTGATATATCCAGAATGCTAATGTAAGTGTGATGGATATTTTGGTTGTGGAGTCCAGAAAATATCGATGAATGTGTGATGCTGTCAAAAGCCTTGGAGTAGTCGACAAAAGCAAGATAAAGGGTCTTATTAAATTCATTGCTCTTCTCTATGATTTGATTAAGGGTGTGGAGGTGATCTGTGGTGGAGAAGCCGGGGCGGAATCCGGCTTCTTCTGGGGGTTGATGAGAGTCAAGCTGACCAGCAATGCGGTTTTCTATTATTTTAATAAAAGCTTTGAAAATATGTGGTATGAGGCTGATAGGTCTATAGTTTCCTACATCACTTTTATCTCCCTTTTTATGCAGCAGAATAATGTTGGAATGACATAATTTAGTAGGGAGTTTTCCTTTCAAAAGAATAGTGTTGCAAATATTAGTTATATGTGGTAGTAATACTGGTCTTCCGAATTTTAAGGTTTCTGTAGTTATTTTACGGGGTATTTTAGATATCAATAAATCTAAAGTTTAAGAGCTTTACTATTGAAACTTTCTATGTATATTAAGCCTACTACTGACACCATATCCCGAAAATTTTGTTCAACTGTCCAAACCCAAGTGATGAGGGAGAAAAGGTAGGTAGTGCCCTTGCGCTACGCTTGCTCGTCTTGGCGAGGGCACTACCTTGCCCCCAGAAACTGTGTGACGAAAGTGACCACAGATCTCTATAGCGTTACTGTTCAAGGCTCCGCCTCCCACGCAGAAGCTCCCGGCTCCGACACTCAGCTGGGGAGGTAAAAAAAAAAACAAACAATTGGCTGTTTATTAATTTATTATTTTCATCAAATATTTGTGCCATTACAGCAGATGCCAAATCGACATATATATACACAAAATATTTAAAAGTTAAGATAGTTACAATCAAATTACAGTCATATAAATACATATTCAATTCAAATAAATTATATTAATATAAAAACGGATTAAATTCAATTCAGTTTCAAATAATATAAATGAATATTCACTTCCATAATGCATGGACAACACATTCATCCATTCATCTCACAAAACCTGCCACATTCTCGCACAATATCCTTCCAAGCATCACCAAATAGACCATTCAGCGGTGCTGCTGCCAACAGGGCGTTGAGGCTGTACCGCGCCCGCACAAACGGAGACTGTCGGCGCGCCACCCGCTAGCAGCTGGTGCCTGCGCGCACGTAGATAGTTTTCTGGCACATAGTGCGAATAGCGCGAATAGCGCGCATTCCGCACTGACAAGCGCTGCGCAGTCACTGCCACCTCGATAAAAATCGACACACAGACAGAAGCTATTCGGTGTTACGTCTCTCCTCTAGTGAGTTAAATCCAAGCATACCCAATATAAAAGCGGATCCATAAAATTAAGGATTGTATCAAAATTTCCTCTTGTATAGGTATCGTAGGAAAGCTTTATGTACCTTCTCGAGAATAAGGACGTATTAGCTTTTATGTGGATTCCAAACAACTGAGCCGGATTAAAGTTGGGTTCTCGCTAGGGCCGTGTTGAGAAGCTGGAACATACCCATATTATGGAATCCCTTACTATTCCGAATCATAAACCCTAATATTTTGAAACATTCCTTGGCCAGAATATAAGTTTAGGTTCTCGCAGTCGAGATGAAAGTCCGTGCCGAGAGTATACGTCGCGCTAATGGACCAAGGAGAGCGCGTGAAGGATATTATGCAACACTAATACTATTGAAGAGGAGTTTGTTGTTCACACTCCATCTATGAACCGAATCTAGATCTTCCTGTACTAGTCTATAATCATCCTCTGACTTCACGGGAAGTATCAGTTTCAGGTCGTCCGCTTACCGAAGGCATTTAGTATGTTAAAGCCTAGATTCAAGATCATTTTATCCTGATGATAAATAACAAAGGTCCAAGAATAGAGCCTTGGCTAATCCTCGACCGTGTATGGCACGGCTGGCACTCAACACAGCCTTATCACACATATTTAAGGCGGTTCTTCAGGTAGACAGCGAAGAAAACCAACAGCCATGGGGCAAATCCAATGGCACACATTTTCTTCATTAGAAAGTCGTTATCAACTTTATCGAACGCATTACGGAAGTCCAGATAAGTGACGTCTGCCTGACATCCCCGATCCATACTATCTGACACCATCTCGACCAACGTCAGTCAGCGACAGCTCCTGATTCCGTGTTGCGAGTCGCACAAATACGGTGCAATCTGCGGACTGATTTTACAGTATATGATTGACTCGAACAATTTTGCCAAATAATTCAGGATCGCAATCGTTCGATATTGGTTAACAGAGGCCATGTCATTTGTCTTGGGGATAGGCCTGACTCAGGAGAGCTTCCAGCTGGTTGGGTACTTTCTTTGCTCTAGACCTAGATTGAAAATATGACCCAAGGGTAAAACCAACTGATCGAGATAGGCTTTCAAAAAGTAAGGAGGGACGTCGTCCGGTCCAAATGCGCTCCTTGGCCTTAGCTGCCTCAGCCCATGCTCTACATCCCTACGGGAAACTTGTGTAATTTGGACGTTGTCAGCAGTGCGCGGGTCATCAGAGCTGTTGACCAGATCCAGTGCAAGCGCCGGCACTTCGCTGAGGAAAACGTCGGAGAAGTAATCTGCAAATGCGGCTGCTGCTTCCTTTCCTACACACTCTTGCCCCCGATGCGTGACCCGAGGTTTGACACCACCCTTTGACCTGAGGCCATTCACATGTTTCCAAAAAGCGCGTGAGTTAAATCTGATGTTGCATTCTATATTTATCATGTGGTTCACGTAAGCTTGCGGGTCTTAATGCTGGCTCTCAGCTCACTGAATGCGGAGTAGTTTGCTGGCCTCTTAGACAATTTTAATTCACGGTATAGCCTAGACTTTATATGTTAGATCGCTGACGCTGGCCACATTATTTTATTATTAGTTGCTGAGTTATATCAACCGTTGCTTGTACTACAATATAATAGTTGCTTGAAAATTATTTTTTAGGCGCATAAAATTTTATGCTCACCTATTAATTCAGTTATTTTGAAGACGAAACTCGTATTTTGAAGAAACTGCTTTAAAAAACACCCCATTGAAATAACCTTATTTACAATTTAATTAAATCACCCTACCCATCCGTCCCATAGATCAAGGGTCTCACAAAATCTGCAATTAAATAATATATATCACCGCTGAGTAAACATGTTGGCGTCACGGGAGTCACCCCTCTAAGAGATATCTTGAGGGTGAAGGCAAGCGTTGCTTCATCCCGATTATAAAGGCTGTGTTACACGTTTCCAGTTGCGCTTCCAGTGGCGTTATATTGTTAAGAGTGCTTGGTTCCAGTTGCGTTGTGTTTGGGAGTCGCAGAATATAGTCTTCACTCTAATTTTACCTATCTTCCCGCCATTTCCATTCAGTCCTGCTTGTTGCATTTCATTCATAAAATAGCATAACCTACATTATTGATTCTGAAATAAATATCATGTACCTACTATAAATAATATAAGCAAAAATACATATTATTTATTTCAGACTCATAACGAATATTTTTTTTTTTTATTACAATCAATCATCAATTACATTCCAGGCATAAAACCAGCAGTGGCGGGCATACTGAAGAAGAAGAACAACACAAGGATTGCATTAATCATAAAGAAGAAGATAGAAGAAGCAGAGCTTGAAGTAATGATCCTCAACTGAGGAGAAAGTGTCTTCGTCTTAGTAAATACAATTATCTTTCAATGGTTCAAGTCGTATAGACCAGGTTGGTTTGATGCTTGCCTACTGTCATCGTCTAAACGATCCTTTAGCTTCTACAGCTAAATATTTCTGTAGCAGAACTTTCCGTTGATACTTCACCCGCCATTCGCAAAATAAACAGAAAATTGAAATGAAATTATGCGCAATAACAGACCAACTTCTTGTTCGATGTAAATCTTCACTCACAATCAGATGTCTTTGAAGCTAACGCGTAATTTTAATAAAAAGCAATTGCAGTTGTTCTAAACTTTGCGGGGGCCGATGTCTTTTACCTGAACCGGACTCAATTTATATCACAGGTTTGTGCGAAGATAAGGTCAATCAAATTAGATAATTGATCATCAAAAATAAACAAAAATCAATAACATTTATTCAAGGAAATTGAACTCTCTCATTTGACATAGAAAAACCTCATATCCACACACATATTACATACCCTCTCTCTCTCTCTCTCTCACACACACACACAGACACATACACATATACAAACACATACCTTATTATATATAATGTAAAATTACCTTTTATAAATATGTTTTATGATCTAAAAATCCTCATCATAATTTATAAAGGATATGTTTCGTAATTGGCATTATCCATTTATATCAGTGTTATTTTTATCGAATTAATTACTTATGCTATGAAACATCAACAAACAAATAAATAAATAAATAAATAAATAAACTTATTCAATACTTGCTCATTTTGATACAACGCTAGTAAAATAGTAACAAAAAAATGCTAGAGTAAATTAAATCCAAATAAAATAGCTCCATATCAAAAACAAAAGGCTTAGGGTCTTACCACAAAAAAATAAACTCCTGTACAACACTTTTTAAAGACAAAAATGTATAGGATTTGACGTTGTTTTGAGGTTAAACTATGTGTAACATTTTTTGGAGTAACACGGTTACTGTTTAACTGTTGACTGTTTAGTAACTAATACACCTAACTCTAGTATTCAGGCAGAAAGTGACCTTTAACAACCAATGCGGTAATGTGGAACTACATGGGGACACTTTTGGTGAACTTTAACATATTTGGGAGTCATTACTTATATTGGCAGACAAAATAATTATTGCCAAAAATAAAAGGTGGCATCACTTCTTCTCCAATAGGTGGCATAGTTGCGGTCACGTTAATCTAGTTATTCAATTCTTTAATTTGCGTGACAAGGACCTAGTTCAGTGCCGCAGCAACATGTACTAAAATAATGCCATGGTCGTCTGAGCAAGGATGCAAAATGAGCCACACTCTTAAATACAGCAGAGTTCCTGCTTGAGCTACTAATAAGACTTAATTCACATTTGGTTTCTCCAAAATTGAAATGGCAAAACTGCAACTTTTCGAATGAAGACCCCCAAAGTCAACAACACACACCAGTGATTTTCAAAAGATGGTCCCATTATTAAAAGCGCGGCCCTAAATGTATACAATAGTGTAAATAAAACTCGAGCTTAAGATATAGTACAATGGTGCTATTATTTGAATAACATTTAGCATTGTCGACGGATACAGATTTACAATAAATAACAGCGTAATAATAACATTATGGCTTTGTAACTCGAGTTACACGTTAGGGGGTAATCTCAACGAGGGGTGGCGTTTTTGTTCGATATTAAAAATATTATAATAACGCCATAATACATGTCTGCAGATTATTATTTTTTTTTGCGAACTATCTCAATTAAGAGTCTTTTTGTTGTGGGATATTTGATACGAGAAACATTTGGATCAATTTGATTGGTGAGGTTCATTTTATTTCTTTATAACTTGGGCTTAACTAAGCCTCTGCCACCCCGTATATATACGCTTCTGGCCCCACAGTAGGATTCCCTGGGTCGTGGGAACCAGAAACATATAAACATCCAAGACCTGGGTTTTTTTTTTCTTGAACCCTGAACAAAATATGGGGGTAGGACATAATATTTTCTTAGTTTCGCAAATTAAAAAGGGGTTTTAGATGTAACCCGAAAAACGAATATGTGTAACACCACAGTAGTTTTCAAATAACAAATAACATACACCGTACTCTTCCCACCCACGTAATCTGGCATTTATATCTTTCTAAAGAATACACTCACGATCCAACATGAACTACAGCTTTATCATACAATTTTCGTTCCTACCCTACATCTAACACGGAACGAGACAACCTACAAATGTGTAGCTTATCTAGGACCAAGTATATTACTAAAGGTGCACATAGACGAGTCTGTCTAAATAGGTACGTCGTTGCTAACTGTAACCTGGGTAGAGAAACGTGTAAAATCGCATAGGTAGGTTAGGAACAGTGTTGCCATTTTTAACTTGGCGATGCTAGTCTAAAATAGTTATTTGGCGATCTGCCATTTTGCTTCAAAATAGATCCATTTTATGTCCATGTATAATCAAAAGGATTTGTGAGCACTTATTTAATTTAACGTAATTTACGGGCAAGAGCAGCCCAATTATTTTTTTATTATTTTGTTTATTAGTCCGTGGGTTGCTTGTGACGTATTTTTTTGTTTTTTTTTACATATCGTTGGAATTATGCCCGAACAATTATTATACACTACATGTAGATAATTTATCAACTGCAAACATGATTATTAAATAATTTCGGCAGTGACGCTGCCTACGAAACCAAGGGTCCCGTGTTCGAGTCCCGGTGGGGGCAAATATTTGTATGATGAGAACGAATGTTTGTACCCTAGTCATGGTTGTTTATCTATCTAAGTATAATATTTATCTATTTAAGTATGTGTATCGTTGTCTAGTACCCAAGAATCAAGTACAGGGAATCCTAGTTTGGGGCTAGATCAATGTGTGTAAATGGTGTCCAAGGTATTATTATTATTATTTGACCACCTTTTCAAATACCTATAAATATACCTATAAATATTGCCTTATTATAACAACGACAGCGTCACAACATCTCATATACGGAGTGTACGAGGAACATTGCGCTCAATACATTCACTAGAGCGACAGCCATCCATCGACCCGCACTGAGCCAGCATGTTGGAGTATGGCTCAATCGTACTCATATCCTCTGCGGGAACATGAATATTATTTTTTTTCTCAAATGCATAGAAACATATTTGCATGCCATCTTCCCCTGGCCGCATTATGCCGCTACGGTACCCAAGGCTTTATTATTTACGCGGAGTGTTGCAGCCGCTGACGGCTTAAGGTGGAGTTTCACAGATGTCTGGATAATATTAGATAAGTAAACTTTACAGGTGGATCTCTTTATCGCCTACTGGTACATACATCCTATGTAATATATCCCCAACTTTGAGAGCTTATGGTGTGAGTCCCATAAATCGTTTTATACCTTAGAAGTATAAGAAGTACAGAACCGCCTTTCTACACTATTTTCATGTAACTCTTGTTTTTTATATGATTTGAGTGCATTTTTATTTTCTTATTTATCAATTTATTTTAGATACAAATCCATATTTTAACACAAACTCAGGAATTATACACAAAACAAGGTGATAAATCTAGTGATCATTAAATAAATATGCATACATACACGCAAACACACCCTCACACACATAGGTCCATACTCCCATGGACACACACATATTACACATACACATCCTTACTACATACACAATCATGCAAGCAGTACACAAATAGGAATACACAAATAGGTACATCATTTTTTATTTGGATCTCGATGTACACCTACCCAGTGTCTCATAATAGGGCTGTCGATCCTATTTGCCAACACATCGAGAATCGTATTCGGGCCGCTGCGCATATTTGCGCATTATTGTACCAAAAGTAGTCGACTTTCGCCTCTGCGAACATGGTTGATGCGCTACAGAATCGCGGCAGCCCCAACACAATCCTCAATGCGTTATTATATTGAACACGCAGAGCGCTGATAATATAGTAGTTTATGTGACTGCTACATAATGGAGGGCATTAATACTCGAGAGTTTTAATGCCTAATTATGTACAGTTACATACACTAGTTTATCTTTACACATATCATAAGCTCTCTTTATGTGTTCAGGAACCGCATGTTCGACCGGCATGGTGGCATTGATAATTCCTTTGCACTTGTTTAGCTTGTTCAGTAGTACCAACTTCACATACAAAGTAGGGGCGGCACGCAGGCCGGCGTCGGCGTTCAAAATTTGAATGTCATAATATATAGAAAAATTAAACATTATGTGTAATTTTTCAGATAAGAAATGAGTTTTGTAGTTTAACATTATGCTGAACGTAACGTGCGGTTTGTGTACGCAGTAAAGAGGGTTTTTGATACGTGTGTAGATAAAAGAAATTATTAATTGGAATATATAAAATATGGTCCGAAATGTTAGCAAAAAATAATGTGTTATTCATCAGTACAATTCGGTATTTGACCAGGTAGTCCAATAAATCTAGAAACGTGTCTCAAGCTGAACCTATTCAACAAAAACGTTTGACAATATTAGAATTGCATTGAGTTGAGCAGTTGAATTTTATAAACTAAATTTTGAAAAGATAGCTTTTGACAATGACGTCACAGGCTAGTATTGTAATACTTTTTTTTTTCTACGGTCAAAACGGTAATTTTGTTCTAAACATAGAACAAAATGACCGTTTTAACAGTTCCTAAAAGTATAATTTTTGACTAGCAGTCAAATACCGTATTAGCCTGATCATTTGATTACTAGGAAGATCGAAAATTTCTTCGTTGGTTTCTTTCGGCAGAAAGCCTAACGATAGTAATCACTATAACCATCCATGACGTCACTTAACCAAAACACTTTCCCATACGGTTGGCAGAGGCACAATTGTGCCCACTTTTAGCCAGTTATTTAATGCTCCATCACTCCCCAATGTCAGGTTATTAAAATGATCCACCCTACTTAAATAAATTTATTAAAATCAGCTCAGCTGTCTATCTAAACAGACGGATACTTTCGCATATAATATTATATATAGGGTGACATTTGATTAGCTATTTTGGGGTCAGTACTCATCATTATGAACAATTTTGCCAAAGTTAATACCCTATAATTAGGGTCGCAAAAGCAAAAAAAATGGGTCCCCCATAGTAACTTTTGATCAGCAGATCGGGTGAATGTGATGCTTTTCTTTATTTGATATCCTGTGTTTCTCGAGGAAAGTTGTTCATAATGATGGGTACTATCGTTCCCCAAAATATGGTCGGTTAATAAAACGTCAACCTTTATATAACAAGCATCGATAGTTCGGTGCAAAGTTGTGTCTTTGCCATCCCATATTGTAGCCCCTTAAGTTTTTTTGTGTTACTAGTTACATCAGTGTAACTCTTGCTATAATTTTTTGCCAGGCACTCTTCAAATTGACCCAGTGACCACATCGTGACTTCCCGCGGTCACACCAGCTATGTTAGATTGAAATATGACATTCCGCGACGAATTTTATTTTTACATCCTACACTTCGATGCATTAGCAAAACGCGGTTGACCCTGAAATGTTTTGAGGTGGCAGTAGGTTAGTCATCTCCCCAAATGTGGGCGATTTGGTGTGGAAGTCGGGGAATTGTCATTGGCTTAAAATACTACAGGGGTATTTTAAGATCACGTCTATTAACTACAGTCGCCTGCTGTCCTTTTTTGGTTTAACGCAAGCCACATTGTTTTTCTCTTTCGGCCAAGGCTGCCGATTTCGCCCACAAACAATGGCGATCTATTTTAGTACCAAGGAATTTGAGGTTGAGTGTTGGCATATTGTTTGTCTTAAAAGGATTTCTGGAAAATTCCAAGGTTTTTGTTCAAGGCGGCTCGAGGTCATAAATAATACTGAGCCAAGATGGCCGCTCGCTTTTTCACCCGAAACGACCACAACTACGTGCTGTAAGGATTGAGCTTCCCTTGACCAGCTTAGCTTGGTAAGTTTGGAATTTCCTGGTGAAACAGTGTCTTTTCTTGGTAATTCGTGCTTTAGACAGGCTGTTAACGAAAAGTTTTATTTTCAGAACTGGGATCCTCGCCTGGACCGGACAGGACGAATTAACTAACAGATATTCCGATGCAAAAGGGCGACTTATAGGATATTTTTCGAGCTCATGGTAAGATTGAAATGGACGGACCCGTCATTGCGGAACTTTCTTCTGCCATAATGAAGGCCGATCTTCTTATTGCAGTAAAAAAATACATCAATGCACATAAACTCTACAAGCTGAACGCCTCACTTATGGGAATTGATAGAGACACCTCTGCAGTTTTTGTAGTAGAACACCTTACCACCAAAGCAAGCAGGCTTCATTTCCTCGCCCGTGACCGAAAGAAAATAAAGAACTACAAGTGGAAGAACTGGACCTCCCACGGAAAGGTTCACAACAGCATAAACAATTTCAAAGAGCCGTTACTAAAATTATAAAGTACTTAAAAATGTGTATAGAATTATAATTATATAGTTACAAAATAAATATAAAATATAATATAGAAAACAAAATAACTGTAAAATAAATAATGTATAATGTAACTAATACTTCATACCTAATTTAATTTTAACTGTAACAAATCTCATGTCAGAGTTTTTATTGTATTTTTGCTATGGTTTTTTATCATATATTAATGTGTCAAGGAGACTTAGTACAGAGCCTCAATGACTAGTAAGAGCATGATTCGTATATGTCACCGGAAGATAACAAGATCCGCAAATTTATAAATTTCCTAGGAAATTTATAAACTTTCGTAGGATTCTAAACGAGAGATAAATTGTATTATTTTACGCCCATATTTTCGCAAATGTATCAATTTGCGATGTCTCGTGGTAAATTTATAAACTAACGGATATCCATTCGTAAGATTCTAAACGGTTCGACCAATCACAGAAGAACTTTTAATTTTACGCTTTTTTAAAAAACGGCATATAACACACTGCTCTCTGATTGGTCGATGTTGAAAGTGGCAATGCTTGTGTCCATAGACTTAGGTACAATCAGACTTGCCAAACTATAAATTTATCAGTTTCGATTACCTATCTAACAGCATTTTTACTTTAAAACTAGGTAGGTACCTTTAATACAGAGTTACTTTTTTACATAATATGCTAATGACCCCTACTTCACTCTACCAAAATAAAAAGACACAAACATTTTGTTCTACGATATTATAAAGGTTTAATAAAAAATAAAAAAAACAATCATTAAACATAAAAACCGGCCTTCTACCAAAAAAAATAAGCATTATAAAATTAAATTTCAAAAAATTCGTGAGCCTAAGGAGAATTGCCAAACAGATGCTTAGGTAAGTAAGAGCTTTATAGAAAATATGCTTAAAAAACATGTAACAAATTAAACATAGTAAAAAATCAGGATATAAAACTTAAAAGTGTAAGTACTCGTACCTACCTATTCAATTCCCGATTATCTACTTATTGCAACATGACAAAGATTTATGGCATCTTGAATAACACAAAATATTAGCTTTTTTACAATTGCACTTATTAGATAAACATTGTCCCTTAGAATAGTTTTTGCAGTTGCATTGCTTCATTCCTTGTCCACCAAATGGAGAAGACATCGCAGATATTTTTCTTAATGGTAACTTGGCCTGTAAATATAAAAATACATGTAAAGCACATAAAAAAATAAGTGTTTATAGATACAAAATAGTAAAAATAGTAATCGAACCTCTGGAAGATCATCAGTCAAAATTTCTCCTGGGTTTGAAAGGACAGCGTTTCGAGGCAACCAGTCATTAATGACTCCAAAAGAAGTGCCAACTTTGTATAGTTAATTCCATTTCTCTATGACTTTGCCGACCACATTCTTGCTATCTAAAGGCCCTCTATCTACTTTTGGAACTTCGACTAACACAGTAGCACCAACACCAATATTTTTGAATTTCTTAGATGAAAGTGCTGTCATTTTTTCTGCTGCTCTTTTTAAATTCAAGTGTGAGTCCTTCCTTTCTCTCAGGATGTTTATTTCGTTTGTGCACAAATTACATATTAACTGCGAACCATATCCTTCGTCATTGTTTTCTGTTGACTCTCCACAGATTACGTGTGTGATACGTGTACATTTAATACACTTATGGGCCCCCGATGACTCCTTGTTACATATGTGACAAAACAATGTATCTGGATCGCAACATGTGTATCGAAAATTCGTTGATAGTATTGACTACTTGGAACTATTTGTACCACTGGACCTTGCTGAGATTTTCTTTTCACTATCAAGACTTTCTCGTCACTAAAAGTCATAATATCATACTTTTTGGCGTGATAGTATTCTTTGTCTGTAGGCCGACGTCCCAAAACTTTAGCTTTATTAAATAAAATCTTCTATCATTTTAATGACATTTTTAATTTTTTCCTCTGTCCATTCCGACTTCTTACTATTTTGGTCATGGCAACTATAAAACTTTCGTAGCTCTGTGGTAAATTTCACTTCGTCAACAAATTTGCTAGCATTTACCACACTATCTTCACCATTTTGGCTGTCCGCAGCTTCGAGGTCGCTCATTATGGGTTTAGTAGGTAACCTTAGCAAAATAAAACTATTTACACATGTCCAACACAGAAAACTTCACAAAAATACACGAGCAACCGGTTTGTTTACGTTCCGTGGCGAACAATGGCGGTTGAGAGGAAGGAGAAGGAACACGTGACTTATTCAACCAATCAGATCGCACGTGGCGTTTGGTTATTGCTTACTTATTATTTTACGCTTGAGTTCGGTAACTTTATCAATTTGCGAAAATGTGGGCGTAAAATAATTCAATTTATCTCTCGTTTAGAATCCTACGAAAGTTTATAAATTTCCTAAGAAATTTATAAATTTGCGGATCTTGTTATCTTCCGGTGACATATATAATGAATAAACAATGTTGTTTTTTTTTTAATCTTGCCCAATACAAGTTGAGGGGCTGGAGGCATGGATGTCGTGATTGGCAATTGGCATTAAACCCCTTGTGCATCCCCAACCACTGCTGAACCTGGTGGTAGCTCCTGAATGAATGAAACTTAGCAGCGTCTTTGGTAGGTCGAAGACGAGCTAAATTTATTTTGTTTCTCGCTGATGCTCTCACAAATAGGGTATAGCGCAGAGTGTTGAGCGCTTCTCGGCCATCTCCGCCATATAGGGCAATCAAAAATGCCTCGCCTGCACTCTCGATTTCTTATGGAAGGGAATCTGGCTGCAGGGACACTTGCAGCTGTTGAACGAGGTCGGGGTTTTGTTTAAGGATATTTATGAATTTAAGTTTTCCTTGCCCAAAAAGGGCAGAGGTGGCATCACACCTACTGAATGCATGGAAGAAGAGCACAATGCCTGGTGGAAGGCTATCAACCCCACTATTGAATGAGGTGGAAAAAACTGGGTGGGATCCGACCCTTCTCTGCCACTTTTATGAAGACGTACACTGGCATAGGTGGAGCCTAGTCCATGGAGAACGCAGAGTAAATCAATGTCCTGTCCAAAAATTATGATATTGGTGAAAGCTTGACTTTTTGAAACTGGTGTCTCCACAATCAATACATCGGCATCCAAATGAGCAAATCTGCGAGCCAACATATAACAGCGAATCAAGAGCATATTACAATATACAAAATTACTTAAATGATAGGACTGTATGGGGTTAATCGAACGATGACGATTGCTAAGTATATGTAATGACGATTGCTAAGTATATGTAACTATCGACAGTAATAAAGACAATTGGAATTTGAATTTGGAACTCAACACAAAACTCACTGTTAATAATTTTGTAATTATTTATTCCTGCTTATTATTTATAATAATTAATATTGTGATAAATGTATTAGTAAGCCAATTTTTAAAAGAGATCTAAAAATAAATCTGTGACAGTTTCTTCGCCTATCTACTCCCACACAAAAACTTAAGTTTGCTAAGTATATGTAAATATCTACAGTAGTAAAGACATTTTGATTGATTTATTGATTCTGACATCCAGGAATCATCTAGGAAAAATTGACCAATCAGTAGCCTCATTATGTAATTGTGACCAATCAGAGCATTGCGTAAACAAGCAAAGTCGTAATATAAGACAGCACGTGAAATAATCGTGTTGTGATTGGCTACAGGATTATCCGCGATGATTCTTGAGAGACTCCCCGCTTACAGGGAAATATGAGAAGTGAAGTACTGGATGAGAATGCTACGGAAGCCCTCTAAGCAGGTGAGGACTTGTTCTGTTTCAACCCATCCGAAAAGACAAAAAAAAACGATGTGACCTACCCAAGATTATCAACTTTTTTACCATTATTAGATACCTAGATTGGTCGACGACTTTACCCATATTGCAGAGAGAACCCCATAGGACCGGATTTTATAACTGGTCTTATAAACTGCAGATGATGAACATGAAATGAGGCTTTAAAAGGGAAAGGGATACTATCAATAGTCAATAGGCAGATAGAATCCTAAACGGCAGACCAAAATACCAAATTAATGAAATACTAGTCGCCAAAGGCTAAGCGGCCAAGTTGTATATTCGCTGTAATGCTAATGTAATGTAATGTAATTCCCCTTTTAAAAAAGTCTGGATTGAAATATTGGTAGAGTTGAGAACAACCCCAAATATGACAGGGCGCGCCGAACCGAAACCTCCAACCAGTATACATTTACCCTTGGAGTACTAAATACTACCCTTGCTGTTATAGTAATAAGGGTGGCAAGTTATCTGGTTTATCTCATAGTTTAAGTCACGTGCTCTAGTTCAAGAAGATTGCGTGGAGGTTGCATCTTTTAAGGCAAACTTTTAACAAAGGAGGAGGACGCAAAAATGTGGCATTAAACAACGTCCGTGAACTAGTGGTTAGACGCTCGCCTGTCACACAGAAGATTAGGATACGAATGTCGGTGCTGACCATGCACCAAAACTAATATATGGACGTTGATGACAACCGCTGTTGTAGGCTTCAAATCGTAAAAACGCAGGTTCCCATGGGCTCCTTGATGATATAAGTGTGTAAGTAATAATAATACCTTGGACACTATTTACACACATTGATCTAGCCCCAACCTAGGATTCCCTGTATCTTGGGTACTAGACAACGATACACATACTTATATAGATAAATATTAATACTTAGATAGATAAACAACCATATGAGGATATGAGTACGATTGAGCCATACTCCAACATGCTGGCTCAGTGCGGGTCGATGGATGGCTGTCGCGCTAGTGAATGTATTGAGCGCAATGTTCCTCGTACACTCCGTATATGAGATGTTGTGACGCTGTCGTTGTTATAATAAGGCAATATTTATAGGTATATTTATAGGTATTTGAAAAGGTGGTCAAATAATAATAATAATACCTTGGACACCATTTACACACATTGATCTAGCCCCAAACTAGGATTCCCTGTACTTGATTCTTGGGTACTAGACAACGATACACATACTTAAATAGATAAATATTATACTTAGATAGATAAACAACCATGACTAGGGTACAAACATCCGTTCTCATCAAACAAATATTTGCCCCCACCGGGACTCTAACCCGGGACCATTGGTTTCGTAGGCAGCGTCAATTTTTGATAACAATAATGAAGAGATTACAATGTAGTCAGAAATGAAAACAGCTTGATATAAGATTAATTAGCTTAAGTCAGCGTTTACTGCAAATTAAGTTAATAATAATAATACCTTGGACACTATTTTCACACATTGATCTAGCCCCAAACTAGGATTCCCTGTATCTTGGGTACTAGACAACGATACACATACTTATATAGATAACTATTATACTTAAATAGAAAAACAATCATGACTAGGGTACAAACATCCGTTCTCATTAAACAAATATTTTCCCCCACCGGGACTCGAACCCGGAACCCTTGGCTTCGTAGGCAGCGTCACTGCCGACTCGGCCATTCGGGTCGTCTCAATCTCTTCATTTGACCTTCGAAATATATAATTTCGATGGTGGCACTCTTGTAAATGTTGCGTTTGAGTGTTGCCAGCAAAAAAAAAAAAAGCTTGTTCTATTTATAAACATAAAAAAAGAGTAAATGTAGCTGGATTCTGCACAGAAAAGGTTACTACAATATTTTGACCCAGCTAGCACGTAGCTTGTTCGAAGCGTCTCCGTTTCAGCTTGGGAGAAAATGCTTTCGTATGTGCGGCTGTCCGGATTTCCGGCTGTCCAGATGTTCTCCTCTACATGTCACATTTCTCAACTGATCCTCGTGAAATTTCGCAGGTTCATTTGGAATTTTTCCATCGATTGAGTTTTTTTTATCTATTTTTATTTTATTTATTGGTGCAGCTACTTTCATACTCCATGTGGGTAACCAGGTGCCTTCATAAGCTTCTACGTGATATCGAAAGAAAATGCAGTTCGGTTATTTGTTTTTATAATAATTCCACTTGTTCATCATGCCATAGCCGAACTTAGTTTGCAGTAAACGCTGACATAAGCTAATTAATTTTATATTAAGCTGTTTTCATTTCTGACTACATTGTTATCTCTTCATTATTTTTATCAAATGGTCTGTGTAAAACAGTAAAAATAAATAAATTTAGAAGCAGTAATAAAAGTGTAACCAGGTGCCTTCATAAGTTCTACGTGATATCGAAAGAAAATGCAGTTCAGTTATTTGTTTTTATAATAATTCCACTTGTTCATCATGTCATAACCGAACTTAGTTTGCAGTAAACGCTGACTTAAGCTAATTAATTTAATATTAAGCTGTTTTCATTTCTGACTTTATTGTTATCTCTTCATTATTTTTATCAAATGGTCTGTGCAAAACAGTGAAAATAAATAAATTTAGAAGCAGTAATAAAAGTGTAACCAGGTGCCTTCATAAGCTTCTACGTGATATCGAAAGAAAATGCAGTTCGGTTATTTGTTTTAATAATAATTCCACTTGTTCATCATGTGATAACTAACCGACGACCCGAATGGCCGAGTCGGCAGTGACCCTGCCTACGAAGCCAAGGGTTCCGGGTTCGAGTCCCGGTGGGGGAAAATATTTGTTTAATGAGAACGGATGTTTGTACCCTAGTCATGGTTGTTTTTCTATTTAAGTATAATATTTATCTATATAAGTATGTGTATCGTTGTCTAGTACCCAAGATACAGGGAATCCTAGTTTGGGGCTAGATCAATGTGTGAAAATAGTGTCCAAGGTATTATTATTATTAACTTAGTTTGCAGTAAACGCTGACTTAAGCTAATTAATCTTATATCAAGCTGTTTTCATTTCAGACTACATTGTAATCTCTTCATTATTGTTATCAAAAAGTCTGTGTGAAACAGTGAAAATAAATAAATTTAGTAACAGTAATAAAAGTGTATTTTTTAAAAATACCCACAGAGCGCACATCTTACAAAGGTGGTGTCAGAAGGTGTCCCACCCTGTCAACCATTTAGTGGCTCCGTGGCAGTAAGGTCCTTTGATAGACAGTGGTCGACGTTAAGACTTGGGCAAATAAGCCTAAGCCCGCGCTGCTGCTCTTGAGGTCCACGATAGGTCTCCGCTGCCTCTGGCACAACACATCCTGCTGCTTCTGTAGTCCACGTAAAGTGTGTGGTCCACTTTCGAGTGTGAGTCTGCACCACAACTTCCTGCACCACTACCATCACCATAACGGGATTGGTGACTCGCTCATCATCATCAGCTCACATTGGCGTTATACGTGAGAAGTCAACCAATACACGAACAAAGCAAGTGACCTCGACTTACTCCGTAAAACAACCAGGGGGTCCCCGCAGGGTAAACGAAGCTCTCGATGACGTCATCGCTGCCCGCGCTGCAGTCCACAAGTTGTTTTTAGGGTTCCGTACCCAACGGGTAAGAACGGAACCCTATTACTAAGACTTCGCTGTCCGTCCGTCCGTCCGTCCGTCCGTCCGTCTGTCACCAGGCTGTATCTCAAGAACCTAGCTAGCTAGAGAGTTGAAATTTTCACAGATTATGTATTTCTGTTGCCGCTATAAAAACAAATACTAAAAAACAGGATAAAATAAATATTTAAGGGGGCTCCCATACAACAATACCACATACAAACTTATGGATGCACCTGGTTACGTACATGGAGTGTGAAAGTAACCGCACTAATAACTTTGTAAACAATATTTTGCTGTATAAAATCCAAACTATTCACTCCACACCATCGCTTCCATTGAACGGTGGTACGGAACCCTTCGTGCGCGATTTAGACTCGCACTTGACCGGTTTTTTTAAATGTTCGTAAATGCTGTCATCATCCTGTGAGTTATTTTATCAATTATCATCCTTCTAATTAAAGTTAATGTGAAAGTAATTTTTACTCACCAAAGTCATATTTATTCACCTACAATCCTTATTAATCTGTACTTATGGAGCTGTGGCGAGGTTTTGAATAAACTAGGGCACAGTTGGAACCTTTGACAACTCGCGTAAGAAAAGCCGTGATAGTACGTTTATTTTTAAGGTTTCATATCTTAACAGCTGTAGACCTGGACCTTGTTATAAGGCATTGCAATTTCGAACCTTATGCCATGGTAATAAAATTCAAAACCTATAACGGCAACATGGCGTCCCTCGACGCCGCTAGGCACTAAGGGTTTAAAAAGGAAAAAAGGAACAATTATAGGAATCCTGAGTGTCTGACCGTTCAGGTGTAAAATCACAGAGCATTGAATATTAGAGAGAGGGCAAGCCGCCGCGTACCGGCTGACCGTTGTATGCCCATTGTGCATACAGTGCATTCAGTTGCTCTCAGCGAGAATTCCTGAGTGCACGCGCCGATCGCCTTAGAACACTGACAACAATTAGCTTTATTTTCTATAATGCCGGCCTGTGCAGTTGTCCTGTGTGAAAATCGCAGTGATTCGACAAATTTCCATAACAAGGGTATAACATTTCCCAGATAAATACTGAAAATACAATATTTCTTCAATAAAACAACATGATTAACGAAATATTCCGAGGAAGTAATGCTATTGAGTCGCATCCAGATTCCGTCACTCTCATACTCATTAGGGTTACCTACTAGCGAGAGAGACAGGAAATAAATTTAATATCCATGACGCTGTGTGTGCTGTGTGCATGCTGTATGAAACAATGTGCGCCTCATGCGCACGTATACAGCCACGTAACTGCTTTGCCTGTGTTTACCAATACGAGAGTAGGGATAAATGTGTAAGTGGTTATTATGTGTGCGTGTTCGTTGTGTTTATTTAATGATACGTTGTGTGCGTGAATTCAGCTTGCGACAATCGGTTTGCATACAAAATAGGCTGAGCGCCCTATCTCCTATGTTGAGATATCAGTGTGTAAAATTATATTAAACGACCGATTTTTAGACCAATAAAGTTGGAGGTTGTTTTTTTTATAAGTTTTGTGTGCAATAAAGAAATATGAAATGAAAATGTTATAAACAAGCATTTCGAATTTGGGAACACTTTTATGCAGAAAAAAAAAACTAACAGTGAGGAATGTTAAATGAAATGGCTTGTTGTGAGGATTTTAAAATATATGTTTGTAATAATTTAAAAATATTTAGTTAAAAGGTAATTTAAGTGTAATAATTTAAATATAAAAAAATACCATTCCCTCTTATCTCAGATCATATCTTACAATTTTGAAAAAAAAAACGTTTAGTTATTTACTGAGAGATTATTTTGCAGCAGAAGAGGCAGCAACACCGTAGACTCACTGCAATAGCAGAAGAGCTATTTAATATCCGGATGTCAAAAGAGTTCTCTACAGCAGATTCTATTTCAATTTTCGAGACATCGAGATGAATTTTCAAATACTTATTAGGATTTATAAGGTTATTTCTAACTTTGCAAATTTCTAGAATGTCTACAAGTCTCCTAGAAGATAATTTATTACCGCGAGTAAGACGAAACAAAAGTAACAGAAAATTGCGGGACATTTTAATTTAGCGTGTAAGTGATTTATGTTTTCTGTTTTAGTTTCATGTTTTGGATCCTTCGAATAAATTATGTAAGTAATCTTTGAACTACGAAAATGGAAAAAAATACATTTTTTTTGAGATGAGACTTAGCTAGATTGATAGTTCGCCTCCAAGCGATAGTCGAAGCGGCAAGGATTTAGTTGTACGGACACTTCCGAAAAATTCCTCTGCCTCTGAAATTTGGCATCTAATGAAGTCAAGATCCAACAAAATTTGCAACGAGAAGTTAGGTATTTTAACCTAAACAGGAAAATCGCTTATTTCTCTCAGTAAATATTTCCTCAGTCTAAAATATTTTCTGTATCACTTCTTGGCACCTGATCGTCACGCTACCTCGTAGCTCATGGGCCCCTACGAGGTCATTAGGTGCTGAGAAGCCTGAACATTTGGTAGCTAGAGCGTGGCTTCCTGAGATTTGCAGCCGTCAAGGGCTCCAGGAAGGCACGATTTGGGACTATCAATCTTTAGGTATAGGCGGTTAGGTAACTTGGTTGTTGTTCCTATATCCACATAGATTGGTAGTATTGTAAGCTATAGGTCTATTGCTGGTAGTAGACAGACAGACATTGAATTGAAATTTGCATTGAATTACCAGTTAGTCAATCTATTAGTGGTCTAGTAATGCTATTGAATGAATGTTTTGGTTAACATAGGTAGTTACATCTATTGATAGCAGGCTATTACATTGTTTTCAGTTTATAGCAATTTATAACTTGAACTAATATTGACTATCTGTGTGTGTTATAATGATAAAGGGAAACTAAATTGTTATTTACAGAATTTATATAGATATAAAACTCGGTTCCTATTGTTTAAGGAAAACAACATTGTTTAAGTTATGGTTTAGGGTTCCCTCGTTTGGGTTGTAGTCTGGAGGGTCCAATAAAATTGAGTTACTGCAAATTGTGAGTAAGTATCGTTCCGATCATGTCGTTATCTGAAATCCAGAAGGGTGTTTCTAAGGAGCTCAGATGGTTTTCCTCCGCACACGGTCTGATAGACCGTTTAGATAGGCATGATGTGGTATTGGAGCGGTCTATGGACGTTAAGGAACGTTACAATAGGGTGCTCGAATTGTCCGCGCAGGCGGAATCAGTTGATGGCTGCGCACCTGACAGGCTGTCACGGTTGATAGGGGATGTCGACCAATGTATGGAGATGGCCCTGCTATCACGCAGAAGGCTGCGGACATACGTAGACAGCGCGAGTCCAGCCATGATGGTGATATTTAAGCACCTCTGCCGCATCAGGGATCGGGGTCCAGGTTACCTGCCATAACTATGCCTACCTTTGACGGCGTGTGCGGTGAATGGATGAGCTTCATCAATCTGTTCGACAGTTTCGATCGGACATTACCAAGTCTGTCAAGATGGCTCAGCTGGTGGCAGCATTGAGGGGTGAGCCTAGGGAGCTGGTCGCTCATTTGACAGTTACGGAGGGTAACTATGAGACGGCCAGGCAATTGTTGGTCAGACGATACCACAACAAACGGAGGTTGGCCGATGCCCAACTGAACCGTTTGTTTAGCATCCCGGTTGTGAACAAGGTCGGGGCCATACAGACGGAGGTTTTGAACCCATTGTTGTCCGTCACCAAGGCTCTAGAGAATCTTGGACTTCCGGTTGGTGAATGGTCGTACCTACTGTTGTATATTGTACTTTCCCGCCTACCCGCTGACGTGCAGACTCGTTTCGAACAGTCTCACGGGAGGTCGGCCGAGGACCTGCCCGCCTTCTCCGACTTGGTCGGATTTGTGGAAGAGGAGGCTCGACGGGCAGAGAATTTGGGGTTGACGGTCACCCATCCTTCGGAGCTACAGAGAGCTGCCGGGAGCGCTGTGAGTAGGGGCCCTCCGACGAGGAAGGACCGCACCAACCGGCAGTCGTATGGGACTGTGAGTGAATTGACCCCACATGGTGAGACCTGCCCATGTTGTAGGCAGATTGGCCATGCTGTGGCCAATTGCAATAAGTTCGGGGAACTTAGGGTTCAGGGACGGCGCCGGATGGCCAAGCAGCGGAGCTGATGTTTCCTGTGCCTCGGGCCACACATGGCTAGGGACTGCACGCGCACACAAATGTGCGGATATTGTGGTGGGGCCCACAACAATCTGTTGTGCATGAACCGGTCCGGCCAACAGCCACCACAGGGCCGTACCCAGGGTGACACGGCAAGGGGCCCTGAGAATTCGTTTGCGACTCGGAGCGCAACTCAGGGGCCAACGTCCCCTCGTGCACAGGGCAATACTAGGGTGCAGGGCCGCACTCAGGGTCATTGCATGGGGGGCCCTGAGTTTTCGGTTGCGACTCAGCATCCGACTCAGCGGGACATTGGGTGTGTTGAGCAGGCCGTAAAGGGCGGGTGGCATGGGACACCTTCGAGCTATGAGGGTGCGGTTCGGACGCCGCCTCAGTTGTCGCCCCGCTCGTCACCTAGTCCTCGTCGGTCAGATGTGATGTCCCCCCGCTCATGGAGTGGCCACGGTTGAATTCACGCCCACCCCCCTTTACGGGGCGTCGTAGGGTGGCAATGGAACCGGCGCGTGGGCCATTTGTACAATGGGACCCTCTGGCGTATAGCTGCATACCTGATCGGTTACAGGCAGAGTGGGGCCCCGGGGGCCCTCGCTAGGAATTTGCGGCCCAACAATTTGTTGCCCCCCAACCGGAGACGGTGGTGTTACCGATCGCCTCTGTGCTTGTTTGGGATTTGGCGGGCAACCCAAGATACGTTCGCGCCCTATTAGATTCTGGAGCTCAGGGCTGCATTGTATCGAATGATTTAGCAAAATGGTTGGGCCTCAAGGTAAATAGGTATAATAAATCAATACGGGGCGTGGGGAATGTTACGGTTACGAATGTAGTTGGTCAATCGGTGATCACGTTGGATCCTTCGAATAAATTATGTAAGTAATCTTTGAACTACGAAAATGGTAAAAAATATTTTTTTTTTGAGATGAGACTTAGCTAGATTGATAGTTCGCCTATAAGCGATAGTCGAAGCGGCAAGGATTTAGTTGTACGGACACTTCCGAAAAATTCCTCTGCCTCTGAAATTTGGCATCTAATGAAGTCAAGATCCAACAAAATTTGCAACGAGAAGTTAGGTATTTTAACCTAAACAGGAAAATCGCTTATTTCTCTCAGTAAATATTTCCTTAGTCTAAAATATTTTCTGTATCTACGTTTATACTTTTTAGTACAGGTAAGTTTAAGTATCCAACATTTTTTCGATTTCAGAGATACCTTAAATGAACTTTTTAATATTTTTCACTCTAACGTCAACTGAAAAATTGCTCTGTTCATTTTTATTAATATGTTTTTAAATCCTAAATAGATAGACATATTTTCCATTTTATTTTTTTATTATTTTTGCTTAAATACTCGTTGTATAAAATTGATCCGTCCATTTTTATACCTTTATTAGTTACGAGTCGCTGTATTTTAATAGATAATCCAACAACTTTCCAACGTTCATATACTTTTTAGGATAGCATTATTTTAGAAAAATGTTTCAATAAATGTGTTACGCGGCTGCCGGGTGGAACAAAGTTCTACACCGAATGAATAGAGGCGCTCATCTTTTTTTTTGTTGCTGAGAAAGTGTTACGCCTATTTAATTTTTGCAGTTTATATGTTTATAATAACAATTAATAGCTAATTATCGTCTAAACTTAGAAAAATAAGATTTGGTTGATGAGTACGGTACCTCTAGGTTTTTTCCCATATAATATTGTTTTATAAGGTTTTGTTGCTTTATTAAAAGCTTTTATTTAGTTTATCCTGTCCTAGGCTCTCTCTGTATCAAATCTTATAAATTAAATTTTACCCACTTCCCGTTTTCCGATTGAGCTGATTATTTATTGATTATTATATTATGCATTAATTATACTTACTACATTATAAATGAAAGGGGCGAAGTTTTTTTTAAGCCAAATGATTCCAGCGCGGTTTGCTCTTGTGATTTTTCAGATAGTGGTACTTTACAAAGAAAGTCTACCAGAAACAATTTTTTTTATCATCTGTCGGAAAACCCGTAGCAACTTTCTTTATTCAAAATAAACAAAAATAATATTTAGTTGTAGAATTCCAAGCCTACTCCACAGACGCCTCTGTTCCACTGTAATCAACTTTCGACAAGCCACGCAGCGTAAACTGAATTGGACTTAATGCATTTGACTTAAGGTCGCTGTGCGCTGCACCGCCTTTAAATATAATATATTTGCTATTATATCTGAAAATTCAAAAATCCACTTGATGTAGGTGTCTTTTCTTGCGAATCACATAATTCAATAATATATATGTCGCAGTTGGTTGGTTAAATCAGACACTTAACTAACACCCTAGATCGTTAATTAAAGACCGACGTTTAACCAAGTCACTTTGATTTAAATAAAGCATAAAGTTATTTTGATTTAAATAAAGCATCGTCGAAAACGTTTTACAATCTGTCTTTCCGAATGCCGGCGTGTTGGTTAAATAATGTAAAACAAGATGGCGTCACGATAACAGCTGATTACTTTCAGAGACTATCTTTTCATTAGCGATTTGCATAGCTTATAACAGGGCAAAACATTGCGGTAGCTTAGGTGAAGGGTAAAGGGGGTGAGCGAAGCGAAGCCCCCTTTATCCTTCGTGTCAGGTTGACCAAATGTTAATTGTTATGTAATGTTCAATAAGAACAACAAAAAATACTTAAAACATAAACTTAAGTACACATAAATTATTTTTATTTTTATTAATTGTATATATATTGTATATGTCTCGTTGCCTAGGAACGTTTAGACAACTCGTTAAACGTTTCGTTCATTCAATTGTCTGACGGAATTTTTGAACTTGTTTGACTGGTGTGACTGAAATGCACATAAGGCATTTTCATATTTTCTACAAAGTGACGTCACTTATCGTGATATTTAAGTAATATCTCAAAGTCTCTTAATATTATTCAACCAACAAGCGACCCAACCAAACAATGTGCGGTTGACTGAGTCATTACTAGATCCCAAATTTGCGGCTCAAGCTAGTGCAGGTAGAATTTGAGTAGAACGCAAACAATTCAGAAAGTTACGAGTATGTTAATACTTGTAACTTTCTGAAGTCAGACGGAAAAAGTACCTACGTAATATCGTATTAAATCAAATAATGTTCCTGAACCATAAATTAAAAACTTTAAACTCAACCCAGAAGAACGATTACGACGAAAGCTTATTATACGTCGCCAGATACAGAACTGAAACAAATTCATATATTAATCAGCTAACATCTAAAAAAACAAAGAGGAAGCTAGACGTACACCCGCGATAGCCACGACAAAATAAACTAATTAGAGGACTACGAGAATAAAAAGATTAAAAAACAATTCTGCACTCCAAAATCCGAAGCCTACCTAATCATATTATCCTTTATTTTGGCCTTATGCTGAATAGTTGGTCGACTGAATGCCCACCTCCTAATCTCATACCAATAGGTGGCGTGCCCCTTCATACATGTTTTTGCACCACCTGGAACACAATCCAAGTTAGTTTTGCCGGGTGAGGTAACCTGTGTCTCTTGGAAGCACCAGTGCTTATCCCAGACACGGGCTATTTTGGACCGAATCTAAGCTCAGACTTATACCGATTTATCGGTGCCAAGAGAAACTCAGGCTGGGATCGGTACCATTCAGTCATTTTTTCGATAGAAATAGAGTTTTAGCATAGCGACTAGAGATTGACACAATAAAGACAAAAGACGAAGGCAACCGCAATATTTGAAAAAGAAAACCGAGTTTATAGGCGGCTATGGGAAGGACGAAGGAGATAATGATAAATATGATTCATGCCATGAAGAAACATCATCTTGAAAACAGCTGACAGTTCTCAGGAAAACCAAGCAGAACATTAGTCAGAAAATGGATTCAAGGATACTGAAAAAAAGAAGGATGGCTAGAATTCGAAGAAAATAACTGCTGCTCTTCAAATCCCACATTATCCCCATTCCACATATCCTATATTGGCTTTAGGCTGACTATTCATTCGATTGAAATCACCCTCCTCTCCTTCCTGACGAGCAGGTCACACCTCTTCCTTTCAAAATATGTGCCCTCTGGTATGCTGGCCGAAAGACCGGAACAGGTTTAAAACCCTGGCTGACGAAGCACATTCACTCATTCGTTAATTCGGTTTATCGGACTATAAAAAGGCTTCTATCATGAGATGCAATTCAGAAAAGCGACGTCCATGTACTCAACTTGATCGTATTTTTTTTTCTATAATGTTTTTATGACCTATACCTAGTTCCGATTTTATTTTTATTATTCCTTCGCTTATCGATCAATGAGCGCAGCGCCGCGCAATGCTGCGCGAGCGCCCCGCTCCCATCTCCAGACCTCCAGACCCACGACCAGTCCTTGCTAAGCCACGCTTGATTGAGTTTGAAAATTCTTTGGTATGAAGCCGAATTACGATTAGATTATTGGAAAATCTATTAATACAGCGACACTTAACTAAAAAATATATAAAAATGAACGGAGTTATTTTTCACACTAAGTATTAAAGAAAAAATTCAAAAAATGTTTAAAATGCACTCCCGGTAATCTGCATAGGAGGGTGGGCGCACCGTCGTTTTGGGGTTCATTACGGGTGCTTTAGACAGGGTCAGTATTCTGGTACTTATTTCTAGAATTTCGCTTACAGCATTCCTCTTTAAATTAAAGGCATTTGTACTAGGACTATAAGTACTAACATTAGGTGTGTATTTTTAACTATGATTATTTGATACAGGCTGGGCTGGACAATTTTATCACCCCACTATGCCTAAAGGCAGATAATACAGTTGTAAAGATTGTGAAAGTAAAATAGGCTATGTAAATTTAGTGAAAATCAATAGTTTGGATTTAGGACAAAAGTTATTGGCGCGGCTAATTTCATGCTCCTAGGTAACTAGTTGCATTTATAATTCTGTATTATACCTTCGTTCCTATCTTAATTTATGTACATTTCCTTTCCAAGAAATAAATGATATTTGATTTGATGTTATCTTTCTTTTGCAGACGCCTATTGTGGCTGACTTTTATAGACCGTGATGATTTGATCACTGCATAAGATATTTATAAAGGGCTATTATTTAATCGCACATCAAAAATACTGATTTACGCAGCAAAAAAGGATCAACTAAACACTTTTTAGGTTTTAAATATTTAATGAGTACTTAGGTTTATGTTTGAAGTATTTTTTGTTGTTCTTACATGTTGAACCTAACACGAAGGATAATGGGGGATTTCAGCGCTAAGCGACAATCCCAGCCGCTAGGAACTTAGGAGCAAGAATTATCATTTCAACGGGGGCCTCGTTTACTTACTTATTTCATGTATACTATGTCGAGACTGCAGACGTAAATAAATAAATATAGACTCCCGAATATTAAATAAGAAGAAACTCCACAACGATGGCTCAGAAATAAATACTCATATACAATTATTGCTCTTTTAATACTAGCGAGGGGTTATAAGCAATGAATATGCAGGAATCTCATTACGAAAACGTTGATACATTCAGTGATATTAAAATCAACTCGACTAAATGTATTTTGGTATAACTCGGTCTATAAAATCACAAATATAAAAATAAGTTACAGATATAAATCGCGGCTACATTTTCCTTCTTGACAATTACATCCCCATTGTAGGATACATTAGGTCATATCATACCTGTACCATGAAATAGATTATCTGGTTAAAGCAATTTAAATAAAATATCTAAAACAGGTGCAAAGCCGGCTATCAGATATATTAACAAAATGGCGGGGTTATACATCAATCCGTCGACACACAAGGAACATTCCAGAATTTCGAGATAATATTACGTATTTACATCCGGCGAGGTGCACTTGCGTCGAATAGGCTGTTTTAATTTGGGACGTATTTAAACAAGTCACCTAGCACTGAAATACTGGACTTGGCAACTAAACAACCTTAATTCGTTGGTTGGTATTCGTAGTTTGATGGAACAATGGTATTTTTAGTTATTACAATGTAATAACTAAAAATACCATTGTTATTTTTAGTTATTACAATGTAATAACTAAAAATACCATTGTTCCATGTCATGTCATGTCTATCTAATACGAATGACTCTTCGCTTCGCTCACCACTTTAGCCTTCGTCTATCTATACCTACTAGTTCGGCCAGACAGTTTTTTATTCATCGGCCACATCACAAACATATCCAGTAAGCGTTGGCTAAACCCCTTTTCAGTAATTGGTTAAGCTATTGCAGTCATTCGTTCTTCCATTTCAGTAATAAGTTCGCCCATTTCAGTAATTCCGCAGTACGCTTATTATTTTTATTGTCTTCTAGTCTGAATCAGGCCCTGGTGGAAGGTAGAACACTTATGTTATATATTTTTCATCTTACAGTTTCGGTGCCGGAGCTATTGGTTCGATACACGCGACGGCAGAGCTGGTCGATGAAGCAGGCAATACTTCCTCATACATTGATCAGTAGGTTGTTAGGAGGGCGACCCGCTTGGACCAGTTATTTTCAGTTTGGCATCCATCCGGTCATAACCAGTCTTAATTCCAAATATAACGTTTGTTAGCTTGACCACAGGACCTTGGAAGATGATGCAAAACCTTAAGGACTTAAAAATAGAAATAAATGTATATATTTGTAAATTTTCGATAATCCTTAACAGTTTCATATAGGTATTCTCCTAATTCGTTTTTTATTTGTTATTATTTCCGTATTATTTCCATTATTATTCCGTATTCATATTATAATTTCAGAAGGGAGACGTTTAACGTTTCACAGTCTCTTTGTCCTTGTCATTTAAGAACAATTGTGTGACAAAGAAAGCTCTTCACTAGCTGGCATAATTCTCAGGTGGTTAGCATACTTATCAAACATACTCATCTCGATCAAATTTGAATCTGAATACGTCAATTTAGACACGTCACTGACTCTCAGGAATACTAAGGAACATAAAACTGACTATATCTCAAAAAATCTGCAACATTGAAACGGAGGTCATGTAAGGCGTATTCGTTGCATACATCTGAGGGCAATCTACTTCCAGTGTCAGTGTCATATTCCATTTTCGAGACACTCCATATTACGACGTCTAAACTTGTTTCTCATATCGCTTGCAAAACTTTGCAGCGCCGTAAAACATTTTAATATCGAAATACGATCTTCAAAGTGAGTATTACGAGTATGCCTCTACTTATGTGCATTATACATATATATTATTATATTTATACCCGCGTAGGATAAATACAGGAGGTGACAAAAATGTCCTAATATCTTGACGACCAGAATAGCCGAGTCGGCAGTGACCCTACGAAGCCAAGGGTCCCGGGTTCGAGTCCCAGGGTGGGGCAAACATTTTTTTTGATGAGAAGATGTTTGTAGCCTAGTCATGGTTGTTTATCTATCTAAATACAACATTTATCTATGTAAGTATGTGTATCGTTGACTAGTACCCAAGATACAAGGAATCCTAGTTTGGGGCTAGATCATGTGTGTAAATTGTGACCAAGGTATTATCTTAGAGATTAATTGCTTTTATTTTAATTTTAAAGTATGAAATTACATTTACGACTTTAACATCACATAATATTTCTTAAAGTATTAAATGAAATAATAGTACATTATGGTAAAAGCGAGCTAAGTTGGTTATTATATAACTCACGCGGTTTATGCGGTAGGAGAGTCGAGTGTGTATGATCTATGCACATGAGTTTCAAACGACGTTTTTCAAATATCTGTTAGGAATAAAACAGACATGTATTGACAATACAACGAAAATAAATACTTAATCAAATGTGATAAAATCCACGCCTTAACCGAATGGGGTGGAATCTTGGTAGGGTTGTTTTTCATTGGAATGTCACAAAGCAGTACTGACCTTGACGCCGTGGACCGGCATTCGAAAGCTCAATTCGAGGCAGGAATACGCGATGAGGAACACCAGGGTGGGGGGTCATGGGAATCGAATCTTACTCGCGTCGCAGGCCGCTGCTGTTTCCGTCGTGATGCCGCCGACTACAAGGGTCGCTATCCGAACGCGACGAATTGGTGACCGAACCACTTCAACCTTTCACAACATGAAGCACTCACTACGATGACGTGAAATCCACTTATTTCTTGACGATTATTACAATTAACATTCCGACCAGGCCCCGATACCTCCTGTGGTAGACGATTTTTTACGATATTATTATAATTAACATTCCGCCAAGGCCCGAATACCTGACGCCGACAAATTTTCCATGTGCAAAAGTAACCTCTAGCTAGCCATATTTTTTCTATGAAAGTGACAGCTAGTTAGTGATGTCCCGATCACTCGCGGTCGATCCGCGCAACGAAAACCGGTGCGTTCCGAAGCATAAATATTAAACAGTCACCCGCCCGGACAGGCCCAAACCTGTCCCTAATCAATAGGAAGGCGAAAAAGTGTTGCGACCGCTCTCTTGAGGACCGAGTCCCCCACCTTGACTTCTGCTGATCGAGGCGTGCCATCCCGACCCGGGTACGATTTGACGGTCCGTCCTCGTCTCCATCTCAATGATGGCAGGTTCGCATCCTTAATCAGCACCAAATCACCGACTTGAGGGGGGCTCGTCCGGTCAATCCACTTAAGGCGCTACTGCAAGATGTGCAAGTACTCAAGACTTAAGTTAACATCACCGAATGGGTATTCTGGCAGGGCGTTAAGGGGCTGACCTATCAGGAAGTGACCCGGCGTCAACGCTTCGCAACGAAAACCGGTGCGTTCCGAAGCATAAATATTAAACAGTCACCCGCCCGGACAGGCCCGAACCTGTCCCTAATCAATAGGAAGGCGAAAAAGTGTTGCGACCGCTCTCTTGAGGACTGAGTCCCCCACCTTGACTTCTGCTGATCGAGGCGTGCCATCCCGACCCGGGTACAATTTGACGGTCCGTCCTCGTCTCCATCTCAATGATGGCAGGTTCGCATCCTTAATCAGCACCAAATCACCGACTTGAGGGGGGCTCGTCCGGTCAATCCACTTAAGGCGCTACTGCAAGATGTGCAAGTACTCAAGACTTAAGTTAACATCACCGAATGGGTATTCTGGCAGGGCGTTAAGGGGCTGACCTATCAGGAAGTGACCCGGCGTCAACGCTTCCAAATCATTTGGATCCGAACTGAGCGGGCACAACGGACGCGAGTTCATTGTCATTTCAATTTTACAGAACAGCGTCGCAAGCTCTTTAAAGCGTAGAGAGGTCTCACCGATGATCCTCGTCAGGTGCGACTTAGCCGATTTAACCGCAGCCTCAAAAATTCCTCCCCAATGAGGACATCCCGGCGGACTGAAAACCCATTCAATCCCTCGTCGAGAGCAAGCCGTACCGATGGCGTCCTGGTTACCGTTCAGGAATTGAGTGACCTCCTGCAGATATCGCCTGGCTCCGACAAAATTTGTGACGTTGTCCGAACGGATTAATGTCGGGAGGCCCCTTCGTGAGACGAACCGATCCAGACATGCGATAAATGCCTCCGTAGTGAGGTCACTGAACACCTCCAAGTGGACTGCCTTCGTGGCTAAGCACACGAAGATGCACAGGTATGCCTTCACTAATCTGGCGTTCCGGAGCTGTGAAGACTTGACCATGAATGGTCCCGCGAAATCCGTTCCGACACCCGCAAAGGGCCGGATTTCGTTAACCCTATCCGAGGGAAAATCGCCCATCTGGGGCTGCATCGTAGCCGCCTTGGCCCGATAACAAGGCAGGCACCGAAATACGACGCTACGCACTAAGCGTCTTCCCGATAGAATCCAGAACTCGCGCTGGAGAAACGCCATCAAGGCGTGGCATCCGACATGCCCATTCCGAATGTATCGATCCTGTATCAACAGTTCGACCAACTTCCCTTTCCTAGGGAGTAACAACGGGTGGCGAGCCGCATAAGGCAGGTTGGCATTCCGCAGCCGACCTCCTACCCTCAGCAATCCTTGAGGGTCAATGAACGGGTTGAGCCGAGCCACAGCTCCCTTCAGTTGGACGCGTCCGCGTCTCAGAATGTCCAGTTCGGACTTAAAGTGCACCGTCCGTACCAATGCGAACAACGCATGGTTCCGTTCCCGTGGTGTCAGGACCTGTATCCGCACTCGTTGCGCCTCAGAATTCCGACAATTCCGCGCAAATCGGCAGATCCAGGCGGTCACATTGACCAGCTTGTCGAGCGAGCTGTACCGTTCCAGCAGGCTGTACCCCTCTTCCGGCTCTGGTTGCGTCGTGCAGACACCGACTGTCAAGGCGCCGTTCGCCGAGGAAACGCGTGGACTCACTGGCCAATCCGATTCGGCTTGAGTCAACCATTTTAGACCCCACCACAAGGGATGTCCAACTAACTCCGGAGCGTGACACCCACGAAACGCACAATCTGCGGGGTTCATTTCCCCTGGAACATGTCTCCAGTTTAAGGGAACCTCTGAATTCAAAATCTGCGAAATCCGATTCACCACAAAAATCTACAGCTTGTCAACTGAAGCCTTCAGCCAGCATAACACGATCTGGCTGTCCGTCCAAGCGTAGACCGTATCTTCTAACGCTATTGACCCACGAAGAACCGTCATCGTGTGGTTGACCAGACGAGTCAGGAGAGCCGCTCCTGAAAGCTCTTATTTGGGAATGGTCAGGCGAGTGCGCAACGGCGCAACCTTGCTCTTGGCCATGATCAACCGCACATCAACCTCCCTCGAGGAGTCGACCGTACGCAGATACACCGCAGCTCCGTAGCCCTTCTCCGAGGCATCGCAAAACCCATGCAGGGTGGCGGTGTATCGTTTGGTGGGGACCTACCTCCGTGGCAGTGAAATCCGATTGATGCCAGGGAGGGTCGAAAAGAACGATTCCCACTCTGAGCTCAATGACCCGCCGATCGGGTCGTCCCATTTCAGCTCAGCAGACCACAATTGCTGCATAAAACACTTGAGCTGAAATGTTACCGGGGTGATCCGTTTGGATCAAATGTCCTAGCCACCGTTGAAAGGACGTTCCGTTTCGTCCAGACCTTCGGGGAGTCCAACTCGACCCGATACGAAAACATGTCTGACACCGGCTGGTATTGGACGCCTAATACCGACAACATATTCGGATTTTCCAAATTTTCGAAAATGTGGGGATCCTGCTGGTAGTCATCCGGAAGACCAGACAGTAACTGTGGAGAGTTCGACATCCATTTCCGGAGCTCGTAACCTCCACCCCGTAAGAGCTCAACTAGCTCATCCCGTCTAGCGAGCGCCTCCTCTACGGAATCTGCACCGGTACAGATATCGTCCACGTAGAGATCCTGCTCCAGGATCGCTGCTCCTCTAGGGAAATTTAACCGTTCTCGATCCGCTAACTCCCGTAGAGTGCGAATCGCCAAATAAGGACTAGACCGTAGCCCGTACGTGTTGGTGTTCAGCTCGTACACCTTGATGGGCTGATCTGGGCTCTCTCGCCACAGTATCAGCTGATACCGTCTATCGTCAGGGTGAATGACCGTCTGCCTAAACATCATCCGGATGTCAGCTACAAACACAACATTGTGTCGACGGAACCGTGTGATAACATCCGCGATGTCATGGTTCAACTTGCCCTGAATGCAAACACTGGTTCAGGTTCATGCCGTTAGATGTTGATGCCGCTCCATCGAACACTACCCGTATTTTGCCCTCCGGGGTCCTCAAGACCGCGTGATGAGGCAGGAAGCAGTGGTCTTCACGCTTCCAGTCGATACCCGAAACCGACATGTGGCCGAGAGACTCGCATACCCGCATGAAGTCGACGTACTTCTGCCGGAAAATCCCGTCACGCTGCATGCGTCGTTCCGTCGACAGAAGCCGCGTCTCGGCTGCATGGTGTGAACTGCCCAGCGGTGGGCGATCACTCCGGAATGGAAGACGTGTGATAAATCGACCTGACCGAAGGCGACCAGTATTGTTCCGATAAAACTGTTCACACTCTTCTTCAACCGGGTCCAACCGGCGGACCGTAGGTGGTTCCTCCACCTCCCAAAACTTCTGTATCACCTCCGAGAGTACAGAACCGAATAAGGGACTACTATTCGCTATGCGTGGGGCAGCCGGCATGACCGGACCCATTACCGCATGGCCCAGTCTGGTGTTGACCGAAACCAGACCAGTCGCCTGCAACACGTGGACACCTGGCACTAACAGGTATCCCAAGGCATCAACACCCAATAAAATGTCTACTGGGCCCGGAAAATCAAACGGGTCAGCCAGTGACAACCCAGCGACCAACTGTCGCACCGAGGGCGACAACCGTACGTGAGGGTGTGAGCCCATCACATAAGGCATGACTAATGCCGTGACCGTCAGATTCACCGATGAATCCACCCGTGACGAGAGAGTAATCCGACATGCTCCCTTAACGGAACCGACTTTCGTGTTCCCAATTCCCCGAATGGAATGTGGATACTCCCTTACCGAAATGCCCAACCGTCTTACAAGGTTGCACGAGACTAAGCACCCCTGGGCCCCCGAGTCCAATAGTGCTCGTGCCACACATGATTTGCCGTCCGAACTCCACGCTATCACAGAGGCGGTGGGGAGCATGACCGTCTGTGGAGTGGCGGCACCCTGTAAGTGGGCGGCGTGTCCCTAGCGGGAACCTCCGCGGGATCCGAACCCGCTCAGACCTCCGTCGGCCTTGGAGTAACTCGGCTGCTGATATGCAACCGGCATATCAGACCGTATGTGCATCAAGGGGTCCCAACCCGTATAATAGGCCCCTCGCTGTCCCGGTATCCGATCATACCGGACGGTGTACGGTGTGCCCGGTGCGCACCGTGTATGAATGGGGGAGAGCGGATCCAACCTGAGGCGCTCTAGGAATGGGGGCGACATCCGACTGTTCGCCTCCCTGTTCGCCTCCCAGAGCGACGGGCAGGGTAACGCAGAAGGTGGTGGGCTCCCAGCCTTCGCGCTACTCATAGGTGCCATCTGACACCCGCCCGTAACACGCGGTGAGCCAGCGGCCCGAAGTCCTCGCTGACCGTGGACAGCGGCGACCGAACCCCGGCTATCCTGCATGTTACCCCCCGCGCTGCCGCTTTCCCCTCGGGGGGGGGGTCCCGTCCGCAGGTACCCCAGTCACCCCATTGGTGACTCCCGTTGCCCGGAGGGGGACTGGCTCCGGCCCTGGTTGGGCCCTGTGGCCGACCAACCTGAGTCCGGCCCTGGTGACCGTCCGAAGGGCCTGACCGATTCAGGCACAACACTATGTGGTGCTTGCCACCACAGCACTCACAGGACAACGCGCGCGAGCACTCGCTCAGCGTGTGCGGCCCCAAACAACCGAAACACAATCGGTGGCGGAAGACTATCTTCCTGCGGGCAGCTACCCCGAGCGCCTTAAATTTGGCGCAACTGGTCACTTCATGACCGGCACTGTCGCAGTGCACACAGCTGTCACCCGACGGCGCGGCATTCAAAACGCCAAATTGTTTCGACCTCCCACCCCCCCGCGGGGGCGGGGGGCGCGGCCCCTCCCGCATCCGCGCGGGTTGGTGCTGCACACTGGCCTCCGTGTCCAGTGTGTCACATCGCCTGCATTCACCCTCCGAAAAATCCGTCAATGGGACAAGTGTGGGCAGTTCCGTGCTACTGCCCCCATGCAGCTGTTCAAACCGACTTTGAACAGCTGCAGGCAACCGTGACAAAACCATATATAAAATAATGTATGACCATTGGTCTACCGGAAGACCAAGGTTCTGGAGGGCCTTAGTGGCCACCAGCATATGGTTGAGCACCTGTACTCGGATGTCAACATCCCGTGTTACTCTGGGGATGCTAAACAGCTTCCCCAGCTGCGCATCAACCAACCGCCGTTTGTGTTGGTAGCGGGCCAACAATATGGACCTTGCTATCTCGTAATTGCCCGCCGTGACCGTTAGGTGACCAACCAACTCCTTCGGTTCACCCCGCAGAGCCATCAATAGTTGGGCCAACTTGTAGGCGTTGTCCAGCTCGTCCCGACCGTGGACCAAACTATCAAATAAATTAATGAAGGCCGGCCACTCATCAATTGCCCCACTGAAGGCCGGAATCTCCAGGTGTGGCAGCCGTCCAACAACACCCTTCGGGGGTGGGTTTCCGTTACCCTCCCTACGGTCATTCCTTCGCGACCGCTTAATTTTCTCCGCGCGACGCTCGATGTCACCCAAGCATTCCTTCGCTTGGTCAGCATCCGCGCAGAGCTGTTTCACTGCAGCCACCGAGGCTTTATCAGTAAGCCCGAGAGCTTCAGCCTCCGCAGCCAGCCGACACACCTTCCCGACGCGTGTCATTGCGTGCTCCACACGCTTGAGCAGGACATCATCCATGTCCGGTCGCTCCACATACTTATGAGTATGGGCGAGCCATCTCATTTCCTCCCGGACACCATGCCGCAGTACCGTCAAGGGTGAAGGTGCCATTTTGACCGATTTAATAGATTCCGGTCCTATACTTCACTACCGAACTAAGTATATCCAGAGACCAGCACTTGCCCGTCAGCGCTGGGCACAGAAATTAAAACTAAGTTGTCAAAACTAAGGCAACCACTAAAACAATTAAATCCTAAAAAATATTTAATATGGTCGCCCTGTAGACATACACCTTATAACTATATACTCTAAATCAATTAGATAATGCCACCATAAAGCACAATACAAAATAACACACAAAAATGTATTATAAAAAAGCTATTTTTAATATAGTGTAGGTAGCCGTGAACCTTCTAGAAGTGGCCTTTCCGATATGACCTGCACTTCTACTGAGGTCAGCAAAATCAGCTTAATACCCCTTAAATAGCCTGACGCTGCTCTTTAAGACGCTGATTAAATAAATATGGGGTGCTGTTTTCATGTGTTTTTCAGGAAATACTGGGCAAATCGTAATTAATTTCTGGTATATGTAATTTGACTATATAATCTAGAGATTCTTAATTGGAAAACATGTTTGGATAAAATTTTCTCGATAGAAAATAAATACAAAGTCAACCCTTTTTTTATGGTTTTATCCTATTACACCGCAGTAGTAAGTGAATATGACTGTGTGATAATTGCAATGTATGAACAATTGTTATTTCTAACGATTTTCAATTTGAAAGTTAATTCCCTGAAGTTAGTTTATTTTTTATGATTTTTTTTTACGTTTTGGCGCTTACGTTGTTTCAGATTAGTCGCGAGTGCATTATTAGCATCCCGCTTTTTCTTATTCGCGAGTAATTATTGCATCTCACTTCCACTCGACAGCGCATTTTTATTCCATCATCGCCTTAAACCGAAATAACACTGCAATACTATTACAATTAACATTCCGACCAGGCCCCGATACCTCCTGTGGTAGACGATTTGTTACGATATTATTATAATTAACATTCCGCCAAGGACCCGACTGCAATACTATAGTCCGACCGAATGACTGTTCCTTATGCACACCGAGTAGTTTCCGACTACAATTTTATAATAATTGTTAACTAAATCGTCAATTATACGTTCACTGACCGAAAATGAACCTAAATTGTGGTATACCGACCACAAGACTCACTCACAAAATGATTGCTGACCAATATGAGGTACCCACCCTCTCCCAGCTACAATGTGGCAAAAAAACAACCCTACAACCGTCCGTGAATCGATTTCCTACTAGGAAACCGCGCCTCTGCTACCAAAATGATAAAATCCACGCCTTAACCGAATGGGGTGGAATCTTGGTAGGGTTGTTTTTCATTGGAATGTCACAAAGCAGTACTGACCTTGACGCCGTGGAACGGCATTCGAAAGCTCAATTCGAGGCAGGAATACGGGATGAGGAACACCAGGGTGGGGGGTCATGGGAATCGAATCTTACTCGCGTCGCAGGCCGCTGCTGTTTCCGTCGTGATGCCGCCGACTACAAGGGTCGCTATCCGAACGCGACGAATTCGTGACCGAACCACTTCAACCTTTCACAACACGAAGCACTCACTACGATGACGTGAAATCCACTTATTTCTTGACGATTATTACAATTAACATTCCGACCAGGCCCCGATACCTGTTGTAGACGATTTGTTACGATATTATTATAATTAACATTCCGCCAAGGCCCGAATACCTGACGCCGACAAATTTTCCATTTGCAAAAGTAACCTCTAGCTAGCCATATTTTTTCTATGCAAGTGACAGCTAGCTAGTGATGTCCCGATCACTCGCGGTCGATCCGCGCAACGAAAACCGGTGCGTTGCGAAGCATAAATATTAAACAAAATGTTTATGGAAAATGGCGACCTGGTTTTGTTTTTTCCGAGCGCTGCATTGATTAAAGGCACTGGCAGACCCGCTAAACAGCCTATTAAAATAGCGTTTTGAACACGCAAATTAAGGTTATTTTATTTATTTGTAGAAAAAACAATGACAGGTGACATAACACAAAAAATGGACTTACAACATAATATAAAATCTGACATCTTACACATTTCTCACTAGGACATAATACAAGACCATTTTTTTGTATTTTTAATTTTGTTTACACAATTCAAGATCGAAGTTAAAGTTTAGGGAAGGATATAGAATTAGGGATAGCTTATAGATGAGATAAAGTGCAGATGATACACAAGACAAGGTTAATATGTAGCAAACAATATATATATGTAATTTGATGAATTAATGAAAAAAACTTGATGACTTCACTAAATAAAGTTAGTGCAAAACCTCTAAAAAGCCTATAAAAATAATGTTTGGACACGCAAATTAAGGTTAATATATAAAAAAAATATGATTTTAATGAAATAATGATAAAACTTGATGATTGATTTATTGTTATAAAATATTTCCTTATTCGAATGAATGAATGAATGAATGAAGAATGAATGAATGAATGAATGAATGAATGAATGAATGGTGCTTCTCCAGCCAGGGTTCTAAACCTGTTCCGGTCTTTCGGCCGGCATACCAGAGGGCACAAGTTTTGAGGGGGGGCGGAATGACCTGCTCTGTAGGAAGGGAAGGATAGTGAATTCAATCGACCGACTCTTCAGCCTGAAGCCAATATAGGATATGTGGAATGGGGAGGATGTGGGATTTGGAGAGCAGCTGTTGTTTTCTTCAAGTTCTTGTTTTCCTTCTATTTTCAGTTATTGTTAATAGTTGAGTTTCCTGAGTCGTGTTCGTTTGGGTTATCCGGTAAGTTCCCAGTTTCGCTTTTGCTGTCTGTTTCTGGGATACGGTATATTTGCCTCTAGGCCATCCTGACATCGTCCCTGTTGTGTGATGATTCCGTCCAGTAACTGTGTTTGATGTTTGATGTCATGCTTAAGGAAATCTTTCCAGGAGTATATAAGTCGGCCGGCTTTCTTCTTCCTTGCTTCGTATTTGAATGGAGCGTGTAGTAAGTGCTGTTGTGGGCGTCGCAGAATATGTATAGTAACATATCCGGTGGTTTTTGATTCGTTTGGATATCGTTTTGTCCTGTAGTCAGTCATGAATTTTGTGGTATCTTGGATAGCTTCTGGCGTTCTCAAACATGTCTCTGAGGATCAGGCGTTCATATACTGACTGTCAACTGTTTGCTTTAGTGAGGGTTGCCGCTTTTTGTCCGTATTTTATAAACAGTGCAGTGACTATTTTGTAAATCAGGCGCACTATATTTCAGTCTATGTTGGATTTCTTTATAAAATGCATTAGGGCCTTGGAATTGCATATGGCTTGCCGGCACCTCTTTTTTATTGGGTCCTATGTCCTGCCGTAATATATGTGCCGAGATATTTGATTTCGTTTACGGTTCGTATTGGAACTACGTCCAATTCACTGGTTGTTTATGGGGTCTCTTATAAGAATTTTCGTCTTTCTACTTTTAAGTTTGCCATGAGCAGTTCTCCGATGATATTTAATTATTCACTTTTAGCTACTCCGCGGCATAGCAGCGCTGCGTATAAACGCTCCTTCAGGCTGCGGGCGGTCCGACTCTGGAACGCACCTCTTTGCACTATAAGAGACAGTCCGACTCTTTTTTCTTTTAAGAAGCATATTAAAGAGCTCTACATGTCTCTTTCGTAAAAGTTATTGTATTTATTTTATTATATGTAAGGTATATGTATATATCGGTAATTATTTCGTATTTGCTATCTGTATTTTACAGATATTTTAATTTATTCCTAGGCATTTTAGTTATAGTAATTATCGTGCACTGCCTACCCTTTTATGATAGCAATTCCTGTAATGCCTTGTTTAGCTGGAAGAAATCTCTTTTCAGAGACAAGCTCGCCCTTGTACATGCATTTTCTTTTGATGTAACTTTTAAAATATTTGTGTGCAATATTGTGAAGGAGGTTTGTTCCTATAATTCCCTTTTTCCTGTATTTCTTTATAGCGTCTTGTCCGATGCGAGCATACAGATACCAGAGATAGTGTTTTGACATATGTATCATGTTTGTTTCCTGTATATAGGCTATGTGTATGTTTTTGTTAGTCAATTCCGCGTCAATGTTGAGTCTTTTAGTTATTTCGGCGCATCCTCTAACCTTCCAAGTAGCAATGCGCATACGCTCGCATGTGACTTGTGGTTTACATATGGGGCTGTTTCGTATCATCGTATATCCGGTGTTGTCTGGGATGTCTTCTGTTGATGTTATGGTTGACCCTGAGGAGGTCATGGGTGTTGCATTAAGTATCGGCGAAAGTATGGTGTTATCAGTTTGGTTATCGGTTGCTTGATCCGTGGGTAAATTTGGCGATTCAAGCAAGTAAACGCTGTCGTAATGGTGTCCTGTGACGTTGAGGTTGATAGATTTCACTGCATCCGCTGGATTCTTGGGCGTGAATGTGAGCGATGGTGTATTTTGCTGGTGGATTGTTGCGTTAAGTAGAAAGTATTCGGCAGCTGGTATTATAATCTCCTCTCCAGCCCAAGTACCGTAATTGCGTAGATTTTCAGTGGTGAGTTGTTAAGGATTTCAGGCTCAGTGATTGCGAGCTTTGTTCTGTTCATCGCCGTTTTCTTCTACATATTTAACTAGGTTCTTACGAATGTGAGTGTGGTTGCATGTTAATTGACATAGGTGATTAATTAAGTCAGCAATTGCGGTGAATAGGCAGTTACCATCTCAGCGTTGGTAAGGCTTCCATTAGGTTATGTTCTTGGGATGTTGTTGAAAGAAAGAACTTAGATATAGCGTGATTTATTTGAACTACCTTTGTCTACGATTAACAGATCGTACGGGTTGCGATTGTCAAAGTTTGTGCGTATCTTCGTGCGCCCTTATTCTCGGTAGAGAGCCGCTTAGAACAAAAAGTCTCCGATTTTATTGTTGTTATTGTTCATCAGCGGAAGTCTTTTGTTAATTGTCTGTTTTCTGGAAGATGGTGAAATGATCCTTTTATGATGTGCAATTGTTTGCTGTTTCTCGCTATTTCTCAGAATATGCAGTAATGTAGTAGACGGGCTTGCATTATTGTTTTATTTTTGTGGGCTTGTCGGACCGGATAAAGTTAGAAATGGTTATGTTTTGTTTTACTATTATTGGGTAGGTTCTTGCTTAGTTTTGTATTTAGGTATGATGGATCGCTACACTTATTACGTAGAACTCCGCGGCTGCTATGATAATTTCTTCACCGCCCCACGTGCCCTGTATGTGGAGATTTTTTATGTACTCAGTGAAAGCTTCTGCGTTTGGTGCGTCGATCGCATGTTTGATGCGTGGATAATTGCTGTTAGCTTCCACGTATCTAGCTAAGTCGCTTCTGATGTGGGTATGGTTGAATGTTGCTCCAAACAGATGGTTGATTTTGTCTGCAATTGCATGGAACAGGCAGTTTCCATCTCTGGGCATTGGTAGAGTTTAGATTGTGAGATATTACTACAGGAGAAAGCCTCGTGGTATTTTAGCTAATATGAATGTGTGTGTGTGGGTTGTTTCTAAGAGGTGTACGGCCGGTATGATGAGAGACGCTGTTTGGCTTTTTACGATCTATTTTTATTCTTATGTTTCCCGGTATTTCCAAGATGGGCTGACACCATAGAATGGGTGCCAGATGTGTGAGGGAACGTTGTGAGCCTTTTGTGCTTCGAAGCTTTTTCAATTGTTCCTAAATAGCAGTCAATTGTTTTGTCTAGTTTCTGGGAGTTTGGTGAGATGGCATTTTTATGGCCTGCACTTGTTTAGTTTATGTTTATTGTCGGGTTTAGTATATTTGCAGTTTAGCTACATAAAAATAATTCTAGGATTGTTAAGTTTTGGGTTGGCTTATTCACTGAGTTTCAGGGTTTAGTGGATGGTTATTGTTAATGACTGTTTTGAATGGTCTTTCGAAGATGAGGAGAAAATAAATCTCGAGGAGAATTATCTCGAATTTATTTTCAGGCAAAGCAATATAAGTATATGTAGCTATAATAATGTTTTATTAGTTGATTTTGATATTGCGTAGGTAGGGAATTGTTATATCCTGCCTATGACGCACCTATAAATGTGATTATGCCTTAGGCAATAGGGGCGACCGCGGCCGCGGTAAGTGGTGGTTTATTATTGTCAGGCGGCGAGTGGTGCTGAGAGAAATAAAGTTAGAGGTAGGTAATCACTATCAATGATGTCCTAATCGGAATGATCTCACCAGGTTGGTGTGTTTAGCGGCGGTGGTGGTGGAGGCAGTAGCGTTGAGGGTGTGTTGCGTAGGCGTCGCTCGCTGCCGGCCTGTCGCTGCGTGGCTCAGACGTGCACCTGGCCTAGAATAAATTCTAGGGCTTGCACAGATGGGATCTCTGGGCATTCATTACACTTGACCGCACTAGTATCATCACAATCACTGAAATGCGTGGTATTGCACAGATGGGGTGCCTAGATGGATCACGCACATTCCCCAGGTAACCCTTACAGTAACACGCGGTATAAGCCAGGCTCGTTTTCGGGCCTCCGGAGGCAGAACAAAAGGCGCGCGCCGGGGATGAAAACTATTGTTTGTTTAAATGCGTTTGGGAGATCTCGGGGGGACACGTCCGTTCGGTCCGGCAACACAAACGCCGTTATAAAATATTTCCTTATTCACAAAAATATTAATTGTTTGTAGGCAAACAAACTCTTAGCTGAGATAAAAAAGTAAAGAACATTATCATCTGTAAACCGGTTATGTAAAGTAAGATAAAAAAAATGCTAATAAAATTATTATTATTTATTAAGTGCACGACATTGGGTATGTTTCTCTAATTAATAAAATATATCTCGACCCCTGGGTCGAGATATATTTTATTAATTAGAGATTAATTGCACAGGTGCAACTGTGAACGAATGTCAAGCAGAAATATGTTCAGTACAACCTCCCTACTCCGCAAAAATGCTGTCGCTCGATACTCCAACCACCCTGCATAACGCCTATTGTTAGTTTAAAGTAAATATTTGAGATAAATTCTTTAATTCCAAGCTTTAAGCTTTAAGCTTTAAGCTTTGAGCTTTAAGCTCATAAACGTGATACCTTAGGTAAACATACCAATATTTTTTTGTAGCGTTGGCGTCGCGGTACGAGGCTCTTCCTTCCAAGCGGGAGGTCCCGGGTTCAAATCCGAGCTGGGGAGGAAGAAAAATAAATCGTGGTCATGGATGTTTACATAAATAAAGGTTTATCTGTGACGTCACTGTTTTTAGTTCCCATGAAACAGGGCTTCCTAGTGTGAGGCCAGAAGTAATGTATTTAAATGTTTATCGAAAGAAATCGAACAATAATGGTATTTACTCCGGATGCACAACGATTTACTAGTTCAAGGGACTGCTCAATGAACCAGAAAGACAAATCCTGTAATCTCCGCTTCACTGATCTTGATCAAACAATTTGGTTATAAAGACTTCGATCCAACAAAGGTCCATTTATTTAATCAAAATAAAAGATATAAGGGCGCTGCTTACGCATTCTTGTAATGCTCAAAATAATATTTTGGTAAAAGATAACGGACTAGTTCCTACACTTATTTCCTGGCTAAAATTAATAGAGCTCTGAAACCATACTCTTCTTTATGACTCTTCAGACTGTTTCATTATCGAAGTTTTGAAAACAAATCAGATTCCAGTCATAATCGTGAGCATAAATGTGCTTTTGTCACTCGGTACAGAAAAAGTCGTGATTCTATGTTGTAGTTGTTATTGCAAATAGGGAATAATTCTGATAAATATAGCCCCGTGGTTGACAGACGCCATCAAACGTTTAATAGCAAAAAGAAACCATGCGAAAGGGCGATATAATAAGGACCCAACCAACGACAATATCCTAGCTTTTCTCCTAGCAAACGTGTGTAACAGCAAGTGTCACGATATCAAGTGATGCCACATCCATGAGCGGACAGAGATGTACACCCCAGCTCAGGTTTGAAAGTTCCTTAAAACCCTCTGTATTTGGCAAGTCCTAGGAATCCTCTTCAGGTAATGTCGATCTTATCGGTCTCGACCATTTTTTCTCTTCTCCCTCCGTCGTGATGGACCCTGCCGCTAAGGAGGCAACCCTCCGTCGTCTACAGCTGAGGGCTACATTCTGCACCGCACAATTCAACTTCAGCCTCGTTGGAATCGGCGCTGTTAGAAAGGCAGTACTAGCTATCACTTCCAAAGCTGCTGCAAAGAAGGCCCATATCTATCTTACCCATTCTCTCCAGGTCCTTGAATCCATAGTTCACTCCCAACTCCACCCACACTCCACTCCCTACCTTTCATCAAACAAACTTCTCAATCCTTTTCAATCTGGGCTCAGACCAGAGCAAAGTACTACCACAGCACTCTTAAAAGTCAGTGATCAGAAGTTGGTCACGGTGCTAGGTCTGCTTGACATCAGCAAAGCCTTTAACTGCTTTGGTTTTGACATTCTGATCGCTATATTGAGCTCACTAAATAACTTCTTCCATGCTTCTAACTGGTTCTACTCATAACTGAGAGGTCGTCAGCACCGCATTAAGTCTGCAGAGACCGAAACTCAATGGTGTGATCTTTCCTCAGGAGTGCCCCGAGGTGGTATGCTGCATCCTCTACTATCTTCAGTCTTTATCTCCGACGTCCTATCTTCTTCGTGTCATATTTGGAATAGAATAGAATAGAACATTGTTTACTCACTAAGCCACATTACACAACAAAGGAGAAGAACATACAGAGATAAGATATAGTTAGAGAAAAATAATAATGAATAAACAAAAGTGGTACAACAGAGAGATTACTATGCGGCGTGCAACGAGGCAGTGAAACGGCACGGCTCAGCATATATATATTGTTTTACAACAACACGTACACTAACTCACACATACCGGTCCGGCAGAATATCAGCGTCACAGGCACCCCGTACCATATGCTGAGCCGTACCGTTTCACTGCCTCGTTAATGATATCATTATATATATATATATATATATATACATAGTCAGGTCATAAGTTCTGTCACATGTGCAATATGAAATAATTTAGACATATTTATTATTTATGTAAACATTTATATAGCAAAATGAACTTAATAAAACATAGATTCTTATGGTAATAAAAATTATTCAAAATGACCCCCGCGATTTTGAATACAGGCCTTTGTTCTGCGCGGCCAGTCGTCTATCGCAGCACGAACGAGGTCCATGTCAATATCGGCGGCTGCCTTAATCAAGGATACCTTGAGTGACTCCAAATCAGGATGAGGCTTTGAGCAGGCCTTTTCCTCCAAGTGTTGCCATATCTTGTAATCTAACGGACTCAAATCTGGACTGGAGGTGGGCCAGTCTTCGTGCCGGATGAAGTCGATTTCACGCGCCGCCAGCCAGTCTTGTGTGCTTTTCGCTCTATGAGCTGGCGCAGAATCTTGTTGGAATACCCAGTGCCTGTTATTAAACATGGTATGAGAAACAGGTTCCACTAGGTTCTTGAGGACTGAATTTTGATACACAACTGCATTCGTTTTTACGCCTTTTTACAAAAATGTACCTCAGTTAAGCCCCAATAAAAGACTCCCAACCAAACCATGAGCGAGGATAAAAAATGACCTCGTTGGACACGCGGAATACGGTTGCTCGCTTCTTCACTGCTGTGTGCGTGCACCTTATCATTTTGTTTGTTGTAGCTCTCTTCCACGGTGAAAATTTTTCATCCGAAAAAAGATTATCCCGATGCTTTTTTCCCGCGTACCGCTTCAACAAAGCGCGGCATCTCTTCAGTCTCAGGTCCATTAAACGAGCGTCCAAACGATGTCCTGTTTTTCTTCGATATGCCCTAAGCCATAAGTCTTCATTTAACACCCTTTTCACCGTGGTCCTGCTTAACCCCATCTGAAGGGCCAACAGTTTCTGCTTACGTATGGGATTTCTTTGAATTCGCGCCTTCACAGCTTTTATCACTGCTGGAGTCCTAACAGAGCGAGGGCGACCACTTCTTGACCTGTAATCTACACTAGAGTCTTCATTGTATCGTTTTATGGTACGATAAACGGATCTTTTGGTTATATTCAAATTTTTCAGTAAGTCGAAAATCTGAATTGGCGCGTAACCGCAACGATGTAACGCAATAACTGCGACACGGTCTTCTTTAAGGCGATGATGGAATAAAAATGCGCTGTCGAGTGGAAGTGAGATGCAATAATTAGTCGCGAATAAGAAAAAGCGGGATGCCAATAATGCACTCGCGACTAATCTGAAACAACGTAAGCGCCAAAACGTAAAAAAAATCATAAAAAATAAACTATTTCAGGGAATTACCTTTCAAATTGAAAATGGTTAGAAATAACAATTGTTCATACATTGCAATTATCACACAGTCATATTCACTTACTACTGCGGTGTAATAGGATAAAACCATAAAAAAAGGGTTGACTTTGTATTTATTTTCTATCGAGAAAATTTTATCCAAACATGTTTTCCAATTAAGAATCTCTAGATTATATAGTCAAATTACATATACCAGAAATTAATTACGATTTGCCCAGTATTTCCTGAAAAACACATGAAAACAGCACCCCATATTTATTTAATCAGCGTCTTAAGTGTCCACTCTATATTTAAAAATGAGGAAAATTCTAAAAAGTACACATTTTTATTTTCATGAAAAATTCGAAATTCGAATTCAATAAACTTTTTTGTGGCCAGCGTTCTAAATTCAAAAGTTTTTATTGTGAGACAGAACTTATGACCTGACTGTGTATATATATATTGTGTGTGTGTGTATATATATAATATAATAGTAATTAAGTTGTGCATTGTATATATACAATGCGTATTATAATACATATATGCATTGGTGAGCGATCGCAAAATAAAAAAATGATAACACAGGCAGATAATGATTGGCAGGATAAAGAAAAATAATAAAGAGTTGTCTCTTCAGCTACTCACCCATCACATCATAGGTACTTATTTTATTTTCTTTTTAGGCATCGGGCCACCAACCCGTCTTAAATATGACCATAAACAGTCCGCTCGTTGTTGGTCCAAAGTATTTTTTTTAAGATTGTATTTAAACGATTTTTTATTTAATTTAGCTGCCGGAGTGTCAAAGACAGGTTGTTCCAACATTTGGTGGCCGGACACCTGAAGCTACCTCGAAACGCTGCGGTCGCATGTCGTGGCATGGTCAAAATACTTGTTGTGGTACTGCTGGGATGAGGACGTGGTACCCTCCAGGTAAGCTTGTCATATAGGTACTCTGGTTTTCCACTCTAACGACACCAAATAGGAGGGAGGCTATGAGCAAGTTTTGCCGAGCATGCATCTTAAGCAGATGCGCAGAGTTTATAAATGGTGTGACATGTCATCAATCATCAATATTATATACTATTAAATAAACTATACAATATTAGTCTTTGGGTTCTGCTATAGAGGCATGGACCACACCCAGGTATACAATGGGGGCTTCTGCAATAACGATGCGTGGATCATGATCAGTGACAGTATTGATTTGGTGTTTAGAGCCTAAAAGCATGTATTTAGATTTTTTCGGGTTAAGCACTAATGAGCATCTAGATGACCAAGACGAAACGCGGTCCGGGTCTTCATTTAGTTCACGAATATGGCTATCAAAAGTGTTATTATTGAGATGAGTATATATTTGCAGGTCAGCGATATAAAGGTACTGTTCAGGCTTCTCAGCACCTAATGACCTCGTAGGGGCCCATCAGCTACGAGGTAGCGTGACGATCAGTTGCCAAGAAGCGTGAACGTCGGCGATTCACCGAGCTGAAGTAATTGGGGTCGATCTAACCTGGTCTGTGCTTCGGTCCCGTCAACCTCCTGTCTCTCTGCAAGGCCCGGGTGCACCCTAGGCTCTTCTTGGTAGACAGGTTCTTCAGCCAACCTCCTATGACTGGCGGGCCAGCTTCAATGAGCACAGTGTTCCAACACAGGTTATGTTACGTGGTAAAAACCAATCGGCCACGTAAATGCGAACTTTATCTGGTTCGGGGAACCACAACACACTCAGCTATATAGACAATCCTGAGGGAAACCCGAATACATTCCAGATGGCCTGCGATTTAATTTCAATACCCTAACCAAAACGCGTTTACTTTGCGAGGGCTTTTCGTCTGTCAGTTGTCAAAAAACTGCCAGGTTGACAGCTAACGTCAAATTCAAAATGGCCGTTCAGAAACCATCGATCGAATATCGATTTGGAATCGAACAATCACCCGCCCGGACAGGCACCCACCTGTCCCCTAATCTACGGGCAGCCGAGACGACGTTGCTACCGCTCGTTTTAGAACCGAGCCTCCTACTAGAACCTCTGCAGACCGGGGGGTCCCGTCCTTGCCAGGGAACAAGTTAACAATGCGCCCCCTGCACCTACGTAGTGGCGGTAGGTTTGCATCCTTAACCAGAACGAGGTCACCAACACTAGGGGGGCTAGTTTTGTCAGTCCACTTAAGGCGCTGTTGTAAGATATGCAGATACTCGAGCGACCAACGCTTCCAGAAATTCTGAGTAAACTGCTGCAACATCTGATACCTTGACAACCGATACAATTTCACTCCCTCGAAGGGGTGCTCGGGCAACGCGTTAAGTGGCTGACCTATCAAGAAATGGCCTGGGGTCAGAGCCTCCAGGTCATTTGGATCCGAGCTGAGCGGACACAACGGTCGCGAATTGAGAACGGCCTCGATCTTACAAAACAATGTCGCGAGCTCCTCAAAAGTCAGCGCGGTCTGACCTACTATACGCCCCAAGTGCGTCTTAGCTGACTTAACTACGGCCTCAAAAATGCCACCCCAGTGGGGGCAAATCGGTGGGCTGAAGGTCCACTGTATACCCCGACGGGAGAGGGCCGTTCCAATATCCACTTTATTTACATTCAAAAAGTTGACTATCTCTCGTAAGTATCGTTCCGCACCGATGTAGTTAGTGCCGTTATCAGAGCGGATCAAAGTTGGAAGTCCCCTTCGAGAAACAAAACTATCCAAACAAGCAATGAAAGCCTCTGTCGAGAGATCAGCAACGAGCTCGAGATGTACCGCCTTGGTGGATAAACAAACAAACACACATAGGTACGCCTTGTATTGCCTAGCGGTACGCAATCGTGAACTCTTCACCATAAACGGTCCTGCAAAATCCGTACCAACACCTGAAAACGGTCTGACCTCATTCACACGATCAGGGGGCAAGTCCCCCATGAGAGGTTGCATCGTGGCAGCCTTAAGTCGATAACAAGGCATGCACCGAAACACGATGTTCCGTATGACACGGCGGGCAGATAAGATCCAAAACTCCCGCTGAAGCGTGGCCAACAACGCGTTACAGCCGGCATGCGTGTTTTTAATATGACGATCAGTCACCAGCAATTCAACTAACTGTCCCCCCTTGGGGAGCAGAAGTGGGTGACGAGCCGAATACGACAGATACGCATTGCGCAATCTTCCTCCTACCCGAAGTAACCCGGTTTTATTATACCCATTTACCTTGAGGCGCAACCATTTTGCTAAATCATTCGATACAATGCAGCCCTGAGCTCCAGAATCTAATAGGGCGCGAACGTATGTTGGGTTGCCCGCCAAATCCCAAACAAGCACAGAGGCGATCGGTAACACCACCGTCTCCGGTTGGGGGGCAACCAATGGTTGGGCCGCAAATTCCTAGCGAGGACCCCCGGGGCCCCACTGTGCCTGTAACCGATCAGGTATGCAGCTATACGCCAGAGGGTCCCATTGTACAAATGGCCCACGCGCCGGTTCCATTCCCAACCTACGATTCCCCGTAAAGGGGGGTGGGCGTGAATTCAACCGTGGCCGCTCCATGAGCGGGGGGGACATCACATGTGACCGATGAGGACGAGGCGACGAGCGGGGCGACAACTGAGGCGGCGTCCGAACCGCACCCGCATAGCTCGAAGGTGTCCCATGCCACCCGCCCGTTACGGCCTGCTCAACACACCCAATGTCCCGCTGGGTCGGATGCTGAGTCGCAACCGAATACTCAGGGCCCCCCATGTAATGGTCCTGAGTGCGGCCCTGCACCCTGGTACTGCCCTGTGCACGTGGGGACGTTGGCCCCTGAGTTGCGCTCCGAGTCGCAAACGAATTCTCAGGGCCCCATGCCGTGTCACCCTGGGTACGGCCCTGTGGACGTGGGGACGTTGGCCCCTGAGTTGCGCTCCGAGTCGCAAACGAATTCTCAGGGCCCCATGCCGTGTCACCCTGGATACGGCCCTGTGGAGGCTGTTGGCCGGACCGGTTCATGCACAACAGATTGTCGTGGGCCCCACCACAATATCCGCACATATTTGTGCGCGTGCAGTCCCTAGCCATATGTGGCCCGAGGCACAGGAAACACCAGCTCCGCTGCTTGGCCATCCGGCGCCGTCCCTGAACCCTAAGTTCCCCGAACTTATTGCAATTGGCCACAGCATGGCCAATCTGCCTACAACATGGGCAGGTCTCACTATGTGGGGTCAATGCACTCACAGTCCCATATGACTGCCGGTTGGTGCGGTCCTTCCTCGTCGGAGGGCCCCTACTCACAGCGCTCCCGGCAGCTCTCTGTGGCTCCGAAGGATGGGTGACCGTCAACCCCAAATTCTCTGCCCGTCGAGCCTCCTCTTCCAAGAATCCGACCAAGTCGGAGAAGGCGGGCAGGTCCTCGGCCGACCTCCCGTGAGACTGTTCGAAACGAGTCTGCACGTCAGCGGGTAGGCGGGAAAGTACAATGTACAACAGTAGGTACGACCATTCACCAACCGGAAGTCCAAGATTCTCTAGAGCCTTGGTGACGGACAACAATGGGTTCAAAACCTCCGTCTGTATGGCCCCGACCTTGTTCACAACCGGGATACTAAACAAACGGTTCAGTTGGGCATCGGCCAACCTCCGTTTGTTATGGTAACGTCTGACCAACAATTGTCTGGCCGTTTCATAGTTACCCTCCGTAACTGTCAAATGAGCGACCAGCTCCCTAGGCTCACCCCTCAATGCTGCCACCAGCTGAGCCATCTTGACAGACTTGGTAATGTCCGATCGCATGTGCACCAAACTGTCGAACAGATTGATGAAGCTCATCCATTCACCGGACACTCCGTCAAAAGTAGGCATAGTTATGGCAGGTAACCTGGACCCCGAACCCTGAAGCGGCAGAGGTGCTTCAATGTCACCACCATGGCTGGACTCGCGCTGTCTACGTATGTCCGCAGCCTTCTGCGTGATAGCAGCTGCCATCTCCATACATTGGTCGACATCCCCTATCAACCGTGACAGCCTGTCAGGTGCGCAGCCATCAACTGATTCCGCCTGCGCGGACAATTCGAGCACCCTATTGTAACGTTCCTTAACGTCCATAGACCGCTCCAATACCACATCATGCCTATCTAAACGGTCTATCAGACCGTGTGCGGAGGAAAACCATCTGAGCTCCTTAGAAACACCCTTCTGGATTTCAGATAACGACATGATCGGAACGATACTTACTCACAATTTGCAGTAACTCAATTTTATTGGACCCTCCAGACTACAACCCAAACGAGGGAACCCTAAACCACAACTTAAACAATGTTGTTTTCGTTAAACAATAGGAACCGAGTTTTATATCTATATAAATCCTGTAAATACAATTTAGTTTCCCTTTGTCATTATAACACACACAGATAGTCAATATTAGTTCAAGTTATAAATTGCTATAAACTGAAAACAATGTAATAGCCTGCTATCAATAGATTTAACTACCTATGTTAACCAAAACAATCATTCAATAGCATTACCAGACCACTAATAGATTGACTAACTGGTAATTCAATTCAATATCTGTCTATCTACTACCAGCAATAGACCTATAGCTTACAATACTACCAATCTATGTGGATACAGGAACAACCAACTTAACCGCCTATACCTACAGATTGATAGTCCCAAATCGTGCCTTCCTGGAGCCCTTGACTGCTGCAAATCTCAGGAAGCCACGCTCTAGCTACCAAAATGTTCAGTCTTCTCAGCACCTAATGACCTCGTAGGGGCCCATCAGCTACGAGGTAGCGTGACGATCAGTTGCCAAGAAGCGTGAACGTCGGCGATTCACCGAGCTGAAGTAATTGGGGTCGATCTAACCTGGTCTGTGCTTCGGTCCCGTCAACCTCCTGTCTCTCTGCAAGGCCCGGGTGCACCCTAGGCTCTTCTTGGTAGACAGGTTCTTCAGCCAACCTCCTATGACTGGCGGGCCAGCTTCAATGAGCACAGTGTTCCAACACAGGTTATGTTACGTGGTAAAAACCAATCGGCCACGTAAATGCGAACTTTATCTGGTTCGGGGAACCACAACACACTCAGCTATATAGACAATCCTGAGGGAAACCCGAATACATTCCAGATGGCCTGCGATTTAATTTCAATACCCTAACCAAAACGCGTTTACTTTGCGAGGGCTTTTCGTCTGTCAGTTGTCAAAAAACTGCCAGGTTGACAGCTAACGTCAAATTCAAAATGGCCGTTCAGAAACCATTGATCGAATATCGATTTGGAATCGAACAGGTACTTTCACTTATATATTTGACCTATGATGTCGGAACTATAAACAATAAAAAGCAATGGCCCTAGAATAGACCCTTGAGGCACTGCTCGGTCAGACCGAATGCTTTTCGATATTTGGTTTGAACCGTTGTTGTGTCTCAGGACCACCTGTTGACAACGTGTGCTCAAATAGCTACTAAACCATCTAACAGCTGATACATCAAAACCACAGTATTTCAGTTTAGATTGGAGTAGAGGAATGTTAAGGCAGTCGAAGTTTGAAAAATCGAAAAAGGCTAAAACGGAGCGATCATTCTTATCTTGTACCACTCGTATGTTATTATAACAACATCAAATAAGGCGGATATCATGTTCCGTCCTTTCCTAAAAGCTGATTGTAGCATGGGTAAAATACCATTGTTTTCAACATAAGACATCACCTGATTATACACAACATTTTCGACAATCTTTGAAGTTAGTATAGACCTATTGACGATAGCGGTTACGACTAAGTGTATGTGGCATAGTTAATAGTAACATGTCTCTAGTAATATGCCAAAAACTGCAGGCGTTAGACGTCATATGAAAAAATATCTTCGTTACGCAACCCTCATCTACTGGCAGTAACCTAAAAGTAGCGGGGCCAAACCTTTTAAATTCTAATTGTTACATATCGGATATACTACATACCTATAGGATAAACTTACCTCTTTAAAAAAGTCTCAAAAATATTGCACTATAGATACTGTACAAACAAATTAACAATTCCGAAACACAAGACTGCTGGTTTCAAAGGCAGCTTCAAGTATGCGGCCTCAAAAATTTGGAACGACTTGCCCCCTCCTCTTCATAGCAAGATGTCGGTGCTCACTTTTAAACAAAAACTGAGTAAGCTGCTTCTTGAAAATCAAATGACCGACTCAGCACAATATTATAGGTAGTGTTTAGTGATCTCATAAACTGCTTTTAATTTAATTTTTTTCTAAACGTCTATTTGTTTGCTGTCCTGTAATAATTAATAATTATTATGTGATCCAATACAAGGAACGTCTGATAGATGGATTGTTTGCCTCATTAGTATGGTTGTCATTGCCTCTATGGTCAGCACTGGGATTGTACAGGGCGGAAAACCACTGAGCTCAATACCTACTGTGTCATTTTTAATAATTTTATTGTTTTGTTACTTTTTTCGTTATTACTGTTATATTTCTTTTTTTTCTCTCTTCTCTTTTCCAGGTACGGTCTGAAAACCAGCACTGTAAGCTAGAACATGTTTGTACTACTCACAGCAAACGCTGAGACCGTCCCTTTTTTGCCCTTATAAACTTCTGTACCATGTAACTGTATTTTTATGTTTTTTTTTAAGGCAAAATAAACGATTTTTATTCTATTCTATTCTATACAGACAAGATCATTACCCGGTACTAATCTACCTCTGAACGAAGAAGACGATACAGCTATTCTGGCAACAGACTACTGTCCAAAGAATGCCTCAAACAAACTGCAAACTAGCCTCAACCGAATTTCTGTGTAGCTTTAAGACGGGAGCATTACAGCTAACGATACAAAATCAGAACAAGTAACTTTTACTACATAGAAATATAACTGTCCCACAGTAAGCTGAACAATGTAGGTAGAAGTCCTCAAGCGGACTTCTGCATATATCTACGTATATACCTAGACAGACGCCTCACATGGAGAACCTATATGTTCACCACGCAAAGCTCTAGGACCAAAACTACATAGTTTGTGCTGGATGATGAATAGAAAATCACAAGCTTCCCTGGAAAGCTAACTACTATTGTAAAAATGCATCTTGAAGCCCATATGGACCTACGGCTTGCAACTCTATGGGGAACAGCCGGCAAATCTAAAATTACAAAGGTTCCAGTCGAAAACTCTGCGAATAATAGCTAATGCCCCGTAGTACATCACAAATGAGAACATCCATAAAGACTTGAGGTTTTCCACAATGCAGGAAGAAATCATATCCAGCCTTAAGAGATACAAAACAAGGGCGGGCATCCAAACGTATTGGCTACAAATCTGATGGCAAAGACACCAACATTTAAGAGTTAGATAGTCAATTTATTATTATGAAACTCGCCTTCGCAGTGGTCTAGGATTTGTTCCTCCATACTCATAGGAAACATAATGTCTGGAATAATTATAAAAAATATGCAATGTCTCCGGTATACCTCTTTATATGTCATATTAAAACATGGAGAATTTTTTCTCACTTGTGGAGCAACTAATCCATAGTTGCTCCACAAGTGAGAAAAAAAAATGTTGATAATTTTTTTTGTATGGGAGAAAACACTTAAAGTACATTATTTCGGAACTAATTACAACTGATGGGCTGGTGCTCACATGGTCTATTGTACCTTGCACGTTGAACATAATGACATATAATTCATGCACTTTTCGGTGCAGCTTTGGATGTAGTTAACTTTTAAAAATTTGAATATTTAGTATGAGCGTATTCGTTTATGTTCGACATAATGAGAGTAGTTCATAGGTAGAATGCAGCAAACATGAATACTAGGTACTTGTGTTTATGTAGGTGCATCATCAATAACTTTGGGGATGTCGTTAGTTAATAGCCCGTTGTAATAACTTTGGGGATATTGCTAGTTAATAGCCCGTGTTTGGCTTTTATGAATAATAATGAAGTTAAATGAAATAACATTGAATGACTAACCAGATCGTTATAGTAATGGTTTAGTTTCAAGCTTAATGACAAACATTAATTAAGGGAATTGCATATATATAGGGACATTTAAGATGGGTTAATTCAGTAGTTTCTCGCACTCGTAAGCGCTTACTATACTTCAAACGTTCTATTCATTTCCGCGTTATAATGGAAGGATTTGTAACCAATTTGGACATTTTCATGTTTGTTGCAAATAACAGTTATTTCTCAGAGCCCAGTGTATTATTTGAAGTTTTTGTGAATGCGGTTAACTTATCAGAAAGTGAAAAGAAAGAATTGAAACAATTCTGCCAGACATATACATGCGCTTTGAAACAAAAGTGGATCTTGTCTAGCCGTGCGAGGCATATATTTATCAAGAAGTTTGAAACATGGATGGGAAAAGACATAATATGGCCTAAGAATTTGAAGGAAAAGATGACACCATTATTGTCAGCATAGAAACAGCCATATTCCAGTTCTCATTTCAGTGTAAATGAGGATGCATCAACATCCTGCCAACCAGATATGTGCAGTGTAAGTACCTCAACATCAATTATGATTGAAAGGAAACCGTTTTCGGAGTTAAGCCCCCTACAGAAGAGAAGGAGAGTGCAAGAACTCTTAACAAATAGTAAAAGCCTTGCTTACGCAACAGGTTTAAAAGCAGATAGCCAGGATGCAGCAGATATAATAAAACTTGTTATCGAGAAACCTGAAGAGGCAACAAAGTTAAAGGAATTATTGAAGCCGAAGAAAGCAGTGCCCATATATTCCGCAGATAAAGCTTTAGGTATTTTGACCTCTTTGAAGCTATCAAAGTGGCAATATCTGACTATGAGAGCTAGTGCAATAGCAGAAGGAGTGTCACTTTATCCTGCATACAATGCCATCCTAGAGGCAAAAAGGAAGTCTACTCATCAAGAGAAACCACAGAATTCAACAAAAGTGGCGCAAGAGTACAGCTTCAAGCAGTTTTGGACAAAACTGTAGCTAGATTTGGAAAATTCTTACGTTTGGAAGATTCGCTGGCTGGTAAAGAACTGTTGCTAATTTGCAAATGGGGCTTTGATGGAGCTTCGGGACAAAGCCTTTACAAGCAAGCAACTGACGGAGATGATGACTCCAGTATATTCATGTGCTCGTTTGTACCTTTGCGCTTTGTATGTGGTGAGAAAGTGGTGTGGGAAAACTCAAAACCATCTTCTACAACGCTGTGTAGACCACTTTTCTTCAAGTTTGTCAACGAAAATAAGTTAGATATACGCCAAGAACAAGCCCTAATAGAAGCCGAGATTGCTGCCCTGGAGCCTTCTATTATGGGGAGCCATGCTTTTAGGCATTCCATGCTTATGACAATGATAGATGGAAAAATCACTTCTGCACTATCAAACACATCAACGCAGACTTGTGACATTTGTCGAGCTACCCCTTCGGAAATGAATCAGTTAGAAAAGGTTTCACAGTGAGTTATTTAATAAAGTAATAAAATAATGTTGTCGTTCTGCATTACATTACTTGCCCTTTTACTAACTTGTTTATTTTCTTTACAGAAAACCAGTTTCAGAAGAGATTTATCAATATGGTTTGTCCACTCTTCATGCGTGGATCAGGTGTATGGAGTGTCTGCTCCATATTTCGTACAGGCTGGACTTTAAGAAATGGCAAGCCAGAGATGACAGTAGTAAGCAGTTGATGAAAAGTAGAAAAGAAGCAATACAACATAAGTTCCGTGATGAAATGGGCCTTTTAATAGACATCGTCAAACAAGGTGAGTTAGAATTATTATTTCATAACGATTCTTTTCTTCAAGTTGATTATTATATTATAAATATAAATTTGATACCTATTAAAGTATATTTAATGTCCCTACCGAGGGGCACAGGCCTTTGCCCGGATACGAGTAAGATTGAGCCATATCTCTTCTCCTAGTGCAGTATTATTTTTTGTTCTAGGCTCGGGGACCACAAATGACGGGAACACAGCCAGAACTTTTTTTAGCAATCCAGAAAAAACTGCAGCTATCACAGGCTTGAATTCGGGTTTGATCCAAAGATTTGGTACAATTTTGCGTGTACTTGCCTGTGGGGAACCCATTAACATTGAAGCGTTTGAAAGTTTTGCGCGGCTTACTGCAGAAATGTATGTAGAGCTCTATGGCTGGTATAACATGCCTTCGAGTGTCCACAAACTTTTACTGCATGGTGCTGAAATCATCAAACACTTTAATGTTATTCCCATTGGAAAATTATCAGAAGAGGCATCGGAAGCTAGAAACAAAGACTTTAGAAAAATCCGGGAACATCATTCGCGCAAATTTTGTCGGGAAGCGACAAACGAAGACATATTTTATAGTCTTCTTGTGTCGTCAGATCCCTACCTGTCTAGCATAAGACCTGTGTTAAGAAAAGGTAAAAAGACGCTCGTGACTGATGATATGAAACTTCTCCTAATTAATGACGATTCAGTGATAGATAAAGAAAACATAGAATTTGTTGATGTTAATGCATCATTGATGGACTCGGATAAAGAGGACTGTGATGATGACTAAGCTAAGACTCACTTTTTCATTTTGTCCTTGACGTCTTTTATTAGATATATCATAGTAATATTTGTGTTTTTATTGCAGTATGTTGTATAGGTATTACAAATCATGCCATTAAATTAAGAGATTAGGTACCTAAATATTTGTGATTAGTACATAGTTTCTAATTCTAAGAGATTACCCAAATATTTGGTATATCTATACATATTTAAATTACCTCTATTATTGTTAATAAAGATCATTAGCAGCCTGTTGACTAATGACAGTTTTATTGTTATTGATGTATTTTGCCTTATTTTTTTACTTTTTAACAAGCTATTATTAATTATTATATTAACCATATTGTAATTTCCGTATCAAAAGAATAAAATAAAATAACTTATAAACTTTGTTTTTGTTATTATTTGCATTTCTATTATTTTTATGGTATTTTCACTCTCAAAGAGATCGGCTGGCATCTCATTATGTCAAAGATTATAATGATAAAGCTGATACAAAAAATTCAAAATTTCAAAAAATAACAACTTCCAAAGCTGCACCGAAAAGTGCATGAATTATATAACATTATGTTCAGTATGCCATGTATAATAGATCATGTGAGCACCAGCCCATCAGTTGTAATTAGTTCCGAAATAATGTACTTTAAGTGTTTTCTCCCATACAAAAAAATAATCAACATTTTTTTTCTCACTTGTGGAGCAACTAATCCACTCCATGTTTTAATATGACATATAGGGAGGTATACCAGAGACATTACATATTTTTTTATAATTATTCCAGACATTAAGAATAAAGAATTTCCTATGAGTATGGAGGCCAAATCCTAGACCACTGTGCTTCGGTTCGTTTCATAAACCCATTCTCAAGTATTAATGCCCTCCATTATTAGTCACATAAACTACTATAAGAAACAATAAAAACCGGTCAAGTGCGAGTCTAAATCGCGCACGAAGCGTTCCGTACCACCGTTCAATGGAAGCGATGGTGTGGAGTGAATAGTTTGGATTTTACACAGCAAAATATTGTTTACAAAGTTATTGGTGCGGTTACTTTCACACTCCATGTACGTAACCAGGTGCATCCATAAGTTTGTATGTGGTATTGAAAGAATTGTTCTATGGGAGCCCCCTTAAATATTTCTTTTATCCTGTTTGTAGGGTTCCGTACCCGAAGGGTTCCAAACGGGACCCTATTACTAAGACTTCGCTGTCCGTCCGTCCGTCCGTCCGTCCGTCTGTCACCAGGCTGTATCTCAAGAACCTAGCTAGCTAGAGAGTTGAAATTTTCACAGATTATGTATTTCTGTTGCCGCTATAACAACAAATAATAGGATAAAAGAAATATTTAAGGGGGCTCCCATACAACAATTATTTCAATACCACATACAAACTTATGGATGCACCTGGTTACGTACATGGAGTGTGAAAGTAACCGCACCAATAACTTTGTAAACAATATTTTGCTGTGTAAAATCCAAACTATTCACTCCACACCATCGCTTCCATTGAACGGTGGTACGGAACCATTCGTGCTTGATTTAGACTCGCACTTGACCGGTTTTTTAGTATTTGTTGTTATAGCGGCAACAGAAATACATAGTCTGTGAAAATTTCAACTCTCTAGCTAGCTAGGTTCTTGAGATACAGCCTGGTGACAGACGGACGGACGGACGGACGGACGGACGGACGGACGGACAGCGGAGTCTTAGTAATAGGGTCCCGTTTGGAACCCTTCGGGTACGGAACCCTAGAAATAAAGTGAAACGTTTTGGGTATTTTCTACGGAACCTTTAAAAAATAATTTCTCCACCACTATGCATTTGAGGGCGAAATTTGAGGCAGAAATGTCTTTAATACAGCTTCTTCTACCCTCAAAAAAAAAGTCGCACCATTCTCCTAACACCCTATAGTATATAGCAATATAAGTTTTGACTACCAAATAAGTTAAATGTTCACTAACATTTAGCGATCCCATGTATTTTTACAGAAACGTATGATTCAGATTATTTTTTTATTGAGTGGAAATAAATAAATTATCTTATTCAACGTAAAAATTGTACTCACTTATAACTACAAGTAATTTTTTTTGTATAAAAAAAGACTACGCCGTTTCGGAAGGTACGCCTCGGGGTTGAAAAGAAACGGCAAGAAACTCCCCCATTCTTTTAAAAAAAGGGACTTCACAACAGGTACTGGATTCGGTCTAAGGAAATTCGCCGGTGAGTGATAGACTTGATCCATCGCCCCTCGTCGTATTTCTGTGCGCTGAGATGGTATGGACCATGCAGTTTTGTCATCCAAGTATTCCTTAATTCTATAATAGGACTATCTTACCAGCTCATTTTAACTTAGTTTTTGAACCTCTTTTCAGGAAGGATCAATGATTCCTGTGGTATTTTATTGTAGAAGTGAATACAGTGCCCCATGAATGATGTGCCTACTTTACTTAGTCTAAATAATGGTAGTGCAAACCTATTTATATTTCTAGTGTTAATTGTATGGATATCACCTATAGTTTTAAATAAAGCTACGTTTTTTCTTACATGCATGATATTTTCGTATATATATTGACAGGTAACCGTAAGTATATCAATTTCTTTGAATTTTTCACTTAATGATTCCCTGGCATCTAATTGATATATCGCCCTGATCACCCTTTTTTGTAAAACAAATATCGTATTTATATCTGCTCTCCCCGTATTGCTTTTGTCCAAATACTAAAATGAATTTTATAATGCAACTCAGAGCCGTGGTGAAGTGGAGCGAAGCGAGGCGATCCATGTAGTTTATTATAAAATATGTTGTAAAATTATGGTGAACAGTTAGTTTTGGAATGAAAATGTATTTTTTGGATGTATTTTTTAACACAATTTGGTAAAAAGTTGCCAAACGTAAGCCTAAGATAACCCTATTATGTCGCGTTCGCGAGAAAAATTGGAGTAAAAGTCAGCTGCTACTAAGTATCTTTTTCTTCAATACTTCCGCGACACATTACCATATGATATTTTATTTCCTTGTATCACATAGATATTTAAATCCCAACAAAAACAAATTTGTTTTGGCCAGCTGGATTGCCCAAATAGGTACCTATAGTACGACGACGCATAACGCATGAACTTAAACTCAAACTCAAACTCAAAAACTTTATTGCAAATAGACAAAAATAATGGACTTTTCAAGTCAACACTCACATAAAAATAAATGAAAATGATCAACTACACTTGTTTAATATTTATGCTTCGGAACGCACCGGTTTTCGTTGCGCGGATCGATCGCGAGTAATCGGGACATCACTAGCGGACACGGAACCGCAGCTGTCACTCGTACCAACGAGATGAGAAATTAGAGGTTACTTTCTTGTGGTGAGAAAAAACATGTCTGCTCATGGCGTCGGGCCTTGAATGTATTTCGGTGTAACAATTGTCTAACACAGGTGTCGGGCCTGGTCGGAGTGTTAATCATAATAATCGTCGGGAAATAAGTAGATTCGCGTCAGTGATTCGTGTTGTGAAGGTTGAAGTTGTACGGTCCCCAACTCGTCGTATTCGGACGGCGACTCCTTGTGTCGGCAAGCAACACGCCGGCGACAGCGTCGGGCAGCGAAACGAGTGAGATTCGGTTCCTCTCCTACCACACTTGTGCTCCTATCCCGTATTCCTGCCTCGAATCGAGCTTTCGAATTTCGGTCTACGACGGCAAGGTAAAGTACCACTCACGATTCTCTCCCGTGCTGGCAAAAACCCAGCCCCTCATGATTCCACGCCGTTCGGTTGAGGCGTGGAATTAAACAGTTTGGTAGCAGGCGCGGTTTCCTAGTGGGAAATCACCGATTAACGAACGGTTGTAGGGTTGTTTTTTTGCCACATGGTAGTTGGGAGAAAAGAATATCTAAGATTGGCCGGCAATCAGTTGTGAGTGAGTCTGTGGTCGGTATACCACAATTAAAGTTCATTTTCGGTTAGTGAAAGTGTAATTGTCAATTTAGTTAACAATTATTATAAATTTGTAGTCGGAAACTACTCGGTGTGCCTAAGAAACAGTCATTCGGTCGGACTATAGCATTTCAGTCGGGTTCCATAGCATTGCAGTGTTGTTTCGGAATACAGAGCAGGGTCAGGCTATTTAAGGGGTATTAAGCTGATTTTGCTGACCTCAGTAGAAGTGTGGGTCATATCGGAGGGACCACTTCTAGAAGGTTCCCGGCTACCTACATTATATTAAAAATAGCTTGGATTTCGGAATCCAGTGTGGTTAGGGTGCTATATTGTTTAGGTTATAGTCTCGGAGCCCACCACTTATTATTTTTTAATAAATTTTATTTTTTATTGTTTATATAACAAATTTTGGGTGTTATTTTTATTGTGCTTTATGGTGGCATTCTCTAATTGATTTAGAGTGTATATTTATAAGGTGTATGTCCACAGGGCGACCATATTAAATATTGTTTAGGAATTAATTGTTTTAGTGGTTGCCTTGGTTTTGACAACTTAGTTTTAATTTCTGTGCCCAGCGCTGACGGGCAAGTGCTGGTCTCTGGCTGTGCTTAGTTCGGTAGTGAAGCATAGGACCAGAAACAATTGAATCGGTAACCATGGCACCTTCGCCCTTGACGGTATTGCGGTATGGTGTCCGTGAGGAGATGAGATGGCTCGCCCATACTGACAAGTATGTGGAGCGACCTGACATGGACGATGTCCTGCTCAAGCGTGTGGAGGACGCAATGACACGCGTCGGGAAGGTGTGTCGGCTGGCTGCGGAGGCTGAAGCCCTCGGGCTTACGGATGAGGCCTCGGTGGCTGCAGTGAAGCAGCTCTGCGCGGATGCTGACTAAGCGATGGAGTGCTTGGGCGACATCGAGCGTCGCGCGGAAAAAATTAAGCGGTCGCGTCGGAATGACCGCGGGGAGGTTAGCGGAGACCCCCCCCCCCTAAGGGTGTTGTTGGACGGCTGCCACACCTGGAGATTCCGGCCTTCGGTGGGGCAATTGATGAGTGGCCGGCATTCATCAATTTATTCGATAGTCTGGTCCACGGTCGGGACGACCTGGACAACGCCTACAAGTTGGCCCAACTATTGATGGCACTGTGGGGTGAACCGAAGGAGTTGGTCGGTCACCTAAGGGTCACGGCGGGCAATTATGAGATAGCGCGGTCCATATTGTTTGACCGCTACCAACACAAACGGCGGTTGGTTGATGCGCAGCTGGGGAAGCTGTTTAGCATCCCAAGAGTAACCCGGGATGTTGACATCCGGGTACAGGTGCTCAACCCTGTGCTGGTGGCCACTAAGGCCCTTCAGAACCTTGGTCTGCCGGTAGACCAATGGTCATATATCGTATTGTATATGGTTTTGTCACGGTTGCCTGCAGCTGTTCGAAGTCGGTTTGAACAGCTGCATGGGGGCAGTAGCTCGGAACTGCCCACGCTCGTCCAATTAACGGATTTTTTGGAGGGTGAATGCAGGCGATGCGACACATTGGATACGGAGGCCAGTGTGCAGCGCCAACCCGCGCGGATGCGGGAGGGGCCGCGCCCCCCGCCCCCACGGGGGGGTGGGCGGTCAAAATAATTTGGCGTTTTGAATGCCGCGCCGTCGGGTGACGGCTGTGTGCACTGCGACAGTGCCGGTCATGAAGTGACCAGTTGCGCCAGCTTTAAGGCGCTCGGGGTAGCTGCCCGCAGGAAGGTAGTCTTCCGCCGCCGATTGTGTTTCGGTTGTTTGGGGCCGCACCCGCTGAGCGAGTGCTCACGCGCGTTCCCCTGTGAGTGCTGTGGTGGCAAGCACCACATCGTGTTGTGCCTGAACCGGTCAGGCCCTTCGGACGGTCACCAGGGCCGGACTCAGGTTGGTCGGTCACAGGGCCCAACCAGGGCCGGACCCAGTCCCCCTCCGGGCAACGGGAGTCACCAACGGGGTGACTTGGGTACCCGCGGACGGGATCCCCCCCCGAGGGGAAGGGGGCAGCGCGGGGGGTAACAGGCGGGATAGCCGGGGTTCGGTCGCCGCTGTCCAGGGTCAGCGAGGACTTCGGGCCACTGGCTCACCGCGTGTTACGGGCGGGTGTCAGATGGCACCTATGAGTGGCGCGAAGGCTGGGAGCCCAACACCTTCTGCGCCACCCTGCCCGTCGCTATGGGAGGCGAACAGGGAGGCGAACAGTCGGATGTCGCCCCCATTCCTAGAGCGCCCCAGGTTGGATCCGCTCTCCCCCCTCCATCCACGGTGGCCACCGGGCACACCGTACACCGTCTGGTATGGTCGGATACCGGGACAGCGAGGGGCCTATTATGCGGGTTGGGACCCCCTGATGTACATACGGTCTGATATGCCACCGGCATATCAGCAGCCGAGTTACAGCACGGACGGGGGTCCCAGCGGGTTCGGATCCCGCGGAGGTTCCCGCTAGGGACACGCCGCCCACTTACAGGGTGTCGCCACTCCACAGACAGTCATGCTCCCCACCGCCTCGGTGATAGCGTGGAGTTCGGACGGCAAATCATGTGTGGCACGAGCACTATTGGACTCGGGGGCCCAGGGGTGCTTAGTCTCGTGCAACCTTGTAAGACGGTTGGGCATTTCGGTAAGGGAGTATCCACATTCCATTCGGGGAATTGGGAACACGGAAGTCGGTTCCGTTAAGGGAGTATGTCAGATTACTCTCTCGTCACGGGTGGATTCATCGGTGAATCTGACGGTCACGGCATTAGTCATGCCTAATGTGATGGGCTCACACCCTCACGTACGGTTGTCGCCCTCGGTGCGACAGTTGGTCGCTGGGTTGTCACTGGCTGACCCGGAGTTCGATATTCCGGGCCCAGTAGACATTTTATTGGGTGTTGATGCCTTGGGATACCTGTTAGTGCCAGGTGTCCACGTGTTGCAGGCGACTGGTCTGGTTTCGGTCAACACCAGACTGGGCCATGCGGTAATGGGTCCGGTCATGCCGGCTGCCCCACGCCTAGCGACTGGTAGTCCCTTATTCGGTTCTGTACTCTCGGAGGTGATACAGAAGTTTTGGGAGGTGGAGGAACCACCTACGGTCCGCCGGTTGGACCCGGTTGAAGAAGAGTGTGAACAGTTTTATCGGAACAATACTGGTCGCCTTCGGTCAGGTCTATTTCTCACACGTCTTCCATTCCGGAGTGATCACCCACCGCGGGGCAGTTCACACCATGCAGCCGAGACGCGGCTTCTGTCGATGGAACGACGCATGAAGCGTGACGGGATTTTCCGGCAGAAGTACGTCGATTTCATGCGGTAATACGAGTCGCTCGGCCACATGTCGGTTTCGGGTATCGACTGGAAGCATAAAGACCACTGCTTCCTGCCCCATCACGCGGTCTTGAGGACCCCGGAGGGCAAAATACGGGTAGTGTTCGATGGATCGGCATCAACATCTAACGGCATGAACCTGAACCAGTGTTTGCATTCAGGGCCGAAGTTGAACCATGACATCGCGGATGTTATCACACGGTTCCATCGACACAATGTTATGTTTGTAGCTGACATCCGGATGATGTTTAGACAGACGGTCATTCACCCTGACGATAGACGGTATCAGCTGATACTGTGGCGAGAGAGCCCAGATCAGCCCATCAAGGTATACGAGCTGAACACCAACACGTACGGGCTACGGTCTAGTCCTTATTTGGCGATTCGCACTCTGCGGGAGTTAGCGGATCGAGAACGGTTAAATTTCCCTAGAGGAGCAGCAATCCTGGAGCAGGATCTCTACGTGGACGATATCGGTACCGGTGCAGATTCCGTAGAGGAGGCGCTCGCTCGTCGGGACGAGCTAGTTGAGCTCCTACGGGGTGGTGGTTACGAGCTCCGGAAATGGATGTCGAACTCTCCAGAGTTACTGTCTGGTCTTCCGGATGACTACCAGCAGGATCCCCACATTTTTGAAAATTTGGAAAATCCAAATATGTTGTCGGTATTAGGCGTCCAGTACCAGCCGGTGTCAGACATGTTTTCGTATCGGGTCGAGTTGGACTCCCCGAAGGTCTGGACGAAACGGAACGTCCTTTCAACGGTGGCTAGGACATTTGATCCAAACGGGTGGATCACCCCGGTAACATTTCAGCTCAAGTGTTTTATGCAGCAATTGTGGTCTGCTGAGCTGAAATGGGACGACCCGATCGGCGGGTCATTGAGCTCAGAGTGGGACTCGTTCTTTTCGACCCTCCCTGGCTTCGATCGGATTTCACTGCCACGGAGGTTGGTCCCCACCAAACGATACACCGCCACCCTGCATGGGTTTTGCGATGCCTCGGAGAAGGGCTACGGAGCTGCAGTATATCTGCGTACGGTCGACTCCTCGGGGGAGGTTGATGTGCGGTTGGTCATGGCCAAGAGCAAGGTTGCGCCGTTGCGCACTCGCCTGACCATTCCCAAATAAGAGCTTTCGGGAGCGGCTCTCCTGACTCGTCTGCCCAACCACACGATGACGGTTCTTCGTGGGTCAATAGCGTTAGAAGATACGGTCTACGCTTGGATGGACAGCCAGATCGTGTTATGCTGGCTGAAGGCTTCAGTTCACAAGCTGGAGATTTTTGTGGCGAATCGGGTTTCGCAGATTTTGAATACGGAGGATCCCTTAATCTGGAGACATGTTCCAGGGGAGATGAACCCAGCAGACTGTGCGTCTCGTGGGTGTCACGCTCCGGAGTTAGTTGGACATCCCTTGTGGTGGGGTCCAAAATGGTTGACTCATGTCGAATCGGATTGGCCAATGAGTCCACGCGTTACCTCGGCGAACGGCGCCTTGACAGTCGGTGTCTGCACGACGCAACCAGAGCCGGAAGAGGGGTACAGCCTGCTGGAACGGTACAGCTCGCTCGACAAGCTGGTCAATGTGACCGCCTGGATCTGCCGATTTGCGCGGAATTGTCGGAATTCTGAGGCGCAACGAGTGCGGATACAGGTCCTGACACCACGGGAACGGAACCATGCGTTGTTCGCATTGGTACGGACGGTGCACTTTAAGTCCGAACTGGACATTCTGAGACGCGGACGCGTCCAACTGAAGGGAGCTGTGGCTCGGCTCAACCCGTTCATTGACCCTCAAGGATTGCTGAGGGTAGGAGGTCGGCTGCGGAATGCCAACCTGCCTTATGCGGCTCGCCACCCGTAGTTACTCCCTAGGAAAGGGAAGTTGGTCGAACTGTTGATACAGGATCGACACATTCGGAATGGGCATATCGGATGCCACGCCTTGATGGCGTTTCTCCAGCGCGAGTTCTGGATTCTATCGGGAAGACGCTTAGTGCGTAGCGTCGTATTTCGGTGCCTGCCTTGTTATCGGGCCAAGGCCGCTACGATGCAGCCCCAGATGGGCGATTTGCCCTCGGATAGGGTTAACGAAATCCGGCCCTTTGCGGGTGTCGGAATGGATTTCGCGGGACCATTCATGGTCAAGTCTTCACAGCTACGGAACGCCAAATTAGTGAAGGCATACCTGTGCATCTTCGTGTGCTTGGCCACGAAGGCAGTCCACTTGGAGGTGGTCAGTGACCTCACTACGGAGGCATTTATCGCATGTCTAGATCGGTTCGTCTCACGAAGGGGCCTCCCGACAGTAATCCGTTCGGACAACGGCATAAATTTTGTCGGAGCCAGGCGATATCTGCAGGAGGTCACTCAATTCCTGAACGGTAACCAGGACGCCATCGGTACGGCTTGCTCCCGACGTGGGATTGAATGGGTTTTCAGTCCACCGGGATGTCCTCATTGGGGAGGAATTTTTGAGGCTGCGGTTAAATCGGCTAAGTCGCACCTGACGAGGATCATCGGTGAGACCTCTCTACGCTTTGAAGAGCTTGCGACGCTGTTCTGTAAAATTGAAATGACACTGAACTCGCGTCCGTTGTGCCCGCTCAGTTCGGATCCAAATGATTTGGAAGCGTTGACGCCGGGTCACTTCCTGATAGGTCAGCCCCTTAACGCCCTGCCAGAATACCCATTCGGTGATGTTAAGTTAAGTCGGTTAACTAGGTGGCAGATGTTGCAGCAGATGGCTCAAGATTTTTGGAAACGGTGGTCCCTTGAGTACTTGCACATCTTGCAGCAGCGCCTTAAGTGGACTGACCGGACGAGCCCCCCTCAAGTCGGGGATTTGGTGCTGATTAAGGATGCGAACCTGCCATCATTGAGATGGAGACGAGGATGGATCGTCAATTTGTACCCGGGTCGGGATGGCACGCCTCGATCAGCAGAAGTGAACGTGGGGGACTCGGTCCTCAAGAGAGCGGTCGCAACACTTTCTCGCCTTCCTATTGATTAGGGACAGGTTCGGGCCTGTCCGGGCGGGTGACTGTTTAATATTTATGCTTCGGAACGCACCGGTTTTCGTTGCGCGGATCGATCGCGAGTAATCGGGACATCACTAGCGGAAACGGAACCGCAGCTGTCACTCGTACCAACGAGATGAGAAATTAGAGGTTACTTTCTTGTGGTGAGAAAAAACATGTCTGCTCATGGCGTCGGGCCTTGAATGTATTTCGGTGTAACAATTGTCTAACACAGGTGTCGGGCCTGGTCGGAGTGTTAATCATAATAATCGTCGGGAAATAAGTAGATTCGCGTCAGTGATTCGTGTTGTGAAGGTTGAAGTTGTAAAGTCCCCAACTCGTCGTATTCGGACGGCGACTCCTCGTGTCGGCAAGCAACACGCCGGCGACAGCGTCGGGCAGCGAAACGAGTGAGATTCGGTTCCTCTCCTACCACACTTGTGCTCCTATCCCGTATTCCTGCCTCGAATCGAGCTTTCGAATTCCGGTCTACGACGGCAAGGTAAAGTACCACTCACGATTCTCTCCCGTGCTGGCAAAAACCCAGCCCCTCATGATTCCACGCCGTTCGGTTGAGGCGTGGAATTAAACAACACTAATAAGTACATGCCTGATTAAGGTTAGAGTTTGAAAAAGGAGATCTCCTTTTCAAGTGGTGATTCTTGGCTGAATCTCGCACAGGAAAAGAAGACTCCATTAACTGTACCAGTGCTTCGGAAATACGCCCGTCAGAGTAGAGCACCAAGAAACTCTACGGGGACGTTTTTTTTTTTCATCATTATTATTTTTTGTTATTACACAATGTACAATTTAAAAAAAATCCAATCTAATGACAATATTATTTAATTTTATATTAATATTTTAACATTATATCTATAAGTACCAATAAGATGTCTCAAAATAACAATCTAACAAAATAAATAAATAAGAACAAATACAAGCCGTATGTTTGCATTGTCGATCGCGAGACCAGTTCATTACGCTACAATTCGTGACAGAGGGTAAAGCTTATCGCCACAAAATGGAAATTTGAAGGTTTCCTCACTAAAGAAAAAAAAAGACAAACCATTAGATTAATGCAATTTTGGTAATATCTCACACCCCGTTGGTAGATAGTCGCCTAATTCTCGTACCAGATGCCCCAATTATATCTCAATTACGATCTCCTTCTTTTAACTCATAACGTAAAAGAAACAATGAAACGTCCGACTCGAACGCGGCCAGTAAAGTTTCAACTGCTACAGAGAAAAGTGTTAGAATCGTAAGCAAAGAGGATAAAGGTTTAAATAGTTTTTGGCATAGATCAAGCAAACAACACCAAGGAACTCTTTGTTTTTATTGCGTTTTTTTATTGTTAATTATTTATCAAAAGATTAATTTATTTAACAGTTTCGGGACTTGACTTTGTCGTGTAACGATACGAACCTAACCAGAACCTAACAGAAAACAACCAGGATAAAATTTAGTAGTGACAGTTTATTAGTTATTTACAGTGAAGACTATAGAAAAATGATACGAAGATGAGGATGAATGAGATGAGAACAGGTTTTTATAAAATATAGATTAGGTATAGAAAAAAAAAAGCGGAGAACACGGAGAGTAGGAGACCGCTGGGGTGATGACCAGGATGCAGGTGTATTTGTTGTTGAAGATGTTGTTGAAATCGTCGTTGTAGGAACGGTAGCGGGTGTATTTGTAGTTACGGCTCGCAGGATCCCGTTGTAGGAACGGCTCGCAGGATCGCGTCGTAGGCACGGCTCGCAGGATCGCGTTGTAGGGACGGCTCGCAGGATCCCGTTGTAGGAACGGCTCGCAGGATCCCGTTTGTAGGAACGGCTCGCAGGATCGTGTTTGTAGGAACGGCTCGCAGGATCGTGTTTGAAGGAACGGCTCGCAGGATCGTGTTTGAAGGAACGGCTCGCAGGATCCCGGGGTAGTGCGACCCCGGGATAAGGCATTTAGGTGGTTCTTCTCGCTTAAAAGCTGACGTGAGACTCCCGAATTTCAGAAATGTTCCGCTCTTATACGCTTTTTGGAGAGTTCTAAAAATTATTTAAATTAAAAGCAATTTTTGTGAGTGGCCTAGAGAGAAAAAGTATTTTTGTAAAAGTATTGAAGCAAACATATCAGACCGCTAACGAGTTTGAATGGACATTGCCATGACAACCAGATAAACAACGACGTCAACAAATGTCAAAGTTTGGTTTCAGGCTCGTAATACAGAAAACAACAAAAAAACCATGAAGTAACAATGAATATAAAAAGGTAGCGCACCAGCGCGCACGAAGCCCGAGATTGCAGAGTTTCGGAGAAAGCCAAATACAAGGTCACCAAAGGTAAACCCCTTCGCTATCGATTTAGAAGAGCTGATAGTGTGAAAATACAAAGCGAAAATGATTTGTTAATGTGTTCTTATGGTTTAAAACGTTACAGGGTCCTATGAAAATAAAGGTGATACCAAATAACAAGCTGTACAGCTCAGCAAGCATCCAGCTGAAAATCCAGGAAAATGACATGTAAGTAGCATAACACTACATCTTTTGACATTGACACAATAACAACAACAAATATATTTATAATTTTGGATTAGAAATATAGCATAATTTATAAGAAAAAATAGTAAATTAATGTCTGCGCTATGATTTCTGCGTGATCCAAAAACGCTCTGTGAGCCAAACATTCCTTTGCGCTACATTCCAACCGCTACAGCTGGGTTTCGGTAGCAGGGGCGGCTGCGAGGCTGCCGTGCATGCTACCCGCACCTTTCTTGCTAACGAGGGAGGTGACGTGCTGCTGAAGGTGGACGTGAAAAACGCCTTCAATTCGGTAGATAGCGGTACCCTGCTATCCCAAATTAAAAAGCACACACCTTCTATTTACAAATTACTTGTGGCAAAGTTACAGTCAAATTTAATCTTCAGGGAATACCTTCTACATTCGGCCATTGGATTTCAGCTGGACGACCCACTCGGGCCGGCAATATTTAGTTTGGCTATCCATCCGATCATTACCAGCCCTAATTCCAAATTCAACATGTGGTACCTGGACGACGGGACCATAGGAGGCAAAGCTGAAAACGTATTACCTAAACGTAGTATTAGATTTGGAGCACTAACAACAGAATTAAGAAAAATTCACATCCGATAACATCCCCGCTGCCGTCCGCCGAAAAGATTAACATCATCTCAAAATTTGATTCCCAGTATAAAAATTTTGGAGGAAAACTCGCTCCGCCTCTAGGGGCCCCCGTACTAGAGGACGGTATCCCCAGCTTCGTGGATGAACAAATTTCAAAATTCAATCAAAATTAAATCAGACTCACCGATTTAAATCCAAATACGGTCCTTTCTATCATACGGTTTTGACTTTTTGTAACAAAGCTAACATACCTCCTTCGATGCTTTCCTCTTTGGAAATACCCTCCCATTCTCAACCTGTTATACGTTTTGATCCAAAATTCACTAACCAAAATTAAAAACTCCAACTTTGATGAACGAAGCTCCAGAAAATCTCCAGTGTGACTGCTTCATGAGTGGTTCTGTTCTTCAAGGTTATAGCAGGGCCCAGGTATCCGACCCTTAATGTTCTTGCATTAGAGAATTGCACAGAAAGACCATTGTTTTGGTTTTTCAGACTGAAGAAAAACGTAAATTATGTATGAATTAACTCACTGATAGCGAGTTTTACCATCGAAGAGTAACTTTTTACTCGAGAGTATTTTCTACTTATTCTAAGAATGACCTACCTCATTTTGAACTGTCTTTATCATATAAATTATCTCGATAAAAGCCACGGATCAAAAACTTAACTTTAACTTAGTTATTCTCGCATGACTTATTGCTGTAAAATCCACCCTAAGTCACTTACTGTACTCACTTAATAATTAGTATTATTATTATATACCTATTTCATATTTCTATTGTATATCTATATATCTACCTATACATCGCATCGTTGAGAGGTGCCTGCACGGATATCAAATGGTTTTGACTGAAAATAAACTGAAAACAGCGCTGCAGCCCTGTTGTAGCATTATGCTGAGTTGGAGCCATTTCACTGGTGAAGCATGCGTAGATCATCCTTCTCTTTTATTTAGAAAATATGTGTTTTCTTCTATTATCTAATGTCGATTTCCTGTCTGTAAAATTTTCCTGTTGATGTACTATCGAACCATCTGAATCATGACCCACCATAAGCTTATTTTGCTAAACCCCTTAAATGCAAGTAGGTCGAAATTCGCTTGAAGGTTTATTTCCTTGGTAACGAACTTGTTATCATTTGATTAGACACTGACATTTTGATAGATCTTACAAGTTTGAAAGTTTCAAACGAATTATCAGGCAAGTGGGTCATGATTCAGTTGGTTCGATTGATATTTTGTCCAGTGAATAAATAAATGTCTATGTCTATGTCTATGTCTAAATTATACACTCTTTGGAAAACTGTTTGTCATTCCAAGCAGCCAGTGAAAGCCATAGTTAAAGACTTTATAAAACGTATAAAAAACATAGATCAAATAGCAAGGTGTCAAAAACGAATGCCTTCGGAGATGTAAACAATAAAAATTTTCATAGTTATTCCTACGAAGAAAGCTGGAAATCAACTCCATTACATGAGTAATTTGCAAGGCTGGACTATTTATCAGACGATATTACTTCAGTGCAAGGTTCTGGTCCTATAAAACGAGAAGAGGATATCAAACCAATTTTCAAACCCTGTCCACATTTGGTGAGTCATTTTAGGGTACTGCGGTTAGTGTACCGTTTGCCAGGGGCAATTATAAGGAGAGCGACATCTTCGGGAGTAAAGTAAAAGGCTTGAGATGCGCGCAAATACGAGACTATACTAGACCTATTTATTATAGGGAATCCTAGCTTATATACTAGGTTGGTACATGTTACTTATGACGTGCATAAGACATAGTGCGTGATGAATATAAATATACCTTATCTGTGACGGTCGTCAACTTATCTTAACATTACGTGAAAATATGACTAACATACTCGACCGGCACAGATACTCCCCCCTTTAGGGAAAAAAATAAATGAATGTACTTATAACAATGGAAAAAATCTAAGTTAGATACCATAACAAACTTATCAACTGCAATAATAACTAGTAGTATTTTAATAAACATAAAACCAGATCTTAATTGTGCATACTTTAACTTAATCTATTTTTATATCTAAGGAAAGTTATTGTTAAATAAAACTAGAGAGTAATAGAGCATATTTCAACTTAATCTAAAGGTAACTCTTACACGAATTAGGAAAATAAAGGGGTTGGGTCTTATATAAGACACATTGAAATTTGAAGATGGAGTACTTAGGTGGTTAGGGGGGGTCCTTAGCTATCCTCTGATACCATTTTCTGATTTAGGAAACATCATTTTAGCACTTTAATTATAAAATATGTTTACGCGGTTTTTACAACTTGGCCAATCTCGGAACGACAAATGTCAAACTCAAAAGCTCCAACGTTGGATATTGGTACATGATTTTAGTAGAAATTACAAGATTTTGTTGTAATGGTAGAAATTTGCGTCAGCAATTTTGTATTTTCTGACATAATGACTTGCTCATTTCATTCAGATTCCTTCCGTGTTTCGTGAATGTTCTGTTGCGCTCTCGTTTTATCCGTGATTCTCTGGATGACTTTGGCTTTGTTTACTTACTAACTACTTTATGGAGTTTATCAGAACCAAATTGGTTGCTTTAGGTCACTTCGTGTTTAAAAACTAAAGATAGGTTTGTTAGGTTCACACGTTATAGCAGACCCGGGAGCCGGAGCGAAGCGGAGCGGAGCGAGGCGACCCCCTACTTGCTCATTTCATTCCGATTCATTCCGTGTTTCGTGAATGTTCTGTTGCGCTCTCGTTTTATCCGTGATTCTCTGGACGACTTTGGCTTTGTTTACTTACTAACTACTTTATGGAGTTTATCAGAAACAAATTGGTTGCTTTTGGTCACTTCCTGTTTAAAAACTAAAGATAGGTTTGTTAAGTTCACACGTTACAGCAGACCCGGGAGCCGGAGCGAAGCGGAGCGGAGCGAGGCGACCCCCTACTTGCTCATTTCATTCCGATTCCTTCCGTGTTTCGTGAATGTTCTATTGCGCTCTCGTTTTATCCGTGATTCTCTAGACGACTTTGGCTTTGTTTACTTACTAACTACTTTATAGAGTTTATCAGAACCAAATTGGTTGCTTTAGGTCACTTCCTGTTTAAAAACTAAAGATAGGTTTGTTAGGTTCACACGTTACAGCAGACCCGGGAGCCGGAGCGAAGCGGAGTGGAGCGAGGCGACCCCCTACTCTTGGCAACCCCTCCTCCAACCCCTCTCCTCCTCCAACTCCCCCGAAATCCAAAAAATGTAGGCATTTTCTTCAATCTTTGAACCTCCATAACATAAAAACTAGTGGTTTCCTAAAAGGGGGGGTAGGTGGGGGGACCTCCCCTCCCCCACCCCTCCCCCCCTCCACGCCCCCCTCCCCCAAATTCAATGTGTCTTATACAAGTACTTACCCTAAATAAAGGAACTACGGTTATGTGAATTCTACATAAATTTAAAGAATAACATAATATTTACCTACAGGCGAGTCTTGTGTCTGGCCGCACACTACATAAAATAAACTTAAAACTGGAAAACAGAAAAACACTAGGAAAATGGGGCTTCGCGGTTAGTAAACTAACCTAACCTATAACTGGAAAATATCCGCAGGAGAGTCGTCTGATGCTGCAGCCGCCCATGTTTTTTTTTTCAGGAATCGATGAGTCAATTTACATCGCACTTCGTTGAAGTTGTAATCACTGTTTGTTTATAATTGCGACCGTACCTACACAAGGATGATTGTGCTGAATCAGCGTCAGCATTAAATCAACATAAAATCCTTGTAACCTTGGCTGTAGGCAGTCAATGATATTGTACGTCATATGTACGTGCGTGCTCTTCACTCTTGAGTGAATATTAAGTTGATATTAAGAAAGTTAATATTAAGAAAGCTGGAAATCAACTCCATTACATGAGTAATTTGCAAGGCTGGACTATTTATCAGACGATATTACTTCAGTGCAAGGTTCTGGTCCTATAAAACGAGAAGAGGATATCAAACCAATTTTCAAACCCTGTCCACATTTGGTGAGTCATTTTAGGGTACTGCGGTTAGTGTACCGTTTGCCAGGGGCAATTATAAGGAGAGCGACATCTTCGGGAGTAAAGTAAAAGGCTTGAGATGCGCGCAAATACGAGACTATACTAGACTTCTTTATTATAGGGAATCCTAGCTTATATACTAGGTTGGTACATGTTATTTATGACGTGCATAAGACATAGTGCGTGATGAATATAAATATACCTTATCTGTGACGGTCGTCAACTTATCTTAACATTACGTGAAAATATGACTAACATACTCGACCGGCACATACCGAAAACCCTACAAGTGTTACAACACGACTCTTACATAGTGACCCATTTTAATTTATAAAATTTCGTGTTGTTTGTTGATTGTTTCTCTAGCAGCAACAGAAATACAAATTCTGTCAAAAATTCAACTCTATACCTATTACGGTTCAAGACTTAAAGCCCGATGACGAGCGAACGGATAGACAGATGGAAAGACGGACACACAAACAGAATGGAAAGTGAAATCTTTTGAAAGGATCTCGTTTTGCACCCTTCGTATATGGAACCCTAAAAAGCCTCCTGAAAATTTTCATGGCTGTCGCTTTCTTTAAGTCATCGGTAAAGGACCGAGTTACAAATACGATTTATCGTCTGCTTACATTGAAATACTTGAGAGTTTGAGTTTGATATACTAGCTGATGCCTGCAGCTTCATCAGCGTGGACTCAAATTAAATTATGTGAACTGGGTGGGTCAAGCCCCATTATTTAAACAGAAACAACAACTACAGCAGAACAAATAGACAAAATTGGTTAACCCTTCTGATTGGCGCCACAGAGACGAAGCTGATGCCCATCAGTAGGTAGATGTGGGCTTCATATGACGATGATAATGTTAAACATTTTCTGGCGTTTCTATTTCAATAGGCGGACTCCGTACCAACCGCACGTTCACGAGCATGAAAAGGTTAGCAGCTCCAATTTGTCCAGCAGCAGTTATTGTTTGCGTTTCTCCAACCACCACCATTTCCTCCTTGTCGTTAATCTTTACCACGCCAAAAAATATTCATATTTAAGGTGTTTAATACCTAAAGGTGCCTATTTGCGGTTTCGTAAAGATTAGTGTAAATTGGATCGCACCCTTCGTTTTTTGTCTATGAACGAGTTGCCAGTGTTACTTTTGACGGAACGAAAAAAATTTGATTTGTAATCCTGAATTTGGTCACGTGCGTAATCGTAATTTTTGTTGCTGAGTTGCCGAGTTTTGTTTGCTGAAAGTCAGCTCCGCGATCGGTCGAAGTGTATTGAACAATATTTCGGGTACAGCCAAAGGGTTTACCGCGCTTCATTTTAGTGAAGGGTCAAGGTGACTACCGAGACGATTTATCTTGGATAGCAGTGTGAGATTTGCCTGTGTCGCTGGGAAATACCCACGCATAAGTTGAATAAGGAACGGATATAAATTGACCTGACGGTGACCCCGAGATTGCCTTGGAGTAGTGAAGCTGGAATCTATTTAAGGCGCGCCTGAGACTCGTCGTTCGTCGGAAGCCAGGTTATAGGTCTATGGAAGACACCGTCAGGTAAGACAGCGCACCGTACCACCGTCTTTAGAGATCCTCACGGCAGTTGAGTATGTTTCTAGCTATCCTATAGGCCCGCGGCATGAACGCTGCACTGAGTCATTCTCTAATCTAACATAAGGGTTTTATAAAAGCTCCAAGTGGTTTATTTGACCTGCAGCAGTATTTTTTCTGTTTCAATGTTTATATGGAACTTATAAACAGAGACACCAGTCAAAATCGTGACACCTGACAAAAATAGTAACACCTGTCAAAAGTATTATGAATTCAAGGATACAAGAAGTTGATTTTTTTGAATGTGGGAAGACAGGTTGTTAATAAATTAAAGATGTAGTTCTTACCTTAAAAAGGTAAGAAGGTTATTATGCTTCTGCCATCCCATCTGAGAAAGGGCAGGTTATTGTGACTTGCATGCTTATGCTATTCTCTGCCACTCCATCTGATAAAATACTTATTTTTTGTTATGAATGAATATGACATATTGCTTGGGTATCCTGTCAGTACATAGAAGCCGCTTCTAATAGCGGCTCCTATGTACCTATGTACTCATCGAGTATTTCAGTGTGGGGTACGCTGGCATGTCTCCATAGGTTGAGTTTTTTAAGACGCACCGTAGTTGCAGCCGCCTCTTGCTTGATGAAGAGGTGAAGCGGCGGCAGATCCGGTATGACTTCCAAGGCCGCAGTGGGTGCGGTCCTCATGCATCCCGTTGCTGCCATGCAAGCCAACCTCTGGAGTCTTTGTAGTTTATCTTCGACAGTGGATAATTTGGTTCATGGCCACCGAACTATCGCGCCGTAGCTTATTATTGGTCTTATGACAACTTAGTACAGCCAAAGGGTAGTTTTCGGGGTTAGCCCCCAGGTTTTACCTACCACTGCCAAAATGTGACAGTCGCTTTGTCAATCTTGCTATTCATATGTTTGCTCCAATTCAACTTGCTATCTAGTATTGCACCTAGGTACTTTACCTCAAAAGCAAATTGTAGCTCTGTACCAAACAACCTATTGGTGGGCGATAGTTGCCTAGATTGCGCCTGTTGGTGAACATTACTATTTTCGTCTCATTTGGGTTTACTGATAGTTCGTTTGTTGTGCACCAGCGTTCCACGATACGCAGTGCTGCTTGGGAGACATTACATTCTTACGGACTTTTAGACCCAACGTAGTTGTGGCGATGTCTTATATAAGAGTCGATAGAGTCCCCCAGTTAGTATCAACATCACCAACCTAAGTGTCGGTGTGCCGCACCGCGGTAGCCAACTCTTCGGCATACTTCTCCCTCGTCCCGAAATGCTTTAGCTCATCCAAGTTTTGACTTGGTAGCTAAGACCTGACGGATCTACAAGGACGAGAGAGGCGGAGACACAGTTTCGCGACTACAAGCCGATGATCCGTCCAGCAGTGTGCATCGAGCATGCCGCGGGCAATTTGGACTTGGAAAACATCTTTTGCCTCACTATAGCATAGTCTTTGAGATGCCTGTGCTTGGATCTTGGGTTCTTGTACCACCACGTGTTCTTGTAATTGACTGGAAGGCGGAACATAGTGTTCGTGATCTCCAGGTTGAACTGAGTACAAATATTGAGTTGCAGGTGTCCGTTGTCGTTCATGCTGCTTACTCCATGTCTGCCTAGAACTTTCAGCCAGGCTGCGAAATCCTGTCCTACCCTGGCGTTCAAGTCCCCCAGTAATAGAATCTGTTCCCTGGGACGTATATGCTTGATACAGTGAGGCAAGTCGTGGTAAAATCGTTCCTTAATGTCATCAAATTTGTCTAGCGTAAGAGCATAGACGCTGATGACATTCAGGTAGTTATTATCGTCCAGTTGTAGGCTCAAAGTTTAAATATGGTCTGAGATATACACCGGGAACTCTTGCAGATGATTTACAATTTGATTCTTGATCGCGAATCCCACGCCTGATTGTCGCGACTCAGAAGAGGCCTTTCCAGAAGAAAGTATGTCCGCCTCCGTGAACCACTCTTCGCTTTCCTTTGTAGGCGAGATGTGTTTCACTGATGGCAGCCACATCTACGCAAGAGAGCAGCTCGTGAGCTGCTCACGAGCTACAATAGCCGTCTTCAGCTCGGGACAGATGTTCTCTTTGCGATCAAGGAGTGTTCTTATATTCCATGCGTATATAATCGTATGCGTATATATGCGTATATATCCAACTGGATATGTCATTTGATATCCAGTTTTCTTGGTGATTTTATATTATTTTTATCATTGTTGCGGCGCCTATCACAACATTATGGATGTGTCGCGGTTACTACCATCTCAGTTGGTTGGGACGAGCAAATTTAAGGCCACATTTTCTAGCCCCCTCCAAGGCTGAACAAGGAGAGCAGTGCTACCCTTACCCTCGGAGGCAAAGCCCAGTCTGCATCAAACCGAACCTCTCTACTTTAACCCATCGCCACAGGCTTTTACGTCTTCGGATTCCAATTCGTGAAGCAATCATTAGCGAAGGAGTATTTTTAGTGCATAAGCGGTCCTGCAGATGCAAATGCCCTCTCTTGTCCTCATCCTCCGTAGCCCAGTGCAACGGAAACCGCTTCTTCTGGTGGAGGGTTCGAATGCAGTATCTGATCGGCAGCTATTTCTGACCTCAACTGCCGCCCTAGGCCATCGACAACGCCTTGCTCACTCGCCGGATCCGCCAGGTCTCGGTGTATCAACGTCAGCTGCCTTCACCGCCGAGTTAGATTTGTGCACATGTGGGAGCTGTCTACAAAATCGGTTCACTAGTTTTCAAATTATGAAAGACTGACATGGGAAAGACTTAGCATTACAAGTATATCCATTAAACTAAAAATTACGAAGTAAAAAGTTATTTATAAAAAATGTCGACTTCAAATTACAATGTTTTATCCATATACCAGAAATCTACCCAAATCAATGCAAACGTAGGCACAAAACAATTATGGGGTCACAAAATCATGCAAGAAAAATTTGTATCCGTATTATAATACCTTCGTCAACAAGCCATTTTACACTGCTGGTTATAATATGATCAATCGGCCTCTGCACTTCAATTACTGTAAAATAATCGAAATTTGAATGGATTTAGAGATTTCCGATTAGTGTATGCTATTCGTTATGAAATAATATACTTATTACAACAAAAATATTGGGGACAAATCAAGAATGAACAAGTAAAATCTTATGAAATATTTCGGTTTGCCCGCAAAATAGTGGTTAGCCACCATCACCGTGTGTTTCAATAGCGGTGATAAAATGTCGGCCATAATAAGACCGATATCAAACTATAAATATACATAGTCAGGCCATAAGTTCTGTCACATGTGCAATATGAAATAATTTAGACATGTTTATTATTTATGTAAACATTTATATAGCAACATAAACTTAATAAAACATAGATTCTTATGGTAATAAAGTTTATTCAAAATGACCCCCGCGATTTTGAATACAGTCCTTTATTCTGCGCGGCCAGTCGTCTATCGCAGCACGAACGAGGTCCATGTCAATATCGGCGGCTGCCTTAATCAAGGATGCCTTGAGTGACTCCAAATCAGGATGAGGCTTTGAGCAGGCCTTTTCCTCCAAGTGTTGCGATATCTTGTAATCTAACGGACTCAAATCTGGACTGGAGGAGGGCCAGTCTTCGTGCCGGATGAAGTCGATTTCACGCGCCGCCAGCCAGTCTTGTGTGCTTTTCGCTCTATGAGCTGGCACAGAATCTTGTTGGAATACCCAGTGCCTGTTATTAAACATGGTATGAGAAACAGGTTCCACAAGGTTCTTGAGGACTGTATTTTGATACACAACTGCATTCGTTTTTACGCCTTTCTCACAAAAATGTACCTCAGTTAAGCCCCAATAAGAGACTCCCAACCAAACCATGAGCGAGGATGGAAAATGACCTCGTTGGACACGCGGAATACGGTTGCTCGCTTCTTCACTGCTGTGTCCGTACACTTTATCATTTTGTTTTTTGTAGCTCTCTTCCACGGTGAAAATTTTTTCATCCGAAAAAAGAATTTCCCGATGCTTTTTTCCCGCGTACTGCTTCAACAAAGCGCGGCATCTCTTCAGTCTCAGGTCCATTAAACGAGCGTCCAAACGATGTTCTGTTTTTCTTCGATATGTCCTAAGCCCTAAGTCTTCATTTAACACCCTTTTCACCGTGGTCCTGCTTAACCCCATCTGAAGGACTAACAGTTTCTGCTTACGTATGGGATTTCTTTGAATTCGCGCCTTCACAGCTTTTATCACTGCTAGAGTCCTAACAGAGCGAGGGAATCAAAATCAAAATCAAATCATTTATTTCCATAGGATGTTGTTACTTCACTTAGATCCGTCATTACATTTTTTTTGGTGAGTTCACTAACCCAATGGCGGAATCTGTGGAGAAGAGCTCACCGAAGAAACTCCACAGTCGTCGCATCTTTTGCGTTTCCTTTTTTAAATAAAATATTGTCAAATTACAAAATGAATGCTAATTATATATCGAAACAGCCTGTTACTCAAACAATCTATACCCATGGACATCTGTCCTCTAAGTAATCAGATATCCTGTAGTAACCTTTTTTATACAATTTCTGTTTTATTATTATTTTAAACTTGTCTAAAGGTAAGTTTTTAATATCAGTAGGGACCTTATTGTAATAGCGTATACAATTGCCTTTAAAAGAATTACTAATTTTATGTAGTCGGCTTACATAAGCAACCAACTTGTCTTTATTTCTAGTATTAAAATTGTGTATATCACTGTACTTCTGAAAATTAGTTATATTTCTTTTTACATACACAAGATTGTCATAGATATATTGTGTATGATCAAGTGCTTAGTAGACGGCACTTTCCACACAGTTGTATAAAGTTCTAGTAGTGAGTTGTTACGAATGAAGTAGTAAAGTAGTGGTAGTAATGAAACACGTCATTTTGTCTTCACTGTAAGTGGTCAACTAAATTTATTACGGTAGAAATATGCGGGCTGAGTAAACTGCCACGTTAACAAAACATTATATGCACGGTGTAACCGTACATGCTCCGAAACCCCAAAGATAGTAGGGGTAGTAAACTGTACTCTAATAACACAAAGTAATCAGTAAAATAAAATCATTCAAAGCAACATAATACAAGCATAATACAAACTTGAAGTATATCTTATAAAATTCAACTTAATAACTAAACACAGTACTTAAGAATTTTGGGTTGAAATTAAGTTAATCAAAATTAAAGGCGATATTATCACCATCAGCTGAAGTGGGATGCGCCTTCTGCGCTTGTTGCTGTTTCGCTTTGGATAGCGTCTGTAGCTCGATGATTTCCATGCGAGCTTGCGTGCGTCTCATTTTTGTGCAGATGTGAGGACAGCATCTTCTTATAATCCATATGACTAGGACCGTAAATGCTGCTGCTAGGAGGATGTAGCTGATCGCGTATTGATGGACGTCGTGGATTGTGACCGATGATGGGAGATAGTTGCGGTCTTTCTGCGAGTTAATTTTCTTGTCAATCTCATCTAATTCGGCAGTGTTATATTGAAACGCTTGGTTCTGATTGTGATATGTGATATTCACAATGTTATTTATCGACGAGTTTAGTAGCGGTATGTTGAAGTTGTATTCCAGCTTAGCGTCGCTGCTGTATTGGTTGTGCGAGAAGATAGTTAGCTCATTCGATTGTAGGATACATCCTTGAGCAAGAGTTACTATCCCGGATGATGTCAAAGTTTCCATTGTCACGTCGCTATCGCATATGGTTCGAAAGGCGCAAGTCGCGCAGCACTTAGCTAACCATGTGTTTGGTGCATGTAATTCGATCCATTCGTCTTCGCACGGCGCACGGGTGACTGCGCACGGCAAATTAGAGTGATGACCCAGTAGTTTTGCTTCACATGGGATCTTATAGTTATTTAAGTTGTAGACAGGAAGATTTTTGTAGCACAAAAAGTTGTCTGTTTTTTGTTGAACGCAGTGCTTCAAGTCTTCTTCCATCAATGTTATATACGTATTTTTCCGAAAGTTTACGGCGATGTAGGTTGATGATAGTTTCATGGTAAAAGTTTCCTTGTTTACTTTAATAGGTAACGGTATAGCTTGATAAAATGTGTAGATTTCGTCCGAGATTAATGGTATGTGGATTTCGAATAGGAAGTAAGTCTCTGTTACTCTCGCCTTCACATAGAGGAGTTTGTACAAGTCCTTCATACCCTCTTTTGTATTTTTTGTCGGCAGAGATAATGTTCTCGGCAGTTTTGCTGATATAGCGTCTAGTTGCTTGATAAGGTTGACTGGGGACAGAAGCCGGACTTCCATGTGACCTTTGTAGACTTCAGTCAGGGTTTCAAAAAGCATTTCTTGTACTCCTTTCAAATTGTTTATCAGGAAATGTAGGGAAAGTGACGCTGAGTTATAGTAATTTGAGGCCATCACTGCTTCCATTTCTGATTCGATCTTGGCGAAGTTTTTGTTTGTTTGGTTCATAAATCCATCAATCATCAAAAATTGCTTCTGGATGTTGGTTTCACTTTTCTTGAGTACGTTATTTTCTAGTTCCACTATGGATGTTTGATTCCGAATTAGTTCGAGCAAGTAGTTTTCATTGTTCTGTACTGCCTCTATGTCTTTTTGGTACTTATCCGCAAAGTGTTGGTCTAGAATGCCGAATAAGCTGTTGGCTATGTAGCCTCCTGCGTTTAATAGTCCACGTTTCTTTCTACTTGATAGATGCGTGTGCGGTGCAAGTAGTATGGTGTTGTAGTAGCTGAGTATTTCGACCTCGTGATAAAGCTGTTGCAGCGTATATTTGCAGTATCTTGGATCGGTTTTTTCACAAAGATCCTTCACATCAGCGAGATATGCTTCAATACGATGAACTCCATCCCAGTAGTTAGTCAAGTTATAGTACATTAGGAGTGTCCATTCGTCATTGATTGTTTATATTTTGCCTCTCGTGTCGTAGTAGATAGGGCGCGCGGCTTCCAATGGTGTAATATGAGCCCTCGTTGCTATGTTGCCGCCGCTTCCGTGTGTCTGAGTTGTAAACACACAGAGCGTTATCAGTAAGGTTAATAACATTGAAAAGCCTTTCTTCGCATTTGTTTTGCGCTTGGGTGCATTCTTGTCGGGATCGTTTTGTGCAGCGTCATCTTTTGCATTGGTCGGCAACGGTAATGGTGATAGTTTTACGATGGGCCTTTTCAAAGTAGTAGTTTGAGTTTTTATCGTGGCCACTCGCACGTATCCGTCTGGACCGGGATGAGTCTTGATTACCCGGCCAAGTGCCCATTTCCCGGGAGGCAGGTTATCCTCCTTTACCAGCACGACGTCATCTATTTGAACATTTTCAGTTGGTTTGTTCCATTTGCTCCGGATTTGCAGCTGTGTCAGGTACTCATTCGACCAGCCCTTCCAGAACTGCTGCAGCTGTTCGGTTAGACGCCACCTTCGTCTCAAGTCGATGTTTCTGACGTCAGCATCGCTAGCTTGCGGGATTGTCATTACCGGACTGCCTGTGAGAAAATGGCCCGGCGTCAAGTAGTTGAAGTATTCATCTGGATCTTCCGTCAGTGGGCACAGCGGTCTCGAGTTCATACAGCCTTCTATCTGTGCCAGTAGTGTAGTAAACTCTTCGTAAGTAAGTTTTTGGTCTCCAAGTACTCGCCGTAGATGATGTTTCATCCCTTTCACTGCAGCCTCCCAGAGACCGCCAGCGCTGGGCCACGCGGGGGCGTTGAAATGCCAGGTGACCTGGAGAGTATTTATTTTGTCAAAGAATTGCGGTGTAAGTATCGTCTTGTAGAAGTCGAATTCTTTGCGTAGTGCCTTTGACGCCCCGACCAGGTTAGTTCCGTTATCACTGTATACGTGGGTCGTCGTTGAGTAGAGTAGTTTCTTCCAGAACCCGGAGTTGAGGGTGGTTTCTTCATCTTATTGTGCAACAGCGTGTGATGTGGCTTAGCACACTCTTTGCATTTCTTAGTCGATGAGCACTGCATGTCGCCGTGGTCGTACAGACAGTTTTTGCAGAGTTGCATGCGGGCGACGTTAGAGTTTCTGGTTTCAGTGTTCATGTCTAGAAACTTGCGGCATTTCATGAGTACGTGGTTTTCGTCACAAAGTGGGCAATTTCTTTGGTAAGACGTGAAAAATGACTTCTTATATTCCCGTTTGAATCCAAAAGTCGGTTTATATGTCCCGTAGTGCTGCTTTTCAGTAGGTTGAGGCGGTTTCTGTACCTTAGGGACTTCTTTTTGACGAGTTTTTATTTCTAACGCCATAAATTGGCTTTCCAAGAAGTTTGTGAACTCATGAAGGTCTGGTACTTCCCTCGGTTCACGTAGTTCTTTGCAGTATTCGTTGTAGGTATCAGAGTCAAGTTTTTGCGACATAAGGTGCACAATTAGCGGATCCCAATTTTCTGTTTCCACGCCGATGTTAGTTAAGCCATTCATGCATTCATTTATGACGTCATGCATTCTTTTGACAGTAAATGCGCTCGCCTGGTGTATTACTGGTAAATTCAACATAGTATTTATGTAGGATGTAAATTGCAGTCTGCGATTGTCGTAGCGCTGCATAAGGATGTTCCAGCATGACTCATAATTTTCAGCACTGATGTTCAAATGCTGCACTAGTTTTTCAGCCTCCCCTCTCAGCTTTGCTTTTAAGTGTTGAAGTTTTTGTGCCTTGGAAATAGATGGATTGTTGTGTATTGTTTCCAAGAACAAATCTTTAAAAGACACCCATTGTTCATAGTTTCCGGTGAATATGGGGATGTCAATCTTTGGTGCGGATTGCTTGTAGTGTACATTGGTCCACAGCTTTTTATGCAGTGATTTTTTAAGTCGGTCGTATTCGCCTTCCAAAGTCATGAATAAGTCGTAGTACTTTTCCTCCGAACCTTGCAGTAGGGCGTCCAGTTCCCAGTGTAGTTTATCTATTGCTTCCCATTTTGATCCCATTATCTTGAGGTGATCTTCAATCTCCCATTTCTCCATAGTATCTTCAATGTTCACTTTCGACATGGCCCTGTCAATGGCCTTGCAGTTTCCTTCCTGTCTAGTAAGTAGCTCTCTGACCTTGGTACTTGTGTCATCTACCTTCTTGGTCAGTTCTTCTCCAGTAAGACCGACATTTGTAGTTGAAGTTTTGTCAAAGTCGTCTTCTTGCAGGCTCTGAGACATGAGTTGTAGTATATTTTCTTTAGTGTTTGTATATATCTCCTTAGTTCTTTCGTAGACACATTCCTTAAAATATTCAATATCTTTTTCCTCATATTCCAATAATAATGCATGTCTTTGCTCAAAATCCTTCCATTGAGTTTCAAGTGATACAAGTCTCTTCGTGAGATAGTCTGGCCTTTTCTTCCTTTCTGCTCCGTCCTTTTTGTAGTTAGCGCAGAGACTTTTTATGTTTTCAAAGACTTTGCTCTGAGTTTGTAGTTCAGCCATAGTTATGTTTAGTTGGTACCTTTTAGTTTCAGTAAGTATGAGTAGTATGTAGTTGATGAGTTCGACACGTAGTAGACGGTGTCCCTTGCTTGTTTCATCAGTAGTAAGTAGTCGCGATGCTTGATTTTGTCAGCGCACGCTAAGTTTTCTTCGTAGCTCGACCCGTAGAGTCGTAGGTCGCACACAGTTCTTCTCAATGCTCCCACAGTCCAAAAACCACAGAACACACTGAGTTTTCTCGAAGGACCATAATGTATGATCAAGTACTTAGTAGACGGCACTTTCCACACAGTTGTATAAAGTTCTAGTAGTGAGTTGTTACGAATGAAGTAGTAAAGTAGTGGTAGTAATGAAACACGTCATTTTGTCTTCACTGTAAGTGGTCAACTAAATTTATTACGGTAGAAATATGCGGGCTGAGTAAACTGCCACGTTAACAAAACATTATATGCACGGTGTAACCGTACAATTGAGACACAAATGTCAGAATATTGATTTCTTTAAACTTTTCCCTCAGTGACACTCTAGGCCCTAATCTATAAATTGCACGAACAGCCCGTTTCTGCAGAATAAATATACTATTAGCATTCGCAGCGTGACCCCACAATAAAATACCATAGGTCATTAGACTATGAAAGTAACTAAAGTAGACTAGTCTAGCGGTGTCTACGTCGGTAAGAGCTCTAATTTTTTTAACTGCGAACGCTGCCGAGCTCAGTCTGTTCGACAATTTATTTATATGAGGATCCCATTGTAGTTTGGCGTCTAAAGTAATGCCCAAAAAGACAGTCGACTGCACAAGGTCCAATCTCTGTCCTTTTATAAATATGTCTGTAGTTACCGGGTTCACATTGGGTAACACGAATTTAATACATTTAGTTTTCTTTTCATTAAGTAATAAATTGTTAACAGTAAACCAGTTCACTATACTAGAGATAGCATTGTTTACCTCGTCATAATTTGATTGCTGTCTTTTAACTTTAAATATCAAAGAAGTATCATCGGCAAACAATACTAACCCATGTTTTGCTTTAACAAGGTAAGGTAAATCATTTATATATACTAAAAACAAGAAAGGACCAAGAATTGAACCTTGCGGTACGCCCATACTTATTGAAGACCCAGGTGATCTTTTCCCATTAACATCGACCATCTGAACCCTATCTGTTAGATATGAATCCAGAAGGCCAAGTGCCTGATCTTTTACACCATAAAGGCGTAACTTCCTGACAAGAGTGTCATGATGGACGCAATCAAAAGCCTTGGATAGATCGCAGAAGACACCTATTGCATCCATTGCGTCTTCCCAGGCATCAAAAATATTGTCGATTAGTTCAACACCAGCATCGGCTGTTGAACGACCCTTTGTGAAACCAAACTGAGCAATATGAATTAAATTATTGAGATAAAAATGACTTTGCAATTGATTAAGTATGAGTTTTTCAAATATTTTGCTAAGCGTTGGTAGTATCGATATGGGTCTAAAATTGGTGGGGTCTGATGTACTACCAGCTTTGAATAAAGGTATAACTTTACTTAGTTTCATCAAGTCAGGAAACACACCACTATCTATACATTGATTAAATATACAACAAAGGTGAGGTGCAATACAATCTACAATGGAACTAATAATTTTTACTGATAGACCATGGGCGTCAGCTGTCTTTTTCATTTCCAGGGATTTAAACGCTTTTACAATGTCTTCATTATTTACGTGCCTAAATTTAAAATCTGTTTTACATTCCTCAAAGTTTTGTTTAAGTATAGATTCAGCAGCAGCGGGAGATGAATTTAAAGACTTGGTTGTTGAAACTGGAATGTCCGTAAAGAAATTTTCGAAAGCTTTTGCTACTTCTAGGTCTGTACTTAGCAATTGATTATCTATCTTAAGCTTGAAGTTATTATGTGTAGCTTTGGCCTTTCCAGTCTCTCTGTTTATAATTTGCCAAGTCGTTTTCATTACATTGCTACTAGATTCAATTTTGTTTTTAATGAAATTAGATTTAGCTACGGCACAAACGCGTTTAAACATTTTTGAATAACTACGAACATAATCTAGAAAGGCCGTATTTTTGTTATATGATTTCTCTTCATAGAGTTCATATAATCTTCGTCTGCTCCTATGAATTCCAACTGTCGCCCAATCACTAAACAAAGCTTTGTTATTAACTTTTATAGTTTTTGATTTAAATACCGTATCATATTCATTTTTGACAAGGTTAAATACTGAGTTGTACAACAAATTTGGATCGTCACTGTATGGTATTTCCCATAGTTTATCTAAAATATTATTCCTGTAGTGTTCAAGCCGAGTGTCACTAACGGGCACACATGTAATATCCTCTTTTTGGTCCTTTTTTATTTTAATATTGAATATACCTATCTGACCAGAGTGATCAGAGGTTAATTTATTGATGACCGATTTGAAAATGGGCGTAATGTTAGTAAATATATTGTCAATGCAGGTAGCAGATGTTGCAGTAATTCTAGTAGGCTCCAAAAACAGATAGTTCATGTTGTGACATAAAAATAAAGATTTTAATCTAGTACAAATATTATTATCCTCTAACAGATTAACATTAAAATCACCACAAATTATAAAAAATTTGTTTTTATCGCTGATTTTAATCAACACTTCATCCATTTTCTTTTCGAATAAATCAAAGGATGAATCTGGTGGTCTGTATACGCTCATTACAATAAGTTGTTCAAGTTCAATACAGGCTATTTCCATGGTACGCTCAACAGACAGGCTCACTATATCAACTCGTTCCTTATATTTAAAACTATTATTTACAAGTATTAAGGAGCCACCGCGATCAGCTGTTTTTCTGTTGAACGAACTAGCAACGTGGTGGTTATTAAAGTTGAACATGAACTGATAACTCTTTAAAAAGTGCTCTGTTATACATAAAATATCAATATTATTACAGTTCATGAATAACTCAATTTCCAGTTCTTTACTTAACATGCCCTGTATATTTTGATGAACCACGTTTAAAATATTCTTACTTTTACATTTTTCATTACTAGTAACTTGATTTAATGGGCAAGATGCAGGTATATTTATACAAATATTAATATTACTGCCAGAGCTACTCTCTGTTGTCCTATGGGTTAATTTAAAGAGCTTGGAACAGATTCCAAGGAGTACATGTCATTATTATTACACTGCTCAATAGAAGCAGGCGTTTCAGTAGTCAAAAACTTGACTGAGTTCAAAATAAAATAAGATAGTGACTGTGCTATCTGTTTTGTATAAAACCTAGATAGGTAATACCTATCCTTAGTCAAATAAAAATATTTTCCAATACAAATATTGGTGTCTATGAAATGAAATTTTTCAGTATGACGACATGTCAATGTGTGTATAAATGTATTATAATCATGTCTTATATGATTTTCATGTTGTGACAAAGATTGGCTGAAGGGAAACGCAAACAAGATTATTCTATCTACATTTTGTAAAGAATTTAATTTGGAAAAGTATTTAGTAACTAGTTTTTTAGATACATTTTCCCTTCTACCAATTACCATTACCTAGGGCGACCACTTCTTGACCTGTCATCTACACTAGAGTCTTCATTGTATCGTTTTATGGTACGATAACGGAATCTTTGGGTTATATTCAAATTTTTCAGTAAGTCGAAAATCTGAATTGGCGCGTAACCGCAACGATGCAACGCAATAACTGCGACACGGTCTTCTTTAAGTCTCCACTCCATATTTAAAAATGAGGAAAATTCTAAAAAGTACACATTTTTATTTTCATGAAAAATTCGAAATTCGAATTCAATAAACTTTTTTGTGGCCAGCGTTTTAAATTCAAAAGTTTTTATTGTGTGACAGAACTTATGACCTGACTGTGTATATACATATATGTTGATACCGATATCAAGTGAGGAGATTTCTAGAAATGCCATGGGCGGTAAAGTGACTGTCCTTTATGAAACGTTAATGTAGAAGGAGTCGCGATAGGTCAAGAGATACAGAATCATGATACTCATGATGATAGTATAAGATTACCTTTCTTTAGCAAACCTTACTTTATCAAACCATGCTAGATGATTATAACGTGATGCTAGTGCCCTCTTCTTGTGAAATCGTACAATTTGTTTTAATGTCCCGCCTCTTCTTAGCGAAATCTTCTCTGGCTCGGTTATTTTGAATTCGTTTGTGTCTTTAACAACCTCTCTGGCGCTGCGGTTGTGACTCTGCCAATCATGCGAGAAGTCCCGGATTTGATCCCCGGCTGAAGATAAGGAAAAAAAAAACACCAGGTCTTGGATATGTGTGACGTCGCTGGTTCTGTTTCCCATAACACAGGGTATCCTAGTGTGGGGCCAGAAGCAATGTATATGCCTGTTTTTAAATGTTTATGTTTTGATGTTTATGTTGGTTTATAATAAGGCGCCAAAAATAACTAAAGAACTAAATGACAGCAAGAAATCCGGCAGCTCTTGTCCTGTAGCCAAGGATTCTGGTAACTATTTTAATTACCTACTTTATTTTTACACCTAAAAAATCGATGCCTTGTTAAAAAAATCGGACAAGTGCGGGTCGGTCTCGCATAAGAAGGGTATCGTGCCATCGTACATGAAAAAGTAAGCGCTAAAGATAGTAAAACAAAAACAAACAGATAATAATATTATGTTCAAACTTTCGGCCCTAGAACTTAGAGAATGCGCTAGCGATATCAAACTAATTGCGCCACCACAACCTTGCAAGCCGCAAAACGCTGCTCTTGTATGGGGATCCCCCTTGATTTATAAAACCGCATCTAGTTCAATATTTGTTGCTGTAGCGGCAACAAAAATACCCATTCCGCGATGATTTCAACTCTCTACCACTACCGTTCGGTTCATAGGATACAGCCGGCTGAAGGACAGACAGACAGACGGAGAGATGGACAGCAGTGGCTTGGTAACAGGGTCCCGTTTGGAAACTCTCGAAACAACACTTTCTTCTTCTTCTTTAGTTTTCCTTTCCAGTCGTCCCTCGAGAAGATGTACGACATGCATCTCATCAATGACGACTGGAACGGAATACTCAATATCGAATATTACGTCAGGCATATTGAAAATCACCTACAGTTCGCGAGCACGGCACAATAAAAACAATACAAAGAAGTCGTATTTCAGTTAAAGCACGAGTTAGCAGAAATGCAACACTACAACCGCATACTACGCCAAGGTCAAGCTAAAAGGAGACATAAAAGGGGTCTCATAAACTGGGTAGGCTTCAACGCAAACTTTGGCGTGAGGGACTACAGAACTACCTGCAAGACCTACTCAAAAATCAAACGTCCGTTATAGAAGCACAGTGCAACCTACTACACCGTAACGAAGCCATAATCAACAAGCAGTTCAGGAACATTCAGCAAGACGTTCAAGAATTCCAGCTAGTAGAGCAACGCATGCGAGTTGAATACAACGTCGAGTTATTCACACTATCAACACTTCTTACAGCCGAAATAATCATCTCTAATATATAAAAAATCAACAAAAACTCATCAATACATTCACAGAGCCCACACAAGTTCACCTGAACGCGCAATTGATACCTCCAGAGCAGGTGGAAGAGCAAATCATCATTTACAGTAACTTGTTCACCGATTTGACGCTGCCGGCCGACATACAGAAGCTTCCAAACCTGTGCAAAATAATAGGCCTGAGGTTCTTTATCATCGAAGCGAAGATACCACTCGTGAACAAGCTGCACTTTGAGATTGAATTAATTACGAGATCGCGCAGAGCAAGAAAAGGCCACAACAAACAAGCAGCTGACAGCACTGAGGACTTTCTCAAATCCCGCACAAGGACATCCAATTGCAGGAGATAACACCAACGGCGACCACCGAAAGCCCGGGGACAGCAACGAGATCGACGCAGAAGCTGCGCAGGAGTCACTCCCTTAGATTCTAAACCACATGTTAGCATATAGTAATGTAAATAATATTAGGCACTACATTATGCATAGTTTGTAGATATTTGACTAGGCCAACTGAGATATCCTTAATAGAATAAGTAAACGATAAAAGGTATTCTCAAAAGAGCAGTCGTTGAGTTTGGAATCAATCTATCATCAAACATTACCTACTATACTGTACACACACTACTATTAGTTGTTAATTATTGTAAACAAACCCCTTAAAATATGACTACACCTTTCTGTTACCCCTATTACTAAGTCTGCGCTGTCCATCCGTCCGTCCGTCCGTCACCAGGCTGTATCTCATGATCCGTGATAGTTAGACAGATGAAATTTTCACAGATGATGTATTTCTGTTGACAAATACTAAAAAACAGACTAAAATAAATATTTAAGGGGCTCCCATACAACAACTTTTTCAATAGCACATACAAACTTATGAATGCATGGCTGGTTACGTACATGGAGTGTAAAAGTAGCTGCACCAATAACTTTGTAAACAACATTTTGCTATGTAAAATCCAAACTATTCACTCCACACCATCCCTACCATTGTACGGTGGTACGGAACTCTTCGCACTTGACCTGTTTTCGCTTTTAAGTAGTTTATGATCCGGACATTAAATTTATAGTTTGGACACTTTATCACTGTCCGGCTGCAACCGTTGTCAAATGTCACCACCAATTAGAGCAAAACTAATTAATATACAAGTTAACCCTTTAAAATGGACTTTTCGCCATTATTAACACTCTGTATGTTAATTCGTGCGGTCAGTATTACTTTTAGTATGAGTAGTTTGCTAATAGACCAGGATGGAACTTTATCAAAGTTGCTATGAGAAGAAGTTGCATTTGGTGGGTCCCATTTCATAATTTTTAAGAAAACATCGTGAGTGAACCCTCATGTCTCTGTAGCTGCAGCGAAGGGCTAGTCCCCAGACACGCAAAATGTAGTATTGCATATATAAGTGGCCAAACGTAAGCAACTTTATATCTGTCTCCCCATTTGGGAAAAGTCATGACGCTCTAATCACGCCAGGTTCACTTCAAACAAATCAGCGACAACAGCCGCACACACACAGCTACATTGCATTCCGTATAAGCACACTCCACCACACGCACACATTGCCAAGTTTCGGGTTGTTTCGGGTGGTACGAGACGAGGCTATGCAATGCATGCGACGAGTCAACGTCATTCGTCCGGGCGGCACGTCTTAACTTGTTTGTGTGATTTGCGCGCAGATTATTATTTATTATTTTCATGCAAGATGAGTAAATATTATTATATTTATATTTATATATATTATATTTAATAAAGAAATTATAACTTTTTATAATGATTTTTAATAAAGAACGGGATGTTTCAGTTCGCGTATTCTAAAAAGATCAGGCCTGAAGCGCGCCGGGAGCGAGTTTCGCATTATGCAGTCACTTAAAGTCGATTTTTTCACGTTTGCCTAACTTCAGACATGATCTTTTTACAATACGCGAAGTATACCCCCTCCAAGCGGCACTCAGAGGTAGAATACGGGGCATCACCTGTAAGTAGGTACTCGAGCGACGACCGACGACGCAACAAATCCGCACCGCAACCCGCGGCGCTAAGCGACAACCCTAGCCGTTTGAGCAAGAGTAGGTAGTTATCATGCGAACAGGGGCCGAGTGAACTTACTATTTCTTATTTATACTATGCTCTAATGTTGTTAGTCCGTTCGAAATAGGTATCCGGCAAGTAGCAATCTACGCGCTGTACGTAGCGTTTCGTAGCAATGTCGTAACGACATAGCAACATTGTGTAGTAGTCGTTGTAGAAAATTGGCAGACCCTCCTTATGTCCTCTTGGTTCTTACGAGTGAAATAAAACTGACTTTAAAGTTTCCGTTTTGAGTATTTTACACAATATGCTAATGCAGTCTCTGAAAATAGTGGAAACATATCATCTCACTGTCCAGCGGATTAAAACCAAATATTTGGATGTTCAAATGCTGTCAAGATCGAGAGCCAGCACGACTTGAATGACCGTCATACTTTTGAGTTCCGGGTTGTGAATCCGGAAGCTTGGAGTTCCCGCCTTCGTTAGGCCAGGACTGTAAGCAGTAATGTGTTGACTAATGCCCGTAATTTCCTTGGCCGGTAATTAACTAAGGCGAGGTAGGAGTATGTTTGTGTGTGGTGTAAGTTGAAGCTTACAGCGACGGCGATGATGAAGATAATTTACGAATAAGGAAAAGTAACATTGTTTAACATTCTGAACGATTATAAAGGCGACACAAGTAAAATACAGTGTGTTTTTTATTTTGCTGTTAAAAAAGAGGCATTGATACCATTCTAAAATATATTGTTGTAATCGGTATTATGTTTTAACTGTAAATAAAAGACTCGTGTCATCAAAAACCAGAATGTATTCCAAAGATAATAATATTCTATAACTATAAGAAAATCTATAAGAAAATAATTAATAAAAACAACAACTTAGCACATATCATCTATTTTCTTAAGTTAAACGGTATTCATTAGTTTTACGTGTTTTGAGGCCGGTCCACACTGAACGGATCTTTGTGGCGGACGCGAGCGAGATTGACTTTAGTCAATTTCCTAATTTATTATTTCATCATGCGTTATGACTTATTTTACAGGTTCTTCAGTAAGTACTGAGTCAAAATCAAAATGTAAATCCCTTGGGACTACCAGAATACATAAACTTGACCTCAGGAAAAAGTTAACAGTCAATTTTAAAGCGCCAAATGTAGTTTACAAGGTTATTGGTGCAGCTACCTTCATACTCAATGTAAGTTACCAGGTGCATTCATAAGTTTGTATGTGATATTGAAAAAAAAACATTGGGTTATGTATTTGTTTTTATAATAATTCCACTTGTTTAAATAATAAATTTTACAAAGCTTATCGAATAAGAACCATGTGATTTATGGATTATATGATTCGCAGGTTTTTTTACATTTCGAAAAGATTAAATTTAAAAAATGTTGAATAATTGTTTGGTGACGAAAAATGGGTATTTACAATTATCATGCACATCTTGGCATTTGTAAGTTATACAATATATACCTTTTCTCTTATAGGTTTTCCCCCTCTCTATCTGTTACCCTTACCTAATCTAAAACTCACCTACAGGATTTCGATAAACACTGCAAACCCAAGTTTCCTGAGATTCTATACAATGCTCAAGGGTCCTGAGATTGCACTGGGGTACTTCTTTTGATCTATAGTTCAGCCTTACAAAAGGGTTTACGTTATTGGATTTTGTACTTTCATCACTTAATTAGGGTTCCGTATCTAAAGGGTAAAAACGGGACCCTATTACTAAGACTCCGCTGTCTGTCTGTCACCAGGCTGTATCTGATGAACCGTAATAGTAAGACAGTTGAAATTTTTACAGATGATGTATTTCTGTTGCTGCTGTAACATCACATATTAACAAATAGAGTAAAAAAGATATTTGAGGGGTCTCCCGTACAACAATTCTTTCAATACCACATACAAGCTTATGAATGCACCTGGTTTCGTATATGGAGTGTGAAAGTAAACCGCACCAATAACTTTGTAAACAACATTTTGATATGTAAAATCCAAACTATTCACTCCACACCATCCTTACCATTGTACGGTGGTACGGAACCCTAGGTGTGCGAGTCCGACTCGCACTTGGCGTTTTTTTATTAATAATTAATTGTTGTGAATTGATGTTAATATTCGGTCTGATTTATGCTCTTAAACGTACCACGTAGTTCACCCTTCTCCTTGGAGTTATAGATTCCTGCCTGTTAGGAGATTATGTCAATTCGAATTCAAAACTTAAATGAACCTTGGAACTGATCAGAGTTTTCCAGAAAAATCTTAATCCAAAAAAGATCAGCCTACTTTGAGCTCTGAAAAGAGGCTAGAAATAGAAGGTCCGATTCCCGGGCCTAATGGCCCAGGTACTTCTGCGAAACTCTGCTGGATCTTCTGATACTGCTGCTACACCTCCACCCGACTAGCTCTGCCTTGAACTTCTGAGGAACTCTGCCGAATGTTCTGAGAACAACTGCTGCAGCTCCTACCAACTACTTCTGCTAGCTGTAGTAGCTGTGTAGCTTCTACTACTGACTGGAGTGCAAACTCTACGGCACCCGTGGAGACTCTCTCAGAGACAGGATATTGTTAGATCGTATATAGCGTTAGGTTGTTAATAGTTATAATTATAATTTAGGAAAATGGTGTAAAAGAAAACGACTTACTCTACTAATAGTCTCTCTTCTCTTTAATTTCTTAACTTTTTAGGACCTACATTCAAAATTTCTAATTTCTATAAATTCATCTTAGGATTTTGTTACAGATGGTTATTTCTTATAACCCCCTGTCAAATTTATAATACTTCTATGATCAATTCCTAAATTTCTGCGATTTTGGCATATTTTTCTACAGACCCATCTCTATTCTCCCCTCAATCTCCAAGCTTCTGGAATGAATCATGAATTCTAGACTCATTAGCTATCTGGAAGAGAACGGTATTTTGGCGGAAAAACTGGTTTTCATGTTGGAAAGTCTACCTCCGATACCGTTATGAGTTTACAAAATTTGTAGACGAAAACCTTGACGAAGGAACACGCTGTTTGGGATTTTTTCTGGACTTAGCCAAAACATTTGACACGGTCTCGGTGGAACTCATTATTAATAAACTGAAAATTAAAGGTGTGAGAGGAGTCCAGTTAGATCTTTTTAGGAGTTACCTCTCGAGTAGAGTACAATGTGTTACAATGGGTGAACTCACGAGCAGCACGAAATTCTTGAATTGAGGTGTTCCACAGGGAAGTCACCTTGGACCTACTCTATTCCTGGTCTATATAAATAACCTTTGTCGCCTCGGACAAAGGTCATTTATACTCGGACTTTGCACTGCTGGTGTTTTATTGCGTTTTTTTCGAAAACCGGTCGAGCTCAAATTCTGAAACTTCGTATTCTGGACGCTCAAAATAAGCTCAAAATCCCCTGAATTTGAGCCCAGTTTTCTATGACTTTGTACTGCCATCTTCACAGATCTAGGATATTCACGCTACCTCTCGTTGGCCTTCAAAAGTAGGTCCAAATAATTTAGTGGGCGAGTAAACCTATCCGTCCATACTCAGTTTGAGTCATTTGATGTTTCAGCCACGCTTTGGATCGCCGGCATATGCCAACGAACGATCATGGAACGTCGCTAAACTATCAAGACAGGACTAACAAAGGCCAGCGAATCCCATTCATTGGCGTTCGTTGGGCCGGTGTGTACGCAACATTATTCATCGCTGCTTTGCATCTCATACCTACTAGCTAACGCAATCAGGCAAGGATAATACACCATAAAATTTACTCTAGTATGTAATACACTACACACTTAAGTCAGTAACGCTCGTCACGGATCCTAATAGATAAAAACTGTCGAATTTCAAGATCTCAGTTCAGTTCGTTAGCATAAGAGTCTGTTATATATGAAAAATATTCAATGTATCTCATGAACATACGGAGGGACTAACTGTGATGGAAAATATCGGTAGAAAACCTTCATATCGTCACGCAAAATTAAATATTGAATGACTGTCTAAACGTGCGGACGCCACTATGCATCTGCCACCCCTAAAAGGAAATTGCTTCACGGTATGTTTTTACGATTGCTTTGGTTTATTTTTTCACTATTGAGGGGCCAAGTCGCCCCTCCAATAGGCGTTTTTTTTTTTGCGATAACTGTACGACCACGATAAATACAGGAAAGATTTGTGCGTCGATCTCCAATGCCTTTCCCAAGAGAAACAAGTATCTGTCTTCTGTCTATCCCTTCTGTCTGGTTACTGTCGGAACTTCAATAGCATCCGACTGATCACACCTGTACCAAACAACAAAACCACCCAAACAGTGAGTGTGACTGGCGCAATTTCAAGCTATTGTCTTAATGAAACTGCCTCACCACTGCAGGATAACTCTTTAATGTTGTATTGTTGCAATCTCAAGGTCTTAAGACCAACTCCTACTACATTCCATTGTTATTATGTATGAGTACACTGATGCCTGTGTCAGCTTAAAGAAAAGTGGACCACTGTCCATTTTATTTTCCCTCCTCACTAGGAGGAATAATTAACTTTTGAGTATGGATTTAGAAATCTTATCTGAAACGACGTGATGCTACGTTTTATTTACATGAGTCACCTCTAGAATTCGGCGCAATATCACAACCATATTTGCATATTTCACTGAATATCTCTGTGTGCAGATTCAATATTATTTCCAATCACATTGGCAGAGCCATTCCGTTCGTGGCATAAATACAATAGCAAATATCTAAAACCACACGAAATTCGGCATACATTAATGAATTAATAAAGCTTGTCCTATTCGTATAATAGCCGGATAGACAGTGTGTTCACATTGTTGGATCCTTTGTTATACAAACTTGCATGAACAAACTGTGGTAAATTAAGTACAAAGAATAGTTAGTTTTAAATAAGAAAGCCAAATGTAGTAGCGTAGTTATCAAAAAATGGTAGGATACTACTGGCACGTCGAAGGCGTCGCTAGCATCAATTGGACATACCTCGCTAAATAGTCTTTGGCTCTCAGCGAGCTGTGTCCATTCTTTCTCGCATAGGCTAAGTTGTGATAAGGATAGAAAGGTAACAGCTCGTTTAAAGCCAAAGAAACCGCCCGGCCACAGCTACTTGGAATTGGATTCCTACATTTGGTTTCGACGTGGTTAGCTATTCTCGCACAATATTACCACTCGATAGTTTTCCATTTTGCGGATATGGAGTGATTCCCGTTCAAATCACTCGATATATGGTGTCATACCCTGGCGTGCCTCCGGGGTGACCATGAGGCACGATAGTGGGTGTGGACAATGGTGATCTAGAAGGAACCATTCCCCATGGCATCAAGCGCATCACAGGTTGCGGATAGCGAATGACCCCCTATTGGAGGGTCAGCTGCTTGATCTATAAGGTGGTAGCCGTGAACAAGCCGTGCCCATTGGACGTACTCCAGGTACGACGATCGGCGTAACAGTATTTCTCGGCGCGGATACTCTAAATTATATGCGTAAGGGAGTTCATCCGGCCTCCTAAAGGGACAATAATTAGCGAGGGAAGTAAGATGTATGGAATATGCGCAATCAAAAAATAATCACGACCTGGTAGTAGCAGTCACGCAGCGCCTTCTGCACCGTATTCGGTCATGCGGGCTAACACCGCTTAACAACCGGCAACTTTTTCTAATGGCTAAGACACAGCTGAGAAGTCGGTGCGAATATGGACGCAGTCAATGATATTTACATACCCCAGGAGGATTCTGGATCCACATCCGGGCAATCCCTCACTGCGGCAGTTGGAGCCGGCACGCACAGCGAGCCATCCCCTCTCCCGCAAATTCTCCGTGGTTCAGGCCATTAACCTTACTTCGTCGCGTGGCGATATGTGCTTTAGTCTGAGGATAAACGAGATCAATCACAAGAGGTAACGCCACAGCAGAGAAGCCAAAGCTAGCTGTTACCGTACGCCAATAAATAGCGTAAAATAGTGGCGCTGGCATGACGGTGGTGGAGACGCTGGACCAACCTATCCCCCCTTAGGGGAACTAAATAACTCCGTTCTACCCAAAGGAGATGCTGGGCCAACCGGTTCTCCATTCGGGGAACGAAATGGCTCAGCCCCACCCGATGGAGAGGCAAAACCAACCGGTCTCCCCTTCGGTGAACCCAATTACTCAGCCCCACCCCCAAGCCCCCCCACAGATTATTCCTCCCAGAGACTAACCTCAGTAAGGAGACAGGGACTAGGAGATAACAGGATAAGTTCTACGGCACTCTCTCATCACGTCTCTCGGATAGAATTCATGGTGGTCGGCGCGTCGGAGATGCCCAAACTCGTCAAGGGAGCTGTCTGGCTCCCCGATGTTGTGAAAAACAGCACCGACATGAATCGATGGCGTCAACTCAAGGGTAGATCCAGGATATCACAACAGGTATACCAGAAAACGATATATAGGTGTTGGAGAAACGCCAGCTGAAGATGCGCTATAAGTGCAGCTCAGTGTGGCTCATTGTTAAGCGCGCAGCAGGAGAGCGGACCAGCGAATGACCCCATCGGCCAGTTGCATGAGATCTACCATCTCATGCAACTGGCCGATTTCCCTTCGACTTGCAAAGCAGCGGCACGGCCACAACCGCATGCAGGGAGTCTATGAGTAGTGTAGAGGAATCACTGGGTATGAAACAACCCAGCGATTGACTCGCCGCTGTGCATGGAGTCCCTACTTGACTCCGTAACAGAGGAGCAAGAAACTCTCCCATCAAATTGGATGATGACCGGAAAGCCTATCTAGCATGAAACCAGTTTAAAAAGTAAAGCAGAGAAAACTTCCGAGAATCGTGAAGAAATGCCCGGAGTTCCATCAAACAAACGAGGAGGAATATAGTGTCGATACCCATACATCGAATAAGCGAAACTCAAAACATGAATGACGTTCGATATTTTACATTACGTACTGGCGATTTTAGTTCTCTTTGACCACCGGTTCAGTGTATATGGACATATGTGCGAGAAAAATAGAGATGCTTTGAAAAAACTAGCTAGATACTAATTATAAATTGTAAAGGTATTTTAAATAAATAAATGATTCCGAACATAGCACCTCACAGCAGTGCTGTCGCAGCAATTCTTGTATATTTTTATAAAATAATGATGTTGATGTGGGTTGTTAGACGGGAGCAACGTGTCTGTCGGTAGTTTTCAATCTGCTCTATCGTTCAATACAGTATAGCAATTAAGCTTACTCATTTATTTATAATACTTTGTTTTAAACTATCAAATGTGCTTTTTACATGGTCTATTTGTTTGGCACTATACCTATACAATGTGTGTCAAGTGCATATTACGTAAAATAACATTCTCGTGAAAAGTGTAGATAATTATATAAGAGTATATTTGGGAGATCAGTTATGATTTGAAATCTCGAGTTTCCGAATCACACAATTAGCAGGTTCTCGTATTATGGAAATGAAGTTTCAATCTGAAAGTTGCGAGACAATTTTTTAATTTAATTCCAACGCCATCTGGACTCGCGAAATGCTTCTCTGTTGGTTTGATTAAGAAACCGAATAATAATATTATGTAAATGTTGGGTAAATAAAAAGCCAGTCAAAATTGTCCCGCGCTTTTAATATTTTATTTTTGTTACAGTTATGAGTCGCATTTATAAATCGTCCGAAAAACCTTCACAAAAAGTCAAAGACTTAAAGTGAATTACTTAAAAAAGACCTCAATACTTTAGATCTTTTCAATTTATTCCATTAAATAAGTCTAGGTTTAAGCATAAATAATACTTGTTTGTATTTTAGGATTTATTAATCAGTAGACTATTTCATTAGATGCTTTCTAAGCCATATAGGAGTGCTACGGTAAGTTTTCTCATGGTTTGAAGGCGATAAGTTTATTCTTTTGTCGCTGCTTCCCTCGCAGACTTATCGCCGACGACTTATACTCTTCACTTGGCTGAGAAATTAATTATAAAGTTACTGACATCAGGAGTGAACAACTTTATGAAGTTTTCCAAGGGCGTGCACTGGTTGCCAGTGAAATTTACAGTTTTCAGATTTTTCCCTTAACTTGTGCTATAAGACCTTGCTCTGTGGAAAATTTCATGATTCTAGGCAACGGGAAGTACTCTTGCGAGTACCAAGCAAATTTAGCAAGTTCAGCAATATCTGTATGTTGCTTTGGCATGACGTAGATATACCTTTACAAAAACATTATAAATTTTAATCCTTTTAAATATATCACTACTTATGTACTGTTACACCCCGACCACACCGTAAAAAGTCTTGTTTAAATATAATATGAAACCTCCTTTATGTTCAAGGCCCAGATTTCACTGGGAGACATTCAACGAAACGTCCAAAACCTTACCTTTACCTTAACATTTACCTTTGATCGGGCAGCTTACGTGGAAGACCGCTAGTTCTTTCGCGGATCGCTTAATGTGCCCGAAAAAGGTACATATATATATATATATATATATATATATATATATATATATATATAACAACGTATAATACGCTAAATATATATAAAATATTTTTTATCTACACACGTATCATAAACCCTCTTTACTGCGTACAAAAACCGCACGTTACAATCAGCATAATGTTAAACTACTTGGTAAAAACTCATTTCTTATCTGAAAAATTACACATTATGACCATAATGTGTAATTTTTCTACATATTATGACATTCAAATTTCGATCGCCGACACCCGGCTGCGTGCCGCCCCTAGTTTGTCTGTGAAGTTGGTACTGACATTCAAATTTCGAACGCCGACGCCCGCCTGCGTGAAGTTGGTACTGCAGAACAAGCTAAACAACTGCAGAGCTACAATGCCGGTCAAACATGCGGTTCCTGAACACATCAAAGAGAGCTTATGATATGTGTGTAGATAAACTAGTGTATGTAACTGAACATAATTAGGCATTAAACCTCTCGAGTGATATTATTATGAAACTTGCCTTCGGCTCGTTTCATAAACCCACTCCCGAGTATTAATGCCCTCCATTACGTAGCAGTCACATAAACTACTATTTTGTACATATTTTTTTGTCCCGAGCGTCCGCCCTTCTAGACTAGAAGTAACACCCACGCCTTGCCATCTTATTCGCTAACTTCATCAATCAAACCTATTGACAAACCCGACACTGTTATTGCTGTACAAACTTCAAATTAAGTTGCTAAGTACGTTTCTTCTAGGCCAATATCAGAGCTTTAGGATCTCACGGAGTGGAGTTAATAAGTTTGGTATAACACAGTGGTTAAGTGAGTTGATCGAAAATTACTCGAAATGACAAAAAAAAACAATTATAGTTTCACGCCAATTTCCTATACGAGATGGCAGAGAAACAACTATGCCCAAGTTAAGGAATTCAATACTCTATTTTAAATATGAACGGGGGCTAGCTCATCGCCACAGCAGTAAAGATTGAAGGCTAGATTGCTTTAAATTACGTGACAACATAAAATACGTGTAATTTGTTTATTAATATAAATAAACTTCTAACCATTTGTTTAAACATTTATAGTTGCATGCAGTTGTATTTTATAGCTTTTGTCGAAGACATATTGCTTGGGTATCCTGTCAGTCGCCGCTTCTAATAGCGGCTCCTTACCCATGTGCTCATCGAGTATTTCAGTGTGGGATACCCTAGCATGTCTCCATAGGTTGAGTTTTTTAAGACGCACCGCAGTTGCAGCCGCCTCCTGCTTGATTGATGAAGAGGTGAAGCGTTGGCAGATCCAGTATGACTTCCAAGGCCGCTGTGGGTGTGGTACTCATGCATCCTGTTGCTGCCATGCAAGCCGGCCTCTGGAGTCGTTGAAGTTTAGCTTCGACAGTGGATAATTTGGTTCGTGGCCACCAGACTATCGTGCTTTAGCTTATTATCGGTCTGATGACAGCTGAGTATAGCCAAAGGCTGGTTTTCGGGGTTAACCCCAAGGTATTACCTACCACTTTTCGGCACTGCCGAGATGTGACAGTCGCTTTATCAATCTTCTTATTCAGATGATTGCTCCAATTCAGCTTGCTATCGAGTCTTACACAGGTACTTTACCTCAGCAGCAAATTGTAGCTGTGTACCAAACAACCTGAGTGGGCGATAGTTGCCCAGATTGCGCCTGTCGGTGAATATTACCATTGCCATCTTCTTTGGGTTAAATGATAGTTCGTTTGTTTTGCACCAGCGTTCCACGATCCGCAGTGCTGCTTGAGAGACATCACATACAGTGCTTGTGCCGATTCCACTTGTTAGTATCACTATATCATCGGCATATCCTACCGTATAATAGTGTTGTGTGATCAGTTTGGTAATGAGGTCGTTCGCCACCAGGTTCCAAAGCAGCGGCGAAAGGACACCTCCCTGGGGGCATCCCTTCGCTACCAATGCGTGTTCTGGCATTGATATGTCCAAATACGATTTCAAATCGGGTCAGGTTTGGCACTAAGAGAATTGTATTACTGTAAGCGATTACTGTGGCTACATCTAGGCTAGTATATTTTAGTTACTTTCATAGTGTCATGTCATATGGTATCTTGTTGTGGGGGAAAGCAGCGGATATTCAAACTATTAAACTTAAATTTTAAATAAATAATTGAAATTAAACTATTATCTATCAAACTAGCTATTCGAGCAATTTATCATTTAATACGAACAGACTCCTTAAGAGAGCTTTTTAAAGAAATTTACATAATAACAGTAGCTAGTCAGTTTATTTTCGAAAATATAATGTATGTACGCAAGAACCTTACAACATTTTCCAAACTTAGCGATAGCTGTAATGTTAACCTAAGAAATAATCACAAACTATGTACCGATTTAGACTCGCGAAGGTTAGCAATTCTTTCAAGGGTCAGTGCATTCTCTACTACAATAAGATACCTCTGGAGATTTTCAAATTGTCATTTGAGCAATTTAAAAAGCATCTTAAAGCGACTGTGTCGAAAAAGGAATATTACAATGTTCAACATTACTTAAATGACAGGACTTTATGGGGTTAATCTGGCTCAACACAGACCTTGCTGTTAATAATTTTGTAATTATTTATTCCTGCTTATTAATCATAACAAATAAATTTTTCATATTTTTATTAGTTAAGCACAACCTGTTTTTAAAAGAGATCTAAAAATCAATCCCTCCCACAGTGGTCCAATGTAGAGAAGAGGCAAAAAATGACGTTTGCTAAGTATATGTAAATATCTACAGTATAAAGTATTTTGACTTTGACTTTGACTTTGACTGCATACGTCATAATTAATGAACTATCAGATGATTTCTATTGCTTTTTCTCATAAAAAAACCAATTAGTGTGTCATAATAACGTTCTACAATTCCCAAAGAATTTGGGTTATTCAGAGTCCCTACGGACTCTCCGGCCTCTCCGGACTCTGCAAACATGATGTATGTAATTACTTATAATGTTAGAACCTTAAGTTCAGAAGATAAATTAGAGATTAGCGAAAAGACATTAGAGCGCAAAGACAACATTTCATTATATCATGGAACATCGAGATGCCTCTACGAAGTTTTTTTTTTACGAAGGCTTTTTAGTTGCAAAGCGTTGGACCAGCAACATTCTGATGATGTTTAAAGTTTTTTCCAACCGTATTTGCTCCTTATATCGCCTTTTGTTCCCTATACTCCATTTGATGAAACATTAGAAAAAAGAAGCAGTGGCAGTGTTTTTTTTTGCAATAGTTCAAAATATCTACCCTGCCAAAGGGAGGAGTGCCTTGCTTGAGTGCAGGCTCTTTTATAGGATGTAAAAATGGAATTGATTGACGACCCGAATGGCCGAGTCGGCAGTGACCCTGCCTACGAAACCAAGGGTCCCGGGTTCGAGTCCCGGTGGGGGCAAATATTTGTTTGATCATAACGGATACTTGTACCCTAGTCATGGTTGTTTATCTATCTAAGAATAATATTTATCTATATAAGTATGTGTATCGTTGTCTAGCACCCAAGATACAGGGAATCCTAGTTTGGGGCTAGATCAATGTGTGTAAATAGTGTCCAAGGTATTATTATATTATTATTATTATAAGGGAGCCGGTGTCAGATATCGTCATATCCTTTTCGCGGTGTATACCTATTACGCAGTACAGCTAACTCGCGTTATGCCTAAGTCATAACGAGAGTTAGGTATAACGAGTCTTAAGGCCCAAGATCACACAAAACCACTGAAGAGAGCTTTGGCAAAAAAAAAATATAAATTCATAGGTCTCAAAAAAATATATGTATGCTACGTGCTTCACAAAAAGTTTAAATACTATGTCGTTACGCGATTGGATAAATTTGGCTCGATCGTGAAAAATCCTGAACATAGTCTATATTTAAAAGGAGATACGATAATTTGAATATAAAGCTACTGATTTTTCTCATAATTTTTATGCCAAAATTTTCCTCTTTTAGAGCTCCAAATCAATCCTTAAATTTTATAAAATAGCTTATTTCCGTTTTTGAGTAAATTCGAAAAAACACCTAATTTTTAAAGTATCCGGGCGGCCCGATGCTATTCCGCGCCGCCCGCTACAGGCGGGCTGTTCCACTCACCTCAACAGCCAGAACTGGGCCACATAACGAGGATGTGACATAACCCGACATAGGTCTGACACAAGGAAGGAACAAAGCTAGACCGACTGAGATTTAGTTTTACATCTACTACGACAAGTGTTGGTACATTGACATGACGACCCGAATGGCCGAGTCGGCAGTGACCCTCCCTACGAAGCCAAGGGTCCCGGGTTCGAGTCCCGGTGGGGGCAAATGTTTGTTTGATGAGAACGGAGGTTTGTACCCTAGTCATGGTTGTTTATCTATGTAAGTATAATATTTATCTATAAGTATGTGTATCTTTGTCTAATACCCAAGATACAGGGATTCCTAGTTTGGGGCTAGATCAATGTGTGTAAAAGTGTCCGAGGTATTATTTTTATTATTATTATTATTTAGAGGTGGTGGTCCTACTATTCCTAGGGTCGTGGTCCTACGCAGTAGCCACGCAGTTAGTCAGAAACTTGACAAGGGGTGATCGGCAGCAATTTTAAGATAACTCGTAAAAAAAATAACAAACATAAAGTAGTAAAAAAACTTACAAATTTTTCATTATTTTCAATCATTCAAAAAAAAAGTTATTTTCTTTAAAATCAGTTTTGACTAGAATTTACTGGGAGAACATGACTTAAAAAGTTTAATGTCTATATGTTCTTAAAAGTATAAAATAAATGGATTTTAACTATCTCAAACCTCTCAATATTCTCCGAGTATTTATAACGTTGAATGGCACCATGTTTCATGATTTTTTAAAATTACGTCTTGATATCCTTTAATAATTATTTTGGCTGAACTACCAAACATACAGAGATTGTGACCGACAAGTTCTTTATAAATCCTAATATGATTTCTAAAAAAACAACTTCGAATAAACATGAAGTAAAATGAAACAGTGCAGTACTAATAGACGGATTATAAGCGGTAACAGCGGCAGCGGGGCGCACATTGGGACGGATTTCGAAATTGCGGACATACGTTTTTTTGTCTACTCAAAAGAAAATAAGGGCCACTTACATATTTCTGTTTTTGAGTAAATTTTTACATGTAAACTAATTAATAAGTGACTAATTAATGATGTCCGGCCTCCTTCAGTATCCAACCTCTTTAATGCTGGTGTTTAAGTCTTACAGCTGGCCAGAAATTGAAGCAAATAAAAAAAACGAGTTTCAGGTCAAATTCCTTTCAGATGGAATCACAATTTTATTTTGTTAAAAACTATCTCTGTCCATCTTTTGCTTCTTTTAACATCTATTGTTAATAATGCCACATCAACGAAGGCATATGGATACCATTACTGCCACCAGAGCCGTTACATTGATTGCTGAAGGTCATTCACAGCGGTCTGTAGCTTTTTCGTTGGGTTTCTCTCGCCGAGCCATCCAAAATGTGTGGGATCGGTTCCAAGAGACTGGCAGTGTTGCAAGAAGGCCTGGATCGGGCAGGGTGCGAGCGACTACGGCACAAGAGGATCGCTACATCCGATTGAGTGCCTGTCGAGAGCGCTCTGTGACGGCACGTAAGTTACAAAATCGCCTACGGTTGACAACGGGGACTCGTGTTAGTGACCAAACGATACGTAATCGACTGCATGAAGACCAGCAAAGGTCCAGACGCCGAGTAGTACGAATTCCTTTATCTAGGGTTCAACGTGGAAATCGTTTAAGTTTTTGCCGCGAACATTCAGATTGGAGCATGAATCAATGGGGTATGGTGCTCTTCACAGATGAGTGTAAAGTGAAGCTTTGTAGTGATGATCGGCGGATTAGAGTATGGAGACGACAGGGTGAGAGATTTTCCGATGTCTGCATCAAGGAAATTGACCGCTTTGGAGGTCCTAGTGTGATGGTTTGGGCTGGGATTAGCTTACAAGGCAAAACTGAGCTGGTTTTCTTAAATCAAGGCACAGTAACTGCACAACGGTACATCGATGGAGTCATCAGGCCTCATGTGATTCCATTCTCACAGAGAGTGGGGCCAGGGTTCTGGTTAATGCATGACAATGCCCGCCCACACACAGCTCGGGCCACTCACACTGTACTGGATGACTCCCATATTCGTGTCCTACCATGGCCAGCGTATAGTCCGGATTTAAATCCAATAGAGCATATGTGGGACCAATTAAAACGAAGGGTTAGGGAGCATGAGCAAGAGGTTCACAACCAGCAACAGCTTATGGATGCTCTGAAATGTGCGTGGGAAGAGATACCTGATGAAAACATAAGAAACTTAATCGAGAGTATGCATTCAAGGCTCCAGGAGTGTGAAAACAGGAGAGGAGGACACACCCGTTACTAAACCATTAAAAAAAACAGCTTGTGTCAGTTTTTGTTTTGTTTTGCAAAGAGTTTCTGTTTAGTTTTTGCTGTTGACAATGGACTAACTTCATGTTAATTGAAATAAGTGAAACAATTGACTACAAAATTAAATGGTTATTAGCATAAGTTAAAACAAAAGCCTTGTTTCATGTTATTTTAATAAATATACATTACTGTTTACTATATTTTTCACGTAGCAATCAAAATACTTAGTGGCCCCTATTTTCTTTTGAGTAGTATATATCATTATTTTATTAATCGATAGTCCTAATTAGGCCAATTATATGTTCTCAGAGCACTTTTTGTTGGATATGTTATGATTTGAGAGAAAAAATGAATGAATAAAAATAATGCATGGAGCGATACCTAATTTGCTCTGTTAGTACCAAGCCTTAAAAGCGGTGCCTTTGTACGCTTAATCTACGGGTATTTGTGTATAACACCACATTTTTTCTTTTTGACCTCACGGTCGGTTTTGACACACCTCCGTATTATTGTCCTCTAAGACAAAATAAAAATAAGCGACTATATTGCCCGGTTTTGTGCAAAAGTTGTAAATTGTTTATATTAAAACTATATTAATTGGTTTCTATATAAAACCCCGCGATAATAGTGTGTTGCTAATGTTTTGTGATAATATCGGAAAGCTGTTATCGACTGAAATCGCTCGTCAAAGAGTAGGCAGAGTATAGAAGTGCGAGTAAGTAATGCATCTCAGAGACACAACAGGTATCTCAGCTGATTTTTAACATTCAAACACACATTTTTTCACCAAGGACTGTATTGGCTACCGTAAAAATATCGCTCGTACAGAGCTGTTTGTGTGTCATGTGTGCATAATTGCATGTAGTATCCATGGCTTGCACCTATAATCAAGCACTTACTCATGATAATTTACAAAAATTGAATTGTTTGCAACTTGATATTAAATCATCATTCAAACAATGAGTTTTATCAATATTCAATATAAGGGTACCACAGCTATGCTACACAAAAGCATGCCGTATCCATAGCTTGCATCTATATAAATATTATTATCCTTTGTGCAACTATACAATACATAACAATCTCACGAGACGCACGAAGGCCGCAGAAACGGATTGAGTCCTTGATATAATCCTAAAATGGCTCATGGAAATGATGAGATTTGAAAGGATATGGAGACGGTTCGAAATTGAGTTGAAGACTAAAAGAGAACCTTATAAGTGCATCAGAGCCACCACTAAGATTTTCAATAGGGGCGAGCCCGTAGCTCGTAAAGAGGTGTGCCGGCTGCACACTGGCTCTGGTCCAAACGGTAGACTATGTAGTTGGGAGAATGTGGCAGGACTAAGGGGAAAGTGGATGTTTTCTTAGGGCAAATCCCTAAGTCCTTAAACCTAACCCATGGTTAAGAGACCTTGGAAGGGTATACTTCATTTCATGTAGAAGAACCCGAATATTGACGCGTGGATGTGTCCCTGAGCATAGGTTGCGAACCTGTTGCAAGAGAGTCATAACGGGTAAGAGAGTAGGATATTAGGTAATGTGACCGGGGTACTAAAGTAGAAAATTTCTCAAAGAGAGTCGATATAGAATGATGATCTGTACTCAACGGAGCCATAGTCGAACAATAGGATTTAAGTACTGGTTTACGCCAGCCCACGTACCAAGCGTAGCTCGTTTTAATTGTATTAAATAGTTTTATTAACTATTTATAGTCGTTAAGATCTGATGCATAATCCTTTAAACCTCAAAATGTGCAATGTCATCTGTTCCCTTTCAAACTGTACCCAGGAACCCTAGGCCTTAACGATGTTCCAAATGTCTTTATTACTGTAGATCAAAGAAATAAAGTCAAAGTCAAAGTACTTTATTACTGTAGATATTTACATATACTTAGCAAACGTAAGTTTTTGCCTATTCTCTACATTGGGCCACTGTGCGAGAAGGAGGGCGTAGAATCTCCTACAGATTGATTTTTACATCTCTTTTAAGAATTGCTTGTGCTTAACTAATACAAATTGTATTATATCATAATTAATAAGCAGGTATAAATAATGACAAAATTATTAACAGCAAGGTCTGTGTTGAGCCAGATTAACCCCATACTAGTTAAAGACATCTTAGTAATCTTGAACATTGTGTAACATGGTTTACTTAAAATGATGTTCAACTTACTATTAAATATTATGAAATATTAGTAAATATTGTAAACTCTCCTTTCATTCAAGATAGGGACCCCTAACCGTTTCAATTGTAATATCCCTTTTTCGACAAAGTCGCTTTAACATGGTTTTTAAATTGCTCAAATGGCAATTTCAAGATCTCCAGATTTAGGATAGAACGGGATTTAGAGTATCTTGTTGTAGTAGAGAATGCATTGACCCTTGAAAGAATTGCTAACCTTCGCGAGTCTAAACCGTGGGGCAAGTAGTCTGTGATTATTTTATAGGTTAATATTACAGCTATCGCTAAGTTTGGAAAATGTTCTAAGGTTCTTACGTTCATACATTATATGTCAATTTCTTTAAAAAGCTCTCTTAAGGATTCTGTGCGTTTTAAATCATAAATTGCTTGAATAGCTCTTTTCTGTAAAATAAAAATAGTTTTAATATCCGCTGCTTTCCCCCACAACAAGATACCATAGGACATGACACTATGAAATTAACTAAAATATACTAGTCTAGATGTAGCCTCTTTGCTATCAATGGTTATTCCAAGAAAATTCGTGTCATTTACTAATTCTGACGTGCTGCTGTCTAAAACCAAACTGGTCTCAACTTGCCTGACATTTGGAAGTGAGAATTTGATACATTTGGTTTTACCAGCATTTCAAAATAATTTATTTTATTAACTGTGAACCAATTCAAGGTTAAAGACAATACCCCATTAACATCATCAAAATCTTCTTTTGGTCTTTCAATTTTGAAGACCAGTGAAGTGTCATCAGCAAACAACACTGTGTCAGTCAATTTCTCCACCATGAAAGGCAGATCGTTAATATATACCAGGAATAAGAAAGGGCCTAATATGGAACCTTATGGAACGCCAATTTTTACTCTAGATCCATCAGATTTAACGCCGTTTACTTCTGCCTGTTGATTTATATTGCTTAGGTTAAATCTTAGTAGATCCAATGCTTTATTTCTAACTCCGTAATGATTTAATTTCATCATTAGCGTATTATGATCAGCACAATCAAATGCCTTCGACAGATCGCAAAAAACTCCGAAAGCATCCTGTGCAGCGTCCCTTGCAGAATAAATATGAGGGTAATACCTGCATCCGTAGTCGATGTATTCCTAGTGAAACCGTATTGTTTGGCGTGGAGTTGTTTTGTACGGTTGAAGTGTGATAGCATTTGATTGAGTATAATAATTTCAAAATTTTTACTTAGTGCTGGAAGAACAGTTATTGGTCTGAAACTTGAAGGATCACCCTTATCTCCCGACTTGAACAGTCAGTATCAGTTCACTGTGTTTCATGATGTCTGTAAAAGCTCCATCGTCAACACATTTATTAAATATATAAGCTAGGTATGTAAGGTAGGTAGGTATAATATATAGGCTATAACTAGTTTTATTGAACCAATGACTTTGACTGATATACCCCACAGGTCTTCAGTATTTTTTAGATAAGTAATCTATACGTTTTGACAATAACCTGAGGATATACATGATAAAATTTAAAATCTACATTACTGTTTTTTAACAAAGTCTCTGCTTCATATGGAGATGAATTTAGACGCTCTGTTGTGAGTCCTTACTCACAACAGAGCATCTAAATTCATCTCATTAAAACATTCTTCACCAATGTATCCCTAAACATTGGTGAAGAATGTTTTAAAAGCTCGAGCTACCTCAGCGTTGGATTTAACAACATTATAACCTATCTTTTAGCAGAAATCATTGTCCCTTGGTATAACTTTGCCGGTTTCACGGTTTATGATTTGCCAAACCGATTTCATTCTATTTTTTGAATTTTGTATTTTTCTATAAATTTGTAGTTTATTTTTATTTTTTTAATTTGGATTTACCGTTGTGGGCGAATGTAGTTGGTACAGTTAAGCAGGACATTGTGTGCGGAAGCCAATGGCCTGAAGCTCGACAGCTACGCCACAGAGATCTTCCACGAAATTAAAAAGGTTTCGAGAAGCCATTTTGCAGATAATGTTCCTGTTGACGCTTTCGTGCCTTTTATTTAGTCCCCATTCATCCCTATTGGCAGATCAAAGAAAACAATGGGACCCCCCGAATCGTCCCTTTGAAAATTACCTAGGTATCAATCGTAATATCTTATATTGAAAAGATTATCCTATCGAACTTCTTTCCGAAAGTAATATTACAGTATTATTCTCATGAGTCGCGTATTCTTATAGGATTCCGTATTTGTGCGAGATCGGAAAATTGGACGGGGACGTCCTTTGGGCAAAGGCAGAGTCCTATTTATATCCAAGTCTTTATAGAACGCTTCGTGGTTCACGCATGTGATGCAGGTTTGAATCCAGTGCTGACTTTGTACCAATGAGATAAGTAAATTATATGGACGTTCTAACGGTGACGGAAAACATCGTGAACCTTCAAACTCCATACTAAGGGTGCGGCGTTGGGCTAGCCCTCTGTCCCACAAAAAATAGAGTATCAAATAACCGGCTTACCTAGGGTACAACTGTGCCTCTACCACCCTGTATGGGAAAAGGCGTGACGCTACGTTTTTTTTTTGTAAGCGAACCAACGAAATTGTTATTACATGGTCAACATACCAGTGCATCAACATTTGCGACGTCATCGAGGTATTTTATACATAAATAGCTTAACAGTGAGGTGCTGAGATAATAGTAAGCCTATTGTACATCTACAATTAGATTTTACAAGATGTATATCTAAGGGCTTATTAACCCGGAATTTTCGCTGCTGTTGAATTCCAAAGAATTCAGGTTTGCCTGACCCCGGCCGTTTGGGAGTTGGACTCGCGTATCGAGATTTCCGCATCTGTTTTTAGATATTTTGCTTTACTGGTGCTATAAGACCTTGCTTCACGCCAACTTTCATAATTCTAGGTCAACGGGAAGTGTATTATAGGTTTTGATTCCCTAGCGAATATCAGCAAAATTGTGACATTTCGGTATATTTTGATTTCATTGACCTAAAAGTTTGATTCTTTCACAACTTCAAGTTACTAGAGACAAAAATAATCGATATAGAAGACGGACAGACAGACAGACAGGTGGAAAGACATTTACAGTTTTCTGATTTTTCCCTTTACTTTGTGCTGCGAGACCGTGCTTCTTTCCAGATTTCATGATTCTAGGTCAACGGGAAGAACTCTATCCAGAGAAAAAGGGGTTTGAAAGACGGACAGACAGAAGGGCAACAAAGTGATCCTAAAAGGGTTTCTTTTTCCTTTTAAGGTACTGAACCTTAAAAATTACATATTGTCTTGTACCACGCTTCTTAAGTCGCTAAATTTAAGCTTAATTAAATTTGAACGCCCAATCTTGGCTATTTAAATTATATTTAGTGATTAGTCAATATGTCAAAATACTTTCAAATTCAAACAACAAACGTTACTGGTTATTTTGGTAATCTTAAGTTATTACTATTCTATAAACCGCTTCTCGATGCGGGCGCTGCTGATTGGAGGGCCGGACCAGCGGGAGGCTCCTTGCGTATCGCGGTTGGTAATATCTCTGTCGCAGACCTACGCCGGGCTGGACGACGACTAAAGCCACGATCATCACGACCTGACGGCATCCTTCCATACGTGGTAAGAGACTGTTTGTCAGCACTGGCGCAACCGCTCCTTCACGTCTACAATACAGCCTTAAAAACGTCTACATATCCAGGGCGTTGGAAATTGTCGCGTGTCACGCCCGTGCTCAAGGACGGTTCTAAGGCTGAAGTTCCCAACTATAGACCCATAGCTATCCTCTCTGTTTTTGGTAAGATCTTTGAAACCATAATCACTGTTAAGTCACCCAGAAAGTTAGAGTTCACGTAGCAGAAGCACAGCATGGATTCTGTCCTGCTTGTTCAACGGTGATCATCTTTACTTTGTTAACTACGCATCATTAGCTATGGACAAAAAGAAACAAGTAGATGTGACCTATTTTGACTTCAAGAAAGCTTTTGATCGTGTCCATAACGATGTGCTACTGCAAAAATTTGCTGCCTTAGGTTTCACTCCCAAGCTACACAAGCTGTTTGCTAATTACTTCGCTAACAGGTTACAATACGTACAGGTTTCCCGTATGCGTTCAGTGTGCTATGATACTTGCTCTGGTGTAAGTCAGGGGAGCACCCTTGGCCCTATCCAGTTTCTTATTGATCAATGATCTTCCTGAAGTCATCAAGAGTGCCGAGTGTCTTATGTTTGCTGATGACTTGAAGTTGTTCTTGAGTATCGAATGTGATGATGACGTTGAGATGTTGCAACGAGATATTGATAGAGTGGTTGAATGGTTGGTGAAAAATAACTTGACCTTCAATAGCTCCAAGTGCAAGATTATGACTTACAATTGACTCTTGACTCCTATTTGTCATGACTATTCCATAACTGGCACTCCTATCATGAGAGTTCATAAAATACGTGACCTGAGACTGACTATGGACATAGAGCTGACATTTAATGACCACATTCAAGAGACACGTGTAACGGAGCTTCCAGGTCGCTTGGGTTTGTAATGAGGCAGGCGAAGGTTTTCAGTGGTGTTTCTACAGACATAACATTGTATGATGCCTTTGTCCGTAGCACGCTTAAGTACAACGCTATCATGTGGGACCCACCTGAAGTCAAATATAAGCTCATGTTGGAAAAAGTCCAGCGAAAATTTGCAAGATCCCTATATAATAAGATGATGTATGGGTACTATCCACACTTATTGCCGTCTTTATTCGTGGCAGGCATGGTGGAAATTGATACCCTAGAGTTGTAGAGAAGGAAGCAAGCATAAGTAGTGCACTACTATCTTCTTATAATCAATAGAGTGGATAACCCCACAGCTCTGCGAAGCTGTACCTTATCAGCCTCAAGCCATTACACAATGTTGCGCTCTCGGCCGCTGTTCGCAACGGGTGTGGCCCGTACAGAGCACGCTCGACACACGCCCACCTTCCAGGCACTGACATTGCTGAATGCGTGTGTCACTCAGTACCCAGAAACTGAAATTTTTGGTATAAGCCTTTGAAAATGTATCCATCATCCAATAGTTAATAAGTATTTCAACATAATTCTAACTAAAAATGAGAAATTGAATGATAATTCGTAATTGTAAATTGTAATCTAAGTAATTAATATTATAATAATGATGTAACGGCATAAATAGCTAAGGTCGAGCCACCGCTGTCAGAAAGCTATGATCGTCTATTCTATCTACCCCCAAAGAGATGTCCCGATTCAGCAGTGAAAATGTCAAGTCAAGAATGATAAGTCTGAAATTCTCGTTTCTTGAGAAATTCGTTAGCTGTACAATAGTTGAACGGAAGATTGGTTCAGGAAGTTAAAGTTTCAAGTTAAACAGAGAAAGCATGTATGCCCGCAAGCCGGTATTTCGCATCAGTAAGCGGTGTTTTGCGCCAGATCGATCTTTGTTATAATTTGTGTACTGGTACCATTTATTTTTTGTATATATGGGCGCTTGGAGCTTCTTTTACGTGGTCGACCACAATTTATAATATTTGTTTGGGATATCGTATGGTTATTCGTCGTAGTGTTACGACGTGAGTACTCAATTATATTTCATGTGCTCGCTAGTAGCGGCTTTAGTGGCTCCAATTATATAATTAGTTCACGGCAATAACGATCCAAATAGACCGGGTTTACACAATTGCGATTTGATTTTCCGAAATGGGTCTGAACTAGGGTTTCCTCAAAAGGTCCGTAACGCTTTGAAACCTTCAACTCTGCGCAATTCGAGCTGGATGTTATCGAAACGTTTTCTTTAGTGCTTTAGAGATCTAACCCTCTCCACAACGAGTTACGTACTTTGGAAAATACCGATTTTAGGTACCTCGTTTACCTCAGCACGCCTCGACTGAGCCCAGCAAAATAAATGCGTGACACCATCTACACGTTAGATCTCCCAGCAAAATTGACATTTAATTTAAAGATGCAACTTGAATCAAAACGATCCAAGGCAAGGCAAAATATCTACCCGTCCCTAAACAATCAACTTTAGACTGTAATTTGATCGCTTCGCGCGTCCCCGACAATACTCAAATGTCAAAGATATCAACAGGATAGGTTATCTGAGTTGACAACGTTTATACTTTGTTCTGAATTTGTTATTTTCATCCGCGGAACCCCATCGATCAAACAGTCTCCCTATGCCTTGACAACCTAGGTTTAGCCTCAACTAAACTCCTGTCTAGCCTAGTCTAAAATCCTAGTGTTATACCACGTCCATCATCGACACCACTCGAAGATGGTTGTGTGTGAATTGAATGTGCTTGTATGTTTAACGACTTATGTGTGTGGGATTTTCAAAACTCGCTACACGAAGGGAATGAGGAAAGGATTAACCCGCGAATTTCCTAAGAGCTAATCCAGGAACCCTATGGTGAAGGAAAAAGGAAATTAGGGTCGCTCCAAGCCCAGACTCAGACTCAGATCAAAATTACCTAAAAGTTCTTATCTAACGTCCCAAGGATAGTTTTGGGATTTGGGTAGGTAGATTTAAAGGATAGGAACCGATGTATATCTCGGCGCTTCAGACACACACGAAAATCCACTGTAGCACGCAATCACAAATCTTCCAGTTCCAGACGCGTAAAACAGCAGACAGAACTGTTCAGATTACCGAAAGACACGTGTACCACAGTGGTTTGACGTACGGACTGCTCCCCTTTTCCACCCCCGCTCTCGTATTTATAGTAGCCCCCACATGGGTGAGATGGCGTCCTACCCCGCAAATACTGCCCAAGCGCAAGCTTCTTATCATAAACTACACAGGGTCTAGTTTCAATCAAACATGCCATGCACGCCCGCTGTTCTACAATTTAGTGTATGCATAGTTCCTATAATCAACCATCGGTTATCACTCAAGTCATTTGGTATTGCCGATACACAAAATTTGTCGATCGCTGGCTATAAAGCGGTTGCAATTAATTAAGCCTGACTGCCCGACCGCTAGCGTCTAAGACAAAGATCACTGGCAAGATATGCAAACCCGTGATGTCAGACTCACCACAACGTAATAATCAATCGCAATTGTATATTTGCAGTCAACACATTACTTTCTCCGTATAGTTCCATAAGAACCTTCCATTATTTAGTTATCAATAATTTATTCAGCGCGCAGCCAAATCGGCTCTGACTCCTACACATTTCGCAGGAATGCGACAAAAAAACATGACCCGACTTCTTTTCCCCGAAATTAACTACGTTCTCAGGCTCATTTCTTGCCAACTTACTTCGAATTACTCGATAACCCAAGCGTTAAATGAACTGACTCTTGTATTCAATGTGTGTACCATTACAATGATACCTAATTGAATTTTTAATTTTATTTGTTATTAGATAAATTGAATTGTATTATTTTGTTATTGTATTGTATTACTATTCACATGTGTTGGTGTAGTATAATGTAAGTGTGTGATTTGGATTAATAAAGAAATCTAACTCCAAATCTACTATTGTTATATAATCTGTTATCGGAATATGTTACCCCACGTAATAATTAATCATGAGGTAAGCCAAACATCCAAGACTAGACACTACTGAGATAGATATGCTAATCGCTTTCGGTACCAAGATAAATTTACGAGGAGTTTTCGACTGACAAAATATACCACATGGGTTCTTATACAGCATATTTAAAGCTTACGAGGTTCCGCATGAAGTTGAAGAATTCCTACCGATTACGTCCAACCTCACTTGTTTAATTAATTGTGTCATAATCATAACATTTGCACGTCTGCATGGCAGAACATAGTTATCTATTTATATGTAAGTGACATTATAATAATACCTGTAGCTCTATTTTTGAATCACTCGCGTCGTGGCGAGCGTCGCCAAGCACAACGATTGGTTCATATCACTCGACTTCACTAGTCTCTACCAATCGTGTCGTTTGGCGAGCGGTCGCTTGCTTGGCGAGTGATTAAAAAATAGAGCCCCTGTGGCCGAATCAGCAGTGACCCTTCCTACGAAGCCAAGGGTCCCGGGTTCGAGTCCCGGTGGGGGCAAATATGTGTTTGACGAGAACGGATGTTTGTACCCTTGTCATGGTTGTTTATCTATCTAAGTATAATATTTATCTATATAAGTATGTGTATCGTTGTCTAGTACCCAAGATACAGGGAATCCTAGTTTGGGGCTAGATCAATGTGTGTAAATAGTGTCCAAGGTTTTAACTATATTCATGCAAATAAACATTAATTTACTTTACTTTACTCAAAATCTTTAGGATAGATGGAGATGAATGACATTGCGGTTCGAGGCTCTGCCTTCCAATCAAGAGGTCCGGGGTTCGAATCAAGGCTGGGGAGGAAGAAAAAACCTCAGGTCTTGGATGTTTGTTCATAATTCATAATTTATTTATTGCACACAAATAATTGAGAGAAAACAAGTGTTACTTAAAAATAGTGCACAAAGGGGAGCTTATCTAGCAAACCATTGAATGTTCAGCAGGGTAGACCAATGTGTAGAACAGTATGTCTAAAGTATCTAGTACATACATATTAATTAAAATGCTCCACACGAATAAAATAAACATATATTAGTATACTACCTACTACTTTTATACATTTTGGGGAAATATAGTACCATCATTTGAAAAAAATCTCCTATAGAACATATGTAACGTACCAAATGAAAAACAAGTTACTATTTTATACATTTTGGGGAAATTTAGTATGTACCATCATTATGAAAAAAATCTCCTAGAAACGAAAAACTGGAAAACAAGTTACTATGGGAGAACCAACCAACCAAATATGTTTTTAGTTTTTTTTTTTTTATATAGAAATTTATTAACTTTAATTATTATAATTTTATAATTATTATAATAAATTATAATTTTAGTTTGAGACTTGGGAAAAGATGTTCATAGTGATGGTTACTATCATTTCTTAAAGTATGGTAAGCTAATGAAATGTCACCCTATTAATATAATTGGTATAGCAGAATTGGAAGCCTACTTTAAAACTTATTTCCCTTGCAGCTAGCATGTGGCGGTAAACCCTTGCTTTTGTTAAACTTTTAGTCGAATTTCAAAAACCATTCAAAACCATTTGTTTTATGAATTTTAAGTGTTGGGCTGCATGGGAAGAGAACCCTTACTAGCTACTACTCACTAGGTACTAGCTAAAAGAAGTAATCCTTCTTCACACGAGTTTTAAATACGTTAAGAGTTGGACTATCCCTGGTGCAAGGGAATGCTCTGCCCAACCGAACTGCCCGGAGTCTAGACCCGTGCTCATGTGGCGTGTTATGCTGTGGGGCTGAGAGCGTGGAAACGTCTGAAGTTCTCCGAGGCCTGCTGGAAGAAATAAATTAAAAACGTTTTACATGTGTGTGGCGTCGCTGTTTATGGTTCCCACGACACATGGTATCATAGTGTGGGCCAGAAATAATGTACATGCCTTTATATAAATATTTATGTTTAAGTTTTTTAATTCCAACAATTAAAAATAACAGAACTTCAATATTGTTCTGTGTTCGGTATAATGTGACTTTCAATTTGTCATGACACAAAATCATCGAATTAGATGTATTTATTTAAAATTATATCATAAAGTAGTACACATATCAATTAATCTTTCTTCAATCAACCTTCCTATTTTTAGGTATAGGTAATTAGATAAATCTGAAAGCAAAGGCCTTAATAGTGATGTCAAAATAGAGTATATCACTACTGATATAGATAATCGCATTATTATAAGCAAGTTTACATTTACAAACATACCGTCATACAACCCCATCACAACAGCCAACTGCCTATTCTCCTTACCTATTCTTAAAAAAGTTCTTTGGGAGCAGACTGCTCGATAAAGCCAACGCTCTGCAGGTGTTCTGATCCGTAATCCAAATCCCACTTTGTCGAGGGCACTGCTCTACAGTGCTACAATACTTAGTTTCTTCACACCAACCACAGCGGAATGAACGGATACTTGACGTGACATCGTTGCATTCGTCGCAGCTGGTTGCGAGCTCGTGACACTTGTATGCGACTAGCAGGATCTTGTTGGAGTAGGGCTCGGCACCCCCCCAGAACACTCGCAGGGTGCCAACAGCTAAATGCTTTAAGATACGGATCTTTACTGTGTCACAGAATATGTAATTCTTGTCTAATTGCGCCGCCGTGTTATAGACCTTCTGATCGACGTGGATCTCACAACCGAGCTGGTTCTTCGCCACACTCGGGTCGTCAATGGAGATCTCCAACTGAATGTTCTGACGTATGTTGGCAGGGACGAAGATCGGGGACTTGCTACTTATTTGGGGGCAGGCGCCGTGGATTTTCTCTTTGTGCCGCCCGATTGAGTTGATCAAGACCTTGGAAGGGCAGTGGCGGCGAGGCATGCTGGTGCAGCCGTAGTAGTGGCACCAGTCACAGCGGAAATCTACTTTTTTGCACTCGTAGCAGGTTTTAAATTGTCCGCAGTAGGTCTCAGTCTTGATGTGGCTAGCAGCGACGTCAATGTCTGAGATAACGGTCTCGAAAAGGAAAAACATGATGATTGCCGATATAAATCGATTCACTGGTCTCGCATCACTAGAAAGGGTATTTCTATGTATCTGTTTTTGCCACATGTTCCAAGTTTAAACGTTAAATTGTTTTTTTTTTTAAACCCTTCTCAAATGAGAACCTCTGGTGAGATAAGATGAGCAAAATGATGAAAAAGCAATTTAAGTAGCGTCTTATATAATCGAGTTTGTTATGTTATTATTTTTAAACAAATGTATTGTGTCTCAATTCAATTGAATTACATGATTGTCATCAATACAATTGACGGTATCATTCACATTGTAATTTGTTTACATCATTGATTGTATAGGGAAACGAATTTTACGTGTGTATTGTGATATATCAAGATGTAATGTATCATGTGAAATGTAAAATAAGTAAATAAGACCTCCATGGTCTAGTGATTTCTTACGCAGAAGATGCAGGCTCGAATTCAATGCTGACCTTGTACTAATCTGCGGCAATAAGCTATCACCCTGTCACTCAAAATTGGAATACTGAATAATGAAAACACAATTGTGCGTCTGCTGAAAATGGCGTGACGCTGTGTTATGTTATATAAAGTAATTAAATATTAGATTAGACCAGTATTTTCCAACCCTCTGGGGGATCGATTATTATTATTCGAATATCCAGACTTGTGAATCTTCAAGACACTTCTAGGTATTACTTGACTTGCGAGACATGAAAATTCAGGGGCGAGTATTACCGCCCTCCATCAAGCTTTGTCTGGTTTTTCGTTCCTCGACTTGCTAGCCATGGAAAAAATACGATGATATAATCTATGGGTTTGTCAGTCTGAGTTTTAAAAAAATCTTGTAATGTGGTTATGTGTGATGATGAGCTTGAGTCGATTTGGTTGCTCGAGTGTTTCTTTTTTATTGGATTATCGAAGTGGGTCTTGACTAGATCTCGATTGATCAATCGACCGCTACATCCCTAGTATTTTAAAAAAGAGATTTGTAAATGACGTTAATATTTTTTGAACCAGCATTGTTTATCATGTATAAAATGGTTATATACATAAAATATAAAATGTTAAAATGGTATTTAAAGTAAATCGTGAGATTGCCTTATTTTGTCATTATTATGTGTTTTTAATTGTAAAAAGTTAAGCAATTCTGCAGTTCTAACTACAAAAAAGTTTGAAAATTTCATAATATTGTCTGCTCTCCGCTACAAGATTAAGTTAGTTGTTTAATTTTCATTAAATTTCAAATGTGACCGGTAAAAACACTAATACTTAGCTGACTATTACTATAAATGAAACTTCGTTATATTACGAACCTACCGTATCATCTGTGGATATCGCACGTAGTTCAAATCAAATCATTACAGGAATACCGTCCCAAACCCCATTTCAGAAAACTCGCACATCGCTCCCTTATGTCACAAGTTTTGGTCTTCTCGCACCAGCCACAGCCATACCCCACCGGGATCATTAGGCACCCGCTACAATCCTTCGCTATGTCTCCACAGGAGTAGGATATCAGCCTCAACGCGTTAGAATACTTCTCGAATCCGTCCCATATTAGGCTGAAATTGCCTAAAATCATCTTTCCCTTAGTTTCGATAGTCACAGGGTAGCATTTGACGATGTCGTTCACGATGCGACCTTTAAGATGGGTCGTTTGCCCGTCGATTCGGATCAGGCAAATGACTTCGGGGTCGAATAATAGTGCTGGGTCTACGATGTGGAGTGCGACTTCGATGGCTTTTCGTATTCCAGCTGGTACTAATATAGGTCCTTCGTGCTCGATGTTTGAGCACGCAGTTGTTTGATGGCTACGTATCTTTTCGTGAAGCACTTCTGGACAGATTTGCAGCGGATTGTCTACGCAGCCATAGCGATGGCACCAAGTGCAGGGCGTTGCGCAGTTCCAGCAGCTCCTGTAATTGTGACAGCTCATCTGTTGACGCACTTTCACATTGGCGCTACTCTTTGTGTTGTAAACATTTATTTGTTTCTCTTTCATGGTACTTGAACCCTCAATAAGGTGGCTTCTAGAAGTTATTGACTCATTTTTCTTATACTTGATAGAAACATTGGTTATATTTTTGTCATTGACGAAAGGGTAATACTTGATAGAAACATTGGACATATTTTTGTCATTGACTACAGGGTTCAATGAATATCCCTTAGAGGGAAGCCTATCCTCTCTTAAGTCCACAGAAGTCAAAAAACCCCTTCCGAAAAACTTTCTTGAAATGTAGTTCATAAAAATGTCATAGTCTGCTTTACTGAACTGTGAGCGGATGTCCAATGCTTTCGTCTGTTGTCCGTTTCCCTCATCAAATCCATCGTCTTGATTGGAATAATACTGGGGTACAGTTGAAGTAAGGGAGCAGGCACACTCTTTCAATACTAGCAATAAAAATATCAAAGTTATTACGCGAAACATTGATGAAACCTTTATAGTTTTACATTGTAACTAACGTCTCTTGGCGTTGTACGACTGAATGTGTTGCGTTTGAATAAACTAAATAGCATTTATATGAGGTTGAACTGCTGTTTTCAAATCATTTCTATTATAATAATGTTGTTTTTAAATACCCGGCCTTGTTTGAATCACGTAGGACAAGACATTAGTGCCCTAATGATCCTTTATTGCCATTAGCGCCATACGTACCAGAAGAATAATATTTAGTTTGATCGTAATGTATTATATTTATAGTAATGTATTAATTATATATACTTATGTTACGGCTAAAGCTAGGTGTGAAACTAAACTTAAGTTTAGCCGGCTAGTCTTAAGATTAATTTCAAGCCTCGGCTAATGTCCGAAACAATGTTCATTGCGATAAATGATTTCAACATTAGTCGGCTAAACTGCAGTTTAGCCTCGACGCTGTTGAGACTAAAGATGGGTGAGAAAATATGGTTGACATTAGCAGACTAAACTTAAGTTTATTTTTCAGTATACCTCGGCTAATGTTGAAAAATTACCGTCTTCATCTGGAATAAGTGATGATAATGATTCGGTAGCCGTAAACACTGCGGTAGTTTAGGTGAAGGATAAAGGGGGTCAGCGAAGTGAAGCCCCCTTTATCCTTCGTGTTAGGTTGAACATGTAAGAACAACAAAAAATACTTATTCTCGTCTTATTATAGTTTTTGTTGTTCTTACATGATTACTTTTTCTTTATCTCCAGGCGGGGTTCGAACCCGGGAGCCAAAGACGCAGCGCCACAGAGGTCCTAAAGCAGTCATTGCTTCTGATTTAAAAAAAACATTAGTACTGGGCGACCGAGTGTCCTAGAGAAGGTTTATAAAAAAAAAACGGTTTGGCGGGAAATTACTTAATAATTTTGCAGTGAAATCACTGATCTTATTAAGCGGAAAAAGACAATGTTTGTGAAACTCGTTTATACGTTTTTGGTGACATGTGGCTTAGCTAGATCGTTATAATGCTACCAAAATGGGATGTGATAGGGATCGATTCCGTGATCGATTTAGTTCACAACGAAGAAGTAGTTTTTGAATCTTCTCCCTCATCTTTTGTCTTGAGGGCAATCCGCACGAAAGCTCGTATTCCACAGGTGGAATCGTGCAGGCCGCATTTCATTAAGCTGGATAACTCACAGTTCCTGCCCTTTATATACTTGTTCTGATGGTAAGTTTGGCTAGAAACATTCACAAGATAGAAACCCCGGAACAGAGACTAAAACGAGAATCTTCACGCAGAAAGGACTTTGTCATAGAGTCCGCTCCTCGGTTAAAGATAGCCAAACATTCAGCTGGATATCGGTAATTACTGTTATGTAAGCACCTAACAGCTGAGCTCAAAATTCTGGTTACTCAAACTAGCTTCAAACAAAAACTTAAATTATAGTTTATAGTTTATTTATTTCATAACAAATAGTAACAGGGTTTTACTTAAATAACTTATACTAGGATGGATGTTCTTATAATTAATGTAATAACTAGTTGCGAAGATGACGACCTCTGTGGCGCAGCGGTTGTGGCTCTGCCTACCATGCGAGAGGTCCCGGGTTCTATCCCCGGCTGGGGGTAAAGAAAAAAAAACCCAGTTCTTGGATGATTAAGGTGTGACGTCGCTGTTTCTGGTTCCTGGCCAGAAGCAATGCATTAGAAGTAAATGTTTAATGTTTAAGTTGACTTTTAAGTAGAAGTTGACACGATGAAGTCTGAACTAGTGTTACCACTGTATCTCATACTCCAGGCTCCAGGGTCTTCCGACCACCAAAGGCTATGTTTGAGGAGCAGGTATTTAATTTACAACTTGTATTGTGCCTATGTACTAAGAGCAGAAAATTATGTCTATTGCAAAAGTATAGCATTGAAGAATTTTGTAAGTGAATAAGTTGAGTTGACATCTGATTTGTAGCAAGCATTTGACATAATTAATTACTAGTGGCCCTGTGGGCAGTAGACCTCGCTAACAGGGGGACTGTGAACCAATTTATAGGTAAGTATTTTAGATTCTATCAAAATCAAGTAGTAAAGTAGCCGAACTAATAACTTTGTAAACTACATTTTGCGATTTAAAATACAATCTATTGGATTTTTACGAAAATAGTCATAGTCTATTTCACTCACTCTCATGGTCTGTATAGATCCTCTTTACTAATCCGTCTCAATAGTCAATAGTCAATAGTCAAAGTACTTTATTACTGTAGATATTTACATATACTTAGCAAACGTCATTTTTTGCCTCTTCTCTACATTGGACCACTGTGGGAGAAGAAGGGCGTAGAAACTCCCACAGATTTATTTTTAGATCTCTTTTAAAAATATATTGTGCTTAACTAATACAAATATGAAAAATTTAATTGTTATGATTAATAAGCAGGAATAAATAATTACAAAATTATTAACAGCAAGGTCTGTGTTGAGCCATATTAACCCCATACAGTCCTGTCATTTAAGTAATCTTGAACATTGTAATATCCCTTTTTCGACAAAGTCGCTTTAACACGCTTTTTAAATTGCTCAAATGGCAATTTCAAAATCTCCAGAGGTATCCTATTGTAGTAGAGAATGCACTGACCCTTGAAAGAATTGCTAACCTTCGCGAGTCTAAAACGGGGCGCACATAGTCTGTGATTATTTCTTAGGTTAACATTACAGCTGTCGCTAAGTTTGGAAAATGTTGTAAGGTTCTTGCGTACATACATTATATTTTCGAAAATAAATTTACTAGCTACTGTTAGTATGTCAATTTCTTTAAAAAGCTCTCTTAAGGAGTCTGTTCGTTTTAAATTATAAATTGCTCGAATAGCTCTTTTCTGTAAAATAAAAATAGTTTGAATATCCGCTGCTTTCCCCCACAACAAGATACCATAGGACATCACACTATGAAAGTAACTAAAATATACTAGCCTAGATGTAGCCACATCCGTGCTTTGTCTGATGTTCCTAACAGCGTAAGCCGCAGAACTTAATTTACCAGCCAATTTATCTATGTGGGGTCCCCACTGCAATTAGTCTCCTACCTCGAGGAGTCCAAACTTAGTATGTTTTGAAAATATTTCTTGGATTTTTAGAAAACAGGCGGCCGTAACCAAACCGGCTCATGAAGCCCTTTAATTTGATACCCCAAACGTTAGGATTCAGAAAAAAAAGAAAAAAAAACATACAAAAAATTAATGCCGTCATAAATGCCCTCCCAGGGGGAAAATCGAGAAAAGCTCTCGACAAAAAAATAACTTTAATTCAAGGAACATGAGTGCCAAGTTTTGTGAGGATCGCTTGAAAACTGTGGCCCCTAGGCCGGAACTGACAGACACACATAGAGACAGACGAAAGCAAAATCGGCCTCCTATCTTGTCGAAATGGAGCCCTTCGCTCGCTTCACTCGCTCGGTCAATAAGACATGCTGTATGGGGCTTTTTGTAGAAAAATAAGTTGATTTATTTAATTATTTTGCTATTTGACATTTATTTTATTTTTAATTAATTGCTATTTAATTCTAATTCTGACTTTATTATTTGATTTGATTTGGGCAATTTTATTATTTGAACTTGATCGATATTTAATGTAATGGTATGACATAATGTTAATATTTCACACACAATCTACATAGATTATTATCTACACACATATCATAAACCCTCTTTACTGCGTCCAAAAACTGCACGTTATGACCAGCATAATGATATACTACTTGGTAAAAACTCATGTCTTATCTGAATATTGATATAATATGACTATAATGTATCAATATTTCGACATATTATTCAGTCAAATTTCGAACGCCGCCGCCCGCCTGCGTGCCGCCCCTAGTTTGTCTGTGAAGTTCTTAATACTGAACAATCTAAACAAGTGCAGAGCAATGGACGGTGCCACAATGCCGGTCGAACATGCGGTTCCTGAACACATCAAAGCATCGATATAAATACTAAGGATAGGCCTTCCCGTACTAAATTTCTTACCATTTTGAGGCTAAGAAAAATAGCGCCCCTGTCGGAATTCGTCGGAACCAAGACAGTACGAAAAATTGTAACGGCGTCACGGTCGGTCACGTTGCGATTTGTGGTGTATAGACACAATATTAGGAAAGTTGATCTACGGATAACTCTCAAATACCCGGTGACTTTTAATCGGTGATTAGGAGTAGAAATAAAATATATCTAGCTAAAATTTTACTTAAGGGGCGAGGTCTTACGCAATTACCTCATGTTTAATTAATAAAAAGTTGAAACATAATTAAATAGGCATATAAATTTTTGTCTTTGCCGTTAAATTATGAAAGAGGATGTAAGCTCACAGATGCACATTAGTAGCGTGACATGGAATTTAGATCTTGATTTTCATTTACAAGTAATAAACTAATTAATTACATTTGTAAATTAAAACGAAAACAGTGAAATACAAACTCTAACTGACTGAAATAGGGGGGGGGGGGGGGGGGGGGGGGGGGTTTAACCAAATGACATTACGAATAGTAATCTAATGACATTGCGAATAGTAATCTTGACATTAGGAATAGAAAAATAACCAAATCGGATCGTTTTTCAAATATAGGAAGCGGGCAGTTTCACTGTGCGTCGCGCGTCGCTACAAAGTTACGTCAGTCGAATGGTTGATTTTCGTTTGAGGATTTTTTCGAGAACAATATTTTATAGATAATCAATTTAAAGCCAATAGTAAATGAAAATATCATATTTACTTGTGATACGACACTCCCTGTTTTTGTGTTTTGCGATTTGGGTATGATTTACACCTTTTTACCTCGCAAGTCACCATTTTTGTTTTTGCTGCCGATATGTCAATCGGCTGTCACCGTCCAAGCGCGACTGATTGCAAACAGTCCAATTTTCCCGATTTTGTACTGTTTTTGTAGCGACACTTTCAAGCGCTCCGTGCCCTGTCCCTACTATTCAAGTCTGTGCATCAAAGAGACCTTATGATATGTGTGTAGATAAACTAGTGTATGTAACTGTATTATTAGACATATGTATCAGTCGCATAAACTACTATCTACACTAAGGAGTTTATCTACACACGTATCATAAACCCTCTTTACTGCGCACAAAAACCGCACGTTACGTTCAGCATAATGTTAAACTACTTGGTAAAAACTCATTTCTTATCTGAAAAATTACACATTATGACCATGTAATTTTAAAAACCGTGTAATTTTTCTACATATTATGACATTCAATTTTCGAACGCCGACGCCCGCTTGCGTGCCGCCCCTAGTTTGTCTGTGAAGTTGGTACTGCTGAACAAACTAAACAACTGCAGAGCCACAATGCCGGTCAAACATGCGGTTCCTGAACACATCAAAGAGAGCTTATGATATGTGTGTAGATAAACTAGTGTATGTAACTGTACATAATTAGGCATTAAAACTCTCGAGTGATATAACTCTCGAGTATTAATGCCCTCCATTATGTAGCAGTCACATAAACTACTATTGTATATGTCTATGTCTTACCAGCCAGTCAAGAGCCCTCACTCCGGACCGAACCGCGATGAGCGTCACATCGATGTTGCAAGTTTATGTACGATAATGAGAAGGAATTAAGTGTATAGAATGCAACTATAAAGGAGCTATTTCAATTCTATATTGGCGCCGAGGAGAAAAGGTCAGTGATATTAAATGATACATAAATACTTAGCCTACCACTCTATCTAAGTCGTACCTATTTTTCGTTTTACACAAGTGACTTTACCAAACAACAATATGTTCCAAAAACACAATACAGTGTTCCTTTTTGATAAACACGATTAGAAAGGAAGGACCACTCGCTATGGTCATCGATGAAGTAGGTACCTATAAAACGGGACGGTCCACATGCTATGGACACCCAGCAACAGGGAATAGAAATAACCTGAACATTGGGATCGTCCAGTTGAATGGACACCCAGAAAAGAAAAACGGTATTTGTACTCTGTCACAGATATTATAATACTACTGTGTTAAGTGAGAGTAACGCAACTGAACAATATGAGAGTAACGCAACAGTGAGAGTAACGCAACTGAACAATATTGCAAAACGCATACGGTACCAAATGTTCTTGTCATTCGGGTAAAACAAGAAACGAAAAGTAGGTATTCTATTCTACCTACTATTCTACTTACATGGAAAGATTTAATTAGCAACGTGTGGGCTATTTCATGTATATGAATTTATTTAAAATCAATAATAATAACAGTTGTATTTGTAATCGTTTGTTGTTCATTTTATTGCGGGCCTACGTGTAGTTTCAATACTTATATGCTGCGTGTATTGAGAGAATCGGTCGAAGCACTAGGGTAAAATAATCAATATCGCAGTTCGCGGAAAAAAATATATTTTTTCGTCCATTGCATGAAAAAAAATCACAGCTAACTCTCGATTAACTTTTAAAAAAACTGACAGCTTAACTCTCCAGATGGCGTTGTAAATACTTGCTATCTACCACAGTGTAGGCTGGCGCTAAGCCGCTAAGACAATTGTCGTCATACATCCTAGTTTAGGGCTAGATCAAATATGTGTAAATAGTGCCCAAGGAATTATTATTATTATTATTTGTGTCTTAGTTTTTTTTCACTCCTAGTGAGTCTTCAGTTATATGACTAAGTCCGTATATTTGGCTAGTTTAGTATGGTTTAGCTGCGTGTGTGGTTGTTGAATTATGACTGTTATGAATAGCGACGTCAGTTAAATATACTATGTTTGTGTTTTTATCATCGATGGTTGTCTGGCCTATTGTAATGGATTTTTTGTCTGTTTATTATTATTATTATTTTGGGCAGATTTTTCGGACTGCAGGATACAGGCAGCAGGGGCCCAATTCCGATAGACAATGACCGCTCAGTAACAATGACACGACGGCGACGGTAAAATTGAGTTATCTTTTATCTGACGTATTTGTAATTCATTTACCTTTAGTTTTACAACTAATCATCAGCATCAGCAATAACCTCAACTCCTACCATTCATTACCTTAAAAAAAGATTTTCGAAACACTAATTGATGGATACCTAAAGTTGACCGTCGCCGTCAGGTCTTTGTCGCTGAGCGGTAATTGTGCAGAAGAATTGGGGCCCAGTTCTCGCGCCCCCTAGCGAATTTTTTTAAAAGCTTGATTTTGACGTTAGCGTACTTCTAATCTTTGTTTTTTTTTTGTTTTAATCTGATGATTATCTGTCAGAAAGGCAAACTTCCAATTTGTCAATAGTAGCCTGAATATAATAAACAAGGAATTTATGAAGAGTTTTTAACGATCGCAATGCAAAGTACGATACAAATTACTTACAGGATACAACATGTCTTTATAACCGTTACCATTGGAGCCTTTCCAATGTGATAGTTATCCTACCGGTGTTGGATAGCTAAGCTAGCTATCTAATTGTGAGCGGATAAGAGAATCACACCATGTGGTTAGCAAAATGGCTACTTTCACGACGTCACGACTGTCACGACGAACTTGTGCTTGAAGCTGGGCGAGAGATCAGCTAGCGTCTAGCCTTAGAGCAGTTCACGGTCGGTATGAGGAAATGTTTCGCCGGGTCGCTGTCGCAAACTGCACGGAAGTTGATTGGCGGATTGTGTAATGCAATGTCTAAGCCTGCGCTAACGTCACGCCTCTAGCGTGAACAATTTGTTTTTTTTTTGTCTTTATCCCCAGCCAGGGATCGATCCCGGGACCTTTCGCATGGTAGGCAGAGCCACAACGGCAGTGCCACAGAGGTCTTCAAATAGACAAGCTCTCTTTAAATAGACGTGATGAAAACTACTATTTTATCTATCACAATCAATATCAAATGTTCCTATATTATCATCACAAGAAACGCTTAAAAGGAGTATTTGTTCGCCACTGGTTCCTTCGACTCCTATGATAAAATCTATATCTCTTTTTCTACGCTGTTCCTGTATTATTTGATTCTGGGTATTCATTTATTAGTTTAGTTAGTTAGAAATATTTTTTGTGCATTGTCACAATTTTCAAGAATTTGTCTAGGTAGTTCTCGTGGTAGGATTTTACGTTTTCAAATAGACGAAGTGACAGCCGATGCCATTTGTAATACACAAACACAAGTGCAAGCTTCAACGTTAGCAAGATCCTAAAGGGTCGATGCGGACTTGGGCAGCACTACGACAGGGCCTTTGCAGATGTTTGGGTTGTGTGCGGGACGTCACCCCACCCGCGACTTCCTTTTTCCCCTCTGGCCATCAATCTTGACATGGACTGAAGGTATAGTCATACATACATAAACCTCATTATGAAGAGTCACTTGGACACGCCGTTAGTGTGGTGACGTATAAGCTCGACATGGCTCTGGAGGAGCGCGGCCTGGTGAGCGTTTACCACGCCAGCCCCTAGCGCTTCGCCAACCGCGCCCCAACGTGATGCAACTGCCACGACACCTGTTGCGGGATGAACTCGTCAAGCACGCCTATGCCCACCACGGCGCCACCACTGCAGATCTCGGCCTCTCGCTCCAAGTGCCCATGAAGCTTTTTGTGAACAAGAGGCTATCAAACAGGGGGAAGGGAAGGTGCATTAGAAGAGAAGGTTGGTCTAGAGCAAATAGAACAGAGTGTATGCCCCCATCATGTTGGCGCGGAAGGTTTCCCTATCAAAACAGAAAGTGACCTGCATGCTTAGCATGCCACGCACAAGAAAGGGCCTTGTCTATACAATAATTTTAATTTATCTGTCGAGCCCGAGATAACTTGACGCCAACATGCGATCGAGATGGAGATGACCAAGCCTTGTCTACTACCGGTAGTAAGGCAGTATTGCAGAGATGATTTTTGCCCAATTAGAGACTAATTTTAACATACTCGACCGAGACATGTCTGTTACACATGGAGGTGCAGGCAAGGCCATAGGTAGAGGAAAAATACAAATATTGTTATGTTTCTTGTGTTCTCGCTGTCCACGGCGTTCAGTTTTGAGATTTTTGACTTTCGTATAAAATTAATGTAATGTATTAAATAAAATTAGAATAAGGAAACATTTATCATATCATTAACAAAAATGTTGTCATTACTCGTACGAGTATTACGTAATGTTGGTTGATAAAAATAATAAAATATATATTTATGTACGTCGTTCCTTAGTAATTATGAATTCTGCATAGGAGTATGCAGCAAGCAAGCAAGCAAGCAAGGAGCAGCTTTGGCAACCTTTCAGTGGTCATTCCTCCACACCCACTCTGACTTGGTCTGACTTGGTAATTTTAAGGTTTTGTTGTCGTTGCCATATTTTTCTTTTTGCATATTTTTGAAGTAAGCTCCTTCCACATGCCGCTACTTTATATATTTTATTATTGTAGATACAGTCGTTTTGCTGTTCTTAAGGTTTTCCATCTTTAATTTTAATAACAATTTCAGTGTGTGTATGCCGGCCCACTGAAAATATATGTGCGTACTCTTGTTCTACCATATTCCACATGACTTTCATATTATTTGTATTATCGGTTACAACTGCGATACATTTTGATAAATAATAATAATACCTTGGACAATATTTACACACATTGATCTAGCCCCAAACTAGGATTCCCTGTATATTCCAAATAGACAACGATACACATACATATATAGATAAATATTATACTTAGATAGATAAACAACCATGACTAGAGTACAAACATCTGTTCTTATCAAACAAATATTTGCCCCCACCGGGACTCGGAACTGCGACCCTTGGCTTCGTAGGCAGGGCCACTGCCGACTAGGCCATTCGGGTCGTCGATGGACCGATTTCATCGGTGACAGCATTGAACGGTGACAGCGTTCGCTTGTGTAAAAGAAATAATTCGACGTCTCACGATGTGAACCAGAATGGTCACATTTAAAAAAACGATTAAGGGGTTGTGATTATGAAATTTATAGTACCTCTGCCATTTATATCTCTCCATCCGTCCATCAATAGCGCAAGAGCTTCTGCTTCACCAATAATATCAGAAGCTTCTTTTCGTACACGTTCATATTCGGAATAAACCGACTTTACAGATAACCAATTTTTATTCAATAATTGAATCGTAGGCAAATATAATTTCATTAAATTAGGATTTCAAGTCATATTAGCATCGATGAAAAAATGACAAAATGGTTGCAAGCTGCTACCATTTAAGGTTGTCTTGAATTTTAAAACAGAACACCTTGTCAATTGTCAATTGTAAGACGGGCTGGTTTCCGCAACTCGACGACTAAAGCGCCTATTTTGCATGTGGGTGGGAATGCGACATCATTCGAGCCAACCCAACTCCTCCAGGAACGCCAGTAGGCCCTTTACGTTACCGACTATCCCTGGAAGGTCCCTCGATTGACCGAGGTGTTTAGCCCTGTAGTCCGCTACTCCTGTGCACTCCATGAGGACGTGAGCAGCCGTTTCTTCTGCCTCCAAGCAGGCTCTGCAAAGGGGGCTGTCGGTAACACCTAGGACATGTTGATGATGTTTATTAAAGAAACCATGGCCAGTAAGTGCTGCAGTTACCAGTCGCATGCGCGGCCTACAAAGTCGAAGCAAGGTCTTAGCCAGCCTAGCGCTAGGGGACGGCAAGGCCAGCTTGGCCTGCCTGCACTCCTCATGGTTTGTCCAAAGAGTGGCATGATCATTCCTAGTCGACTCTCAGAAATGAGCGTACCATCTTGAAGGGAAGAGGGATGATAGGTTCGGGACCATACGCTGTCAAGCTAGATCCTTTACGCGCCAACTCATCCGCTGCATCGTTACCTCTTGATCCGCTGTGTCCTTTTATCCATTGAAGGATTACGCGGTTATGTTGACATACCTCCATTAGTCGTTTGTGACACTCGTAGATTAGCCCTGAGTTAATAGTGTTGCTATTTAGGGCTTGTAGGACGGCCATGCTATCCGAGAGGATTCGAATGGAGGAATCTCTTACCTTTCTCGATGCTATGGCATTAGCGGTCGAGATGATGCCCATGCATTCAGCTTGAAAGACAGTATTATGGGCACCCAGTGGAATGGCTATCTTGATGTTTAGGTCCTCCGAGAAGGTGGCTGAACCAGTGCCTGCTTCAGTTTTTGAACCATCGGTAAAAATTCTGAGCTCTTTAACGTCGAGCCCCTCAACCCGATGGTCTTCATGTAACTGTATATTGTATTTTTTGTCAAAAACAAATTGTTTAGGGATTCTGTCACTGCAAGCCATAGAGATGGGAAATTTTTTGTAAACTTCCCCTAGGATGGCGGTGTGTGAGGTCCTGTTTTTCCTCCAAAGTCCTAAGGTGTTGAGTCTTACCGCAGATGACGCGGCCTCCTGCTTAATATACAGCTGGAGTGGCGGAAGACACAGCATGGCCTCCATTGCTGCTGTTGGAGTAGTTCTCATACTACCTGTGATAGCCATGCAGGCCAGCCTTTGGAAGCTTTGGAGTTTGCTTACCATTGTGGTTAGTTTGGTCCTGGTCCACCACACCACAGCTCCGTAGCAGACAAGAGGACGGATCACCGTTACGTACAGCCAAAGAATGATGTTGGGAGAAAGTCCCCACTTTTTCCCCACCATTCTCCGACACTGCCAGAAAGCAATACTCGCCTTCTTTAGTTTGTTGTCAATGTGGCTACTCCAGTTGAGCTTGCTGTCCAAGGTTATGCCCAGGTACTTCACCTCAGTTGCTAGCTGGAGTTCCGTTCCAAAGAGCTTAGGTAGGGTATACCTACCAAGAACCCTATTGTTAGTGAACATGACCATTTCCGTTTTTGTTGGGTTAACCGCCAGGTCATATTCTAAACACCAGCGCTCCACGATGCGAAGAGCTGTTTGTTTAAGGTTGCATACTGTGCTCGCGAATTTACCTGTGATGAGGATTACCAAATCGTCGGCGTATCCTACGGTGTAGTATCCATTAGCGTTAAGCTTGGTAATCAGGTCGTTAATGACCAGATTCCACAGAAGCGGGGAGAGCACTCCTCCCTGCGGGCATCCCCGCACTACCTCCGCCGACAGGGACTCTCCAGCTAGACGCACGATACGTTTGTTAAGCATGTTACCCAGTGGTTGACAGCTGTTGACACCCCATGCCTTGTTAGAGATGCACTTATACTGCTATGCTGCGTCTTGTCAAAGGCACCTTCTATATCAATAAAAGTTCCAAGACAGATGCATTTGTTTTGAATCGTTTCTTCAATTGTGGATACAACTGCATGGAGAGCTGATTCAGTAGACTTACCCAAACTATATGCATGCTGATTCTTGTGTAAGGGCAGAACACCTTAAAACAAGTTTAATTATGTCCAAAAAACTCGCTTTTAACAAATTATTAGTAGGTAGCAGCTAAACATACATAATATACACAATATACTTAATATTAAAAAAAGCAAAACGAAACTGTAGGTACTACAACAATGTTTTAAAAACTTCCAAAACTTCGGAAGTTTTAGAAGTTTTCGCAAAAACTACCTTAATAACCAACAAGTTAAAAACTTTAAAAAAACGACTCCAATTTCAAGCCCTTGGTCGGTCCTAGCCCTGTCGGGATGCAAATGTCGCTTTTTTACTAGATGATGATGAAACTATTATTCTGAGGCTAAAAGGTAGAAACGGTTGCACACGCATACCACCATCAAGAACTACGTCTCAGGCATCAAGGGGCTACGAAGATGTGGAGCGTCCTATGTTGCCTCTAATATTAAGCTGGGCGGTCACACTTCATTAACTATAGGGTACAACCTCCAAAGACCAGTGATTGACCTAAGCAAAAAAATCAAAAAAACGAAAATCCTTGGGCTTGAAGTTGAAGCCATTTTTTTCAAGTTTTTAACTTGGTGATTATTATTTCGATATATACATAGTCAGGTCATAAGTTCTGTCACATGTGCAATATGAAATAATTTAGAAATGTTTATTATTTATGTAAACATTTATATAGCAAAATGAACTTAATAAAACATAGATTCTTATGGTGATAAAGTTTATTCAAAATGACCCCCGCGATTTTGAATACAGGCCTCTATTCTGCGCGGCCAGTCGTCTATCGCAGCACGAACGAGGTCCATGTCAATATCGGCGGCTGCCTTAATCAAGGATGCCTTGAGTGACTCCAAATCAGGATGAGGCTTTGAGCAGGCCTTTTCCTTCAAGTGTTGCCATATCTTGTAATCTAACGGACTTAAATCTGGACTGGAGGAGGGCCAGTCTTCGTGCCGGATGAAGTCGATTTCACGCGCCGCCAGCCAGTCTTGTGTGCTTTTCGCTCTATGAGCTGGCGCAGAATCTTGTTGGAATACCCAGTGCCTGTTATTAAACATGGTATGAGAAACAGGTTCCACAAGGTTCTTGAGGACTGTATTTTGATACACAACTGCATTCGTTTTTACGCCTTTCTCACAAAAATGTACCTCAGTTAAGCCCCAATAAGAGACTCCCAACCAAACCATGAGCGAGGATGGAAAATGACCTCGTTGGACATGCGGAATACGGTTGTTCGCTTCTTCACTGCTGTGTGCGTACTCCTTATCATTTTGTTTGTTGTAGCTCTCTTCCACGGTGAAAATTTTTTCATCCGAAAAAAGAATTTCCCGATGCTTTTTTCCCGCGTACCGCTTCAACAAAGCGCGGCATCTCTTCAGTCTCAGGTCAATTAAACGAGCGTCCAAAGGATGTCTTGTTTTTCTTCGATATGCCCTAAGCCCTAAGTCTTCATTTAACACCCTTTTCACCGTGGTCCTGCTTAACCCCATCTGAAGGGCCAACAGTTTCTGCTTACGTATGGGATTTCTTTGAATTCGCGCCTTCACAGCTTTTATCACTGCTGGAGTCCTAACAGAGCGAGGGCGACCACTTCTTGACCTGTCATCTACACTAGAGTCTTCATTGTATCGTTTTATGGTACGATAAACGAATCTTTTGGTTATATACAAAAATTTTCAGTAAGTCGAAAATCTGAATTGGCGCGTAACCGCAACGATGCAACGCAATAACTGCGACACGGCCTTCTTTAAGTGTCCACTCCATATTTAAAAATGAGGAAAATTCTAAAAAGTACACATTTTTATTGTCATGAAAAATTCGAAATTCGAATTCAATAAACTTTTTTGTGGCCAGCGTTCTAAATTCAAAAGTTTTTATTGTGTGACAGAACTTATAACCTGACTGTGTATATATATTTGTTGACTCACTTTTTTTTTTTTTTTAAAGGCGGAGATGTGGGAGTTTTCAAATTTCAAAAAACTACTACAGTCCAAACAGCTTGAAGGATTTTTACAAATGTGAGAGTAACAGGCTATATACTTCATTTTAGTGAAAGGTTTGACTTAAGTCAGCAAAATGTACTTTACAAAGTTCTTGTTGCGGCTACTTTCATACTCCATGTAAGTAACCAGGTGCATTCAAAAGTTTGTATGTGTTATTAAAAGAAAAGTACTTTTAAAGTGTCCAACATTTTAATTATCAAGAATCGAGTTGCTTTAGTTGGTTAGTTTTGACACCTCGGGAATTTTGAAAAGTGTCACTCTATTCAGATGCTTGCTTACATTCATTTAAATACCTATTATATACTTAGGTTAGTAAGTTTGATGAACATTTAGTACATTAGGGAAAAAAATGTAATTTTTTGGATGAAACTCTTCAGTCAATATGATAAACAGTTAAATATTAGTCATAAATATACAAGACAATCAAGTAATCAATTCTGATGTAAATACGTAAATAAATAACTAATAATTAAGTTCCATAAATAAATCGTGGCCTTAAATTTGAAACTGACATTACGTAGATAAGCCATGTGCGATATGAAAATAAAGTTTGTTATTTCTCATGACTTTACTCTCATATAAGGTCATGGTTCAATGTAAATATTGAATACCGTCCTAGCTGTCACGCCATTGTTACCCATTGCGATATTTTTAAATAATCACACATGTTTTGCGATGACGTCGACAGCCTGCAATATTGTGACTTGCAAACACAGGTGCTCCGGACAATATTGAAATTTTTATTAAACCTACGTACAGTCAAGAACGAAACCACGTGTATTTCCCACAGACCAGTGATGTTTGCGTGGTCTCAGGAGCTTCGATAACTGCCGGAAAGATACGAATAATTACTACTGTCCTTTTCTACAGAAAACAATTGTTGTTACAGCGGCTATTAAAATCTGCCAAGTGCGAGTCGGAGTCGCACACGAAGGGCTCCATCGTACAAGAAAACTAAGAAGTAAAAAAATTAAAACAGAAGTATATAACGTTAGTACTTGGTGGCGGATCTGACGTCAATTTGAAATTGCGATGATATTTGAATGATGATGATTTGGTGATTCGGTGGGGCAGGAATATCAAAACACCTATCTTGTATGGGACCACATTTAATTGAAAAAATCTCATATAGTTAGTTAATTGTCGCTGTAGCGGCAACAGCAATACATACTTTTTGAAAGAAAAAAAAACTGTACTTAATACGGTTACGGACGTACGGACGGACGGACAGCGGAGGCTTAGTAATTGGGACCCTTAAAATTAATAAACGTAAACACTTACATACGGGCATATACATTGCTTCTGGCCCCACAATAGGATACCCGGTATCGTGGGAACCACAAACAGCGACGTCACACTCATATAAACATCCAAGACTTGTTTAATTTTTCTTTTCTTTATCCCCATCCGGGGGTCGAACCCAGGACCTCTCGCTTGGCAGGCAGACCCGCAACCGCAGCGCCACAGAGGTCGTTGAATGACGGTGATGACTGGTGACGATTTCGGTCACAACAACTTCTTTGTTGTCATCGCTCGTGAGCTCGCATGTGGCTTAGGTAGCCAATCCTTTTTGTGAAGCAAAATTTAATATTGGCTTACTGACTAAACGTGTTCAAAACTGTGCATATGCCAGAGAATTCCTTGACAATGTAACACAATATACAGGATCACTAGTGTGACTATTTTGAAGGCGAGTTACTACTATTCTCTGTATGACATTGACAACTCCAAATAAAGGACATTGAAGGAAAGAAAAGAAATAAAACGTTTATTCACATCTGATGGAGGCGCATACAAACAAAAAATTCAACCGCATACCAAAACAGTTATCGCAATTTGCCTCAGCAGCTGTAAAATGGCAAATGACTCAGCATAATGCTCAGGTGAAAACACCTTAGCGCTGGTTTTCAGTATGTGCCAGCGGTGACACACAAGCTACAGTACATTAACACGCTCATTACATCATTACATTATTACGCTCGGTTACACGCAAACATCTAACATCTCACTGCTGTACGGCGGAGACTTCGATCTCGCAACCAGTTTATGCTGACCCATACCAGCACTGTAACACGCTCTCCGCTTTCTGCTAGCCTGGTACTCTTGAAGCCGCACGTACTTTCTTCTTCTTCTTATTCCGGCCTCTCAAACCGACAAGGGCAATGTCCTCTAACGTGCTGAAGTGTTCGTGCTGCAATAATTTACAGCCTGTAGACGTAACACAGCTTTTAACAGACATAGTAGCTGTGCAAAAAGAACTGAGAGAGATCCAGGAAAAATATGCGACTGAAACCTCAAAGTACGTTACTGTGAAGGAGTTCGAGCTATTAAAAGCGGAGCTGAATAGCTTGAAAAAAACGACGTCTGCCTCTTCCAACACCAGTAGTGTTTATAGCAATCCGCCTTACGTAAACATACGGAGAGGTGCATTTTGTGCTCAAGAAAGCTGGGAATATCAGCGCAATAGCGGCCCTATCGGCCTGTCACACATTAGCGCATACAGATCATTGACCCCCCCACCTGAGACCAAAGTGACGAAACCGGAGAGTGTAGCAGGGGTAGCATGCACGCCATCCCCATCGTATGCGGAGATGGCACAGCATGCATCTATCCCGCCCACACCTACGCCTATTTCGCTCACACAAACACCTTCGCCCGGTGGCAATACGAAGCGGTTGGTTGAAGGTCACAAACCAAAACTAAGTGGCACCGCAAGCGCAAACAAACAGCCGATATCGACTGCAGCGCAAGCAAAAGTTCCCACACCGGCACCAGTACCTCACAATGTGACTAACGCCAAGGACTTAAAGGAAGATGGTGGGGAGGGATGGACCAAAGTCACTAGGAAGCCACGAAGGCCCCGGTCGCTGCGCGGCACAGCAGGACCCACAATTACCACTCTTCGCGCGGTGGAGCGACAGCGGTTCTTCCATCTCTGGAATATGAGGTCGGGACTGGAGGAAGTTAGGGCATATTTACAGGAGTTGTGCTCACCCGAAACCGGCACCGTGGTAGAGTTGTCGACAAAGTGGGCGTACAAGTCCTTCAAAATAGGTGTTCCAGAGTCGCTTTTTGACACCTGATTCTCCATGGATGTGTGGCCTGTTGACGCACATATAAAGGAGTGGCTGCCCTTTCAGACCTACATTGAGCTCTACAAAAACAGTAAAAATAAATCACCGCCCCGCCCACCCCAATGAATATCTTGATATCTTTTATCAAAATGTCCGCGGTATCAAAACGCGGTTGGAGTTTTGGCGGCATAACCTGCTGGTGCTGGATCACCACCTCGTCGCCGCTACGGAGACGTTCCTAGACTCGTCGGTTGGAGATGCCGAGGTCACAGCGGGAGGCTGGAGCGTGCTGCGCCGGGACCGCGCTACCGCGTGCGGAGGCGTGCTGCTCGCCGCCCGTCCTGGCATCACACTGAGACGACGCCGCGACCTTGAAACGCCGAACGGTGAAGATCTCTGGGCGACTGTGATTGTTGGGGTAGTGACGGTTACCGTCTGTGTAGTTTACATAGATCCCAGCAGAAAGAAAAACAAGAAGAAAATCACCCAGGCGGATAAGGACGCCGAGTATATGAACTGGTTTTCGAAAACAGAGGAAAATGTAGCCCAAGTGAACGATACATAAATTATTCTAGGAGACCTCAATTTGAACAGTGCTTCAGTTGCAACACTTAACTATTATTGTTATTTTCTAAGTGTATGTGGTATGTATGAAACGAATGAAGTGAAGAATGATCATGATGGCGTGCTTGATGTGGTGTTACTGCCGGAGAGTGTGCGTGACGTAACTGTGCGCGCTTCCGTGTCAGGAAGCCTGGTGCCACGTACTGACGCCTACCACCCGCCTCTCGACGTCATTGTGCCCGTGTTGTATGCGCAGAGAGCTGGCCAGCGATCTGGCCGCTTGGATCCCAGCAACATTGGAGGTCGCAATGACTGGAACTTTGCCAAGGGCAATCACGCAGTCCTGTACGAACTCATGTGTAGCATATCTTGGGACAATGTTCTCGAAGCTACTGATGTAGAGACGGCAGTCGGTCGCTTCTACGATTCCATTTACAGAGTCTTCAACAACTGTATCCCGAAGAAGACCAGACCAACCCAGCCTACAAGGAGATACCCGGTGTGGTTCACTGGTGATATAATAAGGGACTTGGCCACGAAGGCCATACTCCACCGTAAATGGAAAACGGGGAGGAGGCCGGCTGACTACGTCTCATTCAGCGAGCTAAGAGCCAACCTCAAGTGTCGCGTAGATACAGCCTACGCCAACCACATGAGTAGTATTGAAAGCAATATTAGACATAACCCACGCGCATTTTGGAAATATGTAAGTGGCCTACGATCGAAGGGTGGTTTCGAACCTCGGGTCACGCATCGGGGCCGGGAACACGTTGGAGAGGAAGCAGCAGCCGCATATGCAAACTACTTCTCAGACGTTTTCCTCCCTGATGAGCCAGCGCTCGATCCAGATCTGGTAAACATTTCTGATGAGTCGTGCACTGCTAATCACATACAAGTTTCACATATTTCCAGTAAGGACATAAAGGAAGGGCTGAAGCAGCTAAGGCCAAGGAGCGCAATTGGACCGGACAACGTCCCTCCCTACTTTTTGAAGGCCTACAGCGATCAGCTGGTTTTACCTTTGGGTCGGATATTCAATCTTGTTCTTGAACAAGGTAAGTACCCCACCAGCTGGAAGCTTTCTCGAGTCAGTCCTTTCCCCAAGACAAGTGACACTGCCTCCGTTGATCAATAACCTATTGCGATCCTGAGATCATTGGCAAAACTGTTCGAGTCGATCATAAAAGACAAAATCAGTTCGCAGATTGCGCCTTATCTGGGTGACTCGCAACACGGATTCAGGAGTCGCCGCTCAGTTAACACCAACTTGCTGACTTTAGTCGGGATTGTGTCGAAGTGCATGGACAAGGGATGTCTGGTGGACGTCGCCTATATGAACTTTCGTAAGGCGTTCGACAGAGTCGATAATGATGTCCTAATGAAGAAGTTATGTGCCATTGGATTTGCCCCACGGCTGTTGGTTTTCTTCGCTGACTACCTCAAGAACCGCCAGCAATATGTGCGACACGGCTGTTTTGAGTCCCAGCCGTACCACACACGGTCGGGCGTTAGCCAAGGGTCTATTCTCGGTCCGTTGTTATTTATCATTATGATAAATGACCTGGAATTAGAGCTTAAACACGCCAATTGCCTTCTGTATGCGGACGATCTGAAACTAATACTTCCCGTGAGTTCAGAGGATGATTGTAGTTTGCTGCAGGAAGATTTAGACGCGGTTCATAGGTGGAGTGTGAACAAGAAACTCCTCTTCAATACTGCCAAGTGCTATGTAATGTCCTTAACGCGCTCCTCTCATCCTATAAGCGCGATATATACACTCGGTACGGAGTCTTTGACTCGAGTGTATTCGATTAGGGACCTCGGTGTTACGTTCGACCCTAAACTTACATTCCATGAGCACGTGAGCACATTGGCCAAGGAATGCTTCAAAAGATTGGGGTTTGTAATACGGAATAGTAAGGGATCCCATAACCTGGGTGTGGTCCAGCTTCTCTACATGGCCCTAGTGAGAACCAATCTAGCTCGGTGGTTTGGAATCCGCATGAAAGCTCCTACATACTTTTGCTCGAGAAGGTACACAAAGCTTTCCTACGATACCTATATAAGCGGAAATTTGGATACTACCCTTATCTTTATCCATCCGCTTTTATATTGGGTATGCTCGGATACAACTCACTAGAGGTCAGACGTAACACCGAGCAGCTTCTGACTGTGTGTCGATTGTTGCGAGGCGACAGTGACTGTGTCGCGCTTGTCGGTACGGTATGCGCGCTATACGTGCCCGACAGTTATCTCCGCGCGCGTAGGCACCAGCTGTTAGCGGGCGGCACGTACCGCACGGTGGCGCGCCAGCAGTCTCCACTGGTGAGGGCGCGGGATAGCCTCAATGCTCTGCTGGTTGCTGCACCACTGACTGATCTGTTTGGTGATGAGTGGAGGCATATTGTGCGAGAATGTGGCAGGTTCTGCGAGATGAAGGAGTGAAAGTGTTGTCTTAGAAATATTATTATTATTATTTTTTGCATTGACATTTTAATTTAGTACCCTTGACATACCTAATAATGTTTAATACTATTTGAATTTGACCTAAAGTTAATGTTTAATGTGATTTGATATGTAGTATTTTCTACGAATTTGTACCCTTTGTTCCCTACCTGTGAAATCGACTTACCTAAATTGATTCTGACATTGTATAACTATTAGGCTTTGTACAGCGCATTGGGTGTATACCTGTAATGTTGTACATCGTAATTGTATATTAAATAAATAAATAAATAAATTAATAAATAAATTAATAAATAGTCATATGATATAATACTTAAATAAATGCTGTCAATACAATACAATAAATATATTAAAGTACGTATAATATCATTGGTCAGTGTATTAAAAAATAAACAATTAAAAAAACTTAAACTAAGCACAGTCAAATAAATAATAGTAGTTTATGTGACTGATACATAATGCTTAATTATGTACATGTACATACACTAGTTTATCTACACACATATCATAAGCTCTCTTCGATGTGTTCAGGAAGGGCATTTTCAACCGGCATGGTGGTTGAAGATTGTTCTGCACATGTTTAGCTTGTTCAGTAATACCAACTTCACAGACAAACTCGAAATTTTAATGTCACAATTTGTCGAAAATTGGTACATTATGATCATAATGAATCAATATTAAGATAAGAAATGAGTTTTTACCAAGTAGTATAACATTATGCTGGTCGTTACGTGCGGTTTTTGTGCGCAGTAAAGAGGGCTTATGATACGTGTGTAGATAAACAAATAAAAACAAAAAATACAAGCATGTTATTAGATAGCACAACAGAGCGGAACATAAACAAGATACCAGAGAGAATGAAGAGACCCAAACAGCAACAAAAAGAAAATTATGAAAATTTATGAAAATTGATGTGATTACCAGTCCAGTCGGAAAGTCGGAACGGAAGAGTTAACAAGAATATGGTAGTCTCTGATGATCAAGCAGGTATTCCCTTGGCTTGCACCAAAAGTGCACCTACTTGTTGCCTTACGGACTGGGGGAGGGGTATCATTCCAACACCTGGAAGCCGCAAACCTGAAACTCCCGCGGAACGCTGCCGTTCTATGTGCAGTTATAAGAATACGTCCCTTCTTATGCTTTCTTCGCTGACTCGCCGTCTACTGCAGCTTTCTAAACAGGAAGGTAGGTGATTCATAGTGCACAGAACACAAGATGAAGTTATCGCCGTGCATCCTTATTCAGAAGTTATGCGGCGTTTAAGAAGGGTGTGATGTGGGATCTAGGAGAATTTTGAAGCAAAAACGTGACACGCGTTTTGGACACGTTGTATCAGTTTCTTTGTCCGTCCAAGTATACACCTACCATCACAGTAGTTAATTCTCGAAAATATCAGAGATTCACAAAGACTGATTCGCAAATCAGTACTAAGGTAATCGCGCGCATCATAAAAGTAGTCCAAGGTTTTTGGCTTCCACCACCCGTTCCCCTGGTTCGTCCATGATGGCTATATTCTTGTAGTACAAGGCTTGTGTCGGATTATGGATTTGATGCTTTGTACCTATTACCATGTACTTCGATTTGGGTGTATTTAGTACAAGGCAATTTTTGTCAGACCAAGAAGCAATTTTGTCCAACTCTTTATTAATAGCACATACTACTGCAGCTGCATCGGTGGGACTGGTGATGTATAAAGTTGGACATCGTCTGCATACAGATGATACTGGCACTACTCTATACTTGTAACAATTCTGCATTGTACAATCAAAGTCAAAGTCAAAGTACTTTATTACTGTAGATATTTACATATACTTAGCAAACGTCAATTTTGCCTCTTCTCTACATTGGACCACTGTGGGAGAGGAGGAGCGTAGAAACTCCCACAGATAGATTTTTAGATCTCTTTTAAAAATAGGTTGTGCTTAACTATTACAAATATGACAAATTTTATTATTATGATTAATAAGCAGGAATAAATAATTACAAAATAATTAACAGCAAGGCCTGTGTTGAGCTAGATTAACTCCATACAGTCCTGTCATTTGAGTAATCTTGAACATTGTAATATCCCTTTTTTGACAAAATTGCTTTAACATTCTTTTTAAATTGCTCAAATGGCAATTCAAATTCTTTAGAGGTATTATTATAGTAGAGAGACTCTTGAAAGAATTGCTAACCTTCGCGAGTGATAAATCGGGGCGCACACACTCTGTGATTATTTCTTAGGTTAACATTATAGCTATCGCTAAGTTTGGAAAATGTTGTAAGGTTCTTGCGTACATACATTATATTTTCGAAAATAAATTGACTAGTTACTGTTAGTATGTCAATTTCTTTAAAAAGCTCTCTTAAGGAGTCTGTTCGTTTTAAATTATAAATTCCTCGAATAGCTCTTTTCTGCTAAATAAAAATAGTTTGAATATCCGCTGCTTTCCCCCACAACAAGATACAATAGGACATCACACTATGAAAGTAACTAAAATATACTAGCCTAGATGTAGCCACATCCGTGTTTTGTCTGATGTTCCTCACAGCGTAAGCCGCAGAACTTAATTTACCAGCCAATTTATCTATGTGGGGTCCCCACTGCAATTTGCTATCAATGGTAATTCCAAGAAACTTCTTATCATTTACTAATTCTAACGTGCTGTTGTCTAACACTAAACTGGTCTCAACTTGCCTGACATTTGGAAGTGAGAATTTGATACATTTGGTTTTACCAGCTTTTATATAAATAGAAGTGGGCCAAGAATTGAACCCTGTGGTACGCCTCTCGTCAATGGCTTCGTGGTTGAAAAACTTTGGGTACCATTCAGCTTTCGCAAAATTACCGACTGCATTCGCCCTGTTAGGTAGTTACCAAACCAGCGCACTGTGGAACTGGCAAATCCATAATACGACATTTTCGAAAGCAAAAAAGAAATATTCAAACAATCGAAGGCTCTGGAGAAGTCCAGTAATACCAGAATTATACCCTTATCGCCATAGAGTGCAGACAGCAGATTGTCCACGACGTCTAGCAGTGCAATAGAGTACCACGGCACTTACGAAATTCGGATTGCATTCCGGTAGTAAACTGTTCTCCCCCAGATACCCCGATAGCTGGTTTGCAGACCACTCTCTCGATCACTTTCAACATGCACGGAAGATATGGCAAAGATCTGTAACTAGGGAAGGATCAGGTATTTTGGGGAGTGGGGTAAATTTTGCAGTTTTCCAGTCGGTCGGGATATGACACAATACATTGGTTAACAATAGCAGTCATAAAACCTAAAGTCCTAGGTAAACAGTCAGTATTATCATGTATATGCTAATTTCGTACATACCTTTTGCCGAAGTCCTAATTTTTTTCAGTATTTTCAGTATCGTGTCAGAAGTCGTCGCACCTCGCCTCGCGCGCTCTGCTAAGCAGCTCATCCCGCACAGTTCACCTGCTCAGTCTCTGGCTAGAGGGCGCAGTCTGTCTCCGCGTGGGCCCACACATTCGGCACTGACCACATCGCGCTCGTCGAGTTGGACATCGGGCTTCGCAACCAGGGCCACTATTTGGATCGAGTTCTCGCTGTTGCCCTCAATGATGCAGGAGATTTGGACGTCATGGAACAGCGCATCCTAGTCCCGATCTTGAAGCTCCAGCTGAAGATTGTGGATTGCCTGCTCGATAACTTTGGTACCAGTTGAAACCACCGCACCATAAACCGTCGTCTCCATAGCGTCAATACGTAATAGAATCAAATCAATGCGCTGCGTACAAGCTGCCAGAGCCGAATGAAATTCGGAGATTTAATGCTTACAATCTCGTGTCTCCTCCCTCATATCTCTCATTTATTCCTCCCGTGCAAGCCTATATGTATAGCCTTGCTGGCGGCAGTCGACGATCTGACATTTTCAGGTGACACTCCCGTAGTTGTTGGTACTGGAGTCGCCCCCACCACATTCCCTCCACCACTCAATGGTCTTTCCTGCCTTCGCGGCTTACAGACCGAATCTTGGCCACTGTCATGCGCTACTTGCCTTCGGCTCTTTCGCGCATGCAGTTTCTTGATGCCCTACAAGTTCTTGAATGCGTCCCGGCCTTTCTCCCTTTCTGGGCAGGCCATACAATACTATTTTTTTTCGTCCTCCCCAAATGGGGCTTGACAACACAACACGTTACTCAGCGTCGAACTTTACCACGTAGTGCACTGCTGTCCTCAATCTTCAAATATTCTTCTCTTGGTGTGCCATGAGTGCGCAAACTTGCACAACGCCTTGAAGTTCTGCTCGCTCCCACCACAGTCATGATCTTCCTTGTTTCCGCTGCAGATGTTGACGCAGTCACCAATGCCACCCCGACCGATGTACATATTTGCTCACAACGGCCCCCAAAGGGGTCGAGTTTGTCTCCATTGAGCCCAGAACCTGCACATTCAGCGATTTCACTGGTGTTTCGGCTTTGTTATCCCGTGGGATAAATCGCCTTCATTCTGACAATTCCAGGTTTCGTAAACAACTGCAGTTGAGGAAACGCCCACGCAGGCTTTGTGAAACCACAAGGTGCATTTGCCGCAACACGCGCCCTCTGGGCGTGCTTTAAGGTGCTTCTTGCACCCTTCGCATTTCGCTGGCGGCATAGTGTGGCGTTTACTAGTCTAGCCATAGAGCCGTTCGCGCAGAGAACCACTATAGGGCGGCACCATGTGCAGTGGTTATCGATCGCTAATTCTGTGTATCACCGGTTCTATAATCGATAAGGCCAATAGGGTACCCAAATATTTAATTCGAATTTTACTGCCTATTTTACGTTGTTTAAGTACACTGTTTTGTTGTTAATGACTGTAAATACACTTTCACGATAACTCAGACCGTGAAAAACAACTGTTTTTTTTTATTTAATTCGGAAAGCGCTTAGGGAAACACAACACGCTCGTAGACGCTTGTCGTATCTCTCCGACGAGTGTCGAGCGTTGCCCGACCCGGTCAAGACATGTTTTTGTACACAAACACAATTAATGGTGGTAAATTACGGAGATAAACCCACATTTTATTTGGTGTAAATAAATATACGGTGAAGTGCGAGTCGGACTCGTGCACTAAGGGTTCCGTTCCGTTTGTGATGTTTGTATGTATGTCATGTATGTGGAAAAGGTTCGTCTATCACGGGAATCCAGTCTCGGAAATCAAATTGGTTTCAAAGTTATTCAGAAAGAATGTTTCCCCTAATAACCCCCTTAAACATGACTACACCTATCTGTTACACCCAGTATACAGGCACATAACTTGCTTTTGGCCCCACTCTAGATAGCCTGTGTCGATTTCGGGGGAACTAGAAACAGAGACGTCACACACATAAACATACAAGACCGGGATTTATTCTTCCTTCTCCCCAGCCAATTAATAATTAAGTCATCATCAGACTGCACATTTTTTATACTTACGTGTAGGCTGAATGATTGAAAATCTCGTGACCAAAAAAGCTCGGCTCCAATTCAAAATTTAAATTTTGTTTTCTATCAGAGGGCGCAAAACAAAACAATACCAAATAATATGGCCATATAATAAAAGTCAAAGTACTTTATTACTGTAGATATTTACATATAGGTACTTAGCAAACGTCATTTTCTCCTCTTCTCTACATTGGACCACTGTGGGAGAAGAAATCTTATTACAAGCTTGTTGTTGACACGTATCTTGTATGGGGACCACTTTAATTTTTTGAAATTGCGTGCGATTCATTATTTCTTGTTATAGCGACAATAGAAATAAATCCCCTGTCAAAATTTCAGCTCTCTACCTATTAAGGTTGATCCTTTAGAGCCCGGTGATGGACGGACAGACGGACAGTTTGGCACCCTTCGGGTCCGGAAGTTTGAAAATATACAGGGTGTTTGGTGCATCTTTTGCCAAATTCAAATCGTGAATAGAATCATTTGTTATCTTATAGGTCAACAAAAGAAGTTTTGTCCCAACGGATTTTTTAATTTTAATATTTTTACTTTTTTGAAAAATTCTCCAGAATTACTCTTTTAAACTTAAATAAATAAAATAAAAAAATATTAAACTTGTAAAAATGTAGTGCGGTTCCTTCGTAGTCAAACATATTGGAAATTAACATCTAGTTTTTTTTTTATTTACTCACAAAATGTTTTTTCAAGATGTGAAATTCTGTAACGAATCAACTTTGACATGCAATTTAAAAAAAAACGAGGCTTTTTTCTTCAAATTTTTTAAAAGAGTTTGCTGGTCTGTCTTCTTTCTAATAATGTACAATAATGCCACAAAACCATTATTAAATTCACATTAATTTACCAACTTTGTGCGGGAGGGCGATACCCGTATCGCTGATTTCGAAAAGTTTTTGGCGGACTGGGCTGTTAAGGTGAGCCTTTGTCCAGCAGTGGGAGACCCATAAAAAAACTGTAATTGGCGCGGTTTTCAAAAATTTGTTTTTTTGTGTTTGTGTTTTTCTTTATTTGTATTTTTCGTTGTTGATGAATGATAATGATAGATACGAATTGACTGAAGACTTGATCATTGGTAATTTATAGCATGGGAAAGAACAGCTGTTTTTAGTACTAATATATAGAGCTCTGTTTTCTACGAGCTTTGCGAGATTGTGGGGCTTCTTCACACACCCAGATTTTGAAGAAAAAAAACGGTTTATTACATGTCCCACATTAATCCCATTTATCTTGGTTAGGAGGAAGAGTAATATATTGTCGAGAAATTGGTTAGGTATATTAATATTTAGACGGCCTCTGTGGCGCAGCGGTTGTGGCTCTGCCTACCATGCGAGAGGTCCCGGGTTCGATCCCCGACTGGGGGTAAAGAAAAAAAAAAAAAAACCCCAGGTCTTGGATGTTTATATGTGTGTGACGTCGCTGTTTCCGGTTACCACGACACAGGGTATCCTAGTGTGGGGCCAGAAGCAATGTATGTGCCTGTATGTTAATGTTTATGTTTATGTTTATGTTTTTTATATCGTTTATACATATAAGAAGTCGTGAACGTGAGTAGTGTGATACCCGTTGTAGCCCAAATCCCGAGAGGCATCGCGATTTTGAGCCTATATTAATTATATTTCAAAACCTATAACGCGAAAATGTCATACCTAGATGACATTGGGGTGTCACAGAAAGCTGGAGTCATATTTTAAAGGGTTGTGAAAGGGACAGCATCCTGAACATTTTTCACTATGCACCCGATTTGATCAGAGCTACTTAATTTTGTCACTCCTCGTTGCATTTTGGGCCGGGCGATCAGCTGATTTATAGATAAGTAGAAGTGAAAAACAAGTTTGCTGTGATGAAATCGGTTTCATAGTAAAGTTGTTGACTAAACCCTTCTATTATAGCCTGTATAATAGTGCCGAATTTTAGTTGTAAATGTTGTTCAAAAGCCAACATCATCAAATATCGCACCTGCTTTCACGTGACGTCATATCTAACAGATAGGGTTCAGATGGTCGATGTTAATGGGAAAAGATCACCTGGGTCTTCAATATGTATGGGCGTACCGCAAGGTTCAATTCTTGGTACTTTCTTGTTTTTAGTATATATTAATGATTTACCTTACCTTGTTAAAGCAAAACATGGGTTAGTATTGTTTGCCGATGATACTTCTTTGATATTTAAAGTTAAAAGACAGCAATCAAATTATGACGAGGTAAACAATGCTATCTCTAGTATAGTGAACTGGTTTACTGTTAACTGTTACTGGTTTACTGTTAATAATTTATTACTTAATGAAAAGAAAACTAAATGTATTAAATTCGTGTTACTCAATGTGAACCCGGTAACTACAGACATATTTATAAAAGGACAGAGATTGGACCTTGTGCAGTCGACTGTCTTTTTGGGCATTACTTTAGACGCCAAAGTACAATGGCATCCTCATATAAATAAATTGTCCAACAGACTGAGTTCGGCAGCGTTCGCAGTTAAAAAAATTAGAGCTCTTACCGACGTAGACACCGCTAGACTAGTCTACTTTAGTTACTTTCATAGTCTAATGACCTATGGTATTTTATTGTGGGGTCACGCTGCGAATGCTAATAGTATATTTATTCTGCAGAAACGGGCTGTTCGTGCAATTTATAGATTAGGGCCTAGAGTGTCACTGAGGGAAAGTTTAAAGAAATCAATATTCTGACATTTGTGTCTCAATATATCTATGACAATCTTGTGTATGTAAAAAGAAATATAACTAATTTTCAGAAGTACAGTGATATACACAATTTTAATACTAGAAATAAAGACAAGTTGGTTGCTTATGTAAGCCGACTACATAAAATTAGTAATTCTTTTAAAGGTAATTGTATACGCTATTACAATAAGGTCCCTACTGATATTAAAAACTTACCTTTAGACAAGTTTAAAATAATAATAAAACAGAAATTGTATAAAAAAGGTTACTATAGGATATCTGATTACTTAGAGGACTGATGTCCATGGGAATAGATTGTTTGAGTAACAGGCTGTTTCGATATATAATTAGCATTCATTTTGTAATTTGACAATATTTTATTTAAAAAAGGAAACGCAAAAGATGCGACGACTGTGGAGTTTCTTCGGTGAGCTCTTCTCCACAGATTCCGCCACTGTGTTAGTGAACTCACCCAAAAAAATGTAATGACGGATCTAAATGTAACTATATATATATAATGTAAAAATGATCTGATGTAACAACATCCTATGGAAATAAATGATTTTTGATTTTGATTTTGTCATCTAGAAGGCTCAGGAAATAGAAGACCATGTTTAAAAGTTACTTATTCATGGTTCAAGCCATAACAGCCACTTAGTAAATAATTTCCCGTTTCTTAGCACTCCAAACACATTACTTGTACCACAACAAATCATTTCCTTCCGATTTCCCCGAACACATACACCAATCGCTAAGTACACCATTACCAGACAATACTGAATAGCCCTCCACTCTGCCCACCCTCCTAACACTAATGTGTTTATTTATAAGCAATCTCGCGCCCTTACGTACTATTACATATTCTGTGCCCTTACAACGAATAAAAGCAATATGGTGAATGTGTGGATAAGATATTGTTTCGTACCGACTAAGTAGCTATGGAAGGACATTCAAATCACTTCTTGACCCCATAGCAAATCTGCAAAAACGACTCAAAAGTCTAAGAAGTTGTATCATAAAATCAAAAGGAGGTGTATCGCCCTCCTTTTGATTTTGTCTTTAAATATTGTAAAGTATTACCAGTCCACGAAATGGCTAAGCTTGCAATATTAACCGAGCAATATTTCCGAGCTGACTTACAACAAATTATCACAAGTCACCCCATCACCACTAGAAGCGTAACAATTAAGAAACTTGTAACAATTGGATATAATAACTTCTACGGGCAAAGGACGTCAACATATATTATTTCAAGATTAATAAATAATCTACCAACAAAATTAAAACTTCAAATCGACACAAGAAATATCCAGCCCATTTTAAAATCTCATTTTGTAAACAACCTTATATAACTTGTTGTATAAATGTTTAACTTGTTTATATCTTATTTTTATATTGTATTTAATATTTAAAAACATAAAAACATAAACATTTACATACAGGCACATACATTGCTTCTTGTCCCACACTAGGATAGGATAGGCCCCTGTGTCGTGGGAACCAGAAACAGCGACGTCACACACATATAAACATTCAAGATCTGGGTTTCTTTCTTTAGCCAGGGATCGAACCCGGGATCTCTCGCATGTTAGGCAGAGCTACAACCGCTGCACCACAGAGGTCGTCAGTATCCGAGTCGTATTATATCAACAACTGTATTATGGTACTAAGTCCGATGTAAAACCTGATAAAGTTCGCACACCAATCAACTGTATGTATAAGGTGACGTTGGAACAAACCATATATATATATATATATATATATATATATATATATATATATATAAACGCTATTAACACGTCCATTGCCGACCTGAAAAGCTGGATTTCGTGAGATGGCCAAACTATTATTTTTCTTTCAATATTGTTGTAATGTACTAAAATAACTTTGTATAGTGTCTTTAATTTAAAAATATTATCTAAGTAGGTTTTACATGACGTAAATATTTATCACGCGATAACGCGTTTTCGGCCATACATAATCAATTATTGCCCATATGGCCTATAACCCGATTTCGCGTGATGTGGAGTTTAAGCTTATAAGTTATACTAATGGATCAAAACAGAAATTAAAATACATAATATTTATTCATTATATTTTTATTAGCAGTCTTTCAACATAATTATGTTAATTACTCATAGATTTTAGCATTTTAGGAAAATAAACATTTATAGGAACTAAAGTTACATAATAATTTTAGTTTCATAATGGCATAACTTTCCACAAAATAATGATACACTAGAAATTGTAAATTTACTTGGGAGTACAATAATGTAAGTCAAAGAAGCAATCAAAACATAGAGGAGGATTACCAGGACAGTTCTTGCATTCCATGGTAGTGTTTACTCTTTTTTTGTTTTTATAACAGTTTCTGCAATCCTTTCTCGCTACGGCGTTTGTAGTTTTACCAGTGGCTAATGATCGTGGTATGACTTTTTCAATTTTAGTCAGCCTATGTTGCTGAATATTCGCGTCTCCATGTCTCTGCAATGTGTTTTGCAGTTGAGCTGTATTTATTTCAGGCAAAAACGATTCAATAACTTTTTCTCTAAAATCATATAGTGGTAGACTTCTTTGGTTGGAATATTTATTATATAGCATCCGGGCATTTATCAAACTCATCATCAGCGTGTGAACAAAAATTTTCATGTACCATCTAAGTGTCTTCCTTTCACAAGGATAATAACTAAGCATTTGGTCTTGAAGATCGACACCTGACATGTTGTGATTGTAATTGATAATAGCAGTCGGCTTCATTGTAACGATGCCGCGCGCTTATTGGACACTTCTTGCATTTCATTTGAAAATTCGGTGGACAAATAATGAATTTCCCTTTTATCTTTCCACTTGCCTATATGGACACCATTACGATAGCATGATATATTTTCACCTTTTTTTAGCTTTTTAGACATGACCTCAGATGGATTTTGTTTGCGTTTTTTGTTTAGGGTGCTGGTGCAATAAGTATCATTTTTCAATAGATCGACAGCCAAATCGTAGCTGTTATAGTAATTGTCCATATACACTGCATGGCCGGCATTCAATTTGCCTTCTAATAATTTTTTTACAATTTTTTCTGTGTGTCCTTTGCCGGCAGTCTCATCCAACGTACTGGTATAAACATGAACTTTTAAAATGGTACCATTGGGTTCGGCAAGTATGTAAAGTTTTATTCCATATTTGTGCCTTTTATTCTTTATGTATTGTCGAAAAATTAGTCTACCACGCCACAAAACCATCGATTCATCCAACGACAAATGTTTAGTGGGGTAGTAAATAGATTCCATCGTATTATTGAAGTTTTCTATTATCAGCCTGCATTTTCCCATGCGGTCATCATCATTTTCTTGCTCAGCAAAATGCAGGCATCTTAAAATAAGCTGGAACCTATTTCTTGACATATATTGAGCGAAAACAGATTTGTATAATCGGTGAACTTTCCAGTAATCAACCAAACGATTCATTTTCGCCGTACCTGTGTGGTATAGTAAGCCAATAAAAATTTTCAATTCTTCGATGGTTAGTTGTTTCCAGTTAGAAATTCGGGATTTGCGCTGATGAGTGGAACTCTTCCAGGTTTCTGCGAATTTATTTGTACAATCGACGATTTTTTGTAGGTAATCGTCACTAAGAAATAAATCAAGGTACCCTCTAGGATTATCCGGCGGTAATATCAATAACTCATTTGTCCTAGTAAAAGGAATCTCTTTTCTCATCGAACTACTGTCAGTAGTACTCCATCGCGTCGTGGATGCCGCTCTCGATGGTTGATCAGGCAGGCTTTGAGCAACCGGTGAAGCAGATTGTGCAGATGGTGGCGGAGATATAGGAGAAGAAAGAGAAGGAATTGATTGTTGAACAGAAGGAGCAGATATCTGTGGTTCACTTACAACTTCATTGGAACGTTCCACCTCCAAGTCCGGAATTCCATCATCTTCCGATTCTGAACTACTTTCGCTATCTTCACTAGGATTATAGTCAATTTCATTCACATCACTCCCTGCATAAATGTCTTCGTCCGAATCTCGTAATAAATCTTCCAATTCAGCACTTCTAAGTCTTTTTTTTGCACGATTTGGCAAGGTAGTGGTTCTTTTTGAGGGTCCTGGTTCATTATTCATTATTGAAAACAAAATAATGTACGTAATTTAAACGAAAACAAGTTAGAAATTGCAAAAAAACTAATAATATCAACAAAAACGCTCCCACTCAAACGCCGGCGTTTCGTGAACTACCCGACAAAAACAATATGACTCACCCGCAGGCCACGCCCACCACTCGAAAGGTAATTCCCTTACCTGCTGGCCAAAATAAATTCCACGCGCCTTTACGCTGTGGCCGCTATTCCACAGCTCATACAAATCCATTAGAAAGAAACACGCGATAACGCGTGATCGGCCATCGGGTAGGCAGGCCGGATCACGCGTTATCGCGTGATTGGCAATGGATGTGTTAACAACCACTTAAGCAATCGAATACTATCTAGTCCGTCGCTGCTCGCGGGATCCAACTTCATCCCTCGAATGAAATTCCATTTTTTACACTTGTTGTATAATAAACTATTCTACGTATGTTTGAAATGTATTGGTTTGGATGATTGGAAACGATTGTAATACAATCTGCACTCTTTCTTAAATTAGAGTAAATATAAGCCAATAAAAAAGGAATGGTCAAAATCAGATCCGATCGATTTCGGAGAAACATGAATACAAAGATCAAACATACAAAATATAAGCATTCAAATATACAAACATACAGTGTATAGTTGTATGAAGCAAAGTAATAACATGTGTGAATATATTGCGTTTCTGATAATATTACATGCATGTGATAGTACAAAGGTTAGATTGGAGTCCTGTCAGCATCTTAGATCGCGTTATTTCATTGCGAATACATCTGAATAACGATAACCATCTGAACATCCTCAGCGTTTACGCCCCCAACTCTAGATAAACACGAATTGAATGAGAAATTCTACAAGGATATTTCCGATGCTGTAGTGTAGATCCGACAAAAAGTGCAGTTGCTCGTCCTTGGTGATTTAAATTTCACTCGGAAGACACGACATATACCATAGGCACCATGAACGACAACGGAAACCTCCTGCTAAGTTTGAGTGCTTAATATGCGTTTATAAAACAACATGGAGGCATCCAAGCTGTTGCTCGTCCTTGGTGATTTAAATTTCACTCGGAAGACATGACATATACCATAGGCACCATGAACGACAACGGAAACCACCTGCTAAGTTTGAGTGCTCAATATGCGTTTATAAAACAACATGAATGCATCCAAGCTCATACAATGTAAGTTCGTTGGCCACACACAAAATATGTTATAGATAACTCTAAAACACAAAACGTTAAACGGTAAAGGTCAATTCGATACACACAAAAGATCATTGTTCTGATCAACAAAAAAAAACCTAACCCTAACTCTAATACAAGAAATCACAAATGAAATGTATTTCGTGGTAACTTTCAACAATGTTTCTACATTGAAAGTAAACAACTAAAGTGTTCATAACTTGTATCAGGCTATACGATTAGCAATGAACCGCCCACCGTGATAACTTTCTCACTAAATGGTTTGTGGATTTCAGTCTGAATATGTAACAAACTCTACACACACTTAACTACTTAACTATTCTATAACAAAACGCTTTAGGTAAAAAACACAACTGAATCGCAAGGTTGTATGATCCGATTGCTGAACGAACTCCTGCCTCCCACAGTCTGCCAAAGTTAAGGTGAATTTGGAGGCTTGAAATGGAAAGTCGTTTTCTCTAATGTCAACAACTATGACGAGACGAGGTAAGCTCGCCTTGGTACATTATTTTCAATTAACTCTTATTTTCTTTATCTACATACGTATCATAAACCCTCTTTACTGCATACAAAAACCGCACGTTACGATCAGCATAATGTTAAACTACTCGGTAAAAACTCATTTCTTATCTGAAAAATTACACATTATGACCATAATGAGTAATTTTTCTACACATTATGACATTCAAATTTCGAACGCCGACGCCCGCCTTCGTGCCGCCCCTAGTTTGTCTGTGAAGTTGGTACTGACATTCAAATTTCGAACGCCCGAAGTTGGTGCTACAGAACAAGCTAAACAACTGCAGAGCCACAATGCCGGTCAAACTTGCGGTTCCTGTACACATCAAAGAGAGCTTATGATATGTGTGTAGATAAACTAGTGTATGTAACTGTACATAATTAGGCATTAAAACTCTCGAGTGATATTATTATGAAACTCGCCTTCGGCTCGTTTCATAAACCCACTCTCGAGTGTAAATGCCCTTCATTATGTAGCAGTCACATAAACTACTATTACATTAGTTGTGTGCGATAAAGAAAATATAAATTATTATTATGAAGTTTATTACGAGGTTTCATATGATTTCACATAACGAATTCTAAAATTCGATTCGTTTCGCTCCTTTGGTGTGGACGGTCGGATAGTGTCCGTTCACCATAAGTTTGTAGCACCTAGTGTTTAGGTTAGGTTGCTTCGCTATAAAAAAACTAGTTTTCTTATTTTTAACCTTTTAGAAATTAAAATCTGCCGATAAAAGCTTCTGAGAGATAAGTGGCTGAGACTATAATAGATATCCTAATCCAATAGGATTTAGGTCTTTACTCAGATAACACTAAGACTTCTTTAGTTAGAAAATAAAACAAATATGCTAATGTAAGTTATAAGCCGATCCTATTTTCACTAAAAGGTGAGAGCTGAAAAAGATTTGTGAATTTTTCAAGAGCATTATTTGCGGCGGAAAATCGGGCTGTAAAATGCGTGTATTACTGTGCCATTAATTTTCCGGGGCACAAATATGAAATTGTTAAGTAATTTGGAATAAATAATAGAAATTAAATTAAATTTGGTTTCGAATTTTATGGTACGTCGAGAAATATTTTTGGTGGATGGTGGTGGTGCAAAAGTAACGAAATAAATTAAAAAAAATACTTACTAAGATGTATTAAGAATTCATTGTACTACCCAATAATAGTAATGTTTTTATATGCTTCGTCACTAATACAGGATCTTGTCGAAAATGTGCGTCCACGTGTAAACAGTTTTTTTTTTGTTTTCATAAAACACCCCATAGATCTTTTGGTATCAAATAAGACAGATATGATATCGTGACATCCGATTCATTCAAATGAGAGCTCTTTAGTAATAGAGAAGGGTGCTTTTTTTTCGGCCTTTTTTTAAATAGTTCATTGATTTCGTGGTTTCCGGAAAAAACTACAAATGCTAGCAGCCTTAAATCATACCACCTGACTGATTTTAATTTGTGACATATCGAAGAACGGCTTTTCTTTGAAATATCGTGATCGTTTATGACCTTGATGACACTGAGTATCAGTCTGCCGAAATTTGGGTGTTCTTGCTTTTGATCCTAGAGGACAAGAATTTATTATGATTTTTATTGAGATGGGTAGAGATCAAGTACTTTATTAATAGAATGGCAGTTTATTAATATATCGTGAATTCTGGTAAAAACACAATCATATTTGCAAAACTGCAGTTTTGGCGGAGAGATTTCTCTTGCATTCCATTTAAACAGATGATGATTGATTACTCCTCAAAAGTGTGAGGCCCCCGGTTGAGGAAGCAATATACCTTGGTAATACAGTAAAATAGAAGCTGTATGCACCACTGTCGAGTGGTTTCTGTTTACCGAAAATGTAAATAAAAATATTACCACCAAAATTGAACCATTTCAATAAAAGTGTAGTTGTTGAAATAAATTCCCAGTCCTTAAAAAAATTACCAGTCTTACAGTAGGGTCAAGATAATAGCTGACATGACAGCGTCTTGTCACTGACGTAATAAGGTTGAATTTAGTTTGGCCCAGTGCACCTATTATCTTGACCCGACTTTAGTTGCCTGTTTTGAAGAAGCGTGAATTTCTGACAGTCCCCGTTGACCAATAAAAAATACATATGTACATATGCCATATCCCGGCAACTTTCAAATTGACCAATCGACCATTGTGATACTTTGATGTATGACAGGTTTTCCCCTTCCTTCACCCTCCGCGTTCCCCTCTATCGTCTTCATCGTCTGCCACGACGTTCTTGCTGTCTAAATGACAATTATGTTTGATCGAGTGTAACTACACTACTACGTAACTACGTAAAAGTTCCGTGCATAACCTCTCCACATTTTAAAGTGATATTACTACCTATAATCTCTTCTGGCCGGCGTTACCTTATATATAATGCAATGCAAGTTCTATGTTGGTGGTGGTGGTGGTAGTTTACGAAAGGACGTAAAATTACACCGTTTCCCTGTTAACGAATAAAGACTGCAAAGGTGGTTAATAAATTAGGGCAGTGAGTTTCTAAGTCTGATTAAAGAAATACTTTCAAAATTACAAATGTGTTAAAAGCCTTTTGAAAGCCGTTTTACAACCCCGAAGTCTAGGGTGTGTCTCAAAACTTACCTAAGCTTATTTACCCCTGAAGAAATTGAAAAAGGTACACCAGCAAGAGCTCTTCAACAGCTTGGTAACTATGACGCTATGAACTATTCCTCCTATATGCTAATGTAGTTTCAAATTCCATCGTACCCCATCAATCTGGGCCACCATTATATGATCACAAGCAACAAAGATTTTGTAACAAACATCTAGAATCTCATGCTAATCCACAACACTGATGCTACAATGAAAGGTTATCCTACATGTTAGGCTGGATTTGTTTGTATTGACCATTATGTTGCGATTGTTCAGCTGCATAGGTTTCCGACTGTACATAAAATTAACAACATTCAGAAATTAGAAAATCATTTTTAAAAGCCAACAGGTACCATGTATTATTTTATTTTAAGTTACCTATAGAACCCACTATCTGATGCAGAAACAACCTGTCTGTGATTTTAAAACCGACTTAAACACTAAACTTAGACTCTTTATCAGGGAGTTAGGTCACCGCCTCAGGGACAAAGGTTTTCTGAACTAAACAAGTGGAAATATTATAAAAATAAATGCCGCGACCGCATCTTCTTTCAATACCACATATAAACTTACGAATACCACATATAAACTTACGAATACCACATATAAACTTACGAATACCACATATAAACTTACGAATACCACATATAAACTTACGAATACCACATATAAACTTACGAATACCACATATAAACTTACGAATACCACATATAAACTTACGAATACCACATATAAACTTACGAATACCACATATAAACTTACGAATGCCACCTGTTTACCCAATGAAGTCCATGCCAAAGAGGGTAAGTCCATCCCACACTATACCTAACGTGACCATACGTCCCGCTTTGGGCGGGACAGTCCCGCTTTCAGACTGTCTGTCCCGCTGTCCCCAGAAAGAGCAAAAATGTCCCGCTTTAGCAAATAGATCAAAGATTATTTTAATTGGACCTATATTTAATATTTTACAAGAATTGGGAAACTTTCTTTCGAATTTGAACTAACAAACATACAAAAACACGTAATTAAGAACCTCTTTCTTCCTTGAAGTTGGTTAAAAATGTGTTAAAACGTAAAAGGAGAAAGGGTTACATAACTGTCTATTTTTCTCAGCAAAGGTGAAATTAATATCAATTACCTATTTAGGTCTGTGGTCCCTTGGAGATGTAAAAAAAAAACTTCTAGTCCAACGCAGCGAAGAGATGCTGTAATGGTACACGAGAGTCAGTACATTTGATACTTCATTTTGCGTGACAGAGGGCTAGCCCATCGCCGCGCTGTTTTGAATACGAGAATCGGTTCATATAACGTTTGGGGTTTTGCGTAGCTCAGGGTAAGTTAGCAAAAAACAATGAGCCGAGCGCGTGGGTTGGTTCCAGGAACAGAGTTCAGTTCAGGTTTTTTTGTCGCATTCCTGCGGAATGTGTAGGGATCAGAGCCGATTTGGCTGCGCGCTGAATAAATTATGAATAACTAAATAATGCAAGGTTATTATAGAACGATACGGAGAAAGCTATTATGTTGATTGCAAATATACAATTGCGTTTGTTTGGTATGAGATGGCGAGTTTGACATGACTAGTTTGAATATCATTCTAGTGATCTTTGTCTAGCGCGCTAGCGGTCGGGAAGGCTTAATTAATCGCAACAAGCTTTTATGGTCAGCGATCAACAGATTCTGTGTATCGGCAGTACCGAATGACTTGAGTGATAACCTACGGTTGATCATAGTGAATATGCGTACACACAATTTGTAGAACGGCGGATCTGCATGGCATGGTTGAAATTAGACCCTGTGTAGTTAGTGATAAGAAGCTTCGCTTGGGCAGAGCCTGTTCGCAAAGGACGCCATTTTTTTTTCAGACATGTGGGGACTATAAATACGATTGCGGGGGAAGGGAGAGCATTCAGTCTCAGCGTCTAGCTACTGTGACAGTCGTCTTTCACGATTCTAAACAGTTTTGGTCTGCCGTCTTACGCGTCTGAACTATACGAATTGTGATTGCGTGTTTCAGTGGTTTTTCGTGAGTGTCTGAAGTGCCGAGATATACCTCGGTTCCTATCCTTTATATCAACCTACCCCAAATTCCAAAACTATCCTTGGGTCGTTAGATAAGAACTTGTAGGTAACTGATCTGAGTCTGAGTCTGGGCTTGGAGCGACCCTAAATTCCTTTTTCTTTCACCATAGGGTTCCAGGATTGGCTCTTAGGATATTCGCGGGCTAATCCTCTCCTCATTCCTTTCGAGTAGCGAGTTTTGAAATTCCCACACACACAGTCATTAAACATACAAGCACATTCAAATCAAACTCAACCATTTTCGAGTGGTGTCGATAATGGACATGGTATAACACTAGGATTTTAGACTAGGCTAGACAGGAGTTTAGTTGCGGCTGAACCTAGGTTGGCAGGGCATAGGGAGACTGTTTGATGAGGTTCCGCGGATGGAAATAACAAATTCAGAACAAAGTTAAACCGGTGTCAACACAGATAACCTTTCCTGTTGATATTTTGACATTTGAGTGTTGTCGGGGACGCGCGAAGAGATCAAATTACAGTCTAAAGTTCATTGTTTAGAACCGGGTAGGTTGGTTTGCTTTGCCTTGGGTCAGGTTGGATTCAAGTTGCATCTTTAAATTAAATGTAAATTTCGCTGGAGGTCTAATGTGTAGGCTGAGTCAAATATATATGATTAGGCTCAGTCGAGGACGTGCTGAGGCTAGTGGAATTCATAGATCGGAATTCACCGAAGTATGCATTTCGCTATGGTGTGGGTTAGATCTCCTAAAGCGCTAATGACTACGTTTCGATAACATCCAGCTCAAATTGCGCAGAGTTGAAGGTTTCAAAACGTTACGGACCTTTTGAGGTAACCGCTAGTTCAAACCCATTTCGGAAAATCAAATCGCAATTGTGTAAACCGGTCTTTTCGGATCGTTATTGCCGTGAACTAAGTATATAATTGGAACCACCACAAGCCGCTACTAGCGAGCACATGAAATATCATTGAGTACTCACGTCGTAAAACTACGACGGATATCTATACGATATCACAAACAAATATTATAAATTGTGGTCGACCACTAAAAGAAGTTCCAAGCGCCCATATATACAAAAAAAAAATGGTACCATCACACAAATACAACAACGATCGATCTGGCGCAATACACCGCTAACTGATGCGAATTACTGGCTTGCAGACATATATGCTTCTCTGTCTTAACTTGAAACTCTAAATTCCTGAACCAATCTTCCGCTCGACTATTGTGCGCCTAACGAACTTCTCAACGAACATTCTTAACTTACAAATTTTACAGCTGAATAGGGACATCTCTTTTTGGGGTAGGTAGAATAGACGATCATAGCTACTGATAGCGGTGGCTCGACCTTAGCCGTTATGCCGTTACAGATTTTTCTGGTGCCGAGACCGAAGGATATCCTAGATAGTCTGATACCTAGATATTCTAAAAGAATCAAGGTCTAACGCGTTACTTTTAAAAATAACACAACGTAGAAACGATTTTAAACAGTTCAGTTTTGTAAGTAAGAAATAAGCAAAAAAAGGGGCATTGTTTTCACAATTCTTCGGACGAGCTACGGCGGTTTAGTGTTCAGGAATAATGGCCGGCCGGCTTAGAAAAAACGTTAGTCGGGTAGTACAAGACGATTCACTTTCGCAGACAAGTTAAATGGCGTCAGGACAGGTGACGCAATTGTTATCTGAAATAGTGAATAGATTAGACAGTTTGGAAAGGGGTTCTAGTGCGAGCAATGCTAGTAGGACTTCGAACAGACAGACTGATAGACAGGAACTAGAGACGTTTGAACAATCGGTAGAAAATTGTCAATCATGCATAGTGAAAATGACACAGAAGTTGCCGACATTCGATGGGCGGAGTTCGGAAAATCCGATGATTTTCTTAAGAGATTTAAAGGCTTATATTAAGATAGTTCTAGGGCTTTGATATGGGCAACGGATAGTTTGGTAGGAATTGCAAAAGTTCGAATGAGCATTTAGAGAGACTCATGGCGAACCTATTCGGATTTTGAAAAAGATTTCAGAGAGATATTCTGGGGTGATAATGAACAGGAATTAATTAAACAAAGATTCCTAACTGCGAAGTTTGATTCTAAGAAAGGTCAAAGTATGGAAGAATTCTTTGCCTCTCAATTGAATAGCATATATGAGCTTACGATACCGTTTACTGATACGGAGAAAATCAACACGATTTTCAGACAGTTGCCGCGTGATATTCAGGTAGCGTTTTTTGCTAGAAAGGAACCAATGACTATACGAGATGCGGTCGAGTTCCTTCGGCATTTAGAACGGAATGTCGATGGGGGATTAAGTGCGTTGCAGAGTTCGGAGACAATGATTACGAACGACGTAAGGCGGAATAGCTACATGCGTGGGCAATATCGAGCTATGCGAGTAAATACGATGCAATATAACGCGGTGAGTCATAGGAATAATTATAACACGGGAACAAACGAATTTGGGACGCGCGCTCACGGTTATTTTCGCGGTAGAGGTAGACAGCTTCAGGCTAGTTTCAAGGCAATAGGGTTCCAAAGGGGCAATGATGTTTCAGATAATACAGAGGCAGGGCAAGGTTCAAGTGACAGGAATAATGCGATAAGTTCGAATTCAAAAAACTAGTGGACTCGCGCGGGTCGTTCGCGCTCAGATATTTATTACGCTTCGGGTGGACAGCCGATCAAATTGGGAAAAAGCATAGACTGTATGATTTGTGTAATTTGGATTCGAACGTGGGTGTGAATGAATTTATTCAATTATTAGCGCATAAAGCGCATGGATATGCCGTGTGTTTAGATGAAAAATCGAGATAGAATTGTATAGGTCGCAATGACAGGCGTTTACATACGATATTCAGAGACGACGATTCGACTGAGTGTGGGCGCGATTTATGTAGTACATTGACATTACCTGAGATAGATGTGCGTATTGGGAATATTGTTGTAAGGAGTTTGATTGATTCGGGGAGCGAAATCAGTGTAATTAGTCGGAGAGTGTACGATGAAGTGTGCAGGCAATTGGGAAAACTGACGGAAATACCGATTCCAAGTTTGAGAATCACAGGTGCGTTCGGGGTCAGTAAAGAAAGGGTTGATAAGTTAGTTACGTTACCATTAACAATAGGTGAATGCGTTATCGATACTCCAATGCTAGTATTAACAAGGGTGCCTAAAGATTTAATTTTAGGGTTTGATTTTATACAACAGACGCGAGCCAGTTTAATGTGTGAGGGTAATAAGAGGCTAATTATACGAAGCGCCGGGCGGATGTGTGAAATACCATTAGGTACTGGTCCTAATCAGGATTCTTGCTGTTGTACAATGGAATTGCAGAACCAAGATACCTGTAGAAATATGATAGAGGAATATGTGAATAATTCATCAATACCTGTTGAACACAAAACAAAGTTATTGCCGGTGTTAAATAAACATGCAGAGTTGTTTAGCGATAGGGTAGGTCGGACAAATAAATATATACATGAGATAAAAATGAGAGATGAAACGCCTTTCGTAAAACGAAGCTATCCCATACCGCTCGCATATCGCGATAAAGTAACAAAACGATTGGAAGAAATGGAACAGATAGGTATTATTAGCAGGCAATCTACGGATTTCAGCAGTCCATTGACTTGTGCACTAAAGAAGTCAGGGGAGGTCCGTATATTGCTAGATGCACGCCAATTAAACACGGGAATGGTTGGGGAAGTTGGAACTACACCTTTAATGAGTGAGATATTGCAATCGGGGCGCCGAATAAACTACATAGGGGTTATTGGTATCAAAGATGCGTATTTTTCTATACCATTATCAGACGAATCTAAACGATAGACGCGTTTTGTAAATCAAGGCAGAAGTTATGTTTACAACGTTTTACCTCAGGGGTTGAAAACCAGTGTGGGTTCATTTTCGAGGGCGATGGACTTAATTTTAGGGCCAGAGGTTAGGTCATATTGTTTAAATTTTGTTGACGATTTGGCGATTTTAACTGAGGGTGATTTCGATCAGCAAAGTGGACACGGTTCTGAGTAAATTGAAAGACGCGGGCTTCACATGCAAACTAAAAAAATGCGAGTTCCCACAAAAAAAAAGGTCAAGTTATTGGGGCATATTTTGTCTACACAAGGTTTGCAAATGGACCCGGGCAAAATTGAAACACTTAAATTATATCCGTCACCCAGAACTCTCAGGCAATTGAGGGCGTTTTTGGGGTTCATAAATTACTTTCGGAGGTTTATAAAAAATTTTGGAACGTTAACACAGCCCTTGTACAATTTATTACGGTCTGGAGTCAAGTTCGTCTGGAGTGCGCAGGTGCAGAGTGCTTTTGACGAGATAAAAAACCAATTCTCAGAAAGTATAATTTTGAGTCAGCCATTGGCGGGAAAAACGTATTATGTCCAATGTGACGCCAGCGCTATAGGAATTGGGGGCTATGTTTATCAATTAGATGATTTGGGCCAGGAACGAATTATAGGGTTTTGTTCGCAGGCATTTAAGGGAGCTCAAACTAGATGGTCTGTCAGCGAACAGGAAATGTATGCAGTTATATACACTTTAAAGCGATTTGAGATATATTTGCGGGGAGAAAAGGTTATTATTAGAAATGATCATAAAAGTTTGACGTTCATTAAGTCGTGGACTTTATTGGGGCACGCGTAACTAGGTGGGTTATTTTTTTAGAGCAATTCGATTACGACATAGAATTTGTGCGAGGGACTGATAATCAAATTGCCGACACGCTAAGCAGGCAAATAGCGGGACCTGGAGGTATGATTGACAGTACAAATGTTCAGCCGGGGATATTCTGGTTTCAGGCATCGAATACCGCAAGTGTTATTTCGAGTTTACGGGACATTGCGAGATTACAAAGCGAAGATGAGCGGTTAAATCGAATTAGCGGTTGTATCAGACGTAGGGTGGTAGATACGGAGACGAGAGGGTTTGATAATTACAAGCTAGTAGGTGATACGTTATATTTTCACGTGCCGAAGCGGAACGTACAGTTGTTAGCCGCTAGAGCGAACACTATTTCAAAATATGACACCCGAGCGCACACTGGTTAAGCGGTCGGCGCGCGCACTTTACTATTAAATTCCCAGAAGGATACACATGAAGCTTATCGTAAATGCAATTATTGTGTATGTCACAAGAAGAATAGAGTCACATAATAGTGTCGAATAATGTGTTGTGTTAGCTGCCTTACTTTAGATTCTATGGGCGTTTGAATAACAAAATTTCGATTTAAATAAAATCTAAAGCGACAACCTATGTTTTATTTTAGTTCATTGTATAGCCTATCTCATCGTTATTTTGATAACATCAAAACATCGTAAGGTGCTGGAGCTAATATTTGAACTATCAAGCCAAATGTAACGCACGCCGTGAAAAAGAGCACATCTACGCAACAGATCGCGTAAGGCTCCCGGCAGACAGATTTTATTCTTCGTCAAAATTACCAAAGTGCAATTTTTGTATGATGAATGAAATAGATAGGTAAGATCCTAGAGGAACTGTAAAAACGTACGTGATGTCAATTGGTTGCGGAGAAAAAGTCCTTTCGGCATCTTCATATTCACTAAAAAAAATATAATTAAATAATAATATGTAAGTAATTAGGAAATTGTCATTAAATGCATAAAATAAAATAAAATTTGTCATACGTTATTGCAGATGGCCGGCTTGTACTCGGCACTGGCGAAGTAACTGATCTAAAACCAAAATGTCGTTACACAAATATTTTAGAAAAAGTACTTAGCAGTTATTAATAAAATATTTATTATAATATTTTTTTTACTAAGGACACCTACCTGACTTCAAAAAGTTCACGCTTTGCTTTGCTTTTTCCTCGGCCACGACCACGACCACGACCACGATCCTGACCTTGACGCTTATTTTCCATTCCTGAATACAAAAATATATTTTTATGTTTGTTATTTTCCGATTACTTTTTTAAGTCCCACTCACTTTGTATACCATTTTCTACATACAACATGCATACAACACATAGATCTACCAAATTTTATATCACAGTAAAGAACAATAAAGGACGAGAAATTCGTGTTTGCATATAGCCTTATTTCGGGCCACCTTCATGACTTCGCGCAATCGAGGAATATAGATTTGCCATCAATAATCTATCGGGAAGTAAATTCTATGAGAAATAAGTAGCAAAACATAACAAAATTGGTATTAAACTGTCTGTAAAGACTCAATCAATACTATTATTTGAACAGATATTAATTTAAATCTGTTTCTGTAAGATATAACAACCAAACTGAACAAAAAAATTGTATAGGCTTTTGAATTAATCCAATTTATTTCATGAATCACTCGTCTAATTCAAAGAAACTGCTACATATCAATAAAGCATACTTTGTAGCATAAAGTAAGCTAAATATAATCACACCAATCCAGAAAAAAAAAACATACTTACTTATTATTTAGTATCGGGCGCCCGAGTACACTTTCAAATACTTTTTCTATTATTATGATAGTCAAGTTAGAATGCCGAAAACATCGAATGTTTCCCTTATCCAACGCTTTCTTTCATTACCTTTCCAACAGTGTACTTAAAATTGACAACTGCTATAGTAAAAATGCCAACAATAGCCAACCTACGAAACTATGAATTTGGTCCACGAATATGGCTTCGTTACATCGAGCATTTGAAGAATGAGCCAGTTTCGTGGACATGTTCACCGGAGCGGATAGTAATTCCGAAATCACTACAGGAGGAACTAATTTTACACATACATGAAGAAATAGGTCACTACGGCAGATATAAAATATTAGCACTGATGAAGGACAGATATTATTTTCTTCATATGAGAAGGGTGATTAACACGGTGATAAAAAGTTGTGACATATGTCAAAAGGTCAAACCAAGTACTAACAATACCGTTGGTTCCTGTACACCGGTGTTGGCGGAAAGGTTGGGTGAGAAAGTTTTCTCGGACCTTTATGGGCCATTGCCCGTAGGTAAATTCGGATATCAATATATATATGTGATCCAAGACGTGTACAGTAAAGTAATAAAATTGTATCCAATGCGAAAATCGCTTGTACAAAGAGATTTCATAGGGAAATACCTATCGAAACTATAATTACGGACTCAGGACCACAGTTCATATCGAAAGTTTGGGAATTTGGTCTCAAACAGCTAGGGATTCGGGTTACTCATACGTCGGTGTATTGTCCAAATTCTAATAGCGTAGAAAGAGTGAATCGCGAGCTAGGTCGACTAATTAGAACTTATTGCGGCGGAAGTAATCAAAGTTGGGTCGACGTGTTACCGGACATTCAGAATTGCTATAATAATATCGAACACACAAGCACAGGCTTTGCGCCTAATGAGTTAGCGTTTGGTAGGCGGGAACCGTTAACTATTGACAAGGAATTAGGCGATGAATGGTTATTAGGTCATAGTGCGCGACATACGGAACAGGTGCGGAATGTAGCGAAAGAAAACTCTAAAAGTTGTAGTGAACGACGTAAGCGACAGGCAGACAAACGGCGTAAGTTAGAAGTCTATCGTATAGGTGATTATGTGAAACTTAAGACTTTGTGCGTTCAAATAAAGAACATAAAATCATGCGGAAATTTTCATTGTTGTATAAAGGGCCTTATGTTATTTCGGCAGTGGTATATCCGAACTGTTATACTTTAGTAGATCCGGGTTCGAATGAGATATTGGGTAACTTCAATACTATAAATATAGCCAGGTATTATGTGAGGACGAATAAGGGCGTAAATAAATAAGATAGTGTATAAAAGTTATATAATTAAGCTGTAAGCTGTAAATTTGAGTAACTACTTTGTAGATTTAAGGATCTGGCATGGTTTAGAAAGGAACAAAAACAAAAAAAAATAAAACAAAAAAAAAATTGTATATATATAGTAATACGAATTAGGATAAGTTGCTGGTAAGCGAGGTTGTATAGTTAGATAGATAAATAAGATAAGACAGGAGAGAGCTCAATCGAGTTGTGTAAATATTATATACATAATTGACAGATTCATCGGTCTGTGTACATGATTTGAGATGTCCGTACATATATCGTTGTCTAGTACCCAAGATACAGGGAATCCTAGTTTGGGGCTAGATCAATGTGTGTAAATGGTGTCCAAGGTATTATTATTATTATATAGAGTAGATATGGACAAAGAATGGGTAGCATAGTGGTAATGAGATCCTTGCGCCATGTTTAACTGAGATAAACAGTGTCTCAAGGTATGGGAGGGGGCTGTAATGGTACACGAGAGTCAGTACATTTGATACTTCATTTTGCGTGACAGAGGGCTAGCCCATCGCCGCGCTGTTTTGAATACGAGAATCGGTTCATATAACGTTTGGGGTTTTGCGTAGCTCAGGGTAAGTTAGCAAAAAACAATGAGCCGAGCGCGTGGGTTGGTTCCAGGAACAGAGTTCAGTTCAGGTTTTTTTGTCGCATTCCTGCGGAATGTGTAGGGATCAGAGCCGATTTGGCTGCGCGCTGAATAAATTATGAATAACTAAATAATGGAAGGTTATTATGGAACGATACGGAGAAAGCTATTATGTTGATTGCAAATATACAATTGCGTTTGTTTGGTATGAGATGGCGAGTTTGACATGACTAGTTTGAATATCATTCTAGTGATCTTTGTCTAGCGTGCTAGCGGTCGGAAAGGCTTAATTAATCGCAACAAGCTTTTATGGTCAGCGATCAACAGATTCTGTGTATCGGCAGTACCGAATGACTTGAGTGATAACCTACGGTTGATCATAGTGAATATGCGTACACAAAATTTGTAGAACGGCGGATCTGCATGGCATGGTTGAAATTAGACCCTGTGTAGGTAGTGATAAGAAGCTTCGCTTGGGCAGAGCCTGTTCGCAAAGGACGCCATTTCTTTTTCAGACATGTGGGGACTATAAATACGATTGCGGGGGAAGGGAGAGCATTCAGTCTCAGCGTCTAGCTACTGTGACAGTCGTCTTTCACGATTCTAAACAGTTTTGGTCTGCCGTCTTACGCGTCTGAACTATACGAATTGTGACTGCGTGTTTCAGTGGTTTTTCGTGAGTGTCTGAAGCGCCGAGATATACATCGGTTCCTATCCTTTATATCAACCTACCCCAAATTCCAAAACTATCCTTGGGTCGTTAGATAAGAACTTGTAGGTAACTGATCTGAGTCTGAGTCTGGGCTTGGAGCGACCCTAAATTCCTTTTTCTTTCACCATAGGGTTCCTGGATTGGCTCTTAGGATATTCGCGGGCTAATCCTCTCCTCATTCCTTTCGAGTAGCTAGTTTTGAAATTCCCACACACACAGTCATTAAACATACAAGCACATTCAAATCAAACTCAACCATTTTCGAGTGGTGTCGATAATGGACATGGTATAACACTAGGATTTTAGACTAGGCTAGACAGGAGTTTAGTTGCGGCTAAACCTAGGTTGGCAGGGCATAGGGAGACTGTTTGATCGATGAGGTTCCGCGGATGGAAATAACAAATTCAGAACAAAGTTAAACCGGTGTCAACACAGATAACCTTTCCTGTTGATATTTTGACATTTGAGTGTTGTCGGGGACGCGCGAAGAGATCAAATTACAGTCTAAAGTTCATTGTTTAGGACCGGGTAGGTTGGTTTGCTTTGCCTTGGGTCAGGTTGGATTCAAGTTGCATCTTTAAATTAAATGTAAATTTCGCTGGAGGTCTAATGTGTAGGCTGAGTCAAATATATATGATTAGGCTCAGTCGAGGACGTGCTGAGGCTAGTGGAATTCATAGATCGGAATTTACCGAAGTATGCATTTCGCTATGGTGTGGGTTAGATCTCCTAAAGCGCTAATGACTACGTTTCGATAACATCCAGCTCAAATTGTGCAGAGTTGAAGGTTTCAAAACGTTACGGACCTTTTGAGGTAACCGCTAGTTCAAACCCATTTCGGAAAATCAAATCGCAATTGTGTAAACCGGTCTTTTCGGATCGTTATTGCCGTGAACTAAGTATATAATTGGAACCACCACAAGCCGCTACTAGCGAGCACATGAAATATCATTGAGTACTCACGTCGTAAAACTACGACGGATATCTATTTATTTATTTATTTTTATTTATTTATTTATTTTCTTTATTTGGGACATCAACAGCACAATACACATACATTTATACAAAAAACAAAATACAGTAAACAAGGCCAATGACAGATGTCCACAGAAGAGCAGTTAATATAATTAAAATAGGAGCTGACGACGTTATGCTTAAAATTTGTGTGTGTATGGTGAGTGGTTGTGAGGGTGTATGTGAGGGTGTATATGTGTGTGTGAGGGTGTATATGTGTGTGTGAGGGTGTGTTTGTGCTTGAAAGGAAAATTAATTTAAGTTGGGGAGCAGTAGTAAAGGAATTATATGCTTAATTATTAAGTACCTTCATTATGCGGTTTTTGAATGCATTTCTAGTGCAATCAAATGGGTCAACACAGCTAAATCGTTTATTATATAAATTCATTATGCGGATAATAGGGGAGTTCTGGGCATAGTTGGTATGTACACGAGGTGTGTGAAATAGAAGATTTGCTGAATGGCGCGTGCGTGTGGTAGAAGTGCGGTAGCCGACCAGTTCAACAAGATTGGGACTATCGATACGGCCGCTCAGGATATCATGTAGGACAGACATATCAAGTGCTATTCGACGGTCTTCGAGATTCATTATATGGTGATGAGTGCACGATGAATAGTAGTCTTGTCCTCTACGTTTGGCACGATAATCTAAAAATCTTACAAAAGACTTTTGAATGCGCTCTATTCGTTCCTTGTGCGTAATATATTGAGGACACCAGACAACGCTGGCGTATTCCAAAATACTGCGCACGTAGGCGAAGTAAAGTACCTTAAAGCATGTTATGTCACTAAACGCAGCACATGTTCGATAGATAAATCCCAAGTTTCTGAAAGCGCGGTTAGTGATGTCGTCAATGTGTTGGTCAAATGATAATTTTGCGTCAAGAGTGACGCCCAAGTCACGAACAGTATTCACGCGTGCGATAATCTGATCCTTAAAAGCATACGAATGTACAATTGGTTTAGGACTACGAGTAAAAGAGATCTGAAGGCACTTGGAAATATTTACCTTAATTCGCTTGGTTACATAGTACTCGGAAAGCCGGTTCAAATCTTCCTGCATTCCAATACAATCAATCGCATTACGTATTCCAGTAAAGATCTTTTTGTCGTCTGCACACATTATGAATTTACAATTATGGAATACTGTGTATATGTCGTAAAGGTATGCGTTGTAGAATAGAGGACCCAAATGTGATCCCTGGGGTACCCCAGAGGGGACGTTGACATAGTCAGATCTGAAGCCACCCAGTACTACCGCTTGGCATCTATTGGTTACATAGGATGTCACCCACCTATAAATGTCTCCACGCAGACCCAATCTATGGAGCTTACGGAGCAGTATGACGTGGTCCACACGATCGAACGCCTTTTCAAAATCCGTGTAAACCACGTCAACCTGCACCCCTTTGTCCATTGAGCGGAGAACGTGATTGACAAACTCTGCAAGATTCGACACGGTGGAACGGCCTTTCAGGAAGCCATGTTGTTGCGGTGGAATTCCCCTTGTTAATTTACCGTATATATTGTCATAAATAATTTTCTTAAAAATCTTTCCGAATATGTTCAAAATTGAGATTGGGCGATAGTTCGGAATTTGTAATTTAGAACCCTTTTTATGTATGGGTACCACAAGGGCTTCTTTCCATTTTGTCGGGAATGTACCGTTAGTAAGGGACATGTTAAATAAAATATTAAGCGGTGTGGACAGGCTCTTAGCGCATTTAAAAATAAAATATGGGGGAATCCCGTCACTCCCAGCTCCACCATTAGGATCCAAGGATGCCAAGTATTTTTCAACAGAATCTGCTGAGAGTTCCAATGTACTGACAACACTACCATCGTCACAGCAATGTGGGTTCAACTCTAAATGATCGCTAAATGATCTAAATGATCGATGATTTAAATGATGATTTATAATATTTGTTTGTGATATCTATACGATATCACAAACAAATATTATAAATTGTGGTCGACCACTAAAAGAAGTTCCAAGGGCCCATATATACAAAAAAATAAATGGTACCATCACACAAATACAACAACGATCGATCTGGCGCAATACACCGCTAACTGATGCGAATTACCGGCTTGCAGACATATATGCTTCTCTGTCTTAACTTGAAACTCTAAATTCCTGAACCAATCTTCCGCTCGACTATTGTGCGCCTAACGAACTTCTCAACGAACGAGAAATTCAGAGTTATCATTCTTAACTTACAAATTTTACAGCTGAATAGGGACATCTCTTTTTGGGGTAGGTAGAATAGCCGATCATAGCTACTGATAGCGGTGGCTCTACCTTAGCCGTTATGCCGTTACAATACGGCCGTTTTCGCAGAAAATTTGCTTTATTTACCTGATGGCATGGGAATCAAAACTGTGGTAGGTTGGTCACAACTCGGGCTTAGACATAAATTAAACGTCCGAATGTTCCAACAATCACTTTTAATTTGCACGAACACGGTACAAAGATAGAAGGAGAAAGTTTATAATTTTGCTATAGAATACCCGAAAGCACAGAGGAGAAAGTCTCAAGCAGTACAAGCACAAAGCACAATAATTAAATGATAATATGAGCGCAAGCGTATAGCGGGAGCGAGTACGATAATTTGCATCGAGCGACGTGCACACAGCGGCGAGGCGTTATGAGTACTGGCGCGGGCGCCGGGCCCGCCATTGGCCGCCGCCGTCGTCCACGCAGATAACGGGATTCTCGCATCGCCGCATCTAATATGAAAATAGGTTTGCTTGTCCGCTTGTACAAAATGTTAATTTAAATATTAAGTTTAGTTATTCAGCTAGTATGAATGTTACATATTTGAGTGCGCGTTGTAAATACCTAATTATAGATTTGATTATATAATAATAAGTTTTAGAATTAAGTTTAGTTTTATGTTTTATATTAAGTTAACAATAATTTTATATTTAATCAATAAAACTTATTTAATAATTATTATAGCTAAGAGAAGGTATTAAGTACACTACATCACCCCTCTCCAGAGACCGTCAAGGGCGATAATAGTCGGGAAAATGAGCATGGCGTCCTGACCGCGAAATTTTAATCTTGTCACTTTTGGCACTTGGTAATACCTGGTGATCCTTGGGTGGCTTCGAGTGATGGAAATTTGTGTTGTTTGGTGATGTGTAATGTGGGGTGTCTGGGTCACGCAGTATAAAGGCCGGCTTAACCCGTCAGACGTCCTATGCGCTACATAAGCGCATAACTTTTTTGGGCGGCTAGCGTCCTATGCGCTGCATAAGCGCATAGAAAGTATTGCAAACTTCGATGTTTTATGAATATTCACCAAGTTTCAGAACGTTCCAGGAAGTAGTCTTAGATTATGAGTAGTTTAGTTGACAACCGTGTGATATGATTGGAACTGACATTGAGACAGCCAAATCAGATCAAAATAAATAAAATACCAAGCCTTGTCGCCATTTTGGGCAGGCGACCGGCCGCAGACTTCATTTTATGTTTGTCAATATTTATTTATTGTGAAGTAATTACTGTGTTTTGTAATAAAATAATACATCTTATCGCTGGAGAAATTAATAGTGGTGATGTAAAAAATGGAAAATAGTGTTAAGTTTTGTGTTTGGCCCGTAAGAACGAAATATAATTAGAGGTGTCAGTGTCAAATAATGGATTCTGCAAACAATCGATGAAAAGCCTTATCAACTTTATTATCACATGTGAGTACTATACATCACAAGATAGGTAATTTCATAAACTTTATTGTGGTACATAACATGTTAGGAAACTAATAAAATAACCTAACAAACTTATCAAATTACTAACGCAAGTTGGTTGAAAGTTTATTTTCGCCAGAACCTTGGACGCGTTAGGGTCCACGAGATTCGCTGTACAGGGACATTCCAGAGGTTAAGGCGGTCTATCAATACTGAAACCAGTTTACCGTTTAAAATTATTTTGAAGACCTTATCACCTCTGGCAATAACCTCGTAAGGTCCGGTGTACGCAGGTTTTAGAGATCCTCCTATAGTGTCGTCCCGGAGAAAAACGTAGGCTGAAGAAGATAGGTCTTTGAAGACGAATGTGGTACGCCTACCACTGTGCCGTGCGGCTGGTGATGGGCATAAGTCCCTCACAAAACCTCGCAGGCGTGACATGTAATCCGTCACGTCAATGGTCTCGTCTATCTGAGGGTTGAAAAAATCTCCCGGGAGCCGCAAAGGTTGACCATAAAGAAGTTCAGCCGTGGAAGCCTGAATGTCTTCTTGGTAGGCGCTACGTACTCCCAGCAAAACGATTGGAAGTGTTTCCACCCAGCTGCTACCCCCGTGGCAAGTTATGGCAGCCTTAAGTTGCCTGTGGAATCTCTCCACGAGGCCGTTACAGGCTGGATGGTACGCTGTCGTCCTACGGTGTTGGAACCCGGCGATGGCTGATAAATGCTGGAATAGGGCCGACTCAAATTGACGTCCTCTATCCGTCACTATGTCAGTTGGACAACCAAATCGGGATATCCAGCCGCTCAGCAATGCCCGTGCCACCGTCTCGGCCGTCATGTCTGCCAACGGTATTGCTTCTGGCCATCGCGTGAACCTGTCGACGGCTGTGAGGCAATATCGGAACCCTTGGCACAATGGTAAGGGGCCTATCAGGTCTATGTAAACAAATGAAAGTCTGGCCCTAGGTAGTTTAAAGCTACCTAATGGGGCAAAGACATGGCGAGTTACCTTAGAGCGTTGGCAAGCTAGGCAGGTACGAACCCACTCGCGGCAGTCTTTCTTGACTCCTGGCCAGACGTAACGCTCCGCAACCAATCTGGCGGTGGCATTGGCGCCGGGGTGGCTTAAGGAGTGAAAACTGTCGAACACTGCCTTGTGTAGCTCCTGAGGTACATACGGCCTCTCGGAAGTGCCGCTCACGTCGCAGTATAGGTAATTTTGTGAACCGGGGATTTTTACCTCGTCCAGCCGCAGTGACGATCCTGCTTCTCGTAGGTGTTGTAGTTCCTGGTCAGCCTGTTGTGCAGAAGCAATTCTCTCAGCAGTCACTGGTTGTGAGATCTCCTCTATGCGAGAAAGTGCATCCGCCACGATGTTATCTTTACCTGATATGTGCCTGATATCAGTCGTAAACTGGGCTATCAGGTCTAGATGCCTAAACTGTCGTGATGAACATTTCTCTTTACAAGAGTGGAAGGCAAAAGTCAGTGGCTTGTGATCGGTGTAGATCGTAAAGTCGCGAGCCTCCACCATGTGCCGGAAATACTTCACACTCTCATAAATCGCTAGAAGTTCGCGATCATAGGGTGAATATTTTACCTGCGCTGAACTCAGCTTTCGTGAGAAGATTGCCAACGGCTGCCACTCGTTCTGCCTCAACTGCTGGAGTACTGCCCCGATGGCAATGTCGGACGCGTCTGTCACCAAAGCGAGCTTCGTGTGGCAGTCTGGGTGGGCCAGCATAGTGGCCTGGCAAAGACTCTCCTTACAGGCCTGAAACGCATCCGCCTCCTGCGTAGAAAAATAAACGGGATGGGAACCTTTTACTGATCCTACCAGCAGGGCGTTTAGGGGTGCCTGATGCTTAGCCGCGCCTGGAAGGAACCTGCGGTAAAAATTGATCATCCCCAGAAAACGTCGCAACTCTTTCACTGTCTTTGGCGTAGGGAAGCTCTGTATAGCCTCGACCTTGGAAGGCAGTGGTGTGGTTCCTTCGGCTGTTATACGGTACCCGAGGAAAGTAACCTCAGATACGCCGAAGACACACTTTGCTGCGTTCACCACCATGCCGAAATCTTTGAACCTGCGGAACAGCTGATGTAGGTGTTGCTCATGTGTCTCCCGATCCTGTGAAAAGACTAAAAAATCGTCGAGGTAAGCATATACAAACTCTAGACCCCTGACAATCTCGTCGACGAAGCGCTGAAACGTTTGACCGGCATTACGAAGTCCGAACGTCATGTAAGGGAATTCGTAAAGGCCGAAGGGCGTCGTAATGGCGGTCTTCGAGATGTCGTCTGAATTCAGGGAAATTCAGCATGCGATAATCACCACACGGACGCCATCCATCATTCTTCTTCGGAGCCAGGTGGAGTGGAGAAGATCAAAGGAGACTCGGATGGCCGGCAGGTGCCGCTCTTCAACATAGCGTCAAACTCTGCCTTGGCTATCTTCAATTTGTCCGGCGCTAGGCGACGAGGTGTACTCGATACAGGTGGCCCAGGTGTAGTACGTATGTGGTGTACCGTACTATGTGTAAGAGTGTGGTGTATACCATGTGGGCGTGTTATTTCGGGATAGTGTCCTAGTATGGTGTGATGTGTAGAATCACCAGATATTACCCTTACCGAAGTGACGTCCACCGATTTTCGCGCAAGCAACGCCGGGGTCGCAAGCGATGTCGTGCCGTCGATGAGGCGTTGATTCCTCACGTCGACGACGAGACCATAACGCGATAAAAAATCCACACCTATTATCGCCCTCGTCACATCTGCAACAATAAATTGCCAAGCAAAGTCACGGCGCAAGCCTAGGTTTAAAATAAAGTTTACGTAACCGTACGTGTTAATTTTTGTACCATTCGCTGCGCTTAAAACTAATTCTGTTTTTACACATCGTGTTTTGAATTTTGAACGAGGAAACACACAAAGGTCACTACCGGTGTCCACTAAAAACTGTGTTTTTTACGCTGGTCTATTATAATAAGGCGACCTGTGCTCGGGCAGTCGTCGGCCGCCTTTACAGATTGCCCCAGCCGTTTCCCGCGAAATCACAGGGCTGCACGCACCGAGTAGCCTTGTCCCCGAACTTATGGTGGTACCAGCACGTTGGAAACTTTATATAATTGGAGTTCGACCTTCGTGCTGATGATGAGCGTCCACGTCATTTTGTCTACGAGGTGTCTTGGATCGCCCGTACTCACGCGACATTCTATCCACCTTTAGCATTAATATCTGCGTCTGCTGGGATAACGCCGCTACCTCCTGGCTCAGGGAATGTGGTGCTGATGATGACGTTGTTGCTGCTGCCATCGATGCTGCTGCTATTTGCGGTTGGTGTGGGACGACTTCGTGGATGCGGTCGGCCAGCTCGGCTACTTCGTCCAACGGTAGCCTAGATTGGGATGCGATGATGGTCTGCGTACTAGTGGGTAGCCTACTGGTCCATATGGAACGCATGAAGTCTTCAGGCACGCCCGCGCCAGCCAGACTCTTCAAATGCCGCAGGAACTGCGTTGGCTTCCTATCTCCCAACTCTTCGTTGGTAAGGAGCTGGTGGATCCTCTTTTCCCGTGAAACTGACAACCGCTTGACGAGTTCTGTTTTTAATTGTTGGTACTTATCTGCCGCTGCCGATGAAGTAATAATATCCTCCACGATTGATGCCGTGGCAGAATCTAACTGGGCCAAAGCGTAGTGAAATTTAGTAGTATCCGTTGTTATATTGGCCAACACAAATTGACTCTCTAGCTGCATAAACCACAGCGCTGGTTTATCGGGGTAAAATGGCGGTACCCGCACTCCAACTCTGCTTATTTAGGGCTCGTTGTCTGGCATGATGTGTTCTTTCTCGGGGTCACCACTGTGGTAGGTTGGTCACAACTCGGGCTTAGACATAAATTAAACGTCCGAATGTTCCAACAATCACTTTTAATTTGCACGAACACGGTACAAAGATAGAAGGAGAAAGTTTATAATTTTGCTATAGAATACCCGAAAGCACAGAGGAGAAAGTCTCAAGCAGTACAAGCACAAAGCACAATAATTAAATGATAATATGAGCGCAAGCGTATAGCGGGAGCGAGTACGATAATTTGCATCGAGCGACGTGCACACAGCGGCGAGGCGTTATGAGTACTGGCGCGGGCGCCGGGCCCGCCATCGGCCGCCGCCGTCGTCCACGCAGATAACGGGATTCTCGCATCGCCGCATCTAATATGAAAATAGGTTTGCTTGTCCGCTTGTACAAAATGTTAATTTAAATATTAAGTTTAGTTATTCAGCTAATATGAATGTTACATATTTGAGTGCGCGTTGTAAATACCTAATTATAGATTTGATTATATAATAATAAGTTTTAGAATTAAGTTTAGTTTTATGTTTTATATTAAGTCAACAAATAATTTTATATTTAATCAATAAAACTTATTTAATAATTATTATAGCTAAGAGAAGGTATTAAGTACACTACAAAACCATGGCATGGGGTATTTCTCGTTGACCTAGAATCATGAAATTTGGCAAGAGAGCAAAGTAATTTATAATAGCACAAGTGAAGGGCAAAATCCTATAAAGGTAAATTTGTAGTTCCTTCCCAAAAATGCGATTTGTGCGGAACCCTTAGTGCGCGAGTCCGACTCGCACTTGATGTTTTTTTTTCACATATCCGCATGCGTCCCGCTCCGGCGAAAAAATAAATGACGTTAACTATTCCGTAAACAAGTCAACATCAACCTAGAGCTTCGTTTATCTGAGATCACAATACAAGTATAAAGATTGACCATGGAGTTAGCGGTCTGTAACGAAGTATCTTATTATATGTCTGTGACATATGCATCCGAAATTCGGAAGTGTGACGGAAATGACGTAAACGATGCCTTTCTTTTGACTCAAATTTTCGTCTAAATTACTTCAAAATTACAGTTTCATCTATCGTGGCCAGCAAGCAGTGATATTGCCCAACGTTGGACTTGTCGACATGTCTCATTTGCATGAACCTTCGCCTTTCGCTATGTCTACACCTTGTTATGTTAATTGGGGCTCAAATGAGTTGCATTGCAATTGGCCCTCTGAGTTAGGGTGGTGGGATAGAAGAACTCACGGAAACTCTCAGAGAAGCACGCAGCTGATACTGAACAAATCATTTGTAAACAGAAAAGAGTTTCCAAAATAAAGCGGCTATTCGAAAGGTGGAAATGCGAGTCAAAAAAAAAATAAGTGGGTACGTCGTTACCAACACACTTTCGAATTTCGAATTCCTAATGTCTTATTATGTATACATTCAGTTACATTCATACATATATATAGATAGTAGTTCTACACACATATCTTAGGCTCTGTTCAGGAAACGCATGTTCGACCGGCATTGTGGCATTGTTCATTGCTTTGTAGTGGTTTAGCTTGTTCGGTAGTACCAACTTCACAGACAAACTAGGGGCGGCAAGCAGGTGGGCGACGGCGTTCGAAATTTGAATGTCATAATTTGACAAATTTTTGTACATTATGGTCATAATTATCAATATTCAGATAAAAAATGAGTTTTAACTACGAAGTTTATCATTATGCTGGTCTTAAAGTGCGGTTTTTGGACGCAGTAAAGAGGGTTTATGATACGTGTGTAGATAAATTTTATCTACCACACAATGATCAATGCCACAATGCCGGTCTAAAATGCAGTTCCTGAACACATCAAAGAGATCTTATGATATGTGTGTAGATAAACTAATGTATGTAACTGTACATAATTAGGCATTAAAACTCTCGAGTGATATTATTATGAAACTCGCCGATAATGCCCTCCATTATATAGCAGTCACATAAATTACTACAATGTTATATCATATGTGTGTGCTGCAAGCGTGCCGCTATTTCACAAGGTCTGCTAATTAATCAACCAAGTTAATTGAATTGAGGAGCCATTGAATCTGGTTAAAATTCTTTAAACTAAATTTGTTATTTAATTCATCTAACTACCACAAACCGCCGCTTCTAACACGCTGCTTCTAAGCTAAAGCTTTACCGCTCCGGAGCGTTCCTGGTGCAAAGGGTCTCACTTGCTGTGCAGCGCGGCAACGCTGCCAGCGTAATGGGTACGTTCCCGGTGGCGTTTGTGTTGCCGGACCGAACGGACGTGTCTATAGACCTCCGACATCTTGCAAACGCATTTAAACAAACAATAGTTTACAACCCGGCGCGCACCTCTTCCCCCCCGGACCTCATAACTAGTAGTCGTGCCCAAGAACTTTTATAAATTTATATTCAATTTTTTAAATCAAAATTAACTTTTAAATCAAGTGAAAATATTAGGAGCGCATGAGTTCGAAGAGCTGCAAGCAATTCAAATCGCGCGCCACAACCGAGCGCCAGCTTGCACGCCAGCGCTGTAGCTTCAATGAGCGCAGCGTGCCAGCTCGTAACGACACCCCGCCTACGCCGCAAGACTTCATTCATCCGGCCAGAAGACCCGCCTCCAGCGCGTGAGTAATCTTCGCGATTGACGAATCATGTGGCAGCTCTGTGTATAGTGGACGGAATACAACTTAGTTCCTACTTGTCGATCGCAGCAGTTTTAAGTTGACCTGCCACTTGTTAGTGCGCTGCTCGCCTGGTACTTTTCGCAGAATAGGCACACAAGATACTACGGGGCGAGTGAATCTCCTAGCGTCAAATCAACCTTATCGCGCTTCATTTGACTTTACCATTTCCCTTTACGCAATAATGGAATGCTGTAAATGCGACAATTCACTTAAGCCGGAGGACAGCTTGAAATATGCGCAATGTAGGGAGCAGTTTCACTACCACTGTGTCGGTATGGCAGATTCGGATTATAGGAAAATACTTCCGATGAATAAGCCCAAGTGGAAGTGTGCGACCTGCAAACAGCCCAAAAAGCTCAACAGTCCACAAATTGCAATACACCAGCCGAGAACAGAAGACTTTCTACCCCCGGCTTCGATTGTCAATATCGATACGGCAGGCCTTGTGGAATATATGGAGAAGAAATTCGAGACCATAAATTCAAGTCTAGCGGCCTTTAAGCTCAGTATTAGTGACCAACTCGCCACCTTAACCAAAACTGTTAGCTCTTGGGAGGAACGAATCCTAAAGCTGGAGCTAAATGTGGCTGAGAATATTGAAATTAAGTCACTTATAAAAAGTCAAGAGCTAGACATTACTTCGATGAAGGGCGCCATCGAAAATCTTCAACAGAAGGTTCGAGATAATAAAAATACACATATTAAAAACTTCGAAGATACTGTATCAAAACTAAAAATAGACCTTAATGAGAGAGACCAGGACCAACTTGTGAATGAGCTGGAGATCTCTAACATGCCAGAAACAAAGGGCGAGAACCTGATGCACATCGTTGCTCTTGTAGCAACAAAGCTCAGCATTCAACTGGCTGAAACGGATATTGTAAGTGCAGAAAGAGTCGGAGGTCGTCGAAACAAAGAAGCAAGAAACCGGAGCCCCAATAGTACGAACACAACTACAGAAGAAATCGAGAAGCCCAGACCGATCGTCGTTCGCCTGATACGCCGGCAGAAGAGAGATGAACTGTTGCACAGCTCACGCGTGCGTCGCGGCATCAGCACTGATGACTTTGGATTAGCCAGCTCCTCCGACACACGAGTGCATCTGAATGAGCGACTAACAAAACAGAACCGATACCTCTTCTACAAAGCACGTATGGCGGGCAAACGGCTCAAATGGGACTTTGTATGGACCAAAAACGGGCGTATATATGCCAGACCTGCAGAAGGTAAAAGCCACCACACTATCCGTTGTAACGATGATCTGACTGGTGTTTTTGGTGCTGAAGTGGTTGGTGCATGTGTTGGTACATGATCAGTTAACAAAATACCATATGTGTGTCATTAGTTTACTTACCGTAGATTTGCTTATGCTAGTTATATGCGTTTACCTATACTATTCAATCGCATTTTATGTACTACCGAATTCCAAAATTGATCTCAATTCTTACTGCTTCTCTGCAAAATACTTATCCAATACTATCAAGAACACTATATTGAATCCATCACAACTCACATACTACTACATATTTGTAGAATGATGTGGTCCAACGACAAAGTACTGAGTCAAGAAATTGATAGTGTTGAACCATTCCAATCGAAAGCAGTTAGTATGGCAGAAGATTGTTGTAACTATTTAAAACTGGAAAATACTGACTTACTTATTTTATATTTGAACATACGAAGTATTAGTGAGAATTTTAATGACTTTTTGGTATTTCAAAAACGCTTGGCTGTCTCTGCAGATGTAATTGTTAAGTCCGAGTGTTGGTTGCATACCAAATCATATAGCGATAGAAGTATTGATGGTTATACACTATACAAATCCACAATACATAAGCAAAGGAGCGACGGCGTTATAATTTATGCCAAGAACAGCCTAAACGTAAGGGTAAATGAACTAAACATATCAAACTCAAACGCTCTATTGTTATCGATCGACACTCACATTGCAATCTTGGCTATGTATAGATCGCCATCAACATCTGCAGATGATAGCTTCATTGATTCACTGAATGGGGAACTCCAGCTAGTAAAAGTCTTTAGAAATATTTTCCTAATTGGTGATATCAATGTGAACATTGCTCTTGGAAACGACGATGACGAAGAAGACACCACTGCTATGAAATATGAAGGCATGCTGGCTAATAATCATATGTTCCCCACATCTCGCATTCCCACTAGATTATCGGCGTGTCTCGATCATGTAATAGCTAAGAGTCCCAACCAGATTTTCAATATTACTGTATATAGCGACGTCACAGATCATGCACAAATTCTTTGTCAAATAAAGTTTCCTCAGCGATCACACAAAAAGCAACAAAAAACTACTATTAGTACAATTAATTATGATAACGTAACATAGACGCTACAAGGCTACGATTGGCTTTCAGTTACACAAATTACCGACGTTAACGAAGCAACATCAAAATTTATAAATGTACTTAAAAAAATAATAGAAAATAATACCGAAACAAAAACACAGTCACATAAATACAAAATTGCAAAACCGTGGACTACTAAAGCGCTGGTCAAATCAATTATAAAGAGAGATTTGATGCACAAAGATGCCCGTAAATACAAACACAATACAGAACTTCAAACTTAATATAAACGTTACAGAAACACATGTAAATTAGCAACAAATACAGCCCGAGAACTATACTATGTTCAAAAACTTTCAAAATTTGCCGGTGATCATAGAAAAACATGGTCTATTATAAAAGAAGCAGCAGACATTAAGACAACAAAAACTACATCAGCAAACGCTCTTTTATCAACAAACCCTCCTGATGATGTTAATAAGATAAATGAATACTTCATAAATGTAGGCGAAAATTTAGCTAATAAAATACTGGAAAGACTACAGACCGATGGGGAATCGTTAATTAGAACAAATAATCAATTTAAATCATCTGTTGATTCACTCTTTCTTACTTCGGTTGATACCAAGGAAATTTCACAGGTAATCAGTTCGCTCAAAAGTACAAAATCTGCAGGATGGGATAATAAATCTTACATTCAGGAACCACTTACTTACCTATGTAACTGTAGCCTAAGTCAAGGAGTATTCCCAGAAGCATACAAGAGGGCTGTTGTCATACCACTGCACAAAAGTGGCAATCAAGATGTTGTCAGCAATTATAGACCAATTGCTCTACTACCAACATTGTCAAAGGTTTTAGAAAAAGTAATTAAGAAACGCCTTGTAGATTTCTTGGAGACTAAATGTCTGTTGAGCTCTAAACAATTTGGTTTCCGCCAGTCTAAGTCCACTAACCATGCCTTGGATGATCTTGTAGAGTTTATCAGTAGACACCTTGACCATGGCCAACATACTTAAGCAGTATTTTTAGACCTAGCCAAGGCCTTTGACACCGTTTCAATTCCACTACTATTGTATAAACTAGAAAATATTGGTTTCAGAGGTCTGGCGTTGAGTTTGCTGAAATGCTACCTGCACGATAGGAAGCAAGCTGTCAAGCTTGACTCACACCTTAGCAAATTTTCTACGGTTAAGTTTGGAGTGCCACAAGGTAGTGTTCTTGGCCCCATCTTGTTTCTAGTTTATATAAATGATTTAGTTGAACTTGAGAGATCTGCCAATGGTCACATCATATCTTTCGCTGATGATACAGTTGCTGTTTTCACAGGAGTAACATGGCAAGAGACCTACAGCAAAGCAGAATATGGCATGGCGATTATAGGTGAATGGCTGGCCAAAAACTTGCTGAGCTTGAATACTAAAAAAAACAAATACATCAGCTTTGCCAAAACAGCTTATAGTGACCCGCCAAGAGAGCTTACTATTAAATTACATATGTGTGGTGACAGACTTGCAGCCTGTAATTGTCTATGTCTCGAGGAGGTTAAATGTTTAAAATATTTAGGTGTGATTATAGATAATAGATTAAACTGGGCACCCCACATAAAAACTACTTCAGGTCGAGTCAGAAAATTGGTGTACATTCTGAAAAAGCTAAGAAATATATTGGACATATACACCCGTATTCTGTGTACTATGCTCTATGTGAAAGCATTTTAAGATATTGTATTAGTGCGTGGGGGGGCGCCGCAAAATCGTACCTGCTCCGCCTGGAAAGAGCACAGCGTATAGTATTAAAAGTGATGTTTAAGAAACCCATTAGGTATAGTACGGATGTTCTTTATTACGAAAGTAAGTTGCTAAGCATAAGAAAACTTTTCATTCATTCAATAATGTCACGAATTGTCCTAAGCTCGTCATATTATAGCAACAATAAACGTAATTTTAGACTTGATGTACCCATAACCAAAACCATGTTTGCTAGGGGTTTCTTTTGGTATCTACAACCATACCTTTACAACAAGATAAGTATACTAATTGCACTAGAAATAAATGAACGAGGTAAAATACATAAAAATCAGTTAAAAAATTGGCTTATAACTGCAAAATATGAATCTGTTGAGAATCTTCTTTTGGCAATTACTTAGAGATCAAAGTGCGACAAAATTGTATCGTTATTTTTTTTTATGTTTTATTCTGATGTTTAACATTATCTAATGCATGTTAGATTAGATATTACCTAAATAGGCACGATGTAACCTTACGCTGTGTCCCATGATACGGATTTTTCTAGTATGGGATGCTACCCACAAAGTGTATAAATGTATTGTGCCTACATGAATAAACTTACTTACTTACTTACTTACTTACTTTGTTCTGTCTCTGGTTTCTCGCGTTTCGGAGATTTTGTATCAGCGAGATGATATGAGAGTGTCTAATATAGCTACAAGTGTGAAAGTAGAGTGCGTAAAGTGTGAATTAGATAGGTTCTGGGCTGCGCCCTACCAGATAATAGGCTACGCCACGCTGCTGTGACAATACGAGTACAATATTGTGTACGACAATAGGTGCACATAGCTGAGACAACTCAACGAGTGTTGCGTGGTGAGCCCGTTCCTATTCAGTGTCCACATATATTATCTCCACAGACGAATCTACTAGAAGAGACCCCGAGTTTACGTCTCACGCAATACATAACAGTACTCCCTAACGACACGCCGTTATCCTGGAGTATTAACCGACCCTATCCAGCACATTAGGTGTGTCGTGACACTGGGATATCTCCTCAGCAATAACCTAACCTTATCAATAAATTGCTTTCTCCGGACACACAAAGGATTACATAGGACGTAGAAGCTTCATTATTTAAGGTATTTCTTAAGTGAATCTAACCCATAAAATTAAGCTCTCTCAACAGCAACAACCTGGGAAACAGACTTATTTCCTTTCATCACAAACATTCGTGGTGCTTGATACATCATCATAAATACTTAGTCAATAGAAACTAGAGTTGCGCAACGAGTCGTGGTATTATCCCACGCCAAGAATCAGGCCCTTTCATGCACTTCCTGCAGGCACGTGAATAAGGACACTAAAACCCAAACAATACCGGACAGAAAAAGTTAAACAAAAGAGATAAATTACGACAAAAAACATTCCTCAAGCTAACACAGCTGCAAAACGGCGAAGCAAATACGTTATTTTTTTGTGCAACAAGCCCCTTCTCTGGACAACGAGCTAAGAAAAAACGAATTCCAACGAGCAATAAACAATAGGGCCTTGTACAGGGACTGGACCTCGACCCGTGTCACGGACCTCACTACTACGCACTAATGAAGTGAACTGAAGTAGGTGATGTCAGTGCAGAGAGTCTCACTAGCTGAGCAACAACCTGGTGAGATTGCTCCGATTAAGATAGCCCTATATCAGATAAAACAGAAAAACTAACTTTATATCTGGCAGGTAACATCCTTCGTAATGCTGGTTACCATTTCATAAACAGATACCGCTCTCGCTCCAAATTACTACGCCAACTCTAAACTATTCCATAGGCATAGTCCCGTACAAATAGGTAGGTGATAGGTATACGAAAATACAAAACTAGGCAGGAACCTACCCAAGCACAATAAAACAAAACTAAACTATTTGCCACCAACCAGCCCATCTTGACCTGTTACAAAAATAAAATAAACAATAATGCAAGCCTACTGGAGTCTACAAGCCTACTAAAGGATCACTTGCACATCATAAAAAGATCATTTTACCATCTTGCAGAAAACAGGCAATTAACGAAAGGCAGCTGACGAACAATAACAAAAATAAAATCAAAGACTCTTTGTCCTAAGCGGGTCTCTCTCACGCCCATTTTATAGCTTCCAGGCCCAGCCTCCAATTCTCTTAGAAAATACCGAGAATAAGTGCGCAAAGGTACGCACAAACTTTGACAGCCACAACCCGTACCATTAACAATAGGTACGTAGGTAGTTCAAATTAATCAAATTAGCTCTAAGTTCTTTCTTTCAATAACATTCCAAAAAGATGAAAGCCTTATCAATGCCGAGAGATGTGAACTGCCTATTCCACGCAATTGCTGACCAAATTAATCACCTATATCAATTAACACTCGACCACACCCACATTCGTAAGGACATAGTTAAATATGTAGAAGAAAACTGCGATGAACAGAAGATAAAGTTTGCAATCGCCGAGCCTGAAGAAACCCTCAATGCCTGCATTAAAAATCTGCGCAATTACGGCACTTGGGCTGGAGAGGAGATTATAATAGCAGCCGCCGAATACTTTCTAATTAACGTAACAATCCACCAGCAAAATACACCATCGCTCACAAACAGGCCCAAGAATCCCGCGGATGCAGTGGGATCTATCAACCTCAACTTCACAGGAAACCACTACGACAGCGTATACTTGCTTGAATCACAAAATTTACCCATGAATCTAGCAACCGACAGCCAAACTGATAACAACATACCTTCCCCAATACTTAATGCAACACCCATGACCTCCTCAGGGTCAACCATAACATCAATAGATGACATCCCTGACAACACCGGATATACGATGATACGACACAGCCACATATTTAAACCAAAAGTCACATGCGAGCGTATGCGCATTGCTACTTGGAACGTTAGAGGATGCGCCGAAATACCTAAGAGACTCAACATTGATGCTGAATTGACAAACAGAAACATACATATAGCCTGTATACAGGAAACAAACATGACATCGGGGACATACGTGTTAAAACACTATCTCTGGTATCTATCAGGCACAACCAGCATCGCTTAGCTTAGCTATACTAATTAGAAAATACCTGAACTTATCGGTCCACAATATAAATCGAGACCTGGAAACCATGGCAGCAACAATAACATCGGCCACTAATACACTATATGTAATAAACGCACATATCCCCAGCTCTTCCACGAGAGCAACCGCAGCGTTTTCGCAACTTATAAAGATTATTCAAAAGAAACCAAACAAAGCCAATATATTAATGCTATGTGACTTTAACGCGCATATCGGACTAGGCGATACAAAGGAATACAGGAAAAAGGGAATTATAGGAACAAATCTCCTACACAAATCATCAAATATCATCGGAGAAATGCTAATGGATATTTGTTCCCGCGAAAACTTAAAAGTAGAAACCACCTGGGCTCGCAAGTCATGTCGGGCCCATGGTCTAACGGAAAAACAAAATCACAACTAGACCATATAATTATCTCGAATAATACGCCACACACATTTAACTTCATCAAAGGACAATGGAGCTACCTGCATATTTCCGACCACAAGATAATCTGGGGTGAAATAGACCCACTAAACCTGCTTCCAAGAACTGGCGACACGCAAATGGAATCAACAAAGAGTACAACCCAAACTAAGTACAAAGCGATAGCAGCTTTAAAGTTCAACTATAAACAGGGTTCGTACACCGCCCTAGCACGAAATGAAATGAATGACACAAAAGTAAAATACCATAACGGGATTATGGAAGAACTTACGGCGAACAACTGCATATTCGAAGCCAAGGGTCCCGGGTTCGAGTCCCGGTGGGGGCAAATATTTGTTTGATGAGAACGGATGTTTGTACCCTAGTCATGGTTGTTTATCTATCTAAGTATAGTATTTATCTATATAAGTATGTGTATCGTTGTCTAGTACCCAAGATACAGGGAATCCTAGTTTGGGGCTAGATCAATGTGTGTAAATAGTGTCCAAGGTATTATATATATTTTTTATATTTATAGAAAATGACGACGAATATACGCCCGACATTCCGTGGGAATCTATTACAGGGGTTATGAAGTCAGTAGCCCAAAAAACACTTTCCGTAAAACCCGCTAGATCGCGGGAACACCGAATTGCTCTGGCAAATTTACAAAAGGCCAAATTCCTTAAAAGACGTCGACCAACCGACCAAACAATCATTAAACAACTCAAAGAATGCCGACGACGTCTTGAGGAAATTATTGATAATGAAGAAAAACGAGAATGCAGAGCATTTTTTGAAGGCCTAGGAAAAAAACACCCAAGCAAACGCTTGCAAATCGTGTACCACTATTACAGACGACACCAGCTTCAATCGAGACGGTGGAAAAAACAACGATTTATCCCAATGTCACGCTGGGAACAGGAATTAAGGAAATCAGAAGACCCTAAAATTATGATTATCCCTAACGAAACTTCATTAAACCCTGACTATCTAGAAAATGGTCCATCAATAGCCGACATAAAAACGATAATCAGCCGCATGCGTAACGGAACAGCGCCGGGTACAGATCAGGTAGTCCCGGAACTGTACAAAGGAATACCGCCACAACTGTTAAAGGTTAAGGGTAAACGTCCGGGAGCGTTCTGGGGTGGTTTATTTGTGTAGTTTTATGTATTTTAGATTTATTTATTATTTAAGTAGGTTATTATTATTTGGAAGTATATAATTTTTAAGTTGTTTCCCGGTTACTTAGAACTTGAATGTAATGTGACATATGTAAAAAGATAAATTTAGCCAAGCTAAAGCTACTGATATAAACTAATTTTAGCTAAATTTGGCCCCAACCAAGGTTTAGGGTTAAGGCGTTAAGGGGTGTTCTTCAGCAAAAGCAATAAACGTTAAAACACACCGGGGCGCCTCCGGCGGCTCGGTAGCGTGGCGGGTGTCAATATGGCCCCCACACCGACACAACACGCTTCATAGTTGTTTGTATTACAATATTTACAACACGCGCTGGCCGCGACGAATCTGACCCACTACCAACCTGCAGTCGCCAGCTGGTCTGTTTCAACCCAGGTGAGATTATTAATATTTATGTTGAACACTAATAGGAAGAACTTTACAAATTTTAAATATTTTTTTATAATTACCTTTACATTTATTCTTAGTTTTTTAATTATTATTTTTTCAAAAATCTGATTTGTAATGTTTCAATCCTTTAAATGTTTGTTTTGAAAGTAAGGGAAAGCAGTCGAGAACGAAACTTAATATGGATTCAACTAAGCACCTATATAAATATTTTAGCGTTCCAGAAGGGGCTTTAAATTGGGGAATTATAAAACAATCGAATAAAAAACGAATTAAGCGAATGATCACTGAGCGAATGGCCATGAACAGCCGAAATACTTGAAATGAGCGAAAAAAAACACTACATTGAGCATTTTTTTCTGATAATAATAAAATTCAGAACGAGCTTTCAAAATGCGACCAGCGACCAGAAATGCAGAGAGGGAAACTTCAATAATGGAACACAGAAAGCCAATATTGGCTAGAGTAGGTAATTGTGGCTAAATTTAAATTGGATTATGGGTTAGGTTGGAACTTAGAAGAAGCAACCCCGGAGCGGAGCGTATTCAAAGAAATAATAAAATTGGCTAGAGTAGGTTATTGTGGCTAAATTTCAATTGGGTTATAGGTTAGGTTCTGACTTAGAAGAAGCAACCCCGGACTAGAGCGGAGCGTATGCAAAGAAAAGCTTCTCATTTTGTATTTTAAGTAACTCAAATTAATGTTTGTAAATTGCTTTTCGGTTGATATCTCGTCACTCGCAGTCAGTCGCTCATTTAGTAATTTAGTAACCTAAATTAATTATTATTGTCTCTTAAAACATCAATTAACAGTCACTCGTTTAAATACTACCCCTTTAAATTGTAAGTTGTAGAGTTTGCCTAATGAAATTCTAAGTTTGTTACATAAGTAATCTATATGTACTGACCAGGAAAAGCTCTCATCTACTTTCAAGCCTAAGTATGTGAGATAATTAATTCTCTCTATAGGTTTACAATGGCAATTGTCCACATTATTATGCATACGTATTCATATTATATGTAACTATGGGTGTAAATAGGTGGATGTGAATCGGTTAATTTGAGATAAGGATAAATTAAGAAGTTTGTTTTCATGTTTGTGGTCTTGAGACCGCTTAATCACTACATCTATATGTTGCTGGAGCAAGCGACACGTCTCCTCGGGGTGAGTGCCGGCGCGCAGCACGCACCGGTCGTCCGCGTACATGTAGGCCAAGCTATGGCGCAGTACTACGCACTGGCCACGCCAGGTTCACTTCAAACAAATCAGCGAGAACAGCCGCACACACACAGCTACATTGCATTCCATATAAGCACGCGCCGCCACACGCACACATTGCCGAATCTCGTGTCCTTCGCGTGCTACGAGACAGGGCTATGCAAGCAATGCATGCGACGAGTCAACGTCATTCGTCCGGCCGGGCGGCACGTGTTAACTTGTTTTTGTTTACAAACAAGTGTGATTTCCGCGCACAGATTTTCTTATTTTGCAAGATGGTTAAACATAGTGCGGTATACGGTTGCTTCAATAAGGATTCCACAAATAAGGATCTAGTATTTTTCAAAGTACCCCAAGATAAGGAAATCTGAGTATCCATACCTAATAGTACCCATATATTGTTTGTAAAGTAAGTTTTAGGTTTTACATCGGTGAAACACAAAAATGCTACTTACTTCACTAACTCTAATCGCTAATAATAATAACTTATTGGCATAAGACCTTGTGTTTACAATAGATAGGTATACATTAAAACCCGCAACCCGCGGCGCTAAGCGACAACCCTAGCCGTTCGAGCAAGAGTAGGTAATTATCATGCGAACAGGGGCCTAGTGAACTTACTATTTCTTATTTATACTATGCACTGGCTGCCCATGTGCAGCAGGCAGCATACCAGCCCACACCCAGAGCCCTGTGGCACGCCGCGCCGCCCTTCACCTCTGTTAGATCACTGAACTTTTCATCTACTTTAACCATGAAAGAGCGCGCGGTGAGATAGTCATGAAACCAATTGCTTAGCTATCCTGCCACCCCACACTCTTCCATTGCATTTAAGAGTGCATCAAATTCTAATGTGTGTAAAACTGCCACATTTTTTTTTCTTTTGAATAAGAATTAACTTCACTAGGAAACCATTTTGACTGTTCAAAATATTGTTTTTTTTCTCAAAAAGTCACCATGGTGGTTTACTGTACATTTTTCTGCAGTTTTGTACACTTGATAGAATAGCAATTGGTCTAATAAAATGGCCTGCCAAACTAAGTATCACACTTTTGAAATTGCAATAACTTTTTAAGTAGGTAAACAAGATATACTTTCGAAATAAAAAATCCTCGAAAAAGAGTTTAAATTTCTACAATAGTTTTCAAAGAAAACCGATAAATTTTTCTCTAACTTCTAAAGTTTAGTAAAAAAATAAATTTTAAAAGTGTAGTACTTAGTTTTGCAGGCCAGTGTAGTTCTCAGTGTTTTACGGTCATCTTTTCTATAAATTGGACGGACTAAAGCCTCTTTTAATTTACCGGGAAATTTATAATTACAAACACTTAAATTAACTAAATTTGAGATCACAGGACATACTTTATCTAAACTTTAGATCAGACATACGCACGTGATCACTACCTGCTGATTTATTTGTGTTCATTTTCATTATAACACCCATAACATACTGACTGTTCACCGGTTGCCATCTCATGCATAAATCTTTCTTCTTTACATTTTTCTATCTATATATTTAGTATCACGTTTATGTTTAATGTTATAAATTTCGTCGGTAAATGCATGCAATGTATTACATTATTCTTTTACACTACCAGTATTACCAATATTTTTGTATATTTTTACTGGCACACCAACAACATAAACATGTTTATGTCTATTATAGCTGTGCACAACATTCTTGAAAAAAAAACATATCAAGTTAGCATAAACGTAAACCTAACCTAACAACGCACAAAATCAACGCTTCAATTCAATTCAATCAAATGCTTTGTTATTACCTTTACCAATAAACTAAATCAAATAACATATACTTACAGCTTGAATAATTCAGAATTATCACAAAACTTGAGAGAGAGACTTAGGGGCCTTATTTAATGATCAACTTTCTTTCCGTCCGCATTATGAGTATTAAGAAAATAATAATAATACCTTGGCCACTATTTACACACATTGATCTAGCCCCAAACTAGGATTCCCTGTGTCTTGGGTACTAGACAACGATACTCATACATAAATAGATAAATATTATACTTAGATAGATAAACAACCATGACTAGGGTACAAACATCCGTTCTTATCAAACAAATATTTACCCCCACCGGGACTCGAACCCGGGACCCTTGACTTCGCAGGCATGGTAACTGCCGACTCGGCCATTCGGGACATGTGTCACGTGTCACAATTTTGAGAAAAATTGATCAGACGTAATTTGTATACTTATTTCGGAATCTTGTGAAAGGACAGCGACTTAATCCTTCATACTTTTACATATTCTCGTTAATGCACCTGGTTTATTTCATCATCAAAATCAAAATCAAAATCAAAAATCATTTATTTCCATAGGATGTTGTTACATCACTTAGATCCGTCATTACATTTTTTTGGGTGAGTTCACTAACCCAATGGCGGAATCTGTGGAGAAGAGCTAGAATGCTAGAATTCTCCCTTTGTTTAAGCGTAGTTGCTTTGAATATCTCCCCGGGGGCAGAACATTGGGGGAAATCGGGTGAAGTTTAAATATTTAAAACTTGCTTCTGTTTTAGGATTCCGTAGTGATTCCGTACCGTAAGGGTGCCAAACGGGACCAATTCAATGCAATTTCCTTTTTCATTGTACATATTTACATTTACTTAGCAAACCTAATTTTTTAGGGTTCCGTGCCTGAAGGCTGCCAAACGGGACCCTATTACTAAGCCTCCGCTGTCCGTCCGTCCGTCCGTCACCAGGCTGTATATCATGAACCGTGCGATAGTAAGACAGTTGAAATTTTCACAGATGATGTATTTCTGTTGCCGCTATAACAACAGATACTAAAAAACAGAATAAAATTAATATTTAAGGGGGCTCCCATACAACAATTATTTTAATACCACATACAAACTTATGAATGCACCTGGTTACGTACATGGGGCGTGAAAGTAGCCGCACCAATAACTTTGTAAACAATATTTTTCTATGTCAAATCTAAACTATTCACTCCACACTCTTCGTGCGCGAGTTCAACTCGCACTTGTGTAGTTTTTGCCTCGCTCCGCCCCGCTGTCCATCCGTCCGTCCGTCGGTCTGTCCTTCAACTAGCTGCATCTCATTAATCTTAATCGGTAGAGAGTTGAAATATTCAATTTAAAGTTTTTCAGACTGTATCGTGTGACATATGAAACGAAAGAAAGAGCTTGTTATATTTTCATAATGGGTCATGCCAAAAAATACGTACTACTTGCTTTTTATTTAATTTTGTGAAATTTAAGGCGGTTTTACCACTTTTACTACTCTGCTGGCGTAAAAGAAATAATAATGACATAACAATTAACCCCTCAGTTACCACCGGATTTTCACCACTTTTCCGTTGTAGACATAGACATAGACATAGATATCATTTATGAATAATATTCATTATAAGTCGTATAGGTTAAATTTTATTAACATGTCATAGGGTTCGAAATCACGACCCGTCCCAAAGACCCTCGGTTTTTGAGTAGTTAAGGCAAATTTTATGTTGTTTTCCCACAAATGTCCACAATATAATCTTATTATCGTACCGTGATATTCTAGGTGACGTTTGTTATAACAGTCCCAATTTAGAGTTTACCCATTTTACAGGCTAAGAAATAAATTTGAATATTTGCGATAATGTATGTCTTATTTTTTTATATTTTTTTAAATAACACCCCTCGTGAGGTCACTTGCTCACAGTTTTGTAATGGTTGTATTTGAAGCTGGTTGTTTCCGATTATTAAACAAAAAAAAAACTATAATTTCAATATTTGTTTACATCCCGACTGACATCTGCGTTTTTATTTTATTTTATTTGGGACATCAACAGTACATGGATAAACAAATTACAAAGAACAAAGGTACAAAATTAAGACCAGTAACAGATATCCACAAAAATACAAGAGATAAATTTAGATTGAGAAACTTAAACAGATAGAACAGTGTGCAAACTTAATAAATAAGAACTCTTACATAAGGTTAAGAGACAGGTATGTTTATAATGATTTTTATTTAAAGTTATATTTAGAATAAAGATAGTAGTATAACATATTATGTATGGTGTAAGATTTATGACGTGTGTGTGGGGGTGTGTGTGTATGAATGAGTGTGAGAGGGTGTGTGCATGCATGTGTGTGATTCACTTATTCTTCCTCGATATTGTGTAATTTTTTAATAAGTCCTGACGGAATATCGCCTTAAACGATACAAAAGGATGAAAGTTGTTTAAAGTTTATTAATTTGATTGGTAAGGCCAACTATAGTTGAACTTTGAGCATAACTGGTATGCGTGAGGGGAGCAAGAAGCCTTTTGGAAGTTTGACGAGTACGGCGCGATGGGACACAGAAAGATAGTTCAGCGAGAAGAGATGAAGAATCAAGGCGGCCTGACACAATATCATGGAGTAACACCATATCAAGCCAAATTCTGCAATCCTTAAGACTGACTGACAGGAAAACTGTTGAAACTTGATAGTTTCAAGCACAGCCAACTCAACGACGAAGAAAATTTGAACAAACCACGCCGTAGAGGCCAAATGAAGTACATTATGTTTTTTACGGATATTTCAGAGATCCTGTAATCTTTTTAGATGAGAATAACGTAATTTAGTTACGAACGCAATTATCTCACAATCGACTACTACGAGACGATCAAAAGAAAACCAACCCAATGTGTCGTAAATGCATAAGAACACATATAAAATTTCTTAACAAACCCTCGATCAGACTTGTGGCGACTAGCCAAATCCATAAAATCACCATCGGCCACGTCTTTATTGCCTCCATTGAGGCGTGAAGATAATTCACTAACTTCCATGCCTCAAGAACAGTGTGAAGAACTAGCTTCCGCATTCCAGAAAAATATGACATTGACGTCTGAATAGCATTATGAATATACTGAAGCGGCAGTCTGTGGTTCAGTGTCAATTCTTAATAGCTTCAAATCAGATTCCTTTGAAATTAACGCTGTGCACCCTAAAGAAATAAGAAATCACCTCCACTAACTTAAACTGCGTAAAGCCTCAGGATTTGATAACATTGTTAACACCTTGGCCCAAAAAGCTTTAGTTTTGTTAACAAAAAATTTCAACGCCTCTCTTTCCCTAGCTTACTTTCCCGATGCATGGAAAACAGGAAAGGTCAATGCAATTAAAAAGCCCTGCAAGGATGCGACTACACCATCCAGCTACCGCCCAATAAGCCTCTTTCCGTCCCTTGCTAAGCTTTTCGAGAAAATTATCAACACACGTCTGATTAAATATTCCTACAATAGATTAAATCCTAGATTAATAGACGAACAGTTCGGGTTTCGCCAGGCGCATTCCACTGCGCAGCAGCTTGCTAGAGTTGCTGAAAGTATTGCTCACAATCAAAACTAAGGTCAATCGACTGGCATGTTGTTATTAGACATAGAAAAGGCCTTTGATACAGTTTGGCAAAAAGGTATTTTACATAAGTTGATTACAGAAGACGAAGTTCCGTCACCACTTGTAAAAATGATAGATTCCTATCTCGCTAATCGTAGTTTTAACGTTCATATTGGTCGCGAGTGTTCCTCTTCTCGTCCTGCGCATGCTGGAGTTCCCCAAGGATCCATACTGGGCCCTTATCTTTTTATTATGTACCTAAACGACATACCCGAACAAACCAATGATTAAATATCACTGGCTAACAATGTTATTGTTTATGTAATAATATGTACACCGCACAAAGTGAACATATATTTTTTTATGTTTATACAACAGTAAGGCGTAAGGAAAAATACCAGTTAATTGTTCTAACCATTGTCAATATTATAACCATGTCAATAGTTTTAATATGTTATTATAAGTACCTGGAAATATATTATGTTATGATTTATTAGACCTAGGATCTTAATGTACACTGGGTTCTGATATATGTAATTTTAATGTGAATAAAGACCTTTGAAAATCAATCAATCAATTATCGCACAATGGTTTTCTCAGTTTGGTATAGTTATTTTTTTTTACATGGCCCATTCTAAAATTCTTAGTTAAAAATGTATTTAGAAAAAAAAAGAAGCTATTGGGGGGCAAATCAGATAATTAAAAAAAAAAAATTTCAAACTGTATTGTGTGATATGTCAAATAAAAGGGCTTGCGAGAATCTTAAACTATCTTTTTCATAATTTCTATACACTTAGTTGAAAAGTTATTTAAGAAAATATGTATGGCGTAAATGAGGGCACAATTATGGGACAACCAGTTTTGTGGTACGGACTACCGAACGGGGTTCGTGCACGAGTCCGAATCGCATTTGGCCGTTTATTTGCGTTTCTTCTTGCATGATAGTACGGCACCCTTCATTCGTGAGTGGGACTCGAACTTGACCGGTTCCGGTTCACCTAAATCTTGGCTTAGTAAACTAGTTAATCGTTGTATTTAACAGCGGTTTCACGAACCCGATAGTCAAGGCTATTCCAAAAGTTTTTCTTACTTGGCCTTGGATTCTACTAACAAAACTACTAATGGCGATGACGTGACAAGGGCGGTTAAGTTTTTTCTTGACTGCAACGAAGCGGAAAAAGGATGGTTATGCATATGACCTAAAAGTGTGTATCTCTGTTCTTGGGTCACCTGTGAGAAGTTATCAAGCTGCCCTATTTAGGGCCTCTGACACAGCTTTACGACTGCTACCACCGAGTGGCGATAGTAGCTGGGACCTGCAGCTTAACGTGTCACCTGAAACACGGAAGCGTCCGAAACGAATGCCACATGGAACGGTCACCCATCCAGTGCTCGTTCTCTGCCAGATGTTGCTACCCGCACGATCGTTTCCGATGTGCCGAATACCGCTAGGCCACGGACGCTTCCGACCTGCACTGAGCCAGCGTGGTGGAGTATGGCTCAATCTTACTCGTACCCGGGTAAAGGACTGTGCCCCTCGATGGGGACATTAATTGATTTTATTTTATTATATGCGGGGTACATAAAATAAAAATTTAATTAGCAGATTTGCGAGCTAAATCAACTTTTTTCAAGATCCTCGAGTGGGGTATCAAAATAAATAGATTCAACCCCTAATTAATTAAAGGAGGTGAGTTAGTAGTTGAGGTAGTGAATTAGTAGTTGAAGTAGTAGCTGAGTTAGTGAGTTAGTTAAGTACTTACCACATGATGTTTCTTCCAAAACTCTTTCATATTTTTTATGGCCACATTAATTTAATCTATACTATGTCTTAGCCAATCATAGATAGTTTTCGGGTTTGGTTCCTGTCAAAATTTCACTTCTTAACGTCATGTCTCAGAGTCAGCCAATCTCAAAATTGATCTACACATTCACTTGTCTAACGGAATTTTATTGACTTGGCTAAACGTCGGTATTTAATTAACGGTCTATAGAGTTAGTTAAGTGTCTGATTTAACAAACCAACTGCGACATATTCATTAACTAACATCTCCTTTAATCACTTTCCTATAGTGAATAACTAGTTCATGTCAGTAGAACCAGTTGGCAAAAACGTGGGCACTTCTATGTCTCTGCCACCCCGTATGAGAAAAGGCGTGACGCTATGATGTTTGTGCCAAATAAAGCACACATGAGGTGATAATGATAAAGCAATTAGGTGCCGCAAACAGTTTCAATAAGTAAACGTTCCATGCGTGCGTGTTATTTGGATCGCCGTCCATGTTTTTTTGCGAATTCCGCGCGGCACCCGAGCGGTGACCTACGACAAAAACGTTTATTGCTGGCAAAGTACTTGAGCCAGGATACAGTGAAATACATTTTTATAAATCTAAAGAAACGCAGCATTTAGTATTATGTATAGTTAATTACCTGTTTTATGAACAAAGCGGCAAGAAGGATTAAAAATTAGAATTTTCTGCAATTTCCTCGATTTTTTTTCTAAAAGCTTAGGCTAGCTAATTATTCGCTGCTTTTAATTGATAACAATCGAAACTAGTCGCGTTTCTAAAATGACCTTCGAGCGCGCGCCATTTTGTACTTTTGGTTGGATATTTGAGTGATGCAAACAAGCAATTAATTAATTAATTCAGCCACGTGTACAATTTTGTCGTGTTGATTTTGCGCCATAAGAGCCTATTCCTTCGCCGCAGCAACTGGGAGATCTGATGAATTACTCCCAAAGCTCCACAAAGCTGCGCTTTCTGCTGGTAATAAACAATAAATGTAACAATAAATAATAAACATTCAATCCCTACCGAGGAGCACAGACCTTTACCCAGGTTTGAGATCGATGCGATGGCTCAGTGTGGCTTGATGGGAAGGTGTCTGGCTTATGGCCAACGCGACTGTCAGAAGTTTTCAAGCCGCCATTTTGCAGTCACATTCAAACTTCAACAGCCTTTCGGTTCAGATAATAATGAAAAACACACAGCAGAAGACATTCGAGAAGCGACGCTATTTGGGGAGCAGCGGTAACGTGGAAACTTTTAAAATAAAACGCTGAGAAATGCTGAAAATTCCCTCATTTCTCCTCTAGAGCCCAGGTGCCAATTCTACTGGCACAATGACTACGGTCGGTTTTGTGGGATGGGATAGCCACTGTCGCACAAAATTGACTGAAGTATAACTAGGTTCACGTGCCAACAATATAAGATATGTCGTAACCATATTGTGGGCGTAGAATTCAACGATTTCATGAAATGTCCAAACATGATTGAATTAGAACTTTCATTGAACGAAGAAATATTTTATGGAAAAACAATGCGGTAGCTTAGGTGAAGACTAAAGCGTTCGAGCGATGCGAGCCCTAGAATAGTTTTCGTGTTAGTTCGACATGTACATCAGAACAAACATTGGGTAGTACTGAATGAAAATGCCTTTAAAAAGACATGTTTCATCAAATTCAATCCTTTCTGATCATTTCATTATATGGCCGGCCAGATCATGAAATGGTCAATTCTATAATATAGCATCGACAGATACAACGAGTACATACCTCAACAACCCTCCCACTCACCCCATGGGACATGGCATGACAGTATGTTTTCCAATTCCAAATTCCAAATGTCTTTATTACTGTAGATATACATATACTTAGCAATCGTCATTTTTTGCCACTTCTCTACATTGGACCACTGTGGGAGAAGAAGGGCATAGAACCTCCCACAGATTGATTTTTAGAAATCTTTTAAAAATTATTTGTTCTTAACTAATACAAATATAAGCAGAATACATTATAAGCAGGAAAAAATATAACAAAATCATTAACAGGAAGGTATGTGTTGAGCCGGATTAACCCCATACAGTCCCGACATTTAAGTAATCTTGAACATTATAATATCCCTTTTTCGACTGCTCAAATTTCAATTTCAAGATCTCCAGAGGTATCGTGTTGTTGTAGTTGAGAATGCACTGACTCCTCCATTGTGGGAGAAGAAGGGCGTAGAGACTCTCACAGATTGATTTTTAGAACTCTTTTAAAAATTGCTTGTGCATAACTAATACAAATTTTGTAATATCATTATATCATAATTAATAAGCAGGAATAAATAATTACAAAATTATTAACCGCAAGGTCTGTGTATGTTTGATTTTTATACGATTCGATTATCATCGCGTCATGGTCACTCAAAATCAAATCAAAAATCATTTATTTCCATAGGATGTTGCTACATCACTTAGATCCGTCATTACATTTTTTTGGGTGAGTTCACTAACACAATGGCGGAATCTGTGGAGAAGAGCTCACCGAAGAAACTCCACAGTCGTCGCATCTTTTGCGTTTCCTTTTTTAAATAAAATATTGTCAAATTACAAAATGAATGCTAATTATATATCCAAACAGCCTGTTACTCAAACAATCTATTCCCATGGACATCTGTCCTCTAAGTAATCAGATATCCTATACCTTTTTTATACAATTTCTGTTTTATTATTATTTTAAACTTGTCTAAAGGTAAGTTTTTAATATCAGTAGGGACCTTATTGTAATAGCGTAGACAATTGCCTTTAAAAGAATTACTAATTTTATGTAGTCGGCTTACATAAGCAACCAATTTCTAGTATTAAAATTGTGTATATCACTGTACTTCTGAAAATTAGTTATATTTCTTTTTACATACACAAGATTGTCATAGATATATTGAGACACAAATGTCAGAATATTGATTTCTTTAAACTTTTCCCTCAGTGACACTCTAGGCCCTAATCTATAAATTGCACGAACAGCCCGTTTCTGCAGAATAAATAGAATAAAAGCATTCGCAGCGTGACCCCACAATAAAATACCATAGGTCATTAGACTATGAAAGTAACTAAAGTAGACTAGTCTAGCGGTGTCTACGTCGGTAAGAGCTCTAATTTTTTTAACTGCGAACGCTGCCGAACTCAGTCTGTTCGACAATTTATTTATATGAGGATCCCATTGTAGTTTGGCGTCTAAAGTAATGCCCAAAAAGACAGTCGACTGCACAAGGTCCAATCTCTGTCCTTTTATAAATATGTCTGTAGTTACCGGGTTCACTGTGCCGTCATTTTGCTAGCGGAATCTAAGCTCGAGAATTAGCTTCTCCTATTATTGCGCACGAAAAATCTGTTTTTAAAACGACTGGGGCGCAACGCTGCGTCTCGTACGAACGATTGACACTAATTGCTGCCCGCTTGTAACAGGCACAGTGCTGACACGGTATTTTTGCAATTGGCAAGAACAACTAGTTTCTATTTTGGGGTGGATTGATAAAACAAAAACCGGTCAAGTGCGAGTCGGACTCGCGCACGAAGGGTTCCGTACCAACGTACAATGGTAGGGATGGTGTGGAGTGAATAGTTTGGATTTTACATAGCAAAATGTTGTTTCAAAGTTATTGGTACGGCTACTTTCAGACTCCATGTACGCAACCAGGTGGCTTCATAAGTTTGTATGTGGTATTGAAAGAATTGTTGTATGAGAGCCCCCTTAAAGCGCCAACAGAAATACATTATCTGTGAAAATTTCATCTTTGTAACTATCACGGTTCATGAGATACAGCCTGTTGACAGACGGACGGACGGACAGCGGAGGTTTAGTAATAGGGTCCCGTTTGGCACCCTTCGGGTACGGAACCCTAAAAATCGCACCCATACGGTTCCGTCCCATCGTACAAGATATAACACTACCTATGTACTTTTTAGGGATCCGTACCCAAAGGGTGCCAAACGGGAAATTCAGAGGGCCGGGCCACACGATGCGGTGCGACGAGCTTAGCGTGTGACGTACAGGAATTCTTAGCCCAACCATGAGTTGCTCCCAACCGGATACAGTGGTATTGCCTATCGCCTGCGTTCTTGTTTGGGGTTCGGCAGGAAACACAAAATACGTTCTCGCCCTTTTGGACTGCGGTGTCCAGGGCTGTTTTAGGTCGAACGATTTAGGGAAATGTTTGGAGGATACGGTGTATGCATGGACTGCAGCCAGATGGTTTTTAGCTGCAACGCCTCGTTGGCTACACTCTGGTGGGAGTTTTGAATTGTCTGGCCTTACGGAACATCGTGTTTCCGCGCGTTTGTTGTCATCTCAAAGCGGTTCATCTCGAGCTCGTTGCTGACCTCTCGACTGAGGCCTTTGTTGCTTACTTGGACAGATTTGTTTCCCGAAGAGCACTGCCAGCTGTAGGTACAGAACGATACTTACAAGCGCTAGGTAATATTTTTATGTTAATATGATAGATATTGGAACGGCCCTCTCTCGTCTGGGTGTACAGTGGACCTTCAGTCCTCCTAGTCACCCTGACTGGGGTGGGATTTTTTAAATCGTAGTTAAGTCAGCTAGGACGTCTTTAGGGCGTATAGTAGATGAGACTGCGCTGACTTTTTTAGAGTTTGCGACGTTGTTTTGTAAGATCGAAGCCGATCTCACCTCGCGACCATTTATTGATAGTACAGCCACTTACTGCGCTGCCCAAGCACCCCTTCGAGGGAGTGAAATTGTATCGGTTGTCAAGATGATTTTGCAGCAGTTTACTTAGTATTTCAGGAAGCGGCGGTCAATCGAATATCTGCACATCTTGCTACATCGCCTTAAGTGGACTGACAAACGAGTCCCCCTTGATTAGGTTAGGATGCTAACCTACCGCCACTGCGTTGGCGCAAGGGGCGCATTGTTAACTTGTCCCTTGGAAAGGATGGGAACCCCGGTCTGCAGAAGTTCTAGTCGGGGACGCAGTGCTCAATCGAGCGGTAGCCACGTTGTATCGCCTGCCCGTAGATTATGGGACAGGATGGCAACCTGTCTTCTTCTTCTTGTTTCGTCAAGAGTAGTGTTAATCGGAACGCATCCTACGTTTTGGTCTGTGATAAATTAAAAATTTAACTTGACTTCCGTCCGTCAGTTTGAGACAAGTCGGACGAAAATTTTATTTGCCGTGAAATATTCGCGAAGGTTTTCCTGCATATGGCTCCGGGAGTTAAGGAGAAATCAGTTTTCTAACCGCATGTTTCGTTCCGGCCGGTCGCAGTGGAATGAACAATATTTCGAGACTAGCCGATGGTTTCCACTCCTCGTGTATTGAAGGTGTAAGAGCCCCCCGGGATGTTTAGTGTGGTTACCTTGAGCTTTGCACTGAGAGACATTCGATCAGGGCACGGGAACCGACCTCAGTGCGACAAATCTGAACGGTCGCACGTGCGTTCGGAACCTCACTGGAAGGTACCGTGTGTTTAAAATTAAGTGGAACAGTGTGTCACTGCTATCGGCAAGGAGATACTCACTAATAATGATAATAATAAAAATTTAAACATTAATTCTGACGCTTGCAAAGAAATTGACATTAATCCTTGTACTATATTTTTGGAACCTACGGTAGTATTGAATTGAATATCTCTTGAGCGGTAGCTCAAGAGATATTCAATATTATTAAATCTCTAAATAACAGTAAATCGGTAGGATATGACGATATAAGTACCGACATCTTAAAAGTTTGTGCATACAACTAAGCTTATCCCTTAAGTTACCTAGTAAACCTTTCATTTACACAAGGTCGCTTTCCAAAGTCTCTGAAACTATGTATAGTAAAACCGTTATTTAAAGAGGGTGACGTTAAGGATCTAAATAATTATAGACCGGTGACTCTTATACCAATACTATCGAAGGTGGTTGAACGAGCTATGCATAACAGGCTTGGTCGGTTTTTGGAGAGACGTAAGGTTTTAAAAAAAGAACAGTTTGTGTTTAGAAAAAATAGTTCCACAACATTAGCATGTTTTAACCTAGTTAAGACTATAACCGAATATCTTAACAAAAAAGGCCCATAGTCTCAATATTTTAGACATGAGCAAAGCCTTCGACTTCGTTAATCATAATATCCTTTTAAATAAATGAGATGAAATGAGGTATTACATACGATTGGATAAAAAGCTATTTACAAGATAGGAAACAAAGCACAGAAATATCTAAGACAAACATGATCCAAAACCAGTCAACCAAACAAAGGTTTCGATCGGAATATAGAGTAAATAGTACCGGAGTGCCACAAGGAAGTATCCTAGGACCCTTGTTATTTTTGCTCTACATAAATGACTTGCCAAGTTCTATTACCACCAATGCATATTATTTGCTGATGATACGACGCTTATATTTGAAGGTACACAATTAGAAACATTTCAGCAAGATATCAATGATTCTCTTACTTCTGTTGTGAAATGAATGGAACACAATAAATTAAAATTAAATATCAATAAAACCAAAATAATTCAATTCAGACCATACCAAGCACAAACTTTACCGTTGAACATCGAATATAATAATAATCAAGTAGATATGACAGAGATAACTAAATTTTTAGGAATTACCTTAGACCAACATCTAATCTAATTGGAAAAGCCATGTAGAGTCAGTTTGCAATAGGGTGAACCATTTTGTCTTTGCCATACGACGAATAAGAATTACTATCTCAGTAAGAGCATCTATCACAGCGTACCATGGGTATGTGTATCGTCAGTCTTGACATATGGCATTATTCTATGGGGAAACTCTGTCGATGTAGACAAGGCGTTTATAGTGCAAAAGAAATGCATCAGGGCAATATGCTGAGTAGGGTCATAGGGCATAGCTGTAAAACTTTATTTAAAAAATTACGTATACTTACGTTACCTTGTCTCTACATCAGAGAAATTTGTACATTTGTAGTGCAATACAGGAACTACTTTCCAAAAAATTCAGATATTTACGTGAAACAAACCCGCCACAAAGATAAACTGTATCTACCTTAGGACTTATGCAGCAAAAATGTGAACTGCATGGCCATTAAAATATTTAATAAGTTACCTGACGATTTGAAACAGTATGAAAGATGTTGTGTGTTTAAGAACAAATTGACAAACTGGTTGCTGAATCAATGTTTTTATAGTGTGCATGATTTTCTAGACAATAAAAATTTATAAAAATGTAAATCTCAATGGCACTTAGGTATAGGTATTATTAATTGTTTTAACCTTCTGACATGTAACATAAATTCGAATCGCCCCTGTATTGTTAAATTATACTTGATAACTTGTAAATATTTGTACACCGTACTATACGGTAAAATACACTGAACGAAATTTAAATACTTAGGTATTATAAATAACATCTATACCTGTATACGTGTATTTAAGCAAATAAACGATTTGAATTGAATTGAATTGAATTGAAAAATGTCTTTTCTTGCGGCGGCTCTGTGTAGCGGGTTGCTCCACTCCCTCAAATATGGCGAGGGTGGTGATGGCTGGTGCATAAGTCATACTCTTGAACGGGTGCTGCTTGGGGAGACTGCTCCAGTCTGGTTTCTCATAAGCAATGTTCATTATAGTGTCTTGTCTTTGTTCTTATTTATTTATTTTGTTAGATTGTTATTTTGAGACATCTTATGGGCACTTATGGATACGATGTTATAATATTGTCATTAGATTAGATAATTTTTGTATCGCCCATTGTGATAAAAAAATGACGAAAATTTAAAAAAATACATCCCCTTAGAGTTTCTTGGTGCTATCTTCTCTGATGGGCGTATTTCCGAAGCACTGGTTGAGTTCATGGAGTTTCTTTTTCCTGTACGAGATTCAGCCATGAATCACCACTTGAAGGAGAAATTTCCTTTTTCAAACTCAGTTATGTACTCATCTCATATATATGAGACTTAGAGAGTAAGTGTTTGACTTGTAAAAGTGCATTATTTTGCCTATTTGCAATAAATGATTTGATTTGATTTGATTTGAGAACCTCCTTCAGCGAAGAATTGGGAATTACCGAGACTCGCGCGTCCGGTATCTAGTTGGGAAGGACGTCGTCATCAGAGCCGGACACACATATCTTTAGTCAGTAAATTTTATCGCGCGGTGTATCACCGGCAGTTGGACCCCCCTATGGCGGATTCCAGACGTCTATGGGCCGCGGCCCGGAACCCGCTCTGAGGGGATCTGACAAAGGGTTTTATTACATAGTTTTTCAGTTTCTTCAGGATGCAGTTGTTCATACCATCAATCCCTGCCGTGCCACTAGAAGAGAGTCCCTGAATCATACAACCAATTTCTTCCTCGTCAGTTAGCTGTAGAAAACTAGAATCACCTTGAGTTCGGTCATTCAAGATCATAGATGCAAGACTTACTCGTTTTCATTAATTTCTTTTAAAATATTTGTGGCTATGTATTTGCCTACGTTAGTGAAATAATCATTCCATATGTTCAGGGAAATGGCGGCATTACTAGTATTAACATGTTCTGTAGCTGTATTATTTTGTTTTTAATTGTGCTCCACAGTTTCTTTAAATGGTTTTTTTTCATCTGCTAAGGCTTTTCTCACATGATTTTGTTTTATGTTATGTAAGAGATTATTACAGAATTTTCTGTAGCTTGAGTATGTTAGTTTAAAAATCTCATTTGCCGGCTGTTATTTGGAGTGGAGTGCTTCTCGGTTTTCATACATTTGATTAAGCCGTGGAGGCTTGAAGTTAAACTTGGTTCTGCAATTTTTTACTAATTTGGAGTTATTATCAATTACACCAGAGATAATCCTTCTAAAAGATTCCGTGGCCATCTCAACAGTATTTTCATTCATAACCGGAGACCAGTCAAATTTCTTCATTTTACTATCCAGAGCCTCGTAGTCTACCTTGAGACGTGTGCGTATTAATGAGTCAGATCTGACAACAACTTCAATGCCGACCATTACCGAGTCATGATCAGTTATATCATTTTTGCACACGATAGCTTATGCTGTAAGGTGTGATGATATAAATATATGGTCTAAGCAAGCACCTAGACGCGTTAGTTCTGTAATTGCCGGAATCAATCCGCTCTCAGCCATCAAACAAAGGTATTCTGATTCCCTATATCTTTCATCGTCAGAAAGTGAATCAATATTGATATCTCCTGCCAGAATAACCGGTCGCTTATCTTTACTGAGACTACCTGCCGTGTAGCCTGCGGTGTGTGTTCTCGCGCGGAGCGCGAGAACCACTACGGTTGCGGGGTCGAGGACTTATGGTTGCCTCATGCCCGCGGCGTCAACTCGGGGGGTAACGTCCCCCCCGGTCTTGGGTGGCCCCTACTTGTCAGGGGCCTCGCGTGGTCTTCGTTGTGCTGTGCTTTCGCCGTCTATTGGCATACACTGGCGACAACGGTGCGGGAGCTTCTTCTTCTTCACTGTGCCGTGCTTTCGCCCTCTTCTGCGGGCTTACACTGGCGACAGTGGGATGAGCAGCAACTCTCTTGGGAGTGGTCTGCCTTCAGGCGGACGTGCGTGATGCGGAGCAATGTCATGGAGATGTGCGTGGCGGCTGTTGTCGGCGCAGTCGTACATGCGCCGTGCCAGCCGCGCGATGAATTTCGCCACGGTGGGCATCCGGGTATCCCTCATGATAGTGGTGTTGCGCACGTACCGCCCGGCTCCTGTGATCACCCGCAGGGAGATGTTCTGGAACCGCTGCAGCCGTGCCTTCTGGGTCTTCGACAGCAGGGCGTACCATGCTGGAGCCGCGTAGGTGAGCCGCGAGCGCACATAGGCCTTGTACACTCGCAGCTTGGCTCTCAGAGGCAGGCTGGACGACAGGACAGGCCGGAGCATTGCCCGCGCGGCTTTGGCCCGGTTGATGCAGTGTTGCACCATCGGGACCATGCGCAGCGAGCAGCCGATGTTGCAACCGAGGTATTTCACCGTCGATTGCCACTCGATGTCCCGGCCCCTCAGCTGTAGCGGGGTCGGACGGCGGGAGCGGGTGGTCAACAGGGCTGTTGTCTTCCCGACGTTCATCGCGGTCCGCCACTTGTCCAGCCAGGGCGGCAGCAGGTCCAAGAGTCGCTGCATCTTCCTGCAGGCGAGCTCAATTTTGCGCGACGACGCGAAGTAGGCGCTGTCGTCTGCGTAGAGGGCGAGCACAACATCTTCCACCCCCTCCTCGAGATGGCCCTCGAGTGTGGGGATGTCGTTGGTGTAGAGCGCGTAGAGCACCGGCGAGAGGCAGCTGCCTTGCGGGACTCCTGCGCTGATGGCCTTCGTCTGGGAGTGTGCATTCTCGACCGAGACGAAGAACCGCCGGTCTTCCAGGAAGGAGGCCACGATCTGCCCGATCATTGGGGGCACACCTGCGTCCAGGAGCTTGAAGAGGAGCCCCTCGTGCCACACTCGGTCAAAGGCCTTCTCGATGTCAAGAAAGACCCCGACGGTGTATCGGCCCCTGTTCAGCTCCGACGCCAGGTAGTGCAGGACTCTCGCCAGCTGGAGCGTCGTGCTGTGGCTGTCACGGAAGCCATGTTGCTCTGCCCTCAGCTGGATGTGGGGCAGGATTCTCCGTAACAGCAGGCGCTCAAACAGCTTGGCGATATGAGGCAGCAGGGTGATCGGGCGGTAGCCTCCCGGGTGTCTTCTGTCCTTCCCCGGCTTGGGGATGACGATCACCTTGCCCTCCTTCCAGAGGGCGGGGAAGTGACCGGTGCGCAGGATGCCGTTGAACAGCCGCGTCAGCGAGACGACGGCTCTCCTTGGCAGCTGTACTAGGGCCCCCGCGACGACTCCGTCCGGGCCTGGGGCCTTCCGCTGGTTCAGCTTCAGGGCCACCTTCCGGACTTCGCGGGGCGACATGAAGTAGTCGCCGGCGAGGGGAGGCGCGGGGGCCGCCAGGAAGCGCTCTACGCGCTCCATAACAGTGGCGTTGTGCTCGTAGTCGGCGATGGGGTTGGGCTGGAACTGCCCAGCGAAGTGGTCCGCCAGGATGGCGGCTCGATCTCGTGCGGCGTAGCGGCGCCTGCCCGTGTGATCAAACATGGGGCAGACCGGCTCGGGAGTTGATGTCAGGCTGCGGTTCAGGCGGTGAAGGGCGGTGTCATCTTGGGAGGCCTGGTCGATAGTGCGCTCCCAGGACTGTCCCTTCAGCTCGATGATGCCCGCGCGCAGTTCTTCTCCGAGCCGGTTGATCTCCGCCCTGATCACAGGGCAGCGCGTGTGGTGCCAGGTTCGACGAAGACGGCGCTTGAGGTCCAGCTTCTTGCGGAGGTGTGGAGGGAGCCTCTCCTTCCGCAAAACCGGTGGTGGCTTGGTGGTGGTGGCTGCGGCTTGAGCGGTGGTGATGGCTGTGGTGATGGCCACTGCCGCGGCTTCTACCTCTTCCTTGGTAGAAACACCGCCGGGGAGCTGCGTTGTGTTCAACTCCAGCTGGTATTTGTGCCAGTCCGTCTTCGTTCTTGGACGCGGTGCCGACGTGAGATCGGCCTCCACCCCGAGGACCAGCAAGATAGGCAGGAGGGGGGTGTCGATGTCGTACAGCTCCCCGATGGCGATGGGAAACTGTACGTTTTTGACCAGGGCGACGTCTAGTACATCCGGGCGATGCATGGGGTTTGTCGGGTAGTGTGTCGGGGCCCCCGGGCTGAGAACTTCGTAGTTGGAGTTCTCAGCATCTTCCTGTAGGGCCCTTAGGGCGGAGTTGATGCTGTGGGACCCCCACTGGTGTTGCTTGGCGTTGAGATCGCATGCGACCAGTGTGGGGGTCGCTCCTTCCATCATCGCTCGAATGTCTTCCGGGTGGAAATGGTGGACGTCGCCGGGAGGCTTGTAGGCTGCGAAGACTTTGAGCTCCGTGTCGGCCGTCTTCAGACGGACGCCTATGGACCGCGTCGTCTTGAAGGCGGGCAGCTCTAACTCTTCGTGGACGAGATCCCGTCTCACGAGGACCGCCGTGCCTCTGTACGGCACGTCCCTCGGAGATAACTCGTCGCGGCGGTACACGAAGAAGTTGGGAAGTCGGAGCTCTCGGCTGGGGTGCAGCTTCGTCTCGCACAGAAGCACGGCATGCACATCATGCTCCTGCACGAGTAGCCTCAGGTCTATCGTCTTGTTGGTGATCCCGTCCGGGTTCCAGTACACAAGCCTTAGGTCTTTAGGCATTGTGTCCGGACGAGATTGTGGCCTTCAAATGGGATAACCCCCGCAGTAGGGGCAGCAATGGATCGCGTCTATCCACGATCGCCTGTATGGCCGCGCTGATAAGGTCGATGGCGTCGAGCAGCGCGGCCATGAGTGGAGCCTCCTGGCGCTCCGTGGATAGGGCTGCGGGTGCTGCCGGCTCCCGTGGGCGGGGGCGGGCTGGCAGTGAGGGGCGGCTCGCAGGTTGGGCGGGCTCAAGTGGCGGCTCGGCGGCGGGCTCTTCAGACGCCTTCTTCTTGTTCCGGCGCTTCTTGCCCCGCTTCCTTCGAGGTTTCGCCTCTTCGCCTCGGGTGGTGGACGGGTTGGCCGGCGTTCTGATGGTGGCGCCCTTGGTCTCGCCCGGCTGGGCAAGGCGGGGGCGCTTTATCGGCGGCGATGTTGGTGACCCCAGCGGCTCCACATCTGGGTGTGTGGAGGGGCCGGGGCGGGCCTCGTGTTGAGTGGCGGCATGGGTCGCAGGTTGAGGGGCCGTGCGGGCCGCGGGTTGGGCAGCCGTGCGGGCCGTGGGTTGGGCAGCCGGGCGGGCCGCGGGTTGGGCAGCCGGGCGGGCCGTTGGGCGCGCGGTCTTCTTGGGGCGCTGTTGTTGGGGCGGCAGTGGCGGCGCGATAGTGATGCCGCGCTTGCGCGCCTCCTCCTTCAGCGCCTTGCATCGGCGGCTGTTGGCCGGGTGGCCTTGGCCGCAGTTTGCGCAGGTGGCGGCCTCTGATTTTGGCCGCCGGCAGTCAGTAGCTGCGTGCCCTTCTCCACATCGCACGCAGCGTACAGGGCGGCGACAGTTGGTCGATGAGTGGCCGAATGACTGGCACCGATGGCACTGCGAGGGCCCCTTTGGGCCGCGCCATCCCTCGATGGTGATGCCCGGCATGCAGAGCAGCTCCTTCACCCTGTAGAGCCTCTCGATGCTGCCGGGGGTCTGCTTCTCCGCCAGCAGGGCGAAGAACAGGCAGCCGGCGCGGCCCATCCGGCCGGGAATCTGTCGGACATAATTCATAATTCAATTCATAATTCTTTATTGAACACAGTTATTTAAAAAAGATACATTAAGAGAAAACATATGTACAAAGGCGAGCTTATCTCTAAAAAGAGATTTCTTCCAGTAAACCAAGGCATGACAGGAAATTTTATCAATAAAGGGTAGGCAGTGCACAATATCTAAACAATAATAAAATACATATAAGTAAATTACATATCTATAAAATACGGTAAATAAAATACATACTCGTATCTAACAAACTACTAAATACGTATCAATACATACATAAACCTGTACATAAAGTGGACCTGGAACCTGGAACCTGAAACCTGGACATGCTGCGTCGGGAAGCCTACGCTGGCCAGCGCTGCGGCGACCTCTTCGGGCAGGGTGGTTGCCGGGAGCCCTCGGATAGCAATCTTGAAGGGGCGGTCCGCGTCCAGAGAGTAACAAAACCATGAGATGGTCTTGTCGGCGCGGGCCGCCTCGTCCAGATACCGGACGATTTGCCGGTATTCTTCCGGGCTCTGCGGCGTAAAGCGGACCCCCTTTCCAAAGGGTCGCGCGTTGGGGCATGGCCTAGGGCTTCCTTCAGCCGGGCAAAGTGTGTAGCCCAGGCCGGCAGGTTCTCCACGACGATTGGCGGGTGGTTCCTCTTCGGCTTGGGCTCACCGGTGGCGGTCGATGGTGGTGAGGTGTGTCGCGGCGATTGGGGCTTCGGCGGCTGCGCCAGGACCGCGGCGTAAGAAACCCCGCTTGGGGGCGTGGCTTGCGGTATTTCCATTTCGGCTTCTGATGTCTCCCTCGAGTCCGGGGTGTCGGCGGTGGGCATGGTTGGTGCGACGGGGGGCGTGGCCAACGCTGGCTCCTCCCACTCACTGCTAATGCTGGGGTCGCGCGACTCTGTCTGCGCAGACCCCTGTAGCAACCGTATGAGCGGGTTAGGGGGCCTCGGGACGGCCCCCGGTGCGTTCCCCAGGTTGAGGTTGGGGAACTTCGTCGGCAGCGTCGGCCGCACCGGGCTTTTCTTCATCGCCGGCGGTGGTGGCGGCGATAAGGAGGCGAGCAGGGCGGTTGCCGCGGCTCTGTGGGCTGCGTCTTCATTCGCCGGCACCTCGGCCGGGAATTCAGTTGGTGAGTCGGGGGGGGGGCGGAAGAACTCTTCCCTGCCCCCCTCGTGGGTCGGTGTGCCCGTGATGGGGCTGGAGGTGGCGCCGTGTTCTCCTCGGGTGAGCAGATTGCCGGCGAGGTCGAACGTCTCGCCGGTAAATATGTCGCGCTCCACGACTTGTATCACACGGCGCCGTCGTCGGTCGATTTGGATCCGCACATCAGGCGGATCCGGCTCGTCGGGGGGCGGGGGGGGTGGGTCCTCCGGCTTTCGGCTTCTCTTCATCTCGTTAAAAACGGGGTCTTCCTCTTACTTCTCCGGAGTTATGCAGGCTCTGTGATGCCGACTTAACGCGGTCTTCCTCCACCGGGTGAGACCTCGAATAAATCCGAGGAGGCCCAGTGAAGTGCCGGCGAGCAGTCGATCAACACCACAGGTGCTGCGTAGGGTCAACTCCGGAGACGGGCGTGTTCTTCTACTTCTTCTCCTTCCTCCTCTCCGTTTGGGGTCGGTGCGTGGGTGGTGGTGGCGGCACCGCGACGTGTCCTGCGCTTCTAGCTTTAGAAGCACGTAGGCAGCCGCGATGCGATGACGTCACTGCAGGCGCAGTGAGCACACGACGGGCGGGGAGCAGAGCCGAAGAGAGAAGAGCGGGGGCGGCGAGTGTGTGAATCCGCACAAACAAACACCGAGGGTAGGTACGAAAAACATTTAGTTACAGCTGTTACCGTGTGTGTCGATGTGTGCCGTGTGTGTCTGAGACTACCTAGGAGGTCTTGAAGGGAGTTTAGAAAAGTAAATGGAGAATCCGAGGGCGAACGGTAGAAAGGTGTGATAGTTGCATTCCCTGACAATTCCACTACGATGCAATTAGCGCCAGTAAAACATGGTTCGGTCATGGACACGCTCAGTGTGTTTCTTATGTAAAGACCAAACCACCGGCCTTGTTTATAAATTGTGTAGATTGGTATTATGTGGATCCTTACAGCGTTCCTATCAGTGTATCTTCCTGAAGCCAGCACTCGGTGAGTATCACTTGGGTAGTGTAGTACCCAAGAACCCGTTATAGGTTTTAGTTTTTATTACCATGGCAAAGTTTTATTTTTTGTTCAATATCGCGACCCCTCAAAAAAAAACGCGGGAATAATAACGTCAAATTGAACTTTCAGCCTTATAAGTGAAATATTGAATTGATAGAAGTGTAAAGTTATTCTACGAATATTATAAGTAGTAAACTTTTAGTTTTGGGCTAACATGAATAAAGCTCCGCAGGACAGCAGCAGACCAAGGAGCTCTTTTATTTTCTTTAAGATAAGATAAGTTAATTTATTGATAATTGTACATTTCATGTAACAACAATCATTCGAAAACATTGTAAAAAATCAATAACCACAGTAGGTATGTATGCATCTGTATGCATTCATGTGTGGTAAGAATGTCCACAGTAAATAATAAGTTAAAATTATCAAATAAATTCATAAGCTTCTAGTCAAACTTAGAACTGTCATCAAAAAAATATAATAATAATCAATTTAATTAAACTTATTATATTTCTTCCTGTAAATGAATTCCGCCACTGTGTAGAAAGCTTGCCCTGTCAGCCATTTTTTGAGGTGACGTTTAAATTCTGCCAGAGACTCAGCTCTCATTTTATTTATGTAACTATTCATGTGTCAATACACATATTTTTTATGAGGATTGCATAACCCATTACATATTTATATATACATCCTCACTGGGTTGGCTGGAAGTGATTTCTTTTAGAAATATGCCTGCCTTTGTACATAGTTTTTAACATTTACACCTGTCATAAAAATATTGAGTGCAATAAAGGTTTAATAATAATAAAATTATGCTCTTTTATACTTAATACCTAATGTAAACCAGGATACGCAAATATATTTTTTTATTTCTTAAGGGCTCCTACGGTTCAAGAGATAAAGCCCGCTGAAAGACAGACGGACAGAATATGTTTAATTGCTAGCTGTAATATATTTGAAAGTAAAATGAAAACGCATAAAGATCGTATCTGCAGTGTAGGTCTTATAAATTTCTATAGTATGTAGTAGTCGATAGTGGTGCATATTGTTCCGCCACTCTTTGGTTCACTGTGCAGAAGTCTTTATTTTAAATTGACGTTTTAACATCATTATGGATAAAGTCAGCTGAAAGATTTTTAAAAAGGTCACCGATTATATTCGAAGGAACTTTTATCTTGTATTTCTCGCTGACAGGACTACGAACAGAAATCCCAATCGATTGCTATGTAAAATCAAAAGACCTGTCAAAAGCTAAATCATTCGGTGGATGGTTTAAAGGAATAGTATAAATCGCATTAGGCCTCAAGATGTCCTTGAAATAATTTCCTTAGAAGATAGTTTTTATCTTATTGTAATAATGATAATGTTTTTAGAAAATCAATTAAAATATCTATCCATATAAAAATCATTCCCTGAGGCCTATCTCAAGGTCATCATAAGTTTAAATCGTTAGTACTTAATAGTAAGTTTTCTCAAATCCCAATGGCATCTTAAGATGTCATTTTCTCGTTGAACTTCATTACCATGGCATGAGGTTAAAAATTGCGATGCCTCGAATTTCCCGTGGTCTTTGTGAGGTTTTAAAGAGATAACCGACTTTTCATTCATAAAACGACGATTTTTTTCCACGATTTTTGAATTGCTCACAATGCCCAGTTAAAATAGCACAGGCCCAGTTTGAATTGTCCAAATCACCAACTCTATCGGTTGCTTATTCAATCGCCGAGTTCAAATTGATCGGCGCCGTACAATTTACTATTCACTTGCCGCGCGCCGTTTACTGTGTACTGGCCGGCAGGGAAAGTGGGCTCACTGAGGTTGAAGTGTGCACTTGACCTACTACATTTTTTTTTGTGCCTCTACAATCCCCTATGGGAAACTGCGTGATACTATGTCATGTTTATTTAGAAATATTTTTTTAGGCTAACCTTTTTAGTCTTACTAAGGAGAAGGCCTTTGCCTTGCATGGAAAATATATAAGAAAAATGGACCAGAGTTGCTCTTCCTCAAAATCTCAAGAATTTAAGGTTAATTTCCTCAAAAGATAGTTGGTAATCGTAATTATATATTAGAAACATCAGTTTTCAGTTAACAGAGCAGAGTGGTGTGTTCATTGGGTTAAACCTACAAGAATGTGAAAACTGGCGACAGTTGTAAATAAAAAAAACTGAAACAAAATATGTTATATTGTTTTGGCTATGAAGTGTGTGAAACTGCGTGAAATATCAAAAAAGATATCTGTATTTTGAGAACCAGAAGTAAGACGCCACCAACATGTCAACATGCAAGAGCACGGTGTTTTTTCCTCCCAGCCGGGATTCAAAATCATGTAGAAACAGGGTTATCTTTAGACCCTTAGCCATGTTTTATTCATGTCGCAGTATTGCAGGAGTACTTAAACTCAATTCATAAAATAAAATACTTTATAATTTTTACATTTTTTCGCCAATTTGGTCTAACACAAATTAAAATAACGCTTAATCACTCGTTTGTTAACCACGCGCACCGCCCATCATTTTTATTCTTTATCGCTTACTCGCGGCACGTTAAAAGGGTGAACGAATGCGCCTAGAAATTTACAATTTATAAAATATGGATTTAAAAACGGCAAGGTTGTTATTTTTTACCATTTGTTTTATCTTTCCAGTAATCATACTTTTATTTTCCAAAAATACAGGTGGCTCATTGAAATCATGGCTGAGTCACAATTCAATAGTCGTTGAAACAATTCAATAGTCCGTTTTGAGTATCAGCGGGCTAATAAATAAAATAAATTTAAATCCTAATCCCCTGCACTGCAGTGTAGGTACTCGCATGAATTCTATTTCATCGGGAGTGCATTTTCGCCGCCCGAATGATGTAAAGGAGGAAATGCATAGCAATTGGAAATCTAGACAATTTTAGATTTAGGAGTGGGTGGTCCACCGCTAATTGTGTTTTAGGTAAACGACAGTGAGATTCTTCATGTGTGCAAAATAAGGTCCAGATCACACAAAAAACATAGACGCGGCCCCTTTAATTTACTTTCATACAAAATATATAGAACCGTCACGACGCAAAACATACAGAACAGACACAGATTAGATAATAGTTACTTCGTAACAGATACACCACAGTCCTATAAAAGCGAAAATACCTACGCCATAATAGCCTAAATATTTTTTTATAATACTTGGAGTAAACTGCAAGCAAAAATATGTCTATTGCACGCATACCGAGAGGTGAGAAAGCTTTACCAACCGCGCTACGTTCGTCTGCTTACATCATTAAGCGTACGCGCTAGGGTTGCACAAAGATGGCAAAGTGAAATAAAAGATCTAATGTAATTAAATTATTGTTCTTGTTGATGAAATCTTTTAATTTAATAAAATGTTCAATTGCTTTTGTCCTGACCGAAATTCTCTCTTATTAAATTTAAGGGTTGAAAATATTCTGAATCATGTAAATGATTTCATTAAGTATTGAAAGGGAAAACAAGGGCAAAGTGGAGGAAATTCAAAAACATTCAACTAATTGTACCCTCTTTCGTACGTCGATGCGCTCGGGCAAGCGGCCGGCAACTTCCAAAAAAGTTATTTTTTTTCACGAGTTCTATGACAGCATTTGACATCATGGTCAAATGCTGTCTTATTAACACAAAATTGAGTTTATAAAATACAACTGCTGGATATCTAAAATTCTGATGTTGTCAAACGTTTTTGTTGAAATAGTTTCAGCTTGAGACACGCTTTGAGAATTATAGGACTACCTTGTCAAATACCATATTCACCCAGCCGGGCCGGTGGCCTGCCGGCTGCCCTCGAGTACCTATATTCATTCGAGATCTCAAGTGAACTTGTCTTGCAGCATGCTCTTTTTATAGCCGACTTATGCGCACGCTCGCCCGACGCCCGTCCTGAAAGGAATGACAACCCTAGCCGTCTGAGATAGAGTAGGTACTTATCATTCGAACAGAGGATTTTTACTTACTTATTATAAGTCTACTGTGCCCGCGTCGTCTTTTCTATGCGGCCGGTCCCTGAGGCTACGTGCTCATTGCTTAGCCGGTGATCAGCCGACTGTCACGATTCCACATTTTAACAAGCCGCAAATATAGCAATAGATCTAATGTTTACTTTAGTCTTGTCTAGTCTAGCTATAGAGGGTGTCGTCATATAATAAGGGGTCGTTAGGAACATCATTACATAAACTAAAATGTCGCATGATAAAATTCTCACAGAAAGAAGGTATAGTTACATTTACGTACAGATTCATACATTGCTTCTGACCCCGCAATTGGACAACCTGTGTCGTAGGAATCCTGAAACAGCAACGTTACAAACATATAAACATCCAAGACATGGGTTTTTTTTCTTATTTCTCCCCAGACGGGTTTCAAACCCGGGACCTCTCGCTTAGGAAGCACAGCCTCGACCGCATAACCCCGAGGTCGTAAACCTCAAAACAAAAAGATAGTTTAATCTCAAAACAAACCCCATACATTTTTTTTCCAGTAGCAGGATGGTTGCTTCAATCTAAGCGCCCGCATCGAGATATCAAATTGTTTATGCTTTCCGAATGGCTACACCTCAAATACAGGGACGTGGGAGATTGAGGTAGGAGAAAGAAGATCTTGTATCTTTTGTATCTAACTATATTAAATATTCATATTAAAGGGGAGGTTAGGCATCGACTTCGAAAGCAAGCACACCAAATTCAAGACCCGCGCGCTTTTGTGTCCGTTTGGAAGCCTTTTGATCATACTATTGACAAAATTGGCACCCGCCCCGCTACCGTCCTGCCGGGGGTGGGTCGAAGCCTGTAGATGTATGACTTATATTATGACAACGCTGCCCGCTGTTTCTGGTTGCCACGACACAGTAGTACGGTATCCTTGTTTGAGGCCAGAAGCAATGTATTTAAAAAATATATGTTTTCATGAGAAGCTTACAGCTATCATTATTAAACAGGTTTACAATATCGTAATCTCTGACCTAATTATAAGCTACCACATAAAGTTAACAAACTGATAACATTAAAAAAAAAAGTTAAGCCACACAAATGTAGTTATTAAATATTTCACTGCTCACGCATGCTTCCGCCTTCATTACTTGAAACTGCGTCATCCATCACTATTAAGAGACTCTTCAAACCTACTAATGATAGTTTTGCTCACTGATTGAACATTGCTGCAGAAGATATGTATATCGTAATCCTCAGCAATGTCCGGGTCGAATAGACGATTAACAGTTGAGCAGGCTCTGACAAGATGGGAATTTGCTCTATAGTTGCTATGAACCAAGGGCAACTGAAATAACGGACGTCTACGAGTACTGCGGCTAGGAACTTTAAAATTTTATTTTCCTAGTAGCCTAGGACAGTTTTCTGTAACTCTTGCTGTTTTAATTAGGAACACTACGTCAGCAATGTCCCTGCGCAAGTTCAGAGGAAAAAGATAGAGTCATACACATTGGTCCTCGTATTCCAGTTTGGGTAGCTTGAATTTAAAACCGAGATACCGAGTGAACTTCCTCTGAACTCGCTTAAGTCTACCACTATAAATCCCAAAGCCTTTGAGGCTTTACTGACAATTCCGTTGATATGTTGGTCAAACATTAATCTAATATCATGAATTACCCCTAGGTCCTCACTCACAGACATCCTAGTCAATGGTAGGTTCTCTATATGGTAGTCTGATAAATATGGTTTCAGCCTGCGGGTAAATGTTACAAAGAAGCACTTGACGTTCAGATTCAGTTTATTGAACAAACAACTCCACGCCAAACAATACGGTTTCACTAGGGGTAAATTGAAAACGGATGCAGGTTACCTTTATAGCTCATATTCATTCTGCATGGGAGGCCGCACAGGATGCTATGGGAGTTTTTTGCGATCTGTCGTAGGCATTTGATTTTGTTTATCATAATACGCCATTAATGAAATTAAATCATAACGGAGTTAGAAATAAAGCGTTGGATCTACTAAGATCATACTTAAGAAAAAGAATTCAAAAAGAAGAAGTCAACGGCGTTAAAGTCGATGGATCGGCTGTAAAAATTGGAGTTCCACAAAGTTCCATATTAGGCCCTTTCTTATTCCTGGTATATATTAACGATCTCTCTTTCATGGTGGAGAAATTGACTGCATAGTGTTGTTTGCTGATGATACTACAAAGGTATTCAAAATTGAAAAACAAAAAGAAGATTTTGATGATGTTAATGGTGTTTTGTCTTTAACCTTGAATTGTTTCACAGTTAATAATTTATTGTTAAACGCTGGTAAAATCAAGTGTATCAAATTCTAACTACCAAATGTCAGGCAAGTTGAAACCAGTAAAGTGTTAAACAGCAACACGTTTTTTTTTTTTATATAGCCTAAATGGTGTCTCACTGCTGGGCAAAGGCCTCACCGGTTCGAGCCCACACATCTCTAACTGAAGCTTTATCTGTCCATCCTGGAAGGAACCTATCCAGGTCATCCTTCCATCTCCTTCTGGGCCTGCCCCTACGCTGGAATCCGTCTGTAGGCATCCATTCAGTGGCTGATTTTGCCCATTTGTCCGGATGAATTCGACAGATATGTCCAGCCCAGGGTAAATATTTATTCCTGCTTATTAATTAATATATAATTAATATTGTAATATTTGTAAAAGTTAAGCTCAACCAATTTTTAAAAGAGATCTAAAAATCTATCTGTGGGGGTTTCTACACCCTCCTTCTCCCACAGTGGTCCAATGTAGATAGGTAAATAATGACGGTTGCTAAGTATATATAAATATCTATAGTAATAAAGAACTTTGACTTTTTGACTTAGACATCATCCACCCTACACCCACCCTCATGCAAAACAATAGACCAATCAATTCTATTGATCTCATCTTTTATCAATTTGTAATCTGCTTTGAATTAATTAAAGGATGCGAAGGGTACTATCTTAAGAGGTGTGAAGTGTTTCACAGTAATATCAATAACAAGAGCTTTGCCATAGGGATCTTCTGGAACCAGCGGATCGAGACAAGACATTGTTATAATATCTTCATTGGATGACACAAGGTCAAGAATGCGACTATATCTATTTTAAGATATATATCACGTAATAATAATAATACCTTGGACAACATTTACACCATTTAACTAGCCCCAAACTAGGATTATCTGTATCTTGGGTACTAGACAACGATACGCATACTTCTAGAGATAAATATTATACATAGATAGATAAAAAACCATGACTAGGGTACAAATATCCGTTCTCATCAAACAAATATTTGCCCCCACCGGGAGTCGAACCCTCGGTCACTGCCGACTCGGCCATTCGGGTCGTCAAATAATACATATATACAATACCATAGGTATTGTGTTGGTGTAGACCAACGCATCAATAAATTCGTAACATGGGTTGGATGGCTGATCTCAACCATTCTGTGATGACCATTGTTTACAACTCCTATTAAAATACAAATACAATAACAAATACATCTTGGTTATTATGAGACCTAAGACTAATTAAATTACTACAAAAAAATCTAGTTGATGAAAAAATAAGGAAAAACAAAATAAACAAAATGTCCTCGGCCTACTATTTGCCAACCAACATTCATATTCGAACATAGTTCGTGTTTAATCGCTATCAATACAACGCCTCTGTTAGTCAGCTGAGTGAAAACATAATCGTGGTCACGCCGCCCCACTATGTATCTGTTATGTATTTCATTATCAGCAATATAATCAGGAAGCCAGGTTTCCGTCGGAGTTATAATGTTATAGTCGCTAAGCGCAATATTCCCTACAATAGTTTCAGACTAAGTCCGTAGACACCTCACATCTTCTGAAAGTATAAACTTAGATTATCCAACGAATAGGTATGTTATCGATGACAAATAATTGAAAAGAATCAGTTCAACAAGCATTAACGGTTGAGCCTAAAATATAAGGCATTAATAATGAAAATAGCTGGTTGACTCGAATATGTTTCCCTTTAGTTCCCTTTTGGTTATATTAATAAAATCCCGATTTTGTTGTAAAAAGCTTTTATTTTTTTTGACGCAATTCTTTTCGTTCTATGTTTCGTTTAAACCAAATTATGAATAGAAAAGTGAAGCTAGCTTATAACGTTTCATACGATTGACAACACGTTATAAAGTAGCCATCCCAAATGAGTACCATGCAACATAGAATGGTACAAGAACGCCAGAAAAACGGAAACCATATTTGTTTTTGTAACCAGACAGTTAGAATCAAAATGGTTAGTAATATTGCGAAACATGGCAAAAAACTGGTTGTGGGCTTGCGCGGCACATCTTCAAGGCATTTACGGACGAAATAACAGCGATATTAATGGCAATAATGAACAGTAGTATGATACGGCCACAGAGCAAATTAACAACTAAAAACATTGCAGCAGAGTTCAACGCGGGCAGTCGGGATGACAATTTGCCCGTTAATTTCCCCACCGACGGGCACAGGCCTTTACCCGGATACGAGTAAGGCTGAGTTGAGTTGAGCTGAGGCTTGTTTTTTGACCAAAACGAACGGCTTTTCGAAGTGGAGTAGCATATCATAATACCTACGAAATCGGCGATTTTTTTTACAGATTCAGGAGTTCATAATTCGTGCAATGCCATAGCTATTTCCATTATTATTTTTATTTTCAAAAGTTAATTACAAAGTTTTAGATCTACATATTTTTTATTTTCTGTTTGACAACTAAATTTTTATCTTCATATTCGTCCTTAATGACATCCATTTTCATGATAATATTCGTTATATTTTTTATAGCTAACACTTTTCAAAAATTATTTATTTTATTTAATTAACCATAAAAAAATAACGTTAATATCATGTGAAACCCTAATATACATGTTTTTGAATTTCCTAAATATAGTGTCTTATTGCTTGGAGCTTGGAGGATGACCTCTGTCGTATTATGGTTGAAGCTGAGCTTATGAAGCTTCTAAGCGGACTCTTTCTACATCTAATCTCAATGGTCTCACGGTTCCGTTGATCATTTTGTTAAGTTGTAAAATGTATTTTATTACGAACCCGATAAGAGTCCTATTATAGTAATAAAATTTTATGGTTTAAGATTTCACGGAGTTTTTACGGCCCGCTGATCAGGAAGTTGTTGCTTCTTTACCACCGGCTTTTTTAGGGTTCCGTGCCCAACGGGTGCTTAACGGGACCCTATTACTAAGTCTCCGCTATCGGTCTGTCAGTCCGCCTGTCACCGGGCTCTACCGGTTCAACCAAAATAGTTAGAGAGCTGAAATTTTCACATTGGGTGTATTTCTGTTGCCGCTGTTACAACAAATAATAAAACATACGGGTTTTTAAGGATTTAAAGTAGTACCCAAACAAGCATCGATATTAATATAAGGATCCGCCTTCCTGGGCTAAACTTCTTACTGTTTTGACGCCGAAAAAATAGCGCCCCTGTCGGTATTTGTTGGTACCAAGTCGGTACGAAAACTTGTAACGGCGTCACGTTCTGTAAATCAGGTTGATTAGAATTTCATGGGGTGAATAGAGTATCAGGAAAGCTGTTCAACGGATAATTATCAAATATTTTGAAAGTGTAAAATGGAAATCGGGAAGGGGAGAAAAGAAAGAGGGTTATAGCTTTATTTATAAAACGGTATAACCCTAACCCAGTGTTTTTCAACCTGTGGGTCGCGACCCCCTGGGGGGTCGCGAAGCTTCTGTAGGGGGGTCGCCAGAGGTCGAGAGAACTAGGTACTTTAGTAAAAGAAAGACAATAAAGATTATTAATATTTATTTATTTATTAAGTAAGAGAAACAAAAAACAAAATCCGAAGACCCATGTTAATTAATGCGAAGGTTGTGCTTGTTTTTTATTAATTAATGTATCCCATCGTGGATCTGTATTTGCGACACATAGAATTAAATCGTTTTCCAAATTTAAGCGATTTCTTTGCTTACTCTTTATCTGGGCCATCGATGAAAATGTCAACTCGCATAAGTACGAGGTGGAAAATGGAATCAAACACTTCAAATCCTTAGTTGTCAATTCCGGGTATTCTGTTTTTCTCCTTAACCAAAAGGTATCCAAATTAGAAGACTTGAATTCCAAGTGTAACATCCTATCGGCAGATAATTCCAGCAGTTTCTCTTTGAGCTTATTTGGTAAATTAGCCTCATTTATAGCTGCATTTAAAAACGGATTTAAGATCCACCTCTGCCCAGTGTTCTCTGATATCTCTTGCACTGAGAAGTAATGACACATCTCTTCTTTCAAATTATCTAACAACTCTTTCATACCAGTTACATATGTCTTGATGTTTATCTCACATCCGACTTCTTCAGTAAAAGATTGTGTCGACGAAAATGAATATAAGTTATTTTGATTTATGGAAGACGACCACAAGTCAATTTTTTTTGTAAAACCATGTATTTTGTCTTTTGCAGTGATGACATTTTCATTTCGCCCTTGAAGACATTTAAGATATTTTTTCGCCCTTCAAGATATTTAAATGCTCAAATAAGTCAGAAAGAAAAGCTTATTTCAAAAGAAATTCCGGGGCGCAAATGAATTCAGATTATTCTGACTTGGCCTGCTGTAAATATATTAAAAGTTCAGCACGAAGTTCCATAACTCTTGCCAGTATTTTACCTTTTGACAACCACCTTACCTCTGTATGGTAGAGTAAATTTTGGTGAAGTGCCCCCATATCTTCACAAATAATCTGAAACAATCGTGACTGCAACGCTTTTCCTTTAATAGAATTTAGAATCTTTATAATAATATTTAGAACTTGGCTGTATTCCTGTGGCAAGACTTTGGCCGCAAGAGCTTGGCGATGGAGAAAGCAATGCACCCAACAAGCGTTTGGCATCTGTTCTTTCAGCCTAGCAATAAATCCACTCTTCGCACCAGTCATCGCTTTTGCTCCGTCGCTGCAAATAGCAATGCATTTATTTGCCCAATCGATATTCATATCTTGCGTAGCTTCAAGGAACATGTTATGCAAACACTGACCTGTAGTTTTTGTGGGAAGCGCTCTGCAAAATAGTATTTCTTCCATTAATTTATCACAGGATTCAAAACGCACAAAAGCTACAAACTGCGCAAATCCCGCAATGTCCGTGGATTCATCAAATTGCAAAGATACAAAAGTACTTTCCTTTATTTTTTCTATGACTTGATCACGAACGTCAGTAGCCATATCGCTTATCCTGCGTTGAATGGTATTGTCAGAGAGGGGTATACTTTTGAGTTTTTCGACCTCTTGTTTCCCAAACATAATATCTGCTATATCTAATATAGCTGGTAAAATCAAATTTTCGGCAATAGTGTGAGGTTTTCCTGCTTTAGCCACACGAAAAGCTACTCGATAACTAGCAAGCAACGCTTTCTCATTTAGGTTGGACATTTGCACCAGTTTTTTGAAGTTGAAGAGCTTGCAATTTTCTCTCAAAAAATTCCACGGGCTTATTTTTTTCATTTGGATGTTTTGTGTTAAGGTGGCGTGTTAATTTCGACGGCTTCATGCTTTCCCTTGATAAAGTTTCAAAGCAAATAACGCACTGTGGTTTATTGTCAATCACAGTAAACCCGAATTTCAAATAATTGTCGTCATAAAGACGTTTTTTCTTTGTTTTACTTCCACTACTTTCACCAGAAGTTGACGGTTCTGTTGATCTTTTCAGGAATTTATCCATGTTAAATTATTACAAATCACTAAAAATGCGTAATTCTTACAAATAAAAGTAAAAACAATGTCTAACGGTCGTCAAACAATTAAACGTCGACGTGAATTGAGTGAGTATCGCGTCATCCCGCGACCCCTCCCCCGCAACGCTCGTTGTGTCCCGCTCGTTCGTTCACTCTCAACAACTCGCCAGCTAGCCACCCACCACACTTGCCGGGCGGTCGGCATCGGCCTTGGTCGTACGTGCGTATGTGCGTAAATTGCTGCGACGTATTCGATGTATATAGATTTAAAATAATGTGTTTTAAGTACATACTATATTATGTACTTATATCCGAATCCTAATTATAGAGACGCATAAAAATACGTCGTATGGAACGAATATTTGTAACGCTGTAACATACACGTACATATATGATAAAAAAGCGAAGGGTCGGGGGGTCGCGAAATGTTTTTTCATACCAAGGGGGTCGCATCATAAAAAAGGTTGAAAAACACTGCCCTAACCTAACCTAACCTTACCACGGATATAATTGTGTGACACTACACCCCGTATGGGAAAAATCTGACGCTATGTTATGTTGTTATTATTTTTTAAAGAATAATGAAAAAGAAACCATGGCTATCATTCGTAAAATTTATTACATATGTTTAATGTTTTATTATTAAATTATAATGATAAAGAATATTTACTGCCATTACAAACTAGTAACTCTGTGTACTCATACTCAGCCGTACCCATAGACCTTGCGAACGTTGGATGAACAAAGTGGATGTTTTAAAATACAAAACCGATTGCATTTTCTTTAAATACCATATAAAAACTTAAGAAATGCACTCAATAACGTATATGGAGTATTAACGTAGCCTTACCAATACTAAAAAACTCCAAAAATTGAATTGTCAAAAAAACTATATGATCAAACCCGCTCACGACATTACACTAGAATCGCTTGAGTAATGCGACCTGCAGAGGAGAACAGCAGGACATCCGGACAGATAAATGTTTTTTTTTTGTCAAAACTGAAGCGGAGACTCTCGCTTGCCTTCGGCTCGCTCGGTCAATTAAATTTGCAAAAAAAATATTTTGTATTTATTTTGTTATTATTGTCTATTGTGCATTCATAAATTTCAACTTTAAAATTTCATATTTATTTATTCATGCTGAAAAATTAAAAAAATAGGTACATTAAGTTATAATGGTACACGAGAGTCAGTACATTTGATGCTTCATTTTGCGTGACAGAGGAAATATACACAATTTGTATATATATAGTAATACGAATTAGGATAAGTTGCGGGTAAGCGAGGTTGTATAGTTAGATAGATAAATAAGATAAGACAGGAGAGAGCTCAATCGAGTTGTGTAAATATTATATACATAATTGACAGATTCATCGGTCTGTGTACATGATTTGAGATGTTCGTGCGTATAGAGTAGATATGGACAAAGCATGGGTAGCATAGTGGTAATGAGATCCTTGCGCCATGTTTAACTGAGATAAACAGTGTCTCAAGGTCTGGGAGGGGGCTGTAATGGTACACGAGAGTCAGTACATTTGATGCTTCATTTTGCGTGACAGAGGGCTAGCCCAACGCCGCGCTGTTTTGAATACGAGAATCGGTTCAGATAACGTTTAGGGTTTTGAGTAGCTCAGTGGTAAGTTAGCAAAAAAAACAGAGCCGACGCGTGGGATGGTTCGAGGAAGGTTACAGGTCAGGTTTTTTTGTCGCATTCCTGCGAGATGTGTAGGGATCACAGCCGATTTGGCTGTTCGCTAAATAAAATTATGAATAACTAAATAATGAAAGGTTATTATGGAAGGATACGGAGAAAGCTATTATGTTGATTGCAAATATACAATTGCGATTGAGGTATGTGATGGAGAGTCTGACACGACTAGTATGAATAGCATTCTAGTGGTCTTTGCTTCGCGCGCCTAGCGGTCGGGAAAGCTTAATTAATCGCAACAAGCTTTTATTGGTCAGCGATCAACAGATTCTGTGTATCGGCAGTACCAAATGATTTGAGTGATAACCTACGGTTGATCATAGTGAATATGCGTACACACAATTTGTAGAACGGCGGATCTGCATGGCATGGTTGAAATTAGACCCTGTGTAGTTAGTGATAAGAAGCTTCGCTTGGGCAGAGCGTGTTCGCAAAGGACGCATATTTTTTCTTTCAGACGTGTGGGGTGTATAAATACGATGGCGGGGGAAGGGAGAGCATTCAGTCTCAGCGTCTAGCTACTGTGACAGTCGTCTTTCACGAGTTCTAAACAGTTTTGTCTGCCGTGTTACGCGTCAGAACTATACGAAATTGTGATTGCGAAGTTTCAGTGGTTTTTCGTGAGTGTCTGAAGCGCCGAGATATACCTCGGTTCCTATCCTTTATATCAACCTACCCCAAATTCCAAAACTATCCTTGGGTCGTTAGATAAGAACTTGTAGGTTAACTGATCTGAGTCTGAGTCTGGGCTTGGATGGCTAAATTCCTTTTTCCTTCACCATAGGGTTCCTGGATTGGCTCTTAGGATATTCGCGGGCTAATCCTCTCCTCATTCCTTTCGAGTAGCGAGTTTTGAAATTCCCACACACACAGTCATTAAACATACAAGCACATTCAAATCAAACTCAACCATTTTCGAGTGGTGTCGATAATGGACGTGGTATAACACTAGGTTTTTAGACTAGGCTAGACAGGAGTTTAGTTGCGGCTAAACCTAGGTTGGCAGGGTATAGGGAGACTGTTTGATCGATGAGGTTCCGCGGATGGAAATAACAAATTCAGAACAAAGTTAAACCGGTGTCAACACAGATAACCTATCCTGTTGATATTTTGACATTTGAGTGTTGTCGGGGACGCGCGAAGAGATCGATTTACAGTCTAAAGTTCATTGTTTAGGTCCGGGTAGGTGGTTTGCATTGCCTTGGGTCAGGTTGGATTCAAGTTGCATCTTTAAATTAAATGTAAATTTCGCTTGAGGTCTAATGTGTAGGCTGAGTCGGTATATATGATTAGGCTCAGTCGAGGACGTGCTGCGGCTAGTGGAATTCATAGTTCGGTATTTATCGAACTATGCACTTCGCTATGGTGTGGGTTAGATCTCCTCAAGCAATAATGCCTACGTTTCGATAACATCCAGCTCAAATTGCGCAGAGTTGAAGGTTTCAAAACGTTACGGACCTTTTGAGGTAACCGCTAGTTCAGAACCCATTTCGGAAAATCAAATCGCAATTGTGTAAACCGGTCTTTTCGGATCGTTATTGCCGTGAACCAAATATATAATTGGAACCACCACAAGCCGCTACTAGCGAGCACATGAAATATCATTGAGTACTCACGTCGTAAAACTACGACGGATATCTATACGATATCACAAACAAATATTATAAATTGTGGTCGACCACTAAAAGAAGTTCCAAGCGCCCATATATACAAAAACCAAATGGTACCATCACACATAAAATATAACAACGATCGTTCTGGCGCATTACACCGCTGACTGATGCGAATTACCGGCTCGCGGACATATATGCTTTCTCTGTCTAACTGGAAACTGTAACTTCCTGAACCAAACTTCGTTCGACTATTGTACGCCTAACGAACTTCTCAACGAACGAGAAATTCAGACTTATCATTCTTAACTTACAAATCTTACAGCTGAATCGGGACATCTCATTTTGGGGTAGATAGAATAGACGATCATAGCTACTGATAGCGGTGGCTCGACCTTAGCCTTTGTGCCGTTACAAAGTATAGCATTTCATTATCACAGTGTTATTCGTATTGCACACCTCAGGGAAGCTCTGTCCCCTACACTAAGTAAAACTTGTATAGTACGGTTACAGCGTCTCTCTTCTGCTATGTTTTATGCTCTTATTTATTGATATTATATTTATTTACGTGATACATTTTTATATGACATTTATTAAATGTATGAATTAAATTTATAAATTAATTGATTAAATTTGTATTAAAGGTTGTTTTGATTTAAAATTAAAGGTATAATTGATTATTATAGATATAGCCTTAGACTTGTGCTATGGTATTTTCTTGGGTGTGAGAGTGTATGTGTGTGTGGCAGAGGTTGTGTTTGCGAGTATAGTGTGGGTGTGTAGTGTAAAATAAAATATTTAGCCAATTCAGTTGGTATTGCAAATAATTTCTCTGTTTCCTCAAAATTTAGTTGCAACAAGTACCGAGTGATTTTTCTGGTGCATTCATATCTACTCAGTATTAATAGGCTGATATATTGCCTGACTCTGTAATATATAAAGGGCCCCATTTTAGATATCTGTCTTGCACCAAAGCATGTTGTAGATGGAGGAACTTTGAAAATAATGTATTTTGTCCTTTTTTGGGTGCTTTCCTCTATGCTAACCGTTGAGATATTTGTGTGTTGATATATAAATCATTATGTTATTTTGTACTTCTCGATTATCGCTCTTATCAAATGTAACCTGTGATTATCTGTTGCAGGCTGATCAAATAATTGTTCATTTAGGACAAAAAACGTATAAGGGAAGTATTTTATTTCTATCAATCTATAAAATCTCATCTTTTCGTTGCTCACAAGACTGGTTATATTATGTTGCACACTTTGTTTTTTTTTTAAACCCCTGACCACCCAACCTGCTATATATCCCACAGTCAGTTCTATGTCTTCCGAGAGTTTTGAAAGATTTCTATCTGATAGTCTGATATAATCAGTTTCTGTTTCCATGGAGCTGCAGGTAGATCTTTCACAAACTCTAACTTCATTATCTACCTCTTGGTGACGAGCACCAGCGAACGTAGAATTTATCATTGTTACACTTGATACCGTTAGTATTGGGAAGTTGTCTAGGGATATGGCGTTTCCGGTGACACCTAATCTAAGAGACAGGTGATTCAGGGCATTAGGGTTGTTGTTAAAACAGCCATGCTTTCTAATCATACTAAAACAATGTTCCAGGTGGCCTTGTGAGAGGCGGTAGGTTGTGATATACTGTAATTTGGATTTTGATTCACCAAGTAAGAGTATGACACACTACGAATCCCAGAAATCCAATTTTGCTTTGAAAGTCCAAGACGTCTTTTTTCTGTATTTTAATTATGTAGCGAGGTTGTCTATTTTTCTCTTCGATGGTTCTTTTGACTTTTGAGTAAAATTCAAATATACTACATTTATTGTTAGCAGAAATTGCTTTTTGAAAGCCATTCTTGTTAAATACACGGGAACTTACTACGTCGAATTTATCGTTCATAATTGTAATAAATTCAACCGGGGTCAAAATGTTCGTGATTTTAAAACTTTTTTACATAGCTGTGTTGCGTCCGCAACACTTCGACTTAATGTTTGGATGGCCAGACTCACTTTCATTATCAGTTTTTGAAATAAATGTGTCGTTTTGTAGTTTTGCTACCGAAACGTAGGTAATTTTGTTCTTGTAGTTTATGCAGTCTCTTTATAATATCATTGTATTTGTTGTCTTAGCCCATTAAAAATATTTATTTTTATTTTCAAACACATTCCTAATCAATTTTATCATATGGCATGCATTCAAGAAGACCATGATATCTTCCTTAGTTGTAGGGTGAGTAAATACAGTTTTTAAATCAGTGTTACTAAGGTTACACCTAGATGGCACAGCTTTGATATTGGTTGGGCATCCATCAAATGTTAGAGAGTTTACATTGACACCGACTAAATTACATTTTTCTAGTCATATATTAATTGTACTAGCTATCTGTGCACGAGTCAATCCAATTTTCAGAAAGGCAAACCAGCATTGATATGAAAATATGTCGATTAACGATATGAACCTAAAGAGAACCTAACAAGTAACAACAACCAGGATAAAATTTAGGGATGATAGTTTATTATGCTTATTTACAGTAACTAATTAAAAAAATGAAAGGAAGATGAGGATGAATGAGGTGAGACAGGTTTTTTAAAAAATACAGATATTAGATAAACAAAAGGAAACGGAGGACACGGAGAGTAGGAGCAGAAGGAGCAGTGGAACCGGTCTGGCGAACCGGTCAGTGGAAGCACTGGTGGGCGACGTAGCACTTGCAGATGGAGAGCGTGGCCGGCGGCCAATCGGTCATCAGTGCCCTGGAGACACCGACGGGCAGCAGGAGTAGGGGCCCTGGTAGTGAAGCGCCGGCCAGGGTAGACGCCCGCAACGTGTCGGCCTGAAGTCACCGACGGGCAGGTGAAGCAGAGAATGGGCAGGTGAAGTGGAGACCCAACGAAGCGCCGGCCAGGGTAGAGGCTCACCAAGCAGGAGGCGTAGTAGTAGAGGCTCGCAGAATCCCGGGGCAGTGCGGCCCCGGGATAAGGCCTTTAGGTGATGCTTCTTGCTTGAGAGCTGAAGTGAGACTCCAGAATTTCAGAAATGTTCCGCTCCTATACCCTTTTTGGAGAGTTCTAAAAATTATTTAAATTAAAAGCAATTTTTGTGAGTGGCCAAGAGAGAAAAAGTATTTTTGTAAAAGTATTGAAGCAAACATATCAGACCGCTAACGAGTTTGAATGGACATTGCCATGACAACCAGATAAACAACAACAAAGTAAATGTCAGATTTTGGTTTCAGGCTCGTAATAGAAAATCAACAAGTCCACATAGCCAAAATTACATAACAGCGATAGATAAAAGGGTAGCGCACCAGCGCGCATGAAACCCGAGATTGCAGAGTTTCGGAGAAAGCCAAATACAAGGTCACCAAAGGTAAACCCCTTCGCTATCGATTTAGAAGTGCTGATAGTGTGAAAATACGAAGTGAAAATGATATGTTATTGTGTTCTTATGGTTTAAAACGTTACAGGGTCCTATGAAAATAAAGGTGATACCGAATATCAAGCTGTACAGCTCAGCAAGTATCCAGCTGAACAGACTGGAAAATAGCATGTAAGTAACATAACACTACAAACATTACAAGCTCTCTCATTTTTCTTGCGTTTCCACAACTTAGCTTAAAAAATACTCATCTCGTCAAACACGAGACCGCATGCAATATTCTCTGTCATAGTGTTTATTTTTAATTAAAGTAGTTTAAATGCTTCTTTGGTAAAACATGGTTCTCCATCAATGGAGGAATACCTGAAAAAATATGAAGATTATGATCTGTTTGCTGGAGTTCGCGTTTGGCGTCTGAGTAATTGGGTAGAGAAGTACCGTTCAACTTGTATATTTATTTAGATACGTACTTAATATCAAGTAGCCATCCATTTCGTCAATGTTCTTGGATACGTGGGAAATTTCATCACAAATTTCCGTAAGGCTGGAGATTTCAACGACCACGACCATATTTTTTTGGATAAACTTTGCCCTTTTGCGTCTTCTCCAACTGTCGCCTGTAAATTTCTGCAATTTCGTTGGTTTTTTATCTATCTAAGTATAATATTTATCTATATAAGTATGTGTATCGTTGTCTAGTACCCAAGTTTCAGGGAATCCTAGTTTGGGGCTAGATCAATGTGTGTAAATAGTGCCCAAGGTATGATTATTATTATATTATTATTATTCTGAAAAATAAACATAAAAAATATTAAGGTGAGCGAAGCGAACACACAATCACAGGCCACAAAACTCCAATGTATGTTGGTATATGCGAAAAAGTATGCTTTCTCATGAATATACTTTTTCGCGTATACCAACCGGTGATGAGATATTTACATTTAATAAACCTTTTTATGCTTAACGTTAAATCAACGAATAGCAGATTTTCGCAGCAGAAAACTACATTTGTTATTTAAAAAATCTATAAGGTGCATAAGTACAGAGAAAATAAAAAAATAAAACGCAAAATTTGTGCACTCTTCATAATTTTTTCACATTACAAAAGTTGTTTGTTTTGACAATATCTCTCCGGCAAAAAAAAAGTTTCACAGAAAAGCTAAGTTTCAAAAAATTACTTTCCCGATTTCGAATTTTGACATTTGATTCAAAGTCAAAGTCAAAGTACTTTATTACTGTAGATATTAACATATACTTAGCAAACTTCATTTTTTGCCTCTTCTTTACATTGGACCACTGTGGGAGAAGAAGGGCGTAGAAACTTCTACAGATTGATTTTTAGATCTCTTTTAAAAATAGGTTGTGCTTAACTAATACAAATATGAAAAATTTAATTGTTATGATTAATAAGCAGGAATAAATAATTACAAAACTATTAACAGCAAGGTCTGTGTTGAGCCAGATTAACCCCATACAGTCCTGTCATTTAAGTAATTTTGAACATTGTAATATCCCTTTTTCGACAATGTCGCTTTAACATGCTTTTTAAATTGCTCAAATGGCAATTTCAAAATCTCCAGAGGTATCCTACTGTAGAAGAGAATGCACTGACCCTTGAAAGAATTGCTAACCTTAGCGAGTCTTAAACGGGGAGCACATAGTCTGTGATTATTTCTTAGGTTAACATTACAGCTATCGCTAAGTTTGGAAAATGTTGTAAGGTTCTTGCGTACATACATTATGTTTTCGAAAATGAATTGACTAGCTACTGTTAGTATGTCAATTTCTTTAAAAACTCTCTTAAGAAGTCTGTTCGTTTTAAATTATAAATTGCTCGTATAGCTTGTAGGGACATGCTTATGTCAGCAATATGTAACAGTGGTAGCGAGTGCGCTCTGCTTGCGAGTTAGTCGTTCCGTAATCGCGTTCTAAGTAACTTGTCTCTTCTGTGTTATCCCAGGTGTACCGTGTAAAGCTGAACTGTAATAAAGGATCTATACTAAAGACTAAGTGAATATTATTGACACTCCTAAATTGGTGACCCCGACTCTTTTTTTCTGGGAATCAGTGCAGTGACAAGTGTATACCTACCTACGAACGAGCGGCGACGGGACGACTCCCGGCTAAGTAACCACGACTTGGCCGGAGTTTCAACGTGGAACAATGAGTAAGGGAGCGGGCCAAGACAAGGCTGGAGCCGCCGCCGGACCCAGCAAAGAAGAGCAACCATCTGAAATGGCGTCAATTTCGGTGTCGGCGAGAATCCCTGAATTCTGGCAGGAACAGCCGCGTTTATGGTTCGCGCAGTTCGAGGCGATAGTCAGCCCCCAGAAACAAGGTGACGAATATAAATACCAACTGGCAGTGTCAAAGTTAAGTAGGGATGCATTACAACAGTGCTCAGACATACTTTATACACCACCAGCAGAAGGGAAATATAATTCACTCAAAGAGAGGCTTCTCAAGGTGTACGAAGAGTCTCCAGAACGACAATTTCAGCGTCTGGTCGGTGAAATGGATTTGGGATCACAGAAACCCACGCAGCTGCTACGAAAAATGATGACTTTAGCAAGGAACTGCCAAGCGAGTGATGAAACAGTTCATAGATTATGGATGGCACGACTACCGACGCCTGTAAGAGCGGTGTTGACAGCGAGTCAAGATCAGACATTGGAGAACCTGGGGACAATTGCAGATAAGGTAGTGGAAAACATAACGAGTGTGAACGAGGTAGCGTCGGTAAGCAGCGGTGCAGCAAACTTCGCGATGCAAGAGATGATGACAGCTATGAACAAATTGGTCCTGGAGGTAGCTTCTCTGCGCGGCGAGATACGTGGCAGGTCACAAGCAAGGTACCAGAGTAGGGGCAGATCAGCGTCAAGGGGCAGATCGCCATCACCTAACAGAACTCCAGAGAGTCCGGACTGGCTCTGTCGGTACCATTTCCGATTTAGATCAAGAGCGACTAGATGTGAGAAACCCTGCGCATGGAAACAACCGGCGGAAAACTAGAAGCAACGGCCTCAGGAGACGTAGGAAATACCGTGCTGCGAGAAAATCGTCTCTGTGTGTACGATCGTAAAAACGCGTTGCGGTGGTTAGTGGATACTGGTGCGAACATTTCAGTTATTCCAAAATCAAAAGTGAACAAACATTTGCGACGTGGAAATGTATCTTATAAACTATATGCGGCAAACGGTTCGGAGATACAAACCTACGGAACTGTGACTTTAGAATTAAATTTAAGATTAAGAAGAGCATTGAAATGGGTGTTTGTAATTGCCAATGTAAGCAAACCAATCTTGGGAGCAGATTTTTTAGAGCATTATAAGCTGTTAGTTGATGTAAGTGGGAAATGTTTGCGAGATAAAATTACTGACTTAAAAACAATAGGAATTTTGGTTGATGATGGGGCTACTACAGTGAGCACTTTCGATGGCGGAAACCCCTGTAGCGAAATTTTGGCTAGATACCCAGACATAACCAGGCCTTTTAACCTGAAATATGATACTTAACACGGGGTACACCATTACATTGATACAAAGGGCCCACCTGTTCATGCAAAGGCGAGACGTTTACCCCCAGATAGGTATGACAAGGTCAGGGAGGAATTTAGGAATATGCAAGAATTAGGTATTTGCCGTCCATCGAAGAGCGAATGGGCAAGCCCGCTTCACGTTGTGCCCAAGAAAGATGGGCAAATCCGACCCTGTGGTGACTACAGGCAGCTGAACGCGGCGACCAAGCCGGACCGTTACCCCATCCCAAGACTGCAGGACTTCACATATGGACTTTCAGGTAAGAAACTTTTTTCGCATATTGATGCAAATAAGGCATTCCATAACATCCCAATCAATCCTCAGGACGTCGAAAAAACCGCAATAATTACCCCATTTGGGCTATTCGAGTTTCCCAGAATGACGTTTGGCCTATGTAACGCAGCCCAGACGTATCAAAGGTTCATGAACGACGTAGTATTAAAAGGCATAGAACAGATTAGGTGCGAGGCTACCAGGGAATCGAGTACCGAAAAATCGAACCTATTCTGTTATATTGATGACGTCATTATATCGAGTCATTGTGTGGAATGCCATAAGAAACACCTTGATGTGGTTTGCCAAAGGTATAGTGAGTGCGGGCTAACCATCAATATGGCAAAGTGTGAATTTGCAAAAGATAAAGTAGAATTCCTTGGTTATGAGGTATCGGCGGAGGGTATCACACCCCTCCAAAGTAAAGTGGAGGCCATCATGAATTTTCCTCGTCCACAAACAGTAGAACAACTGAGAAGATTCTTAGGGATGATTAATTTTTACAGATCTCATCTGCCCAGAGCCGTGGAACAACAGCAGGAACTGAACAAGTTTCTGCACAACACTAAGAAAAGAGATAAGACCAGAATAACGTGGACGGAGGAGGCGAGTAAAGCATTTGAACAATGTAAGGTGAGCCTTAGAAATGCTATTACCCTAGCTCATCCATTGGAAGGCGTTCCTTTAGCACTGATGTCTGATGCGTCTGACTCGTGTATCGGCGGAGTACTACAGCAGTGGGATGGTAAGTCGTGGAGACCGTTAGGATTTTACTCAAAGAAACTTTCCGGTACTCAGACTAAATATAGTACCTATGACAGGGAACTTTTAGCAATATACTTATCAATCGAACATTTCCAGAACATGATCGAAGGCCGACCATTGATAATCTTCACGGACCATAAGCCGCTATCATTCGCATTTACAAAGCCCGACAACGGCAAGGAATTAGCTAGAAGAATTAGACAATTAGCATACATAAGTGAGTTCTCAACAGATATACGACATATAAAAGGCGACCTAAACATTGTAGCTGACGCCTTGTCCCGTGTAGAAACAATAGAATGTCCCACTGTGTTCGATTTCGCAGACCTAGCAAGAGCGCAGGAAGCCGATACTCAGATTACATTACTGCTAAATGAAGCGAGCGATAAAAATAGTTATGAATTGAAACAATGTAGCATGCCCAACTCAGACAGCAAGATTTATTGTGAAGTAACTCAGAAAAATATTAGACCATACGTCCCGGAAAATATGAGGAAACAAGTTTTTGATGCGATTCATGGCATCAGCCACCCAGGTATTAGGACAACAAGGAGAATGGTAGCTAAAAGGTACTTTTGGCCAGGTATGAATAAGGATGTAGGCCTTTGGGCCAAAACTTGTATCGCCTGTCAGCGAGCCAAAGTAGTGCGTCATACCAGCTCCGGGATAGGACAATTTGAGAAGAAAGAAAGTTTCGAACATATTCACGTCGATATAGTTGGCCCGCTACAGACAACTCAGGAAGGGTACAGGTATGTATTGACAGTTATAGACAGATTCACCAGGTGGCCTGAGGCTTTCCCACTGAAAACAATAACGGCAGATATAGTTGCAAAAACGCTATACGAGGGCTGGATTTGTCGATTTGGAAATTGCAGGGTAATAACCACAGACAAAGGCCGGCAATTCGAGAGTGATTTGTTCACAAAACTGATGCATATGTTAGGGGTAAGTAGAATCAGAACAACCCCATACCACCCCGAGAGCAACGGCATGATAGAACGCTGGCACCGTAGCCTTAAGGCGGCGTTAATGGCAAGGTTATCGCAGACCTCGTGGGTGGACGAACTTCCAACGATCCTGCTTGGGTTGAGAACAGCCATTCGTAGTGATTCAGGGATAAGTGCCGCAGAACTGGTATATGGACAGACAATCACTTTACCAGGTGAAATGTATGTACAGAGTCCTCAGAGATCGTTAGATGAACATGAGTACTTGGAAACACTGCGTAAGTCAATTGCACAGAATAGGCCCCAGCCCAGTTCACACTCGAATTCTAGAACCGTGTTTGTTCATCCGGACCTGAAATTATGTGAGTATGTATTTATTAGAAATGACGCCGTACGCAAGCCTTTACAGCCACCGTATGACGGACCGTACAAAATAGTAAGTAGAACAGACAAATATTATTCGATACAGTTGCCCAACAGAATCACGCAAGTTTCTATAGACAGGCTTAAACCGGCGTATTTAATTAGGGAAGACGAAGATACATTAGGCAGAAACCCAAGGGTAGCATTGAGAGTTAGGGGACAAACAAACCAACAGACAATAGACATGCCACCCCCCTTTTCAAATTTCGAGCCAGCGGCAGATTTAGTACCCGCCAGCGAAAAGTGCACACGTAGCGGCCGCGTCGTCAAGCGACCCGTGCGCTTCATTAATTGAGCACACGCAATAGGTATAAGTTTTGAATAGAAAATAATATAGTTTAAATACGGATTTTGTCAGATGTTAAATGACGGATGTTGTTGTAAGAAAAATGTTTACCTCAGCGGTCAGCACCATTAATTAGAATAGTCAATAGTTTAAATATAGCTGTGCGAGAGTAAATCGTCATTATTACCGCAATATTGATAAGAGTTACTTATCGGGCCCATAGCGCATCAATTGTATCGAGTTAACAAAATTGCTATTTTTTGGAACACAATGGGTGGAAATCAAAGCAAGCACGAGGAAATACTCATTGCGCAAAACGGAGCTAATAACGCGAGTCCGCGCATCACAGAGGTAGAAACAAAAGTTAATAGTAATTTTGTGATGTTGATGGTGCTGACAGTGGCTGTAGTGCTTATGTATTTGTATGTGGCCTTCAGACTTTACAAGAATCATCTAAGAAAATTGTTTAGAAAGGACATGAATGCAGCATCCCAAAGTGTGTAGCGATTACGAAGTAGTCTCGTAAGTTTTTTTTCTATTGATTGTATTTGCAAAGTATTGTATTGTATTGTATTGCAATGTATTGAATTTCAAGTCGGGCATTGAAACACATGTACCGCATATGTATGTATCGTTGGCTTGGGGACACAAAAATGAATAGGTGTACGTTTATTTTTGTGTCACACAAGTTAATATGGAATGTACTAAAGTATTTTATGTTAGACTTAAGTGGGTTATCCTCAGTTCAGTTTTGTATAACTACAGTATTTCGTCCCAAGTAAGTTTGATAACGTATTGATTGATATACAACTTATGTGTAATTGTTGGAATGAGTATCAACGTAGGACTTTCGTGGGATTGTGTACTTAGTATGACGCCAAGGAGGTACTCATTCCAACAAGTTTTAACTAACGTATTTAATTGCAAGTGTAATTTCTAATCTTTGAATTAGAAAGGAATACATGTAGACAATGTTTTGTTAAACGGATGTAGGCATAAGCATTGTTATAAATAACAAATGAAACACGATATATATTAACAGAAGGTATATTTCATCATTCAGAATCAGAATACAGTTTTGCATTAGTGTTTATCATTGCAGCGTTGCTCAGAACTTAGAGTCAGCAGAATCATTACAGATAGTATCAGGTATTTTTGCATTGTATTGGACGTTTCAAAGTACAGTCAGTCAAGTAAGTTTTTGCATAATGTTTTGTAATTGTTAAAAATTTCAAGTAAAATTTTTGTTTTTTAAGAGGGGGATGAGTGTAGGGACATGCTTATGTCAGCAATATGTAACAGTGGTAGCGAGTGCGCTCTGCTTGCGAGTTAGTCGTTCCGTAATCGCGTTCTAAGTAACTTGTCTCTTCTGTGTTATCCCAGGTGTACCGTGTAAAGCTGAACTGTAATAAAGGATCTATACTAAAGACTAAGTGAATATTATTGACACTCCTAAAAGCTCTTTTCTGTAAAATAAAAATAGTTTGAATATCCTCTGCTTTCCCCCACAACAAGATACCATAGGACATCACACTTGTAGTGTTATGTTACTTACATGTCATTTTCCAGGATTTTCAGCTGGATACTTGCTGAGCTGTACAGCTTGTTATTTGGTTTCACCTTTATTTTCATAGAACCCTGTAACGTTTTAAACCATAAGAACACATTAACAAATCATTTTCGCTTTGTATTTTCACACTATCAGCACTTCTAAATCGATAGCGAAGGGGTTTTACCTTTGGCTTTCTCCGAAACTCTGCAATCTCGGGCTTCGTGCGCGCTGGTGCGCTACCTTTTTATATTCATTGTTACTTCATTTTCTTCATGGTTTTCTTGTTGTTTTCTGTATTACGAGCCTGAAACCAAAATCTGACATTTGTTGATGTCGTTGTTTATCTGGTTGTCATGGCAATGTCCATTCAAACTCGTTAGCGGTCTGATATGTTTGCTTCAATACTTTTACAAAAATACTTTTTCTCTCTTGGCCACTCACAAAAATTGCTTTTAATTTAAATAATTTTTAGAACTCTCCAAAAAGGGTATAAGAGCGGAACATTTCTGAAATTCGGGAGTCTCACGTCAGCTTCTGAGCAAGAAGAATCACCTAAAGGCCTTATCCCGGGGTCGCACTACCCCGGGATCCTGCGAGCCGTTACTACAACGCGATCCTGCGAGCCGTTACTACAACGCGATCCTGCGAGCCGTTACTACAACGCGATCCTGCGAGCCGTTACTACAACGCGATCCTGCGAGCCGTTACTGCAACGCGATCCTGCGAGCCGTTACTACAACGCGATCCTGCGAGCCGTTACTGCAACGCGATCCTGCAAGCCTCAACCCTGTTCAGCGCTTCGCTGAGTCTCCTCGTCACCTACCCGTTCTCGGCTACACCTGCATCCCGGTCATCACTTCATCGGTCTCCTACTCTCCGTGTCCTCCGCTTCCTTTTTTATACCTAATCTGTATTTTTATAAAAACCTGTTCTCATTTCATCCATCCTCATCTTCTAATCATTTTTCTATAGTCATCATTGTAAATAGCTCTAATAAACTGTCACTACTAAATTTTATCCTGGTTGTTTTCTGTTAGGTTCTGGTTAGGATAATATCGTTACACGATATTTTGGCGCCCAACGTAAAAGTTCTTCTCCACTCTTCACCTTTTCTGCGCCTTGTCTCTTTCCCTTTGATTTGCTTTCTCTTTCACTCTTAAATCTTTATCTATTCATCCTTTTCACATTTTCCAAATTCTAAAACAAAACTTCATCTAGTTTTTCAACTCATCTGGATTATATTTAGGCCTACATTTAACTTATATTACTTCACTTCACTTCACTTCACTTCTATAACACTTGACTCTACACTTAACTATAACAATGGAAAGGGTTATTAAGTACGAATTCCTTAACAAGGCCGAGCTCGAATACGAAGTAAAGATTAGATGTGAGGAACCAGCTAATACTATTTTGCTTCTTATAAAACAGGTTTTGCGTTTAGTTGCGAAATCTCACCCTGAAGATATTCTGACTTCTTCAGATCCGATTGAGGATGACTTGTCTCAAATTGGTTCTACTCTGACTTACCTGGATTGTAAAATTGAAAAATTTTTACAAGGTGAAACCAAATACTTACGATTAATAGAAACTTTTATTAATCATGTTTTTTACAGATTGTAGCGAATAGATACGGACTTATATCCAGACTCTAAAGCTAGTTTCGACACTTTGAAGATGAAATTTGATGCTATTTCTAAACAATTCGAATCCTTGACTCCACCTTCAACTGCAAATGACTCTCCATCACTGGACCTTCCTGCTGACCCGACTGTCATGGAACCCCCTCTTGTTTCTCAAACTTCTGTCCAGACCCATACCCCGTATCCTCCACCACCACCTCAATCTTTCCCTCCAACTAACGTCTTCAAAGATCTGAAAAGACACACCTTCAATGGTAAAAGCTGTCCAAGATCCTTTCTTCAAAAACTTGAAGAATATAGCTTAGCTCGTGGCTTGCCCAGGGACTTGTTGATTTCTCAGGCGTTCGAAATTTTTACCGACAATGCCCTTCATTGGTTCAGATTTAAATATAATCAGAATTCAAACTTAACTTGGAACGAACTTTCTTCTTTACTAATCAAAGACTTTGGTGGTTTTGATTATGATCATAAACTTCTAGAAGCGATTAGGAATCGTACTCAAGGTCGTGATGAACCTATCGTCATCTATATTTCCATCATGTCTGGAATGTTCGCTCGCCTTTCAAAAAGACTTTCTGAAACAGAACAATTGGAGATTATTTTGAGAAATATTCGCCCATGTTATTCAGTCTTCGTAGCTCCAAAAGACATTGACTCTATCGATTCTCTTCTGGCCACTTGCCAAAACTACGAAAAGATCCTAGACAGAGACAAACAATTTAAAGAACCAAATTTGCAACAAAGTCCTCATGTTTCTGAATTCAACTACAAGCATTCCACTTCAAGTTCAGTTGACTCTCCAAACTCTTCTAATAACTCACGACCTTCTCCTCCCTTCATGAATAAATTCACTCCAACCTACAAATACCCTTCTAGACAAGTTAATAGTCTCTCTCAAACTGCAGCTCCCCAAGAAAGTTCTTTTTGCGTTCGCTGTCGTAAACTAGGTCATACTTTGAACAGTTGCACTCAACCACGATTCGTGATTTGTTTCAAATGTGGCCTTAAGGGTTTTAAAACTGCAGAGTGCCCTACTTGTTCTCCCAAACCTAGTACTAGTACAAAAAACTAACTGCTGACTTGAAGAGTAACTCAAACTTTGATAAGGACGAGTGGACTAATTGGATCAAAACAATTCAAAACTTCTTTGCTTGCTACAAAATCTCTTCTACACTCTACTCCAAAGAACAAGATCTTAATCGTCCATTCGTTAATGTCAAAATTTATGACTTAACCTTATCTGGTTTACTAGATTCTGGCAGCTCAGTAACTATTCTGGGTAATAATTCTCATTTGGAAATTCTTAAACTGGGCTGCAAACTTTTCAAGTCAGATCTTATTACTGTCTCTACTGCTAATAATCAAAAGATTAATTCCTTGGGTTATTTTGACTTACCTGTCCATTTCAATAACGAAACTCACTTGATTAAAGCTTATGTTTTCCCTGAAATATTTCCTTCTATAATACTAGGTATTGACTTTTGGAGAAAATTTAATCTTCTACCTAGTGTTTTAGCTTCTCTTAACTTTACAGATCCTAAATGCTTTGCTATCGACACTAAAGATATTAAAGTTTTACCTTATGAGCACTTAACTCCTAATCAAAAGAACATCGCCAATGACATCATCCAACGCTTCAAGACAATCTCTTTTGAAGAAAAAGGTGTTCTGGGAAACACACACTTAATCACCCACAAGATTGACACTGGAGATTCTCTTTCGATCAAACAAAGATGTTACAGACTGTCACCTGAAAAACAAAAGGCTTTAATTAATGAAGTTGACAAGATACTGGGATGGAACGTCATTGAACAATGCGAAAGTCCTTGGTTATCTCCAGTCCTCATCACTCCAAAGAAGAATGGGGAATGGCGTTTCTGCGTAGATAGCAGGAAGCTTAACTCAGTTACACGTCGTAATGCTTATAATCTGCCTCTAATAAACGAAATTTTGGACAACCTGAGAAATGCCAAACACTTATCAAGCATCGACATTGCGAAAGCATTTTGGGAGATTCCCTTGAATCCTGCTGATAGAGATAAGACAGCATTTTATGTTCCTGGAAGAGTTATGTTCAGATTCAAAGTAATGCCTTTTTGTCTCACTAACTCACCTGCAACTCAACAAAGATTAATGGATACGCTATTTACTCCTGAATTTGAGAACAAGGTATTTTGCTATCTGAATGAATGATGTCATTATTATTAGCGAGACTTTTGATGAGCACATATCGCTTCTCATGAAAGTTCTGGAAAAACTTTCATATGCTAATCTGACTATTAACTTTGAAAAGAGTCAATTCTTCAGGAAAGAACTGAAATACCTTGGTTTTCTAGTGGACGAGTATGGTCTACGTGCTGATCCAGATAAAATAAAGGCTATTCTAGAATATCCTGTACCTACTTGCAGAAAAGAAGTTCGAAGATTCATAGGCACCTGCAGCTGGTTTAGAAGATTCATTCCAAACTTCAGCACTATTGCCTCTCCACTCAACCAACTAACCTGTTCCGGGAAGAACGCTCCTAAATTTTTATGGAATTCCAGGGCTGCAGCTGCTTTCCAGAAACTTAAAGAAGCTTTGGTAACTGCTCCTGTCCTTGCTTGCCCTAACTTCGAACTACCCTTCTCTGTACATTGTGATGCATCAAATTATGGCATAGGAGCAATGCTTACTCAACATCAAGATGACAAAGAAGTCGTGATTGCTTACATGAGTAAAGCACTAAACAAAAATCAGCAAAACTACTCAACTACTGAAAGAGAAACATTAGCTGTAATAACTGCGCTAGAACATTGGAGATGTTACCTAGACAATGGTAAGGAATTCACAATATAAACTGACCACGCTGCACTTAAATGGTTTCAGAACTTATCGAATCCATCTGGAAGACTTGCTCGCTGGACTCTACGCTTATCATGTTTTAATTTTGTCCTGAAACATAAAAAAGGAAAGGATAACGTTGTTCCTGACTTATTATCAAGACATAAGAATAAAGAACGTCCTGATACACGAGAAACTTCACCTCAAGGTGTACATCCTATTACGATTGAAGAACCACCTGATCGTGAACTTGAGCACTACAACAAGATTTTTCTCGGATGCTCCAACAACCCAGACGCATATCCCAACTACACTATCAGGGATAACAAACTTTACCGCTGCATCCATTCTCCCGATCGTCTAAACGACGACTTTATTTGGAAAGAAGTTCCATTGCCGCAAGATAGACATGCACTTATTGAAGTTAGCCATGGTTCCCCTTCAGAACTCCACCTTGGTATCTTCAAGACATTCAAGAAAATATCTTTAAAATATTATTGGCCGGGTATGTTTAAGGACATTGCCAATTTAATCTCGACTTGTGAAACCTGCTTAACCTACAAACACCCAATCATTCTCCCTATGGTCTTATGGGTAAACCTAAACTTTGCTCCAGACCTTTTCATAATTCATAATAGTTTATTGCAAAGTCACAAAATTTCACAAGGTGGTAAAATAAAAGTTAGTACATTGTGACGCCCTGCTAGGGCACAGCAACATGCGAAGGACAGCCAGTAGTCCATTTTACGAAAAATTGAAAAAAATTGAAAAATGATTACATTTATGTTCAAAATTGTATAGAGACAATTAACAAAATATTGTAGAGATTATTATTATTAACAATAAATAAATAAATTAAGAGTAAATTATATTAACATTAAATTAGTAATAACATGTAATGAACAAGTAATTAGCGACTAGAAATATTTACCTAATTTTATCATTGAAAAATTCTTTCACATCATAATAGCATTTTTCAATGAGGAACTTCTTTAAATAGGTAATGAATAGTGTTTCTTTCTCTATGTTTTTTAAGTAATTTGGTATGTGATTATATATTTTGATGGCCATATGATGGGGACTAGAAGACACGAGTTCTAACTTTGAAAATGGTTTCTTTAATTTATTTTGGTCTCGATTATTCCTTTTATTTTTATTTTCTAGAGGGGAGTATAAGTTACCATGTTTTCTTACAAATTTGCAAGATTCTAATATATATATAGAAGTTAAGGTAAGTATTTGGAGTTTTACAAAATAAGATCTACAAGATACCATTTGGTCAATATTTGTAAGTATTCTAATACATTTCTTTTGTAGAATAAAAATATCCTTTATTTCACAACAATTCCCCCATAATATAATACCATACGATAGTCTGGAATGTGCGTATGCATAGTAGGCTGTGAGCGCAGTTTTGACATCAGTTACCCTTTTTAGTTGATGGAGGGCATAAGTAAAAGATGATAGTTTGTTTTGCAATCTCTGTATGTAAGGTTTCCAGCTCAAGTTTGTGTCTAGATCGATCCCCAACAAGGTTGCTGTCTTTGTAGTCTCCAGTGGTATTTGTTTATAGCAATATGAAATTTGTAATGGGAGTTTTTGTGAGGGTTTGAATTGAATTATATTAGTTTTTTTAAGGTTGAGTTCTAAATTTGATTCATCTAGCCAGTCGGTGATCTTATCTAGGGTCATATCTAAGCTTTGGTTTAATTCGGTGGTATTCGAGCAGGAAAATAATATGGAAATGTCATCTGCGAAAAGGGTGCAAGGGTCATCAATTAGATTAGGTAGATTATTTATATAAATAAGAAATAATAAACATCCCAAGACGCTACCTTGGGGAATAGATCCAGTAGAAAGGACTCTATCTGATCTAACGCATTCTACTTTACCTGTGATAAAATTGGTATTTTCAATCTCTACGTATTGGACACGGTTATGCAGGTACGACTTGAACCACCTGTATGCTAAGCCTCTAATCCCAGAGTCGTATAGTCTTTCTAATAGAGTTTCAAAGCATACTCTATCATACGCTTTGCTCATATCGAGCAGTAAACCCACAGCATACCGTTTATTGTCTATTGATACAAAAATTTTTTGCACATAGTTATATATTGCCAATATAGTAGACCTATTTTTACGGAACCCGTATTGGTTATCATGTAGTATGTTATATTTTTCATAGAATTTATTCAGTCGTATGGCCATAGCAGTTTCAAAAATTTTTGCTGAAGTAGGCAGTAAAGCAATAGGTCGATAATTATGAATGTCAGTGGCGTTTCCTTTTTTATGTTTAGGTTTTATAAGAGATGTTTTTAAGGCTTCGGGAAATATTCCTTCTGTAAAAGATTGATTGATAAGTTTACAAAAGGGTACTGCCAAAATATCCGCGCAATGTTTTACCAGCAACGGAGGAATTTCATCTATACCAAAAGACTTCTTACTCTTAAGGCCTTTTATTATATTAAATGTTTCTTTTGGTTCAACAGGTGTGAGGAAAAAAGAATTTGTTATTTTACTTGCGGGAAGATTGTTTTTCTCTGATCTAGATTTATGTGACTTTCCTATAGATGCAAATAGATTATTGAATTCATTTGCAACTATTTTCGGGTTAGATAAAGTATTGTTTGAAAATTTGAGTCTTATATTTTGTATAATTTTATATTTGTTTGTTACATTGTGTATTATTTTCCACATACATTGGGTTTTATTAACTGAACTATTAATTTTATATATGTTGATAAGTTTCTTAGATTTACAAACTATCCTTTTTAGAGATTTGCAGTACATTTTATAGTAGTTTCGTAGAACTTTATTATTAGTCTGTGATATTAGTAGTTTTAATTGTCTTTTATTGCGACATGATATTTTTATACCCTTAGTTAGGTAAGTATTTTTCTGGTTTGGCTTATATTTTATTAATATTTTAGGAATACATTTACTTAGGGCTGTATGTATAATATTATCAAATGTATTAAGATTATCATTCACATTTTTATCAGGTACTAATATACTTTCCCAGTCTACTGTTGAGATTTCGTTTTTAAATCTATTTATATTGAAATCGTTAAAATTACGCTTGATCAATGTAAAGTGGTTAGGGTTTTGAATATTAAGAGGAGTAGAGAACAAGACACTTCAATGGTCCGAAAGACCTAATTCTTGGACATCGACATGGTAGTCTTTTTTATTAAAGTTTGTAAAGATTAAGTCTATGCATTTTGAACTGGTTGGTGTAACTCTCGTCGGCTTTGTGACTTTTTGATGAAAATTATAACTTAACATGAAATTTGAAAGCCTAACTTTTTCGTGTTTATTTAAAAAATCTATATTCATATCACCAGCTATCATGATGTTTTTAGAATTTTCTTTGGTATAGATATATCTTAAAAGTTTTTCCAAAGAACTGTAAAATGTGTTAACTTCTCGACTACTACTAGGCCAATACAGATTTACAATTAATAAATTAATTATGGGAATTTCAATTGCACATATTTCGAAAACCATTTCTATTGACATAGATGAGATGTCTATACGTTCTAAATATTCAAATGTATTTTTTATTAATATACAAACACCCCCACCTGTATGTTGTTCACGACAGAATGTCGCGCCTAAATTATAGTTATGAATTTTTAGTAATTTCTTCTTTTCGCTACTTATCCAAGTTTCAGATATGCACAAGACATGTAGGTTAGGTTTTTCCTCGATGAGTGCATCAAGAAGATGTATTTTGTTAGAAATACTTTGAATATTTTGGAACAATACATTAAGGTTAGTTTCGCCATTGGGTATGGTGTTTGAGGATGGTATTGGATTTACATGGTTATCTAATAGTTGAGGGACGAAAAAATGACTGACTATTATTGTTTACATAATTATCAATGTCTGTATCTATATTGTAGTTCCAGTCCTTAATTTCTACAATCTTTTTAAAGATGTCCTCAAACATAACACGCATGCCAAAGTTTTTAATAGTACCCCTACGTGGATGGAACGTCGTTTCATCGTATTTCAGATTGCGGTTTGAGTCAATCAAATATGCGTACTCGTATTTAATTACATCATCATTTAGTAGTTTATTAAATTTTTCCACTCTCCAGTTGAATACATTGGCATTGCTTGCACAGATGAATGTTGGTAGACAGATTAAAATGTTGGTACTTTGTATTCTTTGTAATGTTGTTCGGATCGATAAAACAAGTTCTCTGTAGTTGTTGGAGCTATTAAAATCGTCTTCACCCAGGAGTATAATACAGAAGTCATTTATTGTATAGTCCACTATCTTCAGCTCTATGTCTTTTAGTAGGTTTTTTATATCACGATTTGGCATTAGGTAGTGACAGAGATCATATTTTTCCTGTTCAAATGTATTTTCTGCAATATTTAGAATTTTGTTTCTTCTGTTTGTACTAATGACACATATTTTATTTCTGGTCTGAGAATTCACAGTGAGAGTTGGCTTCGGTAATGTAGAGTTCTTCGAGTTCTCAATCAGTTTTAATTCTAAATTATTCATTAGGTTTTTTAGCTCTATAATGTCCTTGTTGGCCTGTGATAGTTGTTCTTGTAAATCTAAAATCTGCTTCTCTAAATTAATTTTTTCTATTTCTAAGTTATAGTCTCGTGCAGACGCGGGATGTTGGGGCGTTTTGGATCTGTGACTAATATTAGAAATCCTGTTTTTTCTGGGTGTAGTCGAGTTTTGGGCCATTAATGGAGGGCTTGTACATAGGGTTTTATGGATTCCAACTTCCTGTGTAAGTTTGTCTACAGTTCTTTTTAACTCATTGTTCTCAATGATGGTGTTTTCTAACTCATTCTGGGTAGTCATCAATTCGGAGGTTAGTGTAGTAATCCGGTGTTGTGGATCCTGAGTGCTGCTAATACATGATCGTTCTTCCATACTGTTAGATAGTTGGCCAGGGGGGGAGCATTCATAGCGGGTATTGCCATCTGATAGTAAACTGGAGTCCAGAGAATATGAGTTACATACGACAGTTTTAGAATGGGTAGAATCCATGTTACTTGGTGTTTCCGATGGAACAAAGCTTGTAGTCTTTTTAGGTGTCGTTTTTTTCTTCCTTATGGTTACATTCTGCTGTAAAGTTGCATTAAGTTGTGTTTTTGTTGATTAATTCATACTCTTCCGTGTAACACAAGTTCTACATTTCCAGTGTTTTTTCTTTTCGGCAGTCAATAACTGATATAGTTTTTCGGATAGCCCTGAGCAATCGAAATGAAGTCTATGAGTGCAGATAGAGCATTGTACGGTATCTCGGATTTCAGCAGGGATCTTACATATTATGCAATGTGTGGCCATGTTAGTTTGGTTTATGAGGCAATAAAGAGTGATAAAAAGTGATTCTTATGATACTCAGGAATCGAACCCGGATCGTTTGGGTCTGAAGCACTTGTACTGCACTTTACGCCATCCAAGCAATACAAATCATTGCGAAAAGATGGATTGTACGTTGTGTGCTCTGCACAGGCGACATCTGTGGGGAATTTGTGGTATCACTTAGCCAATCCTTTAGTGATGAGATTTATCCGCAGGATTGTTGCGTTGCGTAGTACTTTAGTTGGTTGCTTATTTTGATATTTCATAGATGTCGCTATGAGTAAGTGACCGTTAATTTACCGTTATCTTGATATTATGTTTATCTGATAATTGTTACTATTTTCAGTATTTATGCATTGCACTGGACATTTTAGTCACTTTTATCTTTTGCACAACATATTCGAATGTTTTAGTTGTAACACACATATGTTTTGTTGGATTTTATTGGCACTTTACAATCACTTATAAGAACTTTGTTGTAGTATTGTTTGTACTGTTTTATATCACTAGATAACACTTCCACGTCACAATTGGTGTATTATTTACCAAAAAATATTGTTTTAAAATGATTTTATGTAGATTTAGTTATTATAATGTTTTATTATTAAGGAGCTCAATGTTTACGACTACTAGCGCCATCTGACTACTATGGTACTCAAATTTCAAACTATATAAATGGTATTTCAAACTATATCCTTGGATCTTATGGGTCCATTGCCTATGACCCGGAGAAGAAATCAGTATATTCTGGTAATTAACTGCAATTTTACTAAATATACTATGATTTTTCCCCTTAAACGGGCTACTTCAGCTAATATCATTAATGTCTTAGAAAATTCAGTGTTTCTTATTCATGGCATTTCCCAAACTATAATAATGGACAACGCTGTTCAATTTCAGTCGCGAGAATTCCACTCATTCTTAAATTCTTATAACGTTCCTTGTATTTTTCACACAGCTTTATATTGTCCTCAGGTTAATCCTACAGAGAAATTTAATAGTACGATTATTACAGCTCTAGCATCCCTAGTAGGAGACGATCATAGATCCTGGGACAACCATCTTACTAAGATTCAGTTCGCAATGAACAGCGCTACAAACGTTGCTACTGGCTTTACTCCAAACTTTTTAGTTTTTGGTAGGGAAACAATACCTTGTGGTTCCTTCTATACTCCAACTCAGAATCTCGAAGAATTGATATTTATGCCTCGTGATATTTACGCGTCTAATGCTGGTCTCCTCTCATCTATCTTTGACAGAGTTCAAACTAAACTTCACATAGCTCACGCTAAAAATAGCGCTCGCTATGATCTTCGCCGGTCTTTTAAAGAATTTAATGTGGGAGATACTGTTTGGCGTAAAAACCATGTTTTAAGCAATGCTGGCGCATACTTTAATGCTAAACTTGCCCCTAAATTCATTAAGTGTAAAATAGTAACCAAACTTTCACCATTGGTATACATTCTAGAAGACCCTAACGGAGTTAGAGGCAAGTGGCACATTAAAGACATTAAATCTTAAATTTCCTTAACTTCTATTAACCGTTAATTTGTATATATGTATAAAAATCACCATCATTTTCACCTTATTATTTTTATTTATTCCTTTAATCCAGTGTTCTGCAACACATTTTACTTTAGGACCTCGAATTTTCGTTGGTTAGTCTTCACCTATTTTTTAAATCTTTATTTCAGACACATCTCGTTGGCGATGTGGCTGATCTCTGGCTTCGAGCTCTACCGCTCTGGCCGTTCTTAATCTTGTCTTAAGTCGTAGCGACTAAAGCTACCTTAGGATTAATTTGTTTTCTCTTTACCTCCATTTTTTTTTCCACGCAGGAGCGAATGACAACTCCTTAAGTAAGCCTGAATGTCCTTTTGAAAACACACTTTTAGAGTGGTAGTCATTGAATGTGAACTCCACCCTTACCTGAATGAAGATGATGAATGTAAGAGATGGTATATCTGATTTTGCCTGGTGATGTCTGTTTCTGCAAAGCTGTGTTTTTCTGGTTTATTTTAAAATATACATATCAAAATTTTTGCTGAGTCAAAATTTTTTCCAGGGTCGGGGGGAAAATGTAGTGTTATGTTACTTACATGTCATTTTCCAGGATTTTCAGCTGGATACTTGCTGAGCTGTACAGCTTGTTATTTGGTATCACCTTTATTTTCATAGGACCCTGTAACGTTTTAAACCATAAGAACACATTAACAAATCATTTTCGCTTTGCATTTTCACACTATCAGCACTTCTAAATCGATAGCGAAGGGGTTTACCTTTGGCTTTCTCCGAAACTCTGCAATCTCGGGCTTCGTGCGCGCTGGTGCGCTACCTTTTTATATTCATTGTTACTTCATTTACTTCATGGTTTTCTTGTTGTTTTCTGTATTACGAGCCTGAAACCAAAATCTGACATTTGTTGATGTCGTTGTTTATCTGGTTGTCATGGCAATGTCCATTCAAACTCGTTAGCGGTCTGATATGTTTGCTTCAATGCTTTTACAAAAATACTTTTTCTCTCTGGAAAAATTACTACAGAAGATATGTATAAAAACGGGTAAACGAGTAATTATTAGTGGAGACTTTAATATTGATACTATCAAACAAACAAAAACCTCTACCGACTTTAAAAACTTTCTGCTAGGATACAATCTAAGACTTCAATTTGCAGAACCAACAAGATTGTCATCTAAAACCTGTCTTGATAATTTTGCTCACAACATTAATCACGGAATAGGAAAAGTTATTGATTACGGGCTCTCAGACCATACAGCACAGCTTTTAAACTGTCCCGTGAAAAAAACATGTGCAATCAACTCTTGGAAAACCACCAAAAGAGATTATAGCCAAGAAAATTTAGACAAATTTAAATCATATCTTAATGCACTCTCTTTCTCTGACATATATACACTTGATGATCCCAATGAATCATATGACTGCTTTTTAGAAACATTCCTACTGATTTATAACCTATGTTTTCCAAATATTACGGTAACTGTGAAAATAAGAAAAAAACCCAAATGGATCTCGAAAGGAATAAAGAAATGTAGTATAACACAGAGACAATTACTATGGAAATCTAGACTAGACCCTACAATAAAGAACAAAAATGACCTAAAGTCCTATTCAAATCGACTTAAAAAAATTGTGAAGTTAACTCAAAAATCTCAAAATAATTATAATATTCAAAACTCATCGAATAAATCAAAAGAGTCATGGAAAATAATTAATGACACCAAAATCTCTCTCCCTAGTGAGCCTATAGAGAAAATAAAAATTGACGACAATGTCATAACCGATGCCCAACTTATTTCAGAAGCGTTCAATAACTTCTACATAGATCAAATACAACAAAACAACCAGTCACGTAATAAAACCTATCCCCACCCGATGAATCATCAGCAACAGTCAATGTACATGAATCCAACAGCAGCGGATGACATAGTCAAAACCATTAATGCTCTAAAAAATAAAAATAGTGTAGGATATGACGGCATCCATACTAAAGTAATTAAACATGTCCGGTATATCATTGCACCGCACATGAGCCACATTATAAATTTATGCATTCTCCACGGAGCATACCCGGAAAGTTTAAAAACAACAATAGTAAAACCTCTCTTTAAGAAATCAGATAGGGAATCTATGACAAACTACCGACCCATTGCACTCATCCCAGTGATATCTAAAATCTTCGAGAAAATCATATATAACGCACTATCCTCATACCTAGAATCTTTCAATATCTTAACTTTGGAACAAAAGGGATTCCGCAAAGGAAAAACCATTAATATGGCAATTTACGATTTCTTGAAGGACATCATGTCCTGCGTGGATAGAAGACAACCAGTAGTGGCCCTTTATATGGACATGACAAAGGCATTTGATTATGTTGACCACAGAATACTGCTCGAAAAACTATATGTATATGGTATACGAGGAAACATACTGCAACTAATAGAATCTTACTTGAGCAACAGACAACAACACACAGAACTAACTAGAATAAATACAAAAACAAGATTAGAGAATACATATAAATCAAATGTAAGAAAAGTACTGTTTGGTGTCCCGCAAGGCAGTGTACTAGGGCCTCTTTTATTTATTATATATATCAATGACCTTCCAAAAGTGACATCTAATAAAATGACATTATTTGCGGACGATAGCACAATGATTTTAGAATGCAATGAACTAAACGATTATAATTTAAAAATAACTGACGCTTTAAAAGATATAATTAATTGGATGAATACTAATAATTTAATTGCAAATTTAGATAAGACCAAATTAATGAATTTCTGTCAAAGACAATCAAAATTAGAAAATCTTAGTGTTTATTGTGAAGGCACAACAATAGAAGTTGTCGAAAAAACCAAGTTCCTAGGATTAGTGGTAGATAACAATTTAAATTGGAAACATCACTCGAAACAAATATGTGATCGCTTAAGTAGCTCCGCCTTTTTGCTCTACAAACTTGTGAAAATCGTTAGCATCGAGACAGCATTAGCTGCCTATCACGGCTTTGTGTCGTCTACCCTGCGGTACGGTGTGATTTTCTGGGGCAACTGTTCTGAAAAGGAAACCATTTTTAAGGCACAAAAAAGATGCCTCAGAGCTGTGTTTAGCCTCAAAACTAAAGACAGCTGCGAACCATACTTCAGGAAACACAGAATACTCACCTTGCCCTGCCTATACATTTTTGAGGTGGCAGTTTTCGTAAAAACCAATCCTATTAATTTCACTGAGTCCACATCCACAACTAGTTTTTCCCACCGTCATCAACATCGGCACAGACTTTGCTTGCTAACTTCTAGGACAGCTTTATTACATAAAAGTATATTTTGCATGGCACCTAAGATATACAATAAAATTCCAAACGAAATAAAAGATTTAAATTTACAACCATTTAAGAGTAAATTATTCCATCTGCTCAGTAAAAAATGCTACTACAATATTAATTCCTTCCTAAATGACAAATCTCTATAATTTTGATATTTTGTAATTAAGTTTGACATTTTAAATTTGTGGTAAAAATAATAGACGTAATCTAATATAATAATATGTGTAAATGTTAATGTAGGTACTTTAGACAATAATATTCATACACCATTTTACTGGTAGGACATAGCGGTAATCTAATTTTTTTAAGACCTATGTATTAATGTAACCTATGTTCATGAAATAAACAATTCTATTCTATTCTATTCTATTCTATTCTCTTGGCCACTCACAAAAATTGCTTTTAATTTAAATAATTTTTAGAACTCTCCAAAAAGGGTATAAGAGCGGAACATTTCTGAAATTCGGGAGTCTCACGTCAGCTTCTGAGCAAGAAGAATCACCTAAAGGCCTTATCCCGGGGTCGCACTACCCCGGGATCCTGCGAGCCGTTACTACAACGCGATCCTGCGAGCCGTTACTACAACGCGATCCTGCGAGCCGTTACTACAACGCGATCCTGCGAGCCGTTACTACAACGCGATCCTGCGAGCCGTTACTACAACGCGATCCTGCGAGCCGTTACTGCTACGCGATCCTGCGAGCCGTTACTACAACGCGATCCTGCGAGCCGTTACTGCAACGCGATCCTGCGAGCCTCAACCCTGTTCAGCGCTGCGCTGAGTCTCCTCGTCACCTACCCGTTCTCGGCTACACCTGCATCCTGGTCATCACTTCATCGGTCTCCTACTCTCCGTGTCCTCCGCTTTCTTTTTTATACCTAATCTGTATTTTTATAAAAACCTGTTCCCATTTCATCCATCCTCATCTTCTTATTATTTTTCTATAGTCATCACTGTAAATAGCTCTAATAAACTGTCACTACTAAATTTTATCCTGGTTGTTTTCTGTTAGGTTCTGGTTAGGATAATATCGTTACACGACACACTATGAAAGTTACTAAAATATACTAGCCTAGATGTAGCCACATCCGTGCTTTGTCTGATGTTCCTAACAGCGTAAGCCGCAGAACTTAATTTACCAGCCAATTTATCTATGTGAGGTCCCCACTGCAATTTGCTATCAATGGTTATTCCAAGAAACTTCGTATCATTTACTAATTCTAACGTGCTGTTATCTAACACTAAACTGGTCTCAACTTGCCTGACATTTGGATGTGAGAATTTGATACACTTGGTTTTACCAGCGTTTAACAATAAATTATTAACTGTGAACCAATTCAAGGTTAAAGACAATACACCATTAACATCATCAAAATCTCCTTTTTGTCTTTCAATTTTGAAGACCATTGAAGTATCATCAGCAAACAACACTATGTCAGTTAATTTCCCCACCATGAAAGGCAGATCATTAATATATACCAGGAATAAGAAAGGGCCTAATATGGAACCTTGTGGTACGCCAATTTTAACAACCGATCCATCAGATTTTACGCCGTTAACTTCTGCCTTTTGATTTCTCCATAGGCTGCAAGTGGCTGCACGAGTTTTATTTATCTTGAGGTGGCGCATCACTAGTGCTTCCCTGTGATATGCGTCACCTGCCAAATGAGACCAACATTTATTTTTATCGACAAGTAGCCACCCAACTTATTTTTTCTACATAGCAAATTTTGTTTTTCTACGTAAAACCTGTCCTACGAAAAAATATCGTAATCAAAATTCTGACTTAAAAAAATAGCAGATACCTATTTTTGCGTCGCTTCAAAGTCTCGTCGGTCAGTCAGAGTATTATAATGTACAGCCAATAATAATTGTAAATACTGTTAATTACTTGTGATACGACACTCCTTGTTGTTTATAACGCGACTCACGTACGATTTAAAAAAATACGTCGCAAGACACCATTTTAGTAAGTGCTATCGATACGCCAGTCGGTTTTTGTCACTTTCAAGTGCCTAATACCATAGCCCACCTATTCAAGTCTGTGCATTCAAGAGATTATTAATGTTTGTATGGCCATTTTTTTAGCCATTTTGTTTTATTTGTGTTTCGGTGAAATTAACTGGACTCTTCCGATATTATCGGAAAAGATCTTTCATTGCGGGTATTGAGTTTTTTGCTTAGTTATTTGTCATTATACGATTGCACATTCGAATTATATTAGATAAAATTATGTTTTTTAACATATTTGATTTTATTTCTGTAAATAAGTTACTCAATTTCTATCCTCTTCCGATTTCAATGAGCAAATAGTTTCTTTAACCTGAGTACATAGTTTAATACCTACAATACATACATATACAAAACTCTTTTTCAAAGTTTCGATGCGTACATAGAAACATTGAAGGCCTTGAGGCCGTAGCCTTGAATATAGTCCTACCTAGTATTTAATACTATACTGCTACTTTACTGTACTACTGTTCTACTTAGTATTAATAATATTGAGAATTAAAAAGGTATCCTCGTACAAAATACTATCGTTTTACGTTTTTCCGAGTACAATGGTACGGAACCCTTCATGTGCGGGTCCGACGTCCTACTCGCACTTGACCGGTGTTATTTCTCTTTTGCTTTTTAATATCGGTTGAAGAATTAAATAGGATATTTATTCTGCTTGTGGCGGGGCCTCGCACGCGCCTCTTTGGATTTATAATAGTCTGTAACTGTCGAATTATAGACGAACATCTACATAAATACTTTATAATTTTTCGAGTTTTCGGAACCTTCCTAACACCATAACAAATAGTTTTAAAAAAGTTTATCGAAATGAGTTCAGCTGTAAGCGACATTTGCCGGTACAAATACATTTTGGAATTCATTTTTAAATATACATATAGATAGTTAACCCCTTAATGCATGGCCTGACCCGAAATGGATCGCGATTTTCGACCATATTCTTTGTTAATAAGGTTCAAAACCTATAAAACCATACACGGGTTAGTATGCAGTAAAGGGTTAAGAGTCCATGTCCCACTGCTGGGCAAAGGCCTCTCCCCCTCCTCCTCCACTCTATCCGACCCTGAGCGGTCTCCCTCCAGTCCTTATCCCACAGACACAACTTATCACTCCATCTCTTCCTGAGTCGGTCACGTTTATATGACGACTTCTATGGTGTGACGGTCGAGGCTGTGCTTGCCAAGCGAGTGATTCCGGCTTGGGAGGAATAAAAAAATCCTCAGGTCTTGGATGTTTACAAGTTTGTGACGTCACTGTTGCTGGTTCTAACCACACAGGGTATCCTAGTGTGGGGCCAGAAGCAATGTTTGTGCCTGTATGTAAATGTTATGTTTTAGAAAATAACAATAAAAAATACAGCGTCACGGTTCACAATGCATAATTTATACAAACACAGAAAATACACAGACATAGGCTTACATACAAATAATGCACAAAGGCAAGCTTATCTCTAATAAGAGATCTCTTCCAGCAAACCAAATTACACCCCATAAGTGGGGGCACAGATAAGCCTAGGGTTAACAGTTATTCAATCCTCTATTTGGCGTGAAAGGGGCTAGCCACTCGCCGCAACTATGGAGACATGAAGGTTTCCTCACGATGTTTTTGTCACCACCGCAACATTTTGAGTGTATCTAAAAACCTACACCGAATTTTAGACAGACTTTTATTTAAATTCTGTGCAGCAAAGTATTTACGACCTCACCACTCACCCAAACGCATTTCATGCGTTCATTAATTAATATCTTATAATTAATTGCTGAAAACCCAGCCCTACAAAACGGAAATGTACATAATAACTCCACACACACAAAGGCTATCGGAAACCACCAACCCTCCGTACCATGGGGCTTTAGACTGGAGGCGCCGGTCTTAAGCATTCTCCTCTGCCATCAAACTAATATTATAAAGTATATAATGTCACCGTAAGATTGTCAAAACCGTTAGTTGACGAACTAACATTTTTTCTCTTGTTAACCGGACAAATATCGACAGATAGTAAAATGTAGCTTACTGCTTACTATATGACGCGTTAGTTCATGAACTAACGGTTAAACCGTTAAATTGTAAACTGGTTTAAACTTGAATTGCAAACGAAATACCAGGGCAAACACTGCAGTAGCGAGCGCAGCGAAGCCCCCTAATAATCTTCGTGTAAGGTTGACATGTAAGAACAAAAGAAACGTAAATTCTACACCCTGTCGGTCTGGTTTACTATCTGTCGATAGTTGATCAGCTATCGCGTTAGTTTATCAACTAACGGTTTTGACTATCTTACGGTGACATATATAAGTCCCTAAAATATTTCGCACTCATGGGCAACTACATCTTTGTGTCATTTGCGCTCGAGGTACTACTGGGGTTTGGGACACGAGGTAAAATCTTTTTGAAGGATTTGGGGCGCCGTCTAAGGGGGTTTTGACTACCGCTCTGGGGCATTTCTGATGCAAAGGATCTCCCTGTGCAGCGTGGAAATACTGCCAGCATCATGGGAACCTTAGCCTCGGCAATATCCTGGGCTGATTTATTCGGGTAATTTTTCTTTGTGTGTTTTATTATATTTTAATGGAAAATATTAAACTGCACATCAAAAATACTGATTTGCGCAGCAAATCTCCCTTATATTTGCTGCGGTAGCTTAGGTGAAGGGGAGAGGGTGTGAGCGAAGCGAAGCCTCCTTTATCCTTCGTGTTAGGTTCAACATGTAAGAACAACAACAAATACTTAAAAAATAAACTTAAGTATTCATAAAATATTTAAAACATAAAAAGTGTTTTTGCTGATCCTTTTTTGCTGCGCAAATCAGTATTTTTGATGCGCGATTAAATATCAGCCTATTTTAATTGGTTAATTGTTCATTTTATTACATTTAATTTTCTATTGACGAAACTTGTGTGGATGTTTTTATAACGATTAAATAAACATATTAATTAGATATATTATAAATGGGAAAGTAGCGATGTTTGGATATTTGTGTGTTTGTGCCTCAATCACGCTAAAACGGCTGAACGGTTTTGAATGAACTTCAGCACAGAGATAGTTTATGACTTAGATTAACATATAGAATACTTTTTATTCGACTACGCCAGGAGGATATTGTTATCTCGGTAATTGATAATTGATGATGGAACTAAATACTATAATTTATTGCAATAAACATTGAATTAAATTGAATTGAATTTAAGGGCATCAGCTTACAATAAATACATATAAAGATTGAATATTTAATGTAATTACGGTTAGTTTGACGACCTCTGTTGCGCTGCTGTTATGGCTCTGCCTATCATGAGAGAGGTCTCAGGATACAGACAAAAACACCCCAGGTCTTTGATATTTATATACGTGTGTCGCCGCTGTTTCTGGTTCCCACGACACAAGGTACCCTAGTGTGGGGCCAAAAGCAATTTGTTTGCCTGTATGTGAAATATTGATGTTTCTGTTTATAATAAGCTAAACTTTAAAATAACTAATTTTAAAGTACTTTATTTACACACGTATCATAACCCCTCTTTACTGAGTCCAGAAACCGCACGTTACGACCAGCACAATAATAATAATACCTTGGACACTACTGACACACATTGATCTAGCCCCAAACTAGGATTCCCTGTATCTTGGGTACTAGACAACGATATACATACTTGTATAGATAAATATTATACTTAGATAGATAAACAACCATGACTAGGGTACAAACATCCATTCTCATCAAACAAATATTTGCCCCCACCGGGACTCGAACCCGGGACCTTTGGTTTCGTGGGCAGGGTCACTGCCGACTCGGCCATTCGGGTCGTCTGTGATATACTACTTGGTATAAACTCATTTCTTATCTGACTATTGATACATTATGAGTTATGACCATAATGTAACAATTTTCGAGATATTATGACATTCAAATTTCGAACGCCGACGCCCGCCTGCGTTCCGCCCTTAGTTTGTTTGTGAAGTTTTTACTACTGAACAAGCTAACAAGTGCGGAGCAATTATCAGTGCCACAATGCCGGTCGAACATGCGGTTCCTGAACACATCCAAAGAGCTTATGATATGTGTTTAGATAAACTAGTGTATGTAACTGTACATAGTTAGGTATTATGTATCAGTCACATAAATTACAAATAAAATTTAATGCAAAAAATAAGTCTAATAGCTGTTAAACCTATGTTGAAATATGTTATGTGCTTTTGCACAAAAAAGTGGAATGTAACCATATAAGTTTTACTATTTACGCAAATTCGTGTAAATGGATGACATTTATTACAATTACTAAACTACTAAAATTTGACACTTTAAGCATAGTAGTGACGTAGTAAACGTAGTTCTTTATGTTATCCCCTACCTTGCCTGCCGGGCTATACAGACCAATTTTCTAAAGCCCTTACGTGCCTTCCGGTCTATTCACCTGTAAAACATATAATTTATATTGTTTAGAATGAAGTAAAGTAAAATAAATATTTTTTGATGTAGAACACTAAGTCGTTATAAGATTACGTCAGACAACTCCTCTACGTTGTTGTCATTGGGTTTAGTAATAGTATCGATGATTTAACAGCGGAAAGTCCCTATACTCAGAATACATTATTTGACACCACCTACACTACTCGACCAACCCTGGCCTATGTTACATCATTGTAAAGGAGATTTGATGTAGTTTTTAAATATATATATAGTTTTTTTCTTACAAACAAATAAGTAATTTACGCAAATTCTTTTGGGGCACAAGGCACGGGTGGGCGATCTTTCAAGCGATACTTCAATGGACTTATTGGAGCGGGTACCAAAAAGCGCATTCTGTTTTGCATTCTCCTGTGAGCGAAAGTGTTAATAGGTATTAGTAATAGGAAAGTGGTAATATCACTTATAGCATAGTTTATTTAAGTAATTAAGTACTTTGTTTGCCAATTGCATGTTGTCTTTACTTTTAAGTAGCTTGTGTACCTAGCATTGTTATATTAAGCATATACCTATATGTACCTAATTGTTTATCTCGTGCACAAACTGTTAGTAAACCTAATAAACAAAATAAAAATAGGTATTATGAAACATTCTCAAGGGTATTAAGGCGACATCCTTCCTAGATTTTTTAGGAGTGCCTAAAGATCAGTGATGTATTTTTTTATGTCATAAAAATAAAAAGCGTATATAAAAATGCAGTTCCACACCCGACCGCCCGACTAAAACATCAAAGTTAAAGGTCATTACAGTTTTGAAGAAACATATCAGTAAACGATCACAATGAGGGTGGGTCGTCTACGCGTAAGGTTTCGGTTGCCGGTTTTAAAAACGATAATTAGTTTTGCAGCTGCTGGTTCTTACGTTACCTCGTGCACACCAAATGAGAGACTCTTTAAGCAGAGGAATTCTTTCGGAAGGCTTTTCCAGTTCTAATTCTCCTGAGCTCTGCCCACGCCCCTCCTGCGTAGGGATGATGGTACACCAATGAGGAATGGTCCACCATTGTTCCCTTTTGGTCTCGAGTTTTTCGCGCAAGAGTTTTTGGTTATGTCGCTGTATCGGACATTCGGATGGGTCGTTTTCGGAATTTCGGAAAATTTTAATGCTCTCAAAAGCTTCTACTTACATATACTTATATATAGTAGTCTTATGGTATACGACATCCCGGATAAACAACTGACAACCTAATATAAAAAATATGATAAAATATAACAGGTTCACATCTGTTAAAGCCAGATCTAAAGATCTGGCTTCCACTCTAAAGAGTGGAAATCTATATTTGGCTGTGTTGGGACAAGTTGGTTCGAATGCGTGGTATCCTATACCTCTGCCACTAGGAAAATGCTAACTTTATAACTTACTCTGCCAGTCGAACTACGCGGTCCGTTTTAGTCATACTACAAGCTAATAAGTCCTGGTGACTCAACCAGTCCAACCCCGTCCCAAGGACTAAACCAAAGTTTGGTTGAATATGTTTTAATCATTTGCCCCTACATCTAACCAAGCCTTTGCTCTGACCACTTCGAAGATTAATCACAGTAAATCACATCAGAACACAAACAGAACCGTTCTCTTTATCACAGATTAACTGTCATCAACAGACGGTCTTACGTCTCCGTATGAATAGAGGAGAGACCGACGGAGACCGGCTATTTATCTCGCTTCCATTGAGTTGCATGCCTGCGGAATTAATGTACTCTGTGGCCGGATAGGGCACCTGTGTTACTTCGAAAGTGGTTTGGTCGATTTGTTATTATTTAGAGGACACGAAGATATAGCGTGCTAGCAGGAAAACAATGGACGTGAGTTCCAGTTTCATTATTTTATAGAGCTGACGTGGCAACCTTAAAACAATATTTGTATTTGCCACAAACCTGGGGACACGAGCACTTTTTTCTCTGTTTACGTGAAAATTGTGCTATGAGCTGATCGTGTCCTGGGCTGGGTGCTTCTAGTTCGTTCTATTTTTGCAGTATGCGAAATGTGATTGACTGTGTATAACTATGTCTGTGTCAATTATTATTTAAATGTCATCGGAAACATCTTAACGGATTAACATAGAATCGGTGAAACCAAATTTGATGACCAACACACAAAATAATTACTGACCGAACATGCTGAGATGGTATTCTATCGAAGAAGGCGGAAAATTTGAGCAAGTTAAGTCAAAATCATGATAGCGCTTTGAGGAAACTATAGCGTTACCGTACGTGTTCACAATCATTCAAATGACTAGTAGTGAAGTGATAAATCAAAGGCGATCTAATCTCTTATTTGATATTTATTACCAAACTTATTTTTGATTTGTTAGGCAGCTTCTGCTGAATCGTTTTCATGTGCAGTGACGTTAGGCATTTTTTCACTCCTCCATTCTACCGCTTCGACAGATCAAAGCGTATTTTTTTATTATTAGCCTATATCTTCCCACTGCTAGGCAAAGACCTCTCTTCTCCTCTTCTACACTTCACGCTCCTGGGCTGTTTCCCACCATATCTTTTCTTGGTCCCTCAGCTCGTTACTCCAACGATTCCTGGAGTTACCACGGCTTCGTCACATTCGGGTTCCAAGAGTTATTATTTTGGCCTATATTGACTTGGTTGCATACGAGCCACACGGCCGGCCTAGTCCCGCTTCAATTCGGGCCGATTTTTCCACTGCGTATTTACTTTTAATTTTGGAGCGCATCTCGGTATTCCGGACTCGGTCCAGCAACCGATTCCCAAATATGCCCTCCGTATCTTGCTGGCTAGCTGGAAAACCTCGATTTCAAACTTTTGAATGTCAGTCATCCGTAGTAAGGAAGGGAAGAATGCAATATCCATGAGATAAAACGTAAGGAGATGTAAAAATAAATGATATAATCGGATTCACAGTGAAACTCGTTCACAACAATGTTGTCCCTGTGGGTTATTGCATTGTGACGTGTAAGCAAATTGTTGCCTGCGTGCAAACACTCGCTACGGCGACTCGCCAGTAGTCTATAAATTGTATTTTTCTACTTCAAAATACATATTTTATATTTATATAAAAACCTCTTGAAATGTGCTCTACGTGACTTCGTTAATGTTTCTTGATCATGTTTATTCAGTAATAATGCTACAGTGTTGTCATCCATTTGTACAGACAATATGAGAGTCGTTACTTCCCAAAGTAGTGTTTTCTCTGCGTTTTTATACATACCTAACATAACATAATTTTATAAATAAAACATAACATGTTGTTCCTAAAAAGCCTTGAAATTGAAATATGTACAAATGAATAGCGATATCCGATGGCTTCGTGTTATCGATAAGGAAATATCGGCAAACAACTAACACATTCGTCTTACTACAAATAAACGGTCAAGCGCCAGTCGGACTCGCGCATGAAGGGTTCCGTACCACCGGATTCAATGGTATTTAAGTTTCTTGCATAGGGATTAGGTATTTTTAACTTTTCTGTGTGTACGTGTAATGCAAATGTTGTTTACAAGTTATTAGTGGGGCTATCTTCATACTCCTTGCATGTAACCAGGTGTATCAATAAGTTTGTATATGGTATTGAAAATTTTCCTGCCACCATTCTGTGTCAGAGGCCCTAATAGGGCAGCCTGAGCCACTAGCCTGACATCCCTCCATCAACCCGTACTGAGCATATTTATTTTATTTATACTAATTATACTCTTTATTTTGAAATAGATTTTGCTCGCGACAGGACTGGTTTTTTTTTAGGGATACGTCTCCTTAGTAAAATGAGCTGTCAAAGTTAATCCAAGATCAGTGCAAGCTCGCGTTCTATCTGTCGGGCCTTATTTACTAACTCCACTCCATAGCATATACGACGCAGTTTATGTCAAAAAGACGTTTAGTGTATGGGAAAACTGTTACTATGGTCTTGATTTGACTAACGGCCGAATTTTCAATCTTCAGACAACGTTTATATGTCTGTTTCTCTGAGGAATTTGACAGAATGTGAACCGGTGAAATGTGAAATAAATTTATCTGTCTGTTCATCTGGGGATTGAAAAATCGCCCATAATGAGTGGCTTTGTCGTGTTATATCTATTCCAAATTATTCATTGCAAAATTGAGGTTTTAGAGTTCTTAAAGTTAGGAGGTCCCGACAATGAACCCTGTAAGGGCACTGCAATTTCTTACAAACTAACTTATATCTAACGCAGTGTTTCATAGAAACGTACCTGATACGATAACAGTATACAGAATTTTTATTTATAACAAGGAAATGAGATCAAAAATTACGTATGACTTTCATAAATTATATCTATAATACTATTTATTGTTATATCTTTATGTGTGTGTGTATGTGAGGGGTAGGGGGTATGTGTGCATGTGTTTGCGGGTAGGGGTGTGTGTGTAAGGGTGTTTGAGGGAGGGTGTGTGTGAATGTGTATTGTATGATTGATTGTATTTTAGTAAGTTTAATGTGGGAAGTGTATTTCATTTAAATATTCTTCAACACTAAAGTAGGCTTTTTGTAATAGGAGAGTTTTGAGTTTTCGTAGAAATGCACATTCGTTGGAAATATTTTTATAGCTCTGGCAGTTTATTGTAGATTTTAATGGACATAATATATGTGTTGATAGATTGTAGTGTCATTTGGATCTTTGGTAACAGGAGTTTGTTTTGACGTCTGAAGTAATATAAGTTATTAAGAGTGGCTCTGGTCTTGTATGTTTCAGGATCTTTTCTTACAAGCTTAATTATTTCTAAGATGTAAATAGAAGGGAGGGTGAGGATGTTAAATTTTTGGTAATATGGTTTGCAGCTGTCTGTAGGTCTTATGTTGGCTATAATTCTTAATAGTTTTTTCTGCAGTGTTAATAGTTGCAAAGCGTCAGTGCTGTTTCCCCACAATATGACGCCATGGCCAGGAGTGTGCGTATGCATAGTATGCTGAGAGAGCAGTTTCGATGTTTGTTGTCTTTTTTATTTCTCTTAATGCATAGGAGAATTTCGACAAGTTGCCTTTTATTTTGTGTATATGCGGTTTCCAATTTAGGTGTGAGTCTATGACAATACCAAGCAACGTTGCTTCTTTTATAACTTCTAATTTAATGTTATTGTAGGTAAAGTTAATATGTAAGGGGGTTTTCTGATGTGGATAAAAGGTTATTAGTTTAGTTTTTTGGGGGTTTATTTCAAGATTATGATCATTCATCCAGTCAGTAATTTTATCTAGGCATGTTTTTACTTTTTTATTAACGTGGTCGTTATTTTTGTGCGAGGAAACTAAGGAAATGTCGTCAGCAAATAGGATGCAAGGGTTGTCGAGAATTGTTGGTAGGTCATTAATATAAATAAGAAAAAGAAGACATCCGATTACGCTGCCTTGAGGAATAGAGGCGTGAGTTATTTTGCAATCCAATCTGTAATTAATTATTTCTTTTGAAGTGTGGTTATAATGATCTATCTGGACATACTGCTTTCTGTTTTGTTAATACGAAGTAAGCCAATCGTACGCTTTACCTCTTATTCCTACTCAACGCAGCTTTCCAAAAGTATATCAAATTGTACCTTGTCGTAAGCTTTCGTCATATCGATCATTACAACCACAGCATAGTGTTTATTTTGGAGTATGTTTAAGATTTCCTGGGTGAATTTATAGACTGCTAGGATAGTGGAACGATTTTTTCGAAAACCGTTTTAGGACTCGTGAAATATCTTAAACTTTGCACCTATATAGTAGTGTAAAAAGCGTGACATTATGCCATCTTTAATTTTAATTTATGAATTAACAATACTAGTTCAAGAAGTAGAGTGTTCAGTGCAAGAGCCTATGTAGTGTAGGGTCAGCATAAGGTAGTCCCGAGAACTTCTCAACTATTCAAGTTGTGGCGCAATCTGAAAGAGATTGCGAGTGGAATATAGTTCAAAGTTCAACATTTTTATTGAATGACAAACATTTATTAATATATTTTTTTATGCTGGGCTCTGGCCGCCAAGATAAAGTCACACAAATTGTATTAAATATTATGCCATAGCGTAGGAAAAATTTTGGAAACATAATATAATATTTTTATTTACTGTTTAACGCTTCCACACGAAAGGAAGAACAGATTTGTAGAAAAAAATGCATAAGAATTTTTTTATATTATAAATATAATAAATAGTCTACAAATATTTTTCCCACATTTGTCTTCCAACTGCCAAATGGCCTAGAATTGAAGGTAAATATCACAGCGTACTTATAGATAGCGCAGATGGCTCGTGAACGAGACTTTACTCAAACAGGCGGAATCCGCGGAGATGAACGGCAGGATTGCTTGCGAATGCTTCTTTGCGCGTATCAAAATCGAGCTGAGTCCTTAGCTGCGGCGATTGCCTTACCTGTTGTAACACAAATCTAATGGAGTATTAAAAAAATGACTCAACTGTGCCTCTGACACTCCGTGCGATTAGTGTTTCGACACTAGTGTTTCGATTTATGTTTTTCATTTTCTCTTATCGCCTATTTATTTCTTCTTGTTCGTTTTTGAGCCACAACCGCAGCACTACTGACGACCTCTGTGGCTTTGTGGTTGTGGCTCCGCCTACCACATCAGGTCTGGGGATGATTCCCCGCGACCTCTGTGGCTTTGTGGTTGTGGCTCCGCCTACCACATCAGGTCTGGGGATGATTCCCCGCGACCTCTGTGGCTTTGTGGTTGTGGCTCCGCCTACTACATCAGGTCTGGGGATGATTCCCCGCGACCTCTGTGGCTTTGTGGTTGTGGCTCCGCCTACCACATCAGGTCTGGGGATGATTCCCAGCGACCTCTGTGGCTTTGTGGTTGTGGCTCCGCCTACCACATCAGGTCTGGGGATGATTCCCCGCGACCTCTGTGGCTTTGTGGTTGTGGCTCCGCCTACCACATCAGGTCTGGGGATGATTCCCCGCGACCTTTGTGGCTTTGTGGTTGTGGCTCCGCCTACCACATCAGGTCTGGGGATGATTCCCCGGCTGGGGATTAAGACTAAAATTGGTTATCTCTAAAGTCAATTTACGGACGATAATTTTACGTGATAACGTCATAACATATGAAACGCTCAGGCCGATCGTGCCTCTCTATCGTTTGTTCCGCGCTCTCGCTTGCACGCTCGGCTCAGGCGGTACGTGTCAATGTGTCATGCTTATCACTTCAAAAAAAACACAGGTCTTGGATATGTGTGTGAAGTCGACCCGAATGGCCGAGTCGGCAGTGACCCTGCCTACAAAGCAAAGGGACCCGGGGTTCGAGTCCCGGTGGGGGCAAATATTTGTATGATAACAACGAATGTTTGTACCCTAGTCATGGTTGTTTATCTATTTAAGTATAATATTTATCTATATAGTTACATGTATCGTTGTCTAGAACCCAAGATACAGGTAATCTTAGTTTGGGGCTAGATTGATTACACATTGGTGTGTAAATAGTGTCCAAGGTATTATTATTATTATTATTATTTCTTTCTTTTTCTCTCCTATTCATAGGAGGTTATTTTACGGCACGGGCTTAAGACAAGGGCATAGTGATGAATGAATGATTAAGATGAATTTCCCATGAATTTGCGGACGATCCTGCAAGTGTTTAAAATAACGGCCTTTTGCAGTAATGTATATGTTGATGGATGTAAATGTATTGTTTTTAAGTACGAGTGTAATGATTTGGGGATGATACCGGTTGTTCGATTCCAAATCGATATTCGATCGATGGTTTCTGAACGGCCATTTTGAATTTGACGTTAGCTGCCAACCTAGCAGTTTTTTTGACAACTGACGGACGAAAGCCCTCGCAATGAAAACGCGTTTTGGTTAGGGTATTGAAATTAAATCGCAGGCCATCTGGAATGTATTCGGGTTTCCCTCAGGATTGTTAATATAGCTGAGTGTGTTATTGTTTCTCGAACCAGATAAAGTTCGCATTTTCGTGCCCGATTGTTTTTACCACGTAACATAACCTGTGTTGGAACACTGTGCTCATTGAAGCTGGCCCGCCAGTCATACCTGGTTGGCTGAAGAACCTGTCTACCAAGAAGAGCCTAGGGTGCACCCGGGCCTTGCAGAGAGACAGGAGGTTGACGGGACCGAAGCACAGACCAGGTTAGATCGACCCCAATTAACTTCAGCTCGGTGAACCGCCGACGTTCACACTTCTTGGCAACTGATCGTTACGCTACCTCGTAGCTGATGGGCCCCTACGAGGTCATTAGGTGCTGAGAAGCCTGACCACCGGTTGTAGATATTATAATGGGTACTGTTTTCACTATCTTTACCCTCCATTGAGCCTGGATCTCTATTGAAAGATCATTGTATTTCGCTATCTTTGTAGCTTGCGTGCTGTTAAGATTGTGAGTGTTGGGTATAGCAATGTTTATAAGGTATACAAGTTTGTTAATTTTGTCTATCACTGTTATATCAGGTCTATTGTAGTGTATAGTTTTATTATTATTTTATTATTATTATTATTATTTTTATATTTTTATGAATTTTTCATTTCACTCTTCTAATAAAGAGGTTCTGATACACGGGCTTACGCCAAGTGCTTATCTACTAAAGATCACGGTCTTTGCCACAGATATCGAGAGATAGGTTGAGGGGCGTGCACGTGCGAACAAATGTATCTCCGACAGGTTAGCTATTAAAAATTCTCGGTAGTCACCGGGCGACCGCAGTGACGAATTCATTTCCGTTGTTTTTCGAAAATGCCGACCTGTGCAATACTCACGTTCAAAAATAGAAGCGAGATTGTGAACTCCAAGAACGCCGGTGTCACATATAACTTGTAAGTCTCATTCCAACTATTATTTCTTCTTAAAACAAAAGAAATAAACATTATTACAAAAATAAACTCGCTAAGTTTACTATACATTGCTTGTTTTATATCTTAATTTCACTACTTATTGCCAAGCTAACACGCCATGAATATTTCACACTTATCTAAGTACGAAAGCAAAGATGCATCGTGATACGGAGGCGAACTGTTACACGCACACAGAGACGACATATAGTGATGGGGATAGTGATAGGAGAATTATGTTTTTGAATCGATAGATTTTATCATTCCGCAATTACTAATATAGTTAATGTAATAATATAGTTAATTTATTGCTCATAATACGTAAGTTTATTGTTAGTTATTCCAATGATTGCCAAACAGGCAGTTTAGATTTTAAGTTTGTTTAAAACCTCGCCCGACGAAGGATAATGGGGTGTTATAAATATTGATCGGAAATTCCGATGCTTCAGTTAGGTCCGAAGAGTTCACAGTTATTCTACCTTCAGAAACCTCTTTGCCTCTCTTTCTAGCTGTAAGGATTCTGTTGAAAAAAATAAGAGAGGCAAAGAAGAAGAGAGGAAAATCTCGTATGTCGTATGTCGTATAAATATGTCGTATTTACAAACAATTTACTATATTATTTATAGAACCCGGCATTGTATACGACTGTCTATACTAGTGTCTATAAATTATAATCGATCGATGATACACGCTGCCCTTGCATTGTCCCAACACTAGCTCGGCTAGCAAGTATACCTGCGGTAGTGTGGGTGTGTTCGGACGATAGGTGCATGACATTGCTCTGACCAAAAAAAGCCGTGAAATTGATGTACGAGTGGTGTAAATGTATGCGTGTTCATAGTTTTCGGCGACACTGGTTCCGATACAAGCTTGGCGCCAAGGGCCTATCTCTCGATATCTGTGGTCTTTGCCCATGAATTTTCGTACAATTCTACATGTATTTAGTATTGTTACCTTTTGAAGAAGTATGTGTGTGGATCTGGGTATATTTAGTGTTTTGAGACTAGTGTGTAATGTGTATGGGATGACTCCTGTGGATGAGATGACTATTGGGATGGTTTTGACAGATTGTACATGCCATTGTGTTTTAATTTCAATGGCAAGGTCTGTGTATTTTGTGTTTTTTTCTGTAAAAGTTGTGGTAAGTTTGTGTGTATTTGGTATGGCTATATCTATGAGAAATACTGTTTTGTTTTGTTTATCGTGGAGAGTTATGAAATGTTGGCCTGTTGAAATTAATAGTTTTGTCTGTAATTATAGTTCTGTCCCAGTAGAGTTTAAAGTCTATTGATTCTAAATTATTATGTCACTGTTTCTGGTTCCCACGATACAGGGTATCCTAGTGTGGGATCAGAAGCAATGAATGTGCATGTTTAAAATGTTTGTGTTTATGTTCTCTTTTCACTTAGTTCTTAATCCTCAGCCTTACTTTGTAGTTATAGCTTAAACGCGACCGCTTTTGTCTTGCTGCCTACCCCGAAATGACACCGGGGTAAAGGCAACCTGGGACCGGTTCCCCAACAATATTGGATTAATTAGACCCAACGCAAAATCCGTAAGCTTTCATTAACCCATAGTTCAACGGGCTTAACCCACGGGTCAGACCTATTTGTTTTGTGACATTGGGCCTTTGAGGGAGGTCATCATTATTTTGATACAGTTGCTGATACTAAGTTAGGTAACTATTAATCTGATAATAATCAAGTAGATAGTAAATGTGTGATAGTGTTTATTTCAAAAGACTTATGTCATTGTGAAAGGTGGGAATCTCCTGATACAGGTATTATAATACTTAAAAGGAGATCCCATGTCTGTTAAATCTTAATTCTCATTATGAAATAAACAATTTTGTATTTCGTATTTTGTATTTGATCGATCGTTAAATGGGAGTTTGTCCGTCTTATATTGTTATAAAATCACTAAAAACAGGTGCCTTTGCCACACCGTGTGGGAAGGATGTATATTATATGTATGTTTGAGATTTTTTACCGAGCGAGCGAACGTCCCTGTTTCAGCATTGGGCGAAAATGCTTTCGAATGTCCGGATGTGTGTCCGGATGTTATACTCTACAGGCCGCATTTCTCAACAGATTCTCGTGAATTTTTCTGAGCAGGTTCTATAATAAAATTAAAAAAATATATATATATATATATTTTTTAATGGCGTTGATTTGGGGGGCTTAAAATTTAAAAAACCGCTGCAGTCCAAACAGCTAAATGGATTTTTACAAATGAGGTGTCGTTAGATTTGTAGAGAATGTGTGAGTAACAAAAAGACTATAAAATTTTAGTGAAAAGTCAATGGGTTGGGTTTAAGACCGCAAAATGTGGTTGACAAAGTTAATCGTGCGGCTACTTTCATTCTCCGTGCAGGTAACCAGTGTTTTTTTAACCATTCATAAGTGTTCTGCTGCAAACACACTTCCCAGACTATACAATAATACCTGAGGGAGAAATAACAAATGCAGGTATACTAGACACTCAGCTCACATCCAACCTCACACCAGGGGCAAGGGCGGGAGCAGAGGACCTGATTAATGAAGAAAAAGTGAGCTGGGCAACAAACTCGTTTCTTCCATACAAATCACCGGCACCGGCATAATCCCAGCCTTCCTGCAATGGGGGAACAAGCTGGTCAGGTCGCGACTGGTAGCCATATACTGGGCGTGTGTAGCAATTGGCTACGTACCAAAAAGCTAGAGAGAGGTGACAGTGGTGTTCCATCCAAAACCTGGAAAGGACGACTACACAGAACCAAAATCCTTCAGACCGATAATCCTGACATCTTTCCTTCTAAAAACGCCAGAAAGATTGTGTGACAGGGAGATAAGGGATGGACCTATGGGTACAAACCTCACCCAAACCAACATGCGTACCAAGCTGTGTAGTGTAGTCGTCCTTTCCAGGTTTTGGAAGGAACACCACTTTCACGGTGTTCGTTCCAAAACCTGGAAAGGACGACTACACAAAACCAAAATCCTTCAGGCCGATGAGCCTGACATCTTTCCTTCTAAAAACGCCAGAAAGATTGTGTGACATGGACATGAGGGATGGACCTATGGGTACAAACCCCACCCAAACCAACATGCGTACCAAGCTGGAAAATCAACAGAAACTGCGCTACATGCGGTGCAACAGCAATCATGCCCAGCGGTGTTCATAGACATAGAGTGCGCGTTTGACAAAACCAACTTCAGTAGAATCAGAACGGGGCAAGAATAACAAACTCAAACTCAAACTCAAAGTACTTTATTACTGTAGATATTTACATATTCTTAGCAAACGTCATTTTTTGCCTCTTCTCTACATTGGACCACTGCGGGAGAAGAAGGGCGTAGAAACTCCCACAGATTGATTTTTAGATCTCTTTTAAAAATAGGTTGTGCTTAACTAATACAATTATGATTTATTTTTATTTAATAAGCTGGAATAAATAATTACAAAATTATTATCAGCAAGGTCTGTGTTGAGCCAGATTAACCCCATACAGTCCTGTCATTTAAGTTATCTTGAACATTGTAATATCCCTTTTTCGACAAAGTCGCTTTAACATGCTTTTTAAATTGCTCAAATGGCAATTTCAAAATCTCCAGAGGTATCTTATTGTAGTAGAGAATGCACTGACCCTTGAAAGAATTGCTAACCTTCGCGAGTCTAAAACGGGGCGCACATAGTCTGTGATTATTTCTTAGGTAAACATTACAGCTATCGCTAAGTTTGGAAAATGTTGTAAGGTTCTTGCGTACATACATTATATTTTCGAAAATAAATTGACTAGCTACTGTTAGTATGTCAATTTCTTTAAAAAGCTCTCTTAAGGAGTCTGTTCGTTTTAAATTATAAATTGCTCGAATAGCTCTTTTCTGTAAAATAAAAATAGTTTGAATATCCGCTGCTTTCCCCCACAACAAGATACCATAGGACATCACACTATGAAAGTAACTAAAATATACTAGCCTAGATGTAGCCACATCCGTGCTTTGTCTGATGTTCCTAACAGCGTAAGCCGCAGAACTTAATTTACCAGCCAATTTATCTATGTGGGGTCCCCACTGCAATTTACTATCAATGGTTATTCCAAGAAACTTCGTATCATTTACTAATTCTAACGTGCTGTTTTCTAACACTAAACTGGTCTCAACTTGCCTGACTTTTGGAAGTGATAATTTGATACACTTGGTTTTACCAGCGTTTAACAATAAATTATTAACTGTGAACCAATTCAAGGTTAAAGACAATACACCATTAACATCATCAAATTCTCCTTTTTGTCTTTCAATTTTGAAGACCAGTGAAGTATCATCAGCAAACAACACTATGTCAGTTAATTTCTCCACCATGAAAGGCAGATCATTAATATATACCAGGAATAAGAAAGGGCCTAATATGGAACCTTGTGGAACGCCCATTTTAACACCCGTTCCATCAGATTTTACGCCGTTAACTTCTGCCTTTTGAATTCTATTGCTTAGGTATGATCTTAGTAGATCCAACGCTTTATTTCTAACTCCGTAATGATTTAATTTAATTAATAGCGTATTATGATCAACACAATCAAACGCCTTCCACAGGTCGCAAAAAACTCCGATAGCATCCTGTGCGGCCTCCCATGCAGAATAAATATGAGATATAAGGGTAATACCTGCATCCGTAGTCGATTTACCCCTAGTGAAACCGTATTGTTTGGCATGGAGTTGTTTTGTATGGTTGAAGTGTGAGAGCATTTGATTGAGTATAATCTTTTCAAATATTTTACTTAGTGTTGGAAGAACAGATATTGGTCTGAAATTTGAAGGATCACCCTTATCTCCCGACTTGAACAGAGGTATCAGTTTACTGTGTTTCATGAGGTCTGGGAAAGCCCCATCGTCAACACATTTATTGAATATATAAGCTAAGTGTGGGGCTATAACTAGAATTACTGAACCAATGACTTTGACTGATATACCCCACAGGTCTTCCGTATTTTTTAAGTTAAGTAATTTAAACGTTTTGACAATGTCCTGGGGATATACATGATGAAATTTTAAATATACATTACTGGCGCTAGTGTTATTTTTTAATAAAGTCTGCTTCATATGGAGATGAATTTAGACGGTCTGTTGTGAGTAAGGGTACATTGGTGAAAAATGTTTCAAAAGCTCGAGCAACATCAGCGCTGGATTTAACAACATCATCACCTATCTTTAGGCAGAAATCATTGTCCCTTGGTATAACTTTGCCAGTTTCGCGGTTTATTATTTGCCAAACTGTTTTCATTCTATTATTTGAATTTTGAATTTTTCTATTAATGTGTAAAGTTTTTGCAGTTCTACAAACCAACTAGAAAGTTTTGGAATATTTTTTAACGTAGTCATGAAATTTTCGATCAAAGTTATAGGTTTTTTGTTCATAAAGGTCATATAAGATAACTCTACTTTTACGAATTCCAAACGTTGCCCAGTCATTAAATTTAGATTTACCGTTGTAGTCACTGACTTTCTTTAATTTAAAAACTTTATTGAATTCTGTCTGAATAATGCTGAAGAAGTCTGAGTAGATTTTGTTTGGGTTCTGTTCATCAAAATCCGGTACTGGCAAATTTATATCTAACTTTTTCATATACGTCTCTAGTCTATGGGATGTAATAGGCCTATAAAATGATGGATCAGTCCTATTTTTACTGGCAATTGGGAATGAAACTGTTTGACCACTGTGATCGGAGGGTAAGCAGTTAATTACATTTTTACTTGTGAATGCACAGTCACAAAATACGTTATCTAAGCAAGTTTGGCTGGTAAGTGTAATTCTAGTCGGCTCTAGAAATATATGACATAAATTAAATGATTTGAACAGAGTTATTAATCGTTGTTTCAATGTTGTATCGACAAGCAAATCTACATTAAAATCGCCACAAATAATTTACTTTTTTCTGTTATTACAAAGTATAATGAGGGCATCCTCCATAATTTTCTCGAACATTTCAAAATTGCCATGGCCGTTTTCATCTCTCGGAGGTCTGTAGACACAAACAATAATATGGCTATCCAACTCAACACAGGATACCTCTATTTGTCTTTCTACAGTAAGTGCAAGAATATCTTTCCGTTGTTTCACCTTAATATTATTTTTCACTAAGATTAAAGAACCACCTCTATCGGCAGTCTTTCTATTGTAACAACTGACAATTTTGTAATTATTTATGTTAAAAGACATCATATTTTCCTTGAACCAGTGTTCTGTAATACAAATAACATCGGTGTCTGAATAATTAAGAAATAATTCTAATACAAGTTCTTTGTCAGGTAGCCCCTGCATGTTTTGATGGGAAATATTTAAGTGGGGCTTACCCTTTGTCCTAGTATTTTTCATTTGATTGCCAGAAAACCCCTGCTTATTTTGTAAAATTTTCTTATGTTTTGAGGGGTCGTCTTTTGTCGAACTATCTAGTTTAAAACACTACTATTAGTACTAATACTAACTAAAACTGAAGGCGACTGCGTTATAGTATTTACAACCGTGTCGCATATATTATACGCTAACAATGTAGCTACTCGTTTTTTTGTTTTATGAGACAGGTACATAGTATCCTGAGTCAAAGTAAAGTTATGAATAAAATTATTCATGTCGAAATATAAAATAGCATCACTATGATGACACGTTATATTGTATAGATGCATGTTCATTCTATGTACACTTTTATTTTGTTTCCCCGATAAATTAGAACAATAAGGAAAGGTACATAGAATAGACTTGCACTTCGTCTTATTATATAAATTGAGCAGTACCTCTATACCGGTATCTAATGCACTCCGACTAATGTTTGAGTGGTTTCCTACCATAATAACAATGGTAGTATTTTCATCAAAATTCCCTACAGCTACCTTTTTTATAATATCCTCAAAGGAACTATTAGGACAACAATTATTTGTCACTTGTTGCTTAAGGCCATAATGCAAAACATACCAAAATCTACACCTATCTTATCTGAATAAACTACAGTTCTTTTGTTTGCTATTGTTCTTCTCGGAGCACGATTTGAGGTGAGTGGCGGGACACTCGTTGTTCGATTCCAAATCGATATTCGATCGATGGTTTCTGAACGGCCATTTTGAATTTGACGTTGCTGCCAACCTAGCAGTTTTTGACAACTGACAGACGAAAGCCCTCGCAAAGTAAACGCGTTTTGGTTAGGGTATTGAAATTAAATCGCAAGCCATCTGGAATGTATTCGGGTTTCCCTCAGGATTGTCAATATAGCTGAGTGTGTTGTGGTTCCCCGAACCAGATAAAGTTCGCATTTACGTGGCCGATTGGTTTTTACCACGTAACATAACCTGTGTTGGAACACTGTGCTCATTGAAGCTGGCCCGCCAGTCATAGGAGGTTGGCTGAAGAACCTGTCTACCAAGAAGAGCCTAGGGTGCACCCGGGCCTTGCAGAGAGACAGGGGGTTGACGGGACCGAAGCACAGACCAGGTTAGATCGACCCCAATTACTTCAGCTCGGTGAAACGCCGACGTTCACGCTTCTTGGCAACTGATCGTTACGCTACCTCGTAGCTGATGGGCCCCTACGAGGTCATTAGGTGCTGAGAAGCCTGAACATTTTGGTAGCTAGAGCGTGGCTTCCTGAGATTTGCAGCCGTCAAGGGCTCCAGGAAGGCACGATTTGGGACTATCAATCTGTAGGTATAGGCGGTTAGGTACTTGGTTGTTCCTATATCCACATAGATTGGTAGTATTGTAAGCTATAAGTCTATTGCTGGTAGTAGACAGACAGATTTTGAATTGAAATTTGCATTGAATTACCAGTTAGTCAACCAGTTAGTTAACATAGGTAGTTACATCTATTGATAGCAGGCTATTACATTGTTTTCAGTTTATAGCAATTTATAACTTGAACTAATATTGACTATCTGTGTGTGTTATAATGATAAAGGGAAACTAAATTGTATTTACAGAATTTATATAGATATAAAACTCGGTTCCTATTGTTTAAGGAAAACAACATTGTTTAAGTTGTGGTTTAGGGTTCCCTCGTTTGGGTTGTAGACTGGAGGGTCCAATAAAATTGAGTTACTGCAAATTGTGAGTAAGTATCGTTCCGATCATGTCGTTATCTGTAATCCAGAAGGGTGTTTCTAAGGAACTCAGATGGTTTTCCTCCGCACACGGTCTGATAGACCGTTTAGATAGGCATGATGTGGTATTGGAGCGGTCTATGGACGTTAAGGAATGTTACAATAGGGTGCTCGAATTGTCCGCGCAGGCGGAATCAGTTGATGGTTGCGCACCTGACAGGCTGTCACGGTTGCTAGGGGATGTCGACCAATGTATGGAGATGGCAGCTGCTATCACGCAGAAGGCTGCGGACATACGTAGACAGCGCGAGTCCAGCCATGGTGGTGACATTGAAGCACCTCTGCCGCTTCAGGGTTCGGGGTCCAGGTTACCTGCCATAACTATGCCTACTTTTGACGGAGTGTCCGGTGAATGGATGAGCTTCATCAATCTGTTCGACAGTTTGGTGCACATGCGATCGGACATTACCAAGTCTGTCAAGATGGCTCAGCTGGTGGCAGCATTGAGGGGTGAGCCTAGGGAGCTGGTCGCTCATTTGACAGTTACGGAGGGTAACTATGAAACGGCCAGGCAATTGTTGGTCAGACGTTACCATAACAAACGGAGGTTGGCCGATGCCCAACTGAACCGTTTGTTTAGTATCCCGGTTGTGAACAAGGTCGGGGCCATACAGACGGAGGTTTTGAACCCATTGTTGTCCGTCACCAAGGCTCTAGAGAATCTTGGACTTCCGGTTGGTGAATGGTCGTACCTACTGTTGTACATTGTACTTTCCCGCCTACCCGCTGACGTGCAGACTCGTTTCGAACAGTCTCACGGGAGGTCGGCCGAGGACCTGCCCGCCTTCTCCGACTTGGTCGGATTCTTGGAAGAGGAGGCTCGACGGGCAGAGAATTTGGGGTTGACGGTCACCCATCCTTCGGAGCCACAGAGAGCTGCCGGGAGCGCTGTGAGTAGGGGCCCTCCGACGAGGAAGGACCGCACCAACCGGCAGTCGTATGGGACTGTGAGTGAATTGACCCCACATGGTGAGACCTGCCCATATTGTAGGCAGATTGGCCATGCTGTGGCCAATTGCAATAAGTTCGGGGAACTTAGGGTTCAGGGACGGCGCCGGATGGCCAAGCAGCGGAGCTGGTGTTTCCTGTGCCTCGGGCCACACATGGCTAGGGACTGCACGCGCACAAAAATGTGCGGATATTGTGGTGGGTCCCACAACAATCTGTTGTGCATGAACCGGTCCGGCCAACAGCCTCCACAGGGCCGTATCCAGGGTGACACGGCATGGGGCCCTGAGAATTCGTTTGCGACTCGGAGCGCAACTCAGGGGCCAACGTCCCCACGTGCACAGGGCAGTACTAGGGTGCAGGGCCGCACTCAGGACCATTACATGGGGGGCCCTGAGTTTTCGGTTGCGACTCAGCATCCGACCCAGCGGGATATTGGGTGTGTTGAGCAGGCCGTAACGGGCGGGTGGCATGGGACACCTTCGAGCTATGCGGGTGCGGTTCGGATGCCGCCTCAGTTGTCGCCCCGCTCGTCGCCTCGTCCTCGTCGGTCACATGTGATGTCTCCCCCGCTCATGGAGCGGCCACGGTTGAATTCACGCCCACCCCCCTTTACGGGGAATCGTAGGTTGGGAATGGAACCGGCGCGTGGGCCATTTGTACAATGGGACCCTCTGGCGTATAGCTGCATACCTGATCGGTTACAGGCACAGTGGGGCCCCGGGGGTCCTCGCTAGGAATTTGCGGCCCAACCATTGGTTGCCCCCCAACCGGAGACGGTGGTGTTACCGATCGCCTCTGTGCTTGTTTGGGATTTGGCGGGCAACCCAACATACGTTCGCGCCCTATTAGATTCTGGAGCTCAGGGCTGCATTGTATCGAATGATTTAGCAAAATGGTTGGGCCTCAAGGTAAATAGGTATAATAAATCAATACGGGGCGTGGGGAATGTTACGGTTACGAATGTAGTTGGTCAATCGGTGATCACGTTCTCTCCACGTTATGACATTTTGACAAAAACATCCGTGCAAGCTTTAGTAATGACGCATGTCATGGGCAGACACCCCTTGGTGAAGTTGAATCCGGCCGTTCGATTCCTGACATCAGGACTCAAGTTGGCGGATCCCGATTTTGACACTCCAGCCCCGGTCGACCTGCTACTGGGAGCAGACGTTCTGGGTAGGTTTCTGTTGTCGGATCAGCGAGTTCTTCAGCCGGACGGGTTGATTGCTGTGGATACTAAGTTTGGTCACGTGATCATGGGTCCGGCATTGCCAATGGTTAGGCCTGCCGAGTCAGATGGCATACTTATTGGCTCAGCGTTGTCAGACGTTATCCAACGTTTCTGGGAGATAGAGGAACCTCCCACCGTTCGTCGAGTCGACGCAGACGAAGAAGAGTGCGAGTTGTTTTACCAGAATAGTACTGGTCGCCTTCGTTCTGGTCGTTTCGTAACTCGACTGCCTTTCAGGGCCGATCGACCGCCACTAGGAGAATCTAGGAAGATGGCTGAGACGAGATTGATGTCGATGGAGCGTAGGATGACAAGGGACGCCGTATTTAAACAAAAATATGTTGATTTCATGAGGGAGTATGAGTCGTTAGGACACATGTCGGTATCGGGTGTGGACTGGAGATCTGAGGATCATTGTTTCCTTTCACACCATGCCGTCCTACGAACCCCTACCGGCAAGATTCGAGTTGTTTTTGATGGGTCAGCACCTACCTCGAACGGGATGTCCCTGAATCAGTGTCTACATTCGGGACCCAAGTTGAGTCGTGATATTTCGGATATTCTCACGAGCTTTCGGAGGCACCAGATTGTATTTGTCGCAGACATTCGGATGATGTTTAGGCAAACGGTAATTCATCCGGCTGACAGAAGGTATCAGTTGATACTTTGGCGTGAGTCCACGGCCGAGCCAGTCAAGGTCTATGAGTTAAACACGAACACGTATGGGTTACGGTCTAGCCCGTATTTGGCGATGCGTACCCTGCGGGAGTTGGCGTCGCGTGACCGTGTGAGCTATCCTAGAGCCGCCGCTATCCTGGAGCAAGATTTGTACGTCGATGACGTCTGCACAGGGGCAGCCAGTGTAGAGGAAGCTCTGGACCGACGTGACGAGCTCATTCAATTTCTGGAACGAGGCGGCTATGAACTACGTAAGTGGATGTCCAACTCCCCTGAGTTGATGGCTGGTCTCCCAGATGAGTTTCAACAAGACCCGCACGTTTTTGAGAATCCTGACAACCCTAACATGTTGTCAGTACTTGGAATTCAGTACCGGCCCGTCCATGATGAGTTTACCTATCGGGTGGTTTTAGAAACACCGAAGGCCTGGACGAAGCGGTCAGTACTGTCAACGATTGCGAGAACGTTCAACCCGAATGGATGGATTTCTCCAGTCACCTTTGCTCTCAAATGTTTTATGCAAAGGCTATGGGCGGCTCAGTTGACCTGGGACACCCACCTCTCAGGTGATTTGTTGACTGATTGGACGCGAATGTTCACCTCGCTATCGGACATAAATAATGTATCGCTGCCGAGGAAATTGGTCCCTGCTGGGGATTACAGGGCAACCCTTCACGGGTTTTGTGATGCCTCTGAACGAGGGTTTGCGGCAGCGGTCTATTTGCGAACCGTCACCTCCACCGGGGAGGTCGACGTGGGTTTGGTTTTGGCAAAAAGCAAGGTAGCGCCTATTCGGACAAGGATGACGATTCCAAAACTGGAACTGTCCGGGGCTGCTCTTTTGACCAAACTTTTGAATCACACTCTAACAGTGTTGCGTGGGTCAGTGGTTTTGGAGGATACGGTGTACGCGTGGACGGACAGCCAGATTGTTTTGTGCTGGCTGAAGGCTTCGGTCCATAACTTAGAGGTTTTTGTTGCGAACCGTGTCTCCCAGATTGTGTCGTCTGAGGTCCCACTGACCTGGAGACATGTACCAGGAGAATTGAACCCGTCTGATTGTGCATCCAGGGGATGTCGGGCTCCTGAACTCGTTAGACACCATTTGTGGTGGGGACCACCCTGGCTTGCCAAGAGAGAATCGGACTGGCCCCACAGCCATGTAGTAGTATCTTCGGATCATGGCCCCAGAGCGGCCGTGCATGTTACCCAGAAGGCTGAGGACCCTGACGCCGGGTTTCTGCTGGACCGGTATAGCTCACTTGACAAGTTGATAAACGTGTCCACTTGGATTAGGAGATTCGCTCGAAATTGTCGTACTTCTCGCGATCAGCGAACGTTGAACCCTATTCTGACTCCGGCAGAGCGAAACGAGTCGCTGTTGAATTTGGTCCGGTTGGTACAGTCCTCGAAGTTTGGGGCAGAATTGGAGATTATACGAAGTGGACGTTCGAAATTGAAGGGAGCCGTCGCGCGTCTCAACCCCTTTGTTGATTCGACCGGGTTACTTCGGGTAGGAGGGAGATTGCGCAATGCGAATCTGTCGTATTCGGCTCGTCACCCACTTCTGCTCCCCAAGGGGGGACAGTTAGTTGAATTGCTGGTGACTGATCGTCATATTAAAAACGCGCATGCCGTTTAGGGTATTGAAATTAAATCGCAAGCCATCTGGAATGTATTCGGGTTTCCCTCAGGATTGTCAATATAGCTGAGTGTGTTGTGGTTCCCCGAACCAGATAAAGTTCGCATTTACGTGGCCGATTGGTTTTTACCACGTAACATAACCTGTGTTGGAACACTGTGCTCATTAAAGCTGGCCCGCCAGTCATAGGAGGTTGGCTGAAGAACCTGTCTACCAAGAAGAGCCTAGGGTGCACCCGGGCCTTGCAGAGAGACAGGGGGTTGACGGGACCGAAGCACAGACCAGGTTAGATCGACCCCAATTACTTCAGCTCGGTGAAACGCCGACGTTCACGCTTCTTGGCAACTGATCGTTACGCTACCTCATAGCTGATGGGCCCCTACGAGGTCATTAGGTGCTGAGAAGCCTGAACACTCGTGTTGGAGTGCGGTGCGATGCACGTGCCAGCGGGCGGCGCGGCAATCGCGGTAGCGAGCGGTGCAGCGCGTGTAACGGCGAGCGGCGCGGCCCTCGCGGCAGCGTGCAGCATGACACACGACTCAGCAGGCAGCGCGACACGCGCGTCACTTAACGGCGCGGCGCTCGCGCTGATGAGCTGTGAGGTGCCTCCCTAACAAGGGACTAGTCCGCACCATACACGATACACTGGATAAACAGAATGCTGGAATCTAGGATGATCTCCTTGTCCATCTGCGATAAAATCAAATGCAGAGCAGCAAAGGGCTGTCCTCAGGGGGGAGTACTAGCCCACTCTTGTGGGTAATAGTAGCCAACGACCTCTTGGTCCAATTAAGCACGTGTGATACGTGTAAATGGCCTATCTATAAACACCCTATTTGAACGCATGCAAATAGTACTGCGTTACATAGGGACATGGTGTGACAAACACAAACTCTCAGTAAACCCAAAAAAAACTCACAAAAAAGATCAAACTCGGTTACTTCAAGCTGCCTAAGCTCTTCAACAAAATATTAGGTCCTTACATATGAAATTGGCGTTTCGCCGTACTGGTCACTTTGATCTCAAATATCTCCTCTATGGTTAGGAATTCCAAATTCAAATTTATACAGCTATTTACTCATATATTTGTGTTTCTAAAATTATAATTCATTTGTTTTCTCCTCAATTGTTTTTTTTTCTTGCGTCACTCAGCTTACAAAATGGAAAACTTGAAATATCGCGTTATTTACGAGTATGAGTTCTACCGTGGCACCAGTGTTGCAGAAACGGCTCGAAGGATTAATGATGTGTATGGCGACGGTGCCGCAATAGAAAATACAGTGCGTTTTTGGTTCCAACGTTTTCGTTTTGGAAATTTCGACCTGCAGAACAAGCGCCGTGGACGGCCGGAGACCAAAGTTGATAATGTAGAATTGAAGGCTATTGTGGAAGCGGATCCATCGCAAACCACGTCCGAGTTAGCCGCAGGCTGCGGTGTTAGTGATAAAACTGTTTTAATCCACTTGAAGCAAATTTGACATCCACCGTACTCTCCGGACCTTGCTCTAACAGATTACCATTTTTTTCGAAATTTGGATAACTTCTTGAAAGGGAAAAAATTCAACTCCGATGGGGCAGTCCAAACCGCCTTCAAAGATTTTGTTGATTCCAGTCCGAATGTTTTTTTTAGTAAAGGGATCGAAGAACTACCTATGAGATGGCAAAAGTGTATAGATAGCAATGGTACATACTATGATTAAATAAATATATTATATTAAAAAAAAACTACTTTATGTTCCTCCCATGCAAAACGCCAATTTCATATGTAAGGACCGATATTACAAATTATGTTGTAAATACTTTCAATGTATTTACAATGATATTTAATAGATAAAAGCTTAGTAATCTACATTAAAACCATTGTTTAAGTAATATTTTTTCTTAACCAGTCAAAAAATGCCGCGGGAATCAAGTAGTTTCTGCATGATAAATAAAGAATATTCACGGCGTAACAAACGGAATGTAACTGAATTGACATGCACGCAGCTCAATTTGTGTCCTGTGTTGCCAGAAAAAAAAAGGCAAGTCAACATTTCTTTATTACTGTAGATTTTGAATTTTTAATTTGGAATTCCTAACCATAGAGGAGATATTTGAGATCAAAGTGGCCAGTACGGCGAAACGCCAATTTCATATGTAAGAACATTTACACTTTTAAATTTTTAGACCAAAAATCTCGCATACGTATGACTTTTGAAAAAAGTACTTCAGGGTTTTTAATTTTAATTGTAATGTCTCTTATTGTTTTTTTTTATTGGCATATTAACTTTACTTTATCAAATTTTTCATCGCCCTTTTTAATCCCTTTCAACAAAAGATTCAAACGAATAGAGAAAAAATTATCCCACATAAAACTTAAATGTGAAAAAGGAAGCCCAGTTCAATATTAACAATATCGTGGCTGTCGACTTCGCCAAAAGATTTAAGATCTAAATGAATGCCAAGTTATCTATGATACTACTTTTACTAGTACCTACGATAATCCTGAAGTTTTAACGTTACACAAAATAGATAACTTATCGCAAATTGAAGTTAAAGATTTAACTCTGCTAGTTTTTACCGGGAAATCAAATTTTAGAAGGGAAGATACGTTGACCACACCAATATACAATGACGTAAAAAAATTAAAAACATGATAATACTAACAAATACATTATTATTCAAACATAAGACTGTAATATGTAAACTTAAAACGTCTATCAACGGAATTAAATAAAGAGGAATCAATAGAATTAAATAAGATAAATCGGGATACATTGGAATAATTTGGTGTAGCATAAGTGTGTCATCCACCCTTAGTTCTACTGTTCGACTCACTATGTTACATACGAATAAATTGTGCTGGCCACCCTGTACTAACTTTCTCGCATGATGCTTTCGGTGTTATTATTTAAATAATAGTTTGTGGATATTCGTGTGCAGGCGTTCAGGAGACGTTTTAAGAAGTTCTAAGATAAAGGTTACAGGGTCTAACAGAAAGGGAGTTACAAGCCGAAAGATGGTTCTAAGGGACACCCTTCTGAATAACTTATACTATAGAACCGACGTGACCAGAGCTACTTTATTTTTCTTATCTCAGTACGTTTCGGGCCTAGCGCTCACCTGAGTTATACGATGGAGTTGAAAAGAAATGTTCTCAAATCGGTCATAATTCATAATCAATAGTTTCTTTATGCACACAAATAATTCGAAAAAAACAAGATATACATTAAAATATTGTACAAAAGCAAGCGTATTTCTAGTAAGAGATCTCTTCCAGCAAACCAAGTAAGGATAAAAGGTAGATCGCCGAGCAGGGGTGGACCTATGTGTACAACAAAACCTAATGAAAATCTTCCTGGTACATAATAATGGTACAGAACGTGGTACATAAATACATAAATATTACAAACCAATAAACTAACTATACGAGTGCCTACACTACAAAGGTAAAATATACATCCTAAATATAAATAAATATTAAATATATATACTAATAAATACATACATACTACCTGTAATTCTAAACAGATTCTAGAGAGAAGTAAATGCTCGAAGCCCGAAACTTCGCCTTCCGTAAGCGTGAATGCACGTAATCATCTTATTGTCATCAACATACACATCCCACATCGATACCCACTCCATACAGAGCCAACATCCATTGTCCTTGTATCCCCTCGACATCGTCGGACTAATGGGCAGGTAGCCAATGCATGCAATATTCACTTATATTTATGAATTCCATAGGTTGGAGAACTCCTCATCCATGGTCCTTAAGTGATGAAGGGGTACAGAGACATCCCTGAAGTCACCAGGGATGCCTTCACCGCAGATGATTGCTAGCCAGCATCAAGAAAGATGTAGCCGTAGTCATAGGATAGGCTGAAGGAACTTATCAGGGTAACTGTATTAAAATGATTGTTATGGATACCTTTTACCAGCGGCGTGATCTAATCAGAATAGTTATAGTTATCCTGATGTAACAAGGAGCAGATCTGACAAGAAAAACACGAAGTTGAAGATGACGTCTGTGAATAATTAATGTTGTTTACGAAATCCCCGGACGGGAAGGGACGAAAAATTGCCTCGTATCTTGGATGTTTATATTTTAGTGTTTCTGATTCCCATGACATAGTAGGAGTGTGGGGCTAAAAGTAACGTATGTGCCTGAATACCAATGTTTATGATTCATGTTTAAGGGATTCGGAACCCATTTGGGAATTTGATTAGGTTTTGAGCGGTTATGGAAAATCAGTCCCCAAAGTTCATCTGATATCTAATATTAGCAACCGATTCCAGTTAAAAGGTTTCCAGGTGCCTCCAGCAGCACTTGAAGGCGTTTTAAAAGACTGTTCAGAAGTCATGCAGCTGTAATCGGGGTTCCAGATGAGCGGCAAGGGGTAGTCCGGGGCACAGAAGGGCGCGGAGCAGTAAATGAAAATGAGTTAATGAATTCTGTTTCCGAAAGAGTGGCAGAATATTAGAAGATACCTGATGTGGTGTTCATTGACGCGCTCAGTCGTCATAAAGGTATAGAGGTATAGTAAAAGTATTGATATATTTGGTCCTTCGAGCCGGATATTACGGTACGGCTTAGTGTCATGAACACATCAGTAGGTAATTTATAAATCAGTAGGTGCAACACATAAGGATAGGGATTAAAGTATTCACAGTTGGTCAAAATCATTATAGAATAGCAATTTCTGTTACTTTCTTACAATGAATTTCTCCTTGTTTCATATAATGTGAGTACCTATTTGTATTATTAAGATTATTAAGAACAAAGTATTGATTTAACATTATCATTGGTGTTAACCAACAAATAATGTTAATTTTCAGCTTCACTAATCGATCGCTGTTCGGTCATATGAAACATAATGAAACAACGAACCCAGCATAAACCACATTTGCTTCTATCACATCAATAATTCATATCATACGTGGATATAACCAATGCGAGTGGTTTGCCAAAACAATGAAATAATATTTTCCCAAATGAGGTCCCCTAAATTATATCGCCTAATTAGGCCACAGAGCAATTTGCCGCTCTAACGTAATTTGGCCTCAGAAGACTCCTCATTTGAGAACATAATTTTCTCATTTTCTGTGAGATTATTTATTAACATTAAGTTTAAGTATACCTAGCGTTAGTTAGCGAATTCTGGAGGCGTCATAACTAACTATCTAAACGAACGAACTAAACTGGTACGTCTTATCTGGTTGCCATTTCTTAAAGTTCCAACTCGTTCTTAGGATTCCGTACCCGAAGGTTGCTAAAAGGGACCTTATTTATAAGCCTCCATTGTCTGTCTGTCCGTTCGTCACCCATCTGTCCGTCCGTTCGATCCGTATCCGGTAAACTGTAATAGATAGGAAGTAAAAAAAATCACAGATTGTGTATTTCTATTGCCGCTATAATTAAAAATAATAACCTACACGAGATTTAATAAAATAAAGGGAGTTCCCATAAAAGTCTCAACTCTGCCCCTGAAAAGAACCAAATGATCATCATTCAAATATCATCCAAATTTCGCAGCTCCTTCATAGTCGTCATTGGCGAAATTGGTTTGACAACGGATTTGCTATCTAGGGATGCTATCGAAATTAAAGCTTTTTTGTACGACGGAACCCTTCACGTGCGAGTCCGCCCCGCATTTTTATCCGACTGCGCCGGAAGGGGGGTTCTGTTTGAGAGGTGTCGTTATTCGTCTCAACTAAAATTATGGGGGAAGCCCTCATTAAACTTTGTAATAACAGAAAAAAGTTAATTATTTGTGGCGATCTTAATGTAGATTTGCTTGTAGATACAACAATGAAACAACAAATCATTTAATTTATGCCATGTATTTCTAGAGCCGACTAGAATTACACTTACTAGCCAAACTTTGCTTAGATAACGTTTTTTGTGATTGTGAATTCACAAGTAAAAATGTAATTAACTGCTTACCTTCCGATCACAGAGGTCAAACAGTTTATTTCCCAATTGCTAGTAAAAATAAGAATTATCCATAATTTTATAGGCCTATTACATCCCATAGACTAGAGACGTATATGAAAAACATAGATATAAATTTGCCAGTACCGGATTTTGATGAACAGAACCCGCACAAAATCTATTCTGACTGCTTCAACATTATTCAAATAGTCGATACAGTTTTTAAATTAAAGAAAGTCAGTGCCAATAACGGTAAATCTAAATTTAATGACTGGGCAACATTTGGAATTCGTAAAAGTAGAGCTATCTTGTATGATGTTTATGAACAAAAAACCTATAACTTTGATATAATATTGCATGACTATGTTAAAAAATATTCCAAAACTTTCAAGTTTGTTTTAAAAGCTTTTCCCTTACCCATGGTTGAAGAATAGTGACCAGAAATATATTCTTCCACATGTCAGCGAAACTGATGTCAGATTTTATTTAAATTAAAATATTGAACACAAATCCTTATTTCTGACTACGTCTAGTTTCTGACTTTAATTGTGGTGTAACTTAACATAGCCGAACTTTGCATCAATTAAGAACTAGATGAATTATTTTGCTAGCACCGAGACTATGTTAAATCGAGGAAGAAGTTGTAAAAGATATTACTATAACATGACAACGTTAAAATAACATGTTATATGTTATATGATAACCCTGCCTAAAAATATTTAGGTTCAAAAAATCATGTCTCTCAAAGTACGGCTAGACGAAGTACTCGGAGGTAAGGTTTCTCCTCCGAAGTACTCCGGAGGAGAAACTTTGTTTTTTTATACCATGACGATACCGCACGGCAATAATTTTTTGTTTGATACGTATTGAGATCTCCTTCTCGAAGTGCCAAAGCTACACTGCCGCCCGTTGTCCTCGCACATAACCTCATGCAATTTTCTGGAGCGCAAGTGATTAAATAAAAACTTTTCAAAACCACTGATTATTTCTTAATTTCAAACATACACATGAAAGATATAATTTTTGGACGCAAGAACCAAATCAATATTATTTTTAGATCCCAAGAAAAAGAAAATTTTAGGAGATTTTTTTTTTAGATTTATTCTCGAATAACAAACAAACAAAAACATAGACATTTCTTGCGGCCTCACACTAGGAAACCCTGTATAGTGGGAACCAGGAAAAGCGACGTCACACATATATAAACATCCAAGACCTGGGGGTATTTTTCATTTTCCGCAGCCGAGGATCGAACCCGGGACCTGTCGCACGATAGGCAGAGCCACAGCCGCAGCGCCACAGAGGTACACGTACAGTGGCTCTTGACATGTTTTCAAGCACACATAGTAAAGGCTTTTGGGGGAAAAGGATTTAGGGAAGTGTCTCCTTTAAGAGGCGCTTATAGCGCTTTAAATATGGGCATTTGACAATGCCCTTCGCTTTAAGGAATCAGCTTTAGGTAAGTGAAATAAATGCATTATGAGTTTCCTTCCTGTTGGTAAGAAGGTGTATGTTATGTTGTCATCCCTGTATTCTATTGGTCATATCATAATAGTCCTGAGTTGTTATTAATTAAATGTCCAAGAAAACTTTTGTTTGAATATTATCTATTTAGAGATTAGCAGCCATAAGTAGGCGTTTATTTACGAAATTAATCCCTATGCCACGGAAATACTAACGGGCCAAACCAAAGTAAAGTGTAACCTGGCCTTTAACCAAGGTGATGGTGGCCAATCAGGCCGCAATTCCGACCTCAAGGAAAAGTTGTTCACCTAATTACAGTTTGGGAAACTTCCCCAACAAACCTTTATTACCAAAAGCTCCGAAACTCGCGACTATCGTGCGAAACCTTTTGAATGGAAATGTCTATGTAATTAGCACTCAACTAAGACTTGTTCGGAAGTTATAATTTCTAAAACGTTAACCTAGTAAGGTTTTGTCGAGATCGGATTTTTACCCCTTTTTATCCAACAACGACAAAACCACATGTACACTTCGGCAGAAGATGCTAGTAAATAAATGATAGCAACATAAGTGTCATGTTAGCGGACTACCGCGTGTTCTAATAAACAAATAAAAATTTTAATAAAAAAAAACACGCCGTTGTCTTTTCACCTATTTTGGCGAAATATAGTCTTGAATGATAGCGTATTTTTTCTCCATCGTTTGGTCTCACATATGTTTTTGTTAAAATTTATTTTTGTAAAAAAATACCGACCCGTTCCATTTTCACACAATTATTATTTGAAAAACCAACCGTCAAATTAGTATGGAAAAAGATGTTCTATTCAGTTTTTGAATTTTTTGATTTTGCAGTAAACGATGCTGGTCGCTTTTAAAAATATTGATTTCCGACAACCGAAACCGACCAACACAAGATAGTCTAGTTCTGCAAAACGTATAGCACTGTTTCTTTAATTTTGTCAAATGCGATCAATTTATCATTGCTTTAATTTGCAGAACGCATCCATCCCGTGCTATTTTGCTATTGCCTGCCATTGTACTAATCGTACACTGATTAAAACATTGGCAGGCAATCGCAAAATAGCCCGGGATGGTTGCGTTACGTAAAAAATGGATCCATGTAGATTTTTAGTAAATTTAGTAAGGACAAATATATAATTTATTGTGGAGTCAGTGGAAATAATGTGGGTGATATAAGTAGACAATCAATTCCTTCTCCGGTCATTGATGGTGACCCGCTGTTAGTGCAACAGCTGTTGCAAGATATTGAGAATGATACTCGTAGCACTGTGATCAATGAAAATACCTATGGCGTAGGTATTTTACCACATTCTTATTTGGCCGTTTGTATTTATTCAGTACAAGCTACTGTACTTTTTGCAGAAGAAGACCAGAATCATGATTTCTTGTTTTTTCTTGGTTAACGATCAAAATGCATTAAACAGGATGCGACCATGCAATTGGTCGCTTTATATTTTATTATATTTACTTATATAAAATTTTACTGAAACCTACTTCAAACTTTTTGATTAATTAGGAGCCTACCACGTCCCACTGCTGGGCAAAGGCCTCTCTCCCCTTCTTCCACTCTTGGCAGTCTTGAGCGGTCACCCACCAGTACTTGTCACAGAGACCCAACTCGTCGCTAATCTTTTCTTGGGTCAGCCCAGCGGTTCCGTACACGAGCAACGTGGCCAGCCCAGTCCCAACTCATTTAGGCAGCCTTCTCGGCAACGTCAATGATTTATGTCTTGAAGCCAGTACAGTATTCCGGATTCGGTCAAGAAGCCGGACTCCAAGAATACTGCGCTCCATATTTCTCTGACAAACCCCGATTCTGAACTTTTGCACTTCAGTCAAAGACCAGGTTCGGGCTCCGTAGGTAAGGATGGGGAGAATGCACATGTCCATGAGCTTACGTTTTAGGGACATCGGAAGGTCTCTTTTCATAAGCTCTTTCATGGACCAAAAGCTCTTCCAGGCATTGTCGACTCGTCTGTCGACTTCTTTTTCTTGTCGTGCCAGGAAACTATTTGGCCTAGATGTATTCCTGGACATATGCAACTCTTACCCCACCCACTTCCACCATATGCTCCTTGCTATTACACATTACTTTGGTCTTTGATATATTCATGCAAAGTCGGACCTCGAGGATTGCAGTGCTGAGTTGTTGCAGCATTGACTGTAGCTCAGAGGCTGTGTTAGAGAAAAGAACAATGTTGTCGGCGAAACGCAGGTTTGTTAGCCTCACTTCGCCGACGCCAATGCCTTTGCTCTCTCATTCTGGTTCCAGTGTCTTAAAGGTCTCTTCCACACGCTCATAAACAGTTTTGGGGAGAGATGATTGCCCTGCTTAACGCCCCTTTTGATTGGGAAGGAGGGTCTCGGAGTTTGTAATTTAATTTATGCAGTACTATTTTCATAAATTTCTTTAATTAGATCGATGTAGTAATGGTTGATGTCCTGGTTGCGGAAGGCACTAAATATTGATTCATGTGAGATGCTATCAAACGCCTTTGTATAATCCACAGTGGCGAGGTAGAGGGGGAGATTATATTCCTGATAATTCTCAATTATCTGATTCAGTGTCTGTAAGTGGTCTGTATAGGGCATACCGGGACGAAAACTAGCCTGCTCGGTTGGTCGAGCTTGGTCCAGCAGACCAGATATGCGGCGCTCAATAACTTTGATAAAAGCCTTCTACAGGTGTGAGACTGATTGGACGGTGGTTGCCGATATCTGATCTCACGCTTTTTTTCTAAAGGAGTATTATCTCCGAGTGGCAAATTTTGTCTGGAAATCGCCCGGTATACTATTTGCTGTGCAAATCAGTATTTTTGATGTGCAGTTTAATATTGTCCCATTCCAAATATATTATATTACTAGCTTTTGCCTGCGGCTTCACCCATGTCTAGTCAAGCCAGAGAGGGTTTATTAGCTGAAATAAGTCAACGAACAGATTAATCCTACCTTGCACTATATTGTTTCCCTAGTTCCGTAACTGCATACGACGTGTCGCGATAGGGTGGGAGCGAAACAGCGATAGGTATTGACATTTTTTTGGCTAGTATTTAATCGCACATCAAAAATACTGATTTTCACAGCAAAAAAGGATCAGCAAAAATACTTTTTATGTTTTAAATATTTTATGTGTACTTAAGTTTATGTTTTAATTATTTTTTGTTGTTCTTACATGTTCAACCTAACACGAAGGATAAAGGGGGTTTCGCTTTGCTCACCCCCTTTACCCTTCACCTAAGCTAGCGCAGCATTTTGCCCTGATATTTGCTGTGCAAATCAGTACTTTTGATACGCAGTTTAATATTTCCCTGCGGCTTCGGCCATGTCTAGTCAAGCCAGAGAGGCTGAAATAAGTCAACGAACAGAAAAATTCTACCTTGCACTATATTGTTTTCCTAGTTTTAAGGTGCGATTCCGTAGCCGACCGCAACTGCATACGACGTGTCGCGTTAGGGTGGGAGCGAGACAGCGAGCGTAGTAACCTAGCGAATGAGCGAATCAGCGATAGGTAATGACTTTTTTTAGGTTGGGAAGTCCCTCACCAATTAAAACTGGTGAACAAAGTGGTGGTTTATTTACAGGTTAATCAATCAAAATAAAGGGTCCTTATCTTTGGTGGCCAACCATTGATTTTGACTGATTTACACACAACTCTTCAGAACAGTCAAAGTGGTGGGATTAAATTGGGAAACAATTCGCGGCCGTTGACCTCGTGGCGGGGTCCTTCAAAAACAACTACGGGACGCCAGTTGGCTGTGCTTTTCTTAGACGGCTGGCAAGACCTCGTCCGTGCAATGGTTTTCGTAGGCTTTCTGATTCGGCTCGCGGCTGACGGCCCGTGGTTCGTGTTCACAACGCGGCTAGCCCTTCGCTAGCCATGCTGGCGAAATCCTCGTGTACAAAATTGCGGGTATCTCCACGCCTCGTTGTTTCCTTGGTCAGGGATCTTAGGACTTCGGGTCAATATTGGCGTAGCCCCCCAGGCGGGGACTGATACAAAGTCAACAGGAGTTCACAGAAGTATTTATATGGTGATGAAATCGATCCTAACTTTCTAGAAGGCGGGTGACCAACTCCGGCGACTTCGAACTGTCACTTTCCCGGATAAAATAAAAACCGGCCAAGTGCGTGTCGGACTTCACACATTTAGGGTTCCGTAATAAATGTAGAATATAAGCCAAAAAATAAATTAGGAAGGTTCTCGCTTCACATACACCTGATACACCTAGCCAAAATATATATCTCTCTTCACCAGCAAATAATTACCCTTTTTCATAGTGTTTATATGAATGACCAAGTTATATTTGCGGTTTTTAATAAATGTTTTATATCTTAACCTTTAAAAAACCCCCCCGGGGGTGCTTGAACGGGTCGCGACTTTGAACCGTATGCCACGGTATACTCGGCGCCACGACTAAAGAGCTTTGTCCTTGAATGCGCAATAGTCACTTTTTACAAGTGTTTGGCGCGGGGAAGTGAGGAGCGACGGGGGCGGTAGTCAGCGCCGGCACCTGATTCGTTGATCAGTCGCTTCCCGATGCCCGCACCGAAAGCACAACTCGAAGCTTCTTGAGTACAGTCGCATACAATATTACCCAACGTTATCTTTCGCCCCGGTCGAAAATGCCGAAAAATAAAGTACTGACTAGGCAAGCTAGAAAAATGGTTTACGATGTGAACTGTTATATCAAAAAAGAGTCTGATGAAATACTGATGAAGAAGTCTGATGAAAAACTTAATTGTGGTTTAATTGTTACAAATTATTAGTCAGCGGGAAGAAAAGAGTGTGCAGGACTATTACTACAAGTATCTATATTCACTAGGCCCTAGTGACTAGGGGCATTCTATGCTAGGGGGTTATTTATATATAGGTTTCAACCTTGACGTTAACAAATGTTGTCAATAGAGAGTACCTATAGTTTATTTGACACAAAGTCCATTATTTACATCGGCTAATATCCCAATCAACAAAATATCAAACAGAGAAAAAATAGAAGTGAAGAAAGTCCTGAACACTCATTCCTTCACACTAACCCTAAAAACGCACTTCGGAATTATGCCGCGACTGTACACATGCGCAGTAATCCCCGCCAGTTTCTCCGAGAGCTCTTTATTCGTGGCGCCGAGTGTAATAAAATTTAAAACGGAAAAGTGGCGTTAGCTTACCCCTGTGGTATTCAAGAGGTTAAAACAGTTTTTTTTTTTTTTCAAACCAATTTTCGTTGAAACTCTTTATTGATTTACAGTTGTTTTTTTTCACTTTCTTACCTTAAAAGTTAGAGGGGGGGACACAATTTTTTCCACTTTGGAAGGGTCTGTCTCCTTGACGATTAACTTTGAGGAAAAATGGTTTAAGAAACCTCAACGTCTTTTTTAAAACCTATTTAAACACACTTGCAGGTTAGATAAAAAAAGATATTGATTCAGTTCAATGTATGGGGAGCCCTCATTATTTTTTATTTTTCCAAATTTTGTTAAATCGTAAAGCGGTTTGCAGAATACACCTATAGGTACATATTAAGTTTCAACTGTGTAGTCTTATTAGTTTCTGCATAAAGTTGCTGTGACTTACGGACGGACGGACAGACAGACTTGATGAAACTATATGGGTTCTTTGTTTCTCTACGGAACCTTAAAAAAAGTGCAAGTTGCACTCACGTTATAAGGGTTCCCTATAATCACACTCAGTTGAAGCGGTCGCCGTGACCGTAATCGGTCGGACATCTTCATCATCAGTGGGGGTCAGAAACAGACAGACAGGTGCACATCCTGTTCACGTGAATAAGCCTTCAGAGACTGGTGAACAGTAATAAAGTGAAGTAATTACAAAAGGAAATTACTTTGGTATTTTTAAGAACATGTTAATAATAATGGTAATAATAACGGTCAAATGATATTATATGTACCTGTGTGTTGTATCGTATTGTATGAGATCAATAAAGCCTGAGTTAAATTCAAGCTTGAGAGGTTTCTGATGTTTCTGCTTTCCCTTAACTGATTATTGTTTTACTATGGGCACCTTTCCTGAAATAAACTCTTATTATTATTTGTAGGTGACTCTTAGAAACCCTCCACCTCATAGTAGCGGGGGCTATCTGCCCCCCTAACATGGCCGCTATCATGCCCGCTGACTATGAGCTGATGTCCGCTCGTAAAATCGGGTAAGCAGGCAAACTCCTCCCATATATATCATATACACATATATATCGCCCAAAAGGGCAATTAGCAGGTAGAAAGCCTTCAGCATATACCGAGGCCATGGCTCACATTTAATTCTGAGTGAGACAACTGTAAACACAAAGGGTTTGTTTTTAGTCCGTATAGCACACGAGCTAACGCCCGCTCAATATGTGGGGACCCGGACATAGCAGGGAGGTCTGACTCCTGGGCATGGGTAATTACATTTTTTCCCCTCCGACAAAAAATAAAAAATAAATAGAAAAAATAGAAACCCCTACGGTCCCGGTCCTTTTTGTTGGCTCACGTGGGGACATGGGTCCAACACGTAGCGGCCCTTTTCAACACAATTTAGTGAAACCAAAAGTGCACTCAAAGAACATTCCCGCCAGGTGCACAGGTATATTGCAAAGTTAAGGGATTAAATATGGCCAGAAATGCATCTTTAGCTTCAATTCTAGGCTAAACTAGACAACATAAAAATGTAGGATAAATATATGTTATAAAAGGTCTATTAGAGATAAGAATGTTCTTTTAAAATTATCGTATAACTGTTATATTTAATACTTAAAAATATTTTTCGCAATGCATTATTATTCAACTAAATGAACAAGCGCTCGGAGACGAAATCAGTTTCCTATATGAAACTTACACGCAAAAATAGGTAAAAAAGGGAAATTTTTTAGTTGTTTTATTTTATTTTATATTAATGTTATTATTACAGGAGTTTAGTAATATTTTCTATAATTTTCTCGGTCTCGGAGCTCGGGCTGCCCCGCGGGGCTCTGCGCGGGAGCATGCGTCAGTCTGCTTCGACGCGATGCGACGGGTATTTGTTTTCTTTGTCTAATTCTCAATGCCATTGGCCTATGTTCAGCCCTTAAGGGGGAACTAACGAATGGCCTATTAGATGTGATTTACGTTTTCAATTTTCTGATTATTGGTAATGATAGCTAATTTATTACGATCTACCGACTGCCAACTTTTAAAAGCGGAGAGAAACTTATAAGAAGCTCTACGCCGAAACATGTATGAAGTTACAAAATGACGATGATTTTAAATTTCAGTACCACAAAGCTGTTATAAAACAAAAGTAAACATTTCCCCAATGCTCGCAAAGTATTTATTAGTTTCGTAATAATGCCAAAGTTGTTTCACTTCGTTTATTCACTCAAGACCAACGCAGAACGGGGCTGTTCAAACTTCGAAACTTATAAGTTAAAAACTACCTATAATAACTTGTTCGATATTTCTTGCCGGGATACAGGCGCGTTGAGGGAGGAATAATGGTGACTATCCATTTATTGTTGGTGCTACAACACAGATTTACTTATGCTCCCCTCCCTCAAATATGGCGAGGGTGGTGATGGCTGGTGCACAAGTCATACTCGTGAACGGGTGCTGCTTGGGGAGACTGGTCCAGTCTGGTTTCTCATCATAAGTTATGTTCATTACAGCTTGTCTTTGTTCTCATTTATTTATTTTGTTAGATTGTTATTTTGAGACATCTTATTGGCACTTATGGGTACGATTTTTTATATCGTACTTTGTGTAATAAAAAAATATATGACGAAAATTTAAAAAATGATATCCCCATAGAGTTTCTTGGTGCTATCTTCTCTGACGGGCGTATTTCCGAAGCAATGGTAGAGTTCATGGAGTTTATTTTTCCTGTGCGAGATTCAGCCATGAATCACCACTTGAGGGAGAAATTTCCTTTTTTAAACTCAAACAATAATCAGTTATGTACTCATTAGTTAGTTAATAATACTTGATTTATGTTTTATTAATGTCCTTGTATATAAGACTAAAGTAAGTGTTTGACTTGTAAAAGTGCATTATTTGCCTACTTGCAATAAATGGTTTGAGTTTGAGTTTCAGTTTACTAATAGTACTATGGTACAGTTACTCTGAGCAAGCTGTCACCTTTCTCTGTCTTACCCCACCTTACCAAAGCCAAAGAAACTTGACGCGGCCTGTACATGAAAAGTACAGGTTCCTGCGGTAATGCAGCGGTGCGGGAGAGTAGTATTGTAGTGAGTGACGTCTTCATTGGCTAGAGAGTTCAGTGCGGGCTCGGCATAGTTTGTAATGTTACTCCTCCTGCAAAAAACATTACCGCAGGAACCTACTCAGGTAACAATCCGTCTGTGAGAGTGCCGGGAGCCGCTAATCAACTCAAAATCAAAGTCAAAGTACTAAGTAGATATTTACATATACTTAGCAAACGTCATTTTTTGCCTCTTCATTGGACCACCGTGGGAGAAGAAGGGCGTAGAAACTCCCACAGATTGATTGTTAGATCTCTTTTAAAAATAGGTTGTGCTTAACTAATACAATTATGATTTTTTTTATTTAATAAACAGGTAATAATAAATAACTACAAAATTATTAACAGCAAGGTCTGTGTTGAGCCAGATTAACCCCATACAGTCCTGTCATTTAAGTAATCTCGAACATTGTAATATCCCTTTTTCGACAAAGTCGCTTTAACATGCTTTTTAAATTGCTCAAATGGCAATTTCAAAATCTCCAGAGGTATCTTATTATAGAAGAGAATGCACTGACCCTTGAAAGAATTGCTAACCTTCGCGAGTCTAAGTCGGGGGGCAAGTAGTCTGTGATTATTTCTTAGGTTAACATTGCAGCTATCGCTAAGTTTGGTAAATGTTGTAAGGTTCTTGCGTACATAGATTATGTTTTCGAAAATAAATTGACTAGCTTCAGTTAGTATGTCACTTTCTTTAAAAAGCTCTCTTAAGGAGTCTGTTCGTTTTAAATTATAAATTGCTCGAATAGCCCTTTTCTGTAAAATAAAAATAGTTTGAATATCCGCTGCTTTCCCCCACAACAAGATATCATAGGACATGACACTATGAAAGTAACTAAAATATACTGGCCTAGATGTAGCCACATCCGTGCTTTGTCTGATGTTCCTAACAGCGTAAGCCGCAGAACTTAATTTACCAGCTAATTTATTTATAACTATACATTATGTATTTTGACGTCGTGGCGCCACTGACAATGAAAGCTCAAGAGGGCTACCTCGTCCGTACTAAGGTCCCCGTTACTCCAGGCGGAAAGACCCGCAGTGTGAGAGGGACGGAAGCGGGGATAAATGTCAAAAAGTCGGGTTTAAATTAAAACACAGTTTACTAAAATAGCCATAAAAATTTGCATAACAGGTAAATAAGGTCAATATCTTACAATTCGAAACCCATCTTAACAAATATTTTTTAAATCTGTGTGTATTTGTTAGAAAATCAAAAAAAAATTTTTAGACCTCATTTCAATGAATATTTCTATCGAGCTAAATTCCTCCAATCGCGTTTCTGAGAACAGAAAATCTAGAAAAATATCCCAAAATTGTTATACTAATTTATTTAACGTAGAACTTCTTTTGAACAGCAGAGAAATAACTTAAAAATGTGTCGATTTATTCGATTTATCACCTTAAGCGCTATTACATGGCACTCTTATCATACCGAGGCAGGAGGAGTGCTTAACCTCAGAAAGTCCACGGAAATTTTGAGGCATCGTGATTTTTAACCTCATGGTGATAATAAAATTCAAATTTTATAACGGGACAATGGCATCTTAAGTGCCGTGGGTCGTTGACAGGTAGAGTGGGTTGATACAAAGTATATGGTTTGAACATAGATTACCCTAATATACTCATTCATTTAACCAATCAGCTTGGGAGAAGGGGACTGATCTGATGCCTTCCGCGTGTTACTTCGATGTGGACGCCCCAAGCCTACTACACTTGGGTATCTCGTTAAAGAAACTACATTAACATCGTCGGGGTATATCCTCGTCTGAGCTCACAGTCGATCGAGCTGATAAGTCATCCGGACAGAATTACACTACATTTAACAATACACCCGAACTGGCTCGGAGACAGTTTTCTAATACATTTTAGGATAGCATGATCTATACTTCTCTATAATGTAGGTATTATGAGAATAATTTTCACAAAGTAAGCAGTCTTTGTGAGATGATGCAAAGTGATTTTGTCATTGCGTCGATTGTCTTGCCCCTGTCACACAATCAATCAATCAAGTCTCTTTATTACTGTAGATATTTACATACCTATACTTAGCAAACGTCATTTTTTGCCACTTCTCTACACTGGACCACTGTGGGAGAAGAAGGGCGTAGAAACTCCCACAGATTGATTTTTAGATCTCTTTTAAAAATTGCATGTTCTTAACTAATCCAAAAATAACAATATAAATTATTATAATTAATAAGCATATAATAAATAATTACAAAATTGTTAACAGCAAGACCTGTGTTGAGCCCGATTAATCCCATACAAAATAAAGTATTGAACGACCGGCAATTCTGTGCGTTTGCCACTCCGTATGAGAAAACACTATGTTCTGTTGGGCGCTAGCCCATCGCTGTCGAAATATGAACGTTTCCTCATGATAAAAAACTCTCTTCAACGGCTCTTGTCACCGAGTCCTGTCTCCGCATATTCTTTGTTTCCTTAAGAGAGAGTGCCGGCTCGCACCTCGACGAAATCTCATTACATTATCAACTTTATTTGAAAGCAATACACTCTAAACTTTATAACAAGGTTTTTAGAAAGTTCCTGCGCTACCGTGAGCGGTGGAATTTATGTATTTTTCATATTGCCCCGCGGTTACGGCATTTTTGCATGTGACTTACATTGGGTCTTTCCCGTGAGTTTGTTATTGCAGACTGGACAAATCTCATGGGCCCATTGGAGAAAACAAACTTTTATCGTATAAGGGCGAGGACCCTTTGGGAATTAAAGTATGAACTTTATCATAGATGGACATTTGGGAACAACGCCTAACATTACAGGTAGTGATAGCACGTAGTAAACAAACTTTAGAAGCCATCCACTAACTTTATTGTTTCACTTCTTCCTAATATCCCTTAAATGCATCCATAACTTTAATTGATAATGCTCACTTTCATCCAGACAGGGTGGCGGAGGCAAAGTTAGTTACGTTAACTTTTAGCCATTATATGTCACCGTAAGATTATCAAAACCGTTACTAGATAAACTTTTTTTTCTCGTTCTTTCGTCAACTATCGACAGATAGTAAACTTTGGCGTATTGCTTACTATGTGGCGCTTTAGATGATAAACTAACGGTTTAAACCGTTAAATAGTAAACTGGTTTAAACTCGAATTGCAAACGAAATACCAGGGCAAACACTGCGGTAGCCCCCGAATAGTCTTCGTCTTAGGTTGACATGTAAAATTAAAAGAAACGTAAATTCTAAACCCTGTCGGTCTGATTTACTATCTGTCGATAGTTGATCAACTAACGGTTCTGACTTTCTACGGTGGCATATGCCATATGCCTATACGCTGAATGGTGGTTTGTATATACAAACCACCATTCAGCGTATAGGCCGCGCCAAATTCATATGGCTCTGCGCGATATGTGACCTCTTTTCCTCGCATAGGGTAAGGTGGGGTGAGAGAGAGAGAAAGTTGATAGCTCTGTCGGAGCCAGAGAAACTTGGCGCGAACTGCAACAGGGGAACAGCCCATGACGGTTTGAACTAGGGTCCCGGTAAAAATACCTTGGCAGTACTATAACGTCCGTCTACCTGCCGTGGCTGGTAGGAGACGGAAAGTTCCCGGCATTAGATCTACTTAGCCTAATACGGCCTCACTCCAAATATCGCAATATTTATAATATTTTCAACTTCGTGTCCTAAAGCATCCGTGGCCTAGCGGTGTTCGCACATTGGAGACGTTTGGGCGGGTAGAACCGACTGGCCGAGACGGGTACTGGATGGGTGTTCGTTCTATGTGGCATTTGTTTCGGGCGCTTCCGTGTATCGGATGACACGTTAAGCTGTAGTCCCGGCTGCTGCCGCTACTCAGTAGTAGTCGCAAAGCTGTGTCTGAGGCCCTATTGGGGCAGCCTGATGACTTCTGACAGTTGGGTTGGCCACTAGCCCGACACACCTTCATAAATCCACACTGAGCCAGCATGGTGGAGTATCCGCATAAAGGCCCGTTCCCCTCGGTAGTTATTATCTTCTTTTTTCTCTAAGCTCATCTTATTATGAGTGTCCATGGTCTAATAGTTTCACGCTCGCCTGTGACAAGGACATCTCAAGACTCGCAAGAGATAAGAAGCGGGTATTTCTCGGTTCCTACCCGAGCTGACGCTTGCGGCTGACGTCACGTGTCAGCTTTACAACTAAAGTTTTGGAACCTGGATCTTAAATCTGTTAACAAGATAGCGACCTCAATGACGGTGCCGAGACATTGGAGGCTATTTTAGGACCTAAAATAGATCAGTTCTTCAACAGATCGAATAAGGGGACTACAGAAACAACTGTTGAAATTATTTTACTAAAACAAATAGGAATAAAATATAGTTTTTAAGTAAATAATAAAAAATAACAAAATACGATGTTAATAATTTCTCATTCGCACATGATGTGTGTAGTATATTAGGTGCATACCTATGAAATCAGCGTTTTGTATGGAGAAATTGAAGAAAATCCAATTCTCAATACAAACATTTTTGAATTTTTTTTAGGAATGGCAAATCCTAATTTTATAAAAGTTCGTGTGTATGAAAGAGACAACATTTAGTTAACAGCAAATTTAATTTAATTTTTGAAAAGTTTCTGCTGTAAAAAAATGTGACGGATCTTATCATGAAAATGGATGAAATTTAGGACGAACTGATTTTGAAGATTAAATTTGATTTAGAAAACTAATAATCAAAACAAAATATAATAGTGAAACTTTGAAATAAACTTTTAAACAATAAAAATAATAATGGAAATAGCTATTGAATTACACGAATTATAAACTCCTGAATCTGTTAGATTAACTCGTGTAGGTTAAGGGCAATACGTTTGTGGAATGCACTTCCTTGCGCTATTAGGGATTGCAAATCCTTGGTCACTTTCAAGAAAAAATTGAAACAGCATCTCCTCTCTTCCGAATAGTGGGTATCTCATAGTATTTATGTATGTATTTATTGTATTCTATTTATTTATTTTATAGTAATTACGTAGGGTGTATTGTGATTTATTTGATAGTATATTGATTCTATTTATTTCTTTTAACTCTTTAATTGTATACTAGGACTACCTCTCTATATTTTATTTTTCTCTTTTCTTTACAGGTTAGCTGTAAGAAATTTCTTTTTAGAAATAAGCTCACCTTTGCATACTGTTTCCTTTATAATTTCCACTGTGTTTTCTGTGCAATAAAGAATTATTATTATTATTATTATTAGAAAATTTCGCCAATTTCATAGGTAGGTAAGCACCCAATATATGAATAGAAGAAACAAAAATGAACAAACACTACTCAAATTATGCTAACGTTATACGAAGACCTCTGTGGTTGTGGCTCTGCCTACCATGCGAGAGGTCCCGGGTTCGATTCCCACGACACAGGGTAACCTAGTGTGGGGCCAGAAGCAATGTAAGTATGTGCCTGCCTGTAAATGTTTGTTTGTTTGTTATACTTAAATTGCCCCTCACAGCAAGTTCGAACGTTCGCCTCCTCGACGCCCGCACAAGCAGACTCTTGACCAGTTTTTAACTCTTTTACCAAGCCATTAGGTTGAAAATCTCGGACCATCGGACAAAAACCGACTACACTTCAGACGCTACTTGTGGTCAGCTTGCAGGCAACAACCTCTTCTGCCGTGTAGCAGATCCTTTAACCTAACTCTACACAGAACTTGCCGTTAACATTTTGTAATTACATTGTATTTATTTGTATTTATTATTATTGTAATAATTAATATTGTTATATATGTTTTTGTTTATAGAAGTTAGTCTCATTCGAAAACAAGCAGAGCAAAGAGATCGAAAGACGCATTTCGAACGCCTGGAAGAGCTACTGGTCCATGAAAGAGTTGATGAAGGGCGAACTTCCACTGACACTGAAGTGGAATCTCGTCGACATGTGTAGCTTGCTCATACGTGGTCACTGACCGACCAAAAATCAAGTCTTACCAAAGGGCTATGGAAAGTTGCTACTTTCGATAGCCTTTGCATAGCAAGCTGATAGAAGTCAAATTGACGGACCGTGCAAGAAACACCACATTGCGCTCCATAAATCGCCACTGAGCGCCAAGCTCAAATGGAGCTGGGCCGGACATGTCTGTCGCATGCACCCGGACAGTTGGACAAAGATTGCCACTGAGTCAGTGCCTCAAGAAGGACAACGCCGCGGGGCAGGCCCAGAAGGAGATGGCGCCAAGACCTAGAGAGGTAGGTTATTCCGGGACTTGCAGGAACAAGCAAATGATCGGGAGGTGTGATATTAAAATAGGGAGGCCTTTGTCCAGCAGTTGAAAACACCACAGGCTAAGTTTAAAAAAATGTTTCAGTTTAGAACAAACAATTTTTAAAAGAGATCTAAAAATCAATCTTTGGGAGTTTCCTCGCCCTGCTTCTCCCACAGTAGTTCAATGAGGTAAAAAAATACGTTTGCTAAATATGTGTAAATATTTACAGTAATAAAGACATTTGAACTTTGAACTTTAAAGCTTATTTTGGATTTATATTTTAAATCTGACTTATATTTTTTACCTAGCTGGTAAAAGTTCATGCAGGGAAGGATATTAATAATAATTCGTTTGTTTTCAGCAATAATCAAAGACTACTCCAAAGACCGTCTATATATACAGGGTGATCAATCCAAATGGGTCAGCAGGTCAGAAACTTTGAGAGATAGCGACATTTTTTAGGAATCATGACTTCGATTTTAGATTAAATAATGATGGTATCCAATTCTTTTTTTATCTCTTATGACCGGCAATAGAACATCGAAATCTCTATAATTTGCTGTTGTTGTGTGCCGTGTAGCCGCCGGTGATGTTGCAATAGTTTCGCTATCGATAATTGACCACGAAAAACAGGTCTATAGCGCGATAGTCCTATCAAAAATGTCGACATGCTGCAATACTATCAATATTGAAAATTAGGCGATGCTATTGAACTTTGTCGATTCTATATACTACGTATAATCGTACTTTGATAGTATCAAACTATCGGAATACGATATACGATTGTATCGTGTCAAAAAAGTCGATACTATCGAAACTATCTATGATCTATCGGAGCGTTTCGATAGTATCGATAGTTTTGCTTTAGTAACTAACTATCTACCGGAAATAAAACTAGTAAATTTAATGAAACAACTAATTAATGAATGAACTGCGAAATACTGCAAATGTATAATAAAAAGATGGGATAGATGAACTCTGTAATCATTATCTATATTACCTTTTAGGAGCAAGCAATAGTATCGTAAAATGTTCGACTATCGATAGGGCTTCAAAACTATCGATATCGTCGATACTATCGATAGTATCAATACTATCAATAGTGTTTGTACTGATAATATCGATGTTATTGGTCTTTAGCAATAGTATTACTTATCTTTATCAATCGATACTATCGATAGTATCGTCAAGGGTCTGGGTGAAATTTCACCCAGTCACGGTAGAGGACCGATCACCCGCCTGTGGTTCAGCGGGCGTCCCACCTCATAATCATCGTCAAGGGTCGATGGTTTCGGTAGGACTATGATAGTATGACTGATTTTCAAGGCCTCGATAGTATCACGATACTATCGATAGACTATCGCTATTGCAACATCACTAGACTAGCCGCTTTTCGGCGACTTCTGCCAGCATGTTGCATGCCGTGTGGCAGGTCCTTCCTCAATGCTCACATTTTCAAGCATGTTTGAGAACAAAAATTTTAAAACTTGAAATACGACTGGGTTAAGAAAACCTATTACAACTTCACCCGACTTTCCGACTTGACAGTCCTCAACATTGTGTGAAAGAGTTTAGTTCATCTGAGGTTGCGTGGTCAATCGCGAGACCATGCTTGACGGTCCACAACGTTACGCATTGTCGATCGTGAAACCAAGGCTGTATTCATTACTAATTATATTTTTGTGCAAATACGCATGAGGGGACACAGGAACACATAATCCTCCTCTTTTCCACTTTGCTGTAGTTGGGTAAAAAAAGAAAGTAACCAAGAAGGACGAGAATTAATGATTATTTTATTGTTAAAGAAATATAATTCTTATGTAAATCTCTAGAGCTTACATTTAAATAGGAGTAAAGTAAAAATAACTTGACTGCTATTAAATCAAAATTATTTTCCTATCAACTCCACAACCTTTGCTTCATAAACATCTTTAGCATTTTCCAGAAATTCGTCACACATTGCATTAATTTGTTGAGTGACACTGAAGATCAGGTCTTCAGACACTGCTGTTTGTCTCTTAGCCTTTTTAATGAAATCGGTCTGTATATCCTTTATGCTGTCTCGACATTTTATGTACAAAGACTTGGCATTCTTAGCTAATGCTTCCCTGTGTTCCTTTGTCACTTTAGGAACAGGAACATACAATGTTGTGCCATCTTGCTGTGGGTTTAAGTTCAACCCTGACCTTTGAATCGCTTTCAACACATCAGGTATAGCTTGAGGGAAAGATGCAAAGTTTATTACAATAGTTTTAGGATTCTTACGGACAATTTGAGCGAGCTCTTGCAACTCATATTCTTTTCCCTCAAACCTGACAGCTAGTGATTCTATTGAGCCTGTAGTGGAACGTAGAGATAAGTTTTTAGCAAACTCTTCTTTCATATGTTCAATAGTAACCCCGCATCTCTCCTTTAGTTTCTCAACTGGAATTATCTCTGACATCATCATAGGGTTGATTTCCACCTTTTTAGCTTTACCTTTCTTCTCCTTTCCTTTATCTTTCCCTTTGGCATAGTGTCTGAATGGGGTGTATTGGGTTGGTTTCGAAATTAACACTGCACTGGGCCGTAATGAGGTGTAAATGCATGGCCTCACGGCGTTGACGAGGGCTGGTAGAAGCCGCGGAATTATTCTTGTTGCTAAGAGACTGGAACTCATCTTTGTTAAGAAAATCCGTAGAAAACGGCATAAATTAAATTGGATCAAAATCTATTTGGAATTTTTGAAACAGCTGAGCTGAGGACATAACCTAAAAATCAAAAACGTTTGCGTTTAGTTAGTTTACATAAACCTGTAAGTTGTTCCACCGTTTTTGATTAAAATAGATTAACTAAATATAAAAATGATGTAGGTATTATAGTTATTGTTTGTTATATTATATATTATTGTATTGTTTGTGTTATAAAATTATAAGATAATTTTTGTCTTATAAATAACACTGCACCTCAATACCTTAACGTTAAATGAAACCACAGAGTACATTTAATAATGAAACGAATACGATTCACTGTTCAAAATCAAGAGTATTCCGAACAAAAAACCAACTAATAAAAAGTTATTGCAGATAAAATATCTTTATATTTTTTAAGTAGTGATATTTATTTTATACACAAAATAACAATTTCCTAATAACAATAAAAACAAAAAAAAAAAGTTTTATTGATCTTCAATGGTATCAAAATGATGTTGTTTTAGAAAAGGTGGCACCTGCAACTTCAACAAGAATGACAGCAATCTGACAGCTGACTGAGCTGAGCTGTCAGACTTGCTGATTTTGATTTGAAATTTTGATAGATTTTCATAGTCATAATATTCAGTCATGTCGGTAATATTTCGAACCATATTGAATACGGGAAAGTCTTATTCCTTCAACAACTCTTTGAACTCCTCGCTATCATCATGCAAATGTCTTTTCGGCAGAAGAATATCAGGTGTGCAAGACAAAATAAACCGATAAAAGTTTTGAGGTTATATCCAACATAATATTATATTTATTTCAGATGCTCCAAAGAAGTTTATATCATTCGATGAGGTAATGGCACAAAGACGGGCAGAAGCCCGACGTAGCCTGGTTGTGCAAGTCAATTCAGAATCATCATTCAATGAACTTTATGGATATTGCTCTAAATATTCTGATGTGAAAGGCATTCATCACTATAATAATTCTTCAGGCGAGGTAACTAGTTTTTTTTAATTATTGTACTAATATTATATGTCATATATTTCACAAATAATTCACAGAAAGTTTTTTTCCAGCATTTTATGCTCATAGAGTTCATGTCGGAAGACAACCTCAGAGATGTCCTAACTACCTGTAGTGCTCATCAGAAGGATGTGGAAGTCATGGCGATCCAGTCCCCATTCCTCTGGTTCAGAGCGGTACAAGGGAAGAAGTCTACCTTCTCCGTCCCTGATAATGCTTCACTAGTTACGAAAGGTGCCACAGTTCATGTCAATGAAGATGTTTTGTTTGATGAGTTGTTAAAATGTGCATCAGTGTCAGATCAAATACAAATGCTCTATGATAGGACTGTGTTGAATGATGTTGGTGTTCGGTTGCGGTTCATGGTTGCTAGGCAGGTAAGTTGTTTTTTAATATGTATTATTTATTATATATAAGGCAAAAATTCTCTGCAAGGCAAAGCATACCATGTTTACTTTTTTGCATAGCTACCTGTATATATGTATAGCAAGTAATTTTTTTGTACTTTGTGTAAATACTAGTTTTGCATACATATTTTTTTGCCTCTTCTCTACATTAGACCACTGTGGGAGTAGTAAGGAGTAGAAATACCTGATCTATGTATCCTAAAACAATGCTGTGTGGATTGTATGTGAACTTAGCTTCATAAGACTACCAATCTGAATCCAGCATTGTTATTTTTTTCCATAAATAATTATTTTTTTATCATTTGTAGTTGGAAGTAATTGCTGGGAGTTTGTACAGCAACATTGCGGTGAGACCGTTTGGATCGTCTGTGAATGGTTTCGGGAAGAAGGGGTGTGACCTGGACCTTGTGGTGACCAATGTTCTGACTGATGAAATGGTTTGTAGACAAATATTGTTATACACACTTTATTTATTACACTTTATTGCCCAGTAAATACTAGATGCACCTGCCTAAGATCGGATCGATTGGAACGAAACGCGGACTTGGTCGAAAAACTTGTTTACTAAGAGAATCCATAAAAAGTATTGCCTAAAGTGCGTAAAAGTGCATTAATCTCAGTGAAAGTGAAAACAAAACAACAAGCATAACCTCACCTGTGAGTACTTAACACTGAATCTCAACGCCGAGGGCTAAAACACAGGGAAAAAATCATTTTAATGCGTCGGTGAAAACATAAACACAACTATATATATGATATACATAATTCAAAAATATAACAAACGGAAAGAAAATCAAGATCACACTATCACCAAAACAATAACTCCAATCAGCTGATTGGTTGACGTTTGACATCTGACTTCCATCGTTTTGATACTGCATCGATCCAACAAAATGTTCCGAAATCGCACTCACGTCCATCTATCGTAGATTAATGGAACTACGCAAGAACGACCTACTGCAAAGATCCATACAGAAGGAATCATTCCGTTTACCGCTACTCACCGACAGAGGGCAGCACCGAATGCTCCCTGTATTTACGATAACGCCGACAGAGAAAATAAAATCGTGTGAAGCATTGGTACGAGCCGCGGACATCGAAACTTTTGTATTCTTTTTTTCTTTGTTTTTTATTGGGAGCGCGTTATCGAACAATGTATAAATGCAAGGCTTGCTTGGAGGCGGCCTACCCTTCAGAGTTGTTGAAATGTGTGATCTGCCGTAATATATTTCACCATAACTGTGTTAATATAACCCAGGCATACTACATGGCTAACATCAATAATCTAAAAATTGAATTCAAATGCCCAACTTGTCGCGGCGAGACCACCCGAGATCCATCCAATGACAACATTACTCAAAGAAAGCGAAAAGTAAACCCAAAGGAAGAAGCGTCGCTGCTATCATCCATAGAGTTTGGAGACACAATAAGTGAAACACAAATGCTTGCCAATGAAACCCTCAACCGAAGTTGCCCGGAAAGCATGTCACAAACTAAAGAAAACGCTATAGAAAAGATAGAATATCTCAATAACAAAATTTCTCAGCTAGAATTAAAATTAGCAAGTGCAGATGGCGAAATCGAGAGATTGGTGGCGGAAAATTATGCTCTCACGAAAACAATATCAAAGCGAGACGCAAGAGTGAATCAGCTATTGAGTATATGCCGAGCATCACCCCAGCGGCAAAAGTATGTAAATAATAATGCAACCACTGACGAGTTCACGCCTTCAAAACTCGGCCATAATGGATCAAACTTCAGCACACCTATACATACATCTACCTGCAACAAAAACATAAAATCTCCAAAAAATAAATCAGATAGAGAGCCCCAGAGCTCTACAAGCACACCAACCAAAGCGACTTTAGAGCCGAGAAAAGCGGACAGCCCAAATGAATGCAGCCCAAAAATACCCAAAAATACAGTGCAGAGATCCGACGAGTCCTCTATATCAGCCGAATCAAACGCAAGGGCGAAGAAAAACAAGATTTGTTTGTTAAGTACAGATAGATTTAATGGAACGTTAGCAATCGCACAATCAAATTTCGAAGGGTCATACGAAATATGCCATTATCTCATGCCTAATAGAGGCATAGAACAGCTTTTGCAAGGAGTAGAGTCAAAGGTAGCCAACTTTTCTATCGATGATTACATCATAGTTCTTTTAGGAAGCGAAGATTTTAAATACACAGGAAAATACCACGACCTAGTTTTATCGATTAGAGAAATACTACTTAAAGTCACTCATACAAATGCGTTGTTATGCGTGCCAACCTTTAAGCAAGGGAACAGAAATTTTGATATCTTCAACTCCAGAATAGAGGCTTTTAATAAACTGCTTTGTATAGATATCATGAAGCATGAACACGGTTATTTAGTAGACTCTAATTTGAACCTTTACTACGACCACACCATGTTTAACCCTCACAGCGGGGTTTTGAATAAAAATGGATTGAAACAGGTATTCCTTGATGTAAAAGCGAAAATTGATGACATAAGCGATTGGTATAATAATAACGAGATTGTGTATAATAATAACGAAAATCTAAACGCTAATGTAGAGCTTTTTCGAGTCAATTCATCCCACTAAAATGTCAAAATTTAACATACTATACCAAAATATGCGAAGCTTAAAGAATAAACGCCATTTATTGGAAGCTACCCTAGACCATATTAAGAACATTAAGGCAATTTGTATTACGGAAACATGGATTACAACGTCTAAAAAGGACCTCCTAAGTATTGAAGGTTTTAATTTGGCCAGTAGTTTCTGTCGCTCAGAGCGAGAGGGTGGAGGCGTATGCATTCTATTAAAAAACGATGAAGACTGCAAAGAGCGAACTGATATCTCAAATTTGGCCGTAGAGTCTATTTTTGAAATATGTGCAATAGAGTTGCCCAAAATAAATGTAGTATTAGTGGCTCTGTATTGGCCAGATAGCAAGAGGCAGCCTGAAATGTTTTATGAATCACTTTCAAAGCTCTTGCAATTATTAATGATCAAAGATAGAATTAAAAATATTATTATAGGCGGGGATTTCAATATAAACATTCTCGAACAAAATAATCTAACGACTAGGCTATTAAACTTAATGAAAAACTTCAACTTCTTTCAACTGGTAAACGAACCAACAAGAGTTACGCTAAACACCTCTACATGCATTGACCTAGTTTTCAACAACGTACATGATCCAAATGTCAAAGTTAGCGCAGAGGTAAAAGAATTAGGTTTGTCGGATCACAAAGGAATTTTTATAAGCATACCTTACACTAATAAAGATAATAAAGAACAATGTTTTACATTTGAAAGAATTTTTAGCGAACGTAAAAAGCAAGAATTTAAATTAGAAGTTAGTAAAGTTAACTGGAACACTGTTTTTGATATAACGGAATCTGTAAATGAAAACTATAACAAATTCCTTGACAGAATTACTATTATTTTAGACAAGATTATCCCAAAATCTAAAATTATTATTAAAAACGATCATAAAAATACATGGTTGACAAAAGGGCTAAAAATATCTTGCAAAAACAAACGGCTTTTAAAAATATTTACCTCGCAGACAGACAACACAATTTTAAACAATTATTACAAAAAATATGAAAAACTTTTGAAAAAGACTGTAGCCAATGCTAAGAAAATTCATTTTAAAAATAAAGTATTAAAATCAAATAATATCATTAAAGCTATGTGGCAAGTAGTTAAGATTCGAACTAATAAAACCAAGAAAAAAGTAAGATCAAACATACAACTAAATATAAATAATAAAACTACCAATGACCCCCTCATAATTGCCAATTATTTCAATGCATATTTCTCATCAGTAGGTGCTCCTGGTATAAACCCACCCAAGGGACGACCGGTACTATCTCCAACGTATAACTCAGTATTTCTCCATCCAACTACACCATCTGAAGTTTTTTCATTAATACGGAAACTAAAAAGCAAAAGAAGTTGTGGTTTTGATGAGTTACCTCCAACGCTGATAAAGGAATGTGCATTGGAACTGTCCCCACCTTTGTCTTTTATTATTAATCAGTCTTTTACACAAGGCGTCGTACCAGAAAAACTAAAAATAACTATATTAAAACCTTTACACAAGAGCGGCAGCCGTAGCGATTGTAATAATTATCGCCCGATTGCTCTTCTTCCCACCTTTTCTAAAATAATTGAATCCGCTATGTACAAACGTATCTACAATTTTTGCGAAAAATTTAATATATTCAACAATAATCAGAATGGTTTCCGTAAGGGTCGATCGACTACATTAGCAGTAATTACATATGTTAACGAGATTTTAAAAATACTGAACGATAAAAAACATGCCATTGGAGTTCTCTTAGACATGAGCAAAGCTTATGATTGAGTCTTATACGGAGCTCTTTTGGAAAAACTCTATGGTGTGGGAGTGAGGGGTATTGCTTTCAACTGGTTTTCATCGTACTTGCGCAACCGAATACAATATGTTGATATAGAACATTATAACTCAACTACCAAGCGAATCGGTAAAAAACGATCAAATGAAGTAGAATTAACCAAATCGATCCCGCAGGGTAGCGTGCTCGGATGTTTACTTTTTTTAATATATATAAATGATCTACCTAATACTATTAATATACCATGTACGCTATTTGCAGATGATATATCCCTGATTTTTCCTAGTCAAAACGTAGAGAAATTAACTATAGATCTAAACTCACACCTAAATAGAATTAAAACTTGGTTAGATGACCATAACTTAGAAATTAACTTTAACAAAACCAAATTAATGGAATTCAGACCATACCAAAAACGACCCCTAGATATTATAAACTATAAATTTAACGGAACTGTAATAGAAAATGTAGAGACTTCTTGTCTCCTAGGTATCAATTTAGATAATAATTTAAATTGGAAAAGCCACATTCTAAAGATAACTGGTAAGCTCTCAAGCTTTATATATGCCCTATCAGAGCTGAAAAAAACTACAGACCTCAGGACGGCAACATGCGCTTATCATGCGTATGCACAAGCCTGGCTTAGGTACGGTATAATTCTTTGGGGCAATAGCACAGACGCAAAAAACGTCTTTATATTACAAAAAAAATGTATTAGAATTCTGGCTAATATAGACGCGAGGACGAGCTGTAGAAGATATTTTGTGGAATATAATATTTTAACTATGACAGCGCTCTATATTTTAGAAATCAGCGTCTTTGTCAGGAATAATATGCCTCTTTTTCCACAACATACTCGCCCTGAGGGCCTTAGATCACAACAACGCCTAGCCACCAAGATTGCTAAACTAGAAATCATAAACTCTGGTCCCCACTCAATGGCAGCAAAAGTTTTCAATGCTCTACCATATCACATACAAAATATAAAAGACAATACTTTATTCAAAATAACCCTCAATAAGTACTTGATCCAGAAATGTTACTATTCTCTTCAAGAACTTTTCAGTGATAATTAATGTTAAAGTACACAATAAAAAAGAAAATATGTATAATTAAATAATACTAGAAATAGACAATTATAAGCTAGCAATTAAGGAATTAGTTTAATCATATTGTAGTGCCCTTACAGGGTGTCATGTACCTCTTGAATTACATATAAGAACTGTAATGACACATGATTATTGCAATAAAGAAATCTGAAATCTGAAATCTGAAATCAGATCTGGTACTCGGCAGTTTTGGCACTTTTTCAGGATCTTGCCAGATAATGATGCTGGGTACCGGGTAAAGTTAAGAAAACATATGATTCTCGGTGACCTTAATATGAATAGCGCGTCCGTGTCCGTATCTAATTATTATTGCTATTTTCTTAGTGTGTGTAGTCTGTATGAAACGAATGAGGTGATGAATGTTCATGGTGGCGTGCTTGATGTGGTGTTGCTGCCGGAGGATGTACGTGGCGTAAACGTGCGCACCTCCGTGTCAGGCAGTCTGGCGCCACACACTGACGCCTACCACCTGCCTCTCAAAGTCATTGTGCCGCTGTTGCCAGCGCAAGGCGCAGTCCAGGGATCCGGCCGCCTGGATCCTAGCAACATTGGCGGACACAATGATTGGAATTTTGCCAAAGGCAACCACACAGTCCTGTACGAGCTCATGTGTAGCGTATCTTGGGACAGTGTGATCGAAGCTACTGATGTGGATACTGCGGTTGGCTGCTTTTACGATGCCATTTACGACACTTCAATAATTCAATCCCGAAGAAGATGAGGTCGAACCAACCTACCAGGCGTTATCCGGTGTGGTTTACTGGAGACATTATCAAGGACCTCGCCACCAAAGCCAAGCTGCACCGGGAATGGAAATCGTCTAAGAGGCCGGCTGACTACTCCACATTCAGTGAGCTGAGAGCCAACATCAAGTCCCGTGTAGCTACAGCATTTGCGAACCACATGTTAATTATAGAAAGCAACATCAGGTATAACCCACGCGCGTTTTGGAAACATGTAAGTGGCCTCAGATCGAAGGGTGGTTTCGAACCTCGGGTCACGCATCAGGGGCAAGAGCGTGTTGGAGAAGACTACTTCTCTGACGTTTTCCTCAGCAACATGCCGGCAATCGCACCGGATCTGGTAAACAGCTCCGATGTCTCGTGTACGGCCAGTTACGTCCATTTTGCGCATGTTTCCTGTAGAGATATAGAGAAGGGACTGAAGCAGCTTAGGCCAAGGAGCGCAATTGGACAGGACAACGTCCCTCCTTACTTTTTGAAGGCCTATAGCGATCAGCTGGTATTACCTTTGGGTAGAATTTTCAACCTAGCTCTAGAGCAAGGTATCTACCCTACCAGTTGGAAGCTCTCTCGAGTCAGTCCTATGCCCAAGACTAGTGACACTGCCTCTGTGAATCAATATCGACCGATCGCGATCCTGAATTCATTGGCAAAATTGTTCGAGTCAATCATATACGGTAAAATCTACCCCCAGATTGCCCCGTATTTGTGCGACTCGCAACACGGATTCAGGAGTCGTCGCTCAGTAACCACCAACTTACTGACGTTAGTCGAGATGGTCTCAGAGAGCATGGATCGGGGATGTCAGGTAGACGTCGCCTATCTGGACTTCCGCAAGGCGTTCGATGGGGTTGATAACGACGTCCTACTGAATAAATTGTGTGCCATTGGATTTGCCCCACGGCTGTTGGTTCTCTTTGCTGACTACCTGAAGAACCGCCAACAATATGTGCGACATGGCTTTTTTCAGTCCCAGCCGTACCACAGTATTCAGTATTCATTTATTTATTGCTTACATGTGGTAAGGCTTTACGGTCAGGTGTTAGCCAAGGCTCCATTCTAGGCCCGTTGTTATTTATCATCATGATAAATGACCTGGAATCTGAGCTTAAACACGCCAAATGCTTATTGTACGCGGACGATTTGAAACTAGTACTTCCCGTTAAGTCAGAGGATGATTGTAGGCTACTACAGGAAGATTTAGACGCGATTCATAGATGGAGTGTGAACAACAAACTATTATTCAATATCGAGAAGTGCTGTATCATGTCCCTCACGCGTTCTCCACGGCCTATCGGCATGACGTATACACTCGGCACGGAGTCTTTGACTCGAGAGTATTCGATGAAGGACCTCGGTGTTACGTTCGACCCTAAACTTACATTCCATGAGCACATGAGCACTTTAGCCAAGGAATGCTTCAAAAGATTAGGGTTTGTGATACGGAATAGTAAGGGATTCCACTACTTGGGTTTGGTCCAGCTTCTATACACGGCCCTGGTGAGAACCAAACTTGATTCTAGCTCGGTTGTTTGGAATCCGCATGAAAGCTCTTACGTCCTTATGCTCGAGAAGGTACACAAAGCTTTTCTAAGGTACCTATATAAGAGGAAATTTGGATACTACCCTTACCTTTATCCGTCCGCTTTTATATTAGGTATGCTCGGATACAACTGACTAGAGGTGAGACGTAACACCGAACAGCCTCTGACTGTGTGTCGATTGTTGCGAGGCGACAGTGACTGCGCGGCGCTTGTCAGCGCAGTATGTGCGCTATACGTGCCTGACAACTAACTACGCGCGCGCAGGCACCAACTGCTAGCGGGCGGCAAGTACCGCACGGTGGCGCGCCGGCAGTCCCCGCTGGTCCGAGCGCGGAACAGCCTCAACGCTCTGTTGGCTGCTGCACCATTGAATGATCTGTTTGGTGAGGCATGGAGGGATATTGTGAGAGAATGAAGGTTCTGCGAGAAGAATGCATGATTTGTTCTTCTGTATTTTTATTATTATTATTTTTCTTCAATGTTTATTTTAAATATTGAATATTGATTGATATTAATAATTGGATAGTTTTTGTATAATTAACTCGTCTTGGCGGGGCACTTCCGTGACCCCACATGTAATTGTATTTTATATTAATATTTTTTGATCAGTTTGGATACTTTGTACAACGACCTGGAATTTTCTGTAATGTTGTGCGAATTTATGTCAATAATAAATAAAAAAATAATAAAAGAAAATTTAAATACGTTTATTGAATATAAACAATACACTTTAAACTTAAAGCTACTTTCCATTTTAACAATTACTATCTAAATATTGTTAAATCAAGTCTCTATTTCTCATTCATTATTCTTGTAACTAATCATCGAGAATTTGAGTTAAATTTATTAATTTGTTATTTTTTTATGTCAATAATCAAACTTCGAATTTGGTAGATTGTGATGTAAAAATACAAGTTTACCGGCACGCGTAGGATCAAGACGTTTTCGTTTCTCAAAGAATCCAGCCTCCGAAAACAGGCGTTCTGAATATATGGAGTTGGACGGAGTCGATATGTGGCTGCTAGATTGGTTAGCATCGGGAAGGTCTTTTTGTTCGCTTTCCACCAAGTGTACGGATTTGTACTTTCTTCGCATCGCTTAGCCCTTCCATGCGGTCAGGTTTTAAAAGTTATTTTAACACAGGGTAATTTTGCCAAATACCAGGCAGATCCGGCAAATATTATGCAAGATACCGATTACCCAATACCCAGTAAAACCAGGATTCGGCCCATCTCTAGTAAATACTAGGTAAAATTGTGCTTCATTATTCAATTGTGATTACAATTCTATTTTTTCCACCTGATTAAGGGTCCTATCTAATACATGGTGTATGCAGTAATCACCGACTTTTTCCCAATCTCCAGTGGAGTGCCAAGGCCCAAATTGAAACAATACTATGGATTCAGCAGCTATTCTATCATCACTTCCTTATCAATTAATTCATTGTGTATTTTTTGTTGTATTTAGTCATAACCCAGCGAGCAAATTGGTGATATGAAATTAAGGCTTAACACTAAACAGTGTTATATACGCCATATATAAGCAACTCGGTGACTTCCTATCTTAGCCTTGCTGTATATTGGTGATCAGTAACATTATTTAGCTGTATAAGGATATAGAGCCTGGTAGTGATAATAATTGGTGATAGGAACGTTTACTCGATCGTTTTATACATCTTTTATAACACAGTTGTAAATTAGTTTCCATAAAGTGGAAATAGAGCAAATATGCTGTAAAAAAGCTGTAAGAGAAACATATGTAGTTGCTGAATTATCACTGATGATATATCAGGCACCGGTAAAACTAATCAGTGATATAAAAGCTCGTCCAAGAGCTGATATAGAGCAAATTTATCGTATAATGATGTTTGTTAACACCAATGATATATCTATGATAGAGAACCTAAAATAACTCTAAGAAGTTGTATATATACTCTTACTAGGCCTTTCTTATCACTAGTTACATACAAACATTTTTATCACGGATATAACACTTAATAGCAGCATAATAACTGCAAATTATACAAATATAAAACCTTTTAGCTCTCTAAGAGAACTTTAACCATTTATTTATCACCAAAGACGGCCATTATGTATGTGCCCCCTTTCCCCAGTGAAAACAAGTGTTCCCGTATAAAAATGAATTTGGAGTCTTGGAAAAAGTTTAAAAGAAGTGGTCACTACAAAAGAAAAGTTAGGAATAAGTACAAACAGTTACTATCACCTATAGCTAAACATCAAGACGAACTTAAAAATCAGCTTAGCCTGCCGTGTGTTGAAAATTCAGAAATTGGTTCCGTACATGAAAAAAATATCTCTCTTTTGACACAGACTTCTAATGATGATACTATTAATAGTAATGATGAAAAAGATATTTTGAGATTTTCAGAAATATCTGATAGTGATACCGTCACCGAAAATTATGATATTGAAGAAAAAAATGAAGAATTTGTGAAAAATATCCGAACGTGGGCTATGAGTTTAATATTTCCCATAGTGCTCTCAGGAATTTATCGGAAATAGTAAATGCACGATTACCACATGTATTACCGATCGATCCACGTACGTTATTACGAACTGATACGGATATAAAAATTGTACCCATGGGTGAGGCTCATTATTGGCATAATTGTTTGGAAAAACAACTGACACAATATCTACAAGCCGCTTCTTATGTGCCAGAGAAGCTTTCATCAAATATAAATATAGACGGATTGCCTATCTCCAAAAGCTCCAAAAGTCATCTTTGGCCTATATTATGTGGTGTTTGTGAGATCCCGAAACTTCAACCTGTTGTTATTGGAATGTATTCTGGCTATAGCAAGCCTCCAGATGTGAAAAATTACAGGGTGTAACAAAATTAGTGTAGGAGCCGTTAATCAGAGTTTCTGCTCATTTTGTTACATCCTGTATAGATAAGTTAAGTACCTACGCCTATATTATTTTAATTAAAATTACTGTTGCAGAATAAACAAATTGATACAAGGTGTTTTTTAAAATACAAACTGTTCATCTATTTTCAGGTGTGTCAAACATTAATTCAAAAAACCGGATGCCTCAAATGCACCGTACAAGGAGAGTACTCGCATTATTCACGCACCGTGTTTTTTCCAAATATTGGATGCCCTAAAAGAAACGATAAGGGCTTTAGTTTGAAAAAGTATGGTCAACACCATAAAGCGGATTCACCTTTACTGGAACTTCCTGTGGATATATATGGTAGAAGATTTCATAGTTAGAGATTCACTACATTTAATAGACCTTGGCATAATGAACCGTCTTTTATTCGCATGGAGAGATGGAAAGTACAGCAACAATTATGACACAAAATGGTGCAGTCAAGACATAAATCTGGTAACTGAATTTTTATCACACCTGCTCTGAAAATACATACTAATTATACCAATTAGAGGGAAGAAACGCCTTTATCCCGCCCTTCAAATCCTTTCATCCCAAGGTATGGAAGTTTGTATGAAAATCCTTCCGACCCAAGGGTGGGAAGTATGTATGAAATTCCATTACATACCCGGTTTTTTTTTTTTATTTGTCAGCAGTCATACTGCAAAGAGACTTTAACTGTCTACTAATTAAATTTCAAGTAAATTGTTACTGGCCACATACAATTTTTTTTTACCAGTTACCAACCTCCTTGGTGCATACAGAAAATTAAAAACGAAATTATTTTTGTATATAAAACGCGCGGAATCACGGAAGAAGTGGCTGCATGACCTTATGATCTTAGCCTACTCCAGAAACGGGCGAATAAAAAAAGGAAAAGCCCGCGCATTTTCGCAAAAACTTCGATTGATTTAGCATTTATCTTTGTGTTTTTTGTAAAATATGGATGCATTTATGTCTATAATTTTCCTCGTAGGTGTAATAAAAAGCACTATACATACCTCAGGATAAAGTACAGTTCCATACCTCAAATGGTTTGCGCCCCTCGCAAGCTCGTGGCGCAAATGCCATAATCTCGGTATGGAACTGTCACTTTCTTCCCTCTGAAGTAATGTACTATTGTATTGAGCTGCAAAATGCCGAAAGAAATCCACAGGTCTGTTAGAGGTTTGAGTGATTTGTGCCATCGGAAAGGGTCTGAGTTTCGTACTATTTTGTACTACTTAAGTTTTATTATTTTAGAAAAAACCTTAAAACCTGCATTTTCTGTACCTTTTTTGTGCAATTGCTATTTGTTCAAATGAGAACCATTTTCATTTCTTGGAATTAGCGAGGGAATTGCTGGACATTTTTGTCCTAAAATTCAAAATAATCTATGGGAAAGATTACATAACGAGTAATGTGCACAATTTGACACACGTTATAGATGAGATAAAAAATTTGGTGTGCTTCAACAGTTCTGTACCTATCCGTTTGAGAATAGATTACACACTCTAAAAAAATTATTAGACAGGGCAACAAGCCACTGGAGCAGGTTGCCAGAAGAATAAGCGAAATGAGTTATGTTGATCTTGACTCTAGTAACAAAACTAACAAAAAAATACCATTTCTTAAAGAGTATAAAAGCGTACACGGCAATATTGCAGAACTGTATCTAGAAAGTTATATTTTGTCATATCGATCGAAAGATAAATTGTTTTTGAGCAATTTAGGACATGTTATTGAAATCCAGTCTTTCAATAGCTCATCAAGTGGCATTCTCATTTATGGCTGTCGTGGCTCTCGAAGATGCATTTATATATCCAATTAAATCTTCCTATTTGAATATATATAAATGTGACCTCAAGTCAATAAAGAAAACCATGCATGTTAACGCCCTTGATTCTATAAAATGCAAACTAGTATCTATTGATTTTGAATCATATATATAATTTGTTCCACTGCTTCATACTTTTTAGCAATAAAATAAATTGTTATATTTATAATTTTGTGATTATTATTTCGACACTATATTAACTTAATTTAGACGTATTATATAATTTTGTAACTACCTGTTGGTTCTGCTGCTTAATTGTTGAATTTTCTGTAGGGATATAAAATAATATTTTTTTGGGTTTGAGATGAATAATTTCATAACATAAGGAACTTAATTAAATACTTCTAGATAGATTAATCAAGTTGTTTATTAATTTTTCCATGGTATAATTAAAAAAAAACGAACTTCAAATTCTCAAAATAATCAACTCCTTTCATGACAGCATTTCACAATTAAATTAGGAACTGTAAAATGTCTAATACACCTCTCATATTCGGGTTGTAATTGAACTCCCTAGCTTGAAATGTATCAACTTCCAAAAAAATCAGGCTGGATAGTAACATAAAAATATCTACTTTCTATACAAATTGAATTGTTCGGCCTTCTGCTTAGTAAACTGAAACTGTCTAGTTTACTATGAAAAGTATTTTTTTTTATAGTTACTGTCCAACCTGTTTTCTTTGGGAAGTATATATTTGAATAAAGCTACGGAGTCCACTTTCAGTACACTTATTTATGATTAACTTTTCAAACGAACGAAATCTTAACTTAAAAAGGAATCTTAATAGCAATTGAAAAAAAACAAAAATTTTCATTTATCAGATACAACTCAAAACTTGATCAAGAAAGTTAAGTTATTATTATTTACTTGGACCGGGATTCTCTTCTAAAATTCCTGCAGTACCTTCATCGTTAGATTGAGCCACTGTGTTGTTTGTATCCAACGCTGAAGAGGAAGATTTCTGTAAATCATCAGTAGTGTTGACAGTAAATTTAGATTTTTTGCCCTTTCCCTGTCCCTTTGACCTTACTCTTGATGATGATGTTCTTATACCCTTTGCATCATTACGCCTCTTTGAGTTTCTCAAAATACTTTTAAAAAATGCTTCACATTCCTTTAATGTAAATGAAGGGTCACTCTCTTGGATCACGGAAAAGAATAAGTCCAATGTCAGTTCATATGCTTTGAAACATACTTTACATTGGTTTTCGTTTCGGCTAGCACCGGACCATGAACATTCAGTAAGGAACTGTCTCGTAAACATGACGTCTATAAGGGAATAACAATTGTTCAAACCCTTTCCTTTGCCCACTCCACAAACTGCTAAGAATTTGCTTTTTAAATCTGATCCCATTCCTTTTTTAAGTTTTTCTTCAAACTCCATTAAGGATTTCTTGTCATCAATTGGTCTGACTCCTATGAATGAGCTATTTTTAAAGTCCTGTGCCTCTTTTAAATATTTATCAAATTTTGTGTCCACTTCAATATGTTTTTTTTGTGAGGCGCTCCAAACCATTCTGAATACCTGTTTGGTTTTCTTGAACAACGACCATGGCGGATAAAATACAATCCACTTTTTCTAATATACTATTTTGAGTCTCAGGAACAGTGACGTCATCGATTAATTCTTACGTTATTGTTGTGGGCTGTTCCATTACTATTGTAGGCTGTTCAGTTACTGATGTAGGCTGTTCAGTTACTGTTGTAGGCTGTTCAGTAACTGTTGTAGGCTGTTCGGTTTCTATCATTTGTACCGTTTGAATGGTATTTGTCGTAACAGTCGACGAAGACGAAGAAGTATTAATTTTGCTCTGAAATGAAACAAAGACTATTAAATAAAGTATAATTAGGAACTACACAAGTGCAAGCCACATCTCTAAGCGTGTTTACACACACGCCGCCGCGGCAGCGGCACCGCCGCCGCCACGGGCGCCGCTGCGCTATTCCCCCTTGGATTTGTATGGAGCCTTTCATACGACGGCGGTACATAGACTTGCCGTCGCCGCCGCCGCCGCCACGGCGTCTATGTACAAGTCTATGTACCGCGGCACGAGGCGTCGTATGAAAGGCTCCATACAAATCCAAGGGGAAATACGGAATAGCGTAGCGGTGCCCGAGGCGGCAGCGGTGCCGCTGCCGCGGCGGCGTGTGTGCAAACACCCCAACACACCTCTAATCTATGCTGCAAAATACATCTTAACCTAATAAAAGAGTCAGAGCATGGGTAGATGAATTAAACACTTTATAATAGGTACTTACTGCAATACAATGCTCCGCTAAGTTATTTAAACATATAGTTTTCGTCTCATTCTTGCATTTCTTCTTCATATTTCTTAACATTTCGATTTCTTCTTCAGTTTCTGATAAGTCTGACATGGCTTTAACTGCAGCTTTCGCTTGTAATAATGTTAAATTGCGTCTTTTGACTTCACAGTCTAAAATGCTCCAGTCGAATCCTGGACGCGAATCTTCCTGCCTTCTCAACTTCTCTCCTTGCATCATGGATCTTGCCCAAAACAATTGTCCATTACATTCCCACTGCTCTGGACAGAAAGTGATAAAAAGTTCCCCGTTTTCACGGGTTTGCACAACTATGAAAGGCATGATCTGAAAATCAAATAATTTAGTTAGGTAAAAAAATAGTTCAAATTATTCAATGAGATACATACTGAAACTTTTTTCGTATTACATCTCTAGCTATATACACACTCACACAGATAAAATCTCAACGCCCCTTTTTACGTTGGGGTTTAGGTTGTTACGTATTTAAAACAAACTTTCAATACTTCACCATATTATAATATTAGTATAATACCTAGATACAAATATAAACTTATTATTTGATATTTAACTATACTAAAATCATTTCAGAGTTAAAAAAATCGGCCAGAAATCACTTAAGATGATATTTCTTAGAGGTTAGTAAAAGATTCAAGCAGAAAAACAAACAAGGGCTTATTTACCTATAAACACTATTTGCGCAGAGCCGTCCGTAACTTTTTATACTATAGAACTAAGTGATAACTGGTCGTTTAATGGTACAGCAAACTTAACTGAAAAGAAATTAAGAAAATGTGAATATAAGATATAAGACGTGCATGTGATGTGTAGTGAGCAATAAGTAACAACACGCGCAATGAGTAATTGAGCAGTCACCATTTGATCACGCGCATGAATGAAAACAAACCTTCGCATTGGCAAGTTGAGACAGGTGCCGCGCGTTGCGACAGAATGAGCGGGTACCTACTACGCGAAGCACTTGCGCTGGGGCGGGCGGCCCGCCTCGGTGCCGATACCTACAGTACCTACACGCTTCGCATAAACCGTGTGTGTTTGTATAAAATATACTCACTGTTCGTACTTGTAATTATTATAAATGTGTTTCGCATTCTTACTATCGGTTGATATTTAATATAATACCTTGGACACAATTTACACACATTGTTCTAGCCCCAAACTAGGATTCCCTGTATCTTGGGTACTAGACAACGATACACATACTTATATAGATATATATTATACTTAGATAGATAAACAACCATGACTAGGTTACAAACATCCGTTTTCATCAAACAAATATTTGCCCCCACCGGGACTCGAACCCGGGACCCTTGGCTTCGTAGGCAGGGTCACTGCCGACTCGGCCATTCGGGTCGGCGAATATTAATTTTGAGAGTAAAAGGCACATAATCTTTTATAATCATAAGTAAGTGCATTTAGTATTATTTTTCAAAATCCTTTAAACCGTATTTTAGCAAACTCATATTTAGTAAAAAAACATTACCTTTTATTTAAGGCAGTGATGAGATTATTAGCAGCAGCTATACATTCATCTTCAGGATAGTGATCAGCATATACTGACATCCTTGACACCACAACTATTTTATAATTACAAGCTTTTTTATATTGCTTCTGTCGACAATGAAGTGGGACTGTAATCCAGGATTAGTTAAATGTCCACACCCATAACATATTTCGGACAGAATAAAATGAGTTGCTATTCATGGCCATTCAAATTCATTCAGTATATTAAAATGATCTCTAGTTAAAAAACAGTCAATGTCCAATAATACTACCATTTTCAATTACCCGAAAGAAACTGAAAAGATGAGAAACAATTTTCGTTACTTCCAAAGATACTCTGGCTGGGGTTTAAGTACACTTTTTGCGGAACCCTAGCACATTTCACAATGGCGGAAAGAAGCTGTAAATTGGTGATTTATTGGTAACCAAATCACACAATAGTAACATTATGGTGTCTTCATTGTGTTACCTAATTATTTAATTAATTTTAATAATGAAATAATCTAAATTCGAAGGGGGCATGAAAAAAATGCTTATAATGTGATACTATTTGAACGATAAAACTGGGAGCGCAAGAGTAACTTACAGATAAAAGCCCAAACGCGCGCAATGTTAGCCATAACAAATACTTTAAAATTTACTTACCAGTAATGCAAGCTGACGTTCAGCTTATTTATTTTCTTTTTTAATGTTTTTTCAACACGTTTTCGCGTCACTTTGCTAGGAACTGGTGTGAAGTTACAAACAGGCGTACATTAGCGTCGCGATTGCTATTGTATCAGTATTTAGTAATACAAAGATCACCAAGTTATTGATATATCATCAATTTGACTCAATCAACACTAAAATACAACGGAAATATCACAAAATAGTGATAAGCAAAGCTAATATACACAAGATTTATCATCAAAATGCTGTAAAACTGGGGCCCTTTTCCAGTGATAGTAGCGTATATGTCGCGGATATGTTACTGCTCCTATCACTGCACTGATATACGGCTACTTTTCCAGTGATAGTAGCGCATATGTCGCGGATATGTTACTGCTCCTATCACTGCACTGATATACGGCTACTTTTCCAGTGATAGTAGCGCATATGTCGCGGATATGTTACTGCTCCTATCACTGCACTGATATACGTATATGTCGCGGATATGTTACTGCTCCTATCACTGCACTGATATACGTATATCTCGCGGATATGTTACTGCTCCTATCACTGCACTGATATACGGCTACTTTTCCAGTGATAGTAGCGTATATGTCGCGGATATGTTACTGCTCCTATCACTGCACTGATATACGTATATGTCGCGGATATGTTACTGCTCCTATCACTGCACTGATATACGTATATGTCGCGGATATGTTACTGCTCCTATCACTGCACTGATATACGTATATGTCGCGGATATGTTACTGCTCCTATCACTGCACTGATATACGGCTACTTTTCCAGTGATAGTAGCGTATATGTCGCGGATATGTTACTGCTCCTATCACTGCACTGATATACGTATATGTCGCGGATATGTTACTGCTCCTATCACTGCACTGATATACGTATATGTCGCGGATATGTTACTGCTCCTATCACAGATATACGGCTACTTTTGGTCACATTTTGCTAGCTGGGAAGTTTACTGCTCATATTATCCGTACTGGTATGTGGTGAGTCTACATTTATACAAAGGCACATCCACTCTGGCCCCACACTAGGATACCTTGTGTCGTCGGAATCAGAAACAGCGACCTCACACATCATAAACATCCAATTCAGCATCATTGCTGTTCTTACTAACACTATTCACCCCAGGTATCACCCAGCAAGCGGCTAGTGTACCAGGAGAAGCGCTCGCCCCCCGGCCGCACCCCCTGGCAGCGACACCTGGAGCTGCTAGCCGAACTGCTGGAGCTTCGCGTGCCGGGCGCGCGCCGCGTGACCAGAATCCTGCACGCGCGCGTGCCCATCGTGAAATACCAGCACGAGTACACGGAGTGCGAGTGTGATCTGGCTTATACTAACATGTAAGTCAATTTGAAGTGACTGTCTTGTGAAATGAGTATAGCTGACTTTAACGACACCGCTCCACAGCTAAAGAATGTTCATTCAAATATGGGTTTAGGTTGTGCTCTGTAGATATACTTTTGAGTGGTAAGGTTGCCTAAACTTCTGTTGACCTGAAGCCCGCCATATAAGAAGAGTGCGAGGTGGAAGCCGAAGTTCGAGAGCGACGCCGAATCATGTGATACAAATACTTGCTAAGAGGAAGCCGAAGACCAAGCCATGCCCTACATGACATTTCAAAGAAGTGTGAGGTGGAAGGCTGTACGCCGAGTCATAAGTCCAAGTCTTGGACTCCTCATCCTCCACGACGTGTGAGGCCGAAGGCCGAGCCAAACATCTCGAAACCAATTACAAGTTATAGAGGAGCGAAGCCGAAGGTCAAGCCAAGCGCAGCCACCTGCTAAAATATATCGGTGTCTAAATAGTATATTACTGCAGACGCCGGGAAAGACGGGCTTGCCGGCTATGTAGGTATAGACGGATAGTGATACGTAGCCGGCAAGCCCTTTTCACGGCTAGAGGCATGTATAGTGCATTTCTCAAACATATGCAAGGAAATAAAAAATACACCACTCATCAAACAAATTCAAGTTTCAACTGTGACACCGGCACGAACGGACGCTTCCTAGCAGCGTCCGTGACGATGCCCCGGAAATTAGCGACTACCTAGTTTCGCAATATTAATACCATGGCTGTACCAGCCAAGCGCGCAGACACAATCTTGGTGAACGAGCTGCTCGCCTTCGTCCAACAGAAGCTGGACGTGATGGACGAGCTCTCGCTGGAGCAGATCTGCTCGACCAGCTTCAAGGAGGCTGAGATCGCCGCCGCCAAGAAAGTGCTGCAGGAAACCGCCGTCACCACCGTGCGCCTCGTCGGGCGGAGGGGTGCTGCGAGCGGGAAGAAGGATCTCCAGGACATCTTCCGGGTGTTCAAGGAGACCGAACCCGATGATGTCCCGACCTACGTGGCCCGCGACCTCAACAAGCTGCCGCCGGTGACATTCGACCACGTCGATGTCACCCGGCTGCTGAAGGATATCGTGCGGCTCCAGGGTGACGTCACGGAAATTCGAAGCAAGTTGGAGGCTTCGGAGGGCATCTGCGCTGACCTCAAACGTGAGTTGTCAGTATTGCGTCAGGCTCATACCTCGCTGCCGACGCAGCGAATAGCCGACGCGCGTGCCGACAACGCGACGGACAGCAAAAACGCCCAACAAGCGACTGACCTAGTTACGCGGGTTGCTAAGCCCGCGTCGACGAATACCGCACCGCCTCGTGACGTCACGAAGCCAATTCGACCAGCACCTGATGCGGTCTCTTCTGGTCCATCCAAAATGCTGCTGTGTCCCGCCGTGCCCGCCGCCGCCGCCCGCGCCCCGCACCACCCGCCGCCGAACAACAGAAGCTGCAGGTTGCGCAGCGCGCGCCGCTGGCCAGGCCCGCCCGCGACCCGCCGAATGCGACCGTTGATGGAGACGGATTTATCCTGGTCCACAACAGGAAACGCCGCTCCAGACGCAGCCGCAATCAGCGTGGCACCGCCCCCGCCGCCGAGTGCAGCCTCAAAGCTGCCGCTCCCACGACGCAGATATACCTTTCCAGGCTCGACGTGAATATGACCAAAGAGGACATTGAGCGTCACATCCAGGAAAGGGTAAAGAAAGTCCAGGTTCCGCCTTGCAGTCAGAAGACGATTACGCTGCAGATAAGTCCTTTAGAGTCAGAAAGACCAAAGGACTTCCTGTCGTTTAAACTTCGGGTGCCGGCCGAACTCAAGAAGATGTTCCTGGCCAAAGACTACTGGCCGGAAGGCATCGTATACAGACGCTATAGGGAGGCGAGACAGACGAGGAAGAAAATCCCTAGCTAGGTTTAAGTTAAGTTAAAGTAAGTTAGATTAGGTTCATAAATTTTTATATATCTCTAGTTTTTAAGGTATTTGTCAATATGGGTTTTTATACCTGAAATAAAAAAGATTTATTATTATTATTATTTATTTAAAAATACTAATAATCGTAAGTTCCGTGCGCCCGTTGATGTCTTGTGCTTTGAGCATAAAATTTAAAATACTTCCAGACTTCCTTTACAGTTCTCTCGATTAGTGCGGCCCGAAACGTGATAATTCCAAACCTGTCATAACGAACGTAATGACGACATTTCATTTCATGTTTGTGAAAAAAAAATTACCGGAATGCTTCAAAGACAAGGACTAGTCATGGTTGTTTATCTCTCTAAGTATAACATTTATCTATATAAGTATGTGTATTGTTGTCTAGTACCCAAGATCAGGGAATCCTAGTTTGGGGCTAGATCAATGTGTGCAAATAGTGTCCAAGGTATTATTATTATTACAAAAGTAGAATTATGATTTTGACCGGTACGTTCATCTATTCCCTCAGAACACCTGGAGCTCTATTTTTGAATCACTCGCGTCGTGGCGATCGCTCGCCAAGCGCAACGATTGGTTTATATCACTCCATGTAACTAAGCTCCACCAATCGTGTCGCTTGGAGAGCGCTCGCTTCCGAGGCGAGTGATTCAAAAATAGAGCTACTGAACTACTTAGAAGGATTTGACAAATGAAGTGTATCGTTGGAAGTCTAATGATCGTCCGCTACGTATAGGCTATGTGACGTCACACTGAATGGAATGTCGCGCTAGAGGGCATAAAGTCAAGGATTTAAAAAATGAATTTGAATAGGGCCGTGTTTGGTATCAAATTAAAGGGCTTAATTAGGACATTCCAAAAATATATGTATGACTAACTCTTGCTTGCTGCTTTAAAATATTTACATCTACTTAGCAATCGTCATTTTTTGCCCCTTCTCTACATTATACCACTGTGGGAGAAGCAGTGCGTAGAAACTCCCACAGATTGATTTTTAAATCTCTTCAAAATTGCTTGTGCTTAACTAATACAAATTTTATAATATCATTATATCATAATTAATGAGTAGGAATAAATAATTACAAAATTATTAACAGCAAGGTCTGTGTTAAGTCAGATTAACCCCATGATTCCATTCCCTCAGGTCCGGCGTGTACATGTCGGAGCTGCTATGGCAGTACGGCTCGCTGGACGCACGGGTGAGGCCGCTCGCGCTCGCGGTGCGGCGCTGGGCGCAGTGCGCCGGCCTCACCAGCCAACACCCAGGCCGGTGAGCAGACTCATCGACTATTATTACTACGTAATAAAATTAACTTGGCACCCGCGAGGAATGTGTTTAACCTTCCTCTCTCGCTCGTTCTCTCCTTCAACGCGTCGGAGAGTCAGTGAAGGACGCTACGACAGAGCGAGGCGACAACATAACTTTGGCGTGCGGTCAAGAGAACTGGCCGCTTTGAATTTGAGACGAAAAAACACGACCCGCAAGCTGTAATCCTCACCGTTGAAACCTTCATGAAAATGAAATTTGACACTGCCAAAAATAGTCCCAAAATAGTCCACAAAGAAAGAAAAATAGCCCTCTTTTAGTTCCGAAGTTATAGCTATATTACAGCTTCACGTTAAGCTGTAATCCTCATCTCTCGTGCAAGCAAACGGAAGGGCCTATCGACTTGGTTTGGGTTTCAAAAATTAGTCCAGAAATAGTCCACACGGCATGCCAAATTTCAGAAATAGTCCTTCAACGATTCCAGAGTTATTAAGACATCTTGGTGAGGATTACAGCTTGAACATTTGATATCATCAAATATCTTCGGAACGCCTACGACTTTTAGTTTGAAATTTGAGCCAAAAAATAGTCCAGAAATAGTCCACCGAAACAATAATGATTTCCACCTGGTTTACTTTGAAGAAGTGCATTAAAAATACAATGTTTTATTTCCTATACATTCAATACATGTACAGTCGTGTACAAAATAACAATGGGGTAAACCCTAATAAACCGGTTTATATCGGTTAATTCAATCAAAGGGCCTGTTTTTAATCTCTGAAAACTAACGGTATTGTAATATTGAATAGAATAGAATAGAATAGACGTTTATTAGCTTTCTTGTTGTACATAGGGTCTTAGATAAGTATTTTCAGGAACAAACAAGAACCCTGCTAGGGCGCTGCTAACTTAGGATTATAAAAGGTTATAACTTAAATTCTTACTTACTACCTAGATTACTTATTTTATTTATTATTAATTTTCATAGACTCTCTAAAACAAGAACAATAACAGAATATATTTTACTTTTACTTAAGATATAATAACACAAGTCTCACAAGCTCCAAACCTAGTTTTTGCCATGTTCATCAAAAAACTCTTGTAGAGTATAATAACTTTTTCGTACTAAGTATTTATTAAGGGCATTTTTAAATACATTAATTTTTTCTATAGACTGAATTGATTTCGGTATACAATTAAATATTTTGGCAGCCATCGAGCGGGGGCCTGAATGAACTAAATGTAATTTCGATGAGCATGTTGCCAATCTTTTATGTGGTCTTAATCCTTCTGGTCTTGTGTATAAGGGGAAGAGTTGATCATTATTTTTCACAAATGCGCATGCTTCTAAAATATAAAGTGAAGTTAGTGTGAGAATATTTAATTTATCGAAATATGGTCTGCAGCTCGTCATTATGTCAATGTTAGCGATAATTCGGATACACTTCTTTTGTATTAAGAATAATTGCTTTGCATCCGTGCTGTTGCCCCAGAGGAGGACACCATAAGACAGCCAAGACTGTGCGTAAGCAAAGTAAGCACATAGAGCACTTTTTTTGTTTGTAGTTCTCTTTAGTTCCGATAGAGCATATGTAAAGCTTGATAGTTTACTAGCCACTTTCTTGATATGATATTTCCAATGTAGGTTGCTATCTATTTCAATTCCTAGGAGGCAGTAGGAATCAACGAGTTCTATTGGTGTTTTATTAAAAGCGTAGTTTATGTCAAGAGGGCGTTTTTGGTGAGGTCTGAATTGCATTAGTTTAGTTTTACTAAAGTTTATCTCCAAATTATGATCATTGAGCCAGTTTGTTAGTTTAGTTAGATTTGAATTTAATAATTGTACAAGTTCGATATCATCATTACACGGTAGTACAAGCGATATGTCGTCAGCGAAAAGGGTGCATGGGATATTAATCGATTTTGGTAGGTCATTTATGTAGATCAAAAACATGAAGCACCCCAGGACACTGCCTTGTGGGATTGATTGTGTCAGGATTGTTTTTGTGGATCTGGTGTAGCTGATTTCGCCGGTGGCATGATTTTGATGCTCCAAGTCTACGTATTGTTCGCGGTTAGAAAGATACGAAATAAACCAACTCAGTACTGAACCTCGTATTCCAATTCCGTTTAGCTTTGCAATTAGAACGTTATGTAAGACTCTATCGTATGCTTTAGTCATATCCAAGAGGATACCTATTGCGTGTTTTTTATTATTTATGGTGTCTAATATGTAATTTATGTAGTTGAATACAGCCAGAGCTGTGGACCGTCCTTTACGGAAACCATTTTTTTGGTCATTAAAAACTTTGAATTTTTCACAAAAGGCATATACACGCAGGTACATTGCCGATTCGTATACTTTAGCAAAAGTGGGCAGTAATGCTATTGGCCTATAATTATTGCTGTTTAAACGGTCGCCTTTTTTATGTAGCGGCTTAATTATTGTTGTTTTTAGTAAATCAGGCACTATTCCTTCTGAAAAAGACTGGTTTATAAGAAACGACAATGGAGAAATCAGTTCTTTAGCACATTCTTTTACGAGTATTGGTGGAATTTCATCAAAACCAAAGCTACGTTTTGATTTTAGTTTTTTTATTATGTTGAAGACTTCTACTGGATCAGTAAGCTGGATGTAAATGGAATTTTCTGTGGTGGACTGCACTGGGCGGCCGAGTGGTTTAGGTTTGTCCTTTGCGGGAGCACCAACTGTGCTAAAGAAATAATTAAAGTGGTTTGCGACAGTAAGGGGATCGTCAGTGTGTCTATTATTTATGTTTGATTGTATATTATTTTTTGGTTTATTGGTATATTTATTAGATCGTTCTTTTATTATTTGCCACATAGTTTTCGTTACATTTGTTGATTTTAATAATTTATTTGCATAGCTAATTTTTTTGGACGTTTGAACAATTTTTTTTAATGTTTTTTCATATGTTTTGTAGTAGCTTATTAGGGTGGTGCTATTTGTTTGATTGACAAGGTGTTTTAACAGGCGTTTATTTTTACATGACGTTCTTATTCCTTCCTATAATTGTAGGAAAGTGAGCGCATAGCTCTGTCCCTTACGTTCACGACACTTAACTTTTATGTTCTCCCATTTAGCCGGACTTTCACCAGAGTTTTGATAACCGCAAAATACAGTTTAAATACAACCTTAATAAAACATGGATGGTTAGGGGCAACCTGGCTGACAGGCAATAAGCTTGGCCTGCTTGAGTACGTTACTTGCCTTTTGCTTGTTGTGCTTAAGTTTTGTTTAATTTAAACTGTTTTTAACGGCTGTCAAAAGCCCTTAGAAGACTGAAACATAAATGAGTGTTTTGTTGTACAATCGAACCAACTGAATCATGACCCATTTGCCTGATAATTCGTTTGAAACTTTCAAACTTGTAAGATCTATGTAAATGTCAGTGTCTAATCAAATGATAACAAGTTCGTTACCAAGGAAATAAACCTTCAAGCGAATTTCGACCTACTTGCATTAAAGGGGTTTAGCAAAATAAGCTTATGGTGGGTCATGATTCAGATGGTTCGATTGTACATAAGTGCATGACAGCGATTTGGATTTTGGACGGGTCTTCGAGCTTCGGTTGTAGCTATGATCTATATGTTATATATTTATATAGTTGATTTAAGATGTAAACAACAATGGCGGAATTAGTATCGCGAACGCTCTGGCAAAATTTCGTCGAAATACGATTTTGCCGAAACTTTTGAAGACATCTTAAAGCATTTCTCGGTGGAAATTAAAAATCACGTCAATCGGTACATGAAAATTGCAATAATGACATCATTGCAATGGAGGAAAGTGTTAAGAACGTCAGTTCTTGTGTGTATATGTCATGTGTGTGTATATCAATGTGTAAAGGATAACATGCTAGCTTTTGTACTCTGCAATAATGACATCATTGCAATGGAGGTAAGTGTTAAGAACTGACAATCAATGTGTAAAGCATAACATGCTAGCTTCTGTACTCACAAAACATAATTTAAAAAAAGAACAGATCCATTTATGTTCATTATAGTTATAGATATGTATATGTTTATATCACATTTATATATAAAACTTAGTTTTAATCACAATAATCACAGTCGGTTCATTGGTATAATCATCACATAACATCAAACATTGTTCGATTAATTACAGTCTTAATCATTTCAATTTAAGGTATTTAATTAAGTGCTTATCTCTAAATGATTGGCACCTCCTGAGTATAAGCATACATAAAGGTGTAGTCAAATTTTAAGGGGATAACCCCTTCCCTAACCTATGATGTCCCTACATATACATAAATATGTAGGGACATCATAGTTTCGCCATGAATCATCTTCAGAGCAACTTTATGTTTAACCTCTTCCAAAAATGAATATACAGGCTGTTGTTTTGTAAAGTTACGCCTATAGTACCCATCATCATGAACAACTTTCCCCCAGAAACATATGGTCGCAAATGGAAAAAAACCGGTCAAGTGCGAGTCTAAATTCGCTCACGAAGGGTTCCGTACCACCGTTCAATGGAAGCGATGGTGTGGAGTGAATAGTTTGGATTTTACACAGCAAAATATTGTTTACAAAGTTATTGGTGCGGTTACTTTCACACTCCATGTACGTAACCAGGTGCATCCATAAGTTTGTATGTGGTATTGAAAGAATTGTTGTATGGGAGCCCCCTTAAATATTTCTTTTATCCTGTTTTTTAGTATTTGTTGTTATAGCGGCAACATAAATACATCATCTGTGAAAATTTCAACTGTCTAACTATCACGGTTCGTGAGATACAGCCTGGTGACAGACGGACGGACGGACAGCGGAGTCTTAGTAATAGGGTCCCGTTTGGAACCCTTCGGGTACGGAACCCTAAAAATCATCCCTCATTACATTGACCGATCAGCTGATTACATGTTACTATGGAAGACCCAAGATGTTTTTTCATTTGTGACCATATATTTCTTGGGGAAAGTTATTCATAATGATGGGTACCATAGTCCCTTACCCGGGGGTAGCTTTACATAACAACACCCTGTATAGTGGTGAAAAATAAAATTGCTCTGATAAAATCGGTTTCATAGTGAAAGTTGTTCAGAAAGATGTTTCTTACAACCTCTAATTTGACTACACTTTTATTTTACAGCCTGTATATAAGTCACATGTAATGGACTTATAAATTATGATTTATTATCGTATCTAGATCTCTAACCCAACGAGTAGTTAATAGAGTTCAATTATTATGGAAAGTGGCAGTAAAGTCATGAAAATTACGAATAAATGATGTAGATTTTAAATATTTTTATCATTTTTAAATTGGTATTAGAGCGTACCATATTTTTTTGCAAATTACTATCCTTTTTGTATTTTTGTGCTATCCTTTTCAATGCACCGAAATCCAACACTGGTTGTCGTATAGCGCAGCCGGTCTGGCACAGTGGGGTAATACAATTGTAACCTCATATTTTTTTGTACTTCGTTGATTTGTACCTTTGTAGGAAGGTAGGTAGTTAGGTGCCTACAGCAGGGGGCTAGCTTATCGCCGCAGCTATGGAGATAAAAGTTTGCCTAAAAATGTTTTCCATCACCGTAAGAACGTCTGTATAATGTACAATGGTTAAATTACTTATCTCAATGGTATATGGTCCGCACCGGATTCGAAGACGCATCTCCTGCGTGAGAAGCGAGTAGGAAACCACCAGACTATGGAGATTAATTGGTATAAACCGGTTTATTAGGGTTTACCCCATTATTATTTTGTACAGGACTGCACATTGATTGAAATGTATGGGAAATTAAACATTGCATTTTTAATGCCGTTCTTCAAAGTAAACCAGGAAATTATTATTGTTTCGGTGGACTATTTCTGGACTATTTTTTGGCACAAATATCAAACTAGAAGTCGTAGGCGGGCCGGAGATATTTGATGTTATCAAATGTTCAAGCTGTAATCCTCACCAAGATGACTTAATAACTCTGGAATCGTTGAAGGACTATTTCTGAAATTTGGCATGCCGTGTGGACTATTTCTGGACTAATTTTGGAAACTGAAACCAAGTCAATAGGCCCTTCCGTTTGCTTGGACGAGAGATGAGGATTACAGCTTGACGTCAAGCTATAATCCTCACCAACCTATAGCTATAACTTCGAAACTATAAGTGGACTAATTTTCTTTCTTGGTGGACTATTTAGGACTATTTCTGGAATAATTTTTAGCATTTTCAAATTTCATTTTCATGAAAGTTTAAATGGTGAGGATTACAGCTTGAATGTCGTGAAAAAACCAAGTTCAAATTTCGAATTGGAAGCGCGACTCCCCAACATCCACCGCCGCCTTAAGTAATAATGTATAAATACTAGAGACGCTAGCTCGAACAAAATATGTGCCCGGCCTCTTGACTAGAGCGGGCGTGTCAGTTGTCATAGATAAAAATCTTTGCGCTCAGATGCGACATGCCGAAGACGACGCCTTTGCCCAAAAGTATACCTATCGAGTGAATCCTGCCTATACTGGTTGCATACTTTTAAGAGCAGGCGACCTATAATGTGTATTTGGGAATAAAATAAAAGAGAATATGCACATATCCAACATTTTAATGGTTTTTTTTATTGGTTGTGATGTTGTTAGTCAGTTTAATAAATAAATTGACAGTTCTTTTAATTTTCGTAAGATGATAATTATCATTAATTTATTGCGGTTGTAAAACATGAGCGGTATTTCTGCACAAGGGTCTACCTGTCACTGCTATGAAATTTACCCTTATCATCTTTGGCTTGATGGAAGAAATCTCTTGTTAGAGATAAGCTTTCCTTTGTAAATGTATTTTCCATAAGTTTGTAATGTGAATTTTCATAAAAATTTACAAATATATGACGTGCATAACACGTTGGTATTCGGAAATGACACATCTGCATATAAAAATCTTGTTACTCTTTGATTTTCAAAGAGAAAATATGGCTGTCGATTTGTTGATTTTTGTAATTCACAAAATATTATTGAATATGCGTATTTAACTGATAATGCAGGGTAATTAATATGAAAAGTTATTCCTCGGCTTTTTTGGTCTGTACGCTGCAGTTTTTACAGTACCGCAGAGCACATGACGGCATTATTTAGTTTCCTACTCTCGCATCAAAAGCGTCACGGCTCGGCAAGCGCTTGGCACAGACTGAATTGGTGTTCAATCAAGAAATCATCTCACGCACCCATTCTGGTGTTGGTGTTGAGTGAATTCACTCTACTTATAGCTGCAAGCAAGTCAGTTTGCGCGCCTACTCTAGTATTTATACATTATTACTCAAAGACCGCCGCCTTCTTATTGAATTCTCGTAGAACATCCCATAATTTTGTAAGAAATATTATAAATAATGTTACGAGCGTGGGGTTCGTATTTGATAGAAAAACACGAATTAATCCACTAATTAAAACACTCACTTTATTACCCAAATTAGGCACTTACAATTCACACGAACTGTACATAAAATCCACTAAATCACACACACACTATTTCACTAATTATGCACTCACTATTCACACGAAGAGTCGTTCTCTCCGATTATCCTTCTACTAGCACTCGATCGCAGTTAAAATGTAACTAACTCGCGCCGGCCGTCGTCGCCTTTTATATCCCGCGGAGCCGCTCTGGACACATTGTCCACACAAATCGCGAATATTCTAGTAAGGACCAGCGTGCGGGCCGAGAACATTCGAGACCATATATGTCTCTCTCTAATGGTGCACTCTCTCTGTCACTCCTACCGGATATTTCGCCATATAACGATTTGTGCTTCAGAGGCCCATAAGGGGTCCTGAAAACGCCTGAAAACGGGTTTTCAGGTTATGGCGTCATCTGATAGAGGGTGCCCTGAAACGGACTGAAAACATGTTTCAGGCGCCTGAAAACGACGGCAACTTGGGTGAAATTTCGATCTTTAGATATGTGATAGAGTAACTTCTGAAACGGCCTGAAATGACTTTTCAGCCCGCTAAAAACGCCTCTACAGCACTGAAATTGACGTTCAAAGTTTTTTGACCTAACCTACCGGCGTAACACTACCCCCTCCTAAGACATGCTCGTCCCGAGCATCATTATTTCCGTGGTATCTGGCCAGCCGGTCAACATGAACAATCTTGCTCGGACTACGAGGATTCCGCTGGATTCGATACGTGACGTCGTTTATTTTGGTGACTACCTTGTAAGGCCCTTCCCAATTCGGAGATAGTTTCGGGGACTTTCCTACTCGTCGCATAGGGTTATGTAGCCACACCAACGAACCTTCCTCAAAGCCCACTTGATAAGACTTCCGGTCATATCGGGTTTTCATCTTTATGCTAGCGTGGAGCCCGTGTTCACGTACCAGGCTGTGAACATCATCAATCCGATCCCGCAAATCATTTGCATATTCCGTGATGGTCCTCGGTATATCGGGCGGACGTCCAGTCAGGAGATCTGCAGGCAGACGGAGTTCTCTTCCAAAATTCGCATACGATGGAGTAACCGCAGTACTTTCGTGAGTTGTGGACCTATAAGACAACAGGAAGAGGGGGATATGCCGATCCCAATCTTTTTGATGGCTCTCAACGACCTTGGCTAGATGTCTCTCCAGTGTCTGGTTAAATCTCTCAACCATTCCATCTGAGTGTGGATGATACGCCGTAGTCCTCGTCTTATGAATTCCCATTATGCGACAAGTCTCCTGAAAGATCGCAGATTCGAAGTTTCTTCCTTGATCACTGTGGATTTCGAGTGGTACCCCAAACCGACAGAATACTTCGTTCACTAACTTTTCAGCTATGGTTACCGCTTCTTGATTAGGAATGGCAAATACTTCAGGCCACTTCGTGAAGTAATCCATCACGACAAGAATGTACTTGTTTCCGGAGTCCGATGCTGGGAATGGTCCTGCGACATCTAATGCAACCCTTTCCCAAGGGGCTCCCACGTTGTACAACTTGAGTGTTCCTCGGCTACGGGTATGCGGTCCCTTGACTGATGCACAGTTAGTGCATCGTTTACACCAATTTTCAACATCTTCTCGGCAGTGAATCCAATAAAAGCGTTGCCGAATTTTCATTAGGGTCCTTTTTACTCCAAGGTGTCCACCGGATGTTCCATCGTGAAATATTCTCAAAACATCTTTCACCCTTTTCTTTGGGACAACGACTTGCAGATGAGCATCCTTCCCATTTGTTGATTCCCATTTTCTACATAGAACGCCATTATGCATAACCAAGCTATCCCATTGTGCCCAGTAGCTTTTTGTTACCGCACTCATAGGAGCTACATCACACCATCTTGGTTTAGGTGCGCCAGCATTAATCCAATCAAAAATGGGTCTCACGTCAGGGTCCTCTTGTTGCGCTTGCTGCATGATTTCATCACTCCACTCGTCGCTAACCGTATCAGTTCTTATCATTCGAACACATTCCTTGCCTTCTTGTCTTGAGCAATGTTTACAGTTGTCCGCACAAGGTCTACGTGATAGGGCGTCAGCATTTCCATGTGATTTCCCACTACGGTGTTCGATGATGAAATCATACTCCTGCAGTTGTTCAATCCATCTCGCCACTTGTCCCTCGGGGTTTTTAAATTCTAGCAACCACTTTAAGGCAGCATGGTCAGTTCTGATACGAAACTTTCTTCCCAGCAGGTATTTGCTGAAATGTTGTAACGTCTTGACAACTGCTAGCAATTCCCTCCGAGTAACACAGTAATTTCTCTCTGGTTTTGACAATGACTTACTGAAATATGCAATCACAACTTCGTTATCTCCTTTCTTTTGCGACAAGACACCTCCAATTCCAGTATTACTAGCATCTGTATCCACAATGAAATCCGCATCCAGGTCTGGATACCCCAATATTGGCGTTTCACAAAGTCTTCCTTTAAGCTCGTTGAAACTTGACTCACATTGTTCGTTCCAGTCAAATGATCGCTTTTCTTCCGTTAGTTGATGCAAAGGCTTTGCTATATCCGAGAAGTTCTTCACAAAACGTCTGTAGTATGAACAAAGCCCCAAAAAGGCACGTACTGCAGTCTTGTCTTTTGGTGTCGGCCAATCCTTCACAGCGCTAATCTTCTCAGGATCTGTCTGGATGCCGTCTTTCGAAATCACGTGTCCCAAGTAATTCACTTTACGTTTGAAAAACGAGCATTTCTTCGGACTGAGTTTCAGATTTGCCCCTCGTAGTTTGCCTAGCACCTGCTCCAATTTATTCAAGTGGTCGTTGAAGTCTCTACCAACGATAATGATGTCATCCAAATAGACCAAGCAAGTTTCTCCTAGAAGTCCAGCTAATATTTGTTCCATTAATCTCTCAAATGTGGCTGGTGCATTACACAGTCCAAATGGCATAACATTGAACTGCCAGAGTCCCTTGCCAGTAGAGAAGGCCGTTTTCTCCTTATCCTTATCCTTGATTTCGACTTGCCAATAGCCACTTTTCAGATCCAACGTTGAAAACCATTTCATTCCGTTCAATGTGTCTAAAGTGTCGTCGATTCGTGGAAGTGGATAACTGTCCTTCTTGGTTACATCATTAAGTCGACGGTAGTCAATACAGAATCTCATGGTGCCGTCCTTCTTCTTAACCAAAACTACGGGAGAACACCACGGGCTTGTTGAAGGTTCAATAACGCCGCTTCTTTGCATTTCCTCGATCATGCCCTCAACCTCCTTCTCCCGAGCTACTGGAACTCTCCGAGGGCGCTGTCGGATAGGCATAGTTTCCCCAGTGTCGATCTCATGCTGAACCACTCCAGTTCTTCCAATGTCATCATCATGCGAAGAAAAGACGTTGCGATATCGTAGCAGTAAGCTACGCGCCTTAAGGAATTCCTCCTCGGTAAGGTGCTCCCTGGAGTCATTTAGTAGTTTTTCAACATCTATTGAAGGCTTAACATGCCCAGGTTTCACGTTTACCTCAGATTCCCGGCAGCCTCTTACCCAAGAAATTTCTTGGCATGATCCGACCAGCGTTCCTTTATTGAGGACGCATTCCGTGTTGCTTGGATTAAGGATCATTATAAATGCTGTAGATGCCGTGGTTACCAATGTACGGGCTGTTATCCACGGTTTATCAGCATCCAACCTCTCTACCACCACACAGCGGTGAGATTGCGGCCTTGTGGAGCTCGGCAATTTCACTGGAACTAAAACCTGTGACCTTGGTTGAAGAATGGTTCTCCTGGTACAGTAAACATTTCCATTTACTCCACCTTGTATAGGAATCTCATCAACTCCAAACTTTAGAACTCCAACCTTCAAGTCGATTTTACAGTCATGTCTCCTCATAAAATCCAATCCAATAATGCAGTCGTCGACGATGTTAGCAACGATCACTTTATGCCAGTATTCTTTTTCACCTATTTTCACAGCTAACTCTCGTTCTCCTTGGACGGAAATGTACTGGCCGGTAGCAGTTTGCAGCTGGAGATGCCTAGGTCGGACTAGATGATCTCTGGTCAGGTGTCTCAGTAGCCGAGAGCTAATCACAGTCCGAGAAGCTCCAGTGTCTATGGTAAGGAGACATGGTATTCCACAGATTTCTCCATTGACAACCAGACTATTCCCGTCGTTTGCCTGTGATATCATAATTGGGACATTTCGACCGCCAGCCAGCACTCGTCCCATAGTCCTGGCTTTTATTCGTTTCCCTGTTGGGGCTCTGACTCCACAGAGCCTATTTTCCTCGCCATTGGAGCGGGGTCTCTGTCCCTCCTAGTCCTTTTTGGACAGCCTGACTGCAGGTGACCACGTTCTCCACAATGGTAGCAACGTGGCCCAAATTCGCGGCGGAAATCTACTGGCTTCGTAGTCGACACTTCTCGCACCCTGAAAGGCCTGGATGAATCCTGTCGTACAGCTTCCACCTCGAGAGCGTGGGCTACTGCATCCTTTAGGCTGCCATGATGTCCCAATCGCACGGCTGCCCTCACTTCCAGATCCCGGATCCCATCGATGAAGGCCTGCACCAGCATACTGTCCACAAAGGATGCTGACGTACGTTGATAGGCCTTCCTAACCAACTTCTCGATTTCCAGGGCCCACTGTTGTAAGGACTCGTTACGTCCTTGTGTCCTGTCCTTTAACTGAGCTCGGAACACGTGCTCCAGGTGACTGTCACCGTATCGTGCCTCCAAGGCTTCTAGAAGGCGGTCGTACGTCCGGTCGTTTCCCAGAGCCTCTAGTATGGTAAGAGCCTCGTCGCGCAGCGCCAACGTCAGTGCTGTCCTGGCTTGCTCCTTACTCCAACCATTAGCCTGGGAAACAGACTCGAACTGCAGCTTATAGGCAGTCCACGATGAGCTACCGTCAAAGGGGGGCACTTTGAACCTGCCGCCTCCGGACACCGATGCGTTGGGTACATAGGTACTTGGACCATTAGCCACTTTGATCTCAAGTTTTTGGAGACGGCTCTCACAGGTCTCAATTTTTTTATCGACATCATGGACTCGACTCTCCAGTTTTTCATCCATATCGGCCAGTTTTTCCTGGACCTCGAACAACTCTCTCTTCCATTCGGTCGTGGACTCATGTACCTCACGAAGCATTCGTGCCTGTACCTCCTGGTGATCCTTTTGTTCCCTAAGCTCATTCTGGAGGATTAGAGTCTGTTCTTCCTGTTTCCTGGCCTGTTCCTCCTGTTTCCTGGCCCGTTCCTCCTGTTTTCGCGACTGTTCCTTTAGCTCTCTCGCTTGTTCCTTTAGGAGGACGAATATAACGTTGAGGTCTACTCCTGTCTCTCTCGAGCGTGGGGTTCGTATTTGATAGAAAAACACGAATTAATCCACTAATTAAAACACTCACTTTATTACCCAAATTAGGCACTTACAATTCACACGAACTGTACATAAAATCCACTAAATCACACACACACTATTTCACTAATTATGCACTCACTATTCACACGAAGAGTCGTTCTCTCCGATTATCCTTGTACTAGCACTCGATCGCAGTTAAAATGTAACTAACTCGCGCCGGCCGTCGTCGCCTTTTATATCCCGCGGAGCCGCTCTGGACACATTGTCCACACAAATCGCGAATATTCTAGTAAGGACCAGCGTGCGGGCCGAGAACATTCGAGACCATATATGTCTCTCTCTAATGGTGCACTCTCTCTGTCACTCCTACCGGATATTTCGCCATATAACGATTTGTGCTTCAGAGGCCCATAAGGGGTCCTGAAAACGCCTGAAAACGGGTTTTCAGGTTATGGCGTCATCTGATAGAGGGTGCCCTGAAACGGACTGAAAACATGTTTCAGGCGCCTGAAAACGACGGCAACTTGGGTGAAATTTCGATCTTTAGATATGTGATAGAGTAACTTCTGAAACGGCCTGAAATGACTTTTCAGCCCGCTGAAAACGCCTCTACAGCACTGAAATTGACGTTCAAAGTTTTTTGACCTAACCTACCGGCGTAACACTAACAAACATTTAGAAGTACATAAAGTACAAAATCCATATTCCTCAAGCGGCACCAGATTAATGGGTCAAATGTAATTAATAATTAGAAGACTATATTATATATGTATCTATTTAGGAGAGTGGCGTTTGTGTTGCCGGACCGAACGGACGTGTCTATAAACCTCCGACATCTTGCAAACGCATTAAAACAACCCGGTTTACAACCCGGCGCGCGCCTTTGTTCTGTCTCTGGTTTCTCGCGTTTCGGAGATTTTGTATCAGCGAGATGATATGAGAGTGTCTAATATAGCTACAAGTGTGAAAGTAGAGTGTGCGTAAAGTGTGAATTAGATAGGTTCTGAGCTGCGCCCTACCAGATAATAGGCTACGCCACGCTGCTGTGACAATACGTGTACAATATTGTGTACGACAATAGGTGCACATAGCTGAGACAACTCAACGAGTGTTGCCTGGTGAGCCCGTTCCTATTCAGTGTCCTAACGCATGCAACCAATATTTATCTCCACAGACGAATCTACTAGAAGAGACCCCGAGTTTACGTCTCACGCAATACATAACAGTACTCCCTACCGACACGCCGTTATCCTGGAGTATTAACCGGCAATAACCTAACCTTATCAATGAATTGCTTTCTCCGGACACACAAACGATTACATAGGACGTAGAATCTTCATTATTTAAGGTATTTCTTAAGTGAATCTAACCCATAAAATTAAGCTCTCTCAACAGCAACAACCTGGGAAACAGACTTATTTCATTTCATCACAGACATTCGTGGTGCTTGATACATCATCATAAATACTAAGTCAATAGAAACTAGAGTTGCGCAACGAGTCGTGGTGTTATCCCACGCCAAGAGGCAGGCCCTTTCATGCACTTCCTGCAGGCACGTGAATAAGGACACTAAAACCCAAACAATACCGGACAGAAACAGTTAAACAAAAGAGATAAATTACGACAGAAAACATTCCTCAAACTAACACAGCTGCAAAACGGCGAAGCAAATACGTTTTTTTTTGTGCAACAAGCCCCTTCTCTGGACAACGAGCTAAGAAAAAACGAATTCCAACGAGCAATAAACAATAGGGCCTTGTGCAGGGACTGAACCTCGACCCGTGTCACGGACCTCACTACTACGCACTAATGAAGTAAACTGAAGTAGGTGATGTCAGTGCAGAGAGTGTCACTAGCTGAGCAACAACCTGGTGAGATTGCTCCGATTAAGATAGCCCTATATCAGATAAAACAGCAAAACTAACTTTATATCTGGCAGGTAACATCCTTCGTAATGCTGGTTACCATTTCATAAACAGATACTGCTCTCGCTCCAAATTACTACGCCAACTCTAAACTATTCCATAGGCATAGTCCCGTACAAATAGGTAGGTGATAGGTATACAAAACTAGGCAGGAACCTACCCAAGCACAATAAAACAAAACTAAACTATTTGCCACCATCCGGTCCAACCAGCCCATCTTGACCTGTTAAAATAAAATAAACAATAATGCAAGCCTACTGCATATTCTGAGAAATAGCGAGTAAAAGCCAACACTTGCACATCATAAAAGGATCATTTTACCATCTTGCAAAAAACAGGCAATTAACGAAAGGCAGCTGACGAACAATAACAAAATAAAATCAAAGAATCTTTGTCCTAAGCGGGTCTCTCTCACGCCTATTTTATAGCTTCCAGGCCCAGCCTTCAATTCTATTAGAAAATACCGAGAATAAGTGCGCAAAGATACGCACAAACTTTGACAGCCACAACCCGTACCATTAACAATAGGTACGTAGGTAGTTCAAATTAATCAAATTAGCTCTAAGTTCTTTTTTTCAACAACATTCCAAAAATATGAAAGCCTTATCAATGCCGAGAGATGGTAACTGCCTATTCCACGCAATTGCTGACCAAATTAAATAAATTAATAAATATGTAGAAGAAAACTGCGATGAACAGAACATAAAGTTTGCAATCGCCGAGCCTGAAGAAACCCTCAATGACTACATTAAAAATCTGCGCAATTACGGCACTTGGGCTGGAGAGGAGATTATAATAGCAGCCGCCGAATACTTTCTAATTAACGTAACAATCCACCAGCAAAATACACCATCGCTCACATACAGGCCCAAGAATCCCGCGGATGCAGTGGGATCTATCAACCTCAACTTCACAGGAAACCACTACGACAGCGTATACTTGCTTGAATCACAAAATTTACCCACGAATCTAGCAACCGACAGCCAAACTGATAACAACATACCTTCCCCGATACTTAATGCAACACCCATGACCTCCTCAGGGTCAACCAAAACATCAATAGATGACATCCCTGACAACACCGGATATACGATAATACGACACAGCCCCATATTTAAACCAAAAGTCACATGCGAGCGTATGCGCATTGCTACTTGGAACGTTAGAGGATGCGCCGAAATAGTTAAGAGACTCAACATTGATGCTGAATTGACAAACAGAAACATACATATAGCCTGTATACAGGAAACAAACATGACATCGGGGACATACATGTCAAAACACTATCTCTGGTATCTATCAGGCACAATCAGCATCGCACACTGTGGCTTAGCTATACTAATTAGAAAGGACCTGAACTTAACGGTCCACAATATAAATCACGACCTGGAAACCATGGCAGCAACAATAACATCGGCCACTAATACACTATATGTAATAAACGCACATATCCCCAGCTCTTCCACGAGAGCAACCGCAGCGTTTTCGCAACTTATAAAGATTATTCAAAAGAAACCAAACAAAGCCAAAATATTAATGCTAGGTGACTTTAACGCGCATATCGGACTAGGCGATACAAAGGAATACAGGAAAAAGGGAATTATAGGAACAAATCTCCTACACAAATCATCAAATATCATCGGAGAAATGCTAATGGATATTTGTTCCCGCGAAAACTTAAAAGTAGAAACCACCTGGGCTCGCAAGTCATGTCGGGCCACATGGTCTAACGGGAAAACAAAATCACAACTAGACCATATAATTATCTCGAATAATGCGCCACACACATTTAACTTCATCAAAGGACAATGGAGCTACCTGCATATTTCCGACCACAAGATAATCTGGGGTGAAATAGACCCACTAAACCTGCTTCCAAGAACTGGCGACACGCAAATGGAATCAACAAAGAGTACAACCCAAACTAAGTACAAAGCGATAACAGCTTTAAAGTTCAACTATAAACAGTGTTCGTACACCGCCCTAGCACGAGATGAAATGAATGACACAAAAGTTAAATACCATAACGGGATTATGGAAGAACTTACGGCGAACAACTACAAATTTATAGAAAATGACGACGTATATACGCCCGACATTCCGTGGGAATCTATAACAGGGGTTATGAAGTCAGTAGCCCAAAAAACACTTTCCGTAAAACCCGCTAGATCGCGGGAACACCGAATTGCTCTGGCAAATTTACAAAAGGCCAAATTCCTTAAAAGACGTCGACCAACCGACCAAACAATCAATAAACAACTCAAAGAATGCCGACGACGTCTTGAGGAAATTATTGATAATGAAGAAAAACGAGAATGCAGAGCATTTTTTTTAAGGCCTAGGAAAAAAACACCCAAGCAAACGCATGCAAATCGTGTACCACTATTACAGACGACACCAGCTTCAATCGAGACGGTGGAAAAAAACAACGATTTCTCCCAATGTCACACTGGGAACAGGAATTAAGGAAATCAGAAGGCCCTAAAAATATGATTATCCCTAACGAAACTTCATTAAGCCCTGACTATCTAGAAAATGGTCCAACAATAGCCGACATAAAAACAATAATCAGCCGCATGCGTAACGGAACAGCGCCGGGTACAGATCAGGTAGTCCCGGAACTGTACAAAGGAATACCGCCACAACTGTTAAAGGTTATTACCAAAACAATGCACAGAGCATGGACAGAAAATATAATACCGGAGTCCTGGAATTAAACGGTCCAAGTACCTATCCCCAAAATCAGAAACCCTCAAGACACCAAATGACTATCGCCGTATAACAATGTGTAATACAGGATATCGCATATACGCGACATGCCTGCTCATCAAACTAGACGAGATAACAAAAGAACTCGGGAACTACCAAGCAGCATTTCTCCGCAATAGATCCACCGATGACCACATCTTCACACTACGCAGAGTATTAAACGAAGAATGGCGCGCGGGTAACAGAACATATGCGCTAGATATCGCCAAAGCATTTGATACTATAGACCTAAACGTGCTCAAGGATATTCTCCTTTCAAGGACCAATAAGATTTTAACCAATAGGATAATAAAAGCCTGCATGTATGAACGGACCTGCATCAAATGAGATAAATAAAGAAGAGATGCCGGCAAGCCATAGGCAATTCCAAGGCCCTAATGCATTTTATAAAGAAATCCAACATGGACTGGAAAATAGTACGCCTGATTTACAAAATGGTTATTGCACCGTGTATAACATACGGACTTAAAGCGGCAGCCCTCACCAAAGCAAACCGTTCTAGACTAAGAAAATATGAACGCCTGATCCTCAGAGACATGTTTGAGAACGCCAGAAGCTATCCAAGACACCACAAAATTCATGACTTACTACAGGGCAAAACAATAACCAAACAAATCAAAAACCATCGGATGTGTTACTATACACATATTCTACGACGCCCACAAAAACACCTACTCCTCGCTGCATTGGAATACGAAGCAAAGAAGAAGAAAGTTGGCCGACCCATTTACACCTGGAAAGATTCCCTTAAGCATGACATCAAATACTACGGTAAAGAACACAGTTACTGGACAGAATCAGCACACAACAGGGACGAAGTCAGAAAGGCATCAAGCCAAATATACCATGTTCCAGAACCAGACAGCGAAAGCGAAACGGAGACCTTACCGGATAACCCAAACGAACACGACAGGACAGGAAACTCAACCTATAACAATACCTGAAAATAGAAGGAAAACATGAACTTGAAGAAAACAACAGCTGCTCTCCAAATCCTATATCCTCCCCATTCCACATATCCTATATTGGCTTCAGGCTGAAGAGTCGGTCGATTGAATTCACGCTCCTTCCACTCCTATCGAGCAGGTCATTCCGCCCCCCCCTCAAAACTCGTGCTCTCTGGTATGCCGGCCGAAAGACCGGAACAGGTTTAGAACCCTGGCTGGAGAAGCACCATTCATTCATTCATTCATATATTATATATGTATCTATTTATTTAACCCATATTCTGATTTGACTCTGTAGTTAACCAACCTACATTTACCAAATTACTCGCATTCAACAGAAATTCTTACTCTTCGTTTTAGATTCATTCCTTCTACATCTCTGCAGTTTCGAAGCACAGCTTAAGACTATGTTTGTTTATGTATAAATTCGAATCAAGTAAACAGTGATAGACGTCGCATCCCCTTCTTCCACGGACCGCGAGCCAGATGTAGCCCACATGGTACGCTCCTGGGACCAAACAGATCATACCAGCCATGAAAATTACAATTGGTTCGAAATAAGTGTTAAAGTGCCGTCTTCTTCAAAATTCTTTTGAGTCCCTAACTCGAAAATAGTAAATTTTTGGGTAGGGTGTTTAATAGTAACCATAGTTAGTTTTGACCCATGCTAGCAAAATCAAAATCAAAATCAAAATCAAAATCAAAAATCATTTATTTCCATAGGATGTTGTTACATCACTTAGATCCGTCATTACATTTTTTTTGGGTGAGTTCACTAACCCAATGGCGGAATCTGTGGAGAAGAGCTCACCGAAGAAACTCCACAGTCGTCGCATCTTTTGCGTTTCCTTTTTTAAATAAAATATTGTCAAATTACAAAATGAATGCTAATTATATATCGAAACAGCCTGTTACTCAAACAATCTATTCCCATGGACATCTGTCCTCTAAGTAATCAGATATCCTGTAGTAACCTTTTTTATACAATTTCTGTTTTATTATTATTTTAAACTTGTCTAAAGATAAGTTTTTAATATCAGTAGGGACCTTATTGTAATAGCGTATACAATTGCCTTTAAAAGAATTACTAATTTTATGTAGTCGGCTTACATAAGCAACCAACTTGTCTTTATTTCTAGTATTAAAATTGTGTATATCACTGTACTTCTGAAAATTAGTTATATTTCTTTTTACATACACAAGATTGTCATAGATATATTGAGACACAAATGTCAGAATATTGATTTCTTTAAACTTTTCCCTCAGTGACACTCTAGGCCCTAATCTATAAATTGCACGAACAGCCCGTTTCTGCAGAATAAATATACTATTAGCATTCGCAGCGTGACCCCACAATAAAATACCATAGGTCATTAGACTATGAAAGTAACTAAAGTAGACTAGTCTAGCGGTGTCTACGTCGGTAAGAGCTCTAATTTTTTTAACTGCGAACGCTGCCGAACTCAGTCTGTTCGACAATTTATTTATATGAGGATCCCATTGTATTTTGGCGTCTAAAGTAATGCCCAAAAAGACAGTCGACTGCACAAGGTCCAATCTCTGTCCTTTTATAAATATGTCTGTAGTTACCGGGTTCACATTGAGTAACACGAATTTAATACATTTAGTTTTCTTTTCATTAAGTAATAAATTGTTAACAGTAAACCAGTTCACTATACTAGAGATAGCATTGTTTACCTCGTCATAATTTGATTGCTGTCTTTTAACTTTAAATATCAAAGAAGTATCATCGGCAAACAATACTAACCCATGTTTTGCTTTAACAAGGTAAGGTAAATCATTAATATATACTAAAAACAAGAAAGGACCAAGAATTGACCCTTGCGGTACGCCCATACTTATTGAAGACCCAGGTGATCTTTTCCCATTAACATCGACCATCTGAACCCTATCTGTTAGATATGACTCCAGAAGGCCAAGTGCCTGATCTTTTACACCATAATGGCGTAACTTCCTGACAAGAGTGTCATGATGGACGCAACCAAAAGCCTTGGATAGATCGCAGAAGACACCTATTGCATCCATTGCGTCTTCCCAGGCATCAATAATATTGTCGATTAGTTCAACACCAGCATCGGCTGTTGAACGACCCTTTGTGAAACCAAACTGAGCAATATGAATTAAATTATTGAGATAAAAATGACTTTGCAATTGATTAAGTATGAGTTTTTCAAATATTTTGCTAAGCGTTGGTAGTATCGATATGGGTCTAAAATTGGTGGGGTCTGATGTACTACCAGCTTTGAATAAAGGTATAACTTTACTTAGTTTCATCAAGTCAGGAAACACACCACTATCTATACATTGATTAAATATACAACAAAGGTGAGGTGCAATACAATCTACAATGGAACTAATAATTTTTACTGATAGACCATGGGCGTCAGCTGTCTTTTTCATTTCCAGGGATTTAAACGCTTTTACAATGTCTTCATTATTTACGTGCCTAAATTTAAAATCTGTTTTACATTCCTCAAAGTTTTGTTTAAGTATAGATTCAGCAGCAGCGGGAGATGAATTTAAAGACTTGGTTGTTGAAACTGGAATGTCCGTAAAGAAATTTTCGAAAGCTTTTGCTACTTCTAGGTCTGTACTTAGCAATTGATTATCTATCTTAAGCTTGAAGTTATTATGTGTAGCTTTGGCCTTTCCAGTCTCTCTGTTTATAATTTGCCAAGTCGTTTTCATTACATTGCTACTAGATTCAATTTTGTTTTTAATGAAATTAGATTTAGCTACGGCACAAACGCGTTTAAACATTTTTGAATAACTACGAACATAATCTAGAAAGGCCGTATTTTTGTTATATGATTTCTCTTCATAGAGTTCATATAATCTTCGTCTGCTCCTATGAATTCCAACTGTCGCCCAATCACTAAACAAAGCTTTGTTATTAACTTTTATAGTTTTTGATTTAAATACCGTATCATATTCATTTTTGACAAGGTTAAATACTGAGTTGTACAACAAATTTGGATCGTCACTGTATGGTATTTCCCATAGTTTATCTAAAATATTATTCCTGTAGTGTTCAAGCCGAGTGTCACTAACGGGCACACATGTAATATCCTCTTTTTGGTCCTTTTTATTTTAATATTGAATATACCTATCTGACCAGAGTGATCAGAGGTTAATTTATTGATGACCGATTTGAAAATGGGCGTAATGTTAGTAAATATATTGTCAATGCAGGTAGCAGATGTTGCAGTAATTCTAGTAGTCTAATGTTGTGACATCTGCCAACATATATAGTGCAGCTTACCAGTGACCATGTTAACCCAGCTCTTGCACCATAGTTTTAAATAAAGCAGATTTTTTGTAATTTTCAATGAAACAGCAGCAAATAAATGACGTAGACATTATAAAATTTAATAACCCGACTGCGGTACACTAAAAAGCACAAAACAAGCAGCTAAGACTCAACGTTATTATTGAGATTCGATAAAACTATTATATATATAGACATGAAACGGGCACGCAAATGCCTGGCGGACAGACCCTTCGGGTACCTGCCGGGCACATCCGTGCGTGTATGCCTGGCTTAAGCCTGCCTAGTCACGGATCAGATCCGATCCGAGATACATCCGACGGGTACCTGCCGGGCACATCCGTGCGTGTATGCCTGGCTTAAGCCTGCCTAGTCACGGATCAGATCCGATCCGAGATACATCCGACGGGTACCTGCCGGGCACATCCGTGCGTGTATGCCTGGCTTAACCCCTCGCACCCCCAGCCACTTGGCGCCGACACAGCTCGTCCCCCAGCACACTTAAGCCCGCGCGGCGCGCGACACTTGACTGACGTATCAAGTGATTATGTTGAAATGGTAACTCTTAGAACTATGAGAGTGCTAAATATGAGTAGCTAATGAAACCCTCTCTTAGTCAATGCAAAACTAATGTCACAGTGACCTTCCTTTATTATTGTACCGACATGAGAATCACAGACATCTATGAAAATGGTCCTTCTCGACACAAATCTAGCAGACATGAGAAAAACATCAACAACATATACATGTTATTTGATACCTACGTAATCTAAATAACATTACCCTTTCAAAACAATAAAAACATTAGTGTGTTCTTATATAAACTGTTCAATATTTCAGCGTTTGAAATTTTCCAAAAAAAAGTCCTCGAAAAAGTGTTTTTTTTGAGGCACGTTTGGAATATTTTTTTCTATGAATGACCATAGACAATTGTATCGGATTATAGACTTTGTCTTATTGAGCGTCTGGAAAATCTTTAACAGTACCAACATGACAAAAATTGGCCAAAATATACCGGTTTAAAAAAGCGCGGGAGCGAGAGCGTCATATGACGCTTGGGGGACGGACGGTACTCGAGGCGAGCGTCATATGAGGCTTGGGGGATTGTAAGGTTAAGCCTGCCTAGTCACGGATCAGATCCGATCCGAGATACATCCGACGGGTACCTGCCGGGCACATCCGTGCGTGTATGCCTGGCTTAAGCCTGCCTAGTCACGGATCAGATCCGATCCGAGATACATCCGACGGGTACCTGCCGGGCACATCCGTGCGTGTATGCCTGGCTTAAGCCTGCCTAGTCACGGATCAGATCCGATCCGAGATACATCCGACGGGTACCTGCCGGGCACATCCGTGCGTGTATGCCTTGCTAATAATATTAACACTCTGCTGGGAAGCCTCTCCCCTTCCCCCCACAGACTCATCATTCCATCTCTTCGTGGGTCGGTGACGCTTTCTCTTCGCATTCTTCATATACCTAGTCGGTCGTTAAGTTCTGTCACAAGGTTTTTGATAGATAAAGCTCAGCAATAAAAAAATTCTTATTCGCATTATAAAAAAAAGCTTATTTTATACGAATCAAATTGCAATACAATACATTTTGTACGATTATCGCAATATGACAAAAAACCTTATAACTTGAGACAATCGCGAACCCAAAACACGCCGCAACTGACAAAAATACCACTTACCACAAATTTAATAAAAAACAGTGTTCCAGATAACCAACAAGGTTTTTTTTAATTATTCTGAAACCTCGATTTTAGACCATGCTTAACAACTAGCATTTGATTTTCCGTTAGCTTTCAGTTCCAAATGCTCCCAACGAGAACTTTACGTACTTTTTACGTTTTCAGAAAAACGTATAAAAATTCTAGCATTTGATTTTCCGTTAGCTTTCAGTTCCAACTGCTCCCAACGAGAACTTTACGTACTTTTTACGTTTTCAGAAAAACGTATAAAAATTATCTTGTGGGCAACAAGTACACTACGTAAAATGTGAATATGAAAATTAGTTTTACCCAGACTTAGTTATCTTATGCTTCAAAATGAAGTTAACGGGTTCAGGGAGGGTTCTGACTAAAATCTCACGTAAGTTTGAAAGGTTTTAAGAGTCATGGAAAAAAGATAAAGTGAATCACGTCCGTATTTTTGATTGGGTAAAAAAGTGCAAAATCTCTGAAGAAACTAGCATTTGTGTATTATGGCTTTAAGCATTTAAATTCAATAATCGTTCTAATTTATCAGTATTTAATGAGCTATCAAACCATATATAGTATAAAATAAAATAAAACTTGGTATTATTTACTATGCGGCAAAATATTTGTGACAGAACTTATGGACCGACTAGGTATAATAGATAAGTCTCCCGAAGATATCACAAAATCTGATGTTCACGATTTTTTTCCACTTGCCATCGAATTTGTTTTTATGTGGGTAGGTACTTGTTATGTATTTTATCGCTAGAAACAATATTTAATTATGTTGCTCTGTTACTCCTCTATTCATCATTAAAGAGCGTTTAACATTTGAATTCATATTCCGCTAAAATTAAGCTGAAGATACCGCGCAGCGAGAGTAGCTATTTATTTATATTTATTAAGTATTCTGTGCCTATACATAACGGCAGCATACGCGTTCAACGGCAGAGTACCTGCCTGCAACGTTAAAAAGTCTGCTGGCGACGCGTCTTAATGCTGCTGTCGACTGCTGCCGACGTGCATGCTGGGGGGTAATGTAAATATATTTGACTAGCCTCTCACAAGCAACTCAAACGTCTATCACACGCTCTATCCATATAGCAGAAGCGTGTGATATGCGTGTGAAATGCGCGCGATAGGCGTGTGATAAGCTTTTTAGAAGCATTACCCCCTGCTCGTGTGTGAGAGCTCTAAGTCTGTCTCTCCTCCTCACTGACACATCGTTTCCCTCCCACCAGCTGGATCACCAACTTCCCGCTGACGCTGATGGTGCTATTCTTCCTGCAGCAGCCCACGCGAGCTGGCTGTGTGCTGCCGCGACACAAGACCCTCGTTCAGATGGCAGGTCGGTACGGCAGGCGCGAAGCCGATTGGTCAGACAAGACAGAGACCCGCACGAACTATTAATGTGGGGATTGCAAAATCGCCGCTAAGTCAAAATTATCGCTTACATTATTTAATCTTACTCAGGGATAACCTGCTTTCTCTTTGGTGTAAAAAGGATTAAAGTGGTGTAAAGTCATTACTATAGATCGTAGGTTTTATTTACTAATTCGGAGGCTAAGCCGCATGCGATGATTGGTGTACTCGTATGGTACTCGCTTATTTCGTAATATTGTTGTACACAGATCTACCACTGCTCAGCAATCAACCTTTTCCATCTTAACCTGGTTTGCTAGAAAGGTTCTCTTATTAGAGATAAGCTCGCCTTTGTACACTATTTTCACGTAACTCTTTTTTTATATGATTAGTGTGCAATAAAGAAATTATGAATTATGATGAACTGACGGGTTCTTCTTTTTCACAATAATAATCTCTGCCACAGGTAAAGAAGACATCCGCATCGCAGAAGAAAACCTCAACTGCACATTCTTGCGGGATCTGAACAAGCTACCTCCTGAGAGCTACTCACAGCACTCCAACAACCTAGAGACGCTACTGCTTCAGTTCTTCGAGTTTTACTCACAGTTCGACTTCCAAGAAAAGGCCATTTCGCTCAACGAAGGAGTCGCCCTCCGGAAACCAAACCAGCTGCCTTTATACATAGTGAACCCATTAGAGCCATCGCTGAACGTCAGCAGAAATGTCAGCTTCGAGGAGTGCGAGAGAATCAGAATGGAAGTGAGAAACGCGGCGTGGCAATTGGAGTCGAAAGACGATAGAACTGACGATTGGGGGTTATTAAGTCTAATAGAAAGAAAGTCATCGAGAGGACTGAAGAAGCTGCTTAGAGTAGGCAACTCGCACAGGTTAGTGTCAGTGAAAGACTTGTTCAACGACGACGAGGAGAACTCTAAAGTTTCGAGTCAAGTAGAGAGTTTGAATCCGGAGAAAGACGAAGAAGTGGGAAAAGGGAGTGTGGTGGAAAGAAAAAAGGGTGAAGAAGTCAAGAGTGAAGAGAAGCTGAAGAATTCGACCATCTCGAATGCGATATTTAGTATACGGAGACAGAAATGGACGTGAGTGTTTCAGGGGATGGACTATTAGAGATGTATATGGAGTGAGGTAGGCGATATAGTGAAGTTTTAGTGTTGGCCGTGTCCACTGTTCACAGGTTCCTAATCAATTATATAACGGAAAGTGTAGCCCTTTTACTATGGACATTTGTAACATTTTCCTCAAAATCTGGCATAATTTGTATGGAGATGTATGACGTACTGTGAATGACAAACTACACCTAAAAATACAAGACTTGATAAAGACAGTTGCCTCATTCTGAATTTACAACATGTATCGCGATACTTTTGAAGTTGTCGCTTGACCAATCAGAACTAGAGAAGTGCTTTCGGTTTTGTACTAGAAAATACAAACGGTGTTAAACGTTTTGAACCGTGTTTTACTGTTAGTACATTTCCCAGCAGTGGTTTTTGTTTTTTTTTCGTTTAGATCATAAACTAGAAATAAAGAATCAAGAATAAGACAAGACAAAGAAGAATTAGAAGAAAAGTGGAGGAAAAAAAAGAGGTGGAGGAAGAAGCAGAAGATAAATAATAATAAGTAATAAGAAGAAAAGGAAACGAAGGAGTATTATTTATATTGATTTTTGCAATTAGTGACTATCGGAACTCCTTGCATTATAACCACTTTATTTATGTACGTTCCCCAGCCTAGCGCCATCTAGTGGCACGCTGATTTGGTTTTTACGGTAGTTTTACATCTCTAATCCGTATACTTATCATGTAATTCTGACATGTAGGAATTTCAGTCGCTTTTTGTGCAGACGTGGCGTCTGTGGCACGACTTTCAGTTGTCGGCCGGGCGATCAAAAGGTTAATCAGAACATCGCATACACAAGCAGAATCACAATACAAGGCAGCTCGAGTCACAAGATGGTATTGAGAATGATATTTAATCAAAAGCGATTGCAATTCCTTGACGTCAGTATTACTCAACACGATCTGACATTTTTTTGCGATACGGTATTTGACAAGGTAGTGTGATAAATCTAGAACCGTGTCTCAAATTGAACCTATTTCAACAAAAACGTTTGACAATAGAATTTATTTTTACAGCAGTTGTATTTTATAAACCCAATTTCGTGTTATAAAGACAGCATTTGACTGACGTCATACGCTAGTATTTTATAGAACTCGTGAACAAAATTACCGTTTTGAAAGGAGAATAATTTAATTGACCACCAAAATATTTTTTCCTACCTAAAATGGGCAAATGATCACCAAAATAGGTACCTAATAATTGTATCTGCAGTTAAATTAAAATAATAAAAATAATATGGAGTCGTAGAAATAAATAAATGTATAAATAAATAATTAGATATTAATGAGAACAAATAAAATGACCACCAAAATATACTTTTCTTACCAAAATGGGTAAATGATCACCAAAAGTTGCAGAAAATATCATTTAGCCTTCGTGTTAGGTTGAACATGTAAGAACAAAAAATACTTAAAACATAAATTTTTGGTGATCATGAAGTTTAGTTATCATTTATCCAAACACAATTAGGCAATCGTTTACTAATTCTGACGGTCGTTTCGAATTTATTGGTACTAAAATAGGTGCGTTTTTGGCGATTGAACACAAGCCTTTTGAAAGTTCCTAAAAAATATATATTTTTACTGGCAGTCAAATACCGTATTGCGATTAGTGGAACAACAATTTCAAAGGGACTGGATTCATTGTATAGAAATTTTCTGAACACAAACTGTCATACTGCCAATTTGTATAACATGCTATATATTTTTGGATTCATGATTGGGTTAGCAATACTTACTTATTGCGCGCAACGTTCGAAATTACTGTCGGTTAGCGTATCATGGTAGCGGTGGCCGATCGTTGCCATGGTTACCGACCGCTGCAGATATGGAAGGGTTCCTTGGCGCCTGAGCGAGACCACCATCTCTCCCGCCCACGTGTGTGCATCTCTCTTACGCCGCTAATAAACTTGGCGTCAGGTATACCACGGTTACCATGTATGATTCGGCTCGCAGTAGCAGCCGGGTCAATAACCGCTAATGCTAAGCTATCCCGTATTCACTAGTAACACAAAAGCAGCGAAATCAAAGGGGCGATATAAGAGAGACCCAACCGATAACAATCTCCTAACATTTAAACGCCTTCGAAACCTATGCAACCGCATGTGCCGTGACGCCAAGCGACGCCACATCTATGAGCGTATAGAAATGTACACCCCAGCTCAGGTCTGGAAATTTCTTAAAACCCTTGGTGTTGGCAAGTCCCAGGAATTTTCTTCAGGTGATGTCGATCTCAACGGTCTTAACCAGTTCTTTTCTTCTCCCCCCCTCGTGATAGACCCCGCCACAAAGCAGGCAACCCTTCGTCATCTACGGTTGAAGGCTGCAGTCTGTACCTCACCGTTCAACTTTAGTCTCGTAGGAATCGGCGCAGTTAGAAAGGCAGTGCTAGCGGTCACATCCAAAGCTGCTGGTGGCGACAACGTCAGCCATCAGATGATCCACAGCGTCCTTGAAGAGTTGCTCCCTCCAATTACCCACATCATAAACTTCTCTCTATCAGCTAGATCTTTTCCTAGTCTGTGGAAGAAAGCTCTTGTCATCCCACTGCCCAAAAATTCCAATCCCTCCTCCTTCAAAGATTACAGGCCCATATCTATTTTACCTATTCTCTCCAAAGTCCTTGAATCCATTGTCCACTCCCAACTCACCTCCTACCTTTCATCAAACAAACTTCTCAATCCTTTCCAATCTGGCTTCAGACCAGGGCATAGTACTACCACAGCACTCTTAAAAGTCAGCGATGATATACAGCTAGCCATTGATCAGAGGTTGGTTACGGTGCTGGCCCTGCTTGATTTAAGCAATGCCTTTAACTGCGTCGATTTTGACATTCTTGTCGCTATATTAACATCGCTGAATGTCTCCTCCCACGCTGCTGGCTGGTTCGACTCATACCTGAGAGGTCGTCAGCAGCGCATTAAGTCTGAAGAGACCGAAACTCAATGGTGTGATCTTTCCTCAGGAGTGCCTCAAGGTGGTATTCTCTCTCCTCTTCTTTTTTCAGTCTTTCTAAACTCCTGTGGGTTATGATGATGGTTGTGGTGATTCGGCGCCAGTAAAACAAAGTACTTACTGGTTTAGTCCATGTAATCCGTAAGACACATCAGGTTATCCACGTATGTTTCAAGACAGAAGGCACAAAAGAATAGGAAGCACAAGCACAGAGTCATAGTCTAGTATAGGCAGGAGAAAAACACAGCACATATATTATATTATCAGCGATAGGAAAGCAAATCTATATACAATTAACATCAAACATGAAGCAAAGCGTAAGCGTGGCGCGATGGCGGCGAGCGTGCGTTCCGCGTTATGTTTCATAGGTGACTGATTGGTTTGGCTGACTTCTGTCCGGCGATGCCGATCACGCGTTATCATCGTGGAACAGGTCGCCGCGGAGGGCTAGGGAGTTCGGACATTCGATAGAATCGAACGGGCATTATCGATGTATCGACCAGTCGATAATAAGTTGGTAAGTATGCTACTTATATATCTATATTATATCTACATGTATTTAGTTATATATGTTATTTATATATATATATATATTTGTAGTCAGTATTTTTGTGTAGTTTGATTAAGTATGTAAGTATAAATATTAATAGTTTTAAGTTGTAATTGTTTGTGTGTAAGTATGGAGTATGTGTAGATAAATAGGCTACACTCCATCTCCGACGTCCTCTCTTCTTCGTATCATCTGTACGCAGATGATCTACAAATTTATCGCCACTTTTCCCCCTGCGATGTAGTTTCATCCGTGGAGGCACTGAATGCTGACCTCGAGAATGTGAAAGACTGGGCCTCACCATACGGGCTGTTAATAAACCCGAATAAATCACAAGCCATGATTTTAGGAACCAGGCACACTCTTTCCTTGTTACAAAAACCCATTGTTCCCGTATCATATAATGGCATCACGATAGAGTATACAGATAAGGCGAAAAACCTTGGGGTTATTTTTGACAACCAGCTGTCTTGGTCTCCACATGTCAGCGAGGTCAGCAGACGGGTCTTTGCGTCTTTTCACTCCCTCAGGCGTCTGCAGTACTTCTTGCCGCGGCAGACCAAAATCACCCTTGCTCAGTCCCTTCTCCTGCCGCTAATCGACTACGCCGATGTCTGTTGGGCGAGCGCGAACGAAGATCTTCTGAACAAACTCGAACGACTTCAGAATCTCGGGATTCGGTTTATCTTCGGGCTGCGCAAATTCGACCACGTCTCTCAATTTCGCAAAGAGTTGGGGTGGCTTCCGATTCGTCGTCGCCGAGACTCCCATATTCTTTTTTGTCTTTTCAATATATTGAAAAATCCGCGCTACCCCAGCTACCTTCGAGACCGCTTTGAGTATCTCTTTTCAGGAGATCGGCAACGGAGATCTCACACGGTCTCACTCTTAGCCACTCCAAGGCATACCACTTCCGCATATGAGCACTCCTTCAGGTTGCAGGCGGTCCGACTGTGGAACGCACTTCCTTGTGCGATAAGAGACAGCCCGACTCTTTTCGCTTTCAAAAACCGGGTAAAAGAGCACTTCCTCTCTCTTTTGTGATAGTTGTAGTATGTATATTATTATTATATGTAAACTTTATGTACAGGTTTATGTATGTATTGATACGTATTTAGTAGTTTGTTAGATACGAGTATGTATTTTATTTACCGTATTTTATAGATATGTAATTTACTTATATGTATTTTATTATTGTTTAGATACTGTGCACTGCCTACCCTTTATTGATAAAATTTCCTGTCATGCCTTGGTTTGCTGGAAGAAATCTCTTTTTAGAGATAAGCTCGCCTTTGTACATATGTTTTCTCTTAATGTATCTTTTTTAAATAACTGTGTTCAATAAAGAATTATGAAAATTATGAAATTATGAAATTATATTAGTTTCCTAAAATTGTATAATTGAACCATATTTATGAATGTAAAATGTTTGTTTTTTTACACGTGTGTAAAAACGAAAATCCAAAGACTCGTCGTGTGTGAGACCTTGGGTGAAAATGTCTAATTGTAAATAAACAAAATGTTGAATGTTTATAAAGTTTGTATTTTATTTACATTTTTATACATCTTGGGCGACATACATTAATGAATTAGAGACCCAATTTTCTGATAAATATACCAATTTTAGGATTAACGATATCATTATTGATATCCACAGTATTCTTATTAATTATCAATTGCTCAAATATCTTCAAATTATTATTGCACAGTTTGACTATCGTTTCCCTATACACACTATTTTGTATAACATCTTGAACACTTTGTATTGTACTTCTAGAAGAGAGATTGCAGATATTTTTAATTTTATCCGCGCATTCATTGGTCCATATAGTTTCTTCCAGGAATATGTTGTACCTTTCATTTTGGTCGAAAACTCGGCACTGAAACACAGATAAAAATAATGTCAATATACCTAGTAAAACTGCACTCTATATAAATAGAATATAGAGAATTCTATTCCACAACTGGACTAATGAATCAAACATAAATTTTCAATTTCAATTTACTTTAATAAAATGCTGTTTTTAGTAGCCTTGCTTTTAAGGGTTCCGTACCCGAAGGGTGCCAAACGGGACCCTATTACTAAGCCTCCGCTGTCCGTCCGTCTGTCTGTCACCAGGCTGTATCTCATGATAGTTAGACAGTTGAAATTTTTACAGATGATGTATTTCTGTTGCCGCTCAACAAATACTAAAAAAAACAATAAAATAAATATTTAAGGGGGCTCCCATACAACTTTTCGCTTTTACAACAAAATACCAACTGAGTTACAAGAATTGTCTGTAAATAAGTTTAAAAATGTTAAAAATCACTTATGTAAAAAAGCTTACTACTAAATTATGTAGAAGACAAGAAAGCTTGGGAAGGTGTTTGCTCCAATTCTGTAATAAAAACGTATAAAGCTGGAGGTTTCTAGTCGCCTCTTTGCCTCCAGCATCTAAAACATTGAGGTGACGGAATTCAAATTGAATTCTATATTTCCCGGTACCTTATGTGTTAGTTTAAGATTTGACATCCTCCAAATGTTACCTATGTGTTCCTTATGGAAATAAACTCTTTTTGAATTTTGATTTTTTTTGAATATTCTTTCAATACCACATACAAACTTATGAATGCACCTGGTTACGTACCTACATGGAGTTCCGCCCCATCGTGCGCGACTTAGAGTCGCACTTGACTGTTTTCTTTATATTTATCCCACAAGAGTCGGGCATAGGCAATGAGTAAGAGTAAGGAACACCGTGACGTAACTCTCCGCCCGCTCACCTATGATGTGATGTGGCCGTTATTATTCTCGAAAGCGAAGAACTGCCCCCACTCCCCCACACACCACAACATCGAGAATGAAAACAACCTATTTAAGACGAGCGAATGGCGACAGAACTCGGCGCGAGTAGGTATTTACCAAAATACAAGCTATCTCAGAGCTCAATTGCCTAAATTTTCGGCCGAATTATGCTTTTGGGCGGTAACGTTTTTCTACCCCTAAACCTTTATGGAATAAGACAAATTTGGTCTCATTCGTTTCCACACATCATAAACGATGCTTGTAGTTTTTCCTTTTTTTTAAAATCTGGCTTGATTGGTTAAAAATAAATAATATGCTGGAGGGTTTTTTTTGGTCAAAAAAGTGAATGTTTAGGTCCTTATATTTACTACAATACAAAATATTTCAAAAAAAAACAAAACGCACGAGCATAGTTTTTCATAGTATCTCAAACATGTGAAAAAATTGTGAAAATCGGACAAGGTTTAAGGGGTGAAGAAGGTTACCGCTTATTGTATGGAAGCTCGCGCCCACACGATTCTCTTAAGGCGTAAATGAATAAATAAATGTTGTACGCACCTCTTCATTAGAATCGTCCGTAGTCGTGACCTCAGACTTGAAGTCCAACAGAGATATTACAACAAACATCGCCAACCTCTCTTCACCGTCGGCGTCGTATCTACTCTCTATATAGTCCCTTAGAACCTCCGCCGCTTTGCTGGGCAACACTGTTGTAGTCTTATTCAGTTGTTGTGTTTGTTTTTGTTGCATGACCCTGTCGGAAGCTGCCTGTCGGATTGTCTCATTGTCGTCCTCCAGTAGGTTGACTATGATGGCTAAAATTGTTGATTGGTACTCAACTGTGAAAGGAAATGTTACAATTTATGTTTTTTTTTTATAACGTTAAATTAATGTTAAACGTAATTATCCAAATATCTGGAGAAATATGACGACTTCGACGCATTAGGTACTTACACTTTTCGCCGTTGCTGAGTCCCTCCAATTTCATGTTCATAAGATCTTGATAGTTGTATCCCAGAAATCCAACAACTGCTTGTCTCACTATATCATTATTTTCAGATGAACCAAAGTTGTAGATAGTTCTTACAACGTTTAGAATTTGCGTCTTTGACAGAGACGGTGAAGTCAACTTTTCCGTGATAAAGCCCAAAAGGCTGTGTAAATAGACATGCCTTAGATTCTCATGCTCTGTGCCAAGACACTCCAATAATTTCGTTACAACTTCTTCATCCGGTATACTCTTCGTTGAATCGCCAACAATTATCCTTTGAGTGTCCTTTTCCAAAGACAACACTCTCAACGTTTTCTGGACACACTCCTGATACTTATTGGTCTTCAATACTCGACACAAAGTATCAAGATATGTTGCGATACGTCTCAGTTCATTCAACTTGTCGTCTTTTCCTGGTAATTCCGATAAATGCTCTAGCAATTTACACATGTTTTCTGCGTCAAACTGGCCATTCAAAATCAACAAATAGTTCAATGTAGCCAGTACTACTTCGTATGAATCATGAAGAAGCCCTTTTATTACCAATTCTGGTATGCACTTGCTGTTTCTTCTATGGTGTATCACCAAGTTTAGGTAAAGACTATTAGTTAAGCAGGCTTCCCTTCCGGAGTTTACAATCAAGGCTTCCTTCCTGAGTAATATCTTCGACAGGATAATTTGTACATTCTGTAAGGTTTCTCCAGAGATCAGCGATGGGAATCTGTTAAAATAAATCCAAGTATTTTAATTTTGAAACAGTACACTTTATCAAATTGATGTTGGAAGACGGGCAACATCCCGTCTGGGAAGAAGAAAAAATTAACCCAAGTCTGGAATGTTTACATGTCTGTGACGTCACTGTTTCTGGTTTCCACGACAAGGGTATCCTAGTGTGGGGCCAGGAGCAACGAATGTATCTGTATTTAAATGTTATATGGTCGATATATGGTATCCTGAAAAACTGGGTTTAAAAGGGCAAAAAATATAATGACCACCAAAATATTTTTTTCCAAAATGGGTAAATGATCACCAAAAGTTGCAGAAAATTTCAGGGCGAAATCCGGCGGTAGCTTAGGTGAAGGGTAAAGGGGGTGAGCGAAGCGAGCCCCCTTTATCCTTCGTGTTAAGTTGAACATGTAAGAACAACAAAAAATACTTAAAACAAAATTAAGTACACAAAACATAAAAAGAAGTTTGGTGATCATTTATCCAAACACAATTTGGTGATTGTTTACTAATTCTGGTCCTTTCAAATTTATTGGTAGTAAATTTTCGATTTTTTTGTTGATCGTTTAAACATGAGCCGTTTAAAAGGCTGTGCAAAACTCACCTCCACAATATCAAATTGACCATCTTCACATATTCATCAGCCAACAAATAACATGGTATTGATCCGGTAGCCTGTTCCAACACCCATAGAGTCTCGCTAAGACCTTTCCCTAAAGTCTTAGTAACTTCTGGAGTCCAGGTAAGGCTGGTCGGCTTAGCGTCGAGTAGGCGAACCAGTTGCAGCAGGATACCGTGGCAGAAGTTTCGTTTGATGGCCTTGTTGGACAGCAGTTTGAACATCTCTTCTATGTGGGTGAGGTATCTGGGGAAAAGGCAATTTTTTTTAAATAAGCCTTTATTTATAATGCTTCTGGAAAACCGACCTGGTATCTTTAAAGTGAAAGACAAGGCAATACATTCAAAAACTAAAACCCGACTACTAAAACATCCACGAGCCTAGTAATATATAATATATATTTGGAATGTTCTGTCGAAGGGGCTTAATATAATAGCCCTTTAATTGGATACCTAACACAGCCAGTTTTTATCTTTACTTTATGCCGTCTAGAGAGCGCGAGTAGTGCGCGGGCGATCAAGACGCTTCTAACGATACCTCAATTGTAAAATTATGATAAGAACTAGATTCATAATTCTTTATTGCACACATAAATTTTACAAGTTACATTAAAAGAAAATGCATGTTCAAATTCTCTCAAAAGAGATTTCTCCCGGCAAGGAAACTCTAATATATAAAGTTATTGTGTCATGGTGTTAGTTGCCATACTCCTCCGATACGTCTCAACCGATTTTAATGAAATTTTATATGTACATTTGGTAGGTCTGAGAATAGATTTTTAACAATTTTTTATACACATAAGGTTGGTCCAGCCCAAAATTTATATATTAGAATTTATATGAGAAAAGAGCGTTTGCAGGGTCAGCCAGTATTATTATAAAAGGGTAGGCAGTGCACAATAACAAGCCTAAAAAAAATGCCTAGGAATAAATTTAATTCCTATAAAATAAAGACAGTCGGAAGCCACCCCAACTCTTTGCGATATTGAGAAACATAGTCAAATTTGCCGAAGATAAACCGAATTCCAAGATTCTGCAGTCGCTCAAGTTTATTCAGTTGTTCTTCGCTCGCCCAGGCAACATCGGCATAGTCGATTAGAAGGGACTGTGCAAAGGTAATTTTGGTCTGCCGTGGCAAGAAGTTCTGCAGTCGCCTGAGGGAATGGAAAGACGCAAAGACCCGTCTGCTGGCCTCGCAGACATGTGGAGACCAACACAGCTGGTTATCAAAGATGCAGATTGGAGATTTTTTGCCTTAGCAGTGTACTCTATTATAGTACCCTTACAAGTTACAGGAACAATGAGCTTCTGTAATAAAGAAAGAGTGCTTAGTTCCAACAATAATTGCTTGCGATTTGATCGGGTTAACCAACAGCACATTCTCACGTTCATATTCTCGAGGTCAGCATTCAACATCTCCACGGATGAAACTAAATCGCAGGGGGAACAGTGGCGATAGAGTTGGAGATCATCTGTATAGACATGATACGAAGAAGAGAGGACGTCGGAGATGGAGTTGATTAAGACTGAAACAGGAGAGGAGAAAGAATACCACCTTGAGGCACTCCTGCGGTGAGATCACACCATTGAGTTTCAGTCTCCTCAGACTTAATGCGCTGCTCACGATCTCTCAGGTAAGAATCGAACCAGTGAACCGCATGTGAACAGATATTCAAAGAACCCAGCACCGCAACCAGAATGTCAACATCGACACTGCTAAAGGCATTGCTGAAGTCAAGCAGGGCCAACACAGTGACTAACTTCTGATCCATTGCCAGCTGGATGTCATTAGATGTTCTGGTGGAATAAATGATCATACATACATACCGGTCAAACACAAAACCTTCCTTATGGCTTCGCTGTAGTCGGATAAAAAATTAAGCAGTAGCTCGATCCTTCAAACTCCAGTGCCCGCGGTTTCGCTCGCACAAACTCATGTAAAAATGGCCCGTCCAAAGAAACATGAACCTCCCCTCCCCCTCCCTCTCCACCACTACCACCTCCCTCCACTCAAGGCTGTCAAGGGTGCTGTCACTTCGCAGTTTAGGTACGTTCGGCCGGCGCAGCTCTCCGGGAAGAGTATCAATAGGTTGCTTCCTGGCTCACACGCTACCTGCGCTTGAGATGTCAGAGTAAAAAAAGCTCTCGGTCGTGGTGATGCGGCGCAATCTAGCCTGCATGGGCGGGGAACCGATTCTCTAGGTGTTCAGTGATCATCGGACGAAGCGCAGGTTCGAGCTCTAGCTCGCAAAGATACTTAAATAAATGTCTACTCTAGTAGACATTTATTTAAGTGTCTTTGCGGAGTGATCCTTCTGTACCGCTAGGATCTACTATTCTGTGATCAAGGTGAGGGACATTTAAATTTTTGCTATTCAGGTTTGTTACTTAGAGGTGTAGTCAGTTATATTATAGGGGGTTGTTATGGACATTATTCTGAACAAATTTCACTACGAAACCGGTTTTTTTCAGAGCAACTATATGGATTTTTCACTTATCCATACAAATCTGCTGACCACCCGGCCGCAAAATTATGGAGTAGTGAAAAATAAAGTTGCATAACATATGCTTTTCTGTTACACTCTTCAAAATTTACAAACGCAATTGGGAACATGTTTTTTGGGAGAATTAATATTAAAAGTTTGAACGAACTCACTGTTCAGGCGATATGAGAGGCACCATCGCCTTGGCGGCCAGCTGGCGTGTCTTCAGGACACAGCTGCTGCCGCACGATAGCACGTGCGGCACGAACGCCACTAGCTGCAATAACAAGACAATAAGTTCAAAACCTTTTGTTTATAGATTTTAGTTTTAAATTGATCTAATTATGCAGCTGATGCTGCTTGGGTCGCCAAGTGACCTTGGCTGAATTTGGGCTGATTGATGTTAGTTACCTTGAAGTTAGACACGGTCCCCTCCAACAAGGAAGGATACAACTTTACCAGCAGCAGAAGGTGGAAGGAGGGCCGCAGTTGTCAATCAAGAAGTTACCTTGGATTTGAGGCTGATAATGAAAGTTACTTTCAAGTTAGACACGGTCCCCTCCAACAAGGAAGGATACAACTTCACCAGCAGCAGCAGGTGGAAGGAGGGCCGCAGTTGTCAATCAAAAAGTTACCTTGGATTTGAGGCTGATAATGAAAGTTACCTTCAAGTTAGACACGGTCCCCTCCAACAAGGAAGGATACAACTTCACCAGCAGCAGAAGGTGGAAGGAGGGCCGCAGTTGTCAATCAAAAAGTTACCTTGGATTTGAGGCTGATAATGAAAGTTACCTTCAAGTTAGACACGGTCCCCTCCAACAAGGAAGGATACAACTTCACCAGCAGCAGAAGGTGGAAGGAGGGCCGCAGTTGTCAATCAAAAAGTTACCTTGGATTTGAGGCTGATAATGAAAATTACCTTCAAGTTAGACACGGTCCCCTCCAACAAGGAAGGATACAACTTCACCAGCAGCAGAAGGTGGAAGGAGGGCCGCAGTTGTCAATCAAAAAGTTACCTTGGATTTGAGGCTGATAATGAAAGTTACCTTCAAGTTAGACACGGTCCCCTCCAACAAGGAAGGATACAACTTTACCAGCAGCAGAAGGTGGAAGGAGGGCCGCAGTTGTCAATCAAAAAGTCACCTTGGATTTGAGGCTGATAATGAAAGTTACCTTCAAGTTAGACACGGTCCCCTCCAAAGCCGAAGGGTATAGCCTCGCCAGCAGCAGCAGTATCGGGTACAGGGAGGGCCGCAGCTGGCGCAGGTCGGCGCTGACTGATACTTCCTGTAGACGCTCCTGTTGGGGGGATAATAGTTTTGCAATGATCTCAGCAGGTCAATTCTGTATCTTTTGACATATCCCGCAGCATTTTTCGGTATTTCTGTCGGCACATTATTATTTTACTGGGGTTGTATTTTCTTGCTATGTGATGTCGATTTCGAATTTGCTTCTGGCCACACAGTAGGTTGCCCTGTGACGTGGGAACCAGAAACAGCGAAGTCAAACGCATATAAACATCCAAGACCTTTTTTTTTGTTGGAGGGAAAACAATAATTACCCATGCCCAGGAGTCAGACCTCCCTGCTATGCCCGGGTCCCCACAAATTGAGCGGGCATCAGCTCGTGCGGTATACGGACTAAAAACAATCCCTGTGATGTGTTGTGTGACAGTTATCTATAAAATCGATTTCACTGTGAGCCATGGAACAAACATCCAAGACCTCGACTTTTATTTATCTCCAGCCGGGGATCGAACCCGGGACCTCTCGCATGGTAGGCAGAGCCACAACCGCAGCACGACAGAGGTCGAATACATAATAAAGCTACCGATTCCCTTCAAATTCAGATTACAGTCGCTTTAAACGGCGGATCGTGTGAAATAATCGCGCTCTGAGTGATCAAACGTCAGTTTGAAGCACGCGAACATCCTTTAGAACATCCATTTGAAAGGGATCTTGATATAAATTTCTAGACGTCCCGTCTTCCCCGTAGTTTCTCGGTGCTACCTTCTCTGACAGGAGTATTGCCGAAGCATACCAGTGCTAATGGTTAGCATACCAGAGTTAATGGAGTTTCCTTTTCCTGTGCCAGATTCTGCCATGAATCACCATTTGAAAGAGAAGTTTTATTTTTCAAACTCAAACCATAATCAATTACTCACCATTTAAATTATTGAATTCATCTTTAATACAATAATCTTGCAACACCACCTCACACCATAAGAACCAACTAAAGAAAAACGTAAAGTCAGGATTTGCAATGTCCCCCAAGATTAATTTTAACAAAACGCTTTAAGCTTTTTATCTACACACGTAACATAATAGTAGTTTATGTGACTGCTGCATAATGGAGGGCATTAAAACTCGAGAGTGGGTTTATGAAACGAGCCGAAGGCGAGTTTCATAATAATATCACTCGAGAATTTAATGCCTCATTATGTACAGTTACATACACTAGTTAATCTACACACATATCATAAGCTCTCTTTGATGTGTTCAGGAACCGCATGTTTGACCGGCATTGTGGCTCTGCAATTATTTAACTTGTTCTGTAGTACCAACTTCTCGCAGGCGGGCGTCGGCGTTCGAAATTTGAATGCCAGTACCAACTTCACAAACAAACTAGGGACGGCACGCGGGTGGGCGTCGGCGTTCGAAATTTGAATGTCATTATATGTAGAAAAACTACACATAATGACCATAATGTGTAGTTTTCCAGATACGAAACGAGTTTTTACCAAGTAGTTTAACATAATGCTGATCCTAACGTGCGGTTTTTGAACGCAGTAAAGAGGGTTTATGATACGTGTGTAGATAAACCCTCTTTAGTGCGTACAAAAACCGCACGTTACGATCAGCATAATGTTAAACTACTTGGTAAAAACTCATTTCTTATCTGAAAAATTACACATTATGACCATAATGTGTAATTTTTCTACATATTATGACATTCAAATTTCGAACGACGACGCCCGTCTGCGTGCCGCCCCTACTTTGTTTGTGAAGTTGGTACTACTGTACAAGCTAAACAAATGCAAAGGAATTATCAATGCCACCATGCCGGTCAAACATGCGGTTCCTGAACACATTAAAGAGAGCTTATGATAAGTGTGTAGATAAACTAGTGTATGTAACTGTACATAATTAGGCATTAAAACTCTCGAGTGATAAAACCCACTCTTGAGTATTAATGCCCTCCATTATGTAGCAGTCACATAAACTACTATTATCAGTTCCTTTTTCTTTAACTTGTTTAACAAAATGTAATATATTCATCCGCTTCTGCCTCATGCATGTGACAGAATATCCGTATCCGTAAGAGCATATAATAAAATATTGTAAATAACATATCAGTAAAGTAGTAATTAATTATAAATTAATGACAGGATATTCATTATGAAATACAAATTAAATTATTAACAACGTTTAAGAATTTATAAATGGTGTTCAAGTCAATATCCTGTCATTGTCACTTCCGCATTTCCGTAATAAATATGATTATTTTATAAGATAATTTTGTAATCATAAATAAGTAGCCTAAAATTCATCATAAAATGCGAAATGAATTATGGAAATCATATTAGAATTTACAAGTCCTTATTCAATCAATTTCCGGTATATTCGAAATAGTTCTTTCTATAAATATAATTTATAATAAATAATAAGATCATAATATCAGATAATTGTCATAATAATTAATAATATTTTACACGATTTAAATCACTAAGATTTTACATGTATTTCTGTCTTTCTACAATTATGTTTGTGTGGCGCCAAAGCGGCCACGTGTGGCGGCAAATCTGTTATTGTCAGACAGGGTATAAAAGCAACAGTGAACAACATGGCCGGTCAGGAGGATAGTTTCGACCGTCGCGCACACGGATCTCCGCTTCGCCGTCCCGCTGCAGTTCACCCGCCGCTTCGTGCAAAGCGGACGTGTGTAACACGCGCCCGTGCGCGCCGCGATCGCGACACCCGCGCCGCGAGTGTTCACGGAGGGGATTATCACATCGGGACGGACGCCGGCTCTGCCTAAGGTCGTGCCTGGTGTGTAACCCTTTCTGTGACGCCAGCTCGTCCATAGCCCGCCGCTATGGACGAGCCCAAAAGCCCTTCTCAGGGCTATAGTGCCAGTGAAATTGTGCGAGCTTGTGCTAGTGATAGTGACGATGTCGTGATTGTGAACAGCCCGCCGCTGGGTGAAACCCCGCGTCGGCGCCGCGCGCAGCGATCGGCATCGCTGGAAGGCCTGCTCCCTATCTCCACGTCGACGGAGTACGGGTCGCCCGTGGTGCGGCGTCCTGTGTCCCCGAGGGCAGAGCTTGAGCTGGACGAATTATATTTAATTCGGGCCGCTCAAGCCAACCTGTTTTCGGCGGGCCTACTTCGTGCCATGGAGGCATACGTCGCCGCAAGCCGCGCTGCCCTGTCGGGCAAGCCCACGGCTTGTATCGACGCCGAGCTCCTCGACGCACAATTAGTGGAGCAGGCAAAAACGCGGCCTTTGGTGCTGCCACCAACCCGCGGGACGAGGCGCCCGCGTAGCGAAAGCCCGAGCGACGAGCTGCGTCTCCGAGGAGATGGAAAGCGAGTCCAGCTTGCGGACTCGCCGACCCCGCCACCGACGAACCAGCCGCCGCCGAGGAAGACGGGCCTCGACATGCCGTCGCTGTCGCCCTGGACGGGCGCGCTTCAGGCACCCGCCCCCGCCCCTGGACTGTCCGCCGCCGCGAGTGACTATGAGAGTGCTTCAACTCAAACAGGTACGAGTGTTTTACCTAATAAGTGCTCTCCTACAGTGTCGTTTGCCGCGGCGGCCGCGACCGCATCCACCGTGTCTGGGGCACCGCGCCCCAGCACCGCGTCCCCCCCCCCGTTCAGTGAGGCACCCGGTGCCGCCAACCGCGCGTCCGCCCGCCCCGTCGGCGACCACGTCGCGAGTGCCCGCCCGCCCCACGCGTTATAATACGCCCGCGATAGTGCCCGCCCGCCCTACGCGCCCCGCCGCCGCGCCCGCGAACCCGCCCACCGCCGCGACTGTGCCCGCCCGCCCTACGCGCCCCGCCGCTGCGCCTGCGAACCCGCACGCCTCCGCACCCGCAAAAGGGCCCGCCCGCCCAACGCCGCCTGCCACTGCCGCCGGCCAAACCGCAGCCGCGACTGCCACCGCCACCGCCGCCCCGTCGGGAGGCGCTGCGCCACAGCAGCCCCGCCAGCCGCGCTATCCGCCCCTTATTGTGGAGGTCCTACCCAACTGGGCCGACCACTTCAGGGCGATAGCCAGCGAGCTCGGCCGGGCTCCCAGCGCGCGCGCCTACCAAAAGGGTGTGCGCTTCACCCCCACGGCCGACGACGAGTACCGGCTTGTACAGCGCTATCTGTGCAGGCTGGAGAAGGACCACGGAGTTCGGTGGTTCTCTTACTCGTTGCCGGCCGACAAGACCCAGAAGGTGGCGATCCGCGGGCTGCCTTCAAACACCACGCCGGAAGAGATCGTCGCGGCACTTGCGGAACTCGGTGTGGAGGCCGAGTACTGCAAGCAGATCCGGGCGCGCAAGGGGCGCCCCGGTTGCATCTTCTTCGCCAGCCTGAAGAAGAATCCCGACCGTGCCCCCGGCGCTGTGTACGAGATCACGGAGCTCTTGTACATGCCGGGGGTGAAGATCGAGGCCTGGCGCTCGAAGCAGGGCCCGGCCCAGTGCCACAGGTGCCAGCAATTCCGGCACTCGTCGCATATGTGCCACCGCCCCCTAGCGTGCGTACGTTGCGGCGGTCCCCACTCGGCGCGGGAATGTCCCCGCCCGAAAGACCAGCCGCCGACGTGCGCCAACTGCGGTGGACCGCACACGGCAAATAATGCGACGTGCCCCGTGTTCCGCCAGGAGGCGCGGAACAAGAAGGCCGGCACTGTTGCGCTCACCAACGCGCCCGGGCCCAAGAAGGTGCAGCCTCCCCCTCTGCCTCGTCCCGATCTGCAGGAACCAACGGCGCCCGCCTCGCTTATGGCGCAGGCGAACGACGGAGCCCCCAGGCAGAAGACGAAGCGGGGGGGGAAGAAGAAGAAGGCGACGGCTCCACCTGCCGCCGGCGCCGCGGCGGCTACTCTCGCCGCCAGCGAGACTGCGGCCGCCGCTGGCGCCGCCACTCCGGCTGCGGCGATAGGGCAGCAGGACTTGGGGCACCTCACAGCCCTGCTCGCCCTCCTCAGCGACCCCACTGCCCTGGGCAGACTCACCGCTCTGCTCCGCAATGCATGAGCCGCTCAGGGTCGTCCACTGGAACGCGCAGTCGCTGACAGGGAAGAAGCGGCTGCTCCACGTGTTCCTGAGGGACTACCGCGTCGACGTGATGCTCATCAGCGAGACATTCCTAGCCGGAAGCGACAAGCTGTCGCTGCCCGGCTACTTCGTCTATCGCAAGGACGAGAAGTCCACCAGCGGCCGGGCCTTTCGAGGCTTGGCAGTCATCGTCGGCAGGAAGATCGTCCACCAGCTCGTTGACGCCCAGGAGTATACATCCCTGTATGCTTTGGGCGTCGACCTCCAGGTCGCCGGCCAGGTGCTGCGACTCTACGCCGCCTACAAGCCCCCCAGTACACCAATCCGCACCGCCGAGCTACGGGGGTTGCTACAGTCGCCGCATCCGACACTCGTCGCTGGCGACCTCAACGCCAAGCACACCGTCTGGAACTCCACCAGGGTGTGCCCAGCTGGACGCGCCATCCTTGCCGACTCCGTGAGCCACAACTACGATGTCATCGGTCCCGACGAGCCCACCCACTTTGATTCGCGGGCCGGTTGGGACACCATCGACGTCGTAGTCGTCAGAGGTCTCCGGACTCCGCCGAGCCAGGAGGTTCTCCCTGACCTCCCATCGGACCACAGGCCAGTACTTCTCGTCCTGGCGGACCTGCCCACCCGGGTCTCTCCGCCAGCATCACGCCGACGCTACCAGTGGGGCGCCTTCACCGCCGCCCTCGACCAGTCTTCGACCACATGTCCAGTCAACCAGCCGGAAGACGTTGACCGCCTGGCATCGCTGCTAACAACCCAGATCCGAGACGCGCTCGACCTATCATCGCACACCGTAGCTCGCGGGGGGAAGCCCAATCCTCTTCCTGCTGAGCTACGCGCACTCATCCGCGATAAGCGCGCTCTCCGGAAGCAGTGGCAGCAAACCCGCTGCCCAACGATGAAGACCAGGCTCAACGCCATGACGGCAGAGCTGAAGCGCCGACTTGATCTCCACGCCGAAGAAGTCCATGTCCACGTCGAGTCCATGGGCGACCACGTCCCCTCCGTGCATCGCCTATGCCGGGATTTGTCGACTACTCCAACTCCCGTCCGACCAATCCTGGGCAGCGACGGCCTACCAAGATTTCGAGCCCAAGACCGTGCGGAGATCTTCGCCGAATGCCTCGAGAAGCAGTTCAAGCCGAACCCTACGGATGATGTGGAACACGTCGCAGCAGTCGAGAGACACCTGCGAGAGTACTTCGCCTCGCCGATAGCTCCCGAAGAGGACCCAACCGTCGTCACGCCCGGCCAGATCATGCGTGCATTCAGACGTACCAAGCCCAGGAAAGCCCCGGGCGCAGACCGCATACCTAACATGGCGCTGCTACATTTGCCGCCACGTACTGTGGCGGCCGTTACGCGCCTGTTTAACGGTATCTTGCGCACGGGCCACTTCCCAACCCAATGGAAGGAGGGCTTGGTCATCATGTTGCCCAAGCCGGGCAAGGACTCCAAGCTGCCTGAGAGCTATCGGCCGATAACTCTACTGAGTACCATCTCAAAGGTGTTTGAGAAACTCCTGCTGGCGAAGCTACTGCCCCACATCCAGCCGCGCCCAGAACAGTTCGGCTTCAGGCCCGAGCATTCTACGACGCTTCAGCTCACCAGAGTACTGAATGACATGACGGTTTGTTTAAACAAGAAGGAATACACTGTCGCAGTACTCCTGGACATGGAGAAGGCGTTTGACAGAGTATGGCACGAGGGGTTGCTGTACAAATTGTCGACGTCTCCAGCCCCAAGAAGACTGGTCCAGATCATCGCCTCCTTCCTGAAGAATCGCCGCTTCCGAGTGATGGTGGAAGACGCCGTCTCCGAGGAACACCCCGTTGCAGCCGGCGTCCCTCAGGGGTCCTGCCTGTCTCCAGCCTGTTACTCCCAATATACGGACGACATCCCCGTCGGGCCGGGTGCCCAGCTGGCACTCTTCGCCGACGACGCTGCCTACTACGCGTCGTCGATCCAGGCACGGCACGCTGCCGTCAAACTGCAGCGCACCCTGGACATCTTGCCCGACTGGCTCGCCAAGTGGCGGTTGTCCGTCAACGTTGGGAAGACGCAGGCGCTCATCACAGGCCAGTCCCCCCTTCCACCACCACTCCAGCTCCAAGGACAGGACATCGCGTGGTCTCCGCAGGTGAAGTACCTGGGAGTGACCATCGATCGCCGGCTCACCATGAAGCAACATGTCGACAACGTCGTCAACCAGGTCAAGGTGGCACGCGCCAAGCTGCGTCCACTTCTCGACTCCAGCCTCCCTCTGAGGGCGAAGCTCGGGATCTACAAGTGCTACGTGAGATCCCGCCTCACCTACGCGGCCCCGGCATGGTACGCCCTGTGCTCGGAGACGAACAAACGGAGACTCCGAGCCCAAGAGAACCTCTCTTTGCGTACCATCGTCGACGCCCCCCGCTACGTGAGGAATGCGACGATCCAGAGGGACCTCAGATGGGAACCAGTGGACCAGTTTGTCCAGAGGCTGGCGAAGGGCATGTTCGCGCGTGCGGATAGCTCACATCATCCGCACATTCGCGACATGGCGCCGTACCACGCGCGCCCGCCCGACCGCCGCCGCCTGCCACGCGACCTGGTTGCCTAGCCGGCGATCATCCAAAGGAACACCCCTCGTGAGAACATCTCCACCGCCCGCGAGGGCCCCCCGATGACCTGTCCATAGGAGTGGACAGAGGCGCTTCTTCAGGAAGAGATCCGATGATCTGACCCTGACTCCCCACGCCCCAGAATGGGTGCGTGAGAAGATTACTTGACTCGGTTGACTGACTGATGGCCGGTCACTTGTGTCTGGGCGTCCGTTCCGAATTAATCTCGGTAAGTGAATTAATCCTGCCTTTCATTGTGCTTTTATGTTTCTGGCTCAATGATTATTTTACGTTGTGCTAAATCTGTTTTAATATTATTTTGTACTACTTGTATCCTATATAGAAAAAGAGGCGATATTCTATTGTAACAACTAGCTTTGTAGATATATCGACGATATAAAGGATATTGGGTGATTTATGACCATGCGAATAAATATCCGACAGTAGATTAGTTTATTTTATATACAGTGTAATATATATTCACATAAAATCGTACTTTCATTGTGTTTCCCTCAAGTTTCACTTTCAATAAATGAAATATAAGGTAATGTGTTATTTCATTTCTCGGATGTCATTATTAGGGAATGTGATGGTGAATATAATGGATAACCAGGGATCCTAATAGTAATCTGCTGAATCTAGGTTTGCTTATCGAGATTATAGAGAATAATCCAACACATGCAAACAAATAGTATCTAATTAATTAAGAAACTTAAGTACCTAATTGAAAGACAATAAAAACCTTCTAAAACCCTATTCTTGATATTTTTCCTGTAAGTAAGTAGCTCAAACTAAAGCACAGACACACACGCTCTCCGAACACACCACACAGCACACCCTCACACACAATTACACACATACACACCTTCATACACACACACATGCACGCACACACACACATCGATTGTAATTTCATCGTAATCGATTAAAAACGAACATGTTTCAAGTTTAAACTTTAACAACGTTCTATGAAAATTTATGAATTTTTCATAATATTTAAAAAAATGTCACAATAAATTATATGTTTTACTGAAATTAAAACTATCGATGACTGTTATTGTGTCATTATATCACAATAACAGTCATCGACATTGATATCCGATACCATTGTAATATTCGATTCGATTATTTTTACACATTGGTAAAAGAGCACAGGAATATTTTATCTGTGGTGACCTTCCCTTCACAATCCAATCCATCATTATAAAAAAGTTTTGTTTTCGTTGTTCGATCATTGTAAAAGTATAATTCAAAGTAGAGATATTTAATTATATAGCATTTTATTTCAATTTTCCTCATAGACGGTGTGAAAAGTTGTATGTGTCACTCAGTAGCAAAATTATATTCGTCATGGGCGTTAACGCTTGAATCCTTCGTAACGCTCAGGATTCTAACTTAGAATCCCTCGCTACGTTAGATTCCTTCGCTTCACTCTGGATTCAATGTGCCGCCCTCGCCTTAAATACATCATTTTACGCCTTTGAGATACAAATAACTATTCATTCATCGATAACAGTGAATAAAAAGCTATTTTACTCACTAGAGATTAAATAACATTTGAATTTGGAACAAGCTTCAAGAATTATGTAGCTACTAAAATAAACGCGCTGAACGTAACTACTACTGGCAGGCTGAATAGAGCCAGTTCCATTGACAAAAAAAAAGACAAACACAACAGCAAATTGTAGATTGTTTTAGGTTCTTTTCTGTTAATTATCGTGGTGTTTCATTGAAAAATATATTAGCACCAAGTAAAATGAGTACTTTCAGTGATAATAATGAATCACTTACTCCGGAATCATGTCGTTCGAAAGCAGTTATTATCGTAGATAATTTGTTGCCGCCAAAATCTCGGGAGATTTACCTAAAACCTACAATTTGTTCTGCGACTGGAAAACCACGAAGGGCGCCAAAACCTTGTCAGATACCGTTTTTCTGAACTATTTCAACGAATTATCCAAGACTAAAAAGCCTTCGACACTGCGTGGAACCTATATTCAATGCTAAAAGATTCAGCAAGAATCAAAGACAACATCGATATATCAAACTACTCAAAGTTGCTGGCATACTTAAGTAAGTCATAAGCCAAAGAAATCTAGAGTGCTTACCTCAGAAAACATTGCGCGTTTTGTTAATAATGCGCTTTAAGCTAAGCTTTTGCTTTCTGGCCCTAAAAGTAAGACTTACTTAATTCCTACCTATTTAAGTACAAACTCACTGTACTTTAAAAGTTATTCTGGAGATACCTACATATTTTTAATTATTGTTCACAGGTTGTGCTAATTTTCGGTGTGAATGGGGCCTGTCGCATTAATGAATTATTGAAGATATAAACGACATCCAAAAACACTCGTAAAGTTTATTATCGGTCGTGGCTAGTATTTAATCGCATATCAAAAATACTGATTTGCACAGCAAAAAGGGATCAGCAAAAACACTGTTTATGTTTTAAATATTTTATATGTAGTCAAGTTTATGTTTTAAGTATATTTTGTTGTTCTTGCATGTTCAACCCAACACGAATGATAAAGGGGGCTTCGCTTCGCTCACCCCCTTTACCCTTCACCTAAGCTACCGCAGCATTTTGCCCCGATATTTGCTGTGCAAATCAGTATTTATGATGTGCAGTTTAATATTTCCCAAACAAAAATTGATAGAACGTTCGCAATACGACGATACCTAAAGATCGTTGAAAAATATCAAGCTTTGCGGCCGGCAAATACAAAAATCGATAGGTTTTTCATATAATCTTGAATCTATTAAACCCCGAACAGTACACAGGACATTGCTTCCGTAGAAGCTCTGCCACCCTTTTAGCAAATTCAGGTGCGGATCTTACAGAACTGAAACGCCACGGAGGTTGGAGGTCCAGCACAGTAGCTGAAAGTTATATCGAAGATTCGATTGAGAACAAAGCAAAAAGATGCAGCCGAATAGTTTAGAGTATGGAGAAAAATGATGAGAAATGATGAAAATGAGAGAGAGGAAAATGTTATATCTGTCTTACTAGATCTGTCAAAGGCCTTCGACCATGTAAATCACAATATCCTACTTGATATAATGGATAGGTATGGAATCAGGGGAGAAACAAATAAATGGTTCAGATCGTACCTGGAAAGTAGACAGCAAAGCGTGGTTTTGCCTATCTTGGATAAATCCAAAACCATGTTGAATATTGAATCTGAGACATTAAACATAGGCAGAGGAGTGCCACAGGGTAGCATACTAGGCCCTATACTTTTTCTCTTGTATGTAAACCACCTACCTAAAATCGTAAACGATAAAGTTGTTATGTTTGCTGACGATGTATCTGTTTTTTTTTAATTCCAAAGAGACCAAAATGAAAACCTTTCGAATGTGATTTCAGAATCAGTCAACAAAATAGTAAACTGGTTTAAGACACTTAACCTTAACACAAATGCTAACAAAACACAGTTGATTCATTTCAGAAATTACAACACTAAACCTATAAACTTAAACTTAAAGCTAGACCAAAAAAATATTGAATTAGTTCCAAATGCTAGGTTCCTAGGAATATATACCGACGAAAACCTAAACTGGAAAAAACACATTGAGATCCTAGAGAACAAACTCAGTAGCTTCTGCTACGCATTACGATCGCCCTACAAAATAGCTACAAAAAAAGCCGCCTTGCAGGCATACTTCGCCTTCTTCCAATCTAGAACCCTCTATGGACTAGCAATGTGGGGAAATAGTGTAGACGTAAATAACATTTTCGTCCTACAAAAGAGATGCGTCCGTATTTTGGATAACCTTGGTAGTAACAGAGATTCGTGCAGGGATTCTTTTAAAAAACTTAAGCTACACACTATAACAGGGTTATATATAATTGAGTTGTGTAAATTGGTCAGACGTCACCCTGAAAAATTCCCTCAAAGACCACCTGGTGTCAGCAATCGTCTGAACGAAAGAAATCATAAAAAACTAGAAGTTCCTCAATGTAGGACTACTACCTTCTCTCGGGGAACAAAAATGATAGCCATAAAGGTTTACAATAAGTTACCAGAAGCCTTAGTAGTCTTAGAATATCGTAAATTTTTTATAGCACTAAAAAAACTTTTGGTGTTTATATGCCCTTACAGCTTAAGTGAATTTTGTAATTTTGACATTGAATCATGTGTATATGACATTTTGAAATTATCTCCTAATTCAGACTGATTATTATGACCTATAACTTATTATTAAATGCAATTAACTGTAGCACTAGGGAAACTTTTGGTGATCATGTGTGTCCTCATAGCCTAAGTGAACTTTATAATTTTGACTTGGAATCCTGGGTGTGTATGTACATTTTGAAATTATCTCCTAATTATTGTGACTGACATTATTATGACCTATAAATTAATATCAAATGACCAAAGTTTTCTATTTTACTATTAATTAATTATAGGCGTGTTATTTTACTTTAAATGAGGATGAATGTTGTTGTGTATATATTTTTTCATGTAAATACTTATTTTTATACTAATTGCTACACTTTAAGGGTAAAATTACATTGTACCTAAGTGATGCGAACTGTAACACCTCCATCTAACGTGTAATTTATTGCAATAAACAAATTGAAATGAATTGAATTGTATAAATCTAAAGCCGTCTATTGTTGACTCTTGCACGCCACTATCTCCGGGGCGCCCTTCAACATCGAAAGGAAAACCTTGTGAAGTGAAACTTCATCACAGCTTTCTCAGCAACACCAATCAGTAAATACGGAGACTTTGCCAAATACCTAAATGTTATCCAAACGACCATTTCAAAACCAAACAAGAATATAACATTAAATTTCCAAAGCTTTTCTATATACATTTCTAATGTTATACCTACTTTATTACCGATTATATAATAAAATGTGATAAATATAAACTAAACCTCTATTTATTTTCTCGCAGTCAATGGTAAAAAGTAGAGTACACAACTCGTGAAAAAAATGTTTTTATCTCGGACCTTGTATCCCTCTCTCCATTCAGGATTCTACTTTAGAATCCTTCGCTAATCTCGGGATCCAACTTCTGGCCTTGAATTAAATTTCCTTTTTTTCACTTGTATAATCTGCTAATAATCAACCGTAAAAAAAATCACCACGCTCACTGTTGCTTGACCTTTACACCTTTGTTATGCTTACCAACATATGGTCATACAGCAGCGGGTATCGCAGGAAGAACACTCTGCCGGTCATGGTGTTGCGCGCGCAGAGACGCTCACTGTCGCGTGAGCGCGGCACGCCGAACACGCGCACTGTGAGCGCGCTGAATAGAAGCGTGGCCGAGTTGCGCTCCTATGGATGTCAAAGGGGATTAGTTAGTTGTTCATAAATATGTGAAACCTGGCACTACGGTATTTGCCTGCTAGTCAAATAGATACTTTTTAGGAACTGTCAAAAAGGAAATCTTGATCACGAGTTCTATCTAATGCTGTCTTTTTAACACAAAATAGAATTTATAAAGTATAACTGCTGGAAATATACAATTCTGATATTGTCAAATGGTTTTGTTGAAATAGGTTCAACTTGAGACACGTTTCTAGATACATTCGACTACCTTGTTTAATACCGGATTTATTTATGTGAAGCGGAAGCGACACTTCCGCTTCATATAACTAAATTCGATCCTTACAACACGACAAAACAAATGGCACATTTGCTCGGCATCCTTCAAGTCCGATTGTGTACAGTAGAACATTCCGAGCAAACGTGCTCTTCAGTGCACACTCTGCAAATTTACCTAACAACTCAGTGTCACTATACAACAAGATGGAGTGCGCTCGTGTGCATTAGCGCAATAAAATAAATTTACGTAAATCGGCCGTTTTACTAAATAATCATTATCAAGTTATCAAATCAAGATGTATGTGCCTATCAAGAGACCCTACAAGCGCCAAAAGTTAGAAGGAGATAGAAACGCCCATACACTAATTGGCCACGCTCTGGGAAAACGACATATATTCTGTATAGCAAAAATCTGTTCCGGGAAGACAAATCTCGAACAGAAAATAGCAGTATTTACTCAGAAGACAGAATATTATCCCCACTCTGAACACAAAGTGTTGAAAGGCATTAACGCCACTTGGAAGGCACAATCCTGACTTTGACGACAAAGTGGCGTTCAGGAGCTCTGTGGCGCTGCGGTCGTGGCTCTGCCTACCGTGCGAGAGGTCCCGGGTGCGATCCCTGGCTGGGGATAAAGGGGGCAAAAACCAGGTTGGATGTTTATATGTGGGTGATGTTGCTGTTTCTGGTTCTAGTGTGGGGCCAGAAGCAATGTATGTGCCTGTATATAAAATTTAAATGTTAATGTCTCCACTTTGAAGGACAAATCCCCACATAGAAGATGTTTTATCCATTGGAAGACAAAATCCTTAATTGGAAGACAACATCCCCACTTGGAAGACAAACCCCTTCTAGGCCAACACTCACCGGCCATGTGCGCGCGTCGAACCCCCTCACAGCCGCCATCAACCCCGCGCCCACATGCGGCGCCGCGGCCTCCGCCAGCGCGGCGCTGCGGTGCAGGGCGCGCAGGATGTTGAGTGCGTGCGTGCGCGCCGATACCTGCCACCGGTAACTTTACTAGACTACGCTTTACTTTGACGACCTCTGTGGCGCAGCTATTTTTTATGAAATCGGGAAAGGTACCGTGATCAACACATTCATTAAATATGTAAGCTAAGTATGGTGCTAATATATCTGTCGCAGTTGGTTGGTTAACGCAGACCCATAACTAACTCCCTAGACTGTTAATTAAATACCGACGTTTATCCAAGTCACTGGCATTTTGATTTGAATAAAGCATCGTCGAAAACGTTTAACAATGTCTTATTTATTTAATTTATTTATTTATTTATTTATTTATTTAATATACAATTACGATGTACAACATTACAGGTATACTCCCAATGCGCTGTACAAAGTCTAATAGTTATACAATGTCAGAATCAATTTAGGTAAGTCGATTTCACAGGTAGGGAACAAAGGGTACAAATTCGTAGAAAATACTACATATCAAATCACATTAAACATTAACTTTAGGTCCAATTCAAATAGTATTAAACATTATTAGGTATGTCAAGGGTACTAAATTAAAATGTCAATGCAAAAAATAATAATAATAATATTTCTAAGACAACACATTCACTCCTTCATCTCGCAGAACCTGCCACATTCTCGCACAATATGCCTCCACTCATCACCAAACAGATCAGTCAGTGGTGCAGCAGCCAGCAGAGCATTGAGGCTAACCCGCGCCCTCACCAGTGGAGACTGCTGGCGCGCCACCGTGCGGTACGTGCCGCCCGCTAACAGCTGGTGCCTACGCGCGCGGAGATAACTGTCGGGCACGTATAGCGCGCATACCGTACCGACAAGCGCGACACAGTCACTGTCGCCTCGCAACAATCGACACACAGTCAGAAGCTGCTCGGTGTTACGTCTGACCTCTAGTGAGTTGTATCCGAGCATACCCAATATAAAAGCGGATGGATAAAGATAAGGGTAGTATCCAAATTTCCGCTTATATAGGTATCGTAGGAAAGCTTTGTGTACCTTCTCGAGCAAAAGTATGTAGGAGCTTTCATGCGGATTCCAAACCACCGAGCTAGATTCAAGTTTGGTTCTCACTAGGGCCATGTAGAGAAGCTGGACCACACCCAGGTTATGGAATCCCTTACTATTCCGTATTACAAACCCCAATCTTTTGAAGCATTCCTTGGCCAATGTGCTCACGTGCTCATGGAATGTAAGTTTAGGGTCGAACATAACACCGAGGTCCCTAATCGAATACACTCGAGTCAAAGACTCCGTACCGAGTGTATATATCGCGCTTATAGGATGAGAGGAGCGCGTAAAGGACATTACATAGCACTTGGCAGTATTGAAGAGGAGTTTATTGTTCACACTCCACCTATGAACCGCGTCTAAATCTTCCTGCAGCAAACTACAATCATCCTCTGAACTCACGGGAAGTATCAGTTTCAGATCGTCCGCATACAGAAGGCAATTGGCGTGTTTAAGCTCTAATTCCAGGTCATTTATCATAATGATAAATAACAACGGCCCGAGAATAGACCCTTGGCTAACGCCCGACCGTGTATGGTACGGCTGGGACTCAAAACAGCCGTGTCGCACATATTGCTGGCGGTTCTTGAGGTAGTCAGCGAAGAAAACCAACAGCCGTGGGGCAAATCCAATGGCACATAACTTCTTCATTAGGACATCATTATCGACTCTGTCGAACGCCTTACGAAAGTCCATATAGGCGACGTCCACCTGACATCCCTTGTCCATGCACTTCGACACAATCTCGACTATAGTCAGCAAGTTGGTGTTAACTGAGCGGCGACTCCTGAATCCGTGTTGCGAGTCGCTCAGATAAGGCGCAATCTGCGAACCGATTTTGTCTTTTATGATCGACTCGAACAGTTTTGTCAATGAACTCAGGATCGCAATAGGTCGATATTGATCAACGGAGGCAGTGTCACTTGTCTTGGGGAAAGGACTGACTCGAAAAAGCTTTCAGCTGGTGGGGTACTTACCTTGTTCAAGAACAAGATTGAATATCCGACCCAAAGGTAAAACCAGCTGATCGCTGTAGGCCTTCAAAAAGTAGGGAGGGACGTTGTCCGGTCCAATTGCGCTCCTTGGCCTTAGCTGCTTCAGCCCTTCCTTTATGTCCCTACTGGAAATATGTGAAACTTGTATGTGATTAGCAGTGCACGAGTCATCAGAAATGTTTACCAGATCTGGATCGAGCGCTGGCTCATCAGGGAGGAAAACGTCTGAGAAGTAGTTTGCAAATGCGGATGCTGCTTCCTCTCCAACGTGTTCCCGGCCCCGATGCGTGAACCGAGGTTCGAAACCACCCTTCGATCGTAGGCCACTTACATATTTCCAAAATGCGCGTGGGTTATGTCTAATATTGCTTTCAATACTACTCATGTGGTTGGCGTAGGCTGTATCTACGCGACACTTGAGGTTGGCTCTTAGCTCGCTGAATGAGACGTAGTCAGCCGGCCTCCTCCCCGTTTTCCATTTACGGTGGAGTATGGCCTTCGTGGCCAAGTCCCTTATTATATCACCAGTGAACCACACCGGGTATCTCCTTGTAGGCTGGGTTGGTCTGGTCTTCTTCGGGATACAGTTGTTGAAGACTCCGTAAATGGAATCGTAGAAGCGACCGACTGCCGTCTCTACATCAGTAGCTTCGAGAACACTGTCCCAAGATATGCTACACATGAGTTCGTACAGGACTGCGTGATTGCCCTTGGCAAAGTTCCAGTCATTGCGACCTCCAATGTTGCTGGGATCCAAGCGGCCAGATCGCTGGCCAGCTCTCTGCGCATACAACACGGGCACAATGACGTCGAGAGGCGGGTGGTAGGCGTCAGTACGTGGCACCAGGCTTCCTGACACGGAAGCGCGCACAGTTACGTCACGCACACTCTCCGGCAGTAACACCACATCAAGCACGCCATCATGATCATTCTTCACTTCATTCGTTTCATACATACCACATACACTTAGAAAATAACAATAATAGTTAAGTGTTGCAACTGAAGCACTGTTCAAATTGAGGTCTCCTAGAATAATTAATGTACCGTTCACTTGGGCTACATTTTCCTCTGTTTTCGAAAACCAGTTCATATACTCGGCGTCCTTATCCGCCTGGGTGATTTTCTTCTTGTTTTTCTTTCTGCTGGGATCTATGTAAACTACACAGACGGTAACCGTTACTACCCCAACAGTCACAGTCGCCCAGAGATCTTCACCGTTCGGCGTTTCAAGGTCGCGGCGTCGTCTCAGTGTGATGCCAGGGCGGGCGGCGAGCAGCACGCCTCCGCACGCGGTAGCGCGGTCCCGGCGCAGTACGCTCCAGCCTCCCGCTGTGACCTCGGCATCTCCAACCGACGAGTCTAGGAACGTCTCCGTAGCGGCGACGAGGTGGAGATCCAGCACCAGCAGGTTATGCCGCCAAAACTCCAACCGCGTTTTGATACCGCGGACATTTTGATAAAGGATATCAAGACATTCATTGGGGTGGGCGGGGCGGTGATTTATTTTTACTGTTTTTGTAGAGCTCAATGTAGGTCTGAAAGGGCAGCCACTCCTTGATACGGGCGTCAACAGGCCACACATTCATGGAGAAGCAGGTGTCAAAAAGCGACTCTGGAACACCTATTTTGAAGGACTTGTACGCCCACTTTGTCGACAACTCTACCACGGTGCCGGTTTCGGGTGAGCACAACTCCTGTAAATATGCCCTAACTTCCTCCAGTCCCGACCTCATATTCCAGAGATGGAAGAACCGCTGTCGCTCCACCGCGCGAAGAGTGGTAATTGTGGGTCCTGCTGTGCCGCGCAGCGACCGGGGCCTTCGTGGCTTCCTAGTGACTTTGGTCCATCCCTCCCCACCATCTTCCTTTAAGTCCTTGGCGTTAGTCACATTGTGAGGTACTGGTGCCGGTGTGGGAACTTTTGTTTGCGCTGCAGTCGATATCGGCTGTTTGTTTGCGCTTGCGGTGCCACTTAGTTTTGGTTTGTGACCTTCAACCAACCGCTTCGTATTGCCACCGGGCGAAGGTGTTTGTGTGAGCGAAATAGGCGTAGGTGTGGGCGGGATAGATCCATGGAAGGGTTAATGTTTACATACATTACAGGATGGCCAGAGGTAGCACAGACCTGGGAAGTGGACGAAATATAATCTATATATATAAATAATCTATAACGATAATCTTATGTATTTATGTTTTTATCACTTTGCTATCATTTAAGTTCTTTTATCTACACACGTATCATAAACCCTCTTTAATGCGTACAAAAACCGCACGTTACGATCAGCATAATGTTAAACTACTTGGTAAAAACTCATTTCTTATCTGAAAAATTACATATTATGTCCATAATGTGTAATTTTTCTACATATTATGACATTCAAATTTCGAACGCCGACGCCCGCCTGCGTGAAGTTGGTACTACATAACAAGCTAAACAACTGCAGAGCCACAATGCCGGTCAAACATGCGGTTCCTGAACACGTCAAAGAGAGCTTATGATATGTGTGTAGCTAAACTAGTGTATGTAACTGTACATAATTAGGCATTAAAACTCTCGAGTGATATTATTATATAAACCCACTCTCGAGTATTAATGCCCTCCATTATGTAGCAGTCACATAAACTTCTATTAATGTTGCACCTACGTATCACTTTTAATTTGTATGTGTGCTGCTTTGATGGAATAAACGTTAATCTATCTATCTATCCATCTTTCTAAAAGGGTGAGGCCTTCACCCAGCAGCGGGACACCATAACGGCTAGAGATCATGTTGAGCTAGTTGGCTGCCGCGCTACCACCACACGCACACGCCATTCAGCTAACCTTCTATTTAACACACTTCGTGTTAATACGAACTACGCCCAGAACTCCCCTATTATCCGCATTATGAATTTATATAATAAACGATTTAGTTGTTTTGACCCTTTTGACTGCACTAAAAATACATTCAAAAGTCGCATAATGAAGGTATGTACTTAATTATTAAGCATATAATTTACCTTACTACTGCGTCCCACCTTAATTTGCCTTTTAAGCAAACACACCTTCACACACACATACACACCCTCACATACCCACACAAACGCGGTCACCCTCACACACACGCCCTCCCTTACTTCACACACATGCACACACACAAACTTACAGAATAACAACACGCAATTTGTCTACTTAATAACTAATTTTAAGCATAGCGTCGTCAGCTCCTATTTACTTATAAGTTTACTGTACTTCTGTGGACATCTGTAATTGGCCTTATTTACTGTATTTTGTTTTTTGTATGAATTTATGTTTATTGTGCTGTTGATGTCCCAAATAAAGAAAATAAATAAAAAAAAATAAAAAAAAAACTCCTCGTGGTTTTAAAATTCGAAAATGTAAAGGAAATGATGTAAACGCCTAAGCATTCTTAAATCGATAATTCTTCTATTTTTTTCCTCTCATTCTCGTCCAGTGTTCGATTTGTACAAACCTGGGTAGGAGTGTATGTGAAGGCCGGGTCGAAATGTGCAAGTTGGAGCAGTGTCGTGATGCACGCGTGGAAGCACTTCGCATTTCCATTCACCTGAAGCTCTGTTGTTACCAAGGCCTGGAAACGTAAATCATCATAATCAGAAATCACCGATATACTTACATACATACATAAGCTCACGCCTATTTCACAGAAGGGAGGTAGGCAGAGACTAAAGACCTCCACGTGCTACGATCCTGGCATACATCTCTCGCTTCCCCAACATCCATAAGTTTCTTGATGCAAGCTAATCATGTCTAATAATAATACTTTTTAACAGGCTCAGCTGAAGGATTCCTTGCAAGCGGAGAGTTGGTGTTTGATGCCAAAAAGGAGTTAGAGACTAGGTACCACTCAGAAATGGGTGCACACAATTTTGAGAAATGATTTTCAATGATTTTCTACCTAACATGAGAAAGATTCCGTGATTGTTATGGTCAACGCATCTTATTACTCAAAAAATTGGAAAAGGTGCCTACAACAGCCACTAGAAAAGAGGATACATAAATAGGCTCGAATCAAAAAATATAAACTTCCAACCCACAGAATTAAGGGCTGAATTATTACAAAAAAAAAGTCTAAGAGCATAAAAACTTGTACCAAGCATATGTGGTAGACGAATTAACAAAATCCATGGGTTTTCAGCGGTACGGTTGCCGTATCACTGCGGACTCAACCTCATTGAGCTTGTGTGAGCACAAACAAAAGATTATATGGCAAGAAAAAATAAAACTTTTAAATTAAATAAAGTGACAGAGTAACTCCCTCAAGCAATCGCCACCATCACCCCAGAAGGACGGCAAGCATGACTCAAGTAGCCAGTGTTCTACTAGGCATAGTATGTCTACTCTGTATTGCTCCAAGAATAGTTCTAGCTCTAGTAATTTGCCAGAAAAACCACCTTGTAAGTTCTGATTTACTAAAACCAATAGTTTTATAGGGGACTTTTCTGTTGTCTGCCCTGACAGTTTAAATGAGTGGTCAAAGTTGATTTACTTAAATTCGTCTTAACCAGTGAACGATTATACCATAGAAGCATACCTTACGCTGTATTTTGACGCAACGAGAAGTGAACCCAAATGGGAGGGGTGTAAATGCTCAACCCAGGGAGGGCAGGGAGGTTTTAGTCCGGTCCTTGACGCATGCGAGTGTAGATGGCTCACCGGGCTCTTTATAACAAGATTATTTTAATTCAAAATGCCTGCATGTGCAGTGAAGTGGTGTAAGAACCATACAGATCGTCGCCTTAGGGACAGTGGGATCACTTTTCACGTGTAAGTACGTGGACAAATTCAGTAAAACCAACAAAAAAAAAACACATTTTATCTAGGGGGATGGTGTTATGCCAAATGAAGCAAGTAGTTGAATGCAAGTAACTGCCACCGCATATGAGAAAAGGCGTGATGCTATATTAGGTTACATTATGTTGACAATTCACTGTTGTTGTTCTATTAATTAAGTTTAAAAATAATAATGTAGCGTCTCGCCTTTTTTCATAGGGGGAGGCAGAGGTGCATCTTTGCTCACGTTAAGCTGTTAATTCAATACTCCATTTTTTCTCGACAGATGGCTGGCCCATCGCCGCAGCTATGGAAATTGAAGGTTTCATCGCGATATTTTCCATCAACTTTTGAAAAAATATAGTAAAAATATTTCAATTTTTATTTGATTAAACAAATTTGAATATTGTTCTTTTCCATTTAGATTCCCTCAAGAGCCTAGTCGTAGAGAACGATGGGTGAAAGGCGTTCAATTAGAAAGACGTGAGAGTGATTGGATTCCTAGCAAAAATGCCGTAATATGTTCAATGCATTTTAAAGGTGAAGATTTCTATTTCACAAAGAAGAAGGGATTCAGGATGATTAATAAAACCGCTATTCCAATATGTACTGTAAGTATTTGCACAGCACATGAATAGATTTTACTATCGTTTGATGTTTGACTAACTAGTTTATCACAATAGTCGAAAAATAATTAACAACTATATTTATTCGTGAATTGTAAAGATAAGGCCATATAATCAAAAAATCATAAATAAAGATATAATCATAACATATTTTCAGATGGTATTTTCAAATGAATCTCCAGTTGTATCGACTCCTCCACCAAATCTCCAGTCGAATTCAACATTCAATCAAGAAAACACTGGAGTGGGACCATGTTTAAAAAAAACAGTCCTCTCTAAATTGCAAAAGATGCAAGACAATACAATATGCGACAAGGAAAATGTCAACGTGAGTCTAGAAATTCCTCCTACATCCCGTAAACGTAGTTTGGTAGGTTATTTAAATAAAATTCTACTAAGAATGTTCGATTCATTTTATTATTATAATTAATACTCTTTCATTCGTGTATTTTATATATCACCGTAAGATAGTCAAAATCATTAGTTAATAAACTAACGCGTTAGTTGATCAACTATCGACAGATAGTAAACCAGACCGACAGGGTTTACAATTTACGTTTCTTTTGTTTTTACATGTAAATTTAATACGAAGACTATTCGCTTCACCTAAGCTACCAGAGTGTTTGCCCTGGTATTTCGTTTGCAATTCAAGTTTAAACCAGTCTATTATTTAACGTTTTTAACCGTTAGTTTATCAACTAACGCGTTATATAGTAAGCAGTACGCTTCAGTTTACTATCTGTCGATAGTTGACCAACTATCGAGAAAAAAACGTTAGTTTATCAACTAACGGTTTTGACTATCTTACGGTGACATATATAAAGATAAGGCTAATTATGTAATATTTCAGATGGAGTTTTCAAATGAAACTTCTATTGCAACGACTCCGTCACCAAATCTCCAGTCGAATTCAACATCGAATACACTCCTCTCTAATACGACATGCGATAAGGAAAATGTCAACCCGAGTCGAGAAATTCCTTCTTCGTCCCGTAAACGCCGTTTGGTAGGTATTCAAATAAAATCCGACAAAGAGTGTTCGATTCGTTGTATTACAATTTATTATTCCTTTATTCGGCAAATACATGGTATACTTACCGATATTTTTGTTTCAGGTCTCTTGTCCAAACTGTGGTTGTGACTTTGGGTTGACCATGAATTCTACTGAAAACGATACTCTTGAGATGCCACGGCCGTTATCGGGTGTCACAGATTCCAAACCAAGATGTTTTACTCCTTTGAATATTCCGTCTTCTGATTCTGACATTCAATCCGCTCTTAACACCCCCAAAACGCATAAGTTTAAAAATCTAGTAAAAACCAAATCCTTGCTTTCTGAAAAAAGATTGTCGAAAAACAGAATCTTAAAACGTAAAAATGACAGATTACTTAAAAAATGCATCACAATAAAAGGTATAACTGCGGATCTGAAAAAGAAAAAAGCAATAGAAACAAATTTAGGTGCACTCTCTTCACTTCCCACGGTGGCACGCGATATTGTACTGAGTATTAAAAAGAAACAACAAAAAAAAAAGAGAAGCATAATTAAATTCACACCCGCTGTAAAAAAAATTTGCTCTCACATTGCACTACTATTCTGCATCAGGATACAAGTTCGTGCGTAAAGAATTTGATTCATGTCTGCCCCATCCATCTACATTAGCCAAATGGTGTCAAAGTATTGACTGCGAGCCTGGTTTCACAGAGGAATCGTTTAGAGCTATTAAGTTCACTCGAACATACAGATAAAAACCTTGCTTGTCTCATTGTGGACGAAATGGCAATAAGGGAACAAAAAATATTTAATGGCAAGGTAATGGATGGTCTTGTCACACATTTTGGATGCCACTGCTCGGATGAGATTGCAACGCAGGCGTATGTTCTGATGTTGGTATCTTTGAACGATTCGTGGAAATTACCATTAGGTTATTTTCTAATAAACGGAATAACGGCGGAACAAAGAGCAACAATAATCAAAATGTGTCTTACAAAATGTGCAGCTGTGGGAATAGATGTAGTTAGCTTGACGTTTGATGGTTGCGCGTCAAATCTATCTACTGCTAATGTACTTGGGTGCAACTTGAATGATCCGGCTAATCTAAAAACTACATTTGCTCATCCAACTACTGGCCAAGCCGTTGTTATAATACTTGACCCATGCCATATGGTGAAATTGGTTCGAAATACTTTTGAATCAAAAAAAGTAATAATAGACCACACTGGGAAGAGTGTTCTCTGGCGCTACGTCCAAGAACTCAAAAAAGTCCAAGACAACTTAGGTCTTCATTTTGCCAACAAATTAACTGAGAGGCATTTGAACTTCAGAAATAACATCATGAGCGTCAAACTTGCGACACAACTGTTAAGCAATAGCGTTGCCAAAGCTATACAGTTGTGCGAAGAAGTTCTCGAAATCCCAGAATTTAAAGGTTCTGCAGCTACAATCAACTTCATAAAAATTATGAATGACCTATTTGACACCTTAAACACATACAGCTTGGCCGGTAAAGGTTTCAAACATCCGGCATCTTTAAAAGACAAAAACAGTCTATTTGAGTTTCTTGATTCGACAAAGGATTACTTACTTGGTTTGACGATAAAAGTACGCAGTAAGACCACTCGGACCGTTAGTGGAAGAAAAATTATCAAGCTTACCACTACCGAAAAAAAAGTTACCAAAACAAAAGTTAAAACAGGTGTATTGGGATTACTTGTATGTATACAGAGCCTCGAACATCTTTTCAATGTCCTCGTGTTGGAAAGAAAGGCACTGATATATATACTTCCTTACAAATTCAGCCAAGATCATTTGGAAATGTTTTTCGGGGTGATACGCAACCACGGGCGTTGTAATAACAACCCCAACGCACATCAGTTTAAAGGAATCTATAAGAAAATATTACTGAATTTGGAACTTCGCTCTAATTTCACCGGCAATTGCATACCGTTGATTGAAATACCTATACTAAACTGCTCAGTGAAAATTAATGAAAGTACCAGAGGTTTTCGCAACGATACAAGTTGTTCCAAAATTGATCCCCAAAACGATAATGATGACAATATACATGAAAGCAACTGTGATGCATTTTCTGACATGCTAGATTCAGAATTACATTTACCCGACAGAATTGAGCAAATCATAGGCTACGTATCGGGATTCGTAACAAAAAAGTTATAAACAAAAATCGACTGCGAGCATTGTGTGCGAAAACTATTATCAGACATGAAATTGTATTTCCATCAATTAATTTGTCTAAAGGACTTTGGTGGTTTAGCATATCCGTCTGTCGGTTTGTATAAGATCTGTTTGAAATCTGAATCTGTTCTCCGCAATATAATTAAAACAAATGATGGCAAATCACTGACAAAGAAGCAAAATCTCGAGTTTATTGCACGCAAATGCTTTGCATATGTTTCAGCTTTTAAAGATGTGACTGATGCTTATGATGATGCTTTTTGCATACACAGGATTCTCTTGATCAAAAGCATCATACATCAGTTTTTGGTTATTCGATTGCATTACATAGCAAAAAAAGACTCCTTGATCATATCAAAGCGCCAAAAACTAAACAAAATAATTATATTTAGGGGCACATGAAGAATTTCTTGATGTTTAAACGAAATATCTTATAAATGATATTATAGGTATACCTTTAATGAGTTCACCTGCTGCTGTTCCTCCGTAATAACATATTTATAAATATTTGGATTCTTTAATAATGTTTCTTTTCAGAATTTGCTGGCAAACATTGTTTAGTATTTATTTTTTAACTTGACTTACTTGAACTTGAAAATTGTGTGTAAACTGTGAAAAATAAAAATATTTTACTTATCCATTGGTCTGTCACGTAATCAAATATGATCGCGTAAAAAAGGGCCTGTCTGTCACGTCATCAAATATGACCGCGGTCTGAAGTAGGCATATTTTGATCGAAAGGAAGAATGAAACATAGGACTATCCCTTTCTAACTTGCACCAAAATATAGCCGAAAGTACAAGGATGGCATACTATCCATTGATTAGCCTCTAAAGCCAGCCATCGGCGGTTAGTGAGGCAATCAAGTGAGGCGCTCGCCAGTGGCAAAGTATCTCTTGATCGTGTGCCTGCGTCGACATGATTTTGTAAAGCTTGTGGTGTAAAAAAATTGTACGAGGAGACGTGTTATTTTTATTGAATTCCTTGGAATAATGTGAATATGTGAATAAAACACTAACATTTAGAAATAATTATTTATTTTTTATTTATTTCGACCTTTGTACAATAAATTGGGAAAAATTCACTGACCCCTGATTCCAAATTAGAATCTAGAATATATTTATTGCTAAGCTAAACTGGACTAAACTATTTTATTGGTTTAGCTTGTTTAATATTCTTTCCAACCACGTAACATTCAGATATAGGTCCCATAGAAAAAACAGAGTTATCGTCATTTTTTAGGAAACGGGCCGCAGCGCGCCATGCTCCCCGCAGACCCCGTGACATGGCAGCTAGTATGCGCTCCTTGACAGTTCAATGGTTAAATGAGTACACTTTTTTCCTAATTTTTATTCGTTTTAATAAAACCAAAAAAATCTCGTCTAGCCTTTTAGTGAAAGCCCAATGCATGATAGTATTTTAGCTCTCTAACCGTTTCGGAGATACCTAATAATTGAATAGAATTTACGTTTTTTTTTTATCTTTGGAAAATAGTGATTTACAATTTATTTGAAAACATAATATTTTCAGCTTAGCGAAGTCGTTCTGTAGAACTATTTTATACAAGTATAATTTTGCTGGTTCATTATCGCATGAAGCCAACCAACGATGACGCGACGATGGCAGTGAGTGAAGCACTGCGTATCTGCTTGATAATCTTCTCACGCACCCTTTCTGGGGCGTGGGGAGTCGGGGTCAGGTCGACGGACCTCTTCCCGAAGAATCGCCTCTGTCCACTCCTGTGGACAGGTCATCGGATGGCCCCTGCGGGCGGTGGTCTTCTTGTGGCGCTGGTATGCAGTGGGTGATCGCCGGCTAGGCAACCAGGTCGCGTGGCAGGCGGCGGCGGTCGGGCGGGCGCGCGTGGTGCGGCGCCAGTTCGGCGATGTGCGGAAGGTGTGAAGCATCCGCACGCGCGAACATGCCCTTCGCCAGCCTCTGGACAAACTGGTCCACGGTTTCCCATCTTAGGTCCCTCTGGATTGTCGCGTTCCTCACGTAGCGGGGGGCGCCGACGATGGTACGCAGAGAGAGGTTCTCTTGGGCTCGGAGTCTCCGTTTGTTCGTCTCCGAGCACAGGGCGTACCAAGCCGGAGCCGCGTAGGTGAGGCGGGATCTCACGTAGGTCTTGTAGATCCCGAGCTTCGCCCTCAGAGGGAGGCTGGAGAGAGGGAGGCTGGAGAGAGGGAGGCTGGAGAGAGGGAGGCTGGAGCTGCGTATCTGTCACTGTATTTCAGCCTGTCATGGCTGGCCTAGTGTTGCATGAAGACCAATCAGGAGCCATTTACGATTTGTGATAATTTCATTGGTTAAATTTTACTTGTTAGTCAAGTGAAGGTCCGTGCTCTTTTTTGTACCATTTTAGACTGACAATATGTTCGAAGGGCGTCTTCTATGCTATAATCGTTCACTGGTCTTAACAGTTTTTAAACCCTCAGCATACAATAGTTTAGTAGAATTATTTATACATTCATATAACTTGAGACAACCTGTATCATAAAGGGCACGCCCGCGCTCCGCCGCGTAGCACACAGCGCGCTGTCCCCGCCCGCGATGTCGCGCATCAGCGAGGCCAGCCAGCGCGCCGGCAGCGTCGACAGCGCCGCGAGCCGGCAGCGCCACAGTCTGCGAACAGCGGGCGCGAGGACTCATTGGAGTTCAACCCTTATTGCAGTACGCTGACAGGCCCTGGCTGAAGGGTGGCCTTATGGCCAGGCCAATATGGGATCCTTACTGCCCTACTCTTATTACCTGTACACCTCTCTTATCGAGGTTGCAGGACCTGATTCCGTATTGAAGAATGTTTGCTTGACAGAGGGCGAGTATTGGTGCGAGGACTGTCATTGCTGAAATGTCAATTTGACAAATGAGAACGAGTTACAGGTTGCCAGAAGCTGATAGCTGGACCTAGCTGAAGGTTACTTCCGGACGTTGAGTAATGATGGAGAGCAGCACCTGGTCGCCAGCTGCGTGAAGCCGACAATTGGACCAACCTGAGGGTTGCTGCTGGTTCTGGACTGATGATGGAGAGCCGCACCTGGTCGCCCGCAGCGTGAATCCGCCAGGAGAGCCGAGGATTCCAGCTGGAACTGCACTGATGTCAGCTGGACCTGGACTGATGAAGGAGAGCCGTATCTGGTTACCAGCAGCGTGTAGCCGAGATGCGCCTGCTTGAACGCGCCGCGGTGCTTCGTTATGGAGAAAGCTGGACCTGGACTGATGATGGAGAGTTGCACCTGGTTACCAGTAGCGTGAAGCCTACGTGCGCGGTGCTTCATATTGAAGACTGCTGGACTTGGACTGATGCTAAATAGCTGCACCTGGTCGCCAGCCATCACCGTGAAGCCGCCGTGCGCCCCCTCGGACGCGCCGCAGTGCTTCGTCCGGGAGACCATTGGACCTGTACTGATGATGGAGAGCCACACCTGGTCGCCAGCAGCGTGAAGCCGACATGCGCCTGCTCAAACGCACCGCGGTGTTTCGTCTGGGAGAGCAGCGTGGCCAGGTGGTCTCCGACCTGGAGCAGCTGGGCAGGACTGAGGTTTCCAGGTGCACCTGGAGTGGGCTCGCTCTTGATGGAGAGTCTAGAAGATATGCAGCCGAGGAGTAGGGATACCTGCAGGTGGAAGGTTTTTTTATGACATTGACTCCAAAACCTAATATAGACGCATCAGTTTGCCTATCCTTTCTCATTTAAGGATAAAGCATGTATGTATGTAATACTTCAACTTACTTCTTTGACAGATCTCCAAGCGCAAAGTAACACCATCTGAGCGGTTACTTGACTTCCGTCGCCCAGGGTCACTCCGCTGAAACCGAAAATATCAGGCTGGAGAGTCTGGCACATGAAAGCTGAGTCTGGAACCGGGCGCAAAAATTCAAAAACATCTCTGCATGGCAACCCATATTTACGCTCTGACTTAAGTCTTAAGGTGAACGCACACTTGTCCGAGCCGAGGGCGTCGAACGAGGCGAAATTGGTACTGTTGAAGGTTTAAATAGGTTGTACATGTATATATCCCATAATAGTTAGTAAACCAGTTCATTTGCAAACAGTATTTTATTTTATTTTGTTGAAACATTGGTTGTATGGAGAATCTGCTTATGAGGCTCAGAGGGAATCGTAATTTATGCTGAAAATCTATATTGCAAAAGAGGAGTATTTTTTTAAGTCTCAAAATATTATTTAACGTGATAATTCATCTGTCCTATTAGCTGCTTTACTCACTTGGGAATGCCTTGTTCGGTCACCGGCACCTTATCCATCGGCAGATGACCTTCCGGCGAGGAGTTGTTAACGACCAGCGACGCCACCTCGCTGACCGCAAAGGATACCGTCATTAGGTCGGCGATCAGCTGCGTCCAGGCTTCTGAGGTGGAGATGGCACTAGGAATGGAAAAATTAATAGGTTACGCATGCGTAGGTTACGAATGCGATTCCCATCCCTCTCTCGCTCGACGCGTCAGTCAGTAGGAGAATGACGGGTGCTATGACGACATCAGAGCGAGGTGCCTCTCCAAACTTTGGCGTTTTTAGTGCTGTCATACTTTTGTGGCAATTGACAACATTTCATTTTGTTTAGGTAAAAGATTTAATGTCCATTGAGATATATTTGAATGCTTAATACGAAACACATTTGAATATATTTTTCTATTAATTCGTTATAAAGATACTTTTAAAATAATTCAGACATCAAGGATGTAGGCAGAGGAACTACATTACCTTTACCAAGCATTAAAAAATACTAGATGACACTAGCTGTCAATGTCACCATAACATCTAACTTGTATTGTATTAGGATAATCGTGCGTTCGATTTGTTTGATCGTCCACCACCACCACCCGCACCCGCAGAAAACTAACAGAAGAATAGCACTATCCAAATTCTACGCCTGCAAAAGAGATAGCATGTAAGGTGGGCTCATGGCGGGTGTCAACAGAGACGTTTTAACGCAGCCTTTGTATTTCTTTAACTTTCTGGGACAGGCAAAGACAAAGCCTTGACAATGTATTTTTTTTCCAAAAACATCAACTTTTTCCAAAAGCTCAAGATTTTAAAATTTATTTATATATGAAAAATCAAAATTTTGGAAAATGGTCCAACTTTCGAATTAGCTATTAAAATTAGGGGGTTAATAATTCCTCTTCCCCCCGGACCTCGATTCGAGTAGACGTGTGCCACAAATCCGTATTAATTGCTTATTTTAAATTCAAAAGTAATTTTAAATTATTTTATTTACGCGCGATTATTTATTTTACCCCCGCCCCTGCTGCCGCCATATTACTTCGATCGCGGCGAGAGACTCCTACCCCCGCCCAACGAACCAGTTTCCTGCGCATCCGCCGTGCCTACCATTGTCCAACGCGTGAGTTTCGCCCCGCCCCTTGACCAATCAAGCAGCTTCGAATTAAGCATTGCAACTGACTGCCTGTAGATTGCTGCGGCCCTGGTACCCTGCGCTCGCCTTCTTAAACATTCTGGGCGCTCGTGGGGCGTTGCTCGCTGCTAGTGACCGAAACCGGACAACCACTAGGTTAGCTTGTGACGTCGGCAGCAAGTATCCCCGCCATACCGCACGCGTGGTATCATCACCATTCATTACCACGCGCTGGTTGTACGTGCAAATACTACACCACGCCCTCCGCCCAGTAAGAGTAAGTTAAGCTCCACCTACAAGCACGCACACACGCACGGCGCTCGCTGTGACACACGCTACGCTACGCATCTACGCCGCTTGCCCTGCGCTACCGCTGATGCCCTGGTACTCGCCTGCGCCACACGGATAGTGAAGCTCCACCCCTAAAACACCCACGGCCTCGGCTGGTGCTGATTCTTCCGCGCGCCTCGCTGCCGCTGCTGTCCTGGTACTCGCTGCGAAATACTCATCCACTTCGAAAAAAACCAGTGACCCCCTTGCTGCGCGCTCTCATTTTTCATCTCGCCTCCGCAATTATGTCTACGAAGCGCACTCCCCCGCCCCGTGCTCTTGCATCTAATACTTCTGCCGCTGAGACCAACTCAGAATCAGAAGTTGACCACGCCGCTTCGGGTAACTTGCACAATGTTAACTTGAACCGAATGAACAGGAAACGAGAAATTGAGCTGTCTGAGCTTAAAGAGGAGATCAAAGACTTATTCTTCTGTTTTGAGTCTGAGCAGATAAGCAAGCTCAATAGCCTACAGATTGCTCTCAATGAAATAAAATCACAAAATAACGACATGATGTCCTACATGGAGATACTGTATAATAAAAACGGCGAGATTCAAAAAGACATAGAAAACTTAAGATCTGAGCGCATAGAGCATATCACATACATAAAAGAATTAGAAGGAAAAATAGAAAATCTTGAAAGAAACTCTTGCTCCACCAAAATAGAAATAAGGAATGTTCCTAAAATTGAGCCCCAGGAGGACAAAAAAGGTCTCTGCGATACCGCTATGAGGTATCCAAATAGAAAAGTCAGACATTAAAGACATCTACCGCGGCTCTGCAAAACAAGACAAGAGCAAACCCATGGTAGTAGATTTTGTATCTGTAATAAAGAAAGATAGCCTGATGAAGGGACTTAAAAAGTTCAACGACAAGAAGAACAACAAAGATAAGCTTAACACAAGCCATCTCAATCCGAATAACCCTGCAAACCCAATTAACATCTCTGAGAGCCTTACTACCAAAGGAAAAAGGCTGCACTACCTTGCTCGGGATTTTGCTAAGATGCATAATTTTACGTTTTGCTGGGTTTCTTACGGTAAAATATACCTACGCAAGGCGGTTGGCTCTCCTTTTGTGCGAGTTGACGACGAGTCTATCTTGAGCAACATGAGGGCCGAGCTTGCCTGACTAGATATAGTAGAAAGCTTTTCGTTAACTTGCTCCCCCCGATACCTGGCAATCTTCATTGAACTTACGCTTCTGATTGGAAATACTTGTAAGACTTTATGTCGTAAAATAAATTTCACATTGACACATTCACACATACCTCTACACAATTATACTCTTTCAACTTCTTATAACCTAACTGTCGCTAGAAACATGATATATATGGCTACTACTTATTCATCAAGCATCATGTGTACACACGATAATAAAAGTACGATGTGCGTTGGCATCTCTTATCCATCATATCCTCCTGATTCATCTAGTCACTCACTAAAGAGCCCCCCTTGTAACTCGCTGAAAAACGACTACTGCTTCTTTTATCGGTACAGAGCTTGATGACATCTTTACCAAAGATCTGGACAATATTGCTGTGTCTGATTCGGTGGCCTGTGAGGTGGAGGACTGCATTAAATATATCTCCAAATCCCAGGGCTCGCTCACGTTATTGACCCAGAACATTCGCAGTATCTCCGGAAATATGGATGGTTTCCTTGTTTTACAACATAGACTAAATTTTAAATGTGACTTTAACGTTCTCACTGAATGTCGACTATCTAGTTCAACTATCATCCCACAAATAGACGGGTATGATCTTTATGCTACTAAAAATAAATACCTACAGAATGATGGAGTCGTGGTATACGTCAAGGAAGAATTAAAATCGGTAGTTGAAGAACCTATATGCCGAGATTCCAATTGCCTTATAATAAAGATAGGAACGGAAACTGCTATTGTCGCTATTTACCGCTCTCCTTCGAAAAAACAGATAGAAGACTTTCTAGAATCATTAAACACTATTCTCTATTCCCTCAAATCTTTTAATACCATTTGTATTGTAGGGGATATTAACATAAACATTCTTCCTGGTGAATCTCTTGACCCGAGAGCACATGAATATCTCAATCTGTGCGTTTCGCATGGTCTCCTGCCGGCTCACTGCTTGCCTACAAGATTAGAAAGAACTTGCCTTGATCAAGTACTATTAAAATCAAAAAAACCTGCAATCACCATGGTAACAAACTCTACCTTAACTGATCATCAACTAGTAGTTCTTTCTCTAAAAATTAAGCATAATCGAGAGTTCTTCCAAACCACTGCTACCAGGATCGACTATGCAAGACTAAACCTCCAACTAAACAACACAGACTTACAACCGATATTCTCGTCCTCGGATCCTAATGAAGCCCTTAACAATCTAATATCTTTTGTTCAACAAGCCATCGACCAAAACTCAACCACCATAAAACTTTCTCGAAAACAAAAGGTCATTAAACCGTGGATTACACCAGGACTGATCCGCTGTATGAGAAACAGAGATCGGTTGCACAAAAAGACAAAGGATAATCCAGGAAACTTCATTTTTCTCACAACATATAAGAGGTACAGAAACTTCTGTAATAATTTACTTAAAAAAACAAAGAGAACGTACGAGAGAAATAAATTAGATAAGGCTGGCAATGACTCAAAAGTACTATGGAAGGCAATTAAACAAATTACAAATACTAACAAATGTAGAACTACGGCGACTGAACTGTTGGGTTCGGGAGGTGTTTCTGTCTCCATTGACAGTGTTAATGACTTTTTTGCGACCGTAGGAGAAAACTTGGCTAGAAAAATAAATATAGCTCAATGTCCGTCCGTTGCAGCGCCACTGAGGACTACTACACAAACGCGAACAACCACGTCGTTTGTCTTGCTTGAGACTGATCATGCCGAATTAGAGAGACTGATTGTGGATCTGAGAGACGTGTGTGCGGTGGGCTGAGATCAAATCTCAAATCGTATCCTTAAAAACAATAAAATATTCTTTGTTCCCCCCTTACCGCACATTTTTAATTTGTGTCTCTCAAACGGCATTTTTCCTAAGACCCTGAAGAAATCAATGGTGCTCCCGATCCACAAGTCTGGTGACAGGGACCGTGTGAATAATTATCGACCTATCTCTATCCTTCCCTCAATCTCCAAGCTGCTTGAGCGAATGATAAACAATAGACTTGTCCTGTACCTGGAAAGAAATAATCTCTTGTCGGCTTCTCAAATTGGCTACCGCAAAAATATCTCGACTAGCGATGCAGTGCATGAACTTACTGACCACATTGTAAAAAACCTTGATGGAGGATATAAAGTATTGGGTATCTTTCTGGATCTTGCCAAGGCTTTTGACAAATTGGACGGAATGGGTATACGTGGACTGCAACTGAAACTACTGGAGGATTATCTAACTGATAGGACCCAGTTTGTCAGGATAGGCAACCACCGAAGCACCGACTTACCCATCTCTTATGGTGTGCCTCAGGGCAGCATTCTTGGTCCTACCTTGTTCCTGGTCTACATAAATGATCTTTGTGAACCGGATTTACATCAGGGAAGGATTTTTACCTACGCGGATGACACGGCTCTTCTTTTCTCAGCTAAAACGTGGAAGGATGCCTTTGATGCTGCCCAGGCTGGCTTAAATAGAGCTACCTCATGGCTGAGAAATAATTTATTAACTTTAAATGCAGAGAAAACTAAATTTATGTCATTCTTAATTCGGAATACTCACGACTCTGATGGTGTCCTGATAGCTCACCGTTGTCCTGACCCTACTTCTGGTTCTTGTTCTTGTCCTGCTCTGTACGGTTACACCGTGCATATAATGTTTTGTTAACGTGGCAGTTTACTCAGCCCGCATATTTCTACCGTAATAAATTTAGTTGACCACTTACAGTGAAGACAAAATGACGTGTTTCATTACTACCACTACTTTACTACTTCATTCGTAACAACTCACTACTAGAACTTTATACAACTGTGTGGAAAGTGCCGTCTACTAAGCACTTGATCATACATTATGGTCCTTCGAGAAAACTCAGTGTGTTCTGTGGTTTTTGGACTGTGGGAGCATTGAGAAGAACTGTGTGCGACCTACGACTCTACGGGTCGAGCTACGAAGAAAACTTAGCGTGCGCTGACAAAATCAAGCATCGCGACTACTTACTACTGATGAAACAAGCAAGGGACACCGTCTACTACGTGTCGAACTCATCAACTACATACTACTCATACTTACTGAAACTAAAAGGTACCAACTAAACATAACTATGGCTGAACTACAAACTCAGAGCAAAGTCTTTGAAAACATAAAAAGTCTCTGCGCTAACTACAAAAAGGACGGAGCAGAAAGGAAGAAAAGGCCAGACTATCTCACGAAGAGACTTGTAACACTTGAAACTCAATGGAAGGATTTTGAGCAAAGACATGCATTATTATTGGAATATGAGGAAAAAGATATTGAATATTTTAAGGAATGTGTCTACGAAAGAACTAAGGAGATATATACAAACACTAAAGAAAATATACTACAACTCATGTCTCAGAGCCTGCAAGAAGACGACTTTGACAAAACTTCAACTACAAATGATGGTCTTACTGGAGAAGAACTGACCAAGAAGGTAGATGACACAAGTACCAAGGTCAGAGAGCTACTTACTAGACAGGAAGGAAACTGCAAGGCCATTGACAGGGCCATGTCGAAAGTGAACATTGAAGATACTATGGAGAAATGGGAGATTGAAGATCACCTCAAGATAATGGGATCAAAATGGGAAGCAATAGATAAACTACACTGGGAACTGGACGCCCTACTGCAAGGTTCGGAGGAAAAGTACTACGACTTATTCATGACTTTGGAAGGCGAATACGACCGACTTAAAAAATCACTGCATAAAAAGCTGTGGACCAATGTACACTACAAGCAATCCGCACCAAAGATTGACATCCCCATATTCACCGGAAACTATGAACAATGGGTGTCTTTTAAAGATTTGTTCTTGGAAACAATACACAACAATCCATCTATTTCCAAGGCACAAAAACATCAACACTTAAAAGCAAAGCTGAGAGGGGAGGCTGAAAAACTAGTGCAGCATTTGAACATCAGTGCTGAAAATTATGAGTCATGCTGGAACATCCTTATGCAGCGCTACGACAATCGCAGACTGCAATTTACATCCTACATAAATACTATGTTGAATTTACCAGTAATACACCAGGCGAGTGCATTTACTGTCAAAAGAATGCATGACGTCATAAATGAATGCATGAATGGCTTAACTAACATCGGCGTGGAAACAGAAAATTGGGATCCGCTAATTGTGCACCTTATGTCGCAAAAACTTGACTCTGATACCTACAACGAATACTGCAAAGAACTACGTGAACCGAGGGAAGTACCAGACCTTCATGAGTTCACAAACTTCTTGGAAAGCCAATTTATGGCGTTAGAAATAAAAACTCGTCAAAAAGAAGTCCCTAAGGTACAGAAACCGCCTCAACCTACTGAAAAGCAGCACTACGGGACATATAAACCGACTTTTGGATTCAAACGGGAATATAAGAAGTCATTTTTCACGTCTTACCAAGGAAATTGCCCACTTTGTGACGAAAACCACGTACTCATGAAATGCCGCAAGTTTCTAGACATGAACACTGAAACCAGAAACTCTAACGTCGCCCGCATGCAACTCTGCAAAAACTGTCTGTACGACCACGGCGACATGCAGTGCTCATCGACTAAGAAATGCAAAGAGTGTGCTAAGCCACATCACACGCTGTTGCACAATAAGATGAAGAAACCACTCTCAACTCCGGGTTCTGGAAGAAACTACTCTACTCAACGGCAACCTACTTATACTCAAAAAGTGTCGAATCACTTATCCAGTAACGCAACGGAGGTACTACTCACTACAGTACAAATCAAAGTAAAAGGCCTCAATGGAACTTATGTACATTTGCGAGCACTACTTGACCAAGGCTCGCAAGTAAATCTAATAACTGAAAATGCAGCGCAACTTTTAAGGCTGCCAAGAAAACATATGACTGCGACGGTGTCAGGCGTTGGGACCGTCACTGGGGACTGCAAGGGACGAATTGGAATTGAATGTCAGTCCATCAACTCTGTCTTCACCTTCAAATCAGAAGCACTGGTAATGAAAAAGCTCATAAATAACTTGCCGAGCAAATCTTTTCAATCAACAGAATGGGAACACTTGAACAATCTGAAACTGGCCGACCCTGAGTTCAACGTGTCCCGCGGCATTGATCTACTGTTTGGGGCGGAGGTTTACTCTACCATCATCATGGAAGGAGTACTGAGAGGCACCAATGAATCCCCCATTGCGCAACAAACTCAGCTAGGTTGGATCCTGTGCGGCAATGTCAAGTCTTCTTTCAACTGTCACGCAACCTTGGTCAATCTGGAAGACCTGACTAAATTCTGGGAAACAGAAGACATCACTGAGGGGAACGAAGATATACCATCCGATGATGAGTGCGAGATATATTACCAACAAACTACGAAAAGAAACTGCGATGGAACTTATGTTGTCAAGATGCCATTATACCCGAATTACGAAGAAAAACTGGGAAACTCTAAATCTGCGGCAACTGCCCAATTTTTGCAACTAGAAAAAAGACTCGACAGACTGGCGAAACTTTCAGCTATGTACAAAGACTTCATCCAGGAATACATAGATCTGGACCACATGCAGCCCGCAACTACTGTTTCTAACTCAAGCCCTGTATACTACTTGCCTCACCATGGGGTACTACGGGAGCAGTCCACGACGACCAAACTAAGAGTCGTTTTCAACGCGTCCCAAAAAACAAGCTCGAACTATAGCTTGAATGACTTAATGAAAAAGGGACCTAACTTACAAAAAGACATACAGGAGTTACTAATAAAATGGAGAAGCTACAAATACGTCTATACAGCAGACATCGAGAAAATGTACCGCTGCATCCGGATCGCTGAAGAACAGCAACATCTGCAAAAGATCATTTGGAGATTTTCGACTGACGAATCATTACAAGAAATGAACCTCTGTACCGTTACATACGGAACCAAAAGCGCACCGTGGTTAGCCATGAGAACCCTAAAACAGTTAGCCTCGGACGATCGCCAAAAATACCCCGCGGCTGCAAAAACACTGGAAAACGAATTTTATGTCGACGACTTGATAAGCGGGAATAACTCACTCGAAGCCGCCAAAGAAATGCAACGCACGCTGATTGTACTATTGCAAGGCGGTGGAATGAACTTACGTAAATGGACAAGTAACTGCACAGAATTACTGCAAACTTTATCAGAGGATCAAATATCAACGAAGAATGTGTTCAATTTTAAACAAGGAAATACTACGAAAACTTTGGGTCTCGGCTGGAGTCCAAACTCTGACGTGTTCATACTCAACTGGGACATGGAAGAACCTCCAAAAAAGGCTACAAAAAGGAGTCTTTTATCTGAGATATCAAAACTCTACGACCCGCTTGGCTGGCTCTCACCCATTACTGTGTCAGCAAAACTTATATTTCAACGGGTGTGGGTGGAAAAGATGAGTTGGGATGAACTATTGCCCGACGATATTGAAAAAGAATGGCTAAAACTACGAAATGAACTACCAGCAGTAAAGGACATAAAAATAAAAAGATGGATCGGCGGAACTCAAAGGGATCTCGAATTACATGGGTTCTCTGATAGCAGTGAGAAGGCGTTAGCGTGTGTGATTTATACACGACTTATTGACGATAACGGCCAGACAAAAATCACCTTAATTGCCGCCAAAACAAGAGTGGTCCCTATGGGTCAAAAAACCACACTTCCCAGACTGGAACTGTGCGCAGCTATGTTACTGTCCCAACTGATGGAAAAAATCAAGAAAACTCTGAAGGAAAACAACCTGACTGTGTTCGCCTGGAGTGATTCGAAGGTTGTACTAGCCTGGCTAAAAGGCGACACAGCTAGATGGGAACGATATGTAGCAAATCGGGTCACAAAAATACTCAAAATCATCCCAGCCGAACGATGGCACTATGTGAAATCGGATCAAAACCCAGCCGATTGCGCAACTAGAGGAATGTTACCTATCAAACTATTGGAACACAACTTGTGGTGGCAAGGCCCAGAATTCATAAAAACTATGACGACTGAGGAAGCACAGGAATGCGCAACCTGCCTGTATACTACCAGCCTGGAACTTGACGCGCATTCCTGTACAGTACAAGCTACAGAACAAACAGGAAACTTTATAAAAACTTTGCTAGAGAAGTGCAGTACTTTAACACGAATTACCCGAGTTATTGCATGGGTGTTACGTTTCATTAGCAAGTTGCGACAAAGGAAGCAACCGGACGCGAGCTACCTAACTACCGTGGAACTGACAAAATCCGCTGAGCTTGTGATAGAATACGTACAAAAAATGGAATTTGTCACTGAACTAGCACTGTTGAAGCAAGGCGTAATTACTTCAAATAAAAGCAAAATTCACAAGCTGAGCCCGTTTCTGGACAAAAAGGGCATACTACGCGTTGGTGGACGGCTCAAAAACTCAGACCTACCACCAAACATGAAGCATCCTGTGATACTGCCGAATAATGGAAAACTCACTCAACTGGTCATCGATCAAGCTCACGCCAACACATTGCACGGCGGAGCGCGACTGACCCTGGCTCATATCCGACAGCAATACTGGATAATCGGAGGAAACAGAGCGGTGAAAACATATCTGCGACGGTGCGTGAGATGTCATAGGTACAAGACGGCTGACAACAATCAACTCATGGGAGAACTGCCAAAACAAAGAATAACGCCTTCGCGTCCCTTTACTCATACGGGCGTGGACTTGACTGGTCATGTGGACGTAAAACTCAACAAGGGCCGTGGCATATCAACATCCAAAGCCTACATCGTGATCTTTGTGTGCATGTGCACAAAGGCAGTGCACATTGAACTAGCATCGGACCTCAGCACTGAGACATTCATTGCCGCCTTTCAACGAATGTGCGCAAGAAGGGGGACGCCGACCCACGTATACAGTGATAATGGAACTAACCTGGTCGGGGCGTCAAAGGCACTACGCAAAGAATTCGACTTCTACAAGACGATACTTACACCGCAATTCTTTGACAAAATAAATACTCTCCAGGTCACCTGGCATTTCAACGCCCCCGCGTGGCCCAGCGCTGGCGGTCTCTGGGAGGCTGCAGTGAAAGGGATGAAACATCATCTACGGCGAGTACTTGGAGACCAAAAACTTACTTACGAAGAGTTTACTACACTACTGGCACAGATAGAAGGCTGTATGAACTCGAGACCGCTGTGCCCACTGACGGAAGATCCAGATGAATACTTCAACTACTTGACGCCGGGCCATTTTCTCACAGGCAGTCCGGTAATGACAATCCCGCAAGCTAGCGATGCTGACGTCAGAAACATCGACTTGAGACGAAGGTGGCGTCTAACCGAACATATGCTGCAGCAGTTCTGGAAGGGCTGGTCGAATGAGTACCTGACACAGCTGCAAATCCGGAGCAAATGGAACAAACCAACTGAAAATGTTCAAATAGATGACGTCGTGCTGGTAAAGGAGGATAACCTGCCTCCCGGGAAATGGGCACTTGGCCGGGTAATCAAGACTCATCCCGGTCCAGACGGATACGTGCGAGTGGCCACGATAAAAACTCAAACTACTACTTTGAAAAGGCCCATCGTAAAACTATCACCATTACCGTTGCCGACCAATGCAAAAGATGACGCTGCACAAAACGATCCCGACAAGAATGCACCCAAGCGCAAAACAAATGCGAAGAAAGGCTTTTCAATGTTATTAACCTTACTGATAACGCTCTGTGTGTTTACAACTCAGACACACGGAAGCGGCGGCAACACAGCAACGAGGGCTCATATTACACCATTGGAAGCCGCGCGCCCTATCTACTACGACACGAGAGGCAAAATACAAACAATCAATGACGAATGGACACTCCTAATGTACTATAACTTGACTAACTACTGGGATGGAGTTCATCGTATTGAAGCATATCTCGCTGATGTGAAGTATCTTTGTGAAAAAACCGATCCAAGATACTGCAAATCTACGCTGCAACAGCTTTATCACGAGGTCGAAATACTCAGCTACTACAACACCATACTACTTGCACCGCACACGCATCTATCAAGTAGAAAGAAACGTGGACTATTAAACGCAGGAGGCTACATAGCCAACAGCTTATTCAGCATTCTAGACCAACACTTTGCGGATAAGTACCAAAAAGACATAGAGGCAGTACAGAACAATGAAAACTACTTGCTCGAACTAATTCGGAATCAAACATCCATAGTGGAACTAGAAAATAACGTACTCAAGAAAAGTGAAACCAACATCCAGAAGCAATTTTTGATGATTGATGGATTTATGAACCAAACAAACAAAAACTTCGCCAAGATCGAATCAGAAATGGAAGCAGTGATGGCCTCAAATTACTTTAACTCAGCGTCACTTTCCCTACATTTCCTGATAAACAATTTGAAAGGAGTACAAGAAATGCTTTTTGAAACCCTGACTGAAGTCTACAAAGGTCACATGGAAGTCCGGCTTCTGTCCCCAGTCAACCTTATCAAGCAACTAGACGCTATATCAGCAAAACTGCCGAGAACATTATCTCTGCCGACAAAAAATACAAAAGAGGGTATGAAGGACTTGTACAAACTCCTCTATGTGAAGGCGAGAGTAACAGAGACTTACTTCCTATTCGAAATCCACATACCATTAATCTCGGACGAAATCTACACATTTTATCAAGCTATACCGTTACCTATTAAAGTAAACAAGGAAACTTTTACCATGAAACTATCATCAACCTACATCGCCGTAAACTTTCGGAAAAATACGTATATAACATTGATGGAAGAAGACTTGAAGCACTGCGTTCAACAAAAAACAGACAACTTTTTGTGCTACAAAAATCTTCCTGTCTACAACTTAAATAACTATAAGATCCCATGTGAAGCAAAACTACTGGGTCATCACTCTAATTTGCCGTGCGCAGTCACCCGTGCGCCGTGCGAAGACGAATGGATCGAATTACATGCACCAAACACATGGTTAGCTAAGTGCTGCGCGACTTGCGCCTTTCGAACCATATGCGATAGCGACGTGACAATGGAAACTTTGACATCATCCGGGATAGTAACTCTTGCTCAAGGATGTATCCTACAATCGAATGAGCTAACTATCTTCTCGCACAACCAATACAGCAGCGACGCTAAGCTGGAATACAACTTCAACATACCGCTACTAAACTCGTCGATAAATAACATTGTGAATATCACATATCACAATCAGAACCAAGCGTTTCAATATAACACTGCCGAATTAGATGAGATTGACAAGAAAATTAACTCGCAGAAAGACCGCAACTATCTCCCATCATCGGTCACAATCCACGACGTCCATCAATACGCGATCAGCTACATCCTCCTAGCAGCAGCATTTACGGTCCTAGTCATATGGATTATAAGAAGATGCTGTCCTCACATCTGCACAAAAATGAGACGCACGCAAGCTCGCATGGAAATCATCGAGCTACAGACGCTATCCAAAGCGAAACAGCAACAAGCGCAGAAGGCGCATCCCACTTCAGCTGATGGTGATAATATCGCCTTTAATTTTGACTAACTTAATTTCAACCCAAAATTCTTAAGTACTGTGTTTAGTTATTAAGTTGAATTTTATAAGATATACTTCAAGTTTGTATTATGCTTGTATTATGTTGCTTTGAATGATTTTATTTTACTGATTACTTTGTGTTATTAGAGTACAGTTTACTACCCCTACTATCTTTGGGGTTTCGGAGCATGTACGGTTACACCGTGCATATAATGTTTTGTTAACGTGGCAGTTTACTCAGCCCGCATATTTCTACCGTAATAAATTTAGTTGACCACTTACAGTGAAGACAAAATGACGTGTTTCATTACTACCACTACTTTACTACTTCATTCGTAACAACTCACTACTAGAACTTTATACAACTGTGTGGAAAGTGCCGTCTACTAAGCACTTGATCATACATGCTCTAACTAAAACCTCCAAAATTAAATATCTTGGGGTAATTATTGACCAAAGTCTAAGTTTTGGACCACATATTGAGATGATCAGTGGAAGAATTCGCAAACTCATCCACGTGTTCAAAACCTTGCGACATGTTGCCGATGGTAACTTTATAAAAAGAGTTTATATCGCGCTCTGCCAATCCGTCCTAACATATTGTATAACATCATCGGGCGGTGCAACCAAAACCAACCTCTTAAAACTAGAACGAGCACAGAGAGCAGTCTTAAAGGTTTGCACTTTCCGACCAGTTTTATACCCAACTAAGCTTCTTTTTGAGTCCTGCAGTGTGCTTACAGTTAGGCAACTTTTTATTTTTATTTACTCAACTGTGATAAAACAACATTCACTTATGACGTTTAACCCCAATTTAATGACTAGTCGCCGTAATGATAGGGTCTGCTCTCACTCTCGAGTTTTCCGGACCTCCTTTGCCCATAGATTCTTCCTCTTCCTTGGACCGTTATTATACAATAGGCTAAGTAGGACAATAGTTATATACCCCCTTATCACCCATCACATAAAAACAGCTATATTCGATGCTCTCCAAATTTTAAACTATGAGCAAACTGAGCACCTGCTCGAAATTGTCAGCTAGCTTTAGCTTTTTCTCGTAAAATAATTAAACAAGTAATATATATTTTGTCTTTTATATTCTAAATTGTACTATACGTACGTAATTTCTTCTTATTTTTGTCACTCATATTCATAACCAAGTCATATCTTATATTCGTTTCATATTTAAAAAGAGTATATCAGTGCAACTCTACACACCCTCTCACACACACTCATTCATACTCACGATATTCAAAGAGAGGTTCTTCCTTACACTCACCAATTCCGCTTTTTTGTAAAATAGTTATCTAAATTTTCGCAGGTTTCAATGTAATTTATCTTAGTTGTAAGTTATTCTAAATGTTTTAAATTGTAATTGGCTTTTAAAAAATTAGATTTATATTAATAGACTTCCTGTTCTCAATCTTTGCTATCTACAGCAAGTATAATGTAACTTGGAAGAGCGCTGAATCTGAAATACAGGTTAATCACCTAGCTCAGGTTCAGATGTTTCTGTTTTGTCTGACTCAAAATTTTTTTGTAATAATTATGTCTGTAACTATATTGTGAATCATTAATGACGCAATAAAAAAAATTTTTTTTTTTATTTATTTGATATGTTGTCAATTGCTTACGACCGCTGAGGTTTTGCGGTCAATGCTGTGCTTAGCAGACGAGGGTATCCTAGTGTAGGGCCAGAAGCAATGGATGTGCCTGTATGTAACTATTAATGTTAACTAATGCAAGATCCTGCTCCCGATTATTATTTTTATAATTTATTCGCAGAATCATTCGTTCGTCGTCAAACAATCATCACACGTCGGTGTCGGCAGCGGATGAATAGCAGCGGTGAGGAAAGTTAGGTTCAGTGGCAGGTGGAAGAAAAGGGGGGAATAGTATGTCAGGGTAAAGAAAGAGGGTGGAAAATAAAGAGGTGGAAAATAAAGAGACAAAAAAATACGTTTACTAAGTATATGATGATGATGATGTGGTCCGACCGATTTCGGTCACGGCGACCGCTTCGAGAGTTTTAGACTCGCTCGTGTGTTCGCCTGTGGCTTGTGTAGCCTATCTTATTTGTGAGGATCCTCGCACATTGCGGGCATGTGAGCACACCGTTAACATAATTATATTGAGTTAGCGCAGGTGGTCGGGCTTTTAACTCATCGCGCTTGGTGTCGAGTTCGGCGCGCCGGTGGAGCTCAAACTCACGGACTTTGGTTTTAACCAAAGCCCTCCACTCGGGTCTTAGGGCGGCATGCTTTTCCCACTAAGTATATACAGTGATAACGAAATGTTTACTTTAACGCTGAAGGAATGTCAGGGGAATAAAATAACGTCAATTTGGGGTAGGAAGGCCTAAAAAATACCGGTAAGTAAAAAATCAGGAGCAGAATAATTAAATACTGTCGAACTGGAGGAAGACAGGGAGGACATCATATCAGGGGTAGGGGAGGGACGGTAAAGACAATACCAAGTGAGTGATGGTCAGTGTCTACAAAGCCCACAGCCCACCAGGCAGCTCCGCTCCAGCATTGAGTTAAACTCACATGAAATTCTTTATTTCCAAAAAGAACATGTCCAAATAGTGATTATTTTAGAAACATCTGACATTATCGATATTATTAACCCAAGTTGTTAGACCTAGTGTATGCAGCAGCGAGAGGAAAGTGTCATAATTGAAATTGTTAGGGGGAGGGAATTGTCATAAGGAAATTCAGGGGGAAGGAAGTGTGTTAGGGGAATGCCAGGGGAAGGTAAATGTCAGGGGGAGGGGAGGTGAGACGGTTGTTAGGGGGGAAGGACTGGATGTCCATGGGAGGTAAAGGATGGTAAAGTCACTAGTAAGTAAAAGAAGGGACAAGTTTCAAAGCCCACGCTCCACAGCCTCGCGTTGCAACTCACTTGGCATCGACACCCTGCAGCGTGCGGCACGTGGCGTGCAGGACGCCGTACATCGGTGCACGTGCCGCCGCCTCCAGGATGCTCGCGCGCGACACGCCGAGCTGCGCGCGCGTCGCACGCAGCAGCAGGGAGAGTAGACTGTACGCGGCTGGTGAGGGGATGTCGCTGCAATAAAACAGATATAGATGTATTAGACCTGTACCTCGATTTTGAATCTATTGTTTTGACATATTCAGATTATTTTCAACTTCAAATTATAATGGCTTTAAATGACAGCTCGTGTGAAAAATCACGTACTGATTGGTCAAAGTCAAGTTTGAACTTGGGTTGCCCGGGACCGAGTTGAATGGCGTGTACATGAGGAGGCCCATACTCAACAGGGGGTTCCCTGACAGGCTGATGATGATGATGAAGTAAGGAAGAGGCATATAAATAAGGGCAGGCACATCACGTCTTTTAAGCGCGCCGTCGACGCGCGTTGTTTGCAATACAGACGCGATAGGCACGCGCGACTCAGACGCAGCCTGTAGACCTTTGCTCACCTGCATCAATTCATACGAGCGTTTGAATAGATACAGACGCGATTCGCGCCGCCCTCGTTGCGGGGGAATCCCCGGCCTTAGAGTAGGCGTGCGCTAGAGATGCGCCGGTGTCGAGCGTTTGAATCGCAATAGACGCGATGCTAACCCGCGTGTGTTGTTACAATCGCAAACAACCTGCTCTGTAACGCCGTCGACACGCGATTTTAAAACGCGCGTCGTCTGCGCGTTTAAAAAACGCTGTGTGCAAAGGGTTTTAAGGGTATCCCATAATTCGCAGCAAAAAATGCCACTTTCACATTTGAAATACTGTTACGCCGGTAGGTTAGGTCAAAAACTTTGAACGTCAATTTCAGTACTTTAGAGGCGTTTTCAGCAGGCTGAAAAGTCATTTCAGGCCGTTTCAGAAGTTGCTCTATCACATATCTAAAGATCGACATTTCACCCAAGTTGCCGTCGTTTTCAGGCGCCTGAAACATGTTTTCAGTCCGTTTCAGGGCACCCTCAATCAGATGACGCCATAACTTGAAAACCCGTTTTCAGGCGTTTTCAGGACCCCTTATGGGCCTCTGAAGCACAAATCGTTATATGGCGAAATATCCGGTAGGAGTGACAGAGATAGGACTACTAGCAAGAGATAGCTATACTCGGAACATTCGAGAAGTGTGTGACAGAGATAGGACTACTAGCAAGAGATAGCTATACTCGGAACATTCGAGAAGTGTGTGACAGAGATAGGACTACTAGCAAGAGATAGCTATACTCGGAACATTCGAGAAGTGTGTGACAGAGATAGGACTACTAGCAAGAGATAGCTATACTCGGAACATTCGAGAAGTGTGTGACAGAGATAGGACTACTAGCAAGAGATAGCTATACTCGGAACATTCGAGAAGTGTGTGACAGAGATAGGACTACTAGCAAGAGATAGCTATACTCGGAACATTCGAGAAGTGTGTGACAGAGATAGGACTACTAGCAAGAGATAGCTATACTCGGAACATTCGAGAAGTGTGTGACAGAGATAGGACTACTAGCAAGAGATAGCTATACTCGGAACATTCGAGAAGTGTGTGACAGAGATAGGACTACTAGCAAGAGATAGCTATACTCGGAACATTCGAGAAGTGTGTGACAGAGATAGGACTACTAGCAAGAGATAGCTATACTCGGAACATTCGAGAAGTGTGTGACAGAGATAGGACTACTAGCAAGAGATAGATCATTCGCGCGCGCGCTCCTAACGCTAACACGTACTTAGATGACTCCGTCTTCTTAAATTTGTAATACTGTGTTAATCCTAAACCCATCGCAGTGAAACAAACACCACTAGCTAAGGTTTTGGAAGATAATCAAAGCGTCATAATCAGTTTCATAAACAATCACACCAATCGTGCGTTAATCTCGAAAAACCAAAGTTAATCAGCCGTTACAGTGCTCAGTGAACTGTTGCTATCCAGTGCCCAGTTAGTCGGTGCGGCTGCGACCGGTGAGTCACCAACCGGTGCTGCGGCGCGACCGGCGAGCTATACAATCTGCCGCGTGAATCTCCGCCACACATCCACAATTTTCATCACCTCTGCCGTCGGGCACGTAGCCCAGCCGCTAACAGCCCGCTTCAAGTTACAAAGCTACTGACTTCAAATCCCAGCCGCGGCACTCTTTTTCTTTTTTTTTCTTTCTTTTTATTGTTGTATATTTTGTTCTTGTCCGCACATAAATTGATATTTTTAACAATGAGCAAATGCAGGACATGTAGTTCGACGATGACTGTCAAAAACAAAGCAACTTGCTCACGAAAAGGGTGTTCTGCAAACCACCACCTGAAATGTGTAGGGGTTACACAAGCAGCATATGTGGATACAAGCGCCACCTGGCTATGTCCTGACTGCAAGAACAAATGCTGCTATGGATGCTGCGAGTATACTGAAGAAGATGACAGAGTTATCTGCACGGAACCAACCTGCTCGCTGGTGTACCACTATCAATGTGTGGGACTGAAGGCGGGTCCCCACGCTGCCTGGAAATGTCCCAGTTGCAAGGCAAACTTACCAAAGTCAGACAACACAAATACACCGGTCAAATACTATGACGACTCATTTGTTAATCTGCGGTCTGGCCAACAAAGGCATGCAGCCGCCGCCGCAACAACCACCCCTCAAGACATCAAGAATTATTTAACAGAGGCCAGACTGCGTGATATCTTGAAACAGGAGATGGCAGGAGCTCTACGTGTAACCATCAAGGAATCCATATCGGCAGAGCTAAAAAGCACCAACGACCTCATAACCGGACTTACCGATTCCATGAACTTCTTCAACGAACAATTTGAGAACATGAAGGTCATACTCGGAGAACATTCTAACACAATTTCAGCCTTGAAGATAGAAAACGAGAACCTGAAATCGGAAGTTAAAGACCTCTCCGGGAGACTTACAATTACAGAACAGTTAATGCGTGAATCCAATTTAGAGATTAACGGGATCCCAGAGCACAAGTCTGAAAACCTACCAAATACCATACAGCAACTTACCAAGATTATTGGGAACCCACTAGAAGACAGCGAGATATTGTACGCCACCCGGGTCGCCAAGATGAATAAAGACAATATCAAGCCTAGAGCAGTGGTCGTGAAATTGAGCAGTCCCCGTCAGCGTGACTCAGTCCTGGCCGCCGTAGCAAAGTTTAACAAGGCTAACCCTAAGGACAAACTGAGCTCCACACACCTTGGCTTTGGAGGGCTTCGAGAACCAGTCTTCGTTTCCGAGCACCTAACACCTGCAAACAAATCTCTACATGCAGCGGCTCGTAAGAAGTCCAAAGAGGTTGGGTATTCATTCGTCTGGGTTTGCAACGGCAAAATCTTCGCAAGAAAGGACACTACCTGTCAGGCTCTGCTCATACGAAGTGAAGACACCCTACGTCTAATGTGTTAGATAAGATTGGTGCGTTGTTGTTCAATTATTATAATATTATTTTCTTTAAATTCACTAGAATATACTATCAAAATATCCGCGGTCTTAGGACTAAAACCAACGACCTATTCAAAAATATTTCCAGCAGTGATCATGAAATAATTGTACTCACAGAAACTTGGTTAAATGCAAATGTCGCAAACTCCGAACTTATGGACTCTAGATACAATATCCACAGAAGAGATCGCTTATGTAGTCTTAAACCCACCAAAGAAAATAAGGCCGACGGGGGAGGAGTCCTCATAGCAGTATCGAAAAAATATAAATCCACTCGCGTAACAAGCTGGGAGAGTAAAAATAGGAAATTTGAGGACTTATGGGTCACTATTGAGACCAAGACTGAAGGCTGCACAAAAAAGCTAGCCATATGTGCAGTATATTTACCATCCCCAATCAAATTAGACTCCTTTTCTGATTTTTTGGACAACGCTAATAGGATAATAAATTATGCCGATGAGGTTGCTATACTAGGAGACTTTAATCTAAGTTTCATAGATTGGAACAAAGACGCTAAAAACTTCCACATGATCCCCTCGAACTACGAAAGTACCATAGGATTCCGACTCGTCGACTTTATTTCAATGAACAACCTGTTTCAATTTAACTGCATCGGTAATAGGGACGACAACATTCTCGACCTAGTACTGGTAAGTGTTCCCCATGTGACCGTTGCCCGATCTCCTGATACCCTGAGCAAGCTTGACTCTTACCACCCTCCATTAGACATTCAGATTAGTACATCACGGCTCACCTACCTCAAACCAAACGTTGGATATCGATACAACTTCTTCAAAGCCGACTACGAAGGGCTAAAGTTGCATCTAAGGTCAGTCAAGTGGGAGGAAACATTCGAGAATTGTGGAAATGTAAACGAAATAACCTCACTCTTTTACTCTACATTGGAAGACGCCATTGCCAAACATGTCCCTAAACAGAGAATAAAAACAAACAAACACCCTCCCTGGTTCAACAAACAACTAACAAGACTGATAGCCGAAAAGGAACGAATTAGACAGAGATATCGCAAATATCAGAATCCCCGAGACAAGATAGAATTCGAGATTTCCCGAGAGCGCTGTCATAAACTATACGACACATGTATGAAATCGTATCTGAATAATATTGAATCCAGTATTCCAGTCAACCCCAAGGTTTTTTGGAGTTTTATTAAATCAAAGCGAAAAGGCTATTCCACGCTACCATCGAGCATGTATAAAGATGACTCATCGGCAAACAGTGGAACTGAGATCGCACAGCTCTTTGCTAGTCACTTTTCAACAGTTTATACTGATCTCGACCCAGTCACAACCACAGACGCACACATAACTAACCAAACAGGTCTGTCAAACATCACAATCAGTGAGCGCGATATACTTAAAAAATGCAAAACCCTTGATGTATTCAAATGCGCGGGACCTGACGACATTCCTGCAGGAGTTTTATTAAATCAAAGCGAAAAGGCTATTCCACGCTACCATCGAGCATGTATAAAGATGACTCATCGGCAAACAGTGGAACTGAGATCGCACAGCTCTTTGCTAGTCACTTTTCAACAGTTTATACTGATCTCGACCCAGTAACAACCACAGACGCACACATAACTAACCAAACAGGTCTGTCAAACATCACAATCAGTGAGCGCGATATACTTAAAAAATGCAAAACCCTTGATGTATTCAAATGCGCGGGACCTGACGACATTCCTGCAGTATTTGTGAAACTCTGCGCACAAGAGCTCTGCTTCCCACTATTCATATTGCTGAATCGTTCCTTGAGGGAGGGTCGTTTTCCTGACGAATGGAAAAAAAGTAGAATTGTTCCTGTTTACAAAAAGGGGGATGAAAATGACGTTAAAAACTACCGACCTATTACCATGCTATCGTGCTTCTCAAAACTCTTTGAATCCCTTATCTGCCCACTTATCACACACCACATCGATAGGGTTATCTCACCCGAACAACACGGCTTCAAGCGCGGACGATCGGTGGAAACTAATCTGGTCTCCTACGTTAATGATTTGTCTCGCGAGATGGACAGTGGTCACCAGGTGGATGCCGTATATACTGACTTCAGCAGCGCCTTCGACAAGGTAAACCATTAACTGCTTCTGAGTAAGTTAGCAGCACTCGGTGTCCACGGGTCATTATTGGACTGGTTTTGGTCGTACCTGTCACAGAGACCTCAGGTTGTGAATGTGAGTGGACACCAATCTCAGCTTTACTACGCGAAATCGGGAGTCCCCCAAGGCTCTCACCTCGGACCAGTCCTGTTCTTAATATTTATCAATGACTTGTTGAACCGTATTGCGCGTTGCAAGTACTCCATGTTCGCAGACGACCTAAAAATATATAAAACCATTATGTCGGAAGCTGACGTGGAACTGCTGCAAAATGATCTGAACGAAATAGCGAATTGGTGCCGCAATAATGGAATGGTCCTCAATGCAGCAAAATGCTACCACATAACATTTACCAATAAGAGAACCCCAATAGCTTCCACGTACACTATCAACAACATCGAACTCGAAACTGTCAGCGAAATGCGAGATCTCGGTGTAATGATGGAGCCCAACTTAAAGTTCATATCCCACATCAACACTACTGTATGCAAAGCTGCGAAAATGCTGGGCTTCCTAAAGCGCAATACAAAAGGTTTTCGTCTCTCCAGCACCAAGATCCTCCTGTACAATGCCCTGGTTCGCAGCCATCTCGAGTACGCCTCCGTTGTCTGGAATCCCGTCTACGCGGTTCACTCCGAAAGAATCGAACGCATTCAGCACGCATTCACTAAACATTTAGCGTACAGCCAACCAGGCATTTCTCACAGGGAACATTAAGAACGGCGATTAGACTACTTCAGAATGGAAACATTAAACTTCCGAAGAAATTTACAGGACCTCCTATTCCTGCATAAGGTCTGTAACAATAACTTGGATGCCAGTAACATCTTGAGTCAGATTGGACTGATAGTGCCTTACAACTATCCGCGCAAACCCATCCCTAACACTCTTCACACACCGCTATGCAGAACAAACATCTACAAGCACTCACCCATACCCAGAATGTGCGACAATTATAACGTCACTAGTAGCCAAACCAACATAGACATATTTCATGATCGCTTGCTTGACGTTAGGAATAAAATTAAAATGAAAAATACTTGCATCTAAAATTGTCAATTTTTTATAAATTTTAAAGAATATTGTAAATTTTATTAATTTAATACCTAATCTTAAGTTAAATTATTTCCACTACCTTAGCTTAATTACATAAAAATCAGAATTACTAGTTAGTACAAAAATGGTCAATGTTGTGCTCATCTATAATAGGCACTCATATAAGAACAAAACTGCAGAATTTTTTATTGTAATAATATGTATATGTGTGCTGTTGATGTGCCTAAATAAATAAATAAATAAATAAATAGCTATACTCGGAACATTCGAGAAGTGTGTGACAGAGATAGGACTACTAGCAAGAGATAGCTATACTCGGAACATTCGAGAAGTGTGTGACAGAGATAGAACTACTAGCAAGAGATAGCTATACTCGGAACATTCGAGAAGTGTGTGACAGAGATAGGACTACTAGCAAGAGATAGCTATACTCGGAACATTCGAGAAGTGTGTGACAGAGATAGGACTACTAGCAAGAGATAGCTATACTCGGAACATTCGAGAAGTGTGTGACAGAGATAGGACTACTAGCAAGAGATAGCTATACTCGGAACATTCGAGAAGTGTGTGACAGAGATAGGACTACTACCAAGAGATAGCTATACTCGGAACATTCGAGAAATGTGTGACAGAGATAGGACTACTAGCAAGAGATAGCTATACTCGGAACATTCGAGAAGTGTGTGACAGAGATAGGACTACTAGCAAGAGATAGCTATACTCGGAACATTCGAGAAGTGTGTGACAGAGATAGGACTACTAGCAAGAGATAGCTATACTCGGAACATTCGAGAAGTGTGTGACAGAGATAGGACTACTAGCAAGAGATAGCTATACTCGGAACATTCGAGAAGTGTGTGACAGAGATAGCACTACTAGCAAGAGATAGCTATACTCGGACTGCTAGCAAATAATGACAATCTCTCACCGATGATCATCATCTAACACGCGATGCGGCAGTTTCCTCAACAACAACTTCAGCTTGTAGGCGGCCGACGGGCATTCGGTAGGCTTCACTGACGAGGCCTGGCGCAGTATGTCCTCAATCTCCAGGCTTATTGAATACTTTTTTGACTGTAACATAAAAAATAGCGCAATCTATTTACCATGCAGCCTCAAGCCTTTTCCCGTAAGGGTTGGCAAAGACACAGCTGTCGTGGAATGTAGTAAAATATTTATAAAAATCGAAATCGGTTCATCAGTTTTTTTTTTTCGTTTTCGTTCGTTCTATATTTTCCCGTAGTGAGGGTAACAATTCATTGTTACCAACAATAGTAACTATCGTCCTAAAACAAATTAATTTAATTTGAGTTAATTTGCTTGAGGAAAATTAATTAGGCGATTTATGTTTCGTTATTGATGACCTCCAGAGCGTGAGGCCCCGGGTTCGAATACCTGCGGAGGAAGAAAAAACCCAGGTCTTGGATCTTTGTAAGTGTGTGACGTCGCTGTTTCTGATTCCTACTCCACAGCGTATCCTAGTGTGGGGCCAGAAGCAACGTATGAGCCCGTATATAAATGTGTATGTTTACTATTATTTGTAGCAGAAGCATAGTATATTACAGTTACCTACCTCCAATAATTCGGTGGGACATTTATCCAATATTTGCAAGGCGTATTCCTTGTTGTTCTCATAACTGTCTTCTAAATGTAGCAGCATTTTCTCCACATACTCTTCCTTCCATACTCTGAAAATGGAACAAGCAAATCACGACGTGACATGCATAGTAGGGCCCACAAATACACAGATATTAGCATGAGAGATCCCACAATATAATAAAAGCTGTATATTTTCTTTAAACATAAAATTCATAATATTCTCACGCCTTTTCTACAGGATGATTTGTTATTCGATATGTTACTGTCAAAGTGGCGATTTAAATAAACGCCGGTCAATATAAATAATAATAAAGTTGTTTGGTCAATGTGAGGAATTTCTCAATTTAACCGGTCATTTATATTATTTATACAGGATTACTGGTAAATCGACCTACATACGTTGGAAGATGCTGGCATGGATCAAAACTAACCATTGTTACTATAATACTACATAAAACGAAAAAGTGCGTTTTTTTTTTTACTTTGCTCTACTCCACAGGATCATTGACAACAGGGCAAACCAAAGCCAAAGTAATTTAGTTTTTCGTAGTTAAAACTTTTTTTCAAGTTTTGGAAAAATTGAAAAACAATTTAAAACCTAAATTGCTCAAAATCCATTAATTTTCGGGAAGGGTTTTAAAAGGTAAAATTTGGATGAAATAAGATTGTCAAAACCGTTAGTTTGTAAACTAACGACGAATTTTAAACCATACCGACAGGGTTTATAATTTACGTTTCTTTCGTTCTTAAATGTCAACCAAACACGAAGACTATTCGGGGGCTTCGTTGCGCTCACCCCCTCTAGACTTGACCTAAGGGGCACAGGTGAAGGGTAAAGGGGGTGAGCGAAGCGAAGCCCCCTTTATTCTTCGTGTTAGGTTCAACATGTAAGAACACAAAAGGTTCAACATGTAAGAACAAAAAAAACTTAAAACATAAACTTAAGTACTCACTAAATATTTAAAACATAAAAAGTGTCTTTGTTGATCCTTTTTTGCTGTGCAAATCAGTATTTTTGATGTGCGATTAAATACTAGCCGTAATGAAATAGTTCGTGATTGCATAAAGAGTGGAGTGGCTAATCCGTCGTCAGCGTCACCGCCTGGAGCTACATTTTAATTTAATAAGTATGTATGACATAATTGTATGGCAATTTGCATTTGCAACTTATGCCGTGAGTAATAATAATAAACGTAGCAAACTATTTGTACACTTACGTCGTATATCCATCCAAATCTAGATGCTCTATCCACGTCAGTATTTGCAGAGCGACATACCGCCTACTGTAATTTGCACCTTGAATTAGGCTATCAAAGCACTGCTGCCTTAGTTTTTCGATAAAAGCCAAGTAAAAATGGGAGTTAATTACATGGCCGTTCGATTGGTTTTGCCGTTTGATTACTGTGTAACTGTCTGAGAGACGATTGATGAACTGTAAAAGGAAATAAATGTAAATAAGAACTCTGTGTTATCTATTATTTTTGATATGTTAAAGACAAATCTGCCTTCTCATGAAGCTGCGAAGTCTATACTAGAGCCTTAGCTAAGTCTGAATTTAGTTTATCTCTTTCCCTTGCAGTACAAAACCTAACCTATATGGCGATAAAAAGCCGAGCTGTCATAGCGGCAAAAATGCCAAATTTCAACCTTATGCCGTAGTTATAGAGTGCAACTCTATAAAAATCCATTGTACCTAAGGGTGTCCCTACGCGAGTCTTTGAAATTTGTCTCTCGACAAATCAAGTGAGATACAGCATAGAGAAGGTAGATTATTCCTCTATTTCCAGTCGTAAAACCAATAGTACAAGGTTCGCACAGCATCAATATTTCCAGCCGGTGCGGTGGCTTGCGGCAAGCGCGTTCATATGGGCTTGCTCAAATCTGCGGAGTTTAATATAAACTTTCATCGGTCGTAAGGATGAGTGCTTACGCGAGCGGGAACGTTAATAACGTATAATGAAAAAAATACACTTACCTGTAGGGCGGAGTCCCCACTGTAATTTTCTATCGTTTTTTTTTTCATATACTATTAATTAGCCATTAAAAGCCATTAGATTGTCTTAACATTACCGTCTTTTTTCTTGAATAGCGTTTAACCTAGTTCAACAGTATTTTAATAGACCACAATGACTATTCTTCTTACCTTCTTCATATGAGACAGTGTGAGTTGCCTGAAGTTTGGCGACTGCGTATTTATGTTATACTTCAAGTAATGAAGTATGAAGTTGAAGTCACCGACAGAAAACTTCTCAGTTGATTTTGCCGATTCCACTATGAGGGAAAGCGCCAGGATTCGAGTCTGAAAATGGTCGCTCCTGGTTTATGCTTGGCAGAACAAAGTAGGTATGTATCGATATACAGCGTGTACTTAAATATTGCAGATTGGAAAAAATACTGAAAGAAGACTTAATTAAAAACCATCCGAACTGCATTCAAAGATTGCAAAATAATCGCCTGACTCGACCGAGAATCGAACCCGCCAAATGTGCATATTACCATCCACATTCACTTCATGCTTTATAAAATGAGACACCGATGTAATCTTTCTGAGTTCTTGAAAGTTAATTAAGTGTAATCTCAGAGCGTGTGCTCACTTTCATTTTAAGCAAACAAGGAGAAGGAGATTGACGCATAGCTGTCACTGTCACGCTGACAAAACACCCGAACTCGCGCCCGAAGGGTTCCGTACTACCGTACAATGGTAGGGATGGTGTGGAGTGATTAGTTGCGATTTTACATAGCAAAATGTTGTTTACAAAGTTATTGGTGCGGCTACTTTCACACTCCATGTTCGTAACCGGGCAGCTTGAAACTTCTGACAGTCGGGTTGGCCACTATCCCGACACCAACCCGCACTGAGCCAGCGTAGTGGAATATGGCTCAATCTCACTGGTATCCCGGTCAACTTTTTTTTTAAGTTACCTCATCAACGGAATCTACAGCAGCAGCCTCCAGCACGTCATATTCAATCATGCCCTTCCATTGACTACTATCACTGCCTTCCATCTTCGTTAACACACCGGATTTGCGAGCCACGCTCAATAGCATTAGGATGCATTTTAGATCGCTATTGCTTGTGTCCTTTATGTAGGGCAGGCTGGAAAAACATATTATGATTATTTATACAGACATACTTCACGCATTATATAATAAAGTATAATAAGCAGATATCGGATAATCGGATGCATAATGTCGAGATGTTGGCTATTATGGAATACACTTTTGTATCGAAAAAATCCCGCGATTCCGGGATCGACTAATTTAGTGTTCTGATTTATAGAATCGGATGTACATTTACCTATGTTCAGGTGTTATCTAATATGGAACGTGTATCTTAAAATCCTGTGATTCCGGATGCGTTTTTTTGTGTTTTTCTATAGAATCGGATCCAGGGGGTCTCACTCCGCAGTTTAGGTAAGATCGACCGACCAACCCGTCCGACGGGTTTTCGGTTAGGTTGCCGCTCGCTTAGCTCGCAGTCGCGTCGCACGCTAGCCGCTTCCCCGAAAGCATATTTTCCGTGATGTTTGCAACCAACAATTACTTCGAAACAATTTCCTAGAGTTTGTTTGTATGAAGGATACTGTTCTTTTCAATTCATCCGTGTTTTAAGTTTTAAAAGTTAGACCACGTTTAAACATGTTTTGTTATAACACCGAAAATGTTTATCTCTTTAACGCACAGTGGGCTCAAATTCACAAACACAAATCGCACGTCGTAGGTAACCCTACCGTGAGCGAGCGAGACAGGAGTTGACAGGACGACCTAGAGATGTCAGAGTAAAAGAAGCTGTCGGATTTGGTGATGCGGCGCAATCTAGCCTGCACGAGTGGGGGAACCGATTCTGTAGGTGTTTAGCGATTATTGGATGTAGAGCAGGTGCGAGCTAGATTGCACTTTATTGCCACGTAGCGAAAGTAATTATTTATTTAAATGTCTTTGCGGAGTGCCGCTAGGTATTCATATTCATAATTTTTGATAATAAGATATTACATGTCAACAGCATACAATAAACGAAAATAAATTAAATTAGCTGGCATAATGATTATGAATTGGTACTAGTGCTTATTCTGTGTCGGATGCATATCCCCTTACTAACACATATTGCCCCTCCTCTTACACCCTGCAAACATACATACTTGTATCGGGAATAAAAAATATATATTAAATATGCATCCGAATACATCCCGGAAAAATAGGATTTTAGAAAAATTAACCCGTCTTGGAAGTCTCTTCCATACTATGCATCTAGATTAGTTATGCATTTCTGTATTTCCTGGCTTCCCGGCAGTATTTTCTAGCTGAACTAGAAGACTTCCTACAGTAGCGGTTCGGTGCGGGACGGCTAACATTACATACTATGCCGCCCCTTCACTGAACACTTACGAACAGATCCCTTTCGTTACGAAACACTGTCTGAGTATATATATTTTTTATAAACATAAACATTTACATACAGACACTTACATTGCTTCTAGCCCCACCCTAGGATACCCTGTTTCGTGGGAACCAGAAACAGCGACGTCACACACATATAAGCATCCAAGACCTGGGGTTATTTTTTTTTACCCCCAGCCGGGGATCGAACCCGGGACCTCTCGCATGGTAGGCAGAGCCACAACCGCTGCGCCAGAGAGGTCGTAGTGTTGCCCGCTAAGCCTAAGCCAGGGTCATTATCCTGGCTAGAAAATGAACCCAAAATAGCAAAATTTCTACTTACATAAACTCCATAACCCTATCATTCAACTTAACAATCTTGGCCAGAAGATTCTCCAGTGCACCCAGCACTCCAGAATCCAACGTTTTGGTTGAAACGTGGTTTATGATCGGTTGAATCCACTGCGAGTAGATGGCTGTAGTGTTGGATAGTTGGACGTGCTTGCTTAGAAGGAAGTCTAGGGCTGTTGTGGCCTGTTTTCGAGGGAAAAAAATCACAAAAATATTGAAATTCGTTTCAATCAAGACACACGGCAGTTTGTCAAGCCAAGTTCGAACATAGATATCCTTCTTACTATGTTATAGTGTAAGGAGGACAGTTTAGGTATTTGAGAGGGGTCACATAACTACAACTAGTGTATTACTATAATGCAGTCTGACTGACTATAGTTAGTAGTAAAAATAATATAAATAAATGTAGCCCAAAAATATCCCCACCGAGGGGCACAGGCCTTTACCCGGATACGAGTAATATTAAGCCACACTCCACCACGCTGGCTCAGTGCTGGTTGATGGAGGGGTTTTACCACCAATACCACGTAGCGATAGTAGCCGGGACCTACAGCTTAACGTGTCATCCGAAACATTGAACGTCCGATGTTTATTTTCGTATATTTTATTGCACATGAAAATTCACATTACGTACTTATAGAAAAGACATTTACAAAAGCAAGCTTATGTCTAACAAGAGTTTTCTTCCAGCAAACCCAAGATGATAAGGATAAATTACATAGCAGTAACAGGTAGACCCTTGCGTAGAAATACTAGTAAATAATATAAATAAGTGTTTTTACTAAATTACTTAATATACTACATATAGAAGAACATAAATACTTTATATAAAAGTACATTTTATAAACAATACTTAAGATAAATTAATTATCTCATTGGTACATGGTCAGGTTTCGAACCTGCGTCTCCTGTGTGAGAAGCAAGCGTGAAACCAATTAAACCAAGGAGCTCTTCATAGTAAGTTATAATCGAACCAAATTCCAACCTAAGGAATACTCCTTTGCGTGTGAGAGGACCTTTCATGGCTCTAACTTCGAAGTATGAATTATGAAAAGCGAGGCGGCTCCAGGGCGATTAAGTTAGGTTAGGTTAGGTTAGGTTAGGTTAAGTTAGGTTAGGTTAAGTTAGGTTAGAGTAGGATAGGCTTGATTTCGTTGCATTGGATTGGGTTGCATTGCGATACGTTAAGTAAGTTTAGGTTAGTATACTCACACAAGCCTGCACCTGCTGCGACGCCAGCGCCTCCACCAGACTGCAGATCAGCCCGTCAACCCTCGCCAGCATCACGCCGGCTCCCAACTCCTGGGTGAGAGCTGATATGCAGAGGAAGTAGCTCTTGCGGGTCGGATCCAGGGCGGTTAGGGCGCCGAATAGCGAGGTTAGGGCTTTGTCGTCGCCTGGGAAAGTTAATTGACATTACTCAATCATGCAATCGCCTGAACTGATTTGGATGAAGCACAAAGAAAGTTTTTGACCTACAGGTCTCAGCCTCTATTTATCATACTTCTCTAATATGGCTTCTGAGCTACAATCTATGCTGCAACAACTCAGCCAAGCAATATATTGATCATATGATGAATGATATACCTTAATATTTCACACACACTCATTCATTATAGGTGCGAGAGAAAGACTGATAGAATCATATATATATGGATAATCGTAGCCTAATTATGTAATTCTGATAATTGAAAAATCAACCAATTCTTTTATTTGCTTTTATTTGACAAAGCTGTCTTGTTTATGCGAAGATCTAAGACAAACAACAGCAAAATACTCTCTAAATCAACCTCCTGGATTTAAGGACATTTATAGGAAGAATATATATAATATGTGTATTATTTTGTATAATAAGCTGTCTGACGACTTTGAATTAATCAATAGCGAGTCCTTGAACAACAGTTTCATAAAGTGGCTACTACAACACTGTTTTTATAGCATTAAATAATATTTTATCTACACACGTATCAAAAACCCTCTTTATTACTGCGTCCAAAAACCGCACGTTACGACCAGCATAATGATATACTATTTGGTAAAAACTGATTTCTTATATGGAAATTGATCGAAATTACGACATTCAAAATTCGAACGCCGTCGCCCGCCTTCGTGCCGCCCCTAGTTTGTCTGTGAAGTTGGTACTACCTCAGGATACTGAATAGTACTATGTACAGAAAGATCTCTCCTCAAATATACTTAAATAAATAGCTACTCTCGCTGCGCGACAATAAAAAGCAATCTAGCTCGCACCTGCGCTACGTACAACAATCACAGACGAAACCCTAAACACATAAAAGTTTCTTTGCAGACACCCACCTTCCTTATCCAACTGACTGCTATACTTCACAACACATCCCAGCGCCTGCGCCGACAGATGCCTCACGCTGTCCATGTGGTGTTCCAGATGCGACCATATGAACACGAGCATAGGCTCCACGATCCTCTGGGTGGTGGCGCGGTCGTGTATCTTGGGTAGTGACTTGGCGAGGAGGAGGACGGTGCGGGACACGGTGAGCGTGAAGATGCCGTCTGACGAACTTCTGGAAATTATAATGTTTATTTTTAATGGTGCCCTATCCTAACGTAGTAATGGGGCCATTATTAGGGTCCGCTGTCAGAACAAAAGCTCAAATATGTATCTCATGTCATGACATAGCGATTCCTTATAGATACGGTGTAACATATATTGTACATTGTGTCATAAAAAATGACGGAAATTGAAAAAATTACATCCAGGGAAATATTCTTTTTCAAACTCAAACCATAATCAGTTACTCATTATTTATATTTTTCTCCATTTATATGATAATCAAATGTTTTACTTGTGAAAGTGCACCATTTTTGGCTACTTACAACAAATGATTTAAGTTTGAGAGAATCATCGCCAGATCTTGTACCTCAATGTTAATATGTTTGTCGTCACTGTTTTTGGTCCCAGCAACACAGGGTATCTTTGTGTTGCCCAAAGCGATGTACAGTCAGCATCAGATATATATGAGAACGCATGGTACTCAAATACATCTAGATTCCTAACAAACCAGAAACATCTACAAAGCGAAAGTGTCAAAATGAGGTCAACATCTAGGTTCACACGGAGGATGTTTATATATTATTCACACTTTTATTGTGTAGATATTTCTGTTTGTTTATAATGTGTAGATCTATATGAGTATCTTGTTTGCTCACATATATCTGATGCTGACTATACAACTCTTTCTGAAGCTACAATGGCGGCTTTATACAGAAGAGGTCCGGTGGCTGCGTCCGCAGTGGACGTTAGGTCCTTAAAAGGGAGATCTCCGCTTCAGGTTAATACGCCTGGGGACCACTGGTCCGACAGCTTATATATATATATATATATATATATATATATATATATATATATATATATCCAATTATATTTATACATATATATAAGCTGTTATAATTAGTAACCGAAGAAACTCTCTTGCGCGATGCAGGATCGATTGTCAATTGTTTCTGCGATCTGCGACATCTGTTGGCAACTTCTGTCAACTGCTGCGTTTGTTTTGCTTGACATCCATCTTGTGTGTTAGTATGTGGATCGCCAGATAGGTGGCGCCACAGTTCAATTAAACAAAGGGACTGGCAATGGCGGCGCTACTGTTTGCATCTCGCTCAGATTGCACACCGCCTGCCGACGCGTCTTTATGCCGTCGCGCCCAAATGTATGCCTTACGCCGCTTCTCGATTTGAATGGCTCATAAATAGTGGCATTGAAGCCTATCTCATGCGGCGACAATAATTCATATTTTTTTTATTGCTCGCAAATAATTATATATTGACAAGATATACATTAAAATAGTGTACAAAGGCGAGCTTATCTAACAAGAGATCTCTTCCAGCAAACCATGTCAGGATGAGATAGGTTAATCACAGAGCACGGGTAGACCTATGTGTACAACATACCTTAAATTAAAACTCAATAAACATACATAAAATATACATCCTAAATATAAATAAATATTAAATATACATATAAAGATATAAATTATAAATACATAAATACTACCTATATTTCTGTATTTGACAAGGTAGTCCAATAAATCTAGAAATGTGTCTCAAGCTGAACCTATTTCAACAAAAACCATTGACATATTCCAGCAGTTGTATTTTATAAACTCAATTTTGAGTTAAAAAGACAGCATTTGACTATATTTCATAGAACTATAGCGAAGCTCCGAAAAGGCAAGCCCAAGCAAGGTGGCCAGTTTCTACGCTTCAAAGATATTTCAAAGAGGCATATGAAGCGCGATGCGAGACCTGGGAAGAATATGGAGCCCAGTGGCCAGAGTGGAGGCACCTCGTTCAAAAGAACGTATTTGATCTCGAAGCACAGCGGCGCGCTGAACTGGGTATGAAGCAAAATGAAACCAATGCTAGTACTCCTACAGGTATTGACTGCGACTGGTTGTTCTGTGAGAACGGTAGTACTTTTAGAGTTTTGATGATCGAATGACTCAGTCAGTGATGAACGGAACTTGAGCGGCTGTTTCGTTCCAATTTACTGAATTTTAGGAATTTGCCGATTTTAAATGTGGCCTAGTCACAGAAAATTCATGTGTCTAGCTTTATCTACAACATAGTTACAGGGGGTCAAAATACCCCAAAGTGCTTCCCCCTCTACTCCCCCCTTTTGATTATTTTCGCCACATCTTGTGTAGAATGAAGTCTTTAGTGTGCCCCTTAAATTTGATTGAAATCCGTCGATGAATTACGCTACAGCTAACATCCCCCCCTTTCCCCCCTATTTAAATTACGCTACAGCTAACTCCCCCCCTTTCCCCCTATTTAAATTACGCTACAGCTAACTCCCCCCTTTCCCCCCTATTTAAATTACGCTACAGCTAACTCCCCCCCTTTCCCCCCTTTTTAAATTACGCTACAGCTAACTCCCTCCTTTCCCCCCTATTTAAATTACGCTACAGCTAACTCCCCCCTTCCCCCCCCCCCTATTTAAATTACGCTACAGCTAACTCCCCCCTTTCCCCCCTATTTAAATTACGCTACAGCTAACATCCCCCCCTATTTAAATTACGCTACAGCTAACTCCCCCCTTTCCCCCCTATTTAAATTACGCTACAGCTAACTTCCCCCCCTTTCCCCCATATTTTCCACACAATAAAAATGGCTCCCGGCTGAAATGTTTAATTAAATCAAGGAACTTGTGTGCCAGTTTTCGTCAAAATCGGTTGAGGATTGCGGCCTGGTAGGCGAGAACAGACAGAAGGACAAAGGCATTTTTGGCCAATCTCGAAACTACTCGACGCTTCACCGCTCGGTCAATTATGAGAACAGCACACTACAATGTGCAACGTGTGGAAGAACGTTTAAACGTTTAAAGCCAAGATGGGCTAGGTCAGCTACATCCGGGTACCCCAGCGACGCCCGCTTTAGTCCATAGCAGTCGCCGTAGTCATATCAGTTTGGAGGAGACCATCATCAAATGCCTGTATATAAATAATAATAATAATAATAATAATAATACCTTGGACACTATTTACACAAATTGATCTAGCCCCAAACTAGGATTCCCTGTATCTTGGGTACTAGACAACGATAACATACTTATATTGATAAATATTATACTTAGATAGATAAACAACCATGACTAGGGTACAAACATTCGTTCTCATCGAACAAATATTTGCCCCCACCAGGAATCGAACCCGGGACCCTTGGCTTCGTAGGCAGGGTCACTGCCGACTCGGCCATTCGGGTCGTCAATGGTTATGTTTTATACAAAGACCATTACTCAAGCAAGTAGACCCAGCAAGTGCACATACATAGGGCGCACTGTAAGTTTCCGGAACTGGCCACTTACATAAACAATATTTAAAAATTTATTGCAACATTTGAAAATAGAACTCTTTGGCTGTAGAATGCAGTTTGTTTCATCTGACTGCCTTTTGTTTTTACCTTGTGGCGCCATTTAAAAAATTGTGTGTCTGCATCAACATGGATTTAACTCGGGAAAATTTTCGTAGTATGATTTTCTACGATTTTAAGTGTAATTTGACAGCTCAACAGAGCATCGCTCGGCTTGAAACAGCTTTTGGCAATGAAGCACCATGCGAGACAACTGTTTATAGCTGGTTTGCAGAATTCAAGCGTGGTCGTATCAATCTCAGTGACGAATCTCGCGATGGTCGGCCGTCCACCGCTGTGACCAACAAAAACATCGATGCTGTGCGCCGTATGATTGAAACAGACAGGCATGTGACCTACCATGAAATTCGCGCATCCTTAGAAATAGGCATGAGTCAAATACAATTAATCCTACACAAACATTTGGGTGTGAGAAAGCTGTGCTCGCGGTGGATCCCACACAACTTGACCGAGGCTCAAAAAACGGACCGCGTCACTTGGTGCAGTGCCATGCTTACCAGATCCAAGGAAGGTGCGTCAAATTTGGTGTGGGACATAGTAACAGGTGACGAAACATGGATTTATTGCTACGATCCCAAAACAAAGCAGCAATCGAGCGTATGAGTCTTTCAAGATGAGCCGAAACCAACCAAAGTGGCGCGCGTGAAAAGTGCATCTAAGCGGATGATTGCTTCTTTTTTTAATAAAACTGGACACGTGGCTACTGTTGCTTTAGAGAATCGTCGTACAGTGAATAGTGACTGGTACACGACCATTTGTTTGCCGGAAGTTATTGACGAACTCCGTAAAAATAACCGTAAACGCCGTATCATCCTGCACCACGACAATGCTAGTTCTCACACGGCCATACAGACAAACGACTTTTTGAAGGCGAAAAATGTAGAACTCATGAGTCATCCTGCATACAGTCCCGACCTGGCACCTTGTGACTTTTTTATGTTCCCAAAAATTAAGAACCAATTACGCGGTCAACGATTTTCATCACCAGAAGAGGCTGTCGAGGAGTATGAAAAACACGTTTCAGAGGTCACCACAGAGAAGTGGCACAAAAGTTTTCAAAACTGGTTTCATCGAATGAAAAAGTGCATAGACGCCAAGGGAGATTATTTTGAAAAACAATAAATTAATTTTGTACCTTTAATAGTATTTTTTCATATTCATTCCGGAAACTTACAGTGCGCCCCACGTATTTCGCGTGTCTTACTATTGTGCGTTGCACAACGTTCCGCTCAGTCGCTCTTTGGCTATTCTAAATTCTAGTCGTCTGTTGAAAAGCCTAGCTGGGCAGTAATAAACTGCAAAAACTCCAGCAGAGTTGTTTGCAAAGAAAATTGCGGCGTTTCCTTTCTTAGGTAAGTAATTTTCTTATTGAAAATCGCCTTATTTAATTAATAATCAATTATTTGAAATTTCGAGTGGCGTCTCCCGTTTTTACTGAGATAGGGTAACACAAAGTGTATATTTCCCATGGATGTCATCCACTGCTGCTTCCAGTTTACACAATTTATGACATCTGTTTCGTAGCCCTTAATGAATAGTGAAGCAAACTATACTTTCGTTAACCTTACAGTTGCATGGTACAGGTGATTAGCTCATTTTTCTGTCGATTTAACCAGATAGTGTTGTACAATGCAACGATTCATGCCATATCGCTGGACGATTCGATTTTTTTGACTGAAGAATGATACTTCTGCGTTGCATTTTCATTGCAATGTATAGTTTTCGTTATATAATAAAACATAAGTGAGATATTATTTAGTATTGTTATTTTATATTTCATAGTTTTTCTTTTAATGTCCCTAAGTTTTTAATATTTGTGTGCAATAAAGAATTATGAATTTGAATGATAATTATTATAATAAACATATTTCCAAAGGATCCAATACTAAAAGGGATATGGATTGATTCCACTGGATAAAGAAATTGGTTTCCTACAAAATATAGCACGATTTGTTCCATACATTTCAACAAAGATGACTTCTGTGGGACAACCAAGAAATGCAAAAGCATTTCCAACCATGCGCGGTCCCTTTGAACCGATTTGGCGGCGCGCCTTTGAATCGGTTTCACGATTAACATGTCAGCCCATCACTAAAATGCGCTCGTGACGTCACAGTAGGTACTAAAAAAGTACTGTTAAATCCACGTCTCAACCGAAAGGGTGGAATCTTTGAAGGGTTGTTTTACAGTGGAATGTCACGAAGTAGTACTGACCTTGACGCCGTCGACTGGTATGCGAAAGTTCAGATTCGAGGCAGGAGTACGGGATGAGGAACACAAGGGTGGGGGGTGTTGGGAGTCGAATCTTACTCGTGTCGTAGCCCGCTGCTGGTGCTGTCGTGATGCTGCCGACTACAAGGGTCGCTATCCGAGCGCGACGAATTGATTACCGAATCACTTCAACCTTTCACAGCACGAAGCACTCACTACGATGTCGTGAAATCTACTTATTTCTTGACGATTATTACGAGATTATTATAAATAACATTCTGCCAAAGCCCCGATGCTTGACGCCGAAAATTTTACCACGCGCAGAGTGACATTTTTATCTATGCAAGTGACAGCTAGCTAGTGATGTTCCGATCACTCGCGGTCGATCCGCGCAACCAAAAAACCGAGGTGCGTTCCGAAGCATAAATATTAAACAGTCACCCGCCTGGACAGGCCCGAACCTGTCCCTAATCAATAGGAAGGCGAGAAAGTGTTGCGACCGCTCTCTTGAGGACCGAGTCCCCCACGTTCACTTCTGCTGATCGAGGCGTGCCATCCCGACCCGGGTACAAATTGACGATCCATCCTCGTCTCCATCTCAATGATGGCAGGTTCGCATCCTTAATCAGCACCAAATCCCCGACTTGAGGGGGGCTCGTCCGGTCAGTCCACTTAAGGCGCTGCTGCAAGATGTGCAAGTACTCAAGGGACCACCGTTTCCAAAAATCTTGAGCCATCTGCTGCAACATCTGCCACCTAGTTAACCGACTTAACTTAACATCACCGAATGGGTATTCTGGCAGGGCGTTAAGGGGCTGACCTATCAGGAAGTGACCCGGCGTCAACGCTTCCAAATCATTTGGATCCGAACTGAGCGGGCACAACGGACGCGAGTTCAGTGTCATTTCAATTTTACAGAACAGCGTCGCAAGCTCTTCAAAGCGTAGAGAGGTCTCACCGATGATCCTCATCAGGTGCGACTTAGCCGATTTAACCACAGCCTCAAAAATTCCTCCCCAATGAGGACATCCCGGCGGACTGAAAACCCATTCAATCCTTCGTCGGGAGCAAGCCGTACCAATGGTGTCCTGGTTAACGTTCAGGAATTGAGTGACCTCCTGCAGATATCGCCTGGCTCCGACAAAATTTGTGCCGTTGTCTCAACGGATTAATGTCGGGAGGCCCCTTCGTGAGACGAACCGATCCAGACATGCGATAAATGCCTCTGTAGTGAGGTCACTGACCACCTCCAAGTGGACTGCCTTCGTGGCCAAGCACACGAAGACGCACAGGTATGCCTTCACTAATCTGGCGTTTCGTAGCTGTGAAGACTTGACCATGAATGGTCCCGCGAAATCCGTTCCGACACCCGCAAAGGGCCGGATTTCGTTAACCCTATCCGAGGGCAAATCGCCCATCTGGGGCTGCATCGTAGCCGCCTTGGCCCGATAACAAGGCAGGCACCGAAATACGACGCTACGCACTAAGCGTCTTCTCGATAGAATCCAGAACTCGCGCTGGAGAAACGCCATCAAGGCGTGGCATCCGACATGCCCATTCCGAATGTGTCGATCCTGTATCAACAGTTCGACCAACTTCCCTTTCCTAGGGAGTAACAACGGGTGGCGAGCCGCATAAGGCAGGTTGGCATTCCGCAGCCGACCTCCTACCCTCAGCAATCCTTGAGGGTCAATAAACGGGTTGAGCCGAGCCACAGCTCCCTTCAGTTGGACGCGTCCGCGTCTCAGAATGTCCAGTTCGGACTTAAAGTGCACCGTCTGCACGTTCCGCACCAATGCGAACAACGCATGGTTCCGTTCCCGTGGTGTCAGGACCTGTGTCCGCACCCGTTGCGCCTCAGAATTGCGACAATTCCGCGCAAATCGGAAGATCCAGGCGGTCACGTTGACCAGCTTGTCGAGCGAGCTGTACCGTTCCAGCAGGCTGAACTCCTCTTCCGGCTCTGGTTGCGTCGTACAGACACCGAACTGTCAAGGCGCCGTTCGCCGAGGTAACGCGTGGACTCATTGGCCAATCCGATTCGGCTTGAGTCAACCATTTTGGACCCCACCACAAGGGATGTCCAACTAACTCCGGAGCGTGACACCCACGAGACGCACAGTCTGCTGGGTTCATTTCCCCTGGAACATGTCTCCAGATTAAGGGAACCTCCGAATTCAAAATCTGCGAAACCCGATTTGCCACAAAAATCTCCAGCTTGTGAACTGAAGCCTTCAGCCAGCATAACACGATCTGGCTGTCCGTCCAAGCGTAGACCGTATCTTCTAACGCTATTGACCCACGAAGAACCGTCATCGTGTGGTTGAGCAGACGAGTCAGGAGAGCCGCTCCTGAAAGCTCTAATTTGGGAATGGTCAGGCGAGTGCGCAACGGCGCAACCTTGCTCTTGGCCATGACCAACCGCACATCAACCTCCCCCGAGGAGTCGACCGTACGCAGATACACCGCAGCTTCGTAGCCCTTCTCCGAGGCATCGCAAAACCCATGCAGGGTGGCGGTGTATCGTTTGGTGGGGACCAACCTCCGTGGCAGTGAAATCCGATTGATGCCAGGGAGGGTCGAAAAGAACGATTCCCACTCTGAGCTCAATGACCCGCCGATCGGGTCGTCCCATTTCAGCTCAGCAGACCACAATTGCTCCATAAAACACTTGAGCTGAAATGTTACCGGGGTGATCCACCCGTTTGGATCAAATGTCCTAGCCACCGTTGAAAGGACGTTCCGTTTCGTCCAGACCTTCGGGGAGTCCAACTCGACCCGATACGAAAACATGTCTGACACCGGCTGGTACTGGACGCCTAATACCGACAAAATATTCGGATTTTCCAGATTTTCTAAAATGTGGGGATCCTGCTGGTAGTCATCCGGAAGACCAGACAGTAACTCTGGAGAGTTCGACATCCATCTCCGGAGCTCGTAACCTCCACCCCGTAAGAGCTCAACTAGCTCGTCCCGTCGAGCGAGCGCCTCCTCTACGGAATCTGCACCGGTACAGACATCGTCCACGTAGAGATCCTGCTCCAGGATCGCTGCTCCTCTAGGGAAATTTAACCGTTCTCGATCCGCTAACTCCCGCAGAGTGTGAATCGCCAAATAAGGACTAGACCGTAGCCCGTACGTGTTGGTGTTCAGCTCGTACACCTTGATGGGCTGATCTGGGCTCTCTCGCCACAGTATCAGCTGATACCGTCTATCGTCAGGGTGAATGACCGTCTGCCTAAACATCATCCGGATGTCAGCTACAAACACAACATTGTGTCGACGGAACCGTGTGATAACATCCGCGATGTCATGGTTCAACTTCGGCCCTGAATGCAAACACTGGTTCAGGTTCATGCCGTTAGATGTTGATGCCGATCCATCGAATACTACCCGTATTTTGCCCTCCGGGGTCCTCAAGACCGCGTGATGAGGCAGGAAGCACGTCTTCACGCTTCCAGTCGATACCCGAAACCGACATGTGGCCGAGCGACTCGTACTCCCGCATGAAGTCGACGTACTTCTGCCGGAAAATCCCGTCATACTTCATGCGTCGTTCCATCGACAGAAGCCGCGTCTCGGCTGCATGGTGTGAACTGCCCAGCGGTGGGCGATCACTCCGGAATGGAAGACGGGTGATAAATCGACCGGACCGAAGGCGACCAGTATTGTTCCGATAAAACTGTTCACACTCTTCTTCAACCGGGTCTAACCAACGGACCGTAGGTGGTTCTTCCACCTCCCAAAACTTCTGTATCACCTACGAGAGTACAGAACCGAATAAGGGACTACTAGTCGCTAGGCGTGGGGCAGCCGGCATGACCGGACCCATTACCGCATGGCCCAGTCTGGTGTTGACCGAAACCAGACCAGTCGCCTGCAACACGTGGACACCTGGCACTAACAGGTATCCCAAGGCATCAACACCCAATAAAATGTCTACTGGGCCCGGAATATCAAACTCCGGGTCAGCCAGTGACAACCCAGCGACCAAATGTCGCACCGAGGGCGACAACCGTACGTGAGGGTGTGAGCCCAACACATTAGGCATGACTAATGCCGTGACCGTCAGATTCACCGATGAATCCACCCGTGACGAGAGAGTAATCCGACATACTCCCTTAACGGAACCGACTTCCGTGTTCCCAATTCCCCGAATGGAATGTGGATACTCCCTTACCGAAATGCCCAACCGTCTTACAAGGTTGCACGAGACTAAGCACCCCTGGGCCCCCGAGTCCAATAGTGCTCGTGCCACACATGACTTGCCGTCCAAACTCCACGCTATCACAGAGGCGGTGGGGAGCATGACCGTCTGTGGAGTGGCGGCACCCTGTAAGTGGGCGGCGTGTCCCTAGCGGGAACCTCCGCGGGATCCGAACCCGCTGAGACCTCCGTCGGCCTCGGAGTAACTCGGCTGCTGATATGCAACCGGTATAACAGACCGTATGTGCATCAAGGGGTCCCAACCCGTATAATAGGCCCCTCGCTGTCCCAGTATCCGACCATACCCGACGGTGTACGGTGGGCCCGATGCGCACCGTGGATGAATGGGGGAGAGCGGATCCAACCTGGGGCGCTCCAGGAATGGGGGCGACATCCGACTGTTCGCCTCGCAGAGCGACGGGCAGGGTCGCGCAGAAGGTGGTGGACTCCCAGCCTTCGCGCTACTCATAGGTGCCATCTGACACCCGCCCCTAACACGCGGTGAGCCAGCGACCCGAAGTCCTCGCTGACCGTGGACAGCGGCGACCGAACCCCGGCTATCCCGCATGTTACCCCCCGCGCTGCCCCCTTCCCCTCGGGGGGGGTCCCGTCCGCGGGTGCTCCAGTCACCCCGTTGGTGACTCTCGTTGCCCGGAGGGGGACTGGGTCCGGCCCTGGTTGGGCCCTGTGGCCGACCAACATGAGTCCGGCCCTGGTGACCATCCGAAGGGCCTGACCGATTCAGGCACAACGCTATGTGGTGCTTGCCACCACAGCACTCACACGGGAACGCGCGCGAGCACTCGCTCAGCGTGTGCGGCACCAAACAACCGAAACACAATCAGACGTGTGCGGCCCCAAACAACCGAAACACGAAAGACCAAGGTTCTGAAGGGCCTTAGTGGCCACCAGCACAGGGTTGAGCACCTGTACTCAGATGTCAACATCCCGGGTTACTCTAGGGATGCTAAACAGCTTCCCTAGCTGCGCATCAACCAACCGCCGTTTGTGTTGGTAGCGGTCCAACAATATGGACCTTGCTATCTCGTAGTTGCCCGCCGTGACCGTTAGGTGACCGACCAACTCCTTCGGTTCACCCCGCAGAGCCATCAATAGTTGGGCCAACTTGTAGGCGTTGTCCAGGTCGTCCCGACCGTGGACCAAACTATCAAATAAATTGATGAAGGCTGGCCACTCATCAATTGCCCCACTGAAGGCCGGAATCTCCAGGTGTGGCAGCCGTCCAACAACACCCTTCGGGGGTGGGTCTCCGTTACCATCCCCACGGTCATTCCTTCGCGACCGCTTAATCTTCTCCGCGCGACACTCGATGTCACCCAAGCATTCCATCGCTTGGTCAGCATCCGCGCAGAGCTGTTTCACCGTAGCCACCGAAGCTTCATCAGTAAGCCCGAGAGCTTCAGCCTCCGCAGCCAGCCGACACACCTTCCCGACGCGTGTCATTGCGTCCTCCACACGCTTGAGCAGGACATCATCCATGTCCGGTCGCTCCACATACTGATGAGTATGGGCGAGCCATCTCATTTCCTCCCGGACACCATTCCGCAGTACCGTCAAGGGTGAAGGTGCCATGTTGACCGATTTAATAGATTCTGGTCCTATACTTCACTACCGAACTAAGTATCGGGCAAATCGCAGGCCATGATTTTGGGTACTCGTCACTCTCATAACCTAGTTCAGAAAATGCCCGTCGACCCTATAGTGTATGATGGTAACATAATTTCATACAGCGAGAAGGCCAAGAATCTTGGGGTTGTATTTGATAAATTGTTGTCCTGGTCGCCCCATGTTTGTGAGGTCAGCAGCCGAGTCTTTGCGTCATTTCACTCCCTACGGAGATTGCAGCACTTCCTGCCACAGCAGACTAAAATCACCCTTGCCCAGTCCCTCCTACTACCTTTAATCGACTATGCAGATGTTTGCTGGATCGGTGCGAACGAAGAACAACTGAACAAACTCGAACGACTTCAAAACCTCGGGATTCGGTTTGTCTTCGGGCTGCGCAAGTATGACCATGTCTCACAGTATCGCAAGGAGTTGGGTTGGCTTCCGATCCGCCTTCGTCGTGATATGCACGTTCTCTCCTATCTGTTCAACATTTTGCGAAATCCCCGCTACCCCTCATATCTTCGAGAACGTTTCGAGTTTATTTCCTCCAGGCATAGCAACCGGAGATCCCACACGATGTCTCTTCTCTCTACTCCTCGGCATAACACTGCCGCTTACAAACACTCGTTTAGGTTAACGGCGATCCGACTGTGGAACGCACTTCCCTGCGCTATTAGAGATAGTCCCTCAATTTTCACTTTTAAGTGAACAGGACTGCATTCTTCTTAAATTGGTAGTTACAAAAAACACCCACATCCCAAGTACATAAGGTTTATTTTTGAAAGTCCTAACCACAAAGTAAAAAACGAGCCGAGTGAGAGGCTTATATGGCGGTATGTGTGTCTCGCTCTTTCACATTGCCAGCAAGAAAAAATGTAAATAGCAGGAAAATATTTTTATAAAATACTTCGCAATTTGACGATTTATTTATTACATTTAGACGATTATACGTATGTTACTGTTATAATAAGTGTTTGTATGTAAATTCAATGTAAAAATACATTTGTAAAACTCAGTTTGATTTTAATTTATTGTCGTTGGCAACTATCTCAGTGTTGTCAAATAATACGTCAATTTATAGGTTATGTACGAATGAACGATTTCGTTGTTGACGTTGTGTTTGACGGTGTTTTTTGATTTTCCTACGTATTCTAAACCTTTGATCTGTGCTGTGTGTAGCGAAAATGGTTGTTAATTGTTGCGTTAGTGGTTGCGGAAGTGAATCGTATGCTGGATGCGGCATATCTTTTCACCGGTAAGTAAGCCAACTTAAACATTTACATTGCTTTAGATATGTACAGTATAGTACATGATAGTACTCCGTAATTGCTTCTGTGCTGGCCCCACAGCCAACACTAGGATACCCCGTGTCGTGGGAACCAGAAACAGCGACGCCACCAACATTTATATTCCATTCCATGACCTGGGGATTTTTACAATACCAAACATAAATTATGCTACGGTGACCATGCTATCGCATCTTACGCCGTACATATTTATAGTAAGTAGTTGATATTGATTGTAGGAAGTCAGCAGATACTTATACATTAAAGTTTGGTGTTTATTGTTACAGTTTCCCAAAAAATGAAGATATCCGACAAAAATGGCTCGCCTCCATGCAAATGACGCTTTTCATTCCGGAGAAATATTCGCGTGTATGCAGTCATCATTTCACACCCGAAGATTTTTACTGGGCGAATTCACGAAACATGTTAAAACCGAACGCAGTTCCATCGATACTTACGGTAATTATTTTAATTTCTTGTACAAGCTTATATTGTGGTGTTTTTTGTGTGTGCTTTTTTTCCTTTTATAATGAACTAAACTGATCAACATATTTACTTTACAGCCCAAAAGTAAGAAAATTGAAGTACTTAGTAACATTTTGCTACAACATCCACAGCCAGAATGTTGTAGTAATAAAGAAAACATCCCTGCCGCTGCCTCTCTAGAAACAGCAACAAGTTCTACCACATGTGATTGTGAACCACCACGGAAGAAGCTTTGTTTAAGTTATAAGGAAGTAGGCATTCAGACAGAAATTAAGTGCCATTGTTTTTCTGATGAAATTTTGAAAAGAAAGGTGAAAGTTTTGTCTCAAAGATTAAGTCGGCGAGACAACAGAATACATAACCTCCAATCAATATTACTTGTATTAAAAAACAAATGTAACAACTACGACGAAGTTGAGCGCACGATGAAAATAAATTTTAGTGATATTCATACTCACCTAAATACTGATAAGAACAATAAAGGTGCAAGATATTCGGATGAAGTCAAGAAATTCGCTTTGTCTTTGTACTTTTATTCTGCAAAAGGTTATTTGTTTTTGCGAAACAAAATTTCTTTACCTCATCCTGCAACTTTACGAAAAATGCTTGCTACGCATGACTGTAATGTTGGTTTTATGTCGGAAGTTTTTGAGTATTTAAAATCAACAGTTGAAGTGAATGACCTTCAAAATGTAGCATTAATATTTGATGGAATGTCTATAAGGTCCGAAGAAATAATCGAAAAACATAAAGACAAAAAATTGGGATATATTGATTATGCTGGCATCGTCCCTGATGAATCTGATCAGTTGGCCACAGAGGTGTTAGTGCTTCAAATAGTATCGTTTAGACAAAAATTCAAATGTCCCATTGCATATTTTTTCATATGCAAAATCTCAGCTGCCATACAATCACAGATAATACTTACTGCTATTCGTATGTTGGACGATATAGGGATTTCAGTTCGTAGTTTAACTTGTGATGGAACACATGCAAATGTTTTGACATATGAAATTTTGGGCTGCAAATTCAATTCAATAGATATGATTACCAGCTTTAAACACCCTACAAGAGATAGTAGAATACATTGTATATTTGACCCAGCACACATGTTAAAATTATCCAGAAACATTTTTGCCGAAACAAACCTAAGATCGCAAAACGGTGACATAAATTTTAATTTTGTCAGAGAATTGCACAAATTGCAAGAGGAAGAGGGTTTCAGACTAAAAAATAAATTAAATGCCGGACATATTAAATTCTTCGGGAAAAAAATGAACGTGACATTGGCAGCACAAACATTAAGTTCTTCAGTCGCAGATGCAATTGATTATTTAAGAACTACTGGGAACAAGGACTTCCAAAACAGTGAATCCACCACTGAATATATAAGAATGATTGACAGGGTTTTTGATTTTCTAAATGCCAAATCCCCAATTGGTACTGGATTTAAGGCCCCATTACGTCTGGGAAATCGTCCGTTTTGGGAAAATACATTTTCTAAAACTAGGGAATACCTGAAATCACTGACGATAGATAATCAACACATTTTAACTCATCGTCGCAAAATGCCAGTGTTGGGTTTAATTGTGGACACATTCAGTTGTAAAAATTTAGCAATGGACCTTTTAGAAAATATTGAAAATAAATTGGGTTATTTCTTGCCATATAAATTTTCGCAAGACCAATTAGAGATGTTTTTTTCCTGTGTCCGATTGCAAGGTGGTGGAAATAACAATCCTAATGCCTTGCAATTCAGATACGCCTTGCGTAAACTATTGCATCGCAACAGCATTAAGCCTAGCCTTAGTGCAAACTGTATCGACAGTGAATTTGAACTCTCGCCAGTTTTAGAGTTTCGAAGTCAAAAAAGGATCACAAATGAAAAACAAAATGTTGATTCATTAGATGATCAACAAGTGGAAATCTTATTGAATCGCGTTCAATCGATTGATATGTCGGATTATAAAAATAACATTTTGTATTACATTTCTGGTCATTTCGTAAACAAAATGTTAAACAAACTTTCATGTCCACATTGTCGTGATGCGTTAGTAATCACAAAAGATGATTTTGATCATTCCTATTTTATAGATATAACAAACTTTTCATCCTTTACTGCTTTCATAGACAAGGGTAAACTAAAATATGTATCTAGATTTGCATTTGAGATAGTGAGATGCAGTGAACAGCTCTTTCTGTCAGAATTGTCGAATAATACATTCCGGACCACAAGCAAAAATAGAATTTTGGTTTTATTAAAACAGTTATTTTACACAAAGCTACAAAACATATTTTCTCCGCCCCATCCTCTACAATCTGTAAATGACGAAGAGCCACATGAATTACAATTAGTAAAAACATTAGCAAATTCCTATTTAAATTTTAAAAGGTTCCACCAAGCTAAATTGAATTCGATGCGAAATTTCCGTTCTAAGATTGGTTTAAGACAGAAACTACACAAAACAATTACTTTTAGTAATGTTTAATTTTTGTGGAATTTTAATTTAATGAAAGTGTGTATGGATGTATGTTGCTCTTTCATGCGACAACGGCTGAACTCTGACACTACCGGCACTTTTACGGACATTTCAATACAAATAACAGTCAAATCGGTCCATCCGGTCTCGAGTTTTAATAAACCTCACCAATGATGAAAGATGTTTTCATTTTTATAATAAAAGATAGTTTTTGATTTATGATATGACGAAAAATATATAATGTATATCACATTACTACGCATTCCATCAAATATTAACGCTACATTTTGAAGGTTACACTTCAAACCCAACATTACAGTCATGCGTAGTTAATAGAAATATAATATGTACCTACAAATTTGTACCGAACCCTCGCCTCGGTGCGCGAACGACTCGCACTTTGTTTTTAAGTTTGTATATGATATAATAAAGATATATGTGTTTGAGTTAGATTTTTATTAGATCTCGCAGAAAACCGTCACCATTTTACCATATGAGGTGGCGGGGGGCAGTTGTACCCAAATTAAGCCAGTATTTCAACAGTTAATTTTGCGTGACATGGCTTGGCCAATCCAATCGCGCTCACTATGCAGGTATTAATCTTGAAGGTCATTACGGCCTGAAATACGACATGTACAGATTTCTAGTTTTATCCCGAAATTCCTACAAAATCAGGAACTGCCGACGAAAACACAGGGCAAGCAGTCGCAGGTAGGTAGTGTGCAGTGGAATGGAATTCCCTGTTTATGATGTGTGGTTCAATCATTGCCGACCCGTCACACGCACCAGTGTGCATTCAATATGTCCCGTTTTTGTCCCGTTTTTATTCAAAATCAGTGCCACCCTATTAGAAAGAGATAAATAACCCACCATCGACCCCTCTCGCTCGGCTCGTATTTTTGGCTAGAGTAAGCATTCCTGTTAGAGTAGTACTTCCATGCTTTTAAGACAAGATTGAAAGAGCATTTCCTTTCTCTTTTGTGATAGGTACTTTTATATATGTATATATAAGTAGTATATGTTTGATATATATAAAAATTTTTGCTTTTGTATTTTATTTAGTATATATCATTTATTAAATTATTATGTTTTAGTTGTAAACAATTAGATGTGTACAGTTTTATTGCGCACTAGGACTCTCCTGTTGCACAATTTTTCCTGTCCTACCTAGGTTTGCTGGTAGAAATCTCTCTTTAGAGATAAGCTCGCCTTTGCTCATAAAATGTTTTGTTACCTTACTATTAAGATTTCTGTGCAATAAAGAATATGAATATGAATATGAATATGAAAGTATAGCCAGGGTCCAGCACTTGCCCGTCAGCGCTGGGCACAGAAATTAAAACTAAGTTGTCAAAACTAAGGCCACTACTAAACAATTAAATCCTAAAAATATTAAATATGGTCGCCCTGTGGATATACACCTTATAACTATACACTCTAAATCAATTAGAGAATGCCACCATAAAGCACAATAAAAAATAACACACAAAAATTTCTTATAAAAACAATAAAAAATATTAAATAAAATTTATTAAAAAAAAATAAGTGGTGGGCTCCGAGACTATAAACCTAAACAATATAGCACCCTAAACCACACTGGATATCAAATCCAAGCTATTTTTAATATAATGTAGGTAGCCGTGAACCTTCTAGAAGTGGCCTTTCCGATATGACCTGCACTTCTACTGAGGTCAGCAAAATCAGCTTAATACCCCTTAAATAGCCCGACCCTGCTCTGCAAACCGAAATAACACTGCAGTACTATAGAACCCGACGTTCTACCTCAAGTAATACAATATAGTTACTTCGCGGAATGACCTTTTAAACCTTATGCACACAACAGTCGTTTCCGACTACAAATTTATAATAATCGTTAACTAAATCGTTAATTATACGTTCACTAACCGAAAATGAACCTAAATTGTGGTATACCGACCACAAAATACTCACTCACAACAAAGATTGCCGACCAATCTGAGGTACCCTCTCCCACTACAAAAAAACAACCCTACTACCGTCCGTGAATCGATTTCCTACTAGGAAACCGCGCCTTTGCTACCAAAATGTTAAATCCACGCCTCAACCGAAAGGGTGGAATCTTTGAAGGGTTGTTTTACAGTGGAATGTCACAAAGTAGTACTGACCTTGACGCCGTCGACTGGTATGCGAAAGTTCAGATTCGAGGCAGGAGTACGGGATGAGGAACACAAGGGTGGGGGGTGTTGGGAGTCGAATCTTACTCATGTCGTAGCCCGCTGCTGGTGCTGTCGTGATGCTGCCGACTACAAGGGTCGCTATTCGAGCGCGACGAATTGATTACCGAATCATTTCAACCTTTCACAGCACGAAGCACTCACTACGATGACGTGAAATCTACTTATTTCTTGACGATTATTACGAGATTATTATAAATAACATTCTGCCAAAGCCCCGATGCTTGACGCCGAAAATTTTACCACGCGCAAAGTGACATTTTTATCTATGCAAGTGACAGCTAGCTAGTGATGTTCCGATCACTCGCGGTCGATCCGCGCAACCAAAAAACCGAGGTGCGTTCCGAAGCATAAATATTAAACAAGTACACTCTCGGTTCTCATACATTTGACATTTGATTTTCAAGTCAATATATCTATGAACACATAATGTATGTGAGGAAAAATATCAGCAGCTTTAAAACCATTGATAGCCGCCACGATGTACAAACTAAGAATAAACATAAACTTTATTTTCCAATGTTCAGACTCACAAAAGTTAGCAGTTCTTTTATGGTATGGTGGTATTATCTTTTTCTGTATACGCTTCTACAATAAAATTCCGCAAGAAATAGAAAACTTGACTGAAGCTCGATTCAAAAAATGTATAAAGCACACTTTGTGCACTAAGGCCTACTACAAAATTAATAACTTTTTACAAGACGCCGACATCTGGCATTAAACCAGTTCATTGCACCCAATATATTATGTTCTATGTAATAATTAGGCACCTACTTAATGTTATATTATGCTTTCTTGATTATGTTATGACGTTCATTAAGTCTCAATTTTTGTGCTATTATGAATAAAAATCTTTGAACTTGAACTTAACTGTGTTTGCGGTGTCTACCAGTATAAATGTCTGTGGTTTTATACCTGTCACCAATCCCCAATATCCTCTCAGTTAGCACGACCACAGCCTGGTCTCCATCGAGCAACTCTCCCTGAAGCCTGGCTATCGGCACCACCGTGACAATCGCGGAGTAGAGAGACAATCGGGCAGCTTCCAGAGATAGGATGTCTGTGAGGGAGTCTTGAGCAGGCGTGGAGTGGAGTATCTGAATAAAAAGCACACACATGTACTTTGGCATGGCCGTAGCTGGTAGAGTGCATTTCATATAGCTTTTCCCTTCGCCGTTGGCTGGCTGTAGTGGAGATCTGTCAACCGTCAACGAAAAAAATGGGCAAAAAAATATGCGGCTGCCAGATTAACATTACAACTCACCGGTTCAAAAATAGCACGTTTGCGTAAGTAGCTTATACACACGGACACAACCTCGTCACAATACATAAATTAAATACAAATATCACCTACGAGAATAGGTTACGAATATGATAATTTATAGTATATAGTATTGTTATCTTGAACACACTTTAGGCGGTGGATGCGGGGTGCTCAGGATCAGAGTAGATGGAAAAAAAAAACATCACCGTAACAAAGTCTGTATATAATAAATATTAGAGGACAATCTTACACAAATCGAACTAGGCCCATAGTAAGCTCAACAAGGCTTGTGTTATGGGTGCTAGACGACGATATATTTAATAGAGAGAACTAGATATGAAAAACATAGAAAACATCCAAGACTAAGAACCAAATATTCGAGCTCATCAAACAAATATTTCCCTTTACCGGTATTCGAGCCCAGGACTGTTAGCTTCGCAGGCAGGGTCACTAACCGCTACGCTAAAGCGGTCGTCGTATATTATTCTTAAGACAAATTACTTATCTCACTAGTATATGGTCAGCACCGGGTTTGGAAGTATATTTATATCACATTCATTAATTTATTTTATCTACACACGTATCATAAACCCTCTTTACTGCGTACAAAAACCGCACGTTACGATCAGCATAATGTTAAAGTACTTGGTAAAAACTCATTTCTTATCTGAAAAATTACACATTATGACCATAATGTGTAATTTTTCTACATATTATGACATTCAAATTTCGAACGCCGACGCCCGCCTGCGTGCCGCCCCTAGTTTGTCTGTGAAGTTGGTAATGACATTCAAATTTCGAACGCCGACGCCCGCCTGCGTGAAGTTGGTACTACAGAACAAGCTAAACAATTGCAGAGCCACAATGCCGGTCAAATAGAGCTTATGATATGTGTGTAGATAAACTAGTGTATGTAACTGTACATAATTAGGCATTAAAACTCTCGAGTGATATTATTATGAAACGCGCCGACTCTCGAGTATTAATGCCCTCCATTATGTAGCAGTCACATAAACTACTATTAAGGTACAGATTCACCAAATTTTGTTTCATTATATTTATTTTACTAAATACTTACTCGAACCCAAGAATTCTCTCCATTTTCCAGCACATACATCGTCAATAGCAATATTCCACATACAGACTTCGTATCCATGGGCGTATCGTCGTCACCCAAAAGGTACTGAATACTGGAACTTATGTCCGTAAAGTTAGAGGTCACATCCTCTGTATTGTGTGATGATACTCTTTGAATAATGTGAAGTAAGAGACGTAAAGAAGAATGAGCTAGAATGAAGATCTCGTGCTTTTCTGTTGGTGGTAGTGGGTCTGTGTGCCTGGAATTTTAAACATAGTTTTAAATTAGCCCAAGTTAGATAGCCAAAACGAAAATAAACAAACATTGCGGTTGTGGCTCTGCCTACCATGCGAGAGGTCCCGGGTTCGATCCCCGGCTGGGGGTAAAAACAAACCCAGGTCTTGGATGTTTATATACATAGTCAGGTCATAAGTTCTGTCACATGTGCAATATGAAATAATTTAGACATGTTTATTATTTATGTAAACATTTATATAGCAAAATGAACTTAATAAAACATAGATTCTTATGGTAATAAAGTTTATTCAAAATGACCCCCGCGATTTTGAATACAGGCCTTTATTCTGCGCGGCCAGTCGTCTATCGCAGTACGAACGAGGTCCATGTCAATATCGGCGGCTGCCTTAATCAAGGATGCCTTGAGTGACTCCAAATCAGGATGAGGCTTTGAGCAGGCCTTTTCCTCCAAGTGTTGCCATATCTTGTAATCTAACGGACTCAAATCTGGACTGGAGGAGGGCCAGTCTTCGTGCCGGATGAAGTCGATTTCACGCGCCGCCAGCCAGTCTTGTGTGCTTTTCGCTCTATGAGCTGGCGCAGAATCTTGTTGGAATACCCAGTGCCTGTTATTAAACATGGTATGAGAAACAGATTCCACAAGCTTCTTGAGGACTGTATTTTGATACACAACTGCATTCGTTTTTACGCCTTTCTCACAAAAATGTACCTCAGTTAAGCCCCAATAAGAGACTCCCAACCAAACCATGAGCGAGGATGGAAAATGACCTCGTTGGACACGCGGAATACGGTTGCTCGCTTCTTCACTGGTGTGTACGTACACCTTATTATTTTGTTTGTTGTAGCTCTCTTCCACGGTGAAATTTTTTTCATCCGAAAAAATAATTTCCCGATGCTTTTTTCCCGCGTACCGCTTCAACAAAGCGCGGCATCTCTTCAGTCTCAGGTCCATTAAACGAGCGTCCAAACGATGTCCTGTTTTTCTTCGATATGCCCTAAGCCCTAAGTCTTCATTTAACACGCTTTTCACCGTGGTCCTGCTTAACCCCATCTGAAGGGCCAACAGTTTCTGCTTACGTATGGGATTTCTTTGAATTCGCGCCTTCACAGCTTTTATCACTGCTGGAGTCCTAACAGAGCGAGGGCGACCACTTCTTGACCTGTCATCTACACTAGAGTCTTCATTGTATCGTTTTATGGTACGATAAACGAATCTTTTGGTTATATTCAAATTTTTCAGTAAGTCGAAAATCTGAATTGGCGCGTAACCGCAACGATGCAACGCAATAACTGCGACACGGTTTTCTTTAAGTGTCCACTCCATATTTAAAAATGAGGAAAATTCTAAAAAGTACACATTTTTATTTTCATGAAAAATTCGAAATTCGAATTCAATAAACTTTTTTGTGGCCAGCGTTCTAAATTCAAAAGTTTTTATTGTGTGACAGAACTTATGACCTGACTGTGTATGTGTGACGTCGCTGTTTCTGGTTGCCACGACACAGGGTATCCTAGTATGGGCCTAGAAGCAATGTATGTGCCTGTATGCAAATGTTTATGTTATGTTATGTTTATTATGTCACACCTTTTTCCCGTACAAGAAAACAGGCATAGTTGCATTTTAGAAAGGCATTCTGTAGTTAATTTACAGTGCAGTAAAGAGATTTTAATACATAGAAAAGAAAGAACTATTTTTGCCAACAATTTTAGCATATTCTGGGAAATCCAACCTTTGGATTTCATTGCTTGGTAATATCCTATTCCTCTTGGTAACCAATCAAGATTCAGAGCGGAGTGCACCAACCTACGTTGTGCCTACAATAAGAAGACCAAAGTCCAAATCCCATGAAAAATCCTGCATGCTTAAATTGATATAGGTATTTAAGGATTAGGTACCTTAGTGTCGCCATGCAGCAGTTCAACGAATCCTTCAGATACTGAGCAGCCTCCACTTCACACTTCCTCAGAGCCTCCATCCCGGTGGGGAAGTTCTCTATGCACACCGCGAGTTTGAACACAACCTCGCTAAAAACCTTGTAATTGTCAGTATTGCGAGATATTATGCTGCAGATTTCGGATGATAGGGTTGTGGAGAAAGGCTGCTGTAGTCCAACGGTCTTTGTTATGTGTCTGGAAAACACAAGAAGTTTGATTACTTGATGATGGATTCATAAACATTTACACACAGCAACATACATTGCCTTTGGTCTGGCACTGGGTCTTTATGCGTTTTTTTTACTGCATCGCGATTTGGAATGTTAGTTCAAGTTCATCAAAGATTTTATGTTTTTTATTTTATTTCATTATAGCACAAAAATTGAGTCTTAATGAACGTCATAACATAATCAAGCAAGCATAATCAAACATTAAATAGGTGCCTCATTATTACAAAATATATAGGGTGCAATGAATTTAATTCCAGATGTCGGTGTCTTGTAAAAAATCATTAATTTTGTAGAAGGCCTTTGTGCACAAAGTGTGCTTTATACATTTTTTAATTTAATCGAGCTTCAGTTAAGTTTTGTATTTCTTGCGGAATTTTATTGTATAAACGTATACGGTGTCCCACAAAATAACTACTGATGAGTCTGAACATTGGATAAGAAAGTTTATGTTTATTTCAAGTTTGCACATTGTGGCGGCTATCAATGGTTCTAAAGCTACTGATATTTTTCCTCGCATACTTACATTATGTTTTCATAGATATATTGACTTGCAACTGTTAGAATGTTGGTTTCTTCTAAAAATCTCTCAGAGACTCTCTATTACCTAGCTTATAAATAAATCGGATCGCTCTCTTTTGCAAAATGAAGATTGTCTCAATGTCAGCAGCCCGTCCCCATAGTACAGTGCTACTCAAAGTGGGGTACGCGAACCCTTAGGGGTTCGTCATTTGATGGTAGGGGGTACGCGAAAAGATTTACGTAATGGCGGCTGGATGGCTGGCAAGCAATAATTACGAGACGCATGGCACGCCTGTCAGCGCGCGCGCGACAACTGAGAGCATAAATGCTGGTTTGAGTATTAAGCAACAGGAGTCATTACTAGAAATGTCCGCAGATGAAACTCTTCAAGCTGATTTCAGAAGGATGTCTTTGATTGAATTTTGGACAGTTAGACTGGAAGAATATCCCGAACTCTCACGAAAAGCGGTGAATTTTCTTCTACCGTTTGCAACCGTCTAAGTATGTTACTTATGTGAGAGTGGGTTTTCACATCTACTAATGATAAAAACCAAGTACAGAAATCGACTTAATGTTGAGCCAGAATTAAGATTAAAATTGTCGAAAATTGCTCCTAAAATAGACATCACATTAATATTAAAAACATATTTATTTTTGTCACTGTAATGCCTTTTATTAAAATATAAAACCGTGTTAACTAGAATTTATTATTTTCATTTTGACAGGAGCGGGGTTAGGGGTTCGCAGTCATTTGGCAACATTAACAGGGGTACGTGGGGCCATAAGTTTGAGAAACCCTGCCATAGTAGTATGCCGTAGGACATAAGGCTATGGAAATAACTAAAACATACACGCCTAGCAGTTGCAACGTCAGTCAATTCCCTGATTCTTTTAACCGCATATGCTGCGGAGCTATGTCTATGTGCTAATTTTACAATATGGGGACCCCACTGTAGTTTGGCATCAACAGTGATGCCGAGAAATACAGTTTCATCTACGAGTTTTAGTTTGTCTTTCCCCAATACAAAGTTACTCTCAACTTGCCTTACATTAGGTAAAGTGAATTTTACGCACTTTGTCTTATTGAATTCAGAAGCAAGTTATTGGCAGTAAACCAGTGTAGTACTCGCAACAGAGCATTATTTATTTCCTCTAAGTCATTTTCCAGTCTCCTGATTTAAAAAAATGGTGACGTGTCATCTGCAAATAATAATCATCATATGTCTGATATGTTTTGTAACATGAATGGCAAATAATTTTTCACGCCACTGCTCGGAAATATGGCCAAAGATGGATTGAAATGAGAGTAGAAAGTAGTTCTTAGTAGTACAATTCAAAAACAGTCAAACAATGTAGATTTGCAAAGTAAAATGTAGTGTTTAGCGGCCTTTTTAGGGTTCCGTATCCGAAGGGTTCGAATCCGGTACTGAGCATGCTATGTACTAATGAGATAAGTAAAGTAATCTGTTTTTCACATTTTTTTTACAATTTGCACCGAATTCGAATGTTTGTACTTATTATTTATTTAATCGTTAACAGAAATTAAGTTGTTTCTTTGATAGTCTTGCTTGAGTGTGGTTCAAGCTTACTCGTATCCGGGTAAGTAAAGGCCTGTGCCTCACGGTGGGTGGGGGGGGGGGATATTAATGGGCCACAATACATTCATATTGTACAATACATTATGAAATAATAATACAGATCTGGATTCGTATTATTATTACTACAATACTTCTGGATTCTCAAAATTTTGTTATTAGATAGAAGATCAAACCGCTTTACGAGGTTGATGCTTCCAAAAAACAAGTATTGAATAAAAGGCTAAACTTCTTGAGTAGCGACTTCTTCTCAACGAGGGTCACGTGATGACGGTGTTATGTTGTGGCGTAAATCAAACCATACCGCGAGTCAGGGTACAGGCAGCGCCATCTAGTAGCGAACAATATCTCATTCATAAAGCCGGGTTTAGAGCTGCGCGGAGAGTCCGCGGGGACCGTACGCCTCGCGGTTCCTCAGTACCGTCAAGACCTAGACTAGTGTCAAGTCTACCGTTAACACCTTACTGTGAAGATCCGAACACATTATATTCCAGCTTCTTCAAATCTGTATCTGCAGAATTTGAAAAGGTTTTCAATCTGACAAAAGTGAGAACGGACAACAAATCAAAATTCTCTGAATGGGCAACAGAGGATATGAGCAAAAATCCTTTGATCACAGTCCTGAGTTTAACGTCTTTGTCAAAAATTATTCTAAAAATTTCAGGAAAGACTGCCACAAAGCCAAGTGCCTACATCTTAACAATAAAATCAAAGCTTCTGGCGACAAAATTAAAACTACATGGAACATTATTAAAAAAGAGACTGGCAAGGTTAGGTCTAGTGAATCTAGTTTTAATTTAAAAGTTAACGACCAATTACTCTCATCAAACGAGGACGTTGCTAACGCATTTGAAAAGTTCTTCAGTCATTGTTAAATCTAGGTACAACAAATGTAGGTATATAAGATAGTGCGCGCAATGATTTCGGTCGAGCATGGCGTTTTACATTAATTATATTTTCTTTTTCTTCACACATTATTAGGAACTTAGTTTTATTATAGATATTGATAATATTACAGTATTCAAATATTGCTGTGCTGTCATCTTTGTATTGAATTTTTATCTTTGATGGTACAATCTTTTTTAGAATACTTAACTGTAGTAGATTAATTCCACGCCTCAACCGAACGGCGTGGAATCATGAGGGGCTGGGTTGTTGCCAGCACGGGAGAAAAGATCTTGATTGTTACCTTACCTTGTCGTCGCAGACCGGAGATCGAAAGCTCGATTCGAGGCAGGAATGCGGGATAGGATAGCACAAGTTTGGGATAGGAGAGGAACCGAACCGTCACTATTTGGCGCCGACGCTGTCGCCGGCGTGCTGCTTGCCGACACGAGGAGTCGCCGTCCGATACGACGATGTCCTTCACAACACAAATCACTCAACCGCTGACGCGAATCTACTTATTTCCCGACGATGTTTATGATGAGCACTCCGACCAGGCCCGACGCCTGTATTTGGTAATTTTTTTTTTTTTTTTTATTCTTATTTATTTTATAAGCCATACATCTTATGATTAATTCAGCTTAAAAATAATTAACAAAGTTACAGTGCTTACAGTATTACTGTATTTGGTAATTGTTACACCGAATTACAATCACTGGCCCGACGCCTGAGCAGACATGTTTGTTCTCCCGACGAGAAAAGACGGGACCCTATTACTAAGACTTCGCTGTCCGTCCGTCCGTCCGTCCGTCCGTCTGTCACCAGGCTGTATCTCAAGAACCTAGCTAGCTAGAGAGTTGAAATTTTCACAGATTATGTATTTCTGTTGCCGCTATAACAACAAATACTAAAAAACAGGATAAAAGAAATATTTAAGGGGGCTCCCATACAACAATTCTTTCAATACCACATACAAACTTATGGATGCACCTGGTTACGTACATGGAGTGTGAAAGTAACCGCACCAATAACTTTGTAAACAATATTTTGCTGTGTAAAATCCAAACTATTCACTCCACACCATCGCTTCCATTGAACGGTGGTACGGAACCCTTCGTGCGCGAGTCCCACTCGCACTTGGCCGGTTTTTTACTTTCTACTCTGCTATTGGTCGATCATTTTTGACATTAGTAACTCGTTCAGAAAATAAAAAAAATATTATTGTCGTGTTGTCCGGTATAAAATACAGTTCGAAATCACCAAAAATGTTTGACAGCCACATGGTGTGTACTCAACCTGTTTTATTTCCTTACATTAGGCATGAAAAGCACATAGTAAATGCCTCGGTAGAAAGTGCAATAGATGGACTCGCATCGTCGCGGGCCTCACCTGCGGCTCGGCCCGCGAACTAACTCGTCCATCTATTGCTTACTTTCTATACCTGGGCAACAATGTACTATTCACACCTTTCGTTCGGAAAAGTAAATTTTACTACACGACGAGAGGGAGCAAAATGCTAACTTTCTGTTTAAGCTACTTTTTAATTTATTCATTGGCATGTAGGATTTACGCAATGTGCCAATAGAAAACAGATCTTAATAAAATAATCGATTGTAATTTCATCGTAATCGATTAAAAACGAACATGTTTCAAGTTTTAACTTTAACAACGTTATATGAAAATTTTAGAATTTTTCGTGTTATTTAAAAAAATTGTCAAAATCAAAAAAATCAAAATCAAAAATCATTTATTTCCATATGATGTTGTTACATCACTTAGATCCGTCATTACATTTTTTTGGGTGAGTTCACTAACACAATGGCGGAATCTGTGGAGAAGAGCTCACCGAGGAAACTCCACAGTCGTCGCATCTTTTGCGTTTCCTTTTTTAAATAAAATATTGTCAAATTACAAAATGAATGCTAATTATATATCGAAACAGCCTGTTACTCAAACAATCTATTCCCATGGACATCTGTCCTCTAAATAATCAGATATCCTATAGTAACCTTTTTTTATACAATTTCTGTTTTATTATTATTTTAAACTTGTCTAAAGGTAAGTTTTTAATATCAGTAGGGACCTTATTGTAATAGCGTATACAATTGCCTTTAAAAGAATTACTAATTTTATGTAGTCGGCTTACATAAGCAACCAACTTGTCTTTATTTCTAGTATTAAAATTGTGTATATCACTGTACTTCTGAAAATTAGTTATATTTCTTTTTACATACACAAGATTGTCATAGATATATTGAGACACAAATGTCAGAATATTGATTTCTTTAAACTTTTCCCTCAGTGACACTCTAGGCCCTAATCTATAAATTGCACGAACAGCCCGTTTCTGCAGAATAAATATACTATTAGCATTCGCAGCGTGACCCCACAATAAAATACCATAGGTCATTAGACTATGAAAGTAACTAATGTAGACTAGTCTAGCGGTGTCTACGTCGGTAAGAGCTCTAATTTTTTTAACTGCGAACGCTGCCGAACTCAGTCTGTTCGACAATTTATTTATATGAGGATCCCATTGTAGTTTGGCGTCTAAAGTAATGCCCAAAAAGACAGTCGACTGCACAAGGTCCAATCTCTGTCCTTTTATAAATATGTCTGTAGTTACCGGGTTCACATTGGGTGACACGAATTTAATACATTTAGTTTTCTTTTCATTAAGTAATAAATTGTTAACAGTAAACCAGTTCACTATACTAGAGATAGCATTGTTTACCTCGTCATAATTTGATTGCTGTCTTTTAACTTTAAATATCAAAGAAGTATCATCGGCAAACAATACTAACCCATGTTTTGCTTTAACAAGGTAAGGTAAATCATTAATATATACTAAAAACAAGAAAGGACCAAGAATTGAACCTTGCGGTACGCCCATACTTATTGAAGACCCAGGTGATCTTTTCCCATTAACATCGACCATCTGAACCCTATCTGTTAGATATGACTCCAGAAGGCCAAGTGCCTGATCTTTTACACCATAATGGCGTAACTTCCTGACAAGAGTGTCATGATGGACGTAATCAAAAGCCTTGGATAGATCGCAGAAGACACCTATTGCATCCATTGCGTCTTCCCAGGCATCAAAAATATTGTCGATTAGCTCAACACCAGCATCGGCTGTTGAACGACCCTTTGTGAAACCAAACTGAGCAATATGAATTAAATTATTGAGATAAAAATGACTTTGCAATTAATTAAGTATGAGTTTTTCAAATATTTTGCTAAGCGTTGGTAGTATCGATATGGGTCTAAAATTGGTGGGGTCTGATGTACTACCAGCTTTGAATAAAGGTATAACTTTACTTAGTTTCATCAAGTCAGGAAACACACCATTATCTATACATTGATTAAATATACAACAAAGGTGAGGTGCAATACAATCTACAATGGAACTAATAATTTTTACTGATAGACCATGGGCGTCAGCTGTCTTTTTCATTTCCAGGGATTTAAACGCTTTTACAATGTCTTCATTATTTACGTGCCTAAATTTAAAATCTGTTTTACATTCCTCAAAGTTTTGTTTAAGTATAGATTCAGCAGCAGCGGGAGATGAATTTAAAGACTTGGTTGTTGAAACTGGAATGTCCGTAAAGAAATTTTCGAAAGCTTTTGCTACTTCTAGGTCTACTTAGCAATTGATTATCTATCTTAAGCTTGAAGTTATTATGTGTAGCTTTGGCCTTTCCAGTCTCTCTGTTTATAATTTGCCAAGTCGTTTTCATTACATTGCTACTAGATTCAATTTTGTTTTTAATGAAATTAGATTTAGCTACGGCACAAACGCGTTTAAACATTTTTGAATAACTACGAACATAATCTAGAAAGGCCGTATTTTTGTTATATGATTTCTCTTCATAGAGTTCATATAATCTTCGTCTGCTCCTATGAATTCCAACTGTCGCCCAATCACTAAACAAAGCTTTGTTATTAACTTTTATAGTTTTTGATTTAAATACCGTATCATATTCATTTTTGACAAGGTTAAATACTGAGTTGTACAACAAATTTGGATCGTCACTGTATGGTATTTCCCATAGTTTATCTAAAATATTATTCCTGTAGTGTTCAAGCCGAGTGTCACTAACGGGCACACATGTAATATCCTCTTTTTGGTCCTTTTTTATTTTAATATTGAATATACCTATCTGACCAGAGTGATCAGAGGTTAATTTATTGATGACCGATTTGAAAATGGGCGTAATGTTAGTAAATATATTGTCAATGCAGGTAGCAGATGTTGCAGTAATTCTAGTAGGCTCCAAAAACAGATAGTTCATGTTGTGACATAAAAATAAAGATTTTAATCTAGTACAAATATTATTATCCTCTAACAGATTAACATTAAAATCACCACAAATTATAAAAAAATTGTTTTTATCGCTGATTTTAATCAACACTTCATCCATTTTCTTTTCGAATAAATCAAAGGATGAATCTGGTGGTCTGTATACGCTCAATACAATAAGTTGTTCAAGTTCAATACAGGCTATTTCCATGGTACGCTCAACAGACAGGCTCACTATGTCAACTCGTTCCTTATATTTAAAACTATTATTTACAAGTATTAAGGAGCCACCGCGATCAGCTGTTTTTCTGTTGAACGAACTAGCAACGTGGTGGTTATTAAAGTTGAACATGTACTGATAACTCTTTAAAAAGTGCTCTGTTATACATAAAATATCAATATTATTACAGTTCATGAATAACTCAATTTCCAGTTCTTTACTTAACATGCCCTGTATATTTTGATGAACCACATTTAAAATATTCTTACTTTTACATTTTTCATTACTAGTAACTTGATTTAATGGGCAAGATGAAGGTATATTTATACAAATATTAATATTACTGCCAGAGTTACTCTCTGTTGTCCTATGGGTTAATTTAAAGAGCTTGGAACAGATTCCAAGGAGTACATGTCATTATTATTACACTGCTCAATAGAAGCAGGCGTTTCATTAGTCAAAAACTTGACTGAGTTCAAAATAAAATAAGATAGTGACTGTGCTATCTGTTTTGTATAAAACCTAGATAGGTAATACCTATCCTTAGTCAAATAAAAATATTTTCCAATACAAATATTGGTGTCTATGAAATGAAATTTTTCAGTATGACGACATGTCAATGTGTGTTTAAATGTATTATAATCATGTCTTATATGATTGTCATGTTGTGACAAAGATTGGCTGAAAGGAAACGCAAACAAGATTATTCTATCTACATTTTGTAAAGAATTTAATTTGGAAAAGTATTTAGTAATTAGTTTTTTAGATACATTTTCCCTTCTACCAATTAAAATAATTAGGGTGGTTGGTTCTAAAAACTGCGATGACAACACTTCTCTCTCTTTAGACTTAATATAGGATCAAAACACCTTAGGATTGCTTATTATAGAATCTTCTATTTTAGCCACATATTTTGCGTGGCATTCTCTTTCCGTCCTGCTTGCTCTGTCACGTAGAATAGAAAAAGACATCCGGTCAGAGAGATTTCCGTAGATTTTAAACTTTTTGAAATACTTAAATTTCTCTCTTATGACTTTTATTAGGGCTGTGCTGAACCAAGGTGGGTAATTATTCTTAGATTGGCTGCGCCTAGGAACATATGAATCACGAAGTTTATAAATTATAGTATAAAAACCGGTCAAGTGCGATTCTAAATCGCGCACGAAGGGTTCCGTACCACCGTTCAATGGAAGCGATGGTGTGGAGTGAATAGTTTGGATTTTACACAGCAAAATATTGTTTACAAAGTTATTGGTGCGGTTACTTTCACACTCCATGTACGTAACCAGGTGCATCCATAAGTTTGTATGTGGTATTGTATGGGAGCCCCCTTAAATATTTATTTTATCCTGTTTTTTAGTATTTGTTGTTATAGCGGCAACAGAAATACATAATCTGTGAAAATTTCAACTCTCTAGCTAGCTAGGTTCTTGAGATACAGCCTGGTGACAGACGGACGGACGGACGGACGGACGGACAACGAAGACTTAGTAATAGGGTTCCGTTCTTACCCGTTGGGTACGGAACCCCAAAAAACATCGACAGCATCATCTGCACTACCACTACCAAGCTCAGCGACCCAGTCAATGTTTTTAATGTGTTTACTTATTTGCTCGTAGTCAGCTTTGTTGTAGTTGTAAGAAACATGTGAAATATATTTTAATGTGAAAAATGCCACAGGTATATCTCTATGCAAGGACTTGTGATAGGGGTCCTCTGGCACCAGTGGATCAGGGCAGGGCATAACCATGACACTTTCGTTAGATAATACCAGATCCAGTATACGGCTAAAGCTTTTTTGAAAACTATTGAAGTGATGGAGGTCGCAAATGTTAACCGTGTCAATAAAATCTTTCACAAGACCAAGTTATATTACTCATATTAAAGTCACCAACTATGTATTACAAATGTATCATGGATATTCTGAGTCATTTAGTTGATTAATTTGGTGCAGAAATTTTCAAGTTATGTCTTAAATCTTTTTCGTCCAAGCTTTTCGTCACATAGGTATAGCGAACACAGATGTAAGGTAGAAACAATTTTGTCATTCTGTCTCAAAGGAATTGTGACCCATATGTCTTCTGCAGGAGACTGCCAACATACATCGATAGTGGAGCATATATCACGTTTAACAGATTCAGTACGCCTCCCCCTCTAGTCTGCCCAGTTGATGCATAGTTACGGTCGCGACGCCACACTAAGTACATCTCGACACAAAAATATAATTATCTGAAAATTCGTCAATACGCCAGGTCTCAGTCAACCACAATGTCATAATCGTTCAGCAAGATATTCTGAAAAATGGTATCAGTCTTTGTCCGTAGTCCCCTCACATTCTGATAGTACAGGTTCAGATTATTCACGATAAGGCAATAACATAAACTAGATAGCTGTCTAAGCAAAAACTAAATGATGAATAATCAGTCCAAAACAACAAGCTACTGTAAGCAGTTTCAACTAGGCATCGGAATTTACAATATAAGATTACATTCATACATACATACAATATACAATTTTGCCCTATTAATGTCAGCTTTTTGAACCCTCCCTTCTAAATACGATCTCATAAGCTTAGAGCCTATTGCCTATCATGCCGTAGTGTTTTACCTTTAAGAACAATGTTTCGTGGTCTACACAGTCAAATGCCTTAGAAAGGTCACAAAAAACACCTATAGCGTCCCTACGATCTTCCCACGCATTAAAAATATGTTTAACTAAGATGACTCCAGCATCTGTTGTCGACCGCCCTTTTGTAAATCCAAACTGCTGTAGATGTTTTTAGTCATAAAGTGTATCCCTACTTTCACGGATTCCTTTTGTTTCCCATTCACTAAACCCTACTTTACTATCGCTATTTGTAAGTTTATGTAATTTGAAATTGTTTTGAAAACTATCTAAAAGTGTGTTGAATAAGTCGATAAGTGATCATTCGCTTTTTGGGTATTATTTTGAGTAGATAAGCTACTTTGTAAATCTTGTTTAAATGTTTTTTTTTTGTTGTGTTTGGCCTACACAAGACTACTTCCTGTGATTAGAATCTACTTCTAAGTTGACAATTTGCTCACTGTGATCAGACTTTAAACAATTTACTGTACACTTCTTCAAAATTTCGCAACCGCAGAAGAAATTATCAAGGCAGGTTGCAGTAGTGTCAGTTATTTTTGAGGGCTCTGTGAAGATTTTGACTAAATTTCATAATTTAAAAAAATATTAATTTAGTACGCAACGGGTAGTCCACCAGCAAGTCTATATTGAAGTCACCGCAAATTACTACTTTTTGTTACTACTAGAAGCTACTCTCAAGACATCCTCCAATACTGATTCAAATATACCATAATCACTGGTAGGGGGTCTGTATACGCTTATTACAGTGTGTCTACCACGTTCAACACACGATAGTTCTATTAAGAATGAACAGAGGAAGATTTGTAGTGGTTTGTAGTAGAAGAATTTTTGATAGTTGTTGACAAAAATTGATTAGAAGAGATAAAGTCGAGAAAAACTTGTTTTCTTAAACATTTTTTAATAATTCTCGTTCAAAAGGATATAATATTCTACAAACGGACGAATGAACAGAGGAAGGTTCGTAGAGGTTTGTAGTGAAATAATTTTTGATATTAGTTGTATTTTTTTTATTAGAAGTGATAAAGTAAAACAAAACTAGTGTGTTCATTATTTTTACTGAACAATTCTCGATCAAAAGGAAATACGATTACTACAAACGATAGAATTGACTGAGGAAAGTTTGTAGAGTTTTGTACTTCTAATAAAAATATAATGCAACTACTATAAAAAAAAAAACACTACAAACCTCTACGAACCTTCCGTTTTCAGTAATTGTATAAGCTTTTGAACAAGAATTATTCAATAAAAATGACGACCAAACAAGTTTTTTTTTAGTTTATCACTTCCAATATATATATATTTTACAACTACTATCAAAAATACTTCCACTATTTTAAAACGAGAAATATTTTAAAAAAATGACACCAAAACACGTTTTTCTTAACATTATCACTTCTAACCAAAGTTTTGTTTTACTAATATCAAAAATTCTTCCACTACTGTCCTCTACGCACCTTACTTAATCAATTCTAGAGTTTTTATCAATCATAAGGCCTTCACAATAGAATTTAAGTCATACAAATCGTTTTGGAAAAATCTCCAAAATATTTTTTTATTTTTTATTTTTCTCTGTTTTACTACTAACGAATTAAATCGCACTACAATCCACTACTAACGATTAGTCATGAGAAATATCTGAGAAAACTTGGTTTTTCAAATTTCGGGGGCTAAGATTTTTTTCATCATATTATTTTTTTAGTTACTACTAACGAAAATTGTTTTACTACTATCCACTCAATATCTATATCTTTCGAAAAACGCAACAAAATATATATATTTTTAATGTCGGGTGCCAAATTCATACAGCCAGTGGTGATAAATGATAGTTTGCCCGAATAGGACCAGACATATTGGGAAAAATTTCATGTTTTGTATGGCTATTTTGTTGTGGATGTCCAGTTCTCGTATTATTAAAGTATTTTATAACATACTAGTCATAGTCGGGCCATAAGTTTTGTCACATTCAATAAATAAAATAAATGACACAAAAATCTTGATGACACAAATATTTATACATTAAGTGAAAGGTTACAAAATACAGATTTAAACTATTCAAATGAACTCCCATTTTTTCGATTCAAGTCTTTTATCTGCGCGGCCAGTCATCGATAGAAGCATGCATGAAATCCATGTCAATATCGGCCACTGCTTTAATAAGGGATGCTTTGAGACTCCTAATTGCAATGAGGTTTAGTGCAGACCTCTTCTAAGTACAGCCATATTTTATAATCCAATGGATTCAAGTCTGAACTCGAGAAGGGCTATTCTTCATTTCTGATAAAGTTGTTGCCCCAGGAGGCTGGAGAATATTTATTTATTTATGTATTATGGATCCTTTACAAAAAATATGCTTTGCTAGCTTAAGATAGAGACTTAAATAAAGAGGACATGCGGTTTTTAAATTAAAAAGGAACACAGCATGCAATGCGACAATGTTAAAGTTAATTATACACTTTTAAAAGTTAAGACTACTGTGTATAAATGCATTTTTAATTAATACAATTTATTTTAATTTTTAAAACTAATGAATTATGAACAAGGCCTAATCTAAAATTATTTTATTCAAACATGTTTTAAAGCAGTTAAGACTTGCAAATATGTCGAGTTCAGATTCACTGTGTTTTGTGCTGAGTTCATTGTACAGTTTGCATAATCTGTGCAACGGTGCGTTTGAGCCTAGATTGGATTTGGCAGTATCATTGAAAAATAACCTAAAGTTCGATCCTGGTAGTCTTTTTGGTGCATTAAAAGTAATTTTCCCCAGTAAGTCAGGACAGTCAAGAGCGCCATTGACTAGCTTGTGTAAAAATATAAATTCAAGTCTTTTTCTGCGTGCCACCAGTGTGTCAATGTTATAGTGTTCTAGACGCGAACTATAACTGGGTAACTTAATGGCCTTGTTATCACCGTACGCTAAATGGTAAAGGAAACGTCTCTGTACACTTTCTAGCCTGTCGGAGTAGATTTTGTATCGGGAATATTGAAGTAAGGTAATAGGGGAATATTGAGTGCTATTTGCCTTTTGAGCTGGTCCAGAGTCCTCCTGGAATACCCAGTCTTTGTTTTTTAATATTGTCTTTGAAACAGGTTCTTTCTTAAAATATTTGTGTTTCCAACGCCTCAAAACTTTTTTTTTTTTAGAGTTCTAAATTCGTAGTTTGAGGTATGTGACAAAAGTTATGGCCCGACTATGTATGTAAATTTTAAGTTTGCCATACTTTATTCCCTCTTACCTTGTCAGAAAACATTTCACTGGATGTTTAACTGGGGCTTGCAAGAATACTATCACCAGGAATTTGACAACGTCAGTGTCAGGGCTGTCCTTGATCTTGTCTAAAATAACTTTCAATGCCGCAAGTTGGTCATCGGCTTTGGAAGACGTGAAAAACTGTTCGTATCTGGCATGTTGGCATACTGAAATTTAAAAAAGTTTTTGGACTAGCACTAAAACAAGGGTGAACGAAATAGTATTTAGAAATCTCTGGTACCCTTATAGAAATATAACATGGGTCAGTGTCGACAAGGGCGCGGAACCAGCCCTCGGCACCCCCTTACCTACACTCCAACCATAACATGTTCTATTGATGTATTTTTAACTACATATTTACAGTGAAACGCAAAATTGAAAAAACGAGCCGAGAACAACAACCCACCGTATCTATCTCGAAATTTTCCGGTAAAATCTATGGCAACAACCGCACTGGAGTTGTTTTTAGTTTTATTAGTTCTGCCGCTACCAGCCTTCAGTGATATACCGCTCATTTTGTTGCCATTTAGTAGTGAAATAAATTAAATATCGAAAATATCGACCGACAACATATCGACAACAAAAACATGTGGCTGCTGGCATAAGACAGAACCTGTCACTAAAGGTGTGAATAACAGCTGTTTTTGAATAAGCGACTATTGTTAGTTATTTTAAATAAACAACCGTTATTTTAAACAGATGCGTTATTTACCATGTCACTACGGTAGCACGAAACAACTATTAATCAACCCGATAGATCGCTAGTCGCGAATCGCGAAGGCATCAACCGTAGCAAACTGAGCTCTATAGCATAGCCATAAGACCTTATATATTGTAGGTACCATAGCTATTTTAGCGATACCTATAATATTTTAAGAATGCGTTGAAATAAAAATATACAGTAATCGGGTAGCTCAAAGTTCATTTTTAGGGTTCCGTACCCAACGGGCACGAACGGAACCCTATTACTAAGACTTCGCTGTCCGTCCGTCTGTCACCAGGCTGTATCTCAAGAACCTAGCTAGCTAGAGAGTTGAAATTTTCACAGATTATGTATTTCTGTTGCCGCTATAACAACAAATACTAAAGAACTGGATAAAAGAAATATTTAAGGGGGCTCCCATACAACAATTCTTTCAATACCACATACAAACTTATGGATGCACCTGGTTACGTACATGGAGTGTGAAAGTAACCGCACCAATAACTTTGTAAACAATATTTTGCTGTGTAAAATCCAAACTATTCACTCCACACCATCGCTTCCATTGAACGGTGGTACGGAACCCTTCGTGCGCGATTTAGACTCGCACTTGACCGGTTTTATAAGAACTACCTAACTACCCAGGAATCGCAGTTGATTTTTTAGTGATCACACACGAATGAGAGCTCACAGACAATAAGGTTTATATTTCCCTATTCCTGTAAAATAAGCATTCCTATAAAATAAGCAGTGGTTTTTGCATTTAAATGGAAACAAGGCTTAGCTTTCAGACAATAAGGTTTAAATTTCCCTATTCTAATAAAATAAGCATTCTTATAAAAAAGCAGTGATTTTTGAGTTCAAATGAAAACAAAAATCGCTATGGTGTCAGCAATAATAAAATGGTATATCATAGCCATAAGATCTCGTTATTGTTGACACCATAGCGATTTTTGTTATAGTTATAGAGCTAGTTTGCTTGCGAGTGGCGATGTTCGGAATGAAAATCGCAAAACTGGCAACCGTTATTTCTATATCGAAATAAGTAGATGTTTAGTCATTTTTTAATATTCGGTTGTAATAATAAGTTGTCGGTTACATGACCACCACTACCTGTCACTGTCACTCCTGTCAGTGGTGCTACAATATAGGGTGCGTTCGGAAACCGAAAGGAAATTCACTCGGAGAAAGAAAAGAGATGGTGATCATGATATTCATGTTAGAACGAGAAAGGAAATGCGGTACGGGATAAGTTCTCAAATACGAAGTACCTGTAACCGGCGAGCTTGCATGAAGAGACTTATGAATGTTAAGTAAGGGAAGGACTTTAGCGGTAGACCTACCTTTTCTTGACCTTGAGGGGGGAGGGGGGGTGGGGGAGGGGGTAGACGCCCGTTGCGTTCCGTTTTAAACAAAAATTACAACTTTTTTATTTATCAAAAGTGATATTTTACGAAAGAAATACTAAATTAACTTTGATTGACGTAAAATAAATAAACAAACATAAATTGCAAGTTAAATGAACGTTTTTTATTAAAATAGTTATTATTAAAAAACGATTCTTTTCAAAAATGCGTACAGCGAAACGTAGGTAATGTATTATGACCACAGACAATATTTAAACATATTATTTGCGTTGCGTTACATAATTTTACAAAGTATTTTCAGATTTTCAAAAAATCATATCTTAAAACTTATTGAATTTCGCAACCTGAAACTTTCAGGAAGATGATCAAATGACCCCAACATGATGCTAAAAAAGTTTGGACGCCCTAGCGAGTAGGTCATCCGCTAAAGGTGAGCCGTCTAGTTTGTCTATTCCACTCTGTAGGGTAGGGTTTTTAACATTCTGCCAAGGGCCAACTTCTACACATACAAAACCATTTGACGTTCGCATACCGGCGCTGCGATTTGTGTTTGTGAATTTTAGTCCACTCTGTGTAAGAGAGGTGTTATTAGTACTTATTCAGGCTATCGGCAAATTCTAAGGCTAGGTAGGTACCTACCTTCTTACTTAGAAAGAAAGAAAAGAAAGAAAGGAAGAAAATAAATTTATTTGTCATAAACATAAACATACAACAAAAAGTTTAAAAATAATAATAATGATAGGATGTAGTTAATGACAAAATGGCTTGAGCTCAGCATCTGTTACGTGTAGCAGCTACACGTAACGCTGGTTTTCAGCTCAAGCCATGTACATGTATAGCCATGAAAAGGCAATGTGGATAATAAATAAATGTTATAGTGTATAGTATATGTTATAGTGTGTAGTGTAGTATAGATGGTGGTGGTGGTGGTGGTAGTGGTGGTGGTGGGTGTTTACTTTTAGGTCAACAAAAAGGTATTCAATTGAAAAGGAATCGAATTTTATTTGTGAACAATTCCTTTAGACACCCTAAAATGTTAGCTACTTAAGTCATTGTTGTTGCACAAATCACAGAAAAGTTGCCTTTGAGGAGCGGCTAGCGCACGACGCGACTGCGAGCGGCAATATAACCACAACATAACTGAATTCCCGAACGTCGGGTTGGCCGGTGGAACCGCGGGGGGTGTTGACGTGGAAAAGTGAGGAACAGAGCTATGCGCTAAATAAAGCTCTGTCCTTCATCTTTCACGACTAAAACGGTATCGTATTATCTAGAAGTAGTCATTCTCATTTGAAAACCATAACCGGTTTCATAATTTGCCTGGTATAAAATAAACAGTATTGCTCACTTCGTGATAATATTTTATGATTGGTGGGAAATCGCAGCAGCAAGCAGTTATATCAAGTAATAAGAAGTACGGGATTTATATTTTTTATGAGCCACTTTATTTCCTCCGCCCCATGTATACCTCGCGCCACGAAATAAGAGCGCTGGGCGACTTTTGGCGGGAATTACGGCGCATATGCACAGGTATTGAAAAGTGACTACTGCGCATTCAAGGCCACCGTTCATAACGTGTGGCGCGACTTATACCTTTCTAAAAATATAATTTTTCATTTGTAGTAAGGAAGGCACTAACGTAAATTTTTGAGATATTAACGAATTTTGTTAAAATTTAAGGTTATGTTCACAAACTTTTTGCTCTAAAAGTGACATTTTAATTAAAATTCAGACTTTATTAATAAATATTCTTAAAAAATTAAACACTTTGAAGACTGAGTTTAAGAAGCATTATATTTATTGAGTCAAATTTGGCTAAAGTAGGTTATTCTGGCTAAATTTCAACGGCTAAATTGGGTTATAGGTTAGGTTAGAACTTATAAGAAGCAAAACAGGAGCGTAGCGAGGCGGGGCGGAGCGAAGCGTATGCAAATAAAAACAACATATAATTAAGTATACATTTCCTTGCAAAAAAACCATACTAGGGGCACAAGGGAGCTCCCCTCCCTACCACTTCCCCCTACAAAATTAAGGTAAACGATATCTATAGTTTACCCAAAGAATTAATTTGTCACTAAGAAAAAGCGTAAAAATAAAAAATAATTACATACCTATCATTGATAATTTTCGATAGGAATGATGGTCTATAGGGATTTAACGTATAATATCTCATGAGAAAACCACTGAACTTGTCTGACGTTTATCCTCTGAAATTGAGTGAGCGTCCTCTGAAATCTGCCGCCCCTACGACGCTGCCGCCCCTAGGCCGCTGCCTGTACGGCCTATTCTCAAATCCAGGACTCAAGCAGACTATGCTATGTCTTTTGGAAGTGTTGACAAAGATGGCAGGCCTCTGATTCCAGTAGCTACTGATGGATTTTGGAGCAAACGCTGGTTTTGTCAGCCGCTGTTATCATCGGGTTGAATTTCCAAAAGTAAAACCTTTTGGAAATTTAACTTGGAGTCAAAAATAAATATTAGACAGTCTGCACCCCCGGAGCACAAGTGCTTCAAAAACTATTTAGGTCCATCTACCGGGATGGAATTGACCATATCATACCTCGCGCCACGAGTTATGAGCGGTGGCCTTGAATGCGCAGTGGTCACTTTTCAATACCTGTACATATGCGCAGTAATTCCCGCCAACGTCGCCCAGCGCTTTTAATTCGTGGCGCGAGGTATAGTTGTGGGGTTTAAACGGTCGTTGCTTGACCATAGCGTAATATATTATAAATTTGTTGCTGACAGCGATTCCTGTTATATTCCAATAATATACTCAATATATTGAACATTTTAAGCCTCTACCTTCTACCATTATCCATATCGATCAAAAATTTGCAAATAAAAACACGTTTTTTCTAAGGGAGCCCCCTTAAATATTTATTTGGTTCTGTATTTTAGTATTTTTTGTTATGGCGGCAATAGAAATACATCATCTGTGAAAATTTCATGTCTAACTATCACGGTTCATGAGATACAGCCTGGTGACAGACAGACAGACAGACGGACGGTCAGCAAAGTCTCAGTAATAGGGTCCCCTTTGGCACCCTTCGGGTACAGAATCCTAAGAAAGATATCCGGCCATACGGTGAATCAATAATTGAAAAGAAAGATAACCATACTTTAAGAAACTTTTGCAATTCTCTGGTGAAGTTGTCTCAGGAGGACACTTATGTCCCTTCAGATTGCGTAAGTTTTTAAGAGTTATTTTCATGCGCGATGAAATATTGGGCTGCTATTTATTTAACACATGATCAAAAATATAATAAAACTAAATCAAATATCAAAGTGTTTATTAATCAAAAATAACAATAATATACAGGTTTACTTATATCTAAAGAGCATGTAAGTCTTTGAGTAATAATGTATAAATACTAGAGACGCTAGCTCGAACAAAATATTGACGAGAGCGGGCGTGTCAGTTGTCATAGATAAAAATCTTTGCGCTCAGATGCGACATGCCGAAGACATACAGTCACCTTTGCCCAAAAGTATACCTATTGAGTGAATCCTGCCTATACTGGTTGCATACTTTTAAACGCAGGCGACCTATAATGTGTATTTGGGAATAAAATAAAAGAGAATATGCACATATACAATAATTTAATGGCTTTTTTTCATTGGTTGTTATGTTAGTCAATGCATATTCGCCCGAAATGCCAAAGCGCTGCGCTCCAACTCCATGACTAGGTCATCCCTCAGGTCCTCAGTCACTATATGGCCAAGGTATTTTAAATAGATTATTGAGGGTATGTAAATAAATTATCACTTCGACTTTGTTTATCGAAATTATTTAAACAGTGATCATTATAATAGGCAAATTCTGGTTTTCTAAAATATCGATAAACACAGTAGGTAAACTATCATTTTTATCGATAGCCGCTCTTATATCGATACTTAACCCATCGCTGGTTGTCACTAAAATAGTTCGCAATACTTATTCTGTCAAAACTTTATTGGTTTCAGTCATACAAAGTAAAACGGTCGTACGAATAAAGAGTGTCGGTATATTTACTTCTGTTCATGGAAAATAGCCCTCCCTCTATTCAATTACTTACTCTGAGGTCAGACCCAGACGTTTGATATCTCAACTCGTTGCTTCCGGGCTTTTACAGACAATCGAGAACCTCTGTAAAAAACCTTTGTTCCCATTCCCCCCTTAGAGCTCGCCACCAGGGCCAAATACGTAGTGGGTAAGCGAATAATCTTTTCGAAACGCCTTTCTCATGCAGGCCGTTGAGATGCTGCGGTGGTGTCTTTCAATACAGAAACCCAACACACAAAAACACGTAATATTTGGGTTTTGATTTCAGAGTTGGAGCGACGCCTACATAAGAAAAGAGTTCAGAAATCGAAAAGTTCAATCAGGCATAAAAACTAATTGTTTTTGAATCGAAAGTCACACCATGGTGTAAATATGGGCTCACCTTTAGCGGATGACCTACTCACTGGGGCGTCCAAACTTTTTTAGCATCTTGTTGGAGTCATTTGATCATCTTCCTGAAAGTTTCAGGGTGCGGAATTCAATAGTTTTTAAGATATGATTTTTTGAAAATCTGAAAATACTTTGTAAAATGATGTAACGCAACGCAAATAATATGTTTAAATCTTGTCTGTGGTCAAAATACATTACCTACATTTCGTTGTACGCATATTTGAAAAGATGAGAATTCTCTAAAAAAAGGAGGAAATGTGGAATCTTTTTTTAATAATACCTATTTTAATAAAAACGTTCATTTAACTTGCAATTTATGTTTGTTTATTTATTTTACGTTAATCAAAGTTAATTTAGTATTTCTTTCGTAAAATATCACTTTTGATAATAAAAAGGTTGTCATTTTTGTTTAAAACGGAACGCATTTTGTTGGGGCGTTTTGCCGCGTTTTTGGTTGGGCGGCAAATTGTAGTAGTCCCTTTTCTAGTAGTTTCGCGAATGTTCTATTTGCTTGTTTTCTCGATATTTACAAGCAAAAACAACTGGCTAGATTAGGTTATTGTGGCTACTTTTCAATCGGGTTATAGGTTATGTTAGAACGTTGAAGAAGATAAACCGGAGCGGAGCGGAGCGTATGCAAACAAAAACTATTGGCTAGAGTAGGTTATTGTGGCTACTTTTCAATCGGGTTATAGGTTATGTTAGAACGTTGAAGAAGCTAAACCGGAGCGGAGCGTATGCAAACAAAAACGATTGGCTAGAGTAGGTTATTGTGGCTACTTTTCAATCGGGTTATAGGTTATGTTAGAACGTTGAAGAAGCTAAACCGGAGCGGAGCGGAGCGCAGCGTATGCAAACAAAAACGATTGGCTAGAGTAGGTTATTGTGGCTACTTTTCATGTAAATTTTGATGATAGCATTATAATAATAATAATAATAATAATCGTTTATTCTCAGGCAACATGACCCATAGTTATAAAACAGTCACAAAAATAACAATAATTTAGGCTAAACTAAAATAAAATAAATAAAATATGAAACCTTACTTTTGGTTCCCACTGTGATGCACAGATAACCAATATGCGAAAAAATTACTTTTCAGACAACTGGCAATATTTGTCAAAATTCTATTTTTAGATTCCCGTAATCGAGTGCAAAAGGCGGTGATACGAGATCTGAGGATCGCGAAGAAGTCGGGGACTCTGGCCTCCGCGAACATGGTCGAGGCGCTACAAAAACGAGGTTTTCTAAGCAATATGCGGAACGCGTCATTATATTGTATACGTAATGTGCTATACGATCGTTTTGTATAGCTTGTCCAAAGATGGCAGGTGTATAAATTTTGACAATAGGCCTTAAATAACGTTATTTTCACTTCCTCGTTGCTTTTAGAAAACCTGCGCGCGAGCATATTGCACCGTACTGCCAGAGCCCTGCGCTCCCTCTCGATATCCTCATCGTCAGTGAGATGTTCAGTCAAAATATGTCCTAGGTATTTAAAGCTCTTTACAACCTGCACCGGAGACCCGTTCAAATATAACGAAGGTATCCTCTCCGGACCCCTTCCTGATCGAAAAACAACCATTTTCTGTCTTTTTGACATTATATTTTAGACCATGTGTTTCGGCATATCGAACACAGATGTCTAAAAGCTGTCTAAGACCGCTAATTGAGGGGCTGAGGAGCACCATATCGTCTGCATAACTTAAGTTATTCATACATACGTTACCAATATGGCATCCGATTCTGGTGCTCCTCAGCTCCACAATCAGATCGTTTATATACAAGTTGAAAAGGTCCGGAGAGGTCAAACCACCTTGACGTACGCCACAGTCTAACCTGTAGTCGCTAGACAAAGTGTCGCCCCACCTCACATTGTTCGTCTGGTTTTCGTACCAGTATCTCAACATATTCACCACATCCGTGTTAACCTTTGCTAAATTGAGTTTTTCCCAAAGTAAATTGTAATTTACAAGGTCAAAAGCTCGGCTCAGGTCTAGAAAGCATGCATATACTGAGGTTTCTCGTTCTGTATAATATCTGACCGTATGCTTAAAGCTGAATATGGCTGAATCCGTTGAAAGACCGGGACGAAAACCAAACTGCGCATCATCAATATCTAACCCGTTCGCCAGTACAGGTTGCAAGAGCCGCTCGAATATCTTGCCGACTATGGTACCCAGAGATATCGGCCTCTAGTTGTTAATAGTCGACAAGTCACCAGTTTTATTTTTGGGGACTGGAACCACCACAGTTCTCATAAGGTTATCCGGTAAACAACTATACCTAGCACAAGCATTAAACAGCTCCGCCAATACTCGAAACATTTCGTCACCGGCGTAGAGGATGTGTTCCACGCTGAGTGCGTCGATGCCGGGCAACTTACCGCGCCGCATGCGCCGCACCACGTCTGCGACGTCACGCGCCGTATGGACAAGGCGCGGCGCTGACGATGGCTCGCTCGCCGTGGCGACACCGTGCGGAGACGCGTCGGGCGCATCCCCTACACCGGCCGGCGGTAACACTTTAAAATGATCGGCAAACTTATTTGCTATATCCCTAGAGTCATGTTTCTCATCTATGGACATTGGCGTACTGGTTTTATAATTTAACTTCTTGGTTGCATTCCAAAATTTACAGAAGTTTTTCTCTTTTCTACTCACCGCTAATACATTCATTTTTATAACTTCTTCATTAGTCTGACACCATTTCAATTTTCGTTTAAATTCTTTTCTACTATTACACATGTTATCATATACCTCACCTGAGCTAGGTTTATTAAACAACAACCATAGTTTGTAATACATTCTAGCATTCTGATGACTATTTTGAACGTGGTAGTTCCAGCCCAGCACATTTTTTGTGCTTTTTATTTGCATCACAGTGGGAAGCATGACTAGAAATTTTTTTTTTTTTTTTTTTTCTATTTTGTGTTGACTGCTTCATCGCCATCTGAAGGATAGGGCCTTCAATAATCGATGCGGTTCTCTGGCTTGCACCGATCCCTGGTGTGCGGCTGGGCGAGGCCCATCGGCCTCCGTCCCCTTTTGTTGAGTGTTATTTGGGCTGTTCAATCAGCCCAGCTCTAGGATGTTTTTTCGTTTCAGCCGGCAGAATTTGGCAGCACCAGCAGTCACCAGCTGTGCCGCTAGTTCGTTTGGGTGGTTTCTGAGTCTCTGCTGATATCGCTTGTTCAGTTCCTCGATTTCCTCTGCTACTGAGGGAAATTTCAGATCATGGTAGATTTCTTTGTTGCTGATGTACCATGGTATTTTTAGGATCCTCCTTAGCATTTTCGTCTGAAATCTCTCCAGAATATTGATGTTTGTTTTGGATGCCGTACCCCACAGTTGGATCCCGTAGGTCCATATTGGCTTGAGTATTGTCTTGTACAGTGTCATCTTGCACTCTCTTGACAGTTGCGACTTGTATCCTAGTAGCCAGTACATGCTGCGAACTTTACAGTCCAGTTGTTTTCGCTTATTCCAGATGTGAGTTCTCCATGTCAGCCTTCTGTCCAGATGTATGCCCAGGTATCTGGCTTCTACTGCTTGTGGCAGTGGCTTTCCGTTCAAGAAGACGGGTGGGCATGTCTCTTTCCTGAGGGTAAATGTGACATGTACCGATTTGGTCTCATTCGTTTTGATTCTCCACAGTTTACACCAGTGTTCCATTGCGTTCAGTGCTTTCTGGAGATTCATAGATGCTTCTACAGGATTTCTGTGGCTTGCCATGAATGCAGTGTCATCAGCGAATGTGCCCATGACGGTGTTTTCGGTCGGTGGCAGGTCTGATGTGTATATGATGTAGAGAACTGGGCCCAGTACGCTGCCTTGAGGTATCCCTGATTTGATTTCGTGGAGTTCGGAGACTTCATCTTTGTGTTTAACTTGGAAGCATCGGTTGCTTAGGTACGAGTCCAGGACTAAGTAGATATTGTATGGTATGATGCTTTTCAGTTTGTATTTGAGTCCCATGTGCCATACCTTATCAAAGGCTTGAGTGATATCGAGGAAGGCCGCCGAGCAATAAAGTTTCTTGTCCATTGATAGTACAATTTCGTTTACAAGCCTGTGCACCTGTTCTATGGTTGAGTGTTTCTCACGGAATCCGAATTGATGGTGTGGTATGATGTCCATTAGGTGCGGTCTTAATCTTGCTAGTAGGATTTTTTCAAATACTTTTGAAGTTATTGGCAGGAGGCTTATGGGCCTGTATGACGACGCTTCATTGACTGGTTTTCCTTGTTTGGCTATCATTATGATTTGCGCAATCTTCCATTGTCCTGGGTATTTCCCTGTTCTGAGGATAGCGTTTATTATTGTTGTCAGCATTACGATACCTTTATTTGGCAAGTTTTTGAGTATTTTGGGGGTAATCATGTCATACCCAGGAGACTTTTTTGGTTGTAATGACACTATGACTCTTCGGACTTCTGCTGGTGATGCCGGTTTGACTGGTAGAGACATTTGGAATGGTGCGTCTAGCATTGTTCTTATATGTTCTGTGTGTGATTTGGCTTCTTCATCCACTGGTTGATATGGTGTGAATACTTTCGACAGGTGTTCTCCAAAGAGCACAGCTTTCTCCACGTCTTTTCTGGCCCAGGAGCCATCAACAGTTCTTAGAGGTGGAACACTTTGGGTGGGTTGGTTCATTGTTCTTGTGGCATTCCACAGTGAGTATTCTCCGTTGTTGGTTGGCTCTAGTCTTGATAGGTATTTTTGGACGGTGTTGTTTTTTTGTTCGCTGATCAGGTTTGTCAAATGTCTCGATGCTGTATTCAGTTTCCTCTTGTCTTCTGGGTCCCGGGTCTGGTGCCATGTTTTCCTAAGGCTACGCCTTTCCTGTATCTTCTTCCTTATGAATAGAGGGTGTTGATTGGTGAGACTTTTGACTGAGTGTGTGTCTGGTGGAGTACATTGGGTTATTGTTGATACTATGGTTCGGTTTAGGTTTTCAATACCGGCTTCAATGTCAGATTGTGACTTGAGTGGTATATTAAGCTGGATGTTGCTATCTAGCATCTCCTTGAATGAGTCCCAGTCTGTATTTCTATTTGTAAGATGTATCCTCGGTGGCTGAATAAGTATATCTGAGCTGATTGTAAGTAGGACCGGAGAGTGATCGGAGGACAGGTCTGCGAGTGCTTCATTATACAGGTGCTGCCGTGGTAGTCCCTTAGTTATGAAGAAGTCAAGTAGATCGGGTATTTTTTCTGGGTCTGTTGGCCAGTATGTTGGTTTACCCGTAGAGACACATTTTAGGTTGTTCTCTATCACTGATTGGAATAGCTGTCTGCCTCTGGTAAGTGTCAGCCTGGAGCCCCAGAATGTATGTTTTGCATTCCAGTCTCCACCTGTGACATATCTTGGACCAAGGGTCTTGAAGTATTTGTTGAATTGTTCTGCTTTGATAGTGTGTCTGGGCGGGCAATATATGGCGGATATGGTAAGAGGTCCTGATTTCGTTTCTATAACTATGCTTGTGGCTTGTAAGTAGTCTGTATCATGCTTCTCTATTTCGTAGTGTTTGTATTTGCTCTTGATTATGACAGCTGTGCCCCCATGGGTGTTCCCTGAAGGATGATTGGTAGTATATGTTGAATAGCCTGGGATCCGGATATAGCTTCTGTCTGTGAATCTTGTTTCAGCGATGAGTATAATATCTAAGTTTAATTCATTTATGAATAATTCTAATTCTTGCTTTCTTTCTAACAAGCCGTTGGCGTTCCATTCTGCGATTCGAAGGTATTGCATCATGAAGAGGATTTCATTATGATTGTGCTGATTAGATCGATCATGCGATCCATGAGTTTGTCAAGCATTCTCTCTATGGTTTTCTCAAATCTTGTAAAAATTTCTTCGAGCGGAGGTGTTGATGGGAGTGAGTTGTCCGTATCGGTGCGACTATAGAGTGGAACTTCGTTCTTGGCTGCTTCCGCATAGGAGTAAGTTAGTTTATTGTTCTGACTTGCGGAGGTTGGCGGGCATGGCTTGTCATTACTATTGCCTTGTGGTGTTTGGCTTGAAGTTGTTGGTTTGTTGCTTGCATTTTGGTATGTTCTGGTTTTTGGGTTGGTTTTGTTAAATATTTGTTCTTTGTATTGTTTGTACTTGGTGCAGCCCTTGTAGTTGGCTGGGTGGCTACCCTGGCAGTTGACGCAGACTGCTGCAGTGTCAGATTTTTTAGTGCAGGTGTTGGTTGGGTGGTCTTCCCCACATTTCACGCAGCGGAATATTCTGTTGCAGTTATTCTTAGAGTGTCCAAAACGCTGGCATCGTTTGCATTGGATGATTTCTTGTTTCTTGTAAGGTGCTTCAACAGTGACAATCAGGTTGCCGATGTGTTTTATCTTGTATGCGTCTTTGTTGTTTGCGTTTGGTTCTAGGTTAACGTAGTACAATGGGAGCGGTTGCTTTGTTTGTCTGTGCAGAGCATTAGTTACATTTCTAACCTGGTGGCCGAGGGCTTCAAGCTCTGTCTTGATGAAACTGACATCTTCAGATGCGTGTATTCCTCTGATCACCACCCTGAAGGCTCTTTCATGCTTCAGCTGGTATGTGTAATGGCTTACATTTTGTGTTACGAACTGGTTCCTTATCGTTTTGTAGGAATCAACGTCTGATGGAATGATTTTGACTATGTGTCCATTCCTTAGAGTGGCTATTTTGTACTTGCTTGTATCGGTGATGATTGTGCAGAGAAGTTCCTTTAGTTTCATTACGTCCTGCACTCCGGTGACGAATATTGGTTCAGGTTTTTGGATGGCTGGTTGGGACTTATGGTGTTTTTTGGGCAGGGTGCCACCCTCCCCGTTGGCTCCTGCCTCCTCATCCTCTAGTTGGTCGAAGCTGTTGAATGTTTCAACGTTTACATTGTATGTATTGTCCCTGTTGTTGGGGGAACTATCCGGTTTGCTAGAAATGGCAGCGGTTTGTATAATATTAACAATGTCATTATAAAACTTATTTATAAATTGTAAAGGTTCAAAAATATCACAGTTAAAATTAGTCATACATGTCAGTCTCTTCAGGTTATTATTACATAACATTCCATAATTAGCAATCTGTTCGTTATCTCTAATCGCGAATCTTATTGTTTACAGAGGTGCTTACATTTAATCGCTTAGGTACTAATTTTCCCTGCAAGTCACACGTAACAAAAAGGGGTAAGTGGTCTGACCACCTAATATCATAGTGAACAGTCACATTAGTGATGGTATCCCATACAGCCTGAGTTGTCACACAGTGATCTAACCATCTGTGTGTGCCGTGCGCTGCACTTATAAATGTGAATGTATCCGAGTCGATCCCCAACTTATTAATATCTGCACAAAGCATATTGCGTTCCGCACAGAACGTCATTAACTCGTCACAAAATTGTTCACCCGGGTGTGCGTTCCAATCTCCTAGGATGTAAGCAGCCTCGAGACCTGCATCATCCACCAGGGCATACGCATACGCCAGAGTGTCCGTAAACTCGGGTAGGTTCTTCTGCACGTCCACCGGCATGTATAAATTAATTATTAAGAATTGACGCTCATCAAACGTAACTTTCACTGCCGACACTCTATTACTAATACATTCCACGATAGACACACTTGTAAACACTGATTTGCGCCACAGTATAGCTAAGCCGCCGTATGGCCTCCCACGTAGAACGCCGGTTCCCGTATCAACAGACGACTTTGCACAACATCCAAAGTTCTCGTCAATTTCATTAATAAAATTAAGATCGTGAGGTAACAGCCATGTTTCCTGGAGGGCAATTATGTCCACTTCTTTACACAGAGATCTTATATACCCAACTAACTTTTTTATACTCTGGCAATTAAAGGACACCATAATAATACTTGTAGTTGTGCTATCCATTATATTCAATTGATTTAGCGGTCGAGCGACGCTCTCGATAACGTCTATATACAACGCCTACCTCCCAGAAGTCAACACTCAGGAATTTCTCAATTTTTGAGCTAAGTATAGTTACTTTAAATGAGTTGAAAAACTTTTCCTCCCATTGCTTCAGTAATTCTACATTTTCGCAGGTTTCATTCATATCCTGTATATGCGCCCTTATATCATCAGTGGTAACGTGTTTTTTAAGACGCGAAACATAGATAGAACTGAGGGATTCCGCAGCCTGCAGGCGACCACTACCACTAACCAACGTTCCACGCATGTTTCTTTGACGAGTCGATCGCTTCTTGGGTTTTTTAAGTGATACAAGGGTGAATTCACTCTCATCAATAATACTCCTAGTTTCTATGTCATCTAGCGGCCGTCTCATTATCTGCGACTGAGTCTGTGCGATATCTCTATAAGTAGGCATAGCGATATAAGTATTCGTTTCAGGGTCAGCTGTGGCGGCGGCGGCAGCGGCGGGACCCAGCTGCGAGTGGGACGACGACGGTGAACCGGTTTTCGTCATAGGCTCACGAGTGTTTGCGAATTGATCGTTATAAACAGCTAGCTTATTATTCCTTCGGTTATTTTTTTGGAGGTTTTTTGGGTGGTTAGGCGGGGCGGTTAGGGGTGTCGGTGATGCAGATACCTGTCGGGTACTTCTCACACACACATCTGCCACAGATGATCTCAGACCCTTAATCTCACTATACAGCTTCGTCTCCAGATCCTGGAACTCCACTTTGGAGATCGCGTCAGTACGTAGTGTTTGAAGTTCATTCTTCAAGAAGGTTATATCCTTCAAAAGACGCGTCACATCCACGTGGTCGAATGTGACTGGTGGCAGGCGGTTGAGGTCTTTAGCAACAAAGACAGGTTGCTCGTCTGGGTCAGTTTCCTTCAAAAGTTTGATGACGTCTTTTATATTCTTTTTGCTTTTATCCTCACCTTTTCTGTTAATGACACGGGTTCCGTCCGAGATTGCATTACACAGCAGAGATTTACCGGTTTCAATCTCCTTGTCGTCAAAATTTGAGCTACATATCTGCACAATACTTATTTCATCCAGCACATTGTATTTATTTGGAACAAATGTCAAAACTCGTTCACTATCATTTTGTTGGCCATTGTCCGATAGGCAATGCGCAGCGCAGTTGCGCAGCGCCGCGTCTCAGACACACGATCACACGATATCAATGCCGCGGGCTGACTGATGGATTTGAATGATGATGGATCTGAATTATGGAGCATTTGTGGAGGAGAAAGGTGTCGAGGCAGAAAAATGACCCTTTCGAAGAAAGCAACTAGGCATTTTCGCGCGGGGGGGGAGTAGTGGGGGGGGGGGGGGGGGCATCTACCCCCTTCCCCCTCCCCCCACTTAAAGATCAAGGTCAGTCTAAATTTTGTTTTAATTTATCAACATAACCTCAAAACTTTAAATAATCATATCTCAGAAACTAGGCATTTCCGCGGGGGGGGAGTAGTAGGGGGGGCATCTACCCCCCTCCCCCATCCCCCCCTCCACCTCTCAGGGTCAACAAAAGTAGGTCATCCGCTAAAGTCCTTCCCCTCATTTTTTGGCAAATCGGATCGGATTGACATCCCTAATCCAAGGTGGATAAGGATAACATCTTTTGTTGTAAATATTGTGATAGCTTTTTTCGTCTAACGAAACGTTAGAATTTCCGTTGGTGACTGACATCTGTCATGAATGTCATGTCAACAACATATTCCAAAACAAACGTTCCACATCCGTAGATTCTGTGCCATATTTACATCATTAATGGATCTTTTTAAGCGAAAACTCCAGAGCAAATACGGCAGAGTCATGTCTCGCGTGCACAATACCTCCCGCTCGAGATTGGATCCGCGTTCTTTGGTAACCCGCCACGAAAAAAGTTCCGCGCGGCTTGGCGGCAAAACTTCCGTTTCAAATGTTAGTTCTAGTGTTTTTAGTGAACTTCCGACGGTTTTGCATGACTATATACCCGAACATCCACCTGAGAAGCCTATAAAGAGGTCTAATGTGGTGAAACCGCGTAGAACGTTAAGTTCCTTGGACCCCTCGTTATCGCCTCATAGCCCTTCAACGAAGCCAGCTAAGCCTTCTTCTCTTGCTGAGAGACCGCGAGTTAGCCATGTGAGAAGGAAGAGTACCGTTTCGTTGCCCCCGACTCGTGCGACGGACCTGTGGTCTGACGAACATGTGAGGCAGTGCTATTCTAGTAGGTCTCACAACAAATTAAAGGAGTTAAAGGTTGGTATAACTATTGTAGACCATTATCAGTCCTAATAAGACTCAAGTTGGTTAGAAGGCTATTATGAACACAAATGCGTGTTTAGATTCATTAATTTATATTCAAACCTGCACTTCACTAATCTGACAACTTATGTGGTGTTGTGGTTCTAGGCTCTGCCTCCCAAGTGAGAGCTCCGGGGTTTGAATCCCGGCTGCAGAGGATGAAAAAAAAAACCGCAGATCTTGGATGTGTATATGTGACGTTGCTATTTCTGGTTCACACAACACAGGGTATCCTAGTGTGGGGCAAGAAGCAATCTATATTTGTGGCTTTATATAACTGTAAAGTAAATCAAATCCAAAGTAAAAACTTACATAGGCCATCCCAAAAGAAGCCGACCAGGCATATAGATAGCAATACTGATTAAAAAAAATAAAAAACAAAAGTTTGAATCCTTTGGCGCGTAAATTTACAAAAAGGAGAATGTTTTTTTTTTGTTTCATAGCCATTAACTCTTTCGCGGACGATGACCGAATGTCAAGTATTACGTTTTGGACACATGGTTGTGAGCGTAAACTGAAGGAGCGAGTGAGAAGGAAGAGATAATTTTTCTATGTGTGCGAAAATGGTCTAATATGACACTATCCAACCTGTGGAAGTACCTACATGGACACAAAGAGCAGGGCTACCTATAACTGCAATGGAAATGCGAATTCTATAGAGTTTCCGTCCAAAACAGAGGATCAAGGAACAAATTCTATGGAATCCGCGTCACTATGACCTCTTCATTAACGTATTCTTGGGAATTCGCTGACCGCTATAGTGTTAATCGAGATTGATCTGAGTGATTTCGCAAAATTTATTTATTAATACAGCCTAATGCACAACATCAGAGACTATGTCCATTTGTTGTACACATATAGACAAAATGGTCATAGATATGTCATACAATACTTTCATTTGATAACTTTAAGTCCAATCCATATTAAAGTTGAGCTGCTGGATTCTCTGGGAGAGTCTGCTCCTGCATTCACAGCAATGAAGAATGTCGCAGTTTTATTGGAATTATTTCTGGGACCACCCCATATAATGGTTTTCTACTACATTTCATAGCTAACTTGTAACCAATAATTTGTAAACCAATATTTCAGGATGAAATCAACTCATACCGTGACACGGAGAAACATATGCATCTCCGAGCAAAGGTGTACAGAAAATGTGGTATTGTGCTGGATGATGTTGGAGATGTGTGCTGTGACAAGGCGGTGCAGGCAGAGTCAGATGGTAAAAAAACTCTATTCTACGTACACTACATGCCTGCCTATAAAAGCTGAGAAAAAAAAGCAGTAGGAAACCTTCATATCTCCATTGATGGGGTAATGGGATAACCCCCTGTAACAAAATATGGAGTACTGAATTTAATAACTTCTGCTAAAACTTTTGAAAAGATGATACAGCCAGCCAATGATTCATAATTCATAATTTCTTTATTGCACACAAATAACAAAAGATATACTACATTAAATAAAATAATGTACAAAGGCAAGCTTATCTCTAGCAAGAGATCTCTTCCAGCAAACCAAGTCAGGGTGAGAAAGGCTGAGCACAGGCAGACCTATGAGTACAACAAAACCTCTTTATAATTTAGTAAAACTATATGAGTGCCTACACTACATACATAAAATATACCTGCTAAGATAAATACATACATATTAATATATAAATATTTAATCATCATCATCATCAGCCTGCCAGCATACCCACTGTTTGGTATAGATAGGCCCTCCTCATAAACACGCCATTCAGAAGCAACCCGCGTCCATTGCTTTCCTGCGACCGTCGCCACATAGTTGGACCGTCTGGCGGATGGTCTTCCGACTGATCTTTGGCCTCCTCTTGGCCACCACTCTGTCAACGATCTGGTCCATCTTCCGTCTTCTCGCCTTAATATTAATTAAAAAATATATATGCTAATAATTACGTAGTTAAATACTGCCTATAATTCTAAAGATGTAAGAAATGCTTCTTGATGCAACCATCACATTTTAATCAGTTATGATTATAACTGTTCCTTTTTACAGCTGTTCTTATTTGCCAAGTCATCCGTTGCTTGCATTCCCAAATTCACAGTTGGACTTGGGCATAAACCCCTCATTACATTTTAGTTAGTTAGGATTGTCTTTCTACAAAAGCTTGCTTGACGTGACCGTTAAAGCAGGCAAGGTTATTAATACTTGACCTACCGCATAGATGGCGCTAGTCGTAGAATATTACGGCAAAGATATTGATACTGGGTGTATAACGACAGCATCGCACTTTAATATCTCTATTTACTTCTAAATGATGAACTATTAGAAATAACTCTTGTTTCGCTGTTTTTATATAGAATTCTCAGTATTTACAGATTTGTATAACGCCAAGCGATAGTGTTCGAGATTTTCCGCTTTAACTTCAGTGGCCGAAATAGCTCAGTTGGGAGAGCGTTAGACTGAAGATCTAAAGGTCCCTGGTTCGATCCCTGGTTTCGGCATTCTTTTTCAACTTTTATTTGTTTTTCTACATATAATAAGTCTTTGCACATGATAGAAGCAGTTACGAGCTTATATTTTTTGTTACAGAACCACTGGAAAATAAAAGGTGAGTTTTTCATTAATTACAATCTCAAATCCACATTACGGATGGCCAGAAAGTTGGTACCTTTGAACCTGTTATTTAAATAGCAATGTATTCATTAAGAGTTCTAGATATAAATTCTGTTCACTACCTACACCCTCTGTCAAACCTCGTCATAGAATTGTAAGTTATATTATAAAATTAATCAAAGTAATAATGTGATTGACCCTAAAGTTGTAGGGCACTACAATCTACAATACAGTACGACCATAATTCCTGTGATGCACTAAAATAGGCTGCTTACAATATCTAGACTAGACCACACGGTAACTATCGTAGCTATTTAGGTACATAGATAGTACGTTGATAGTCTCTTTCGTGAGTTATCTTACAAATGTAGGACAACCCTCAGATCTACTCGTGTAGGTATTTTAGAGTTCGGAAACTTTATTCCACTACTACAATGTAGTAACGACGAGTATATAATTTCCTCTTGAATACTACTTAAATAGTTGATTGCTGGAGAAAAAAATAAATGTATTTTTGATTGATATTGAAAAACCTCGTGCAAAACACTTCCAAATCCACAAATCAAGTGTGATTCTTCAATGTCTTTATGTGTTAGTGCTAACTCCCTATCTACATGTTGCTTACTCACACATCCACACAGATAACGGCAAACAGCAAACATACCCGTATTTCGCGCTGGGACCCCATGGCCTCTTTAGCTCAGTGGTAGAGCACTGGTCTCGTAAACCAGGGGTCGTGAGTTCAATCCTCACAGGAGGCAACATAGATTTTTATTTCATTCGTATTTTGTTTTTGTTTTAGGTGGGTTTATCGAATGGGTAGCTTTTTTGTATGTCTGTTGTTTTTTGTGTGAAAGTCCATTCGCTTACAAATTAGCAGCCAGGGAGGGATGAATCGTGTCATTGACTTATATTCGTATAAAAAGGGTCCCTTTAGCACCTTTATATACTCACAACATACCATAAACCCTCTGCAATGAGTCAAAAACCGCAAAAATACGACCAGTTTAAAGATAAAACTATTTTGTTAGAACACATTTCTTATCTGTGACAATGTTATTATTGCTTCATAATAACATCGAATGCCATGTTCTTTTTCGGGAATCGCTGAAAAATAAAGCAATTTCCTTTGACCTCAATTGTAATATCAGTAGAGATGACGTTATATTCGAAATTAAATAACAATGCCGGTCGTAACATGCGGTTCATGAAGATCATAGTTCATAGAGATCTTATAATATGTGTGTAGATAAAGCAGTGTATGTATTTATTCATATTTTGATGCCTTTCATTATTTAACAGTCACATAAACTTCTATTATACCTTTGTAAAAGGGACATTTTTTACGCCACCAGCTGATAACGATATTTTCTGAAGTTCAGATACAATGCGACGAACAACAATGGTTTTGAAAACAGGTAACATGACCTATATTCCCAGTTCCACAAAAACCCCTTTTGACATCATACCATCAAGTTCCCACGCACCTTGCAGTCATGCTAAGACATTTTTGCTTGTCGCTAATGAAAACAAACATTTTGATCCATGCTCCATTTTGACAAGGTAGTAAGAAATGATAACTAAGGCTCGGCTGCATAGCTCAACTGCTCAAAGTTTGACCGAAAAGTCTTACTGTGTATTACTCTGGCTTGGAGGAAAGTAGCGGAGGAAAGTATCCAGCACTTCTTGGGTGAATGCGTAATGTATTCAAACATAAGATGGCGAACACTAGGGATGGATAACATGATTTGTCAAACTAGCAGATGACTTGTCAAACTTAAAGATTAACGACATCCTAGAATTCATTAAACGAATATAACAAGAATATTTGGGGAGGGACATCTGTTGAACCAACAGTAACCAGTGCCCAAAGACCGATCACCCGCCTGTGGTTCAGCTTCAGCGGGTGTCCCACCTCATCATCATCATCAAAGTCTTACTGTCTCTGTCTGTCGCTCGGGAAATGACAGTCAGTATGACATTAACCCTCTCAATAGCCATAAATAAAAAATGCCTATAAATAGCCAAATTGTCATGGCGGCCATTATTTTATTTTTTTCATTTACTCAGTCAGTCGACCAATCAAGTGTGAGATACCAGAGAGATGAACGTACCTTACGTTCATCCTCTATTTCCGGTCAGTATTGCCAGTAATAAAAAGAATAGTGGGCAGTAGTAATTATTTTATAAAATAAATATAAATATTATTCCAAGTCCTTAAGTGTTCATGCGCGAGGGGACGGTAGGTAAATTAAAATTCAATTCAAGTCCATACTAGGTGTTCATACGCGAGTGGACAGGTAAACGAAAATGCCGCTTCATTTTAATTGAGCAGTATTCCCACTGTTAGCTCAGTGGAAATATCTAGAATTGTTGTCCAGGAATCCCTTTAAGATACAAGCTCATTGGACCGTAGGAAGTTTAATGAATGATATTATACCAAATTATTGTATTAGTACTTCTTAGGTGTCCATTGTGATTTGAGAATTTGTAATGGGGGCTAAACTGGGGCTATGTCATCAGTATAACATTGCTTTACAATTGCTATTGGCGTATTCCGCCATTCCCACAGACAGAGGGGTTAAGAATATACGGACGTATATATGGAAAGAACAAGTTAATAAATCAATAATATAATTACATTTTAATTAATGCAAGCAGTTTTGTTTTTGTTCGCAATGCTCCGAACGAAACAAGCGCCATTTTTTTTTATTCTTCGTCCATCTGATCTGAATAGGTGGTCAATGTTCTACGACCATAGAGCCGATTCTTGTTTATTTAGTTATTCTTTTCTTAGATTCGATGGATTTTTTCTTTTTACCTGACTGCAGCTAAGCCCAAAATGAGCTGTATTATCATATCTGCCGTAGACAACAAATTTTCTGAGCATGAGTTCTACTTCGATGACGTATACTGTGCTGCACGATTTTAGTATATTATTATCAACTTGGTCCCGTGACCAACTCCGAACCAACAAGAACCGATATTTTTAGTTCCAACGCAAAAACATCCTGCCCGCACTGCTCACCCTACAGATGGGGCCCTAGTCTAAACACCGTAACATAACGGTAACGCCGCTAGCGGCAAGCCGTTACAGTTACGAATCCCTTCCTGTTGCACCGTTATCCACCTTCGCCAAGGGACAAGGTTTGCATCGAGGGCTTTGAATAGACAAGACTAGTTATTTCAATATCTATAGGCTGTATGAACTCCGTGGTAATAATAATAAAGTCAAAGTCAAAGTACTTTATTACTGTAGATATTTACATATACTTAGCAAACGTCAATTTTGCCTCTTCCCTACATTGGACCACTGTGGGAGAAGAAGAGCGTAGAAACTCCCACAGATTGATTTTTAGATCTCTTTTAAAAATAGGTTGTGCTTAACTATTACAAATATGAAAAATTTAATTATTATGATTAATAAGCAGGAATAAATAATTACAAAATTATTAACAGCAAGGCCTGTGTTGAGCTAGATTAACCCCATACAGTCCTGTCATTTAAATAATCTTGAACATTGTAATATCCCTTTTTTGACAAAGTCGCTTTAACATGCTTTTTAAATTGCTCACATGGCAATTTCAAAATCTCCAGAGGTATCTTATTAATAATACCTAGAACACTATTTACACACATTGATCACACTAGCCCCAAACTAGGATTCCCTGTATCTTGGGTACTAGACAACAATACACATACTTAAATAGATAAATATTGATTAGGGTACAAACATCCGTTCTCGTCAAACAAATATTTGCCCCCACCGGGACTCGAACGCGGGACCCTTGGCTTCGTAGGCAGGGACACTGCCGACTCGGCCATTCGGGTCGTCAAATAATGGGTTTCATGGGTTTCAAGCTTGCTTCTCACACAGGAGATGCAGGTTCGATTCCTGACCATGTACCAATGAGGTGATTAATTTATCTTAAGTACTATCGGACGTTCAGTGTCCCGGCTACTATCGCTACGTGGTAGTGGTCGTAAAACCCCTCCATCAACCCGCACTGAGCCAGCGTGGTGGAATATGGCTTAATCTTACTCGTATCCGGGTGAAGGCCTGTGCCCCTCGGTGTGGAGTTGGGGACATTGATGAGCTACATTTATCTATTTTATTATAGGTTGGTTGGTGGGCGCCAATTCTTCTTTATTATATTGATATTTAAAAAACTCAGGCTCACTACCACTGACAAAACTCCATACAATTTTTAGTTAAAGTATGACTTATGATAATGAGTATTGAATGACTCCGTGCTCTAATGGGTTTCACGCTTGCTTCTCACACAGGAGATACGGTTCGATTCCTGACCATGTACCAATGAGATAATTGATTTATCTTAAGTACATCATACGAACGTTCCAATGGTGATGGAAAACATCGCGAGGAAACCTTCATTACTCCATAGCTGCGGCGATGGGCTAGCACTCTGTCACGCTAAATGGAGTATTGAATACCTGGCTCAAAGTGGGCACAATTGTGCCTCTGCCACCCCGTATGGGAAAAGGTGTGACGCTATGTTATGTTAAAGTGTTGCCTCAGAATGATATTCGTAATCTCTCCAATATGTTCATTAGGTCTATGGATTGTACACCCTTTCTGCTCGACGTAACACAAAGCTGAGGTTCGCGACCTGCATTCCTTTCTGAAGAATTTCGTTGTTATTCAAAGGCCGGTTAATTCAAGACTGATTTTATTAGCAAAATGTGCAACTACGTTACAATACACTACAATTTTCCCTCCTTAAAATATATATATTTTACATATATTTACCAATATAAAATATAATTACTTAAGTATAATTTTTCTAACTTCACTTCTCCCTCTCACATTTCTGTTTTCTTATTAACCTAATTACACAAAATATTTATATGTTTATTTTCTGTTTTATTATTGACTTATTTACTAGATTCATGCTTAACTACTACATATCTAACATGACATAAATATTGTTCTACTTTTATGCATATGGATTAGCAAGATATCTCGTTATTCATCTGTGTACTTATTTAGCAGTTGTCGTCGTGGACCAGTATTGACATATTGACCTGAACTAGACGGGCTGTGGGTGATGTCGGCGACGTCACTTACTGGCTCGGCTGCGGCTGGTGCCGGGCTCGCCGCCGGGGTTGGCGGAGAGTTGGGCGCCGACTCCCAGGCTTCCTGTGTCGAGGTCGCCGCTTGTTCAGACAAAATTATGCCCTGTCTAGGTGTTGAAATACTTACGTGCTCATTTGGGTCTAGTACTGGTGTAGAATGTCTGCTATTTTTCTTCAATGATATCAGCTGATCCATATGTTTCTGTTGTTCCCCTTTATTAGTTTATATTTTATATGTAACCGGACCGGTACGCTCCATCACACGGCCTTCCTCCCATTTAGCCCCTTCTTTGGAATAATTTCTGTATAAAATATTATCACCTGGCTGTACTTGCCTGTCGGAGCCCCCCGCGTTCTCGGTCTGCCTGAGCTGAGCCGCCTCCACGGTGTCGCGCACGCTGGCTCGCAGCATGTCCAGCCGCGTGCGCAGCCTGCGCCCGAGCATAGCCACCGCCGGCTCCCGCTGTGTCGTTGAGTGTGCGCTATTTCGATATACCAATAGAAAATTATGTATTGCTTGTTCGACGTTTTCCCCCTCTGTAACTCCTTTTTTAATCACCTTTTTTACCGTTTTAACCCCGTTTTCTGCAGCTCCATTACTGGATGGATGATAAGGCGCAATTAAGGCGCAGTTTTACACCATTGCACCCTATAAAATGTTCAAATTCGGCTGACCTGAAAGGAGGCCCGCCGTCCGTCACTGCGTGCTTTGGCAATCCGTCTCTCGCAACTTACCAATTACTAAATTGGCCGACGTGCCTTTTTTCATTAAAAATACATCTATCCACTTAGAGTGTGCATCAAGTATAAGTAAGTAATACTTACCCTGATATTGCAAGAAGTCCTGGTGTATCCTGGTCTAAGGCTCGCTAGGCCATGCGTAGGGGCGGGGCGCGGTGTGCGGGGGCGCGTCAAGCTGCGCGCGGCAGGCGAGGCAGCCCTGCGCGCGCGCTTCGATGTCGCCGTCCAGCTGCGGCCACCACACGTAGTTCCGCGCGATCTGTTTCATACGTACCACCCCCACGTGCCCTGCGTGGATCTCGTCTAATATCTGGGACCTCAACGATGCCGGTATGACGACCCTATAGCCCCAGACGATGCAACCATGGTCTATTTGCAAATTTTCACGCCTGTGAAAATATGCTTTTTCTTCATCTTTAACATCGAACGGCCATCCACTCATTATGTAACTGTATACTTTACAAAGATCCTTGTCACGCTTTACCGCTTTCGCCACATCCTGATGACTCAGAGGAAATTTATGCTCTACAAAATGTAGATATGCGGCGTCGTCACTTTCTGACGCTGAATATCTCTTTTGTAATGGCAACCGTGACAAGGCATCTGCATTTCCATTCTTCTCGGTTGCTACAAAAACAATGTTAAAATCATAAGCTGCTAATCTCACCGCATATCTTTGCAGACGACTCGCCGCGGTCTGAGGGATTCCCTTTTTGGGCCCAAATATGTAGCTCAAAGCTTTGTGGTCGCTGCGTAGCGTAAAGTGTCGACCGAAGAGATACTGGTGGTGACGCGTTACTCCGAAGACTATCGCCAGCGCCTCCTTGTCGAGCTGACTGTAGCGCTGCTTGGCCTCGCTGAGCGTGCGCGAGGCGCAGCACACCAGGCGCTCCGCCTCCGCGCCCGCCCCGCACTTACCTCGCAGCGGCTGCGACAACACGGCGCCCAGCCCGTACGAGCTGCTGTCCACCGCCAGCACCAGGGGTAGACTCGGGTCGTAGTGGCCTAGTACTGGATCATTTGCTAGACTCTCTTTTATGCTCCTAAAAGCGACGTCGCACGCATCGCTCCACACCCATTTCACGCCCTTTTTAAGTAAAGCGTATAACGGTTGCAATCTAGTACTTATATTTGGTATAAAACGCGAATAATAGTTTATTAGTCCCAATGCTGCCCTTAATTGCGATACATTTTCAGGAGCAGGCATTTTAGTGATAGCGTCTACCTTGCTTTTATCCGTATGCAAACCGTTTTTGTTTATCCTATAATCTAAGTAACATATCTCGTCTTTGAAAAATACACACTTTGAATATTTCACGGTTAACCCTGCATCTCTTAATCGAGTAAGAACTGCTCTTAAGTTAGTAACATGTTCTTCTGTATTTATTCCCGTTATACTAATATCATCAATAAATGCGACACATTTAAGTCCCATTAGTGTTTCTGTAATCAATTTTTGAAAGATTTCTGGCAAACACTTTAGTCCGAACGGAGCCCTACGATACACAAAAGTACTTATATGAGTTGTGATCGCTGTTAGCGGCTGAGAATCATCAGTTAAACTTAGCTGTAAAAATGCATTTTTGAGATCTACCTTTGTGTATTTTTCCCCTCCCCTCAGAGCTGCAAAGATCTCTCTAGTAGTAGTTCTTTAATTTTAATACGGTAGGATTCTGATTATCGTTCATGTGAAACAGATTAATTGACTTCAAATTGAGTTCTCTCAGCCAGCGACGACCGAGAAGTGGCGGCCCTCCGTTTGCGATAACAAACAATGGCAAGGTCACCGCCCCCGAGCCCGCACAGCTGACTTGCACCATAATCCGACCTAACGGTACAATTGGATCACCAGTATATATATTGAAATTTAACAGTATCCTTTTCCATCGGCAAATTTGTGAAGTAGTTATCATAAAATGCTTTTGATATCGCCGATATTTTGCTACCCGTGTCAATTTCAAACACAATAGGTTTAGATGCAACTATTAATTCGCAATAATAAGGACCATCTTTCACATTTTGTACCGAGATACCTTTAATATTGTAAAGTCCCTCATACCGGTTATCATCAGAATCCGAAGAGTCATCCTCCATGTAGTTTTGATATCTTGACCCGCCCGCACTTTTACCTCTTTTACATGCTAACGATAAATGACCTTTCACTTGACACTTGTCACAATCACAAATATATGACTTGTACCGGCATTTGTTCGACGTGTGGTTCTCCTTGCCGCATCGCCAACATGGCTGCCGGGGTTGCTGGCGCGCCGTGTCGCTGCCGCCGCGGTGATGGTGCGCGGCGCCGGCGCGCCAGCCGCTGCCGGCGGCGCCCGCGCCCGCGCTGCTCACCCGGTGCACGCCCTCGCCCGCGCCCGCTCCGAGTCCTGACGAGCCGGCCGCCGGCGCCCAGGGCGCGGCCCCGCCGGCCCCCGCAGCCTCCGCCGCGTGCCGCTCGGCCGCCTCCAGCGCCAACGCTAGCTCCACCGCCTTCTTGTAGTCGAGTGTCGGCTCCGCGAATAGCCGCGACCGCATCTCCTCACTACGTAGTCCCGATACAAATTGATCTCGAATGTTTTCCTCCAACATGTTACCGAAACTGCAATGGGTGGCCAAATGCTTGAGGTTTTGCAGAAAAATTCCGATAGATTCGCCGCTCGCCCGACGTCGCCGTCTAAACACGTGTCTTTCGGCAATCTCGGAACGCTTGGGTTCGAGGTGGGTTTTCACGAGATTCACAAGTTCGGTAAATGTTTTATTCTCAGGATGACTGGGGGCACACAAATCTCACATGAGAGCGTAAGTCGACGCCCCGACATGCGTTACCAAGATGGCCACGCGCAACTCACTTTTCACTTCATTCAACAAAATGAATTGTTCCACGAGTTGCACGTACTCCGACCAGTTCCTGGACCCATCGAGGTCAAACTCGTGCAATTTTCCGTATGGCATTTTCACGTTTTTCGCCTAAATATCACCAATCGTTCGAATTTCGTTGTTATTCAAAGGCCGGTTAATTCAAGACTGATTTTATTAGCAAAATGTGCAATTACCTTACAATACACTACACTTTCCACTCCAGTGGTGTACTATCATGCCAAAAAGCCAAATTGTACTATGATTTTACAAGCATCCGCTTATTCTCAGGTTCGGTAGGTAGATTTCGAATCGACTTTTGCGCCAACTGCCAACTTATCCCAATCCTATCCAAAACTTCCCCTAGCCCAGCTATGAGCAAGTTATAGCTAAGTAAACAAATAATATTCGAAAACTGTTTACCATGTGGGCACAAGATCATCAACCTACCTAACCACGCTTTGACGACAATTATACTTTATACATTTATGGTGCTGTCATCATATTTTTGTAGGAATCATACAAAGTGGGATGCTACTCTTAAACGAGTTTCTGTAATCGTATTTTAGTAGGATTCACTTAAAATAACATGACTTTAATATTAAACTTTGATGCTAACTCTAACAATAAGAAGAATCTGTATTCGTATTTTAGTAGGATTCACATAAAATAATATGACTGTAATATTAAACAATGATGCGTACTCTAAAAACAAGGAACTAGCACATAATTTTATCATAGTACATTATGGGGACAGCAACGTATTTTCGGAGATACTTCTTCATGTAAACTATGAAATCTATATAAATACGGTGACACTCTCATTGGGTTTTATGATTATACTAATATTTGTTAATATCATCATTTCTATTACATAGTGTTATTATTTGAAGAAGGTAATATTACCAATTTTTACGATGATAAGTATCTAAATAGCGTAATATTGGCTATTATCTCCTTATTTTAGGACAACGCACCATAATTTGGACCAACGTCACGATATTTTAAGATTACCCCAAAATTACATTTTTTCTCAGTGTATTTGAGCAATGCAACTGGATAGGACAGATGCGCTCGTGCAGACAGATGGCCTTTTACCACTTGCAAATACGTGCAACTGGTTATATTGTCGCTTGCGCTTGCACCAGAGTTTTTACAGTTTAAACACAACCTAAGTACAACACGCACAAGTTACGTAGTCGATCACGGCACGGTTATTTTGCCTGTCACAGACTCTTACTCTAGGTCCTACTAGGTTGGTTCCGCAAATGCACCAACTTCGCTTGTCATACTTAGGTGCATTGCATCACCTCTGAGTCGCTCTTGTGACTCATACATAAGAGTGTATTTTCTATGACTGTTCTAAGCGACAGGCGTTTTTTCGGGTTCCGTAGCGAAACAAGGAACCCTTATATTTACGTCAAGTCTGTCCGTCCGTCCGTCCGTCCGTATGTCACAGCAACTTTATGCAGAATCTATAAGGACTACACAGTTGAAACTTGGTATGTAGATGTATATTGTGAACCGCTTTAAGATTTTTATTTAAAAATTTAAATAATTAAAGGGGCCTAACTACATGGAACTGAAACCAAAAAATTTTTTTTTCATCAAACCTATATGTGTGGTGTGTCTATATGTAGATAGGTCTTTGAAAGTGATGTTGAGGTTCCTGAAACAATTTTTCTCAAAGTAAATCGTTAGAGACAGACCCTTCCAAAGTAGAAAAATGTGTAAGAATGTAAAAGAAAGTGATAAATCTACAAAAAATATATGCTGTGTATCTCAATAATACTTTCAAAGAAATTTTGGTTTTAACAAAATAAAATAAGCGGTTTTTAAGATATAAAACATTTATTAAAAACCGCAAAGATAACTTTGTCATCATACCAACAAATTTACAATATAAACATCCACACACATAATTACTTGCTACAACGGAACCCTTCCTGGGCGAGTCCGACTCGCACTTGGCCACTTTTTTATATGATAGAATTGACACGATAGGTTCGCATACATACGTGGTCAGTGGTTGTTGCCGTCAGCCAGGTTTCCGCTTAAAAGAAAGCCGCGTTGTTTTTAAGTCGCGTATAAACTCTATTTAGCGGCTGTCACACGTCTGGTGCAAGTCGGTCTTAGTGTGCAGTTCGCTTTATTGCAATAACGTTATAATGACCTCACTAATCCAGGTGCGCGTATATTGTGCTCGTGCTCTACATACTGATAAGTGTATTACTACAGTTGTTTTAGGTCGTTGACGTCTGGATATACACAAGTGCGGTCGTCGACACCACGTGGTAGGTATTGGTCTAGGGGTTACCATCGTGATAACCTTACAGCGATTCAGATTCGGCTCAAAACAAGAACCATGGCAACCATTTGCAATCCAATTCGCCATTATGTGCTTTATTTAAAGAGAACAATTTCAATGAAATATATTGGTGTATTTCGAATTTATTGGCAGTAAATTTTCGAATTTTTTGGTAATCGTTTAAACACAAGCCCTCTATTTATACCAAGGTCATTGGTAATTTTGAGGATCGGTTCAGGTTCCTATACTGTAACGGCCACGACCACAAAATAAGGTTATTTTGTGCCACGACGATGTGATAACGCCCCGGGTTACGTCACGAACGTAAAGGGTGATATTTATGTGTACTTTGAGTTAGTAGTAGAATCTCATAGTTAAGTGTAAGTAGGTGTAAATTGTAGTAGGTATGGACTGGAACTACCCATTAGAACCAATGTTTGGCAAAACTAAGCGTTACGACTACTTTATGTAACTCCGGCTAACTCGAACACATCCTCAATTGCCCTGCCACAGCTCCACCCGCCCCGTCAAAACAGTTGAGATCGATTTTTCCGAGCAGAATTCGATTTAAAAAAACATAGCTTCTGGCCCTAGGATTCCCTGGGCCCTGGGAACCAGAAACGGCGGCGTCACAAACGTACAAACATCCAAGACCCGGCGTAAAGAGCCAGCCTGTTAGAATATGGCTCGATCTTGATTCCGGGTAAACTCATCTTAACAAGAAGACAAAGACAATTACCGAAATTATTCGAGAGCCCTTAAGAAATGTATTTACAATGCACAAGTAATAACAAATAAGCGCTACATATCCCAATCAAAAAACAAATGCAAGGCAACGTGGAATATAATAAAATATGATAGCACAAGTTTACAAAATAACAATATAGAGAAAATAATTATAGATCACCGAATTATCACAAGTCCAAGACAAATTGCTAAAGAATTTAATCAAATATTTATTGACAAAGAAAAAAAACAAAATAACTCGCATCCATTCATAAAAATTAAGCAACAAAACAGTCATTCCATCTATTTACAGCCACGCGATAACGAAGAAGTTATCACAATAATTAAATCGCTCAATACAACAAACTCTGTAGGATACGATGGAGTGAACACAAGAGTATTAAAATCATGTGCTACGGATCTCGCTCCTATCTTGTGCCATCTAATAAATCTGAGTTTTAAAATGGGTAAATTTCCAACAGCTCTCAAACCCTCCGTTATCAGGCCCCAACACAAAAAAGATAGTAAAAATGACATCAACAATTACCGACCCATAGCTCTAATTAGTATATTTTCAAAAGTTTTCGAAAAAGCAATGCAGAAGCGATTGACTTCCTTTTTGGATAAACATTCTATATTAAAAACGGAGGAAAATGGATTTCAAAAGAAAAAGTCAACCAGTTTAGCTGGATTTCAACTAGTAACGGAGATAGTACAAAGTGTGGATAAAGGGAAACCAGTGGCAGTTGTGTTCTTTGATATATCCAAGGCCTTTGATTATGTCGCTCATAATATTCTCCTAGAGAAATGCGAAAAATACGGAATAAAAGGTGTTGCTCTAGAATGGTTAAACAGCTATCTATCAAACCGCCACCAATTTGTTGAGATTGCATCCATGTCCAAAAACAAGGAAATAGTAACATATCAGTCCTCTCCAGATCTAAACACATATGGCGTTCCCCAGGGAAGCATACTGGGACCGCTCCTATTTTTATTGTACATAAATGACTTGCCAGAAATCACCAAAAACAAATGTGTCTTATTTGCTGATGACATCTCCGTATTAATAATATATAACGACGATATTAACAATTTTGAAAATGATGTAAATATGACAATGGACAAGGTAACAAATTGGTTCGCCGCAAATAATCTAAAAGTCAACTTAAATAAAACAAATTACATTCAATTTAGAAATAATAAAATGACATACAAACACATAAATGTAAGCTGTAATGACATAGAAATACAACACACACCATCCACAAAGTTCTTAGGTATTGTCTTAGACGAACATTGCACGTGGCTGCCACACATAGAGATGGTTTGCCACAAACTGAACAAGTTTGTTTATGCCTTGTATAGATTAAAAAAAACCGCTGACACACAAACAGAATTAATGGCATATCATGGGTATGTGGCATCCGTTTTAAGGTATGGTCTTATACTGTGGGGAAATGCTAGGGAAATAAATAGAGCATTCATAGTTCAAAAACAGTGCATTAGAGCTATTTGCAATGCAAAGCCCCGAGATTCTTGCAAACTTCTCTTTATAAAATTGAAATCATTGACCGTGCCAAGTCTCTATATTTTTAAATGGCCTGTTTTGCACATAGTCACCAGAACCTATTTACAAAATACTCCCAACTTGAGAGGTCGTGGCATACGAGATACCCAAACAAAATTGTATACCCACCATGCAGAACAGTCTTCTGCCAAAGAAGTTGCTATCGGATGTTGATAAATATATACAACAATCTGCCACTAGCATTCAAATATTTACCACTGCCTCTTTTTAAGAACCACCTACACAAATGGTTAGTCGATAAATGTTTCTACAACATAGAAGATTTTTTTGACAGATAAATGTAAAGATTAATATTATTTAAGCTAAGTTATTTGACATGAGTAAGAATTATTTTGACATTTTACATAGATACTTAGAATACATGTTTTTTATAGAAATGAATTATTAGCTTAGTGTTTTAATATAATATAATATATATTTGCGTGCCTAATTAGGTAAAATATGCGGAAAACATAATTTTAGCACCATCTGACATGTACCATATTTTAAGCAAATAAATGACTGACTATGACTATGACTATAACAAGGGCTAGGCCACAACAAAAACCTGTCGGAAAAAACATCACCAAGGCCCTTCACACCATCATTCAAACGTCGATAATTTCCCAATAGGTACTGCGTATCGAACTGCCACGCACGCGGGTTGTGACGTCATTTCCGTTTCCTGTGCGCCCGCGCCGGGGCGGCGTTGGCGCTCTTCCAGGCTATTCGTGGAGCTATGGAGGAGCGATGCCCATTCTGACCGTGTTTATGGGCATGTATTTTTATTAATGCGTTCCTTGGAGACATGTAAAAATGGAACGCCACTTCAAAGCAATGCGAGATACTTCATAATTTCATAATTTCTTTATGGCACACAAATCATATAAAAACAAGAGAATCATAAAATTAGTGTATAAAGGCGAGCTTATCTCTAATAAGAGATCTCTTCCAGCAAACCAGGTTAAGGTGGGAAAGGTTTGCTGAAAAGAGGTAGACCTATATATAAAATAGTAAATTATATAATTACTATAATAATATACTTAATACTTATAATATCCTACTACTACAATTATATACTTTCATGCATACTACCTATAATTCTACCTTTAATGCTTCTTCACGAGACTTTTAAATATATTCGGAGTAGGACCGTCCCTGATGGTGCAGGGGAGTGCATTCCACAAACAAATAGCCCGGGGTCTAAACCCGTTCTCATAGAAGGCGGTGCTATCCTGTGGAGTTAGGCACCATCTTGTCGTTTCAGTCAGACCGAATAAGTAGCATCCATCAGCGATTTACCTTACCTTACCTTACTTTACCTTAAGGGTAGCCGTCGCAGGTTGGCCAATGGAATCAATCCATCTTGGTAAACTGATTCTAGATTGAGCCTTTGGATGTTCAGATCATAATTTTACAGACGAGATTTCGTGCTAACCTAAAATCTTTGACAGCATTCACAACTGCGTCCCTCTGCGTCAGCAATAACATTAAATTTTATGGAAAGCCATATAAATCTAGGAATGTAATTGCATAAACAAACTCGCTAACTAAATAAACTAAATACAGTTAGATGTATTGGTCGAAAGGTCGTTAAACATGCACCATTACTATATGTTGACTACGGAATTTTGCAAAGCAGGATGAGCTGGGCTTTTGGCCTTCGAGAAGAAGTCAAATCAATCAGATGTACTGGTTTATCTCTGTGTAGTACATGCTTACTACTATCATCAACATCATGTTCACCCCACATCGACTAACTGAGGGGCACAGGACTCTTCTCTAAAGCACCAATCCTTACGGTACTGGGCCCACCACATCCGCGAGATCCTGTTGACTTGTTATCGTCAGACGATGTCGTCTGCCCACTGCCACGGCCACAACTCTGACTGTTGTATAAATGGACATCATAGTAGTTTATGTGACTGATACATAATGGAGGGCATTAAATCTCGAGAGTGGGTTTATGAAACGAGCGGAAGGCGAGTTTCATAATAATATCACTCGAGAGTTTTAATGCTTAATTATGTACAGTTACATACACTAGTTTATCTAAACTCATATCATAAGCTCTCTTTGATGTGTTTAGGAGCCGCATGTTCGACCGGCAATGGTGGCATTGATAATTGCTCTGCACTTGTTTAGCTTGTTCAATAGTACCAGTACCAACTTCACAGACAAAGCAGGCGGGCGTCAGCGTTCCAGAATGTCATAATTTTTCTGAAATTGATACATTATGGTCATAATGTATCAATATTAAGATAAGAAATAAGTTTTTACCAAGTAGTATAACATTATGCTGGTCGTAACGTGCGGTTTTTGGACGCAGTAAAGAGGGTTTATGATATGTGTGTAGACAAAATATTATTGGGTGTCTGCTTAAGCAACATAATAATATCACCGATTGATGACGCAGGTAAATATCCGGATGGTAGCCAAGAGTTCCCAAGTGTTTGGCAGAGGGCACACTCTCGCTACTCCCCTTATAGTGGCACCGCTGTGCACGTAGTAAATGACGCATGTCGCAACTTGTCATGTTCAAAATGGATTTGAAATGAGCCGATCAGTTGATTAACAATTCTCCAACAGAGTCAAGCCACCAGTCAGATCTTGGCAAAGAGCCAAGACGACAGAACCACAACTATGTCCGCGTTGGAAGAAAAGAGTTTCATTCATCTGAGGTTAGAGGTCACATCTTCGAATACACGCCACGTGATCTTTCAAATACGCTTGACTCTGAAAGAAAATTAACCTCAAATGAAATTAGCACGTCATGTAATAAAAGAAGAAGTAAATAGAATTTGACGACTATGACAGATACACAGCCTCCAACTTCACCGGCGCATCTGCATTAAGCTTTGAGATTAGGTGTCATTATTGGTAATTTGAGGAGTTTAAACTAGAACCTAAGAAGGTGTTGGTAATAAGGTTGAATTTCAGAAACAACATTAGTTGATTACCTTCGCAAGGTCACGAGATGCGCCGCGATTTGATGATTCCCGTGCATGATCGGTTGATTCCCCTGTTCATTTTAAATGCATGCGATCTCAAATCGCTGGTTGGTGCGTTCCATATATGAATGAAACCTACGTCATTGCCTTGTATTTGGGTCCAATTAGTCACTGCGTTTTCATAATCCGTGCCAACCACAGATATCTCAACATAGGAGATAGGGCGTTCAGCTTATTTTGTATGCAAACCGACTGTCGCAAGCTGAATTCACGCACACAACGTATCATTAAATAAACACAACGAACACGCACACATAATAACCATTCAGACATTTATCTCTACTCTCGTATTGGTAAACACAGGCAAAGCAGTTACGTGGCTGTATACGTGCGCATGAGGCGCACATTGTTTCATAAAGCACGCACACAGCACACACAGCGTCATGGACATTAAATTTATTTCCTCTCTCTCTCGCTAGTAGGTAACGCGAATGAGTATGAGAGAGACGGAATCTGGATGCGACTCAATAGCATTACTTCCTCGGAATATTTCGTTAATCGTGTTGTTTTATTGAAGAAATATTGTATTTTCAGTATTTACCTGTGAAATGTTACACCCTTGTTATGGAAATTTGTCGAATCACTGCGATTTTCACATAGGACAACTGCACGGACCGGCATTATAGAAAATAAAGCTAAGTGTTGTCAGTTTTCTAAGGCGATCGGCGCGTGCACTCGGGAATTCTCGCTGAGAGCAACTGAATGCACTGTATGCACACTGGGCATACAACGGTCAGCCGTGACGCGGCGGCGGCTTGCCCTCTCTCTAATATTCAATGCTCTGTGGCGCCAACCCACGTCGACTGCTCTGTAGCGCAGGTGCACTACGGAAGGGAATTCGTAATTTCACTCTTCGTTATAATGTTATGAATTAGACGGTATTAATGCCCTGATTTTGGCAGAAATCCAGTGGGGATTTGTAAATCTGTCCAGCCCTTAGCCAGAAGCGCGTTAGTTTAGTTAGTTAGTTCAGAACAAAACTTTAGTTTAAAGAGGTCACCGTAAGATTGTCAAAACCGTTAGTTAATAAACTGACGTTTTTTTTCTCGTTAGTTGGTCAACTATCGACCGATAGTAAACTGTAGCGTACTGCTTTCTATATGACGCGTTAGTTGATAAACTAACGGTTAAAACCGGTAAATAGTAAACTGGTTCAATTTTTCGATTTTAATCCTGTTGAATAAACGTGTACAACTAATTATTTGCATGCTATTGACCAGCGGCCTTACTTATAAAAAAGTAAATTCACGTGTTTTGTCCTTTACACAATACTATACACAAATCGAAATATACTACTATTTGCATGCTGTAGAAATATAGCTGAATAAGGAACTTCTAATATTATTAACATACGATATGTCTACCTAATTTCATAAGCAAATAAACGAATCTTGAATCTTGAATCTTGAATCTTTTCACACGTCGACTAAATGTCAAATGTCAAAGCAAGACAAAACACTGAATTAACTAAAGAGTTAATTTACTTGTTTATAAGTAAGGCCGTAGCTGTTTAAGGTGCTCAATTAATGTACCAAAAATAATTACCGTACAATACCCTTGACATAGCAAAAATAAATCTCTAATGGTCTAAACTTGAATTGCAAACGAAATACCAGGGCAAACACTGCGGTAGCTTAGGTGAAGACTAGAGAGGGCGAGCGCAGCGAAGCCCCCGAATAGTCTTCGTGTCAGATTGACATGTAAGAACAAAAGAAACGTAAATTCTAAACCCTGTCGGTCTGGTTTACTATCTGTCGATAATTGATCGACTAACGCGTTAGTTTATCAACTAACGGTTTTGACTATCTTACGGTGACATAGATACCCTGAGTCTTTCATCCGAAAGGAGATGTAAACTATACAATTCACCAGGTTAAAAACTTAAAAAAACCGATTTAAAGTCCCCGGTCGGGATGCGAATGACGTCATACTCGGAGACAAGGCTACGAAATCTGCCTGAGTGACGGTCTAGCCCACCCACACCCACACGTACTGCACGACATAGACGAATACACGTACGGCACGGTACTTACTTATAGACAGATCGGTATTGAGGTAAAAAAAAAATAAAATTAAAAACTGGATCGAGAACCCCCTCCTTTTTAGGGTTCCGTACCCGAAGGGTGCCAAACGGGACCCTATTACTAAGCATCCGCTGTCCGTCCGTCCGTCCGTCTGTCACCAGGCTGTATCTCATGAACCGTGATAGTTAGTCATGAAATTTTCACAGATGATGAATTTCTGTTGCCGCTACAACAAGTCGGTTAATGGATGTCTTATTTTTTTTTATAATTTTAAATTAACACCCCCGTGACGTCTCTTGCTCAGTTTTGGAACGGTTGTAGTTGAGGCTATAATATCAATATCTGTTTACGTTCCGACTGACATCTGCGTTATCGACTGACAGGAGAACTGTTGATACTTGACAGTTTTACAGAACAGCCAACTTAACGGCGAAGTGAATTTGAACCAACTATACGCCGCGCCGTAGAGGACGAATGAAGTACGTTACGTTTTTTACGGATATTTCAGAAATCCTGTAATATTTAGTGACGGGAGCAACATAATGTAGCAAGGAAGCTATCTCGAAATGGTTTTCTAAGTTTGGTACCTTTTTTTTTTTTTTCACACGGCCCATTATGAAATATGTCATACATCGCAAGTAAAGGAAAAAACCTTAAGCCGTAAATTGGTAGTTCCTTCAAAAAAATGCGATTTGTGCGGAGTCCTCAGCCGGATTTTTTGCTGATTCCCGCTGTTCGCTAAGAGCATCAGCTGTTCACGCTGGCCCCAGGATCACTAGCATACCCATGAACTAACTTAGCTGTTCACGCTGGCCCCAGGATCACTAGCATACCCATGAACTAACTTAGCTGTTCACGCTGGCCCCAGGATCACTAGCATACCCATGAACTAACTTAGCTGTTCACGCTGGCCCCAGGATCACTAGCATACCCATGAACTAACTTAGCTGTTCACGCTGGCCCCAGGATCACTAGCATACCCATGAACTAACTTAGCTGTTCACGCTGGCCCCAGGATCACTAGCATACCCATGAACTAACTTAGCTGTTCACGCTGGCCCCAGGATCACTAGCATACCCATGAACTAACTTAGCTGTTCACGCTGGCCCCAGGATCACTAGCATACCCATGAACTAACTTAGCTGTTCACGCTGGCCCCAGGATCACTAGCATACCCATGAACTAACTTGAAACGTACTTATAATATAAGATCTACCAACAGATGTCCTAAGTAAAGGTAATACTATACAGGTGCTATTTGAGCCACAAGATAATCGAACCGCTTATTACGCAATAGACACAAACAGGTGTAACTACTTCGCAGTCATGTTGCTTGAGTCACCCAGTCATTATTAACCAGTTTAGATGCAAGTTAAGTGATGGCTTAAATATGTATAAAGTTAAAACACAATATACATGCATGCTGTACATATTGGCCTTGCCTTACTAGAATGGTGGGATAAGGATTGGAATCAGTTAGGTTACATTTATATACTTACATAACAGAGCGTCACTCGTTTTCCCACACGGGTTGACAGAAGCACAATTGTACCGACATTAATTGGGCTAGCCTAGCCTAGATTGAATATATGAGGTAGTCCACGAATAGCACCTGTCTGAATAGCACCTAGCCTAGTCCAGCATTGATTGGTTTGTTACAATTATTTGGTCATTTGTTAAATATAATGTTATGGGTTATCAGCACCTAGAACATAAGTTATCGTCAAGTTTGATACTGTCGTCAGTATGTAGAAAAGAGTCGTAAGTATGTAGAATTAATGAAAATATAAAGAAATAAAATCCCCCGCTTAAGGTTAGAACTTTGCACTGAACCGATTTTAATAAAATATATCTAAGAACCATCGTGGTGAAGTCTTTTACCAGCTACGAAAAACCACATTAAAATCCGTCCACAGGTTTGACCGCAATTCCTTGTTAAGCTGATAATTTACAAACTATTTTAACAAAACATATCTGAGAAGTAACGTAATAAAGTCTACCACCAACTTCAAAAGACCGCATCAAAATCCGTCCACCCCTTTGACCACTATTCCTTGTTAAATTCAAACCTTTGAACAACTGAACCTATTTTTACAAAACGTTTTTAAGATACATCGCAGTAAAGTCTATTACCAACTAGTGGAAACCGCACAAAAATCCATCCACCCGTTCGACCGCTATTCTTAGTTTACCAGATAACCTTCGAACTACTGAACCGATTTTAATAAAAAATATCAAGGTACCATCGCAGGAACGTCTACTACCCTACACAGAACACCAAATCAAAATCCGTCCACCCGTTCGACCGCTATTATTAGTTTACCAGATAACCTTCGAACTACTGAACCGATTTTAATAAAACATATCAAAGAACCATCGCTGGAACGTCTACTACCCTTTACAGAACACCGAATCAAAATCGGTCCACCCGTTCTACCGCTAGGGTGCCTCGGACAGACACCGGCACAACAACATACCGACTCACCGACACAACAACACACCGACTCACCGACACATATCGATCAACAGTCGCTTCAGATTTATAACTCCCCACTTTTGTTCAGTGGTTAAAGAACTGCAAACGAAACAGCTTCACACACAGTGCTATGTAGATAAGTATTTCCATACATGTACTGTGATGTGATGTGTTATGAAGTCCCGACTCCCGACCAGCATCGACCAGCATCGACCAGCATCGACGGCTCTCTAGATGGAAGGCAATCTTCCTTTGTGCTTTGCACGCAAGACAATTTGTGAATACCAAAGTAATTTCCTTAGCCTTCACGCTTCTGCTGCTATTGATGCTTTATTTTACTTCCATTTCCTAAGAGATACAAACAACAAAACAAAAAACAGAGTAACATGCCTTATCCAGAAGCTTTGAAATTTCCCGTTGAACAATTTAAAACTATTTAAAATTAGCTTAAGCAAAAATATTGAGGAGAATAATAAAAAGGCCGAATAATCGACGAATCGACGAATGACCATGAAAAAAATACTTAATTGGGTGACAAAATTACTGATGTGGGCGACTAAATTACTGAATGGTTTAGCCACGGCTTATTGGCTAAATAAAGACTCTGCGGATGAAGTGGTGGGTCAGGGTAGGTGAAGGGTAAGCCTTTATCCTTCGTGTTAGGTTGAACATATAAGAACGACAAAATCCAACGCTGTTATTCAAATTAAGGTTTTCAAGATGCTGTTTTTAGATTTCTAGTCGCGCAATTCACTACTTTTGTCAGACGAAGCCAGTGTTACGAGACGCGCTCATTTCTGTCGCTTTTCAGTAATTTAGTCAGGCGAAACCAGTATTTTTGCCAAGAAAATAGTGGATTTATAGTCATACGTTAACTACTACCCTTATTTGGACGACAAGAACGCGGAGTTAAACTTACTCAGCACAGTACTCGCTGTCAGGACTATATTTGTTCCTGTATATTTATTTATTTATTTATTTACTGATTACAGAGTTTACAGCACATACGATACAAATAAGACAAAAAGGTAAACTTATCTTTGGCCAATTACAAACTCTCATTATTAAAGACTAAGCAGGTATGATAGAAAGCATACAGTTTACATTAAAAAGAAAAATTAAATTAAGTCAAAAATTAAATTAAATTACATCAAAATTACATTATTATGGTTATGTGAGTGAGTGTGTGTATATGGGACTATGTGTATGTGAGTGTATATTTATTGATAATATGTTAATTAATATTGATAATTGATAAGTAAATTTTTGTACTATTTAAGCACAAACTATTTTTAAAAGGGATCTAAAAATCAATATGTGGGAATGTCTTTGCCCACCTCCTCCACGGGGTGGTACAATGTAGAGAAGAGATAAAAAATACGCTTTCTAACTATGTTGTCAATAATAATAATAATTCTTTATTGCACAGAAAACACAATGGAAAAAATACAACGAACAATATGCAAAGGTGAGCTTGTTTCTAAAAAGAAATTTCTTACAGCTAAATTCAATATCTACGAAAATAAAGACATAGACGTAATAGTAGTTTTGGTACGTTTTTAAACAAAGTCAAAGTACTTTATTACTGTAGATATTTACATATACTTAGCAAACGTCATTTTTTGCCGCTTCTCTACATTGGACCACTGTGGGAGGAGAAGGGCGTAGAAACTCCCACACATTGATATTTAGATCTCTTTTAAAAATTGGTTGGCTTAACTAATACAAATATGAAAAATTTAATTATTATGATTAATAAGCAGGAATAAATAATTACAAAATTATTAACAGCAAGGTCTGTGTTGATCTAGATTAACCCCATACAGTCCTGTCATTTAAGTAATCTTGAACATGGTGATATTCCTGTTTCGACAAAGTCGCATCAACATGCTTTTTAAATTGCTCAAATGACAATTTTAGTAACAATAACAAAATCTATGTTTTGAATCCTAAGAACAATTTTTACCATTGGCTGGTGAAGTGCTTTATCAATCACTGAATACTCAATGAACCCACCTAACAGCCATTAGTTGCCATGCTATATAAGTCATCCGAGTAATATGATCTCAGAGCATTGATCCTTCCAGACATAAATAGACCACAAAATCACAGACGCCTTTAATACCCAACATTTTAAACTCTGCTCGTAGTTGCGGCGATGGGCTAGCCCCCTGTCCCCCAAAATAGACTATTGAATAACTGGCTAAAAGTGGGCAAAATTGTGCCTCTGCCACCCCTTATAGAAAACGACGTGACGCGTGTGTGTGTATATGAATATCTCAATAGTCTATTTCGGTAGGAAGTGCTCTGAAGGGCATGGTTGAGGTCGATGACCCGACCTGCTATGCTATCTCCTCCTATAACTCCTACGCTTTTTGATGGTACGATTCTTCAGGCTCTGCAACCGTAGCACATGGAGGTTATTCGCCATTATTTTCACAGGCTGTATTTAACATTTTATTCTACAGCCCATGATTCATGTCTTCCACGCTCCCACGTCTTCAAGCTTGATGCTGCGTCGCCTGTACTATCACGCTATGATGCGAGTAGTACAGTGTAGTATTCTACGTAGTCCCAGCAACTGAGGTCCGTTGTGAAAGGTCAAGTCTCGGTGCGGAATGCGGACAGGGTTGAGCCACACCGACCTTTTGTTCTGGGTTCAGGAGCTCAGGATTGCGGGTCAGTGACTGATTTGTTCACCTTGTAGCTTCCGAAACCAAAATCTGTGTCGTAACTGTCGGATATGTTGTGTGCGTGTGTGTGTGTTGGTGAGCTTGTTAGGTAGTACCAACTTCACAGACAAACTAGGGGCGGCACGCAGGCGGGCGTCGGCGTTCGAAATTTGAATGTCATAATTTATCAAAAATTGAATGAACGTTTCAATATTCAGATAAGAAATGAGTTTTTACCAAGTAGTATGGTTTATGCTGGTCGTAACGTGCGGTTTTTGGACGCAGTAAATAGGGTTTATGATACAGTGTAGATAATAGTACATTATGATATAAGAGTGCAAAGTTGGTTTTGAATCACGAGGCGGTATTATTCGCGCGAGCCTTTGACGAGCGTGAAAAGTAAACCGAGTGTCTAATGATAATGACCAATGCACTGCACACGTGTTTTATACAACGTTTTTCAATACACTAACTAGTTTTGTTTTTCTGCACGCCACGCGCTCAATAAACGGCACTGGCAAAACCGCTAAACAGCCTATAAAAATAATTATTAGATTTCGCAAATTAATTTAATTACTGGAAAAAAAAACTGATGAAATAATAATAAAAAATTGATGATTGTATGATGTAACGTCCGAATTTTCACTGTAATAACCTTAAAAAGGTTATTTATTCACAAAGAAAAAAATACTAGTGCCTAATAACCTCCATAATGAACCTAAATGCGTTGCCATAAGAGTCATTTTGCGAGCAAGTGGGTTAAAATCGTTTACATCACATACATTGCTGCTGGCCACACTAGCATACCCTGTGACCTAAGAACCAGGAATAGCGACGTCACAAACATAAAAAAAAACTAGACCTGGGGTTTTTTCTTTGTCCCTGGCCGGGATTTGAACCCGGCAACTCTCGCTTGTGGGAATCAATCATACTTTGTATCGATGATCACATTTGTGACGCTAACTTGTCCACGACAGAAACTGGCTTGCCTACCATGTAACTGACAAACATTTACGTATAATGGCACCTAAACAATAAAATACAGTAACTAACACTAGTTTTTTAGGAAACCAATTTTAATTTCGTTAGACCTCAAAATTCACACTGTTAGTGCCCGCATCCACACAGTTTCCTTATAGCTACCTGCCACTTGGACTTCAGCCAAGTACGAGTCCCATTTGTGATTCCGCACAAGAAGGCTGCGGTGTGGTGGCCGGGCACGTGGCATGCATGCCGATGGGGGTTCGTGCTTTGTGCTCGTCTCTCGCAAGTCATGACTGCGCTCGCGCCTCGTTTTAGACGTGAGTTGCTTAGACTCGGATGATATTGCTGGGTAGGTAGCTCTCACCTCCATCAAGCCATGCATTCATCGTCGTAAAAAAAGAAAGCCATTTTAAAGGGATTGTGCATTTTTAGCTTCTATAACCAACTGTAAAGTTGTATCAGGTGTAGTCGTATTTTAGGGGGCTGTTAGATATATAAATACCTTGGAATAAATACCTAGCTCTCACCTCCATCATGCCATGCAAACATCGTCGTAAAAAAGAAAGCCATTTTAAAGGGATTGTGCATTTTTAGCTTCTATAACCAACTATTAAGTTGTATCAGGTGTAGTCATATTTTAGGGGGCTGTTAGATATATAAATACCTTGGAATAAATACCTAGCTCTCACCTCCATCAAGCCATGCATACATCGTCGTAAAAAAAGAAAGTCATTTTAAAGGGATTGTGCATTTTTAGCTTCTATAACCAACTATTAAGTTGTATCAGGTGTAGTCATATTTTAGGGGGCTGTTAGATATATAAATACCTTGGAATAAATACCTTGGACACTATTTACACACATTGATCTAGCCCCAAACTAGGATTCCCTGTATATTGGGAACTAGACAACGATACACATACTTATATAAATAAATATTATACTTAGATAGATAAACAACCATGACTAGGGTACAAACATCCGTTCTCATCAAACAAATATTTGCCCCCACCGGGACTTGAACTTGGGACCCTTGGCTTCGTAGGCAGGGTCACTGCCGATTCGGCCATTCGGGTCGTCAGACATAAACCTAAACAACTTTCACTATGAAGCCGATTTGATCAGAGCAACTTTATTTTTCATACATTAAGCTGATTTGTATGGGGAAGTGAAAAATATGGTTGCTCTCATCAAATCGGTTACATAGTCAAAGTTGCTGAGTATGATGCCCCCCCCTAAAATATGACTAAACCTTTCTGTTTCAGCCTGTGTAGTATGTGAACTTTTTCGTATTTATTTATTATAACGAGCCTACTATGTCCTACTGCTGGGCAAGGCAGAGCGGTCTCCCTCCAGTTCTTATCCCACAGACACAACTCATCACTCCATCTCTTCCTGGGTCGGCCAGTTCGTTTCTCTTTGCTTTTTCTGGAAGCCAGTCTGTGGCTTCTTGGCCCAACGATTCGGGAGCATTCGAGCAACGTGGCCGGCCCAGTCCCACATTAATTGGGCAGCCTTCTGAGCCCCATCTATTAACCTTTGTCCGGGAGCGCAGCTCTGTATTCCGAATCCGGTCTAAAAGCCGAACAGAATGCTCTCCATGTTTCTCTGACGAGCCCCGAGTTTGAACCTTTGCGTGACAGTCAAAGACCAGGTCTGTGCACCGCTCCTGGGCTGGTGTCTACGGAAGTTATCCCTTCATGAGCTCCCTCATAGACCGAAAGCTTTTTTAGGCATTGTCGACGCGTCTATCCACTTCTGTGTCTTGTCGCACCTGGAAAGGCCTTAAAGGTAGATTGATTCCTTTGCAAATCTCATCCCATCCACTTCCACCATATGCTCCTTGCTGTTAGACATGACCTTGGTCTTCGATATGTTCATGCTAAATGCGACCCCGAGGCTTGCATGGCTGAATTGTTGCAGCATAGTCTGTAGCTACGTAAGTGAATTAGAAAACAGAACTACATCATCGGCGAAACGAAGGCCTGTGAGCTTCACCTCGTCTTCGTCTATCCCCTGCTCTCCCAATCCGGCTCTCACAAGAGTGAAGACATCTTCTGACACGCTGGTAAATAATTTGGGGGAGAAAAGATCGCCCTGCTTGACGCCCCTTTCATTTCGAAAGGAATTTAGTTGTACTTTATCTTACGGAGTGGAAATCACTAACTAAAAAGTCTATTGCTTCAGGTTCAGCGTTTTGCGCTAACAATCTAGCTATCTATAGGTAGGTACATAGATGTAGGTCGTTGGTCAAATGAGTCAATGTAAAAAAAACATCGCTGGATAAAATTACGATCAAGCTCCGAGGGAAATGTAAAGCTTTAATTACTATTCAATTAATTACATTAGGGATTCAGTGTGTACCATTCAAAGGCTATTCTGAGGATATAGTTCCAATACCCGTTTTTGATTCAACTGCAGTACAGAACTTCGGAATAACTACGCGAATTTTAATTTCTATCAGTTCATTTACATTCAAACTGTCTTCATCACGTTTCCATTCCCTCAGTCAGATCGGAGCCCCTCGAATCATTGTAAATCTAGTTCGAAACACTGCCAACAGATGTCACTATCCAACTCCTGACTCGCGCTGTTGAGATTTTCTCGCTGCGAATGACTACCGCGGCTTACTCTATTTCACGCCTCAACCGAACGGGCGTGGAATCTTGGGGTTTGTGTTGCACCAGGAGAGTGTTACTTACCTTACGCCGTATAGTATTTTTGGCGGTGGGGACTGCGTTCGCGCCGTCCCCCTCATATATTCCTGACAATTGTCTACATGCACAAATACATATAGAACTAAGAAACGCCAACAAAAAATAAGCTCTCTAACACTCGGTTGCAGAAAAGTTCATTACTTCACTCCATTAACTAAACCTGCTTTAGAGATAAAGTACTAGTTATTGTTACATACGTTGCAGAAAGCCATTTCTGTCTCAAGTTATAGTTAGTTAGCTAAAGCGGGCATTAAAACAGCGTACTCTGTGGTTGTTGAATCTATTCATCAAATGACTGAATGGTTGCGCTTTGTTTCCTTGACTTTTTCAAATTACGGACGAAAATGCGTGATCAAAACGCATTTTCAAAATAATATGTAATGTCAATGTCAAATGTTACCTACATGTTTCTTTTGGACAATTTTGGATTGGATTGTTGTTTATCGTAATCATAATAAAGCTAACGAGCTCAGGAAAATGGAGAATGTAAAAAAAAAGGAACGTGGTGCCAACTACACTCACGACGAAAAGACATTATTGGCAGACCTAGTTTTTAAGTAAGTACCTGCCTACCTACTTCAAGTTGTCTTATCAAGGCAAATAAATTGAGCGCAAAAGCCCCAGGGTACCGTTTTTCATCGTTTGGCTCCATCATCAGGTGATGGTAATTACAAAGTACTTCGAAGTTATGACGAAATCTGATGAACCTAAATTCGACGGGTTTACTAATAAGTACAACCTAGGATTTCGTCTGCCACCTTCGAGCTCCATCATCAGATCAGCTCAATGATACCATACTGTATTATTATCTGAACTACATACACACACCAAGTTTCTTACTGATAGAAAATCTAGAAGGGGGCAAAATTTTTATTTATAGATTTGCTGCACTATGTTATTTAGTTGCACCACAACCTAATAAAAGGGTATTAAAAATGAAGATTCAGACGATGCTATACATGACAAATGCTTGATATTTTTTATTAATATTTCTAGATACAAACACATTGTTGAAGACAAACGAACAGGAGGACAGTTCATTGTTAGGAAGAGGGAAGTATGGGCAACAATAGCAAATAAGTAAAATAGTTGTGCCTCAACTGGTCCACGTAGCATGGACCAGTTGAAAATGATGTACGATAATTGGAAACAAAAAACCCGAAAAAGTTTGGCAGAGAGTAATGTAAGTTGATCCGAACAATTGGTTTAACTATTTTTGACTACCTATCTTTCCAAAGGTCATGTGTAAACATTTATTATTTTTTCAGAAAGCAAGATACGCAGTAACATCTGAAGAAATATTGCGTGCTTTAGGTCATGCCAAGGAAGATAAGTTCCAAGTTAATAAAACAGGAGGAGTTAATAAAACAGATAATGACGAAAAAATATTAAGCATGCTAAAGGACCCAATTGAGCCCCTAACAAATGAATTTGACAGTGGGGCATCTTATTTTCGAGACTTAGACAACCAACAAGTACTCGAATGTGAAGTTGTTTCTGTAGAGGCAGAAGAAGCACAGAAATCTATAATCGATGAACAAACGGAAAACAAAACACCCGATAATCAAAATAAAAAGTTGAAAAAGAAGACAGCCAAAAAAGACAATCTACTTACAATCAAAAAGAAAAAAAAACTATCCGCCTATCCTATCCGAATTCTTTAAAAGAATATATTTAAGAGGAAGTGCCAAGTGGCTAACTTAGAAAAGAAAAAAGTCATGCAAGAAATCTTTCAGAATAAGCAGCACCATAATTTGAAGATGCAAGTTTTAAAAATGAAATTAAATAAATATAGTAACTAGTAATAAGTAAATAAGTAGTAACTCTTGGCAGTAATAATAATAAGATAAGGAATCTCATAATAGACAAATTTTGCCTTTATAAATGACTTTTCCATTTACTTGTATTGTTTATACTTTGCACAGAAAACATCATATATGTACATATTTATAAAAAAAAAAAATTACATGTGAATAAGAAATAAGGCAGATAAGTAGACTTGTTTTATTTATTTTATTACAAAGTAGGTAACTAAGAAAATACTGTATTAACAATTGCAGTTCTTGTGGATGAATCAGTTTCTGGCATATTCTGCAAAGGTAGCAGAATTTCCTCATCTTCTAAATTAATATCGTTTGGAGGCTCTACCTCATCCAACTCTATGCACATATTGTGTAATATTGCAGTAGCCACAATCACTTTAAGAATGGTTGATGTTTTTGTCAATGTCATTCCCTTCTGTAAGCAAAGGCTTCGCCTTTTCCACACCCCGAAACATCTTTCGAATGTGTTTCGAGTAGATATGTGACTTTTATTGTATGCCTCTTCAGCTAGTGTTTGGGGCTGTAGGAAAGGGGTAAGTAAATATGTCTTGCAGTAATACCCACTATCGCATAACAAATGATAGTTATTATATCTACCCATATCAAAATTTGCACACAAGTGTGAGTTGTTAAAAATGGTGCAGTCATGTACTGACCCTGGCCAACGAGCAATAATATCTCTTATTTTGAGTTGGGCATCACACACCACCTGTACATTTATTGAGAAGTACCCTTTCCTGCATCTGTATACTTCTGAGAGCATCCCTCCTCTAGATATTATTTTAACATGTGTGCCATCCAAAGCACCGGCTACCCGTGGAAACCCAGCTATGTCATAAAAATCTTGTGCCACTGTTCTCAATTCATCTCTGTCTGGCATATTTATATATCTATGGCTTAATTGGGCAATTGCGTGTGTAATTTTTTGAACAATGCGACAAACGGTCGATTTATGGATGTTGGCTAAATCTCCCATCACCTGTTGAAACGAGCCCGTTGCGTAAAACCTGAGACATATCAATAATTGTGTTATGCCATCTATCGATTTATTCCGGTGTGTCGTTGGTTCCAAGTCTCCAATCATGCTAAGAATCTGTAGTACCGCGTTCTTCGTAAACCGGTATCTGATTCGGAAATCTTCTCCATCGAGTTGATCAAATAAATTGATCCTGTCTGGGATATTGCGGCGCTGAATATCTATTTCAGGATCTGAAAGTGACGAGAGGATTGACATGGACATCCTGAAAGGAATTGGTATTTAGGTTATAAAAAAACAAGAAACACAATGCATAGTACTGGAACTTTATTTAAATTCTTACCTGGAAATTTTCCAGTACCTATTACTTTAATTCCTGTATCGTTTGCAGTGATTATACACAATTTCTTGCAATTATCTATGTTTACTGGACACTAATGGGTGCTCCGTGGCCTATTAAATTTTGACATCCATTAAGTTAAAACTATTGTTAGATAAGTATTATCGCCCAGTTATAATATCAGTTTAGTTTGCTTTCTGCAACGACTTAACAGAATTGTTAAGGTTTAATGGACAAATAAAACTTAATGACCTTTTCTGCAACTGAGTTAATTTTAATTATTTATAATCAATTAATGTACAATTTAATATAAATTCACTGACCTAGACCCTCCTTTCATCATAATTAAGTGATCACTTCATATATTGTTGCATCATCTATTATAACCTCACACACAAGCACAATGGACCTATACGCTGAGCTGCAGAAGAATATGGATGAAATCACGGAGACCTTCAGTGAGCAGATGGGGAAGTACGAGCAGGAACTGCATGCAGCCACACCTACTCCAGGACCCCAGGACATCACCAAGCTGACACGTGAGTTCTCGGACTTCAAGTCTCTCGTGTGGAAGAGCCTCGGAATGCTGAAGAATTCACTGCAGCTTCTGACCCTCGGGCTCGACCGGCACGAGACCGCTGCGAGGCGTAAGGTGCTGCTGGTGCACGGTGTGCAAGAGGCGGCCAAAGAGGAAGCAGACGTCATTTTGAAGGGTGTGCTCACAGACCGCCTCAAGGTGTCTGCAGAGTGCCTCCGCGACTTGAAGGTGGTGCATAGGCTGGGTGCCAAGGGGACAAAATCTCGGCCGCTGCTTGTACGCTTCGCAACGCACACAGCGCGTAATGAAGTTTGGAGTCTGAAGGAGCTCAGGGGCTCGGGTATTACTGTGTCCGAGTTCTTGACCAAATCCAGACATGGTGTCTTCATTGCAGCACGCAAGCACTTCGGAGTGAGCAACACTTGGACTTCTGATGGCAAGATACACCTGTTGCTGCCTGACGGGTCGCGGCAAAAGCTTGAGTGTTGGGCGGATTTGCGGCCGCTAACTGATAAGTTTCCCAGCAAGGAGGCCCCCTTGCCTACCGGCATTGGGAAGAAACTAGCTGCGGGGACTACAGCTGGCTCCGCCAAAGGCGCAGTTACCAGGCGACAGGCGGCTCAGACGCAGATCAAGAAGAAGTAAGGTTAGGTTCGTCTGTCCGCAAGCCAGTCATACTCGGCCTTCCATTTTCGCGATGCAGTGGTCATTTGGCTGTGTTAACTTTTTATTTGCGAGGTAGTAGCACTTTTTCTTTGCGTCCAAGAGTCTAAAGTACAATTTTCGGTTCTCTAGACATTACGACATGGTAGGTCTGTCACTGTTTTTTTTTTTTTCCTTTTCATTGTGCACGCATCTGCGTCTGTGTACTTTTTAACAGTGGGATCGAAACGCAAACCTCAAACTTTGTATTAATTATTTTTAAAGTGTTTGTTGGCAAAAATGTTTGCATTTCGTTCGGGCTCCATGTCGCGGTCCTTTTTGCGTTTACCTCGCCGTGGCCTAACTTCCAAAACATTTTTCATGTTATGTTCTATTTTGTTTCTGTGCCTTCACTGTCCGCTGCCCAGTTGTTAATTTATTTTATCCTGTGTGTTGTTTATAACTGAATGAAGTAGGTTTTCTGCTTACTTCAGCAATCGTTGTCTGGCAATGGGTCTAGGTCATCCCGTTAAGTTATTTACTTGTTTTTTTTTTTTTTTGTGTTTTATTAACATTTACATTATTGTAGTATATATTTTTATACATATATCTATATTATTTACCTATATATAGTATGGATATCCATAATGATAGCTTCTTGTCGTGTGCTTCTAGCGATGAATTTATTAGTGCGGAAAGCGATATTTCCACTGTGGAAGAACCGCTTTCCGTCAAACTTAACACGTTCCTGTGAACAACGACACTGTACGTCACTTCTTGGTAGTCACGTTGTGGCACACCGTACTACGACGCCCAACAAACATCGTCATTTTTATGCACAGCGTTATAGTACGGCGTCTTGCCATAGTACCGACTAAGAGTTCTGTTTCTGTGCTATGGCACATCAAATTCTCAAAACTCTAGTGCTACACCGCATCTTAATTTTGAACTTATTTGAATTCTCCCCACCCTGGAACAATGTACCTACTTTGTTTACGCACAACGCCGCTGTACGTCGTGTGTCGGTAAGTTGTCCTTGGATTCACTCGGCCTGTGCGCATCGCAAGAGAAGCGCGTGTGTTTCTTCCTGTCGTCAGGTGTTCGCATCGAATATCAAATGAAATCGTAAGTAGTGTTCTGTTAAATTACATACATTATATAAAACGTGTTACCGTGAAAGTATTTTTAAACAATCTTTTTGTATTCTACGTCTTTTTAGATGGATAAAAACAAGCAAAAGCAGCCGAAATCTTCAATGACAATCTTCGAGTCCTCTTCTTCATCCCGGGGAACAACTCCAGACCCTTTCGAAGACGACGGAGAACATGGCTCGGATTGCGATTATGACCCACTTTATGACGAAGAAGATGACAGCTCATGTAAGTTGAGTTTATCCCAACGCAAACTGCATAAAAAGTCATCATCGGTTGGAAAAAAGTTTACACCTGCCAACTTTAAACCTGACAGTGGATCCTCATCAGATACCACATCTGAGGATTCCCTTGATAACACTGATGATTCAGACTGTTCAAGTTCTCAAAGCATTTTTGACACTCAAAAAAGAAAGAAATGCAGTACAAGCAAACAACCCATGAGTAAAAAAAATAAGACAAGTCTAAAACAATCAGTTTGTGATCTAGATAGCATTGCCAATATGTCGATAGACTCTGAAGTGTTGCGAAAAAATGTAGGAGACGGTATTTTGGGGGATACCTTTTCACTCGACAACCTTGAAGATATAGGATACCAATCGCCGATACTCTTGCATAACTCCAAAAGTAGGAAAGATAATGCTAAACCACAAGCCCAAGATCTAGATCCACAAGAAAATATGCAGCCGTCTTCGCTATCTTTAACTCCAACACCACATGCAAAGTTGTCTTCGCCATCCATACTCCTAATGCAACCTACGCCACATCTGCAATCGCCTATGCCATCCTCGGCCCTTACACAACAAGCCCAGGCGTCTTCGTCAACCGTGAACCCAACAACATACATGCAGCTGCATTCTCCATGCTCAAATTACGAACAGCTACCTGCACAATGCTTAGGCCCAACAGCGCAGTTGCCAAATGCACTACCACTTTCTCCGTGCCTGGTCCAAGAACAGCCATCTTCGTTATCTTCCGACCTGACCTCGCACGTGCTGCCACTGCCACGACAACACTTGGAGCCTGCTGAACCCTGTATACCAAATCCTGAAAGTGGTAATGACGATGTTGGAGCATATCAACGACGCCCAAGAAACTTTAGTCCTCAGCCAACTCAAGAATGGGAAAACACAACTTCAGACATTCCTAACTTTGACTTCGATGAAGCGTCAACTGGTGTCCAGTTTGAGATCACACTAAATATGTCACCATTAGACATTTTTAACAAATTACTTCCACCTCACATTCTGGAGTACATTATTACAAAGACCAATGAATATGGAAAGGCATTGTGCTCCTCAAATACGCGACGCACACGAAACAATCCACAGCGTCAATTAAAGTACAGAGACGTAGATAGTGACGAAACGAAGAAATTCTTGGGATTATGTTTACTCATGGGACAAGTAAATATTCCTCAAAAACGAAAACTGTTTACATACAGTGATGTTTTATATTATCATCCCATTTTCCAATACGCTATGTCAGCGCGCAGATTCGAACAAATACTAAGATGTTTGTGTGTATCCGAACTCAATTCAAAAGGAAAAGATAAAATCGTCTATTTCATTGATCTAATGACCAAGAATTTCAGGGACTGTTATATACCTGATAAAGAACTTTCTTTGGATGAATCGATGCTATTATTCAGAGGTCGCCTGTCATTCAGACAATATATAAAAAGCAAAAAAGCCAAGTATGGGATCAAGTTTTATGAACTTACAACTTCGGATGGGTTTGTCCTTAACATAATCATGTACGCTGGAAAAGATCAAGATCATGAAAATACAAAAGGGAAAAAAACAGAAAAGATCGTAATGCGTCTCATGAAGCATTACTTATTCAAAGGCTATTGGCTTTTCATGGATAATTACTACAATTCTGTGGAACTTTCCCAAAAACTTGTCGATCTAAAGACTCATGTAACTGGAACCCTCAGAACCAATAGAAAAGGTAATCCCATAGAGATCACCAAGAAAAAACTGAAAAAAGGCCAGCATGTATGGGTTCGTAAAAACAAGGTTTACGTATCTAAATTGGTTGACAAAAGACCTGTTTTAATGATTACGACGTTAAAACATCCCAAAATTACCAGTTTGATTGACAGACATGGAAATGTACGTGAAAAGCCAGAAGAAGTAGATATTTATAATAAATATATGTCGGGAATTGATAGAAAAGACCAGATGGTCTCATATTATTCTTCCCCTAGAAAATCACTGCGCTGGTATAAGAAAGTGTTTTTCCATATATTTGACCTTTCCGTGTGGAATTCTTTTCACATTTACAGAAAGCATTTGAAAAGCGGTGATAAACGTTATGATTTTCTCAGTTTTAGAGAAAGTTTGATACGATCACTTTTACACATATCACCTGATATGAAGCCCAATATGTTGATGCCACTGTGGAACAAACACGACAATAGAATGAGAGAATGGCCCGGTACATTGCCGTCTACTCAGACGCCGTCTACGAGTACTGGCAACATTGAAAATAATACTATTAAAGGCCACTGGCCTGAAAAAATTCCACTAAAAGCTGGAACAAAGAAATCCAAAAATTACATGAAATGTAAAATGTGTGCTAAAAAGAAATTGAGAAGAGAGACAGGCCTTCGGTGGTGATTTTTGTTGTTTAATTTTATCTAGATAACTGCCTGATGCCGTGCTATTAATTAAGTCTATTTACTTAATTGTTACTACTATTCCAGAGATATTTAATTCCAGTGAGGCATTTATAGCCATAAGTATAGTCTGGGTCTATAAGTACCCAATATAATTTTCCTTGTTAAGATGACAGTTCCTACTACTCTATTATTTTAAGAAGTTTATTATAAGACTATGTAAAGTAATGAACCAAAACTACAAAAAGTGATTTTTATTATATAATTTAGTTCAACTGAGTGATTGCTATTCTATCCAGGTACATTTGATTATAATAATTGTGAATCTTATCTGCAGTCACTCCATGATTATTATGGTTAATAAAGAAGTGACTTTTTAGTTTAAATTTTTCCATTGTTAGAACGCTATTGTTGCTTTGTTGTGAACAACGTACCCTATTTTGTAAAAGTTATCTAACTAAGGCAGATTTACAAAGTAGTGTTTTGAATCTGATCTCTGAGACTGAATTAATGATTATAAAGAAAATAAATGTATGTACAAAGAACTAAAAAAAAACGTTTTATTTAATCTAATTAGGTACCTCCCTGCTTTTTTACGTCGACGTTAAACGTTGTTAGCGGCTATGTATATTTTTGACCACGCTGTACAGGACAGGCGTCTTTATCCGTCTACGTTATTATGCGTTGTTAGAAGCTATGTATATTTTTGTATTAACTGCACAGCACAGGCGTCTATATACGTCGACGTAATTAAACGGGGTTAGCAGCTATGTATATTTTTGTCTATGCTGTACAGCACAAGCGTCTATATACGTCGACGTTTTTATACGTTGTTAGCGGCTGTGTATATTTTTGTCTACGCTGGACAGCACAGGCGTCTATATACGTCTACGTTATTATACGGTGTTAGCGGTTGCGTACCTTTATGTCTATCCTGTACAGCACAGGCGTCTTTATACGTCGACGCCTTAGGACGTCAGTGCACTATATCGTAGCTCTCATTTTGCTAGCTATTTGCACAACGTCACTAGACGCCGATCCCATTTGTATGAGAACAATATGTGCATCGCCGCATAGCACTTCGATATTGACATGTTAACGTGAACGTGTTAAGACTGTCTTTGGTGGGTCAGGGAAAAATCTGAACATAGTGCACATCAATGCTCAAAGTATTCACACTAGCTACCCCGATCTCATCGAGGCTTTTTCTGAGCAACGTGTGGACGGCATCCTTGTCTCTGAGTCGTTCCTTAAGCCTTCACTCCCTTCATCCATGTACTCTCTTCCAGGCTTCAGGCTATATAGGAACGACAGAACCGGAAAGGCAGACGGAGGTGTCGCTGTTTACCTGCGTGCGGAAATTGCTTGTAAGGTGATTAATGTATCCCCTAGCCAGTACTCCGAGTCTGCTGAATACCTCTTCCTTGAAATTGTTCTTCATCACAATAAGGTGCTGCTTGGTGTCCTCTATAGCCCCTCTCTTCGTGTTGACTACTTCGACACCTTTGAATCCCTTCTTAATGATTTGACCCCAATTTACGACGACACTCTCATTCTTGGGGATTTCAACACCTGTCTCCTCAAAAAGAATTCCCGTTCTGCCAAACTCAGGTCCATAGTTGATTCATTCAATCTCCACATCTTGCCACTTGAGGCCACTCATTTCCAGCCGCATTGTTCTCCTTCTCTTCTAGACATCATAATCGTCTCCAACTTGGATAAGGTTGCCTCTCACGGTCAACTTAACTCTCCTTTCTCCTTCCACGATCTCATCTACCTCTCCTATAAGATTAGGTGTCCGAAGAGCAGAACGAAATTCATAGATATTCGAAGCTTCAAAGGCATAGATGTGAAGTCCCTTAGGTCTGATGTCTCACTGGTCGATTGGTCCCCTGTCATCTTGAGCGAGAACGTTGACGACAAAATCCACAACTTTAATGCAATTGTCTTGGGACTTTACGACAAACATGCTCCCATTAAGAAAGTCAGGGTAAAACACCTGCCGGCGCCCTGTATTAACGATGCTATCAAGCGCCTAATGGCCAAGAAAAATCGCGCTAAGTGTAACTACAAAAAGGATCCGACAGATGACAACTTTCTTTCCTACAAATTCCTTCGCAATCGATGCAATCGTCTCTGTCGAGGCGCCAAGCGCCGCCACATCTTCGAGTGTATGGAAAGGTACACCCCAGCTCAGGTGTGGAAATTCCTCAGGACACTTGGTATTGGCAAATCCCAGGACATGCATTCGGGTGATGTTGATCTGAACGCTCTCAATCAATTCCTCTCTGCTCCACCAGTTGTAATGGACCCTTCTATCAAGGAAGCCACTCTTCAGAGTCTGCGCTCTAGGTCATTACCCAACACCACTCCTTTCAACCTGAGCAATGTTGGAAGCGACACGGTTAAGAAAGCATTTCTAGCAATTAGCTCCAAAGCTGTAGGAGATGATAATATCTGCCAACGAATGATTTTAACTATCCTTGATGATCTGCTTCCGGCCATAACACATATTTTAAATTTCTCCATTTCCAATTGTTCTTTCCCTACTGCTTGGAAACAAGCATTAGTTATCCCTCTCCCCAAAACATCCAATCCCACCTCCTTTAAAGAGTATCGCCCCATTTCTATCCTGCCGATCCTTTCTGAAGTCCTCGAATCCATTGTCCATACTCAGCTCTCCCATTATCTATCCTCTAAAAATCTACTTAATCCTTTTCAGTCTGGCTTTAGAACGGGTCATAGTACTGTTACGGCTTTATTAAAAGTGACCGATGATATTCAGGTCGCCATGGATCAAAGGCAGCTCTCGGTGCTGGCTCTGCTGGACTTCAGCAGTGCTTTTAACTGTGTTGACTTCGACATTCTCGTTGAACTTCTCAAATCTCTTACCTCTCCTCCCTCTCTGCCAGCTGGTTTGACTCTTACCTAAGGAACCGAAAACAGCGTATCAAGTCGGAGGATGCTTGTACGGAGTGGTGTGACCTCTCTTCCGGTGTCCCCCAAGGTGGCATTCTCTCTCCTCTTCTATTCTCAATATTTATCAATTCCATATCCGATGTCCTCTCTTCTTCCTATCATCTCTACGCGGATGACCTTCAGATCTATCGTCACTTCTCTCCTGATGATGTAAATTCCGCTGTGGAAGCGTTAAACGCTGATTTCGCTGGTATTAGTGGATGGGCATCGTCATTTGGGTTGCTGGTTAATCCGAATAAGTCCCAGGCCATGATTATAGGTACCAGACACTCTTTAAACACGTTGCAGCAATTGTCTGTCCCTTTTGTAACTTATAACGGTACTGTAATCATGTTTAGCGATAAAGCTAAAAACCTGGGTGTCATCTTTGATAATCAATTGTCCTGGTCAATGCATGTTAATGAGGTCAGCAGGCGAGTTTACGCAACTTTTCATTCCTCATTCAGAACTTTCTTCCTCGCCAGACCAAAATAACTCTCGCTCAGTCCCTTCTTCTCCCCCTCATTGATTATGCTGATGTTTGCTGGGTGAGCGCAAACGAAGAACAACTGAACAAACTCGAAAGACTTCAAAATCTCGGGATTCGGTTCATCTTCGGACTGCGCAAGTATGACCACGTATCTCAGCATCGCAGGGAGCTGAAGTTGCAACCGATTCGGCTTCGACGGGACTCTCATATCCTGTGTTTCCTTTATAATATTTTGTGGAACCCTTCGTTACCCTAACTTCCTACGTGATCGCTTCGAATTTCTTTCTTCAAGCAGGCCTCGGAGAATTCATATGGCGTCTACGCTCAAAGCTCCAGATCGCTCCACTGCAGCCTACGAGCACGGGTTCAGAATCCGAGCCGTACGACTGTGGAATGAGCTTCCTTGCACTATCAGGGACAGTCGATCTCTAAATATATTCAAAAACCGGCTAAAGAAGCACTATCTCTCCCTTTCCAGTTAGATAATTATATATATTTGTATGTATTAGTTTATTATACGGTTTATTCATATTTTTACGTTGTATTTAAGTAATTGTGTATGCAGTCTATTTTTAGCAATTAGGGTTATCAGTATAATACATACTGTTTGTAGTATATATTAGTCGTAGTATTTATAGAGTTTTATTGTACGCGCAGGTCTTCCCCCGCTCAACCATCACCTCTCCTACCATCTTGGTTTGCTGGAAGAAAACTCTCTTAAGAGATAAGCTCGCCTTTGTACATGTTTTTTTTTCTATTATAAGTTATCTGTATGACTGTTTTGTGTAGTACAATAAAGAAATTACATATGACAATACAATTTATTCTGTTCTCATCTTAATGGCAACAAATATAATGATCACCAAAATATGTTCTTCCTACCCAAAATGGATAAATAAATTAACGCCAAAAGTTGCAAAAAATATCAGGGCAAAATACTGCGGTAGTTTAGGTGAAGGGTAAAGGGGGTGAGCGAAGCGAAGCCCCCTTTATCCTTCGTGTTAGGTTGAACATGTAAGAACAACAAAAAATACTTTATCTACACACGTATCATAAATCCTCTTTACTGCGTACAAAAACCGCACGTCACGATCAGCAATATGTTAAACTACTTGGTAAAAACTCATTTCTTATCTGAAAAATTACACATTATGACCATAATGTGTAATTTTTCTACATATTATGACATTCAAATTTCGAACGCCGACGCCCGCCTGCGTGCCGTGCCGTCCCTAGCTTGTCTGTGAAGTTGGTACTGACATTCAAATTTCGAACGCCGTGAAGTTGGTACTACAGAACAAGCTTAACAATTGCAGAGCCACAATGCCGGTCAAACACGCGGTTCCTGAACACATCAAAGAGAGCTTATGATATGTGTGTAGATAAACTAGTGTTTGTAACTGTACATAATTAGGCATTAAAACTCTTGAGTGATATTATTATGAAACTCGCCTTCGGCTCGTTTCATAAACCCACTCTCGAGTTTTAATGCCCTCCATTATGTAGCAGTCACATAAACTACTATAAAACATAAACTTAAGAACATAAAAAGAAGTTTGGTGATCATTTATCCAAACCTTAATATCTGCATTTCTGACGATATCTAACTAGGATGAGGGTTACATTACAGATAGCTATCAAACTGCATACCCAGATTTTTAGTTCCATCCTTATCGTAAAATCTATTGAATAATTGAAGAAAATAACGGAGTACTGGATTCTTGAGGGTTACAAAATACCTTCGTTTATCTATTAAAATAATAATTAATAAATGTAGCCATTACTGTCCCCATCGAGGGGCACGGGCCTTTCACCGAATACGAGTAAGATTTAGACATACTATACGACGCTGGCTCAGTGCGGGATGATGGAGGGGTGTCGGGCTATTAGCCAACCCGACTGTCAGAAGCTTTCCACCTGCCCTTGGCCTCAGACACAGCTTTACGACTACTATAATATACCACTGAGTAGCGATAGTAGCCGGGTACAGCATAAAGTGTCATCCGAAACACGGAAGTGCCCGAAACAAATGCCACATAGAAACGGACCCCCATCCAGTACCCGTCTCGGCCAGGTGTTGTTTGTTACCCGCACGATCTTTTCCGACGTGCGAATACCGCCAGGCCACGGGCGCTTCGCGTCGCTTATTGTTAGGGCTGCCATCACCTAAATTGCCGACACCGGATAAACACGGTAAAAGTTCGGGACATTTTGGCGAAATACGGTTTTTTCCCCGGACACGTCTGAAAATAGTAGATTATGCACCTAGGGAGGTAAAGTAAGGAATGTCTCAAACCGCATGGTTATTGTCACCCGAGGCGAAGCCGAGGGTGCCAACATGCGGTCTAAGGCATTCTTTACTTTTACTTTAGACGCCAAACTACAATGGGATCCTCATATAAATAAATTGTCGAACAGACTGAGTTCGGCAGCGTTCGCAGTTAAAAAAATTAGAGCTCTTACCGACGTAGACACCGCTAGACTAGTCTACTTTAGTTACTTTCATAGTCTAATGACCTATGGTATTTTATTGTGGGGTCACGCTGCGAATGCTAATAGTATATTTATTCTGCAGAAACGGGCTGTTCGTGCAATTTATAGATTAGGGCCTAGAGTGTCACTGAGGGAAAAGTTTAAAGAAATCAATATTCTGACATTTGTGTCTCAATATATCTATGACAATCTTGTGTATGTAAAAAGAAATATAACTAATTTTAAGAAGTACAGTGATATACACAATTTTAATACTAGAAATAAAGACAAGTTGGTTGCTTATGTAAGCCGACTACATAAAATTAGTAATTCTTTTAAAGGCAACTGTATACGCTATTACAATAAGGTCCCTACTGATATTAAAAACTTACCTTTAGACAAGTTTAAAATAATAATAAAACAGAAATTGTATAAAAAAGGTTACTACAGGATATCTGATTACTTAGAGGACAGATGTCCATGGGAATAGATTGTTTGAGTAACAGGCTGTTTCGATATATAATTAGCATTCATTTTGTAATTTGACAATATTTTATTTAAAAAAGTAAACGCAAAAGATGCGACGACTGTGGAGTTTCTTCGGTGAGCTCTTCTCCACAGATTCCGCCATTGGGTTAGTGAACTCACCCAAAAAAATGTAATGACGGATCTAAGTGATGTAACAACATCCTATGGAAATAAATGATTTTTGGTTTTGATTTTGATTTTGACTTTACTTCCTCCCGTGGTGCATATTTGTTTTTATGTGATCGTACGGCATAAAAGCGGTGACTTTGTCCCACTCAGCGGGACAAAAGCTACTACTTTTAGGCTGTAGGCACATAAAATATTTTACGCAAAAAAAATAAAAACATCGTTATATTTTTAAATTTTTATTTATTTATACAGCTTGGTATTAAAATAGAATTAGGCACTTATGTAACCGCAACAAATAATAGACATTTTTAATAAAATTAAACACTCTTTCTAAGAGAATATGGTAACAAAAATAATTAGAAACTCTCTTCTTTTTGGCATCAATTACATGACTATATAATACTTAATAACTAACAAACTATAATACTTTTTAATTTTGGAATAAACTACACCAATGATATTTTCAGTCATCTAGTTAGGTAGTCAAATCAAATCCCTATACTATGTATTGATTGTAAATTGAAAGTACTTGAGTAACTGCTAAAACTTTTAATTTTAACGAGATCAATTTTTTTACTTATTTTGATATTTTTCAGTCTTCCCAATTTTCGCTAAAATATCTTTCTTTTCCAACAAGAATCTATAGAAGTCGGAACAACTCAGGTCATTAAAATTATCCTTAATTTTGATCAGAGAAGAAACCGTATGTATGTTTAGCGAGTTTCTTTCTTTCGTCCATTGCTGCATGACTAGCGAAAACACTCTCTCTACGAAATATATGTAGAACAAATCATGCACTGTACTTCCCAGTCATATTTCCCTCTTTTAAACATAGGATATTTGCTTTGCAATTCGCTGTTGAACGTGCATTTACGCTTGGGCATTTTTATATGAAAAGCAATAAACGGAAAATCAGAAAGATGCGAGTACCTCCCGCGACAAGCGATTTAGAATGTACGCAGAGTACACCTAATGAGGGCTTGCGTTTTTTGTTTCATCAGATGGCGCCACTGTTGTTGTAACTTGCATATTTACTAGGAATCCCAACATCAAAACCTCACTAAGATTTATTCCAAGTTATTGCTTATCTACAAAAAAATGGGTTTCCTCTGACAACAAAAGTGTCCGGGTTTCACCCGGACACTTTAAAAAGCCCCTGCCGGACGGCCCCCGGACGCCCTTCAAACTAGGACAAATCCGGGGAATTCCGGACGGATGGCAGCCCTACTTATTGTGATGAAGCCGTGTTTGTTTTAATCATTACGCCACCTAACACTCATTTAACTCGTCACTTCTCTATCTAGTTATAACTAGTTTCACACGCATCTACAGAACGACACCACGACATCCCATTACCTAGTCCATGCATCAGCCTAGGCAGCCCTTATCTCCACATTCCTACACCCCGACTACAATTCACCCGACGATCTACTACCATGCACTCTTCAACTGCAAGAACCCCGGTCTTTGTGTGCAACCACAGTTGAATGTCACCCCGGCCTGGAATGTATGACATAATATGTGGAAGGTGACTTTGAAGATGTTATCAGCTCTGCCTTCGTTTATTCTTTGTGTTTATGTGCTTAAACGGTATGTAGGCGGTAATAGTTTCCTGTTTGAAATGAGCGTCACGACTTAATTGTTTTGAACAAAAACCCCATTATTCTGTGCCCATAGCTGAAACATGGTCGATTTATTGGGTCAAAAAGCGCTTTGGCCCTAAATGCAGGAAAGGTATTTCATCGTATTTGTGTAGTGAATCAAATCAAAAATCATTTAAAAGTTATTTTTTTTTAGTTTTTTTTTTTTTATTTCATTAGTGAGTCTTTCCCAATGATGTCCAGTTTTGGGATCTATAGTCAGATAATTACACACAGTTTCAGTGCACTTTCTGTCGTAGGAGTAAAATCCGACGTAATGTTTACCTTGGAAGCTCATATGACTCATTTTATCATTAACGTCATCATCAGACACGGCATGACAAGATTTATTCTACCAAGCTCGGGAGCACCTGCTATGTGCTACGAAAGTAAAAAACAACTAACAAAGTAAAACAGGATATTTTTTAAGAACTATCAAAGCTCCTAATTTGTATATAAAGTTATGTATGTATGAGTATTATTTACGTGACAACCCAGGTAAGTACAATATTGCTGTCTGTTTTTACCAGGTTCCATTAACCATGTCTACTTTGAATATAACCTGCCTTACTTTATTTACCAATTTACATTTTGCATATTCCACTTGATACATACGTAATTTAATTATAGCTCTTTATGTACCGAGTTTATTATTAGTTTTCTACCACTCTTGATATGCGTGTATTGTATGTAAATGCTAGATAACCTTGTTTTTATATTTGAGAGGTTACTTTTAGTTTACTGTTGGGGATATTAATCTGGCTCCACATAGGATACTGTGCTGTGACGTCGACAACGTTTAGCAAATCGTAGTAAGTGGAAGTGCGTATCCTCTGCCTACCGGGTCATCCAAAGGAAGGAGGTCATCATGGTTTGTACAAGACAATAAGTTCAAACATCGGTCAAGTGCGTGTCTCGCATACGAGGGGTGCCGTACCATTGTACGAGACAAATGAGGGACTAAACAAATATAAAACTGAAACATTAAGGATTAAAAAATGTCCGAACTTGGTTTGATTCCAACCATTCCCTACTACGGATTGCGATGTTCGATGATGATGATTTTGTGATTTTGGGAAAAATATTGTCTATTTTGTGGTTAACCCCTTTAATTTATTAAATTTCGTGTAGTTAATTATCTGTTGCTGTAGCGGCAACAGAAATACTCATTCTGTGAAAATTTCAACTCTCTACCCTCGTTCATAAGATACAGCCCAGTGCCGAACAGACTGACGAACGAACAGAGCGGCGGACAGCAGAAGCTTAGTAATAGGGCTCCGTTCGGCACCCTTCGGGTACGGAACCCTAACCTAACCTAAGCCTACTAGAACAACTTAGCCTAGTTGGCGCTATACTGAGTTGAGTGTGACGTCACATAGCCTACAACCAATGCACGATCCAAAGGATTCTAACGATATCTCAATTGTCAAACCCAAGTATCTCTTTCGGCTTTGCCGTGGTCGAGTAAAAACAAATAAGAAAATGACAAGTTTGTCATTGCATTGCAATAAGAAACTCGAATACCAGGTACATTTCTTTCAGCGCGAGACTCATTAGTCACGGTATTATGATGCAACAACCCCCCACCTTTGCTTGACCCACCTTTAGACCTTTCTTCTGCCTTTGACCAGGTTCCCATTTCCTTGGCTGCTTCAACTGATATAGTAGGAATGCAATTATTATTAGACGTATGTGCGTGACGGTGTGTTATCGTTGTGTGTGGCCTTGGCAGTGACTTTGTTTGGTTAGCGGGCGCCCCGATCGGCTGGCTATTGTTCTCACAGCCTTGACGTGACGTCATAGGGAGAGCCGATAAGCACAGTTTCTTGGAGATTTTATGGGTTTGCTCTGTCGTTTTGTGACACTTGACCCAGACATTTGGTGTGGCCGATATATTGCGGGATTCGATTTTGATGTGCTCTTTCCGAATTCGTACTTTGCCGCTCGAGCCGCCACGCCACATTCGAAAAATGGCGCCTTTAAACAGTTATTTGACAATATCTCATCTCCAACTTTACGATATAACTGTTGTATCTAATTTTTATTTTTTTAATATGTTGTTGGTACCCGTGGAGGTAATTCTTATCCAATATTGCAACCCTGAAACCCTGTGCTACTCCCGTGGTTCTCGGAAAACTGCGCCACTCTGGCACTAACTGGGACCTGCCAAATTACATCTTCATAGGCTATGTAGTTTTTTCATGTTCATACAAAGTTCAAGGGTAATTTGTTAACACAATATAGGATAGTAATGTAGGGTCTCTAGAAATAACTTAACAACTGCGCATTAACGATTTACGTAATACCTAACCTATGTTGATAGTGCTATTGTTTATTTGCATATTTTCCTTGAACGCTGCCACTATGTTATGAAGTTACATATACACAAATAACATTGCTCTTATTATATTAAATGCCTTATTGTAATCGCGCAACAGAGTCATACAAAACAGTAATTGTCATAATTGTTTGCCACGTAGTAGTGGGCATTAAAAATGTAGTGATATAACTAGATATTATATGAAAATGTAGTGATATAATATCGGTAGAATCCCCAGCCCTCTGCACAAACTATAAGTTGTTGGTTGGGCTGCCCTTTGAAGTGATGCCATCCTGATGGCCCAAGATAAGAATCTTGCGGAACACCTGAGCCGCTATCACAAATATTTGTCACATTGAAAAAGTAACCGTGTCCACACGAAAGGTACTTTGTCGTTTCAGCTAGCTAGACTAGTATTCTACTAGACCCGAATGGCCGTGTAGGCAGTGACCCTGCCTACGAAGCCAAGGGTCCCGGGTTCGAGTCCCGGTGGGGGCAAATATTTGTTTGATGAGAACGCATATTTGTACCCTAGTCATGGTTGTTTATCTATCTAAGTATAATATTTATCTATATAAGTATATGTATCGTTGTATGTATCGTACCCAAGATACAGCGAATCCTAGTTCGTGGCTAGATCAATGTGAGTAAATAGTGTCCAAGGTATTATTATTATTATTATTTATTTAACACACATCTAACACATAGCATCACGCCTTTCCCATACGGGCTGGCAGAGGCGCAATTGTGCCCACTTTGAGCCAGTTATTCAATACTCCATGTTGCGTGACAGGAGGCTAGCCCATCGCCGCAGCTATGGAGTAGTGAATATTTCCTCACGATGTTTTCCATCACCGTTGGAACATCCGCCCATTAGACCACGGAGCTCTTCTATTTATTTCTAGCACTTAATTTGATTAGTTTTCATCCAATCCCATAAATTACCTTTACTCTACACGCGTTCGCATTCAGTTCCATTGAAATCGAGCAAAAAATGCGACCTTGAATTGGCGACATCACCGCCTTATGTAGGTACCTGTGTGTGGGGTGTGTAGTGAATGTCTCTGTATGTATGGTAGTTTGGTAGTCCGCTGCAAGTTGCTGGAGCTCTGAGCGAGGCTAAACTCTCTCTCGCACACCCTATGCGAGAAAGAGAGGTTACCCACCGAACCCTTGCTCAGAGCCAAAGAGACTTGGCGCTGACTGTACGTGTGTTTGAACGTTTGAACAATAGTCGGAACGGCTCAGTCTCTGTCAAGGTCGAGCGAGCGTGACTCATGATTGTGCATACCATAATTCAAGTTGTTGGCATATGCCTATTTACACAGAGGTCGTAGCGCAAACGTGTATAGGTAGGGAAATGTTTTCCTCATTAGGAATACAGCACGTATGCTCACGGCTATAAAATTGAGGTAGCCACTAGTCAGGGCTGCAGGATAGGTACTGGGGCTGGAACGAATATTCGGTAACTGTTCAGTATTCGGCCGAATACCGAATAGGAGGGCGCCATTCGGCTGAATACCGAATAAAGAAAGATGAAATTTCTGTAGTATAGCAGATGTAAATAACATTTAATCATGCGTCGGATGAAATAAAACAATAAACATAGTTACGTGCTTTTATTATTATCATCACAAAATTATAACTATAAATTAAAAAAAAACCCAGAAACATTATAATAATAATAACCGTACCGTCTACCCCTTTGACCGCTATTCCTTGTTAAGAAGAGGGAAATATTAAACTGCACATCAATAATACTGATTTGCACAACAAATATACTTTCAGGGCAAACTACTGCGGTAGCTTAGGTGAAGGGTAAAGGGGGTGAGCGAAGCGAAGCACCCTTTATCCTTCGTATTAGGTTGAACTTGTAAGAACAACAAAAATACTTAAACCATAAAAAGTATTTTTGCTGATCCTCCTTTTGCTGTGAAAATCAGAATTTTTGCTGTGCGATCGAATATTAGCCTAAAGTTATACTTTCTCACAACTGAACCGATATTAACGAAACTTATCTATGAACCATCATAGAGAAGTCTACTACCATTTACCACAGAAAAGGTATCAAAATCCGTCCATCCGTTAATAAACAATATGAATATCACGCCCAACGACACAAATGTCACCAGCAAAAGTTCTAACATAATCAAAACAAATAGACAGGTGCCTACCAGTCTACCACCCACTCTCCCCCCCGCTCCCCGTTTACCCCGCGATAAGACAAACAGATTGTGTCTTGAAAAGTAAGAACCCACGTAGAATACCTAGTAGAGATATGGGGTGCAGCGGCGAAAACAAACCTAGCTCCACTGCTGACTGCACAAAATAAAGTCATTAAAACTGCCTTTGGCTACGGTTACTTAAAAAGTACGACTAAAATCTATACAGAAACAAAATTATTAAACATATCACAAACATACGAATATAGCACTTGCATACATATATACGAAATTTTTTGACAAAAGACATTCATACCAAAATTACTTTCACAAAAAATATAGAAGTACGAAGTCGTTTGACTAGACAAGCAAATGAAATTTTTTATACTACGCCACAGGAGAAACTGCGGTAAAAACAGCATAGTAGCAGAGGGGGCGCGACTGTACAACAAATTACCGAAGGCTATAAAAGAGGCGAGATCACTATCAATTTATAAAAAACTTTTAAAAACATACATCTCAAAGACTCTGAAAATGAACATAAATATTTACATTTTTCAAGGACTACCCCACTTTAATATCTCGCTCGATCGAAAAAATCTATTTGTGTAATTATTTATTTGTGTTGTTTCTCAAGTAAGTGAATATTGTATTCTTTTTGAGAAATAAATATCATAAACCTTAAATATGATGAAATTGCACTAAGTCCTACCGAATATTCGGCGATTCGGTTCGTGTGGCCGCCGAATATTCGGTATTCGGCTAAATCACTATTCGTTTCGGCTCTAATAGGTACGTGATGATCTTATCTTCTCCAATACCGGTTGGAATTCGCACAGGTGTGCCGACGTTCAGGCGATGACTTTTGGTGCTACGGGTAGAAATTAAAAGTAGTATAGATTTGATGATCACGATGACTGGATTCCGTACGCAAAACACAGTCAGTTTGTTTGAATAATTAATGTGCCTGTAATGATTATAGTAGTCTAAACACTGAAAACACCCTTTCGAAATCAAAAGGTCTTATTAAGCTGGATCAATGAGCCCAAATTGGATGGTTTACAGCAAGAATCCCAGGGTTCCTTCCACCACCAACCAGCTCCATCATCAGGTGGTGGCGATGAGAACTTCACTAGGAGATATTAATAGGACTTTAAAAAAAATCTTCATTGTTAAGCCTCAATCATTCCAGCCCCGACACACACACCCTCTCACACACAAATACTCACCTTTACACACAATACTCACCCTCCCACAAACATATCGACACGTCACACACGCACCCTCTCACACAAACACACGCACACACGTAGCGTGCGTGCTATTATTTTCCCTTAGCGGGCGGCAGTTGCGCAGTTGTGCCCAGGTTTAGCCAATCGCACCTAATCTCAACAGCTAATTGCAGGTGGCTCGGGTCTAGTTGCAGGCTGTCTGTCTGTCAAAGTTGTCAAGTTCTGTTAACTTCTTATAACATTGCCACTGTCAAGTGTATCATTATCATATTGATCACGTGACCTGTTTTTGAAGCCAACCTCAGATGAATGAAACTCTTTGCCTCCAACTGCGCCGGCGCCACCTAGCGGTGGGGGGGCATAGGCGGAAATATCTGCCAATCAAATTTTATCCAATTGAATTGAATTATTGGAATTATTTTTAATTCAGGATTGTTGCAATTGGGAAATATTAAACTGCACATCAAAAATACTGATTATATCACGGCCAAAATGCTGCGGCAGCTTAGGTGAAGGGTAAAGGGGTGAGCGAAGCGAGACCCCCTTTATCCTTCGTGTTAGGTTGTAAAACAAAAAATACATAAAACATAAACTTAAGTACACATAAAATATTTAAAACATAAAAAGTGTTTTTTTGCTGTTCAAATACCGGCACATACATTGCTTCAAGCCCCACACAAGGATACCCTGTGGTTCTAGAAACAGCGACGTCACACACATTAAACATCCAAGACATGGGGTTTTTTTCTTTACCCTCAGCCGGGGATCGAACCCGGGACCTCCCGCATGGTAGGCAGAGCCACAACCGCTGCGCCACAGAGGTCGTCGCATCGGTCATATTGACAATCTACAAAGTACTCGAGAGCGTCCATTATAATCAACGGCATGGTGGGTAGGTATTTAGATTGTCGAACATTCGTGACTAGAAGAACAGGGGGCTAAAAAACTTGCATCAATCAATGTCAGCTTAGCTATGTCAATGAACTCAACCATGTGAACATTCACCAAGAGGTATTATCAATTCCATCATACGGTAGAACACAGTCGCAATATCGGTGCATTTATCTCCGTGACGTCATTACGGCGTTGTAAGGCTCATTGTGTTCCCGCGAAGTGCACAGTTATTTGGACGTGTGGTGCAGTGAACGTAGCCCTTCTAGCTTATTCGGCTAAGGACGGCCGTTGAACTTCTGAATACCAGAACCAGTAGTGGTTCTGACGAATGACAGGAGAGGCCGTTGTGGTGGAGAATAAGATCTTCGTGAAAGGAATGGCAAAAGAGAAAGGTGGATTTGAAAGGCTTTACTTAACAAGTACTGTCAGCATTACAGATGTATGCCTTATTGTTGAAACTTGATTGACGCCATTGGAGAGACTTGAATGTTTTTAAAACGGAATAGGTGTCTTGGCTATGTATTCCAAAGTCTTTGGAAATTGAAGTCTTCTTGGAAAAATGCGTGAGGATTAATGTGTCTACTGTATGGAAAGATGGTCCTGTTTGTGCATGTGAGAACACAGTCCCCAAAGCCGCAAAAACTCGAATCCATCGATGTGCTATTATTACCGTTGATTCATTTGCAAAGAGAAGCATCTTGATAATTTCGGGCAAGCTCCCGTCTTTATAACTTTGTGCCTAGATCTGTACTAATAAAAATGAATCGCTATGCATTAGTCTTACTATATTAGTATTATAGTGCCTATAACTCTTAAATGCCCTGACCGGTTTGTGTGATTTCTGTTAGGGTTTATCCTCCCCAGTCCGAAGCAGGTTTAGGTAAAAAGAAAACGAGGAAAATTCCAAAAATACAGCCAAAAAATAAAAATTCTTTAGTCATATTTCTACCGCTAGATTGCATTGGTAGCCATCATCATCAGCCTGTCAGGGAACCCCCTGTTCAGTATGGGCCTCCTCATGTACACGCGATTCGTACTCAGTCCCGGGCAACCCGCGTCCATTGTTCTCCTGCTATCCTTGCCATATCATTCGTACTCGGTCCCGGGCAACCCGCGTCCATTGTTCTCCTGCTATCCTCGCCATATCATCGGACCATCTGGCAGGTGAACTGCCGACTGATATTTGGCCTCCTCTTGCCCACCACTCGGTTACTGATCTGGTGGCCTTGCCAAGTGTCCTGCTCACTCCCATCTGAGCCGTGGTTACTTACCGACGTCAGCCACCTTGGCTCGGCGTCTGATTTCGGTATTCCGTATGAGATTAGACAGCCTAATATGGCACGCTCCATGCCTCTCTGTGCTACTGCGACTGTGCACAGTTTCCTTTGTGATCGTCCACGTTTCAGCACACTTACTAAGAGTAGGCAGTACACATCGATTAAATACCTTGCTCTTCAGCCATTGTGGGATGTTCGACGTCTGCACATACCGGAGTTTGCTGAGAGCGGCCCATCCGAACTGGACTAGTCTAGTCATCTCCTCTACCTGGAACTGTCATCCAAAACACAATCAATGTCCGAGATAGGGATAGATCACCAACGTGCTCGCTCAGCCATCAAGACGATCATCGGCAAACCTCAGGTGCGACAAATACCCGCCGCTAATATTGGGACCTCTTTCGCTCCAGTCAACTGTCATCGATGGTAGCCATAGATCACTCAAACTCTTCGTCATAATAGGTGACACATTCAACCTCTTTGTTGGCAGAGGACCTTATGTTTCAGAGATGTGCGATGCATATAGTTACTTTACTACGCAAAGGGCTTCGTTATTCTGAGGCGTGAGGCTGGCTCAGTATGACTATACTATGATATTGATGATCTTAGGATGGATGCCTCTAAAATGATGAACGAATAGATTTCTGACTGGGAACTATAATCATAGGTACCCATAAACGTGCTTGGCGAAGCCGCACCACGGGTAGCTAGTAATATAAGGCTGTGTATAGAAATATCTACTTTATTTACTGCTTGCCACATTTTGGTAAGTGGTGTTCTGAGTCTCAAAGTCGTTTTAATAGTCTATTATATTTCTAATTCACTTGTCTTGACTTCAAAGTCAGTGAGACGATACCAAGATCATTATAGCCCTGATGGGCAGCCTCTTTCGTCAGTCATTTTGATAACAGTGTCATTAAAAACACATTATTTAGGCAGTCGTGGAAGTCACGCACCCACACGTAGATGACTTGCCACCATCCATAACACATAACTTTCCAAGTTACGTCAACCACTACAGCCACGCACAACAGCTGTCTTTGTGCATATGTGACAGTTTGTGTCTGTTACGTTTTGTGTGTGTGCGTGTCTGCCCGTGCGTCCGCTTTGCCGAACGAGGCCATCACGTAGACGCTGCCGCTTGGGGTAGGGTTGTCGACATTGTCGATCGTAAGATTGAACTTGTGAATTGTGCTAATAGGCCCTTAAATTGGATACCCAACACTGTTCAAGTTATTTTTTAGGGTTCCGTACCCGAAGGGTTCCAAACGGGACCCTATTACTAAGACTTCGCTGTCCGTCCGTCCGTCCGTCCGTCCGTCTGTCGCCAGGCTGTATCTCAAGAACCTAGCTAGCTAGAGAGTTGAAATTTTCACAGATTATGTATTTCTGTTGCCGCTATAACAACAAATACTAAATAAAAAACAGGATAAAAGAAATATTTAAGGGGGCTCCCATACAACAATTCTTTCAATACCACATACAAACTTATGGATGCACCTGGTTACGTACATGGAGTGTAAAAGTAACCGCACCAATAACTTTGTAAACAATATTTTGCTGTGTGAAATCCAAACTCTTCACTCCACACCATCGCTTCCATTGAACGGTGGTACGGAACCCTTCGTGCGCGATTTAGACTCGCACTTGACCGGTTTTTCATTTGTCCTTTAGAGGGCGGGCGTCATATAAAAATTCATGTGACGTCACCTAGCTAATAAGTAGCCGACGATGAATACGCTTTTAACGATAACTCCTTTGTCAAATTCTGATGAGTAGCTTAGATGTTCTGGGGAAAAGATGAACATAATAGTAGTTTATGTGACTGCTACATAATGGAGGGGATTAGTACTCGAGAGTGGTTTTATGAAACGAGCCGAAGACGAGTTTCATAATAATATCACTCGAGAGTTTTAATGCCTAATTATGTACAATAACATACACTAGTTTATCTACACACATTTCATAAGCTCCCTTTGATGTGTTCAGAACCGCATTTTTGACCGGCATTGTGGCTCTGCAGTTGTTTAGCTTGTTCAGTAGTACCAACTTCACAGACAAACTAGGGGCGGCACGCAGGCGGGCGTCGGCGTTCGAAATTTGAATGTCATAGTATGTATAAAAATTACACATTATGGTCATAATGTGTAATTTTTCAGATCAGAAATGAGTTTTTACCAAGTAGTTAAAGCTGATCGTAACGTGCGGTTTTTGTACGCAGTAAAGAGGGTTTATGATACGTGTGTAGATAAATATATATATACCGAACAATATAAAAATTATGCTTTTGGCTTTGCCGTAGTCGGGTAAAAAATAGGTGCAGTGTATCACAGGCTCCAACGCTAAGATAAGTACTAATGTCGTGGTTATCAGAAACACCACCGATATTAACATCTTACACTAGATTTTTTTTATCATCAAGTCCGGGGACGAACTACCTGGCACTCAATGGATCCAATAGGACTCTCGTGATCAAATGTTGAGGTTGTGGATGTACTCTGTAGTGAAGAAGTCCTAATAGTTCGTTTTAGGAAAGTCAGGTTGTTCTTCCTGCTGGTCTACCTGAAAAATTATGCTGATCATGTGATAGGGGATTTAGTTGAGTTCCTCCCATTCCCTGGACTGACCATATGAAGTCGTTGAAAAATACCACCTGGAAGGGATCGCTGGATATCGTGTGTGCAACTACCCTATCAAGGTTTTATGTACCGCTTATACTCTGTCAAGACAAGAGCAGCGCATCATGAAAATGACAGCTCGTTCTACCGTGTCCACGAATGCTAAGCTAAGAATTGTGTCCCCAAAGACCGTCATCATCAGCTGATAACCCTGCCACGACGCGTGCGCAGGCCGTCGACCCCGATGCGCCACAACGTGACGCAAGCCCAACTTTCTAACCGCTGACGTCGCAGCATTCTGGTTAAGGCCGGCCGCCATACAACCCGCTCATCATATCTCTGCACCTGTCTCTGTGACGTCATTACGCTGCTGTAATGTTAAAGCGTTCTAGCGAGTTGCAGAGGTGTTTTGACCGGGTTGTACCTTCACTCTGCTGAGTTATAGGCCAGGGCGTTGATCTTTACCCGGCCCTTGTGTCGCAAGGCGTGGAACGTCATTGGTTGATCGGGAAAGCCTTGAATCTGGCATTTTGACCTGACATACCCTTGGAGTTCCTGAGATTAAAATAGCATGGGACCTTTGGGGACACCATGAAGAATTAGCTGAAAATTTGGGAGAAACCTAAGCCTAGTGAACTATGGCTGAAGTGGCTGATATAATGACGATGGTGACCTGAGATTAAATAGGCACTACGCACCACCATTGTCTTGTTACATCCGGGTCTATGGTATTCCATTGGGTCAGAATTGTTAACTTTGAAGCTAAGCTCAATGCCATAAGGTCCTTACCTCGAATAAGGCCAGCATATTCAGATACAGCCTCCTTGTTTGAACCTATGTTGATATTGTCAGAGGACACTATAGTCCTTACTATCGATAGCTATGAGATCGCTTCCTCAGTCACAAATCCTAAACGTTATCCAACAAAATCCCCAAATCTTTCGCGTTTCATCATCAAATTATCACAATGTTATAACAAATTCAGCGTCAGTGGCGGGTGTTTCGTCACGCGCGCCTGTTACATGTAGGTCGATGAACGGTACTGCACTTTCTTTTTTATTCATCTCTACTGGCACAAGTCTTGTCTAGACGTTCTACAGCATTCTTGGGGCCTTTGTACCCTTCTTTTTTCATATCACGCTTATGAGCTTGAGTTGGTTTAAAGTCTTCGCTTGGAATGATATCAATAAATCATTTCCCCATCTAAACCTGACTAATCGTACCTCTGTCTCCCCTTATGGGAGAATGCGTGGCGATATGTTTGTTTTCCATTTCCACATCTTGGTGTATTCCTCAATTTTTCGCGTTTCCTGACAATGACGAATAAATCCTTTGCTGCAATTACTTTCAATTCAAATTAATTATTTATGTTTATTTATTTTGTAAGCGAACCAACCGCCCTATTAATCATTATTCTGTCTATCGTATTATTTTGTGTATAATTTGAACATTGAAGTAGGATATGGAAAAGAGTTTTAATTCTGGTTTAAGAGTTTTAGGTCTTGGTACCTATCCTGTTGCGAAAATTCAAGTGCCTCAAAAACTTGTTCTGAATGCTCTCTATCCTAGACGAATGCACATCATACATATGGTTCCACACCATGGAGCAGTACTCCAGATGGCTGCGAACAAAGGCAAAAAAACCATTTTAACTGTAGTCTTTTTTTAATTTTCTAGACATTCATCCCTTGAATTCAGACATACGACATACGAAATCCAAGCATTCGGTATTATTTTTGGATAATGTGGTCATATTGACTATTGAACGACAGCTCTGGATCCTATGGTACCCCCAAATCCTTCACCAATTCCACTTTCTGAACCAGATTCGTGCCAATTTAGTACTAAATAAATAAATTCTAGTCCTCTTTCTAGCTGCTGGCCTAACGACAGCTTGTTTTTCCGGGTGCAATTTCTGGGCAGGTATCATTATTATCCTTTACGTAATGTAGCCGGTAGGATTTCCTATCGAATTCACATCTATTCAAGGATCAGAGTCTCTGGATCACCTAACAGAATATCTTTAACAGCGGGTTAAAATAAATATTTTCACCGGCCACTTTTCACTATCTAGCGGCAGAGTCAACAAGCTACATCCTTTGTTTCGCTTTTATCTAGACAGATATGTGTTATCGCTTATCATAAACACTCGTATGATAAGATTGCGTGTATCATTATCGCTGTAACACCGAACCGAGCTCTGATGAAAGACTGGCGCGTTTGGTAGTTCCATATCACTCTGTATAGGTAGGTGCTTGACCTTATAATGAATAAGTATTACGACTAATGCCGAGACTATTCTTAAAGAGCTTTAGAAGTGCCTTTCACTTTATTGAAGGTCAATGACATCACTTCTAACAAACACTGGGTATCTGAAGTAGCTTTGAAGCGTTGTGTTGGTGCTTAGTTATGTAAGGGTAACTTGGTAAATGGGTTCCAAAAATAAAGAATGCTATTGTTAGATATTGTTATACCTACTACAATATTGTTAAAATTAGTTCAATGGCGTATACCTATCCATTGAATATCTGGCTAAAAGTAGGCGCTGTGCCTTGCCACTCCTTGTGGGATTAAGTGTGACGATATATTATTATTATTACTATTTCGCCATATCGAAAGCTTTTATGTAATTAGTTGCTTCATATATTTAATAAATTAATTACAGTTGTAAGAAACCATAAAACAGTCCATCATATCCAAAGAGGGCACCCACGCCACAGGCTTTGCCTAGCATGGAGCCACAAGAAACCATTGTTATTAGTTTCAACAACTATTAAATAAATACTCTGAAATACCCATGCAAATAACTGTATCACTAGCAGAAGTGGAAGCCCACTTTAAAACTTATTTCCCTTGCAGCTAGCATGTGGCGGTAAACCCTTGCTTTTGTTAAACTTTTTGTCGAATTTCAAAAACCATTTGTTTTATTACTTTTAAGTGTTGGGCTGCATGGGAAAAGAACCTTACAGTGGTCTTCCACAACTGCTGATGATGGTACCTTCTGTACTGTACAAGTAGTGAATAGACCCTCTATTTTGCTATTAGTTAGCAGTGTCACCCTCACGGTCACCACACATTGGTATCGTAAAGTCGTGAATTGCAAAGCTCCTCAGTTGAACTTGCCTCTTCACCAAACCTCTTCTAGTTACCGTTATGACGATTAGCCTTCGGATTTACAGATCTGTTCAATGCTGTTAATAATATTGTAATTATTTATTCCTGCTTAACTAATACTATTTTTAAACAACCAAGTTTTAAAAGGGATCTAAAAATCAGTCTGTGGGAGTTTCTACGCCCTTTTTCTCCCACAGTGGTCAAATGTAGAGAAGAAGCAAATAATGGCGATTGCTGAGTATATGTATATATCTACAGTAATAAAGACATTTGATTGATTGAATTAAGTACGACCTTTGAGCCGTAGCGGTCGAGATTCTACTTCATAAACGAGAGGTTGCGGGTTCGAAGCTCTGGAAGAAGAAAAGAGAATCTCTGTGTCTTGGATATTTATGTGTGTGACGACGATATTTCTGGTTCCCACAACACGGGGTATCCTAGTCAACAGTAGCAATGTACTGTTTGCTCATATGTTTATACCGGAACGACGCTTGGCTCTCTTCAGCTGGGCAGACCTGTCCACACATGAAGGATTTTCCATCAACTGCAAAAAAAGGCAACAAATATAATGACCACCAAAATATTATTTCCTACCCAAAATGGGCATGATCACCAAAAGTTGCAGAAATTATCAGGGCAAAATACTGCGGTAGCTTAAGTGAAGGGTAAATGAGGTGAGCGAAGCGAAACCCCCTTTATCCTTCGTGTTAGGTTGACTCCTACCTGAGAGATCGCCAGCAACGCATTAAGTCTGAGGAGATCTCAACGGACTGGTGTGATCTCTCCGCAGGTGTTCCGCAGGGAGGAATCCTTTCTCCTCTCCTCTTCTCGGTATTCATTAACTCCATCTCTGACGTTCTTACCTCTTCTTATCATCTGTACGCAGATGACCTTCAAATATATCGGCACTTCTCTCCGTGTGATGTGAATCTGACAGTAGAGGCGTTGAACGCTGATCTCGATAACATCAGGAAATGGGCTACCTCATATGGTCTGCTTGTCAACCCGGGCAAATCGCAGGCCATGATTTTGGGTACTCGTCACTCTCATAACCTAGTTCAGAAAATGCCCGTCGACCCTATAGTGTATGATGGTAACATAATTTCATACAACGAGAAGGCCAAGAATCTTGGGGTTGTATTTGATAAATTGTTGTCCTGGTCGCCCCATGTTTGTGAGGTCAGCAGACGAGTCTTTGCGTCATTTCACTCCCTACGGAGATTGCAGCACTTCCTGCCGCAGCAGACTAAAATTACCCTTGCCCAGTCCCTCCTACTACCTTTAATCGACTATGCGGATGTTTGCTGGATCGGTGCGAACGAAGAACAACTGAACAAACTCGAACGACTTCAAAACCTCGGGATTCGGTTTGTCTTCGGGCTGCGCAAGTATGACCATGTCTCACATTATCGCAAGGAGTTGGGGTGGCTTCCGATCCGATTTCGTCGTGATATGCACGTTCTCTCCTATCTGTTCAACATTTTGCGAAATCCCCGCTACCCCTCATATCTTCGAGAACGTTTCGAGTTTATTTCCTCCAGGCATAGCAACCGGAGATCCCACACGATGTCTCTTCTTTCTACTCCTCGGCATAACAATGCCGCTTACAAACACTCGTTTAGGTTAACGGCGATCCGACTGTGGAACGCACTTCCCTGCGCTATTAGAGATAGTCCCTCAATTTTCACTTTTAAGACAAGATTGAAAGAGCATTTCCTTTCTCTTTCGTGATAGGTACTTTTATATATGTATATATAAGTAGTATATGTTTGATATATATTTTATTTTTTGCTTTTGTATTTTATTTAGTGTAAATCATTTACTATATCATTTATTTTATTTTCATTCATTCATTTTTTTATTATATCATTTATTATGTTTTAGTTGTAAACAATTAGATGTGTACAGTTTTATTGCGCACTAGGACTCTCCTGTTGCACAATTTTTCCTGTCCTGCCTAGGTTTGCTGGTAGAAATCTCTCTTTAGAGATAAGCTCGCCTTTGCTCATAAAATGTTTTGTTACCTTACTATTAAGATTTCTGTGCAATAAAGAATAAAGAATGGACTTTTTAAATTACCGGATATCTGTTATATTTAATACTTAAAAATATTTTTCGCAATGCATTATTATTCAACTAAATGAACAAGCGCTCGGAGACGAATTCGGTTTCCTATATGAAACTTACACGCAAAAATAGGTTAAAAAAAGGGAAAATTTTTGGTTGTTTTATTTTATTTTTAATGTTATTATTACAGGAGTTTAGTAATATTTTCTATAATTTTCTCGGTCTCTGAGCTCGGGCTGCCCCGCGGGGCTCTGCGCGGGAGCATTCGTCAGTCTGCTTCGACGCGATGCGACGGGTATTTGTTTTCTTTGCTAATTCTCAATGCCATTGGCCCTTGTTCAGGGCTGAACGTGTAAGTTTCATATAGGAAACTGATTTCGTCTCCGAGCGCTTGTTCATTTAGTTGAATAATAATGCATTGCGAAAAATATTTTTTAGGATTAAATATAACAGATATCCGGTAATTGTCCATTCTTATCTCTAATATACCTTTTATAACATATATTTATCCTACATTTTTATGTTGTCTAGTTTAGCCTAGAATTGAAGCTAAAGATGCATTTCGGGCCATATTTAATCCCTTAAGCTGCCGCTGTGACGCTCACTAAACGCTCTATAAATAAAGGGGGGGGGGGGGGATTAGTGCTAGTGAACGACAAGCTTCGATAAATCTGACGCAGATTAAGTCATGTTGATACGCTTTTTGCTTGTCTTTGCCAATCTGTGACTTGATTGGAAATCGGTTGATATAATTAAATTGATGGGCATGCCATCAATAAACAAATTAAATGAGAACATAGATAAAACATTGTAAATTTTTGTGACAGACAGATAGATAATAGCAGTCTTTCAACTTTTCCTATTGATTAGCAAGAAGCCATCTATCTGGATACTTTCTAGAAATATGATGGCGTCTGCGTCTATAAACCAGTAATTCATGTACTTGCGATAGTTGCTAGCTAGTGAAACATGTAATGGAGAGGTGTAACATTTTTTATTTTATTTTTAAATTATTATATTTTGTTTTGTTTTTTGCAAAATGAACAGACTTCTCATTGAACAGGTTTCTCGTAAAAAGAAGTCGGTAATACAAAAAACGACCTCTGTGGCGTGGCGGTCGAGGCTGTGCTTCCAAACCGAGAGGTCCTGGGTTCGAATCCCGGCTGAGGAGGGAGAAAAATTAAATGTCCCCAGGTCTTGGATGTTTACATGTTTGTGACGTCGCTGTTTCTGGTTCCCACGACACAGGGTATCCAAGTGTGGGGCCAGAAGCAATGTAAGTATGTACAGGCATGCAAATGTTAAAATATAAAAATGTTAACAACAAGTGTAGCTTTTTTCTGTTCAAACAACAGTAGGTATATTGAATAGATCAAACGTTTTTTTTAGAGGAACTGAACACAGCTTCTTTCCAATTAGCCAGAGAAAACCATTTAGAGATAACTGTGTTCTTAACCCATCTAAAAATATAAATGGATTACTGAAATGACATTCAGTTTCCCTCTGTAGCTTAATTTGTTTATCTTTTGTAGAATTCCCTTCGCCGTTAAGTTGGCTGTCCTGTAAAACTGTCAAATGTCAATAGTTTTCCCGTCTGTCAATAACTCAGTTGTCAGTCAGAACGTAAACAAATATTGATGTTATAGTTTTACAATGCACGCTCGTGCCATTTTTTCGCACTAGGGCTTTTTTGTTATGGTTCTGCCACGTGTCAACAGATGTCGCTTCATGCAGTGTCGGTTTTTACCATGTTTTTACCAACATAGCGTGCGTCATGCCGTCGCGTCGGTAAAAGCGTGACCGTAGATGGCGGACCAAAAAGTTTCGCTCATTTTGTGGATTAGTTTTCGTTCCTAAACTGAATCGGCATAAGACGATGTGGTAACCCCTCTGTGCTAAAGATACGTGAAACTGTAAAACAATGTGATTATTCCATCATTTTAAAGTGATGAGTTATTTTTGATCGCATTGTGCACAATTTTCTGGAATGTTGTTATTGGCGTGAATATTCAATAGTGTAGTGCTATTGATTTTTTCGTTCAGAAACTATCAGCCTCAATTATCCGTTTTTTATATAAAGTGACGTCACGAAGGGTTTTGTTCTAAACATTATTCAAGAAAGTAATTTGAAATTTATTACTCGATATACTTATACAAATTTGTTTCTCAAAACAGGTTAAAATTTCATACAATAAAAACAAAACCTGATTCGCACACGAAGGATACCATACGAACGTACAAGAAAACTTATCAACAAAAAAAAAATGTACTCTCTAAGTTTCGATATTAGTTCCTTCTACTGATTGCGGATCCGCTGACAAACCAATTGCGCCAGCGCCGATAATAAGAGCCGCCGTGAAATTTGCGTATATGTCGCAGTTAGTTGGTTAAATCAGACACTTAACTCTAGACCGTTAATTCAATGCCGGCGTTTAACCAAATCACTAAAATTCCGTCAGACAAGTGAGTAAACGAATCGTTCAACGAGTTGTCTAAACGTTCCTAGGCAAAAAGACATTTTTTTTTTTTTATGTGTACTTAAGTTTATATTTTAAGTAATTTTTGTTGTTCTTACATGTTCAATCTAACATGAAGGATAAAGGGGGCTTCGCTTAGCACCCCCTTTACCCTTCACCTAAGCTACCGCAATGTTTTGCCCTGTTAAAAGCTGTGCAAATCAGCTGTTGCCGTGACGCCATCTTGTTTTCCAACACGCTGGCTTTTGGTAAGACAAACGATTTCGACGATTTAATGCAAAATGCTAGTGACTTGGATAAACGTCCGTATTTAATTAACGGTCTAGAGAGTTAGTTGAGTGTCTGCTTTAACCTACCAACTGCGACATATATAATATCATCACGGGTCTTGTATAGGTGATTAAAACCCGCAGATCTTGTTTGGGAACACCCTTTACTTTACAAAATCTCGTGTAATTCCTTATTTGTTGATGTAATGGCAACAGAAATACACATTTAGTGAAAATTTCAACTCTCTACCTAGTACGGTTCTTTAGATACAGCCCCCCAACGGACAGATACGGACAGACGGGCGGACGGACAGCGGAGGCTTAATAATAATAAGTGAACCCCTGTCTGAGGGTGTCCGGTACCCTTCGGGTAGGGAACCCTATCAAAATTCTTACACTGACAGACAGACATACTCTAACTCATGCTTTTTTGGCCAGTACCTTGATACTTGGACCTTAATATATAACGCCGTTTACCAAAGTTCGATAGGTATTTTAAAAGTAACTGAAGTTTCTCATTTCGGCTCGCCTTCCGGAGCACGAGACCTTTCCCGTGGAAGAGATTGTTGGAAAAGTTGCATATTAAGGACTTCATGGGTATTCCAGATCTACAAGGAACAAATGTCCTCGTCCGACCTTCAGCCCTGGTGCACGTGTCCCGCTGGTGAAGTCAAACAAACAAACAAACAAACAAACAAACAAAGAACAGACTTGGATGCTTAATGAAGCCATATGATTCATTTATTAATTCAACTCGGAAATGAACTCTAGAACTCGTATTTTACTATGGTAAAATGTCGCGGGGCATGCTTCGGGACACTGGGTGATATTGTACATTGAGGCATAATAAAGGGAAATTTTAAACTGCACATCAATAATACTGATTTGAACAGCAAGTATACTGATTTTTACAGCAAATATCAGGGCAAAATTCTGCGGTAGCCTAGGTGAAGGGTAAAGGGCGAGGGAATCGAAATCAACAAAAAATACAAGGTTGAACAACAAAAAATACTTAAAACATTAAAAGTGTTTTTGCTGATCCTTTTTGCTGTGAAAATCAGTATTTTTGATGTGCGATTAAAAACTAGCTTAAAAAAAATACGAAAATTTGAAAAAATGACATTGCCTTACAATTTCTTGGTGCTATCTTCTCTGACGGGCGTATTTCCGAAGCACTGGTAGAGTTCATGGATTTTCCTTTTCCTGCGCGAGATTCAGCCATGAATCACCGCTTGAAAGGAAAATTTTCGTTTTCTAACTCAAACCATAATCAGTTACTCATTAGTTAGTTTTATTATTAATTTTTCTCCAAGAATTAAGTGTGACTTGTAAAAGTGTATTATTTTTGCCTTACAATAAATGATTCGGTTTTCTGCAACGTCGTCGTGCAGAGTTTGTTTGTTTAACTTCACCCGCGGGACACGTGCGCAGGGCAGTTACTGTTCACGAGAAGATTTTCCCGAAACATTTTTCTGGACACCGGGCAACGGTGCAGCGACATGTTCGGGGCATTTTGTACCTCGCGCTAATATTGCGACATCATTTTTGATCGCGTGTCTTTAGAAGTTTGATTTTTACAGCCTTTAACAGCTGATTCTCTGCCAACCCTCATACAAACTTGTGAATCTATCCGAATGCAGTTGTTGGACGGGGCCGTCCAAGAGGATCGGAGGGAGAGGAGATGCAAAGACCAAACTGGAAACTACTAGGGAAGATTCTAAGTCTACTCAGAATGATGAAGCAAGAGATGTATCCTCATGGGTATGAAAATCCTGTGCCTGGCCATCAACATTTTGAGAAGAAGGGTGCGAGAAAATTGTATAAATTTTACACGTAAAGATTGATGTCGCTGTTTCTAGTTACCATGACTCGGGGTATACTAGTGTGGGTTAGAAGCAATATGTAAAAAAAAAAAAGGTCAAGTGCGAGTCTAACTCGTGCACGAAGAGTTCCGTACCACCGTACGATGGTAGGGATGGTGTGGAGTGAATAGTTTGGATTTTACATAGGAAAATATGGTTTACAAAGTTTGGAACGGCTACTTTCACACTCCATGTACGTCACCAGGTGCATTCATAAGTTTGTATGTGGTATTGAAAGAATTATTGCATGGGAGCCCCCTTAAATATTTATTTTATAACGTTTTTTAGTATATGTTGTTACAGCGGCAACAGAAATACATCAACTATGAAAATTTCATCTGTCTAACTATCACGGTTCATTACATACAGCCTGGTGACAGACGGACGGACAGACAGACGGACAGACAGCGGAGATTTAGCAATAGGGCTCCGTTTGGATCCCTTCCGGTACGGAACCCTATAAAAGACTAACAAATGTAATCATTTGATTATCTTTTATAAAGCGACACTCCTTTTCCCATATGGACTGGCAGAGGCACAATTGTACACACGTCTAGCCAGTTATTCAATGCTCCATTAGTCTCACATACCAGCTAGTCACGCTTTGATCTCTGGCGTGACTAGCTGGATCTTTGGCGTCTATCACCGTTTACATTTTTATCACCTTCCAGTACAACACTAGTCGAACACACAATCTTATCTGCCTCGGCTGTATCAGCTTGGTACAATATTTGCGTATCACATGCCAACGCACCTATTTGTATTACGAATAGTTTTGACGTGACGCCTACGCAGTCAACGCTTCTGAGAGCTTTCGAGGCTTTCGAAGAACCTGGCGCATGTGTTTATTCAGATAAAACCGAAGAATAGCCTAGTGATGGCCTAATTGTTCTCACGATCAAAACAATCTCAACAGTTACTTCGTATTCTTCTCCTTTGGGTACCTACACCTTATCGATGCATCAAGTGTTTGTAAATTAAGATTCCCAAGCCTGATACTGTTCACACTACTAAAACTCTCGTCCCTTCCCTCTTTTTCTTGTGCCTTCTTCACTATCCCTGCCTATTCCTGCAACCATGACTACCATCTGATTTGAGAAAGCTAATATTCTTCAAACCTCATCTTTTGCTCTTTCATCAGATATACAGGTCTTATATCATCAACATCATCAACATCAAATATACAAACAAGCCTATCGTCAGAGATACCATCTTCGAACACTTCAATTTCAATTCCTTAACTCCCGCCTATGCAAATGTAAAGGAGCATTCACACCGCGCGTCTCCCAGGCGTGACGCCGAAGCCGCGTCACGCCGCCCGTGACGTCACGCATGGCCGCCGCGCGTAACCGTTCCGTTGGGCGGCCCGCTGCCTTCCATTTCGCGTGTTTCATTTATTCAGAGCGGTCCATTTCAGTTTTTTGTGTTCTTGATTTTCGCGTTCTTGATTTTCGCTTTTCAACGTCTGCTGAATCTTAATTTGTATTATCTTGCCATTTATTTCTGTGTGTGCTTTGTTGTTTTGCGTTGTATTATCGGTAGGTATTCTAATTAATTTCCGTGAGACTGGCACTCTAGAAGGCGCAAGTTAACGGGTTATTTACGTGTTAACTATCTATTTATTTGGTATTCTTATATCAATAGAATCTTAAAGATGTCACAGCCATTTACTGGTTTTTGATTTAGATTCGTCTAATAACATACAACAACAAATGCAGATAACAGTCATTATATCCGGTGGATTTCTAATCTGTAGATGTTATATTTTTTTTATCTGTAAGGCATAAAACAAAATCTTCTGTTAAACTAAATTTTCGACTTCGTTAATTACTATCATTGCACCTGCGGAAGATTTAATGCGTCAGTAGTTTTACACACTTAATTATACGTTATCATCTAATCCCAATTTGCAATTAAAACTCTTGTTAATTATTCACTTGGTAATTAGCTTACCGTAACAAATTACTTTGCTGTTTTAGTATCGCACACTGCATGATACCTAATGTAATAGAGTATGCACGAGTAGTAATTTTATTATTTCACCGTGACGATGAAGACGCGTCTTATCAAACTTTTAAATCTTTCTCAGTTCAGTATTTTTAATTAATATATTAAAAATATATATTATAGCATGAAAGAGAGACCGTAGATTTCTCTTTATTTCTTTGTAGGGTTCCGTACCCGAAGGGTGCCAAACGGGACCATATTACTAAGCCTCTGCTGTCGGTTCGTCCTTCCGTCGTTAGTGGGCTGAATCTCATGAACCGTAATAGGAGTTGAAATTTTCACAGAATTTGTATTTCTAATGCCGCTTCTGCAACAAATGAATTACACGAGATTTCATAAATTAAACGGCGTCCCCATACAAGAGACATGTTTTAACACCCTCCTCGATATAACAGACCATAAGATGTTTCAAATATGGTCGAAGATTTCGCGGCTTATGACATAGTTGTGGCTGCGCAATTGGTTTGATATCGGTTTTGTATTCTTAGGGTTCTGGGTCCGAATCCACGTTCGGACTTAATATTATTATCTTTACTTTTGTTTTATTACTTTTAGTGGTTAAGTTTTCTTGTACGATGATAAGGAACCCTTCGTGTGCGGGTCCGACCCGCTCTTCTTCGATTTTTTATTTCCTTCTGAGATATCCATGAATGTCAACTCCGTTTAACAAATTTATTTCAATATTTCGATCCCTGAAATGACAAGAGCAAAATGGAGCTCTGACGTCCGACGTCTGACTAAATTTTGGCGCAAATTCTTTCAACCCTCCGAGAAAAGGCGAGATACTATGTTCCTTTGTTCCACAAGAGCATTTAATCAATAAAATCCATTGTCTTGTAAACTTCCGCCGCATCTTCACTCACCAGTCCGTCTAGCGACGTTCGTCATAGAAAGCGTGCCAGCGGCGTGTGTCCGTACCGCTTGGCTCGTCGAGCGTGCCGCGTTTCGCCACTGACCGACAGCGGCGGCGGCGGTGGCGGAGACGGCGGCGGTGGAGCCGGCAGCCGTCGGGCGTGACGCGCGGTATCATTCTCAGCCCACTTCAGCCCTGCTGGACATAGGTCTTTTCTCTATAGCTACATCTGAAGAAGGAGAAAGGGGCCTCGAGTCCACGGTATTACTTTTATGAAATTAATATATTTTTGGGACGCGCGGAGTCATGCTCAGCCCATTTCGACCCACTGCTGGGCATAGGCCTCTCATATCTAGCGCCAATCCTCACGGCCTTATGCCAGCTACTGCCAGCATCAAGCGAGATTCCGACATGATATCGAGGGACTGGTCAGCCCGCTGGCCGTCTCGCTCCCCTGACTGCTTTGGTCTACCGTCTGTCATCCCGTCTACCCATGTCTCTCTCTGCGTCTTCTGCATTAGTCTGTCGTCGAATTTGTCGCCGCTGCGGCGGCGGTGGCGGTGGCGGTCGAGCGTGACGCGTGGTGTGAATACACCCTTATTTACCCCGCTACTTCCAAGATTTTGCCGGATTGTGATAATTTATTTTCGGCGTTTTCTTTATTTAGAAGGCTGTTTAGACAATATATGGAGATATATAGTGGTGATTTCTACATCACTAGGATATCCTATACTCTATATGCCGAAACAAGTAAATAGAGCGTTGTCTCTGTTACACAATTCCATACAAAAGACAAGGTCAAATAATCGCTAGTCGGCGTCAACCAAAATGGTTAGAAGTAAAGGCGCATTCATGATGTGCCTCCGTTTTGTACTCTCAACTATAAAAAAAAAATTTGAGTAACTAGACGCAGTTATGAGGTGAATTACTAAAATAGAAATACTTAATGTGCAAATAAAAAATACCTGATGTCATATTAACCTTCGTTTAGCATTTTTTTCTAAATTCATTTAATACATCCATACCTAATACATATTTACATATGATCACGCTTCATATAGGCAGATATTAAAGTAGACACTTTAATTTTTGGTAAGATACTTAATCTTTGTTCCACTAAATTACACTTATTGCAGATGACCTAACTTCAGTGGTCCAACATTTTTTTGGTAAAATCGTCGAATTGTATTCATCATCATCTATGTTTCGTCGTTTTTGTAGATGATTACAAATTATTATTATTATTTTTCACCTTAACAATTCTATATATTGACATCCAATGAACACCCATCGATGATGCAACAGCTCTGATTGGAAGGCAAATTTGTTGAATTTCTCATAAATTTTGATACATTTCCAAATCATGGTCTTTTCAGTTAAGGAAAAACCTTGTTGGCGTTCTTTCCACAGCATCATTTCCGCGTATTCCCTCACGCGCAAGCCAAGCAAGCCAATGCATCAGGTATGAACTCTATCACAAAGCCGGGTTACAGGGAAAATAATCAATCACAAAGTCTAATAAAACAAGCCGGGTCACAGGGAAAAGTTATCAATTGCACTAAGACAAGATAGTAAAGCACGTCTGAACAGTACGAGTCGCACGAACAAACTAAAAATAACTCGCAGTGTGAACACGGTCTTAGCGTCCTGGCTCTACCAATCAGAGGCCAGTGCATTTCTTTCCCATTAACTTGTTTCGGCAATTCGAGTATAGTATTAAATAGTCCATTTTGCGTGACAGGGGGCTAGCCTATTGCCGCAGCTATGGATATATGATGGTCTCCTAACGATTTCAATTATAATGTGTATGTATAAACTAATAGCTATTCCTCTGATTCTATATACGACCCGAATGGCCGAGTCGGCAGTGACTGCCTACGAAGCCAAGGGTCCCGGGTTCGAGTCCCGGTGGGGGCAAATATTTATTTGATGAGAACGGATGTTTGTACCCTAGTCATGGTTGTTTATGTATCTAAGTATAATATTTATCTTTATAAGTATATGCATCTTTGTCTAGTACCCAAGATACAGGGAATCCTAGATTGTGGCTAGATCTATGTGTCAATAGTGTCCAAGGTACAAAAAAAAAACTTACGATCGATGTTCGAGAAATCTGCTTCACAACGCTTTTGCATGATATCGAATAACGATTTCCGAGAATTCCCATACTCTTACTTGAAAATTCACCCTAACAGTACATCTCACATAAAGTGTGCATTCTCATTCGCATTCGCCGCGGGTTCCACTCAGCACGCGATTCACTCGGGCAGGTCTGACTGGTCGTGTTCGTCCTTCGAGCGGACGCGGCGAGCATACTTAGAGGGGGTGCCGCAGGGCTGGATTTTAGGACCTAGGTTTATAAAAAAATAAACAGCGTCACGCCTTTTCCCGTTGCATTGATTTTATTCCAGCAATGCTAATAAATCTATTAATTAATTTACTTAAAGTAAAGCCTGGCGGAGTATGGCTCATTCGTACTACATCTATTTAACATCATAACAATGTCGCCCCCAAATGTATATATTTGCTATTCAGGTCATGCAGGCGCTAAAAAAATACTAATTGCCATACCTATAATAGCGATGTTGCAATAGATTCTTCAATTACATACGAGTAACTATATTGCCGAGTCCCGATTGGTGTACTGATGGATTTAGAGCTGTTTTATTGGCGGGTCTGGCAAATCTACTCAATCGACCGACTCCCACGCATACTCGTAAACGTTTTCGGGAAAACATGCATTCGTGTGTTATTCTAAAATCATGCTTTTTCATGCTTTTTCAGTCCATCATAGACATAGACATAGACATAGACATCATTTATTGATAATATTCATTACAAGTCACACTAAGATGTTACAAAATCAATATCATGTATCACATATACATTTCATAAAGTTTAAATGTCAACAGAAATTATTTCATTAAATCGAATTATAGTAAGTCAGTTTTTAAAATTCAATATATTAAATTAAATTTAATTGAATATACACATAGTAACACTAATTTCATCATTGTACACATTAAAAAGGGTTAGTTATTTTAATTCTATAAATTCATCATAGCTGTAAAAGGACCTCTCGACAAGCCATCCTTTCAGTCTTACTTTGAATATGGGCACACTCGGTGCACCAGTGATAGCTTCAGGTAACTTGTTGTAGACTACCGGACCCATAACATGGATCGCCTTACTTGTTTTAGCAAGCTTGTGCACGATTCCAGCTAGTTTATTTGAGTTCCGTGTCTCATATTGATGCGATTCTCCAAGTCGTTTGTATTGGTCAATATTCTCACGCACATAAATGGCCACTTGGAAAATGAGAATGCTAGGTAATGTCAGAATTTTGAGATGTTTAAAGTGCGGTTTCGCGGACTCGTCAGTCGGTACTCTCGCCAGCAGCCGCACGGCGCGTTTCTGCAACACGAACACGCGGTGCCACTGCGCCGCGCGCCCCCACAGCTCCACGCCGTACTGCAGCAGCGAGTGCACCGTCGCAAAGTAGCACGTGCGCATCGACTCTGCTGGTAGCGTACACGAAAGCCGACTTAGCGCGAAGCATGCGCTAGCCAGTTTTCCACACAGTCTATCTATGTGAGCGTCCCACGTTAATGCTTGATCCACCTGAAAACCCAGAAATGGTGCAGTTTGGACTTGTTTAATTGGAATTCCATACGCTTCGACAGCTAGGTTAGGTTTTTACGTCCAGAGAGATCGAATTGGATGAATTGTGTTTTAGTCGTATTTAATAAAAGACCATTTTGGTGAAACCAAAGGCACATCCGGCTGGCTACTGAATTTAGATGAATTTCTAGTTCTGCTGTCGTCGGTGCAATCACTAGTGCGGCCACATCATCGGCAAACAAAAATATTTCACCTCCCTTAATCGCATCGACTAGTCCCCTGTCACGCACAATAATTTTTCTAATAACTGTCTAATATTAGGCATTACTGTGCCTTTGTCATCCGTATAGGAAACGCGGTGACGCTTATGTTTATACATTCGCATCTCATTCTAGAACCATGGAGTTCTCAGGACGGGGATTGAACAGTTTGAGGGAGTTAATAGGAACTTTGTAACAAAATGTTGATATTTTTTGTTGATCTATTACGAAAAATCTAATCACATGATACATTCAGAGATGGCGCTGCTGGCTTGTCCGAGAAGATGGCCCAAAATCCCTGCAGAGGGGTAACAGGACGAGGCGACGATGACGTAATTGCCATATGAGCAATTTAAATTTTAATGATAATGACATGATAATATTACATATATATTTACTAACAAATACCAATATATCGCTTTTTTTTTCGGAACCGTAAATGGGCGACGGCCTACACGCACTTGCCGGTTTTTAGGGTTCCGTAGAGAAACAAGGAACCCTTATAGTTTCGTCAAGTCTGTCTGTCCGTCCGTCCGTATGTCACAGCAACTTTGTGCAGAAACTATTAGGACTACACAGTTGAAACTTGGTATGTAGATGTATATTGTGAACCGCTTTACGATTTTTATACAAAAATTTAAAAATTAAAATAATTCAAGGGGGCCCCCCATACATGGCACGGAAACCATATTTTTTTTCATCAAACCTATATGTGTGGGTTGTCTATAGATAGGTATTTAAAAATGACGTAGAGGTTTCTGAAACCATTTTTCCTCAAAGTAAATCGTTAAAGAGACAGACCCTTCCAAAGTGGAAAAATTTGTGTGTGTGTGTGTGTGTGTGTGTCCTCTAACTTTTAAAATAAGACAGACGAAAATCTACAAAAAATATAAAGTCTAATAGTTGTAAGTCTATTTCACAGGTAGGGAACAAAGGGTACAAATTCGTAGAAAATACTACATATCAAATCACATTAAACATTAACTTTAGGTCCAATTCAAATAGTATTAAACATTATTAGGTATGTCAAGGGTACTGAAATAAAATGTCAATGCAAAAAATAATAATAATAATATTTCTAAGACAACACTTTCACTCCTTCATCTCGCAGAACCTGCCACATTCTCGCACAATATGCCTCCACTCATCACCAAACAGATCAGTCAGTGGTGCTGCAGCCAGCAGAGCATTCAGGCTATCCCGCGCCCTCACCACCCTGACTGCTGGCGCGCCACCGTGCGGTACGTGCCGCCCGCTAACAGCTGGGCGCGCGGAGATATCTGTCGGGCACGTATAGCGCGCATAGCGTACCGACAAGCGCGACACAGTCACTGTCGCCTCGCAACAATCGACACACAGTCAGAAGCTGCTCGGTGTTACGTCTGACCTCTAGTGAGTTGTATCCGAGCATACCCAATATAAAAGCGGATGGATAAAGATAAGGGTAGTATCCAAATTTCCGCTTATATGGGTATCGTAGGAAAGCTTTGTGTACCTTCTCGAGCAAAAGTATGTAGGAGCTTTCGTGCGGATTCCAAACCACCGAGCTAGATTAAAGTTTGGTTCTCACTAGGGCCATGTAGAGAAGCTGGACCACACCCAGGTTATGGAATCCCTTACCCGTATTACAAACCCCAATCTTTTGAAGCATTCCTTGGCCAATGTGCTCATGTGCTCATGGAATGTAAGTTTAGGGTCGAACGTAACACCGAGGTCCCTAATCGAATACACTCGAGTCAAAGACTCCGTACCGAGTGTATATATCGCGCTAATAGGATGAGAGGAGCGCGTAAAGGACATTACATAGCACTTGGCAGTATTGAAGAGGAGTTTATTGTTCACACTCCACCTATGAACCGCGTCTAGATCTTCCTGCAGCAAACTACAATCATCCTCTGAACTCACGGGAAGTATCAGTTTCAGATCGTCCGCATACAGAAGGCAATTGGCGTGTTTAAGCTCTAATTCCAGGTCATTTATCATAATGATAAATAACAACGGACCGAGAATAGACCCTTGGCTAACGCCCGACCGTGTATGGTACGGCTGGGACTCAAAACAGCCGTGTCGCACATATTGCTGGCGGTTCTTGAGGTAGTCAGCGAAGAAAACCAACAGCCGTGGGGAAAATCCAATGGCACATAACTTCTTCATTAGGACGTCATTATCGACTCTGTCGAACGCCTTACGAAAGTCCATATAGGCGACGTCCCCCTGACATCCCTTGTCCATGCACTTCGACACAATCTCGACTAAAGTCAGCAAGTTGGTGTTAACTGAGCGGCGACTCCTGAATCCGTGTTGCGAGTCGCTCAGATAGGGCGCAATCTGCGAACCGATTTTGTCTTTTATGATCGACTCGAACAGTTTTGCCAATGAACTCAGGATCGCAATAGGTCGATATTGATCAACGGAGGCAGTGTCACTTGTCTTGGGGAAAGGGCTGACTCGAGAAAGCTTCCAGCTGGTGGGGTACTTACCTTGTTCAGGAACAAGATTGAATATCCGACCCAAAGGTAAAACCAGCTGATCGCTGTAGGCCTTCAAAAAGTAGGGAGGGACGTTGTCCGGTCCAATTGCGCTCCTTGGCCTTAGCTGCTTCAGCCCTTCCTTTAAGTCCCTACTGGAAATATGTGAAACTTGTATGTGATTAGCAGTGCACGAGTCATCAGAAATGTTTACCAGATATATGCTGTGTATCTCAATACCCACTTTTGAATTTGTTTGAACAAAATAAAATAAGCAGTTTTTAAGATATAAAACATTTATTAAAAACCGCAAAGAGAACTTTGTCATTCATAGAAACACTATGAAAAACAAAGTTACAACACAATCATCCAGTCACATAATTACTTGCTACAACGGAACCTTTTATGGGCAATTCCAACTCGCACTTGGCCACTTTTTTAGATAGATAAAGATTATTATATTTGTAGCTGATCCCTAGAATTGACGCCTTTCCCTCTCTCTCTTGTAAATTTGTGATATTTATAGAACAAATTCAACAATTTGCTCTGCAAATTAAGTGTCATCTGCTAATTGCATAAAGCATCTTCAGATGCATGATTCTGTAAAAATGCAAATTTACGATTTGCGTCAGAACCGTGTGTGTTCAACATTTAACACTGTAGTGTGAATGGGCTTGCTAGCACATATCATGCATGAGCATATGCCGCGGAGGCGTCAACCCGCCCATGACAATTGGCTATGTTAAAAAAAAAAACAAAGTACACCAAACTGTGAAAACTATTTTGAGACAATTGTGTTCCTAATTAAATTCCGTTATCTCCATCAAAAAATGTTATAGGATTACTGAAATATCCGTAAAAACATAATGTACTTCATTTGTCCTCTACGGAGTAGTTTGTTCAAATTCCCTTCGTTAAGTTGGCTGTTCTGTAAAACTGTCTACTATCTTCAGCTTTTCTGTCAGTTGATAAAGCAGATGTCAGTCGGGACGTAAACAAATATTGATATTATAGTTTTTTAGTTTTATAATCAGAAAAACAACCAGCCTCAAGTACAACCGTTCCAAAACTGTGAGCAAGTGACGTCACGAGGGGTGTTATCTTAAAAACTATTAAAAATAGTAAGACTTCTATTAACCGAAACATTCAAATTAGTTTCGGCTAGTATTTAATCGCACATCAAAAATACCGATTTGCACAGCAAAAAAGGATCAACAAAAACACTTTTTATGTTTTTAGTATTTTTGTTGTTCTTACTTGTTCAACCTAACACGAAGGATAAAGGGGGCTTCGCTTCGTTCACCCCTTTTACCCTTCACCTAAACTACCGTAGCATTTTGCCCTGATATTTGCTGTGCAAATCAGTATTTTTGATGCGCAGTTTAATATTTCCTATTACATTCTTAAAATAACCTAAAATTTCACAAAATAAAATAAAAAGTGTTACGTATTTTTTTTTGGCATGGCCCACAGTATACTGTTAGGTTGTAACGTTTATTGTTATTTAATGTATTAATATAACGTTTATTTATTGTATTTATGTAACGGTATTCTGTGCCTTAATTTTCTTCAAGTTGTTTTTCTCTGCCTAGATGTTTAATTATATGTTCAGTCTCTCATCCGAAAAATTTAACCACAACTGAAACATGCTATCTAACTTCGTTAACAATACAATGTTTTCATCATACACATTGTGTGATGGACATCTTTAACATTTCATTAACTTTTTCTGGAAATAAAACCGTCCTTAGTTGCTGCGTCTCACTGCTGTTAAATATAGAGCTGGAGAAATATATCCATACATTTTCTTTGAATCGTATTTATTAGCCTTTGTTTCTTCAGACGAAGTTTTCATATTTACATTATTCAGTTAGTATCTCAGTCAATTCGTTCCCAGAGTCAATGCTAAAAAGTCCATCACTTATGTATGTAGTCTGTTACATCATCTTAACGGCTTTATTTTTAAGGCCACTTTAAACATGCGAAATGTCAAGATGAATATTCTAAATTGGTATTTTAATCACCTTACGTCATGTGTTGACTAATCTTGTGAATTGTATAGATGGGGAATTCTTAGGTACGAAGAATAGAATATGTGTACCTATATAAATATATATTTTTCCTGCTTTGTATGACATGTGCGTTGTGCGTGTCGGATTTAAATAATATTGAAGTAACAGGTGTTTTAGTCATGCGGTTAGTGTAATTCCCGATTCCAATGTTTTTATGACGTAATGATAACTCTTTATTTATAGTTTTCCTCGTGTGGTCCCGAGTAAGCTCTGATGATTATATAGGTATTCGGCTCTATCTCCAAAAAGAGATCATCAGAGCTGCCAGGTCACGCAGTGATTCCACGGACACGTTTAGCAAATCATGTGGAATCAGATGTGTAAGGAAGATGATGTTCCTGTAGTATCAGAGCGGTGAAGAATGCTACGAAGCACTCAACAGGCGAGGTGGGAAAAACAAAGTCACATGACAGTGGGTAAAAGGTCGCCAATGAGGCAGAAAAGGTAGCAAAATTAGGGGCAGGAAGGCCAACGATTGGCTCTCCACCATTCTCGCCCTTATCAGCGGAAGCTCTACAGAAAAGGCTCAAAGAAGCCACAGTTCTGCAACAAAATGAATAATGGTCTAGCAGAGAAGACTGCAAAAATACAAAACTGTCATAAATAAGCATAACCATAAATTTACTAACTACTAATGAGACTGCCACTCAAAGTAAAATAAAAATACTAACAAGCCTAATAACAGGCCATTGTACACTGAATAAACACTTGAAAATTACAGGTGCAACAGACAGTATGCAGGGAGTGTATGGAAGTGGATGAAACAGCAAAGCACCTGCTGATGGCATGTCCATCCACAATAGAAACCAGGATGTTACAACATATCACCCACGAGCTCCTAGAACCCCACGAGCTCCTAGAATACCCACGCCTCCTACTCCAGCTGGTGCAGAAGTTAGGATGGCTGTACTAGGTGTGCAGGCGAAGGGGCCCGGGACATGCAAAAAGGCTTCGCTCAAGTGGGCCAGGTGCAAGCGCTACACTCCCTTTAAGAGAATCGTGTGGGCGCGAGCCTCCATACAATAAGCGCTAACCTTTTTCACCCCTTAAACCATGTCCGATTTTCACAATTTTTTCACATGTTTGAGATACTATGAAAAACTATGCTCGTGCGTTTTGTTTTTTTTGAAATCTTTTGTATTTTAGTAAATATAAGGACCTAAACATTCACTTTTTTGACCAAAAAAAACCCTCGAGCATTTTATTTATTTTTAACCAATCAAGCCAGATTTTCAAAAAAAGGAAAAACTACAAGCATCGTTTTATGTGTGGAAACGAATGAGACCAAATTTGTCTTATTCTATAAAGGTTTAGGGGTAGAAAAACGTTACCGCCCAAAAGCATAATTCGGCCGAAAATTTAGGCAATTGCGCTCTTATAGCTCTGAGATAGCTTGTATTTTGGTAAATACCTACTCGCGCCGAGTTCTGTCGCCGTTCGCTCGTCTTAAGAAGAATATCAGAGCGGTGCCGGAGGGGTGATATTAAATGCTATGATGACCCTGCATGCACTGAAGAATATCAGAGCGGTGCCGGAGGGGTGATATTAAATGCTATGATGACCCTGCACTGAAGAATATCAGAGCGGTGCCGGAGGGGTGATATTAAATGCTATGATGACCCTGCACTGAAGAATATCAGAGCGGTGCCGGAGGGGTGATACTAAATGCTATGATGACCCTGCACTGAAGAATATCAGAGCGGTGCCGGAGGGGTGATATTAAATGCTATGATGACCCTGCACTGAAGAATATCAGAGCGGTGCCGGAGGGGTGATATTAAATGCTATGATGACCCTGCACTGAAGAATATCAGAGCGGTGCCGGAGGGGTGATATTAAATGCTATGATGACCCTGCACTGAAGAATATCAGAGCGGTGCCGGAGGGGTGATATTAAATGCTATGATGACCCTGCACTGAAGAATATCAGAGCAGTGCCGGAGGGGTGATATTAAATGCTATGATGACCCTGCACTGAAGAATATCAGAGCGGTGCCGGAGGGGTGATATTAAATGCTATGATGACCCTGCACTGAAGAATATCAGAGCGGTGCCGGAGGGGTGATATTAAATGCTATGATGACCCTGCACTGAAGAATATCAGAGCGGTGCCGGAGGGGTGATATTAAATGCTATGATGACCCTGCATGCACTGAGGGCTCGTGCCGAACTAATATGAACCTGCTTAAAGCTCTACGCCTCATATTCAGAATTTCATATCATCACAATCATAAATAAAAAAATGTAAAACACCCCCGAAACAGTAACGAAACCTTGTTTACTAATTAGCTGATAACTTTTGAACCGGTGAACCGATTCTAATAAAATATATTTAAGAACCATTGCAGTAAAGTCTACTACCAACAACAAAGCAAAGCATTCAAATCCGTCCACCCGTTTTACCGCTTTTCCTTGTTAAGCTGATAACTTTTAAACTACTGTTATGCTACTATGATTTTAAGAAAACATGTCTAAGCAGTGAATTACCTACTACCAAATACAATAAAAACGCTTTACAATCCATCCACCCGTTTGAGCGCTAGAGTGCCACAGACAGACTTACAAACGCTTCAAACTTATCACCCTTTGAAGATACTTTTCCATATAATGCCATGATTCGCTGGAATAAAATGTCTTTAGAGATAAGCTAGCCTTTGTTAATGCATTTTCTTTTGATGTTTCAATTATGAATTATGAGCACCCCTCTTTTGGTCGTCGTTGGCTAAAAATACTTCAATAACACTTACATCACAATGAGGTTACCAGCTCCAGCCCTGAGTATCGCACGTAGGACCTCCACACAGCCGAGCCACTAAGGCGAAATGACGTAGCGGCCCTATGCCCTCAGACTACTAATACCCTCAACTATCCTCCTTGAATACTAATCCGTTTACTCCACGTTTTGAATGCTAATGCTATAGCTCTTGCAATTCCCAAACAAACGCCCTTTTAGTGGGTAAATACCACCTTGGAGCGGCTACCTTCGTGGGTGTATAAAACTCTAATTGCAAGGGTATGTCGTGATAAGTCTTGGTGACAGGGACAGATGGATGGCACGCGTGCACGGTAGAGTGTGACGGAGATAGCCTGGTCATGCATATGGAGAGGCCGACAGGATTATGCACCTAATGGTGTGGACACTATTTGGTAAAGGGATTATTCTTGAAATGGAATAGGAAGAAGTGTATGGGTTTTACAGCAGTTCTTTGAGGCTGTAGAGCGACATCAGATTTTGCATCTTGGACAATCTCGTTTTTTGACGTGATAACGTCTTTAAAATCGTTTTAGTCGGGTGACATGTTCAGAAACTTGTGTCACACCAAAACCTCACGAGCGCGATCGCAGGTATAACGAGAGAGAGACGGACCGATCTCCCGTCTCATCTCGAGCGCTGCCAGTCATTCCGTGAAACTTGTCACGCGGAATCCTCACGAGCGGAGGCTTATCACCTAAACATCTCGATCGTAAACCTACTTTACAAACAACCAATTTTTGTCATAAAATCGAGTTGAAGGGCCCGGATGACGGGCATTCAAAGGTATGGTTATGTTATGTTATGACGCTTATGACGACCTCTGTGGAGTTTGCGGTCGAGGCTGTACTTCCCTAGCGACAGATCCCGGATTCGAGTCCCGGCTGGAGAAGAAAATAATCCCCAGGGAGGTTGCCACAACGTGTTATGCCGATTCAGTTCATTCAGCAGCCTAAAATGATCCGCAAAATTACAATGACCGTCCTAAAATTAGTCCTTGTACTCGTATTAAGTAAACAAAGCCCAGGCGTATTGGAATGAAAATGGTTGCCATAGTGATGGTCTTGTTTTGAACCTAATATATAAACTGACATATTACTATTGCACGCACACTACACAGCGATTGTGGCACGCGCGGTCCCTACCTGGCACTAACTGAAGATCAGCGCTGAGGGCCTCCACTCCACTCCACCCTCAGCACAATGCTGAGTTAGTGCCTTTTGCACACCAAAGCCGCACCGTGGCCCTACCGCCTACTGTGTTGATATTTGACAAGGTACTCCAATAAGTCTAGAAACGTGTCTCAAGCTGAACCTATTTCAACAAACACGTTTGACAGTATCAGAATTATGCATCGAATAAACAATGCGTCGCATTGAGAAAGCATCGAAATAAGATCATCGATGTATTAAACTTCGAAGTAAAGTAATTCGATATCAAGTAGGGAACCCGAATTGTATATTTCCACCTGCTGTATTTTTATAAGTTATTTTTTTTTTTTGTAAATAAGACAGCATTTGACTATGACGTCACATGCTAGTATTTCCTAGAACTCATTTATAAATTACCCTTTCGACAGTTCCTAAATGTATCTATTTTGACTAGCAGTCGAATAACGTGTTGTGTTTTATTTTTTTTATTTAAGGTGTGTTTATTTGTTTGTGTGCAGTAACAGTCTTTCTTTCTTCTTTCTTTTCTTCCTAATATGAATCGTTATAAGGTGACGTCACTGTTCCAGACGCTGGAACCAGATTCCCACGACATAGGGTAACTTAGCGTGGGGCCAGACGCATTGTATGCGCCTGTGTGTAAATGCAAATGCTGCCAACATCTCTCGCTCGGGAACTGAAAGCACAAATAAGACTTTCACCGTGTTACCACAAAAAATATTGAACAGCGTTTAACCTCAAAACAAACGTCAAATCCCATATGTTTTCGTTTTTAAACAAGTGTCAGAGTCGTTTTATTTATGCACCAGTACCTTGCCCAACTATAACCTATATAGAAGGGCTACTAGAGCAATTTGTAACCTCCACAGTCGTGACTATATAAGGGAACTGTTCAAAGAAATTGGCATCATTAATATTCATAAATATATATATATATATATATATAAATAAATAAAATAAATAAATAAATATTAGAGAACAACCTTACACAAATCAAACTAGGCCCATAGTAAGCTGAACAAGGCTTGTGGTATGGGTACTAGACGACGATATATTTAATAGAGATAAATACATATGTAAATACACTGAAAACATCCAAGACTAAGAAACAAATATTCATGCTCATCACACAAATATTTGCCCTTACCAGGATTCGAACCCAGTACCGTCAGCTTCTTTGGCAGCGTCACTACCCGCTAGGCTAGACCGGCCGTCAAATGATATGAAAATATGATATACGATAAATATGAATATAATAATACGTTAGGAAGAACATAAATAGCTTCATAAGAAAAGTTGACAGCCACAAACGAAATAATATAACAGGCGGCAATATAGTTTACCAACCTTACTATAGACTAGCTATAGTTACAACTTCATTTGTGGGTCTAAGTATACATATAATACTATAACAAAATACCGGAAGATATATTGAATTTGTCAGAGAAGAAATTTAAAGGCATTGTTAAAAAAAAACATTATGTTATAAAGCATATAATAGGTTAGATGATTGCATTAACGACAAAGAGGAATTATGGAGCTCTGATCTTTCAGCGCAGCACGAGAACCACGCACACGTTTGTAACACAAGACCTATTTTCGAAAAAAGAAACATGGAAAAGAAAAGTAGGCCGTGTTGCAGTGAACCAGTTCCTTGCGCCGCTTCTTCTCCGCTGCCGTAACATGTTCCGAAGCGGTAGTAGTTTTTCTTGCATTATATAGCTTCAAATGACGTTCAAAAAGTGTTCGTAAGAATCTTTTTTGAAATAATTTTTTTGAAGAAGAATAAAAACTCGCACGATTCATGTGGTATGCATGTGAAGGATACCCACATGGTTAAGTACATCACAAAAAAACTGGTCAAGCGCGAGTCGGAGTCGCACACGAAGGGTTCTGTACCATTGTAAAACAAAACAGATACACACGTCTCTTATATGAATACTCTTTAATTTTTAGGGTGCCGTTCCCTCCTCGTGTTAATGTATACTGATCGGTTTTTTATTGCTTGGAAATCATTAAAAAAACAAGATTTACATAAATAGTAGGAAAATACGGAGAAATGTAAGGCTAAAACAAGGAGGGGAGGGCACATTTGGGGGCAAATCAGAAAATAAAAGAAAATATTTTCAAACTGTATCGTGCATGCCAAATAATAGTGCTTGTTGCGAGGATCTGAAAAATATTTTTCATTGTCATGATTTTTAAATACTTAGATACCTAGTTAAAAAGTTATCAGAAATGCATATTTGACGACCCGAATGGCCGAGTCGGCAGTGACGCTGCCTACGAAACCAAGGGTCCCGGGTTCGAGTCCCGGTGGGGGCAAATGTTTGTTTGATGAGAACGGATGTTTGTACTCTAGTCATGGTTGTTTATTTAAATAAGTATAATATTTCTCTATATGTATAAGTATATATATCGTTGTCTAGTACCCAAGATACAGGGAAGCCTAGTTTGGGGCTAGATCAATGTGTGTAAAAGGTGTCCAAGGTATTATTACATTCTGTCAACATTTGAAGCCTACCTTTTACGATGCACGAGATGCAGCCCGCTGTTGGGTACCCTTCGAGCAGGGAACCCTAAAAAGGGCACAGGCCACAGGGCAGATGTTCCACACAATCAAGGTTCGCTCACTTCCCCTCGCAATCTTCAAGGTCTGACCCCTCGACCTTCAGGCCAGCTGGCCGACAGCTGGTCTCCGCACCAACATTACCATCATAAAGAGACTTACAACCCATTATACTTACGGCAACCTCTCTGGCGCTGTGGTTGTGGCTCTGTCTGCCATGCGAGAGGTCCCGGGTTCGATCGCCGGCTGGGGATATAGAAGAAAAAAAACAGGTCTTGGATGTTTATAAGTGTGTGATGTCGCTGTTTCTGGTACCCACGACACAGGGAATCCTAGTGTGGGGCCAGAAGCAATATACGTGCCTGTATGTAAATGTTTATGTATATTTTATGAGGACCTCTGAGGCATTGCGTTTCGATTCTGCCTCCCAAGGTGGTCCCGGTTTCGAATCTCGGCTGGGGAGAAAGTTAAACAATGGGTCCTGGATGTTTCTCACGACACGGTATCCTAGTGTGGGGCCAGAAGCAATGTATGTCCAGATGTAACATAAAGGTGTAGTCATATCATAAGGGGTTGATAGATTGAACATCATTCTGAGCAACTTTTACTATGACAACGATTTGATCTGAGCAAGATTATTTTCTTTGCTCCATACGTTTTGGCCAGAGCGGTCAGCTGATTTATAATGGAGAAATGAAATAAAAAGTTGATCTGATCAAATCGGCTTCATAGTGAAGTTGCTCAGAATGACCTACACCTATCTGTTTCATACATGTTTATGTTTAATTTTACCTACACAGAGGTTTGTGCCAGATAATCGTGCAATAAAGCACATTGACCCACTTGTACCAATGCACTGCATTAATTGGTAACGACATGAACAAAATACGCTACTGTCGCTACTCGCTGCTACAAATTTTTATGGGAAATATTAAACTGCACATCAAAAATACTGATTTGCACAGCAAATATCAGGGCAAAAGTAGGTTGCTGCTGCGGTAGGTGGTTTGTTTGTTGTTGTTGGGCCAAATGTTAGGTTGAACATGTAAGAACAACAAAAAATACTTAAAAGGGTTTTTGTGTTGATCCTTTTTTGCTGTGCAAATCTATATTTTTGATGTGCGATTAAATATTAGCCAATTTTTATTATGGGGACCACATAGTAAAATTCTCATTTCTTATGTAAGGGACAAAAGGTAGATAATAGCAGTTTTTCAATGTAGTAGTTTATGTGACTGTTACATAATGGAGGGCATTAATACTCGAGAGTGGGTTTATGAAACGAGCCGAAGGCGAGTTTCATAATAATATCACTCGAGAGTTTTAATGCCTAATTATGTACAGTTATATACACTAGTTTATCTACACACATATCATAAGCTCTCTTTGATGTGTTCAGGAACCGCATGTTTGACCGGCATTGTGGCTCTGCAGTTGTTTAGCTTGTTCTGTAGTACCAACTTCACGCAGGCGGGCGTCGGCGTTCGAAATTTGAATGTCAGTACCAACTTCACAGACAAACTAGGGGCGGCATGCAGGCGGGCGTCGGCGTTCGATATTTGAATGTCATAATATGTAGAAAAAACCGGTCAAGTGCGAGTCTACATCGCGCACGAAGGGTTCCGTACCACCGTTCAATGGAAGCGATGGTGTGGAGTGAATAGTTTGGATTTTACACAGCAAAATATTGTTTACAAAGTTATTGGTGCGGTTACTTTCACACTCCATGTACGTAACCAGGTGCATCCATAAGTTTGTATGTGGTATTGAAAGAATTGTTGTATGGGAGCCCCCTAAAATATTTCTTTTATCCTGTTTTTTAGTATTTGTTGTTATAGCGGCAACATAAATACATAATCTGTGAAAATTTCAACTCTCTAGCTAGCTAGGTTCTTGAGATACAGCCTGGTGACAGACGGACGGACGGACGGACGGACGGACGGACGGACGGACGGACAGCGGAGTCTTAGTAATAGGGTCCCGTTTGGAACCCTTCGGGTACGGAACCCTAAAAATTACACATTATGGTCATAATGTGTAATTTTTCAGATAAGAAATGAGTTTTTACCAAGTAGTTTAACATTATGCTGATCGTATCGTGCGGTTTTTGTACGCAGTAAAGAGGGTTTATGATACGTGTGTAGATAAACATCTTTATACCACAATAGTTGCTTCCGGTCGTACTTAATGCCAAGTAAGTTTTATATTTATAACTTTTTATTTGAATGTCAATAACAAATCCACAACCGCACGTAGTGACACCAAAATGCCACAACTAGTGTGACTATGGTTACTTTATTGTTCTGTAGTCACACCACAGCATCCGAACACACCCTTGAGTTATCATATCAAACATTATTACGATTAAAAATAGGCTTATGTTTAAACTATTACCAAAAACGCACCTATTTTACTACAAATAAACTCGAAATGACTGCCAGAATGGATTTGGTGGACATTTGTCCACCAAATTGTGTTTGGATAAATGATCACCAAATTTCTTTTTATGTTTTGTGTACTTAAGTTTATGTTTTAAGTATTTTTTGTTGTTCTTACATGTTCAACCTAACACGAAGGATAAAGGGGGCTTCGCTTCGCTCACCCCCTTTACCCTTCACCTAAGCTACCGCAGTATTTTGCCCTGATATTTTTTGAAACTTTTGGTGTTAATTTATCCATTTTGGGTAGGAAAAAAATATTTTGGTGATCATTATATTTGTTGCCTTAAAAATATACTACATACTGAGTACAACTATATATTTTGCAATGGTATCACTGCCGCGTTTTTTTTCGGCAGCAAATGAAAAACCTGGTTAATTTGTGTTAATTAGTTATTAGTGTGCGGGAATTTACGCAACTCATTTTCTGAAGCTTCGATTTCAGTGACAGAGTTCCTATCGTAGCCCCAGGCGGCGGCGGCGGCGGCGGCGGCGGCGGCGGCGGCGGCGGTCACTGGTGACAGACCTCGCTCTGACGTCGCTCAAGCAAATTATTAGTCTGATGTGTTATTGATGTTAATTAGTATCTTATTTTTGAGTTCGTTTTTTTTTTCGAGTTTTTTCTTGATCAATTACATCCGTTAATTTAATGTTGTTTTATGGAACAATAATATTAAAAAACCGGTCAAGTGCGAGTCTAAATCGCGCACGAAGGGTTCCGTACCACCGTTCAATGGAAGCGATGGTGTGGAGTGAATAGTTTGGATTTTACACAGCAAAATATTGTTTACAAAGTTATTGGTGCGGTTACTTTCACACTCCATGTACGTAACCAGGTGCATCCATAAGTTTGTATGTGGTATTGAAAGAATTGTTGTATGGGAGCCCCCTTAAATATTTCTTTTATCCTGTTTTTTAGTATTTGTTGTTATAGCGGCAACAGAAATACATAATCTGTGAAAATTTCACCTCTCTAGCTAGCTAGGTTCTTGAGATACAGCCTGGTGGCAGACGGACGGACAGCGAAGTCTTAGTAATAGGGTTCCGTTCTTACCCGTTGGGTACGGAACCCTAAAAATAAGAACAAAAAACTTACGAAAAAATATTTTTTTGTACAATAAACAATATCATATTTGAAGACCTTAAAGTTTTTTTTGTAAATCAGTAAAACATTTATATTTTTAGGGTTCCGTACCCGAAGAGTGCCAAACGCGACCTGGTTAATAAGCCTCTACTATCCGTCCGTCCGTCTGTCTATATACATTGGACACATTGGACACTATTTACACACATTGATCTAGCCCCAAACTAGGATTCCCTGTATCTTGGGTACTAGACAACGATACACATACTTATATAGATAAATATTATACTTATAATAGAAAAACAACCATGACTAGGGTATAAACATCCGTTCTCATCAAACAAATATTTGCCCCCACCGGGACTCGAACCCGGGACCCTTGGCTTCGTAGGCAGGGTCACTGCCGACTCGGCCATTCGGGTCGTCTATATATATCCGTTTGCGGGCTGTATTTCATGAACAGTAACAGGTAGAAAGTTGAAATTTACCTAGAATATGTATTTTTGTTGCCGCTACAGTAACATATTATTAACTAGACGTTAAACAATTAAAGGAGGTCTGCATATAATATTTTTTGCGTTTTTTTCTTTTACGATGGTACGGAGCCCTTCGTGTGCGAGTCCGAATCGCACTTGGCCGGTTTTTTTAAGTGACGCCATTCTGTTTTGACGCACGGTATTATGAAACAGGGTCGATTACACATTAGCGACAGTTTTGTATCAGATATTAGCGACAGGTTTATGTAATAGAAACACTTGGTACATGTGGGTGCATTGAACTTTTACGCACGTTCATCCAGCACAAATTATACTATAAATATTTATTTAGAACTAATTTAAAAAATAATAACAATCACAATACGCTTCGCCAAAACACATTTAAACTTCAATCAGAAATTATAAAACGTCAAAACTTAAAATTAGCCTACAAACTGCCCCGGGACATTTCCGTTCCGAAGGCTCCAATAACGCTGGCAGCATTACCGCGCTGCGCAGTGATATCCTCTGCATAAGAAATGCCCCAGAGCGGCAGTCAAAACCTTTGTCCCTGGGGCGGCGTCCCAACTGGCCTGATATACTGTTTACCCTGGGACCCCCATACCCGCCATCACAACTGCCAGCGGAACAAAAGTGTACATCGACGTGAGAGCGGCATATTTTAGACACCCGTGTTACCACAAAAAATATTCAACAGCGTTTAACCTCAAAACAAACGTCAAATTCCATACGTTTTTGTTTTTAAACAAGTGTTGAACAGTAGTTTATTTTTTTGTGGTAAGGCCCTTTTTTAAGCAAGAAGTTAGACCTGCAATCTGGCACCAACCTGGGCACGGCTGTGCCTCTGCCACCCCGTACGGGATAAGGGGTGACGCTGAGTATTTTAACACGGTTTTATTAGGTCCACCTGTAACTAAGGAAGTTAAAGTAACTATGTGAACAAATCCTGCAAGTTCGATTTCACCCGCTTCCCGGTTTCCGATTAGGCTTATATTTGGAACAACTATGTAAGTTCGGTGACAATGCAATATTGTGATACTATCGAGCTGATCTGACGATTGAGCCGGATGGTGGTCACGAGAATCCTCCCGAGTTTGGGCTCTTTAGAATCGTCTCGGTGAGTGGTTGATGGATGAGTGAGGGTGTCGAGCTGATCTGATGATGGGACCTGAAGGTGGATAGTGGAACCCTTGGAAGTTTTGACTCGTTAGATCTGTTTTAACGTGCCAAATACATGCCTGTTTATTTTTTACCTTATTATTATTTAATGGAATAGGCCACAAAGTGTTGATTCTGCTATTTTGTAAATCACTTCCATAGCGCTCTTGCCTGTCTGTACTGAGTAGTCTTTTGATTCACTTTCCTGTATTTGGCTGGGGGTGACTCTCGCGCATTCGATATACGGATATCGACACCATATAGTGATTTAGTATGGGAATCACGCGATATCCACAATTTTATCGAGTGATATTGTGCGAGAATAGGGGCCCGTTAATCAAAATAATGCGAAAATTTCAGAATTGATAAAAATCACACATTTTTGATATTTCCTTGGTATGTACCAAATTTTTTTTTAAGACCTTGGATGTACATGTATACAGGATATTAACTGGTTGATATTGATTCAAACTTACAACCAAATTAGCAAATTTATATCAATGCGACCTTCACAGTCGTATTTGTATTTTTTTTTTACTTCGGGTTTTTATAACTTGTTTCCGGAACTGAATTAATTGACTCCACGACAAGAACAGGAACTGTTAATTAAATCTTAACATTTATAGGTATGCTAATTTTAACATTGAAAAATAACAATTTTAAAAATAGTCTAAATTTGAAACATTGAATGACCTCTGTGGCGTTGCGGTTCCAGGCTCTGCCTCCCAGCGAGAGGTCCTGGTTTCGAATCCCGGCTGAGGAGAAAATAATCCCCAGGTCTTTGATGTTTCGATGTGTGTGACGTTGCTGTGTGTGGTTCCCACGACACGGTATCGGTATTTAGTACGAGTATGTATGAATAAGAAATGTATGTGCCTGTATCTTGCCGTTTATTTCTGACCTAAAAGCGTTCGACTTACGAAACGGAGTAGTATTCCTAAAAATAGATTACCCTCTAAATTTGCTGGATAAAAATAAATACTATCAAGGTTAAATTAAAATAAATCACTAATAATATACTAATTATATTAAATATATAAGATAATTAAGTACTAACTTCTCTTGTAAATGAAATAAATCATTTGCATACCTCATAATGTATTCATCATTGGCAGCTTCTTTCCGGCGACTGAGCTGGGTATAAGCCTCCCCGATATTATGCCAACCTCTCCAGTCCTGTGCCAGTTGAATCCAGGTCTTCCCCGCGATGTTGGTACATCGTCGACCCACCTGGCTGCCGGTCGACCCACGGTTCTTCGTCCTTCTTTGGCCACCACTCGGTCAGGGATCTACTCCACCTGCCGTCACCTCGCCTCGCCAAGTGCCTTGCCCTGGTGCCTGGTGCCTTTGAGCCTGGTGATACGCTTTACGACATCTTGGACCTTAGTCTGTCGACGTATCTCGACGTTATTGACTCTATCTAGGAGTGTGATTATTGTAAAATTAGCACATAAACTTAGCTCCGCAGCATATGCAGTTAAAAGAATCAGGCAATTGACTGACGTTACAACTACTAGGCTTGTATAATCTATCCAGTGGTACTTACAAAATAGGCGACACACAAATTCAGCGAGTTAATGAGGTTAAGGACCTAGGAGTAACGTTGACTTCGGACCTGAATTATAGGGTGCATATCGAGGGGGTATGTAAAAAAAGCATACAGGAATCTAGGGTTTGTCTTGCGTACAGGGCGCACCTTTAAAGGCTTACATGCGATAGCAACGTTGTACAATTCTCTGGTGAGGTCACAATTGGAATCGAACGCAATTATCTGGACACCACATGAAATGAAATATCGTCTCATGTTGGAACGGATACAAAATAAATTTATAAGACATTTATATTTTCGGCTGTACGGGGTGTATCCTTTCTACCCGCTGAACTATCCTACACTCTTTGTACTAGGGATGGTAGGATTCAACGAACTCGGGGTTAGAAGGGATTGGGCATTAATATCTAATGTATATAGGGTGTTGGTAGTCAGGATCTGCAATCCCGTAGTGTTGTCGCAGTTGTGGTTGTGCGTGCCCGACGAGTACGTGTGGCGCCGCCGGCCACCGCCGCTGCTGCGCGCGCGCACGTGCCTACTGGATACAGCGTCGCTCACGCGAGACATTCGAGCTATCAACACGGTGGCAGAGCTTATTGGTGTGTTCGGGGTTACTCTGGCTGAATTTACAAAAATGGCACTATTCGTTGTTTGTTACAAAAACGATGTTAAAATGAAAAATGAATTAGTTAAGCAAGATGAATATACCTACCGCATTAGGTTCAACCTGTAATGATAGGTATTTATGTAAAATAAATAAATAAATATTTTAGTTATTTCCATAGCATTATGTCCTACCGCATACTACTATGGGGACGGGCTGCTGACATTGAGACCATCTTCATTTTGCCGAAGAGAGCTAACCGATTTATTTATAAGCTAGGTAATAGAGAGTTTGCGAGATTTCTTCAAAGAAACCAACATCCTAATAGTTGCAAGTCAATATATCTATGAAAACAAACATAATATATGTGAGGAAAAATATCAGTGGCTTTAAAACCATTGATAGCCGCCACAACGTGCAAACTAGAAATAAGCATAAACTTTCTTTTCCAATGTTCAGACTCACAAAAGTTAGCAGTGTTTTTATGGGACACTGTATACGCTTCTACAATAAAATTCCGCAAGAAATACAAAACTTAACTGACGCTTGATTCAAAAAATGTATAAAGCACACTTTGTGCACTAAGGCCTACTACAAAATTTATGAATTTTTACAAGACACTGACATCTGGCATTAAACCAGTTCATTGCACCCTATATATTATGTACTAATAATTAGGCACCTTCTTTATGATTTATTATGCTTGCTTGATTATGTTTTGACGTTCATTAAGTCTCAATTATTGTGCTATTATGTATAAAAATCTTTGAACTGAACTGATTCCTAGCATTGGGCTATTCTCATTCGCTTCACCATTTCCATTGTAAGGGTCCATGTTTTGGCACCGTACGTCATTGTAGGCAGGACACATTGATCGAATAGCTTGGTTTTCAGGCATTGCAGCATCTTTCTATCCCTGAATATTCTCTCGAGTTTCTTGATAGCCGCCCATCCAAGTCGGACTCTCCTGGAGATCTCCTTACCATGGTGCTCTCTGCCAAAAGATGTCCAAGATAGAAATAATGATCAACCACCTACGTCAGAGATGTTTGTCATAATCTTAGTCTCTGACATATTCATCTTCAGGCCAACTTTAAGAAAAACGTAGAAACTACAGAGAAACGTAGGAAAAATCGTGTTGTCCCTGTTGTCGCACAATGTTTGCCCATTCCTATGGTTACTTCTTAAATTAGCAGTACTCTTTTAACAATCAAAGAATCCAACGCCTACTCCTGTTCTAAAATGCTGGATAAGTATATTCTGTATCTAGACTATGACCTTACGGAGAAGTTTTTGGCAACATTGGTAAATATTTATTACTATTCGTACCTATATATTCAAAATATATATACCTAAATCTATGCGTCAAATACATGTTTTTGAACAATCTATATGCAATATAATATAATAAGTTTAATATAATATAAATATGTGCATATACTACAGTATACTTTATTCTTATGATAGTTAGGCTAAATTTACTTACTTTTCATCGTCATCGCTCTGCTACTTTTAATGCCTATGTTGTAAACCTAGACGATTCTTCTACTTGTTCGTTCTGTGAGAAGAGCAGTGTTCTGCCTCTGCCGTCATACAGTCTTGCACTAGCACGGAGAGCACTACACTACTCACTACATCAACTCACTTATCTTATACATGCCATTTTTGATGAGTTCTTGTATGTGCTAGAATTAAATTATTTGAAAATAAATATTTTCCTTTCAAAAATTATTTCATTTCATTTCAAAGAGAAGCACTATATAGATCTTGAAGCATGTTTTAGAGGTATACAGGGTTGTCGGCGAACGGGATGATATCGTCGCAAAGCGGAGGTGCGTCAGGAAGGTACCGGTGATGTTAATACCTTGCTGTTCCCATGTAAGCATCTTTACTATGTCTTTTAAGACGGCTGTAAAGAGCTTAGGTGATATGGTGTCTCCCTGACGCACCCCTCGTTCGATGTGTATGCGGTTCGTCAGCTTGTGAATACGCACTTGCATCTTTGCCGACATGTAAAGCTCCCGGAGGATATCCACGTATCAGGCGTCGATGTGGCAGCGATGGAGTGCATGGAAGACCGCCTGGTGTTCAACACTGTCGAAAGCCTTCTCGTAATCGATGTAGGCGAAACACAGGGGTTGATTCCATTCTTGTGATTTCCTGTTTCATCACTGTTTCAGCGTGTGGTTGTGATCAATAGTATAGTATCTGCTCCGGAAGCCTGCCTGTTCGATAAGTTGGCATTCGTCGAGTTGGCGGATTCTGTTGCACAGAACTTTGGTGAAGAGCGAGAGACGGCTTATCGGGTGATAGATTCCCAATTTGGTAATTTCCCTTTTCTTGTGCAGTATAGTCACTACTGCATTATTCCAGGGCTCCGGTGAAACTCCACCATGGAGGATTTTGTAGAAGAGTTCCTTCAGGTACAGGATCACCACCGGCTACCAGAAGCTCAACAGTTACACCGGGAGATGTATCTTTCTTCAGTTGCCTCATGGTCCATTTTACCTCAGTAGGAAGGAGAAGATTGTATAATAAGGGAGCTAAATAATATTTTTATGGCGAGGGTGCTATTTTAATTCAGAGCGAAACAAGCGATTGAAAGTAGAACCACGAGCGATCAGCGAGGGGTTCTTTAATAGAATCGTGAGTAAGCGAAGAATTCAAAGTTCTTCGACCGAGGAAAAAATAATTTTGCTCCCTAGTGATACACTCAACTTTTCATCTCTTTTTATGAGAAAATAAGTAAGAGATGTTTTAAAGTAATAAATGAATAAGTTTAATTCATGAAAAAATACATATGAACGCACAAATATATGATACCAATATAAATTTTCCGGGCTTTTTGTGAGTAAAAAGGTATGACAATATATACTTTTATTTTAATAGTTTCACTAATTTTCAATCACCAACACATTTTTCATAAACATTTGTAAATGTAAATAATGATCTTTAAAGATGAACTGAACGTAATTCATGCCCTTTTTTTGTATTATTATTTTGGCGCGCCGTGCCGTACCGCCAACGGCAACGTAAAGCCAAGAATTCATACAACTTGCGTTCGATTTCTATGAACCATTCATATTCCAAATTCAAATCTTATTCCCGCCCGCTAAAAAGTCTAGTGGAGAAAAGAGCCACTTTGCTCCCGGTAATCGAGGAACATAACGACACTTATCGAAGAAAAGGGATGAAAATAAACTTGGTTATAATAAGTCGAAAGAGAAAGTATTATTTGCGTCCGACATAAAACTAAGCACAAACCTCAAACCCCACAATTAAAGTATTTTTCTCGATAAGATAGAATGTGTTCCGTTTATGCGCTTTGAGATGAATGATCAGTAAAAACTGGCCATAAAAATAATCTCTTGTTTCGATACACAAAGAATCGTATTTCTGTTTCCGTTACAGTAACAATGAATAACATGCCTTTCTATGAATTAAATAGGGTCCTTTAATTTATAGAAAGGCAAGTTATTCATTATTTGTTGCTGCAGCGGAAACAGAAATATACCATTCTTTCAAAATTTCTACTCTCTACCTGTAGGATCATAACGGTTCGTGAGATACAGCCCGCTGACTTACGGACGGACAGACAGACGGACAGACAGCAGATGTTTAGTATTAGAGTCCCGTTTTGCACCCTACGGCTATGGAAGCCTAAAATGAATGGCTAAATGTTTTGGTAAGCGCGAAACTCGCAAACGGCTGGACCGATTTGGATAAACTTTTTTTTAAACTGTTCGTTGAAGTCTTAGGAAGATACTTTAGCAGAGAAAAAATGGAAAAATCGCGGTGTTCAGTCAAAATACGATAAAATCCCCTCGAAGTAGACGGCGTTAATTGGTAGCGGAGCTTCCTTATGACAGAACGACGTCTGACGGGCCAGCTAGTAAATATATGTGGGCACAACACATTGAATCTGGCCCCACACTAGGATACCCTGAATCGTGGGAACCAGAAAAAGCGGGTCGCAAACACGTGAACATCCAAGAGCCGAAAATATTCCAAGATAGTTCAAACCAGTCAATCAAGTCATGACTGGCCACAAGTCGGTAGACCTCAAACTGGGTCTCCCGCAGTGCGCGATGACATCGAACGACGGTTTAATCGTCATCACTTATGTAAACATTCAAAATTATGTCATTAGTTGTTCGTTGCAAATAGCATTATCTCGGATATCATGTTTGGTTCCATTTACCTACTTCTATTGGTATCTTGTATAATAACTGTCCTGCCTAATGATTTCTAGAGTCAACAAATATCTTGATACAGACTGCGCCAAGTTCGTTGGTTCTTTGGCTCTCGCAATCTCGCATAGGGTGAGAGAGAGAGGTCCCTTCCCTCGCTAAAGATAGACCAGTCTTAAAATCACCTTGCATAACTAATTACAATTACAGCAACGTATACATTAGGATGGGCCACCGTTGTATGGAGGCAAAAAGCTTCAGTTGTCCCAGGAGCGCAAGTTGACAAAAAGTTTCAGTTGTCCTAGGAGCGCAAGTTGACAAAAAGTTTCAGTTGTCCTAGGAGCGCAAGTTGACAAAAAGTTTCAGTTGTCCTAGGAGCGCAAGTTGACAAAAAGTTTCAGTTGTCCTAGGAGCGCAAGTTGACAAAAAGTTTCAGTTGTCCTAGGAGCGCAAGTTGACAAAAAGTTTCCAAATTATGCGTGTTATTAGATTATAAAGCTTGGTAGTAATCGGAATTCATATTCTGCCTCCGGAACCGGATGTAGAAATTGAGAAAAATGTTGTTCAAAAGGGCTTAACAGTATGGCATGTAAAATAAATAAATAATAAGCATTTAAGTACAGGCACATATATTGCTTCTGGCCCCACACTAGGATACCCTGTGTCGTGGGAACCAGAAACAGCGACGTCACACACATAAACATCCAAGACCTGCGTTTTTAGGGTTCCGTACCAGAAGGGTTCCAAACGGGACCCTATTACTAAGACTCCGCTGTCCGTCCGTCCGTCTGTCACCAGGCTGTATCTCACGAACCATGATAGTTAGACAGTTGAAATTTTAACAGATGATGTATTTATGTTGCCGCTATAACAACAAATACTAAAAAACAGGATAAAAGAAATATTTAAGGGGGCTCCCATACAACAATTATTTCAATACCACATACAAACTTATGGATGCACCTGGTTAGGTACATGGAGTGTGAAAGTAACCGCACCAATAACTTTGTAAACAATATTTTGCTGTGTAAAATCCAAACTATTCACTCCACACCATCGCTTCCATTGAACGGTGGTACGGAACCCTTCCTGCGCGATTTAGACTCGCACTTGACCGGTTTTTTTCTTTATTCCCAGCCGCGGATCGAACCCGGAACCTCTCGCATGGTAGGCCGAGCCACACCCGTAGCTCCACAGAGGTCGTCCTTATCCTAATCAACCTCATATAAAGATAAATAACGATATTATCTATTTAAGATGTTGACGACCCGAATGGCCGAGTCGGCAGTGACCCTGCCTACAAACCCAAGGGTCCCGGGTTCGAGTCCCGGTGGGGGCAAATATTTGATTGGCGAGAACGGATGTTTGTACCCTAGTCTTGGTTGTTTATCTATCTAAGTATAATATTTATCTATATAAGTATGTGTATCGTTGTCTAGTACCCAAGATACAGGGAATCCTAGTTTGGGGCTAGATCAATGTGTGTAAATAGTGTCCAAGGTTATTATTATTATTATAAGAAAAAATAACATTTAATAGACGTTTATGTGACTGCTACATAATGGAGGGCATTAATACTCGAGAGTGGGTTTATGAAACGAGCCGAAGGCGAGTTTCATAATAATATCACTCGAGAGTTTTAATGCCTAATTATGTACAGTTACATACACTAGTTTATCTACACACATATCATAAGCTCTCTTTGATGTGTTCAGGAACCGCATGTTTGACCGGCATTGTGGCTCTGCAGTTGTTTAGCTTGTTCTGTAGCACCAACTTCGGGCGTCGGCGTTCGAAATTTGAATGTCAGTACCAACTTCACAGACAAACTAGGGGCGGCAAGCAGGCGGGCGTCGGCGTTCGAAATTTGAATGTCACAATGTGTAGAAAAATTACACATTATGGTCATAATGTGTAATTTTTCAGATAAGAAATGAGTTTTTACCAAGTAGTTTAACATTATGCTGATCGTAACGTGCGGTTTTTGTACGCAGTAAAGAGGGTTAAAAATACGTGTCTAGATAAAATATTTTCCATGACAACAATCAGTAATTACACGGAAATGGATGGGATGGAAAATGGATTTTCCTACAAGGTGACCTAACTTTGTAGGAAAATCAATTTTGATAGTCGAAATATTCAAATTAGTTTCTTAACAAAGGCTGAAATTTCATAAAATAAATTGAAAAGTAGTACGTATATTTTTAGGATGTCCCATTGGGATGGTCTCTAGGCTCTTGCATGGAGATAAATAATCATATATTCGAGACACTAAACAAAGGAAATAATACAAACTCCTCATTATAATACTGGCCTAAAGAACGGCAACGATCCTCACAATGCTTATTCCATATCACAATACACATTATGAAGTAAAGCCTAACACGTGACATGGCAAGTATAACCCAAACAATTTAGCTAGACAGCTCGGTGTATTGCAATAACCTCACCCCGCCGCAACAACGTCACGGCACGTGGTGTGTATTTAAATCGTCCGTGTAGTAGTAGCTGCTCGAACAAGGATGTAGCATGTTGACACAGCTGGCTGCCAGCGTTGGGTAACTCAATGGCTCCAACTCATGCTGGAAATAGTCCATACGCTGAGTGAACTAATGACTAAGGTAATGCTCTTATATTTCTAGACTTGACCGTTTACAGAAGTCAAACAAACAAACGGATCTTTGACGATTTTGGCGCATTTGTCGACCTCTGTGGCGCAGCGGTTGTGGCTCTGCCTACCATGCGAGAGGTCCCGGGTTCGATCCCCAGCTGGGGTAAAGGAAATAAAACCCCAGGTCTTGGATGTTTATTTGTGTGTAACGTCGCTGTTTCTGGTTCTCACGACACAGGGTATCCTAGTGTGTCATATTACCCTTATGATGATGACTCCATTTGGCGTTACAGGGGGCTAACCCATCGTCGCAGCTATGGAGATTGAAGGTTTTCGTCTGATGTTTGCTAACACCATCAGAACTACAACGTTCTTATTTACTAGACCTTTACAAAAACAATGGGGTCACAGAATCATAGTTTGGCCCTAAACCTATACAATACTCTATTAAGCATGGCAGGGGGCTAGCCGATCGCCGCTGCTAAGGAATAAAGCTTTCATTCCGATGTGATCTACCACCACCGACAAGTGATTGAATATGCCTGTTTTGGTAATAATTTAACTTGAACGACTTGCCTGGAAATGGTGATGTATAATTGATTCATGATCGGATTATGAAAGGTGTGCTAAAGCACTTTACACGTGTCTTCGTGTTGAAACAATGACTCATTCACAAGCCACGGTTTTCAGTTACACGCCGTTAATTCTTGGCATGCGACGACGGTGGAGTCCATTATCGTGGTATTGCTAACGAGGCGAACTGAAATTTTACCAACCTTACTTAAAAACTACTCGTTGGTGTAGACATTCTTGAAATATCCTCGGTTTTTGACCCGACTACGGCAAAGACATGGGAGTGTTATGATTTAACCGGTATGTATGTATGTTCGTCTGTTCCCCTAGAATTTCAATAAGCCCCCTCTACCCCCCCCCCCCCCAGCGCTCTGCCGAAATACCGCCCCCCCTTATAAGTTCAAAATATTATTAATTTGTTATGATCTCACACAACTCCCTATTTTGAATTTTATCTACACACGTATCATAAACCCTCTTTATTGCGTACAAAAACCGCACGTTACCATCAGCATAATGTTAAACTACTTGGTAAAAACTCAATTCTTATCTGACCATAATGTGTAATTTTTCTGCATATTATGACATTCAAATTTCGAACGCCGACGCCCGACTGCGTGCGCCCCTAGTTTGTCTGTGAAGTTGGTACTGACATTCAAATTTCGAACGCCGACGCCCACCTGCGTGAAGTTGGTACTACAGAACAAGCTAAACAACTGCAGAGCCACAATGCCGGTCAAACATGCGGTTCCTGAACACATCAAAGAGAGCTTATGATGTGTGTGTAGATAAACTAGTGTATGTAACTGTACATAATTAGGCATTAAAACTCTCGAGTGATATTATTATGAAACTCGCCTTCGGCTCGTTTCATAAACCCACTCTCGAGTATTAATGCCCTCCATTATGTAGCAGTCACATAAACTACTATAATAAATATATTTTTTTGATTTATGATTTTAAGATTATGACCATAATGTATCAACTACTAATAAATTTAAAAATGTTGTGAAAAATCACTTATGTAAAAGGCTTTTATAAATAACGTATAAAGCTGGAGGTTTCTAGTCGCCTCTTTGCCTCCAGCATCTAAAACATTGAGGTGATGGAATTCAAATGGAGTTCTATATTTCCCTATACCACAGAATAATAACTCCTATACCTTATATATGTGTTAGTATAAGATTTGACATTCTTCAAAATAATCACTTCCAGTATTGAATTATCCTACGATTTCTGTATTGAGGATTTCACTAATCAAATATATCACTTTCCTTTCACTGATGTTGGACATAGCGCTGGTTTCTGGATTGAGAAATTCACTAAGTTGATACTTAAGTATCCTCTGTCTCTGGAGATATCACGAAAAAGAACGTGACGGAACGACACTGAAGTATACGTCGCGCCACACGTTATAAGCGGTGGCCTTGAATGCGCAGTAGTCACTTTTCAATACCTGGGGGGTTACCACAACGTCTCATGCCGATTCAGATTAGGAACCTAATTTGATCCGCAAAATTACCGTGACCGTCTTAAAACAAATCTTAGTATTAGGTAAATAAAGCCCATTATGGCTAACTGGAATGGAAATTGATGCCATGGTGATGTTCTTGTTTTGAACCTAATTTGAATCGGAAAAAGATTGTGGTAACCCCCCTGTATACCTCGCGCCACGAATTAAGAGCGCGGGGCGATGTTGGCGGGAATTACTGCGCATATGTACAGGTATTGAAAAGTGACTACCGCGCATTCAAAGTCACATAACGTGTGGCGCGACGTATTTATATGTGCAGTAATTCCCGCCAACGTCGCCCAGCGCTCTTAATTCGTGGCGCGAGTATATCAACTTGGATTCAGAAACTAGCGCTATGTCCGACATCAGTGAAGAGGACGGTGACGGATCAGAACGAGCTCATCTGGAACAACTAAACTACTTATCAGAATTTGACAAATGAGATATCGTCTATTTCATCAGTATATAATAAGCTATGTGACATCACAAAAAAAATGGCGGCCTCTAGGGGGCAAAAAGTTGGGTATCACATTAAAAGAGCTTTATTAAGCACATACAAAATACTTGCTCTTAGTCGTTGCTTTGCGAACGTTTAGTCAAAGCGTCAGAAGCGTATTGATAGTAATAGGTACTCGTAGGTTTTATACTCTTTTAGCAGTCGGATCTTAGTTTAGACGAAGACCCGAATGGCCGAGTCTTCAGTGACCCCCGCCTACGAAGCCAAGGGTCCCGGGTTCGAGTTCCGGTGGGGGCAAATACTTGTTTGATCAGAACGGATGTTTATAACCTAATCATGGTTGTTTATTATCTGAGTATATTATTTATCTATACATATAAGTATGAGTATCGTTGTCTAGTAGGCAAGATACAGGGAATCCTAGTTTGGGGCTAGATCAATCTGTGTAAATAGTATCCAAGGTATTATTATTATTAGTTTTTGAACTTAATCCCTGTTACTTACTACAAAAAATGTTAGATATAGTTTAACCTCAAAACAAACGTGAAATCCTATACATTTTTGTCTTTAAACTAAAAAAATACTTTAAAAAGTATTTTTTTGTGGTAAGGCACATTGACTTTGGCAACAAATATAATGACAACCAAAATATTTTTTTCCTACCCAAAATGGCCACCGAAAGTTGCAGAAAATATCAGGGCAAAATACTGCGGTACCTAGCTTAGGTGAAGGGTAAATTTATCCTTCGTGTTAGGTTGAACAAGTACGAACAACAAAAAAACCGGTCAAGTGCGAGTCTAAATCGCGCAAGAAAGGGTTCCGTACCACCGTTCAATGGAAGCGATGGTGTGGAGTGAATAGTTTGGATTTTACACAGCAAAATATTGTTTACAAAGTTATTGGTGCGGTTACTTTCACACTCCATGTACGTAACCAGGTGCATCCATAAGTTTGTATGTGGTATTGAAAGAATTGTTGTATGGGAGCCCCCTTAAATATTTCTTTTATCCTGTTTTTTAGTATTTGTTGTTATAGGCGGCAACATAAATTACATAATCTGTGAAAATTTCAACTCTAGCTAGCTAGGTTCTTGAGATACAGCCTGGTGACAGACGGACGGACGGACGGACGGACGGACGGACGGACGGACGACAGCGGAGTCTTAGTAATAGGGTCCCGTTTGGAACCCTTCGGGTACGGAACCCTAAAAATACTTAAACAGAAACTTAAGTACACAAAACATAAAAAGAAGTTTGGTGATCATGTATCCAACCAAACACAATTTGGTGGACGTCCATCCATTTTGACAGTCATTTCGAATTTATTGGTTATCTTCGAATTTTTTGGTAATCGTTTAAACACAAGCCATTGACTTTTATCTAATATCGATATTACGTTGCGCCACAAGTTATGAGCGGTGACCTTGAATGCGCAGTAGTCGCTTTTCAATAGCCGTATAGGTATATGCGCAGTAATTCCCGCCATCGTCGCGTCGCCCAGCGCTCTTAATACGTGGCGCGAGGTTATACCGGTGTTAACTTCTATTGTTTTTTATTGTAGTAATATCGAGTTATTACCGCCATATTATCGTAAGCGATAGTTCATTCGAATTTAATTTATTAACGCGAATGATATTATATTGTCAATGGCGGTAGAGCTACAAAACTCTAGTTCGTTGGCTGGAAACAAAATAAGGTGAATAACAAAACCTCATTAGTATTCTTTCCATGAACCAAAATCAAAAAAGTGTTTCTATAACAACAATAATTTTCAAGTTATCTCCGTAACGGTAATAAGATACTACTTTTACTGCACTTTTTACACCCATAAAAGTGAAAACGACACAAAACTGTAACAAGTAAAAGTTGAGCTATTATTATAAATATAGCTGTTAGAACTTTTGCCGACAATCCTTCACAAAGCCCTGCGCCTGCGCGTCAAAACTGTTTACAGCTTACTAAACTTCAAAGAAGCCGTCCGACATGGTTACCGCTTCACTTTCGGTCCTCCCGGAAATGGTTTAAGACCACTTGGGCCCGATTCATCTTAAAAAAATGGCGGTTCTATGACAATGACGAGATAGTGCACTGTATACGTATAATGGGAGAATCCGTTTTAGTCTATAAATGATTAAAATGTGGGAATTTCTAATGGATAGTATGTAATCGCACATCAAAAATACTGATTTGCACAACACAAAAGGATCAACAAAAACACTTTTTATGTGTTAAATATTTAATGAGTATTTAAGTTTATGTTTTAAGTATTTGTTTTTGTAATGTGGGAATTTCTGATGACTAGTATTTAATGGCACATCAAAAATACTGATTTGCACAGCACAAAAGGATCAACAAAAACACTTTTTATGTTTTAAATATTTAATAAGTATTTAAGTTTATGTTTCAAGAATTTGTTGTTGTTCTTACATGTTGAACCTAACACGAAGGATAAAGGGAAGCCCCCTTTCGCTTCGCTCACTCCCTTTACCCTTCACCTAAGCTACCGCATCAAATATAAGGGATATTTGCTGAGCAAATCAGTATTTTTGATGTGCAGTTTAATATTTCCCATTTCTAATTGACCGAGCGAGCGAAGCGTCCAGTTTCGAGCTTGGCCAAAAATGCTTTTGTCCACCTGTCAGACTGTTCTCGCCTACGGTCGCATTTTCCAACCGACTGACGAAACTTGGCACACAAGTTCCTTGATTCAATAAAAAAAGAATAGTCGATCGCAATTTTTGATTGAGGGAAAAAGGAGGAAGTTTCCTGTAGCGTTATTTATCGACGGATTTCAATCAAATTTATGAGGCACGCTAAGGACTTCATTCTACACAAGATTTTGCGAAAAAATATCAAAATGGGGGAGGTACTGGGGGGGGGGGGGGGGAGTTTGCTGTAGCGTTATGTATATGGATTTACAGATTGCAATTTTTTAAATTGCAGCGAGGTCTACCGTTTTCACACAACCAGCACTAGTAATATCAATTGGTTATTCATCAAAGGAGTTATGGAAACGTCCAGATAATGATGCCTAAAGAGGCCCGCCATTGTCACGTCACATTCATTGAGTTGCCATTCTGCTAGCTGCTAGCAGAATTCAGGCCCAGGGTGCTACTATTACTGATTGGAACTACTTAGAAATGGGTTTCATTATGCCCGCAAGATGACCGACCTCTGTAGACATCACTCGCGCTGGGTTGGCATTACACCGTTAAGTGACGGTTAGTTTTCAACTGACTTCAAAAAGGGTGAGGTTCTCAATTTGCAATTTGTAATTTCTTTATTGTATGTACTACCCAAAACAGACATACAGATAACTTATATTAGAAAAAACGTTAACAAAGGCGAGCTTATCTCTCAAAAGAGATTTCTTCAACCTAGATGGTAGGAAAGGTGATGGTTGAGCGGGGAAAGACCTGCGTGTACAATAACACTCTATAAATACTACAACTAATATAATGATAACCATAATTGCTAAAAATAGACTGTATTCACAATATATATATATATATATATCTAACTGGAACGGGAGTGATAGTGCTTCTTTAGCCGGTTTTTGAATATATTTAGAGATCGACTGTCCCAGATTTGACTGTTTTTTTTGTATGTTTGTTACGCGACTATTCCGTCAATTATGAATCAATTTTGATGATTATTGTTTTGATTGGAAGGTCATACTTCAGAGGTGGGCCCATATATATATTATCAAAACTGCTTTAGCGCTTTTTGAAAAAATCAACAAAAACAAAAAATAAATACACAGTTGACGTTTTGTTTTGTGGTCCGTGCAGCTAAAAGTTTGGATTAGGTAGGAATTTTCATTTAAATATTTTTGATGATATGGGGAGGAAAACGCATGGAATATTCGACCTTAATTAATGTTGAGTGTCTAACGAAATTTCTTACCGAGATCGCGAATCCTTTATTCAGACGGGTAAGCCGTATCGTAATCGTCATAATTGCAAAAAAAAAAACAAGATCGGCCACAACAAAGCAAACAGGCAGGTTCCATGTTTATCGACTTCATTCATGTCAACACAGTTATTATTCCTTGGTAACAAGAACTAGTGGAGGTGTAGGCAAACGATTGATCAGAAATAGAGTTGTCTGACGTCATACCGTGCCGCAGTGTCAAGGGCACGGAATGAAATGCTTTGCTATCACTGGGTGAGTGACAGAGATGTATAGTGATAGAGAAGATACCTACGTGTAATTATACCTATACGTTACCATTGTAAAGATTGACGCAACGTTTTGTCTCGTAAACTTATAACTAAGTAAAGTAAGGCATAGTGACGGTGTAACAGTGGTATCTGACTAAGGACCTGTTCTAAATAAAGAGTCAGATAAAACACCGGATAATTTAATTTGGAGAAGGATAGATCAGGGTCGTGAGTAGTCTGCATTGCTGATTGAACGTATTACACCCAGAAGTGACTCGCCGGGTGGCTTGGGTCTCCTGCGACGTCGCCAATGAATTTCAGCTTTCAGACGTCAATGAGGGGCAGGTCTCCGTCTCGACTTCGGTGACCTGGTCCAAGGGCTTCGTAGCTCGTAGGTTAGCCGCGAGCTGGGCATTCAGCCCTGAGGCTTGGAAATTAGCCACCACAGGCTTGGTCAAGAGCTTGGACCCTGGAAAAAGACAGATGTGAGAACAGAGGTTACGAAATTGCCCCGGCGTCCTGACGTTCGGCGGTCGTAGCTCATCGCGAGCCCATCGCCCGGCGAGACGGTTAGTGCAACCAGGCATTAGAAGTACGGTACTACAGCTGTTGCAGGGAAAGATAAAGAAACAGATATCGAAGAATACCGTAGAATGGGAAAACAGTATGTAGATTAGTAGATTTTGCACACAAACAATGGCAACGACTTTTAGCCCAGAGCTCAGATATAGATTTTCTTGCAGACTTTGAAGAAGAATGACCGTGTCGTTCAGAACTCAGCTCCACAATGAACTCGTGACAAAAGAAAATATAAGAAATCTCAGCTAAATTTATTTAAAATAAGAAACTTTTAACATAAAAAATTGACAGATACAACTCAAAACAAGGTTCTACCACAATATATACAAACTTAACTACGACTTAAAAATAAGCAAGACATTAACAGAAAATAAAAGAACCTCGTGACAAAAGAATATAAAAGAAATCTGAGCTAAATTTATTTAAAATAAGAAACTATATACTTTTAACATAAAAAATTGACACATACAACTCAAAACAAGGTTCTACCACAATATATACAAACTTAACTACGGCTTAAAAATAAGCAAGACATTTACAACGATCTCACAGGGTCAATACGGCACTTAACTGCTAGTCAATATATATTTTTTAGGAACTGTCTAAACGGTAATTTTGTTCACGAGTTCTACAAAATACTAGCATGTGACGTCATAGTAAAATGCTGCCTTTTTAACACAAAATTGAGTTTATAAAATACAACTGCTGGAAGTATGCAATTCAGATATTGTCAAACGTTTTATTTTTAAATAGGTTCAGCTTGAGACATGTTTCTAGATTTATTGGACTACCTTGTCGAATACCGTATTATCTGCCTGTTTCACACTATCAGTATTGTATATTTGTATGTGTTAAAAAGACAGCATTTGACTATGACGTCACATGCTAGTATTTTATATTTATTTATAGCTTTATAGCTTGTATTTCACAGAACTCGTGAACAAAATTACTTTCTTAATTTATAGTTACCAAAAACAAATCAAATACCCAGAACCCTCAGGTGCCCCCGTTATAATAATCCGGGTCTTCCGAGTGCGTTGGCTCTCTGACGTCATCGGCGCTGGAGTCAGTGCCAAGGCCTTCGCCGTGAACAGATCTGCGTGGATCCGACATAAACACTACGGGACTGATTCTTGGTATAGGTCTGTTAATAGAAACTAAAATAGTTAAAATAAATGTAAGCGAGTTCTCAAAGTATACCCAAGTAACGCGAGGATCTCACTGGCGGGCGGTGGATGGCTCAAGACTTAACTAACAAATAAACAAACATTTATATGCAGGACATTGCTTCTGGCCCCATACTAGGAGATCCTGTGTCGTGAGAACAGTGACGTCACACATCGAACCCGGGACCTCTCGCAAGGTAGGCAGACCACAAGACACATAGAAATGACGTTTGCTTAAGTATATGTAAATATCTACAGTAATAAAGTACTTTGACTTTGACAACTGCAGCGCCATCACAGATGGTTATATGGATGGATGGATGGTATGGTGTATAGTTAGTTGGTTGGTTGTTGGTTGATAGTTACTAACTTTATTGTATGGGAGTCCTCGAAGAAGAGACCCGAAGTAAGAATCTCGCTGGGTCTCTGACGTCTCCACTGTGCTCCACTGTAAACAATTTGGTTATACACAAGGCAAATCAACTACTGATGCCGGTATTGAGTTAATATCACATATATATGATGCCTGGGAGGAGTCGCATGATGCTCTAGGAGTATTTTGAGATTTGTCTAAGGCTTTTGATTGCGTTGACCATAGGACATTGATCAGGAAATTACATCACTATGGAATTAGGGACAACTCTTTAAATATTCTCTCTTCTTATCTTAATGACAGGATACAGAGAGTTGACATTTATAGAAAACGATCTCCAGGGTCTGTTGTTACTATGGGTGTACCGCAGGGTTCCACACTCGGGCCATTTCTGTTTTTGGTTTATATTAATGACCTGCCACATCATGTCAGAGATAATCATGAGATTGTACTGTTTGCAGATGACACTTCACTCTTGTTTAAAATGAAACGACGCAGTTTAAACTTTGACTATGTGAATAATGCAATCTCAAAGGTAGTCAATTGGTTAAGTGCCAATAATCTTTTACTGAACAATAACAAAACTAAATGTATTCGGTTTATACTCCCCAATGTTTAACAAGTCTCGGCTAATGTTAATTTTTAAGGTGAAAATTTAGAAATTGTAGATAGCATGGTATTCCTAGGAATTACCTTAGATAATAAGCTTCAGTGGGGCCCACACATCTCTAAAAAACTCAGTTCCGCAGTTTATGCAGTCAAAAAAATCCCTCTTTTTACGGACGTGGAAACAGCTAGACTAGTTTACTTCAGCTACTTCCATAGCATTATGTCTTACGGCATACTGCTGTGGGGAAACGCTGCAGACATTAACATAATATTTGTGCTGCAAAAGAGGGCTGTTCGTGCAATCTACAATGTGGGTCCCAGAGAGTCACTGCGTTGTAAATTTAAGGAAATTAACATTTTGAAAGTGCCGCGTCAGTATATTTATGAAAACCTAATGTACGTCCACAAAATATTGATAAATTTCCTAAGTATAGCGACAGGCACAATTTCAACACTAGAAATAGGAATAAACTATCTATACCTACCACTAGGCTCCATAAGGTAAAGGGCAATGTATTCGCTTTTACAACAAAATACCAACTGAGTTACAAGAATTGTCTGTAAATAAATTTAAAAATGTTGTTGAAAATCACTTATGTAAAAAAGCTTACTACAAAATATCAGATTACGTAGAAGACAAGAAAGCTTGGGAAGGTGTTTGCTCCAATTCTGTAAAAAATAACGTATAAAGCTGGAGGTTTCTAGTCGCCTCTTTGCCTCCAGCATCTAAAACATTGAGGTGACGGAATTCAAATTGAATTCTATATTTCCCTGTACCTTATACATGTTTTTTTGTTTTTCTTATGGAAATAAAATCTTTTTTAATTTGAATTTGAATTTTGTGCGGTTGGCAAATGACCGATTGACTGTGACGATTACTTTACTTTACTTTATACTTTATTGCACAAAACAGTGATAATAAAACATATATAAAGAAAAGAACATGACAAAGGCGAGCTTATCTCTAACAAGAGATTCTTCCAGCCAACCTAGAGTGGAGAGGAAAAAAATAAACTAAAGGTAGAACTATGTGCACAACAATAAAGATGTTATTAAAAATAATAAACTACTTACCAATATCTACATAATACTAAAAATAATGCTATATATACATATGTAACATATACATAAATAGTAGATACAAATAAATACGAATACTTATCATGGAAGAGAAAGATAGTGTTCTTGCAAACGACTTTTAAAAGTGTGAATTGACGGACTGTCTCTGATGGCGCTGGGGAGTTTGTTCCGCTTTTAGCTAATGATTAGCGCTTTATGAGGAGAATAAGTCTCTAAACACACTATGCCGAAGATACGCGACCGAAGATCGGCATGATTAAGCCTGCAATGCTATTTGAATTAGGCTTGTGTTTAAACGATTACCAAAAACGCACCTATTTTACTACCAATAAATTCGAAATGACTGCCAGAATGGATAAATGTCCACCAAATTGTGTTTGGATAAATGATCAATCACCAAACTTCTTTTTATGTTTTGTGTTCTTAAGTTTATGTTTTAAGTATTTTTTGTTGTTCTTACATGTTCAACCTAACACGAAGGATAAAGAGGGCTTCGCTTCACTCACCCCCTTTACCCTTCACCTAAGCTACCGCAGTATTTTGCCCTGATATTGTTTGCAACTTTTGGTGTTCATTTATCCATTTTGGGTAGGAAAAAATATTTTGGTGATCATTATATTTGTTGCCTTTGAATTATTGGCGACACATAAATGGCGAAATTACGTTGCGTTATAGCGTACAGCAAGTTTCGGTCGGGCGTAAGTTCAGCGGCAACTTACTCTGTAGAGCACACATTATACGCGACGAAGTTCACTTCGATTGCCGAGACCTCTACTCAACGAGACACACACAAAGTTGCAAAACTGAATTTCTGCCGCGTAAGTAACGTAACTTATGGTGTGTCATATCATCCGAATACGTCGGAACGTAAAATCAGCCGCAGAATCACGCCGAACTTCGGTCGCGTATCTGCGGCATAGTATGTTTAGACACTTAAGATCAGCAGTGGCTCGATGATGTGGGATGAGAAAGATGATGATGATGAAGCGAGTTTGATTTATGTATTTATTTATTGATCTTAAAAAATCCACAGCTAATACAATTATGTAAGGCAAGAAAAATAATCTTAACATTAGCCAATAACGGATTTACATTTTGTTGTTGAAAATAGAATGCTGGAGGGCTACGAGGCTGAAGGATTTTAAGTCTGTATAGTTCGCTAGTTAGTATTGAGACCTCGAGAATTGCTGCCGATGTCCAGATGGGACATGTTCGCAGGCGGAATGTACGCATGGTGGGAAGACATTTGATGTAGGCTAGGTACTTAACAGATCTGAGTTTTGAGACTATTTGGGACAGCTAAGGAGACCTTATGTATCGTTGTGGACATGGAAGAAGAGAATCCTCCTTTGTAGATGCAACGGACCAAAAAAATGTAATGACGGATCTAAGTGATGTAACAACATCCTATGGAAATAAATGATTTGTGATTTGATTTGATTTGATTTGATTTGATTTGAAAACAAGTGCCTATCGCAAAACTTCTCCAGTTTCCTTAGACAAACTGCAATAGGCCATGCTAAAAAATATCGTACTTCTTTTCAGGGTTCCGTACCCAAAGGGTAAAAACGGGACCGTATTACTAAGACTCCGCTGTCTGTCTGTCTGTCCATCTGTCACCAGGCTGTATCTTATGAACCGTGATAGTTAGACGGTTGAAATTTTCACAGATAATGTATTTCTGTTGCCGCTATAAAAACAAATACAAAAAAAACAGAATAAAATTAATATTTAAAAGGGCTCCCATACAACAATTTCAATTTCAATACCACATACAAACTTATGAATGCACCTGGTTACGTACATGGAGTGTGAAAGTAGCCGCATCAATAACTTTGTAAACAATATTTTGCTATGTAATATTCTAACTATTCACTCCACACCATCCCTACCATTGTACGGTACGGTCGTACGGAACCCTTCGTGCGCGAGTTCGACTTGCACTTGACCATTTTTAGGTTTCCGTACCCGAAGGGTTCCAAACGGGACCCTATTACTAAGACTCCGCTGTCCGTCCGTCCGTCCGTCCGTCCGTCTGTCACCAGGCTGTATCTCAAGAACCTAGCTAGCTAGAGAGTTGAAATTTTCACAGATTATGTATTTCTGTTGCCGCTATAACAACAAATACTAAAAAACAGGATAAAATAAATATTTAAGGGGGCTCCCATACAACAATACCACATACAAACTAATGGATGCACCTGGTTACGTACATGGAGTGTTAAAGTAACCGCACCAATAACTTTGTAAATAATATTTTGCTGTGTAAAATCCAAACTATTCACTCCACACCATCGCTTCCATTGAACGGTGGTACGGAACCCTTCGTGCGCGATTTAGACTCGCACTTGACCGGTTTTTATTTTTTTACATGGCCAATTTCTCAATATCTTAATTAATGGCGGTCTGACAACATAGTAGTTTATCTACAAATCTTTACTGCGTCTAAAAACCGCACGTTAAGACCAGCGTAATGTAAAACTATTTGGTAAAAACTCATTTATTATTTGAAAATTTGTACATTATGACCATAATGTACCAAAATTTGTCAAATTATGACATTCAAATTTCGAACGCCGACGCCCGCCTGCGTGCCTGTAGTTTGTCTGTTATAATAAATAATAAGCTCTCTTTCATGTGTTCAGGAACCGCATATTCGACCGGCATGGTGGCATTGATAATTTCTCTCCACTTGTTTAGCTTGTTCAGTAGCACCAACTTCACAAACTAGTTCGAAATTTGAATGTCATAATTTGTCGAAAATTTTTGCATTATGGTCATAATGTATCAATATTCAGATAAGAAATTAGTTTTTACCGAGTAGTATAACATTATGCTGGTCGTAACGTGCGGTTTTTGGACGCAGTAAAGAGGGTTTATGATACGTGTGTAGATAAATAGGTTAATTTCGCCAATATCACGCGTTTTAAATATTTCACTGTATTTTGTGGATTTTTTAGTGTTGATTTGTTGCCCTTAGCACTACCCGAGAGTACGTGCAGGGCTGCAGGCTGCGGGTTCCGAGTGTCTCCTGCAGGGCTGCAGGTTCCGAGTGTCTCCTGCAGGGCTGCAGGTTCCGAGTGTCTCATGCAGGGCTGCAGGTTCCGAGAGTCTCCTTCGGACGTGAGCAACTGCCTCCCACAAGTACATTGATATCGATGCCAGTTTCAAATGGGAAATATTAAACAGCACATCAATAATACTGATTTACACAGCAAATATACTGTATTTCACGAAAATAACAGGGCGAAATACTGCGGTAGCTTAGGCGAAGGGTAAAGGGGGTGAGCGAAGCGAAGCCCCCTTTATCCTTCGCAATGATTGAAGATGTAAGAACAACAAAATTGTTAAAACATAAAAAGTATATTTACTGATCCTTTTTTTGCGGTGAAAATCAGTATTTTTTTAGTGCTATTAAATACTAGCCGTTTCATATTTAGTTATCTCTTGTCAAATCTATCACTACATGTTAATAACCACCGCTGACGGAGAAGAAGCGGTTTTATTATAAGACACACGCGTAAGTGTCTGTCAGGGGCGTCCTAGCAGTCAAACGGTTGGACGGATTTTAATGCGGTTTTCTGTAAATGGTAGTAGACTTCGCTTTAACGGTTCTTAGCACGGATCCGTGATTCGAAAATTGTCAGCTCCACAAGAAAACAAGTCAGCCAAATTTTCAACTTTGGATTTAATTGGTGTTCCGTTTCAACTGGCATCATTCCACGCTCTGCTTTGCTACAACGCTCCCTGTATAATACTTATTACTCGTATAATTGTTGTATTATTATCCTTTAAGTCTAAAAGTAGACCATTGGCATACCTTTGGGACCTGGAGCCCAATTATATATACAATGTGAAAAGTGCCACAATATCATGAGTTGATGACAGATGTAAGTATATGTCGCAGTTAGTTGGTTAAATCAGACACTTAACTAACTCTCTAGACCGTTAATTAAATACCGACGTTTAGCTAAGTCACTAGCATTTTGATTTAAATAAAGCATCGTCGAAAACGTTTAACAATATGTCTTACCGAAAGCCGGCGTGTTGGAAAACAAGATGGCGTCACGACAACAGCTGATTTGTACAGCTTATATCAAGGCAAAACATTGCGATAGCTTAGGTTACGGGTAAAGGGGGTGAGGGAAGCGAAGCCCTCTTTATCCTTCGTGTTAGGTTGAACATGTAAGAACAACAAAACATATTTAAAACGTAAACTTAAGTACACAAAAAATATTTATATTGTATATGTCTTGTTGCCTAGGAACGTTTAGACAACTCGTTAAACGTTTTGTTCACGCACTTTCGCATTTTCAAACTCGAAATATAACTAGTTATAAATAAAATAAAAACTAGATAAACTTTATCCGTCTTACCACAAAAAATAATAAAAACACGGTATGATCACTTGTTTAGCAAAATCATCATCTATCAGTAAACAAATGGTTAGCAAGCTTCTAAATTTCGTTACCACAAAAAAGTGTTTAGTGAGTATCTAACTAAAAAACGGCTAGATCATTCAGTTAATTTCGTTCGTTCATCAACTAGCCTCAAAGGACTGAATTTCCAGGGCCGTACAACACAATATGAAAAAATATTTAAAAAAACGTTCATAGTTTCATTTTACGCGAATAACATAAGAATAAATACATAATTTGATGGAAAATTGTATGCTTAATGTAATTCCTAACTTAGTAATAGAACATGGTTAGGTAAAGTAGTGGTAAATTCTTATTTTTGTGTAGAAAAACCGTTCACTTTAGTACTTTTATCAAACACGACTAAAAAAATAAGCAGCGAAACGGAACGGAACGACACACGGAACTGTCACTGATAGTTCGTCAGACAATTTGTTTGTTTTGGTTCGGGATATTATTATTTATCCCTTGCTCAGGAAAGGAAATTCTTGGATCATACTGCCCGCCCTGCACTTACCCTGGGTAGTGATGACGATCAACAAAACAACACCTAAATTTCCAGGATTTCGAAACAGAAAAGGTAAGAAATCTTCATAATCGTTTTCAGCACACATCAACGCACTTCTGGGCATAGGCCTCTTGGTTAGTGAGTCAAGTCGATCAAAGACAAGTCTCTTCTATCGCGCCAGTCTTCAAAGTTCTTTGCCAACTGCATGCAGAGAGATGTTGACTTGATAATATCGTCGGACAATGCCCACTGGATGGCCCTATCTATCCCCTTGTATTTTCTATCGCTACGGTCCACTGTCCGTCATCCCCTCTAACCAAGTGTTTCATTCACCTCTACCTTAGGATTTTGGTATAATTTAATTGAAATCTTGTCTTTTCAGCACCAGCAAAGCCGCCATACATACTTGAATCAAATATGGAAATAAAAACCCACAAATGTGATAGAAGATGAACATGAATTGTGGTGTAAACATTAATCCCTCAGATAGAAACATTAATAATGGAGATAGAAAATCTTTCAAGGAATTGGCGATATTAATGAAATTGTTAATAAACAAATTAAAAATGTTGATATCAAAATGTGGTGTTATTACTGCTTCGCTTTATTTCCTTTCATTCCAGGGGTCCTTAATGGATAAAGCCAGCTTTTCACTATGGGATATAATCTAATATAAATTACATCTCAAGATGTAAAATAAGTATTGCTGAACGGGCACTAGAAAGACTGGCAAGCAATATTTATTTCACAACTTGAGATGTTAAGCTTGGTTTACCCGAGGCCAGTGCTGGCTGGCTTGTTGTTGGCCTTGTAAAAACCTTGTTTTGGCCTTATAAAATCAAGCCAGTCCCGTGCTGTCTGCGAGTGCTGGGGTGAATAGAGCACCCGTCTAGCCAAATTTACATGAGGCCAGTACTGGCTACCACCGGCACCACTGTCTTCGTGTATCTGCCTGCATCTTAATACATAATTCATTACATCCCATAGTGAAAAGCCGGCTTATCTCCTTCACAAACTGGCCTAACTCCTGCACCAACTCCAGCTTGAGCGACCGCCCTGGATGGTTGAGTAGATCTCAGGCAGATGAAACTTCTCCCAAGATTGCTGTGGCTTGCGGCTAGTATGGTTTTTATAGTGGATGGGCACACCGGTAGCAGATGTACAAATTTCATCCCATAGTATAAGTAAGTTAAGAGTGCTGGGCGACGTTAGCAGGAATTACTGCGCATATGTACAGCTTTTGAAAAGTGACTACTGCGCATTCAAGGCCACCGCTCATAACGTGTCGCGCGACGTATACACTGTCTCCCAGTAGCCCACCATAAATTTCATCATTGGATGATATATAGCTTTATGCTTTTTCGATACGGGGTGGCAGAGGCACAGTTGTGCCCACTTTTAGATAATTAAGTCCATTTTGCATGACAGGGGGATAGCCCATCGCGGCCACTAAGGAGGTTTCCCCACGATGTCCTATGGAGATATGAAGGTTTCCTCACGATAAAACTTGGACTTTAATGGAGTAAAAACCGCTTTTTCGTAAACAAAACCAACACAGCAGAACAGCTGGTCAATAATTCCGCCATCTTGACAAACAAGACACTCACTAAACAAGCTTTCTCGGTTGCCTAAATTGATCACATAATATAAGCCATGCCTATCCCTGCTAAGACGCTAAAATCAGTTCTGTGGTAACGATTTTTATAATCATGTGTTAAACAATGGTTAAAGTTTTTTGTGGTAAGACGGTATGGGTCTTATACAGGCTGAAACAGAATGATGCAGTCATATTTTAGGGGGTTGTAGGTGAACAACTTTCACTATGAAACCGATTTGATCTGAGCAACTTTAATTTTCACTTCTCCATACAGTTTGGCCCGGGTGATCATCTATTTTGCCCTAAAATATGACTACATCTTTCTGTTACACCCTGTACATTTTAAGTAGGTACACCAATAGGTAGTTGATACATAAGTGCCTATATTAAGAGGATAAAGGAGTAACTATTTAGTAATCTGTGATAAAGGCTACAAGGAGGAAGGAAGAAAACACAAATTACCTACCAAGCAATGAGTCAAAAATAAATACCTAAATAGCCAAGGTTACTTAAGATTTATTTATAAACCCGAATGCATTTAAAATTTAAAAAACAAACTAATTCGCGACCGGTTTCGCTTTAAAAAAAAAGAAGGTTTTTATCGCTTTTGGTACAACCGTTACAGGTAAGCTACATTCATAATAATCAAACTTATTTCAAGCGTCATAGAGAGGATAGTGGTATGGCAATGGTGTAGCTTAACTGGTACTAGATTGTCGTGGTGAACTGGTGACCGTTGTCAGACTGCCTTTCAGTCCGCCGCGCCGCCGCCAGCAAGGACGTGTTGACTTGAATGTTAGATATCTGAGACTAACTTGATGTTGAAATCGACAGCTGCTGAATACTGAAACGTAAGTCTGAATGTTAAAGAGGAATATATTTTGGAATTTCCTAACACATCAGTATAATAAATAATGGACCAAACGTAATAGTAGTTTATGTGACTGCTACATAATGCCTAATTATGTACAGTTACATACACTAGTTTATCTACACACATATCATAAGCTCTCTTTGATGTGTTCAGGAACCGCATGTTTGACCGGCATTGTGGCTCTGCAGTTGTTTAGCTTGTTCTGTAGTACCAGCTTCAAGCAGGCGGGCGTCGGCGTTCGAAATTTGAATGTCAGTACCAACTTCACAGACAAACTAGGAGCGGCACGCAGGCGGGCGTCGGCGTTCGAAATTTGAATGTCATGATATGTAGAAAAATTACACATTATGGTCATAATGTGTAATTTTTCAGATAAGAAATGAGTTTTTACCAAGTAGTTTAACATTATGCTGATCGTAACGTGCGGTTTTTGTACGCAGTAAAGAGGGTTTATGATACGTGTGTAGATAAAAGTATTTATTGTTTTGTGACAAACGTTTTACGGAAGGCAGACCTCAATTATGTTGCTCGGAACGAAGTTATTCTATTCTCATTGTGTTGCAATTAATTAAAATTGTCTAATCAATTTAACGACGTAAAATCTGTGTCACCGTAAGATAATCAAAACCGTAAGTTGATACACTAACGCGATAGTTGATCAACTATCGACAGAAGTAAACCAGACCGACAGGGTTTAGAATTTACGTTTCTTTTGTTGTTACATGTCAACCTAACTCGAAGACTATTCGGGCGCTTTGCTGCGCTCGCCCCCTCTAGTCTTCACCTAAGCTACCGCAGTGTTTGCCCTGGTATTTCGTTTGCAATTCAAGTTTAAACCAGTTTATTATTCAACGGTTTTAACCGTTAGTTTATCAACTAAAGCGTCATATAGAATGCAGTACGCTGAAGTTTGCTTTCTGTCGTAATTGACCAACTAACGAGAAAAAACGGTTAGTTTATCAACGGTTTTGACAATCTTACGGTGACATCTGTAAGCTTTCTGAATATAATATATATAATAAAGACTCTGTGCAACGACAAATTATTATAATAACCCTCATTGCCGATCAGCTTTGTGTTGTTCATTTCGTCGTGGTAGGTAGGTAGACTTTTGGTATTTGATTTAAATACAAGGTCTGCGTTTTGGGCAAACCCCGTTTCTCCTCCGGCATGAACAATAATAAAACGTTGCCCTTTAGATACAGGTTCTAGAACACCATCTCTTTGCCAGCATTTTTAGTGGTATATGAGGAATGTATATAAGTCTCGTCTAAGTATACAACTGGTCGATGATTAGCTGATATAGCGTTTTTATTTAATTCTTCCAAATATTTAGCTCTCCACGCAGAAATATCATTGCGATCGGTTTTAAACCTTGCGATTGCTTTGTGTTTTTTGGAAACGAAACAATTTACGAAGTGTTTGAGTGTTTGTTTAGCAAAACAAGTTTCTCCATAAATATACTCCATCCTATTCATTGGCAAGAAAATTAGGATTAGACATATCTAAAAAGGGACAGTGCCTATAGAAATAATCGATTAATATTTAACAGTAATTAATGGACAGAAGCGGTCCGTAGTCTACTGGGTTTCACGCTTGCTTCTCACACAGGAGAATTCAGGAGATACAGGTTTGAAACCTGACCTTGTACCAATGAGATAATTAATTTATCTTAGACACATTATCGGACGTTCAGTGTTTCGGATGACACGTTAAGCTGTAGGCCCGGCTACTATCGCTACGCTATGTGGTACCTAGTCAACCCGCACTGACCCTTGAGTAAATTGTACCTTCTGGTGTTCTGGAGGGCCGGCTGAAAACTAGCGCTGAAGGTAGACTTGTCTCAGTTCAGCATTGTTGAGCCGGTTCTTATTGACACTGTCTCTACCTATCTGATTTATTTGTAATGACTGTTGTTTAATTGTGTTAATAAAGAAATATCATATCATATCATATCACTGAGCCAGCGTGGTGGAGTACGGCTTAATCTTACTCGTATCCTGGTAAAGGCCTGTGCCCCTCTGTGGGAACGTTTATGGGCTACATTTATTTATTTGTTTTGATGGACACATTGCAGAAACTTAGGACGCACGGTCGAATTGAAACGAATTCTAATATATGTGTGACTCGCAAAACAAAAACCCATGAAACGTGACGTCAAACATTGGCTTTTGGGAAGATCGTTGAAACATTCGCTTAGAATTATTCAATGGGTTGAGTGTTCGCGATGACGCGGGAATGGAGCTCAATAATCGCGGTTTTTGGCACAAGCCCAACGCAGAAAGTTTGTTCGTGGAGTTCCGATATAAATACCTTCCACTATGAGTTGTTTTAGAAGACAAGCCATTGTGTGCTTTTCGGAACGAATAACAAACAGCGTCACAAATTTCCCGTACGACATGGCAGAGGCACGATTACACCCACACAGGGTATGCCCATCGCCGCAGCTCTGGAGAACTCATTCCATATTTGATGCAATATTTCGCTCTATCGTTGAAACCGTCGCAATAACCTTTGACCTTCGTGTCTATCTCCAAAACAATGTGAAGGGCGTCGGGGTACGTCACAATGACGTCATTGCTTTACTCACAATGTAGTTCGGTGGGATGGGTACCTACACTACCTACTTGGCAAACATTGGGCATTCAGTTGAAGGAATAAGTCGTTGGCGGGAATTACTGCGCATATATGTACTATATATCTCTACCTCGTCCATGCCAAGGTCCCCGTTACTCTAGGCGGAAAGACACGTAGTGTGAGAGAGACGGAATCGGGAAAAAAACGAAAAAACGTTGCGCTAAACCACAGAAAAAATAATTTTAAATTACGATATTTTGTTAAAAAAAATATGGAGATTTTGCGAACACATAATATCTACATTTTGAACGCAGTTCCACAATGAAATAAGTTAGGATTTCAGAATTACAGGAAAAAATAAAACAATTAAGAGGTGTTTTCGTAATTAAATTCTATCGAGAAAATTTCATCTAATCGCGTTTCCCTTTAGTGAAAATCTTAATCAAATACTCAATAAACGTAAACCCAAAAATCTAATCTGTAGATGACTTCATGGTGGAGTAAATGGATTCGAAAAAAAACCCCATTTTTTTTTCGTATCACCTTAAATCAGACAGTTAACTAACTCTCTAGACAGTTAATTAAATGCCGACGTTTAACCAAGTCACTAAAAATCCGTCAGACAAGTGAGTGAACGAAACGTTTAACGAGTTTTCTAAACATTCCTAGGTAACAAGACATATACAATATATATTTTTATGTGTACTTAAGTTTTTGTTTTAAGTATTTTTGTTGTTCTTACATGTTAAACCTAACACGAAGGATAAAGGGGGCTTCGCTTCGCTCACCCCATTTACCTTTCACTTAAGCTACCGCAATGTTTTGCCCTGATATAAGCTGTGGAAATCAGCTGTTGCCGTGACGCCATCTTGTTTTCCAACACGCCGGCTTTCGGTAAGACAGATTGTTAAACTTTTCGACGATGCTTTATTTAAATCAAAATGCTAGCGACTTGCTTAAACGTATTTAATTAACGGTCTAGCTAGAGAGTTAGTTAAGTGTCTGATTTAACCAACCAACCAACTGCGAAATGTACATCAGCAGTTGTGGAAGACCACTGTAAGGGCTCTTTTCCCATGCAACCCAACACTTAAAAGTCAAAAAACAAATGGTTTTTGAAATTCGACAAAAAGTTTAACAAAAGCAAGGGTTTACCGCCACATGCTAGCTGCAAGGGAAATACATTTTAAATTGGGCTTCCACTTCTGCTTCTGATGGTACAGGTATTGAAAAGTGACTACTGCGCATTCAAGGCCACCGCTCATAGCGTGTGGCGCGACGTATGCAGACCGCGCCAAATATCTTTGTCTCTGAACGAGAGGTGCGATTGAGAAGGTGAAATGTAAAAAATAGTGTTCAGTGGAGAAAGGGAAAAAGAGGGCACTTTTAATTCAGAGGACATTGGGCACGCTCTGTTCCTCCGATTAAAATTAACGGTGTAAATGTCAAGCTTTGTGCTAGTTAATTATTTCATGTATCTCTAATATGTAACAGACAGGTGTTCGGATCATCTTTCCTTACTCACAAATCAGATGCCCTCGTAGCCAAAAACGTATGGAAAATCGAAAAATAAGGTTGCTGTGTTCAAATCTGTTTCATAGTGAAAGCCTAATAATTAACATCTCATAGACTTTTATGTTGATGTTCTTAATGTATGTTTATCGACCCGAATGGCCGAGTCGGCAGTGACGCTGCCTACGAAGCCAAGGGTCCCGGGTTCGAGTCCCGGTGGGGGCTAATATTTGTTTGATGAGGACGGATGTTTGTACCCTAGTCATGGTTTTTATTTATCTATCTAAGTATAATATTTATCTATATAAGTATGTGCATCGTTGTCTAGTACCCACGATCCTAGTTTGGGGCTAGATCAATGTGTGTAAATAGTGTCCAAGGTGTTATAATTTCATCTTCGTTAGAATAGAATTCTTCTGTACCAATTTGTCTATTTTCTGTAGAAATTGTATTTCTGTATTATGTATTGTTTACGGTGAACAACGGCTAATATTCTGTTCCGTTGAATGCCACATAAATAGTAAAGTTATACGTCTCCAGTTTTATAACTATTGAACACGATATACTTTTGAACGAGACTACATAAATAGTACATTATAGTTTGAAACTAAAGTACAACCTAGATGTTTATTTTGTATTTCCTTTAGTTTAGTAATGCATGACGAAGCGATTGGCGGAATTATGCCATTGCATTTTATTGTATTTAATTTTATTGTTATATTCTCATACTTATAAATATAAACATGTTGTAAAAAAACATCAACCTTGAGAAGTCTGGAGCTGACGTCATCAAGCCCAAACTTCAAAACTAACTCCAACCACAAAAACTAAAACCAATTGTTGCAGAAAAGCTGCAACCTTGATATTTATTTACATAACAATATCATTTGATTCAGCTCTTTATGGAGCTGACGTCTGCTAAGTGGCAAGACAAGGCAATCAAGTGACGTTAATAATAACTCGAATGATAAGACAAGTGCTTAATTAACAGTCCTTATAAAAACTTATCTACGTCATAATTGATACCGAACACGTGATATCTAGTGATGACTGTTTTAGAACAGTGATTACGATTTTCAACCGACTTCAAAAAGAAGGAGTTTTTCAATTTGACTGTTTTTTTTGTAAGTTTGTTACGCGATTATTCTGTCAATTATGAATTGGTTTTGATGATTCTTGTTTTGATTGGTAGGTCATACTTCAGATGTGGTCCCATATAAAATTTTACCAAATTGATGTAGCGCTTTTTGAAAAAATCAATTAAAACAAAAAATATTTAAGTAACATGCTGCAGTGAAATTACCGATCTTACCATCAACTGCGTGAAAACTCTGCGGTTTGCTGGAAAAGTTCGCATTGATTGTGGCTTCGTTTGATATTATTGAGCTTGATCATGTTTGATCCTCAGTTGAAAATCTGGACTGTAAACAAAATTAATTGGGATGACCTCGTTGAGCATCTGCCAATATAATAGATATCGGAGGTGGATAAGGGTAGGGGTGAAACCACGGAGGGCAAGCTAAGGTTGAGAAGGGCATTATTCATATAGGTACCTCTATACCAATTTATAGGTATATATTTTGCTCTTATAGGTATTTATTTAAATGCTGAATATAAATATATCAATGATACCTTTAAATAATAAATTTATCAATTTAATATTATAATCTGGTGAATGTGGCGATCGCCTGTCATAGGACCATTAGATCCATATAGACATTTTATTTGAATGCGCATTGTATATACTGTTGTATATACTGTTTGTATATATACTGTTGGTGTTCCTTATAAATAATTAGAAAGAAGTTGATGTAAGTTCTTTGAATAATAAAGAGATAATAATCATTAATTCCATGTGAGTTATTATAAGCATGCCTGTTTGCCCTGATATATCCTTTAATAGACCCCTCCAATTAACCTTCGTTCCCCCTAGTTATGGTTTTTGATCTTGCCTGGGGTGCTCACCTGTATGAGATGTAAGTTATGTAGTATACATATGTAGGATCATTTAGCATTGAATATGTATATGGTCCTTTTCTCAAGAGCCTGTGAATATTCGATCATAGGTGGTAAAGGACATCGGCTGTGGAGGTCATATTCTGAACCCCTGATTACAATAAATCAATAAATTAGGTTGGTACCTAACGTTTAGATTATAATTTGGCATGATCCAACATGAACGGACAGTTATGTCCTAACCGTTCGCATAAAAAAAAAACGCATTTGTCTATGATAGTGATGACCAGATGCACAGAATGCTACTTGTACCTTGAACTGTCGGTATACTTATAAATTTATCAGGGTTATACACACACATACTCCGCGACCGCAAACATTGTGAGCGCTCTCCCTTATGTCTCCCTCTCCTTCTATACCTGTCTTGTTAGGTACCTAAAACAGTAGGTTCTAAAAATAAGTTTACCAAAACGGCATTTCAGCCGAATAAATCATACCTACCGACCACTAACCATGTTACTACAAAAAAAAACAAACGTCAAATCCTGTACATTTTTGTCTTTAAAGAAGTGTTGAATAGGAGTTTGCTTTTGTGGTAAGACCCTAAAGGTCCATAAAAGGTAATTATTCTGTAAAAATGCAATCCTTTGTACCTAGTAAGTATCCCACGCTCGAGCTCGATCGATGGACCTTCAAATCTCATTTCAGGCAAGGTTATGTTGTCAATCTATCTTGACGTCACAATTATAAATCGGTTGAGATAGGACTTTCGTGATATTATCAAAGTTATTTTTATTATATTTGCTGTTTCACAGCATACTCACATCTGCAGGATCTTTACGCATATCTATCGAGGTATCAAGCCTCGTAGACCAGGTAGATAATATTCTGATGATCTGCCCTTTGCTCATTATTTCGGCTGTTGACAATGATAGCTATCAGCTACCAATCCATTTAAGTTTATATCAATTCAATATCTCATGTTTGTTTACACCAGTTACGACGCACTTACTATAATTTATGATTAATATTAACTTATCATTGAATTCCTTCAACTATAACTATTTAAAGAAGCTGTTTGCGTCATTAAAAATATGAGTGTGTACGTGCTTCTATAAATGTTGATATTAAATACTGTGTTTTGATGATGAAATCATATACCTACTTAGATTACCTTTGTCAAAATATCAACCTATGTAGACTTTTTGACTTGAAGTACTGTGAATACAAATAAATGCATGCCTAATATCACCGTTCATTAAGATTTGAAATTATCTATCTTTTCACCTAAAACCACCTGCCAAAGATTCCAAGTACTTTCACGACTTATTCATTATTGTACTTCTTATCTAGAAACACATGGTATTCTCATAGTATAAAGTATTCTGACCTAATAGACCTTTCTGTTTACAAAAGATCATTTACAAACTCGTTAAGTCAAGTCGTATCAGTTTGTTTTGAGATTTTTTAGTGTGTAGTCGGGTTTTATTGTTTTTTAATTACGTCATTTATTTCCTGATATTTTTAGTTCTAAATTACGAAAAATCTGTATAGTTTAAAACTAATGTTTATTATTATTCATAGCTCGTACAATATTAGTAAATATGTCCGTACTCGCCTTTTGTAGCCCTTTATTTTGATTCCCCACTCGAGGGTCTTGAAAAAAGTTTTTTTAGCTCGCACATTAAAGAGCAAAAAAATGCAATTTTTATTTTTCTTGAATAAATAAATTGCGCCATAAAAACAAATCTAATTACGTATAATTTATCAAAATCTGTTGAGCCATTGAGTAGTTACGAGAGGGGACACAGAACCGACTACTTGCATACATACATATATATGTTACGGCTAAAGCTAGGTGTGAAACTAAACTTAAGTTTAGCCGGCTAGTCTTAAGATTAATTTCGAGCCTTGGCTAATGTCCGAAGTGATGTTCGTTTGTGATCACGGATGCCATCTTTAATCGGCTAGACTGCACATTAGCCGATTGGACATTGGTTTGCTAATGTTGAAAACGAAGTATTCGTGCGACTGCGGGGAGCGGGGCGGGGTAATTTTATTCAGATGAGAAAGCTATTTCTAATATCAGGGCAAAACACTGCGGTAGCTTAGGTGAAGGGTAAAGGGGGTGAGCGAAGCGAAGCCCCCTTTATCCTTCGTGTTAGGTTAAACATGTAAGAACATAAAGAAGAGAAGTATTTTTTGTTGTTCTTACATGTTTAACCTAACACGAAGGATAAAGGGGGCTTCGCTTCGCTCACTCCCTTTATCCTTCACCTAAGCTACCGCAGTGTTTACGGCTACCGAATCATTATCATCACTTATTCCAGATTAAGACGGTAATTTTTCAACATTAGCCTAGGTATACTGAAAAATAAACTTTATTCGGCTAATGTCAACCATATTTTCTCACCCATCTTTAGCCTCAACAGCGTCGAAGCTAAACTGCAGTTTAGCCGACTATTGTTGAAATCATTTATCGCAATGAACATTATTTCGGACATTAGCCGAGGCTCGAAATTAATCTTAAGACTAGCTGGCTAAACTTAAGTTTATCTTCACACCTAGCTTTAGCCGTAACATATACATGCAGATCTAACACGTAACCCTCCTCTTTTCCGCTTCGCTGCAGTCGAGTAACAAAACTAGCCAAAGAAGCAACGGCGAACAAGAAACATAATGTATGTTTCGGAGAACAAATACCGACACGTCCGTTGTAAGACTTGAATGTTCAAAACCTCGTAAAGTGAATAACTAAAGCAACAAATAAGGCAAACGAACTATTGAGGACAGTGGGTGATTGATAAAATTACGACACATTGTAAACCAAATTGCTACAACTGTGAGTTTGGCACGTAATATGTGGCGTTCGTGCCGTGGAGTATCTGTGGATAGGTGGCACGTTACGTCATCGGTGAAATTCACGTGTGATTAAATAAGAGGTTGTTAATAAACTCTTTGTAAATAGACAGGTTGAGAAGGTCAGAATAGCATACGTTTCTAGACAAGAAGTACAATAATGAACTTATAGGAATACTGAATGAACGGTGTATATAAGCAGAGGGAACCAAAACTAAGAATGAAAGACGACAAAAAAGTAGTGAAGTCGTGAAAGTTTTAGGTTTATAGATAGCTCATTTCAAATATTAATGAACGGTGATATTTGGCCCGCATAAAAATGTAAATTCAACTAATTTATTCATGGTACTTCAAGTCAAAACGTCTTCATAAGGTTGATATTTTAAGAAAATTTTAGTTTAAATATCTAAGTAGGCATATTATTTCATCATCAAAACCCAAGATTTAATATCAACATATATAGAAGCATATACCTATTCATATTTTTGAATTCAATGATAAGTTAATGTTATTCATAAATTATGTAAGTGCGTCGTAACTGGTGTAAACAATTATGTAAGATATTGAATTGATACAGACTTGGAATTGATACAGAATGGATTGGCAGCTGATAGCTATCATTGTCAAAATGCCGAAATAATGAGCAAAGGGCAGATCATCAGAATATTAGTTTCTAGAAAAAAGACTACTGTGTTGTGTGTTCGGGATACCTGATTTATTTATAACCATGACATCTATATACCTATTTATACATGGTTGTCCTACGATCCTTGCTATAATTTCAGACGTGAATTCTTACTCTTTAATTTACGGTCTTCTTTCGATATTCATAAACTTTAAACTTTGACTCAAAAAGAAGGAGGTCTACACTCAGCAGAGGGAGGAAACAAGCTTTGATAAAACCCTGACCAGCCGCCAGAAGACGACTTATTAAAATCGTGTGGAAGATTTCCTACACTTGACTTAAAAACTTCATTGCACAAAACAAAAGATGACACATAAAATGGAAAACACGTATATAAAGGCAAATGATCTTTATTGAATTAGCACAGAAGGGATAATTTGGAACAAAGTGAGGAGGCTTGATACCGCGATGGCAGTAAAGATCCTGCCGATGTGAGTATGCTGTGAGACAGCAAATAGAATATAAATAACTTTGATAATATCACGAAAGTCCTATCTCAACCGATTTATAATTGTGACGTCAACATAGATTGACATCATAACCTTGCCTAAAATGAGATTTGAAGGTCCATCGATCGAGCGTGGGATAATAGAAAGGATGGTATTTTAACCTTAACAGAATAATTACCTTTTATGGACCATTAGTGGTCGGTAGGTATTATTTATTCGGCTGAAATGCCGTTTTAGCAAGACAGGTATATAATTATGGGAAAGCCTTCACAATATTGAGTACCTATGATCACCGACGACAGCTCAATCAAGTACAAATAGCATTGTAGCATTCTGTGCATCTGGCCATCACTATCTAAGACACAAATGCGACAATTTGTATGCCAACGGTTAGGGACATAACTGTCCGTTCAAGGTTGGACCATGCCAAATTATAATCTTAGCGTTAGACATAAGCTATGGATAATACACCTTAGCTTTGAACCATACAGATTTTTCGTAATTTTCACTAAAAATCAGGAAATAAATGACATAATTAAAAAACCCGGTAGCGGGACACAGAGGTACACAAGCTAATACTTGAGATTCGTTAAAATTAATATAGTGCAGGCGGGAGTAATTAAATCTAATATAGTGGGTCCCGCTTGCATTTAAATTTAATTTAATTTAACACAGTACTATAATAATTTTATGGAATCTCAATATTTAATTAAACCTTCAGTTTTTAGTGTGCCACAGTCGGGAATTTATATTATTTCTTATCATCATTATCGTCATTTATACCATTGTAGGCTTCTCCCATCGGGTTCAAGTATCATGTTGTTATAGACATATGTTTTCTTTCCTTTCTCAAAATAGCTTTAATATTGTAGCGGGTTTATAAGTACCTACAGGGCATGCAACCTATGATAGGATAAACATGTCTTTGAACCACCTGCTAAGTATGACTAATAGCCATTTGTATATTATATGTACATTTTCCAAACTTAGCGACAGCTGTAATGTTAACCTAAGAAATAATCACAGACTATGTGCGCCCCGTTTTAGACTCGCGAAGGTTAGCAATTCTTTCAAGGGTCAGTGCATTCTCTACTACAATAAGATACCTCTGGAGATTTTGAAATTGCCATTTGAGCAATTTAAAAAGCATGTTAAAGCGACTTTATCGAAAAAGGGATATTACAATGTTCAAGATTACTTAAATGACAGGACTGTATGGGGTTAATCTGGCTCAACACAGACCTTGCTGTTAATAATTTTGTAATTATTTATTCCTGCTTATTAATCATAACAATTAAATTTTTCATATTTGTATTAGTTAAGCACAACCTATTTTTAAAAGAGATCTATAAATAAATCTGTGGGAGTTTCTACGCCCTTCTTCTCCCACAGTGGTCCAATGTAGAGAAGAGGCAAAAAATGACGTTTGCTAAGTATATGTAAATATCTACAGTAATAAAGTACTTTGACTATTGACTATTGACTATATCTATGAATAGACACCGACATTCTTAAAACACGTAATAAAATATATTTCATAGAAAAACATGACATCGCAAGACACCAATGTCAGCATTACATATTGTATAACCCTGATTGCATGCGCCAGGTTTACCTTGAATAAGACGTATTCTCATATAATGTTTATGAAATCTCGTATTCGACGAATCGAACATTGACGCTACGCCGCCGAAGCTTGATTTACTTTGTTCAACTGTCTTTGAAATAAAGCGTTCGTAAGCATCTACTTAAATTGTAAAAAAGTAAAGGCCCATTATTAATTTCATTCCTATTAAGTCTTTTCGGCAAATAAACTAGAAATAGAAATAGAAATAGAAATATATTTATTTGACAAATAAACACAAGGATATACAGAAAGAAAAAGAAACCATAGTACAGTTCGGGGTTGAGGTTTTTAGATGCCAAAATGGTTTGAGCTCAGCATGTGTTACGTGTAGCAGTGAGCTGCACGTAACGCTGGTTTTCAGCTCACACCATTTCCTAAAACTAGAAACTTAAAACTAAACTTATAAGCTGAGTAAAAGTAAATACGCAGAAAGAGCTCAAGCATAATTATGCACCAGTGTCAAAATGCAACAACAAGAAACGATCGGAAATTAAAATAAAATAATATAAATAAAGCCAATCATATGTTAAAAAACAGACATACAAACAATCCAATCATACAGTCATATGTTAAATGTTGGGGTAAGTGAGTAGTGTAGCTTAAGTAGTGGAAATATGTGAGACTGCGAGAGAGTGAGAGTTTGGGTAGACCTATTATGTATATATGTATACCTATGTAGAGGTATTTGGTGAAGTCAACTGTGCTCTGTCCTATAGTATGGTTTTTGTGCTGCTAACAAATGTGCCTTGAGCTTGTGTCTGAAGGAGCTAATTGATACTAATACTAATTGAACTATAATACTAATTGAACTATATATAAGTTTTTCACCGATATAAGCGTGCACTTACTCAGCCTTTAATTGAGCACTCACGGTGATTTGAACTGATGAAAATGGACTGATGAAACTGGACTGACGACAAAAATATTTCTCCACTCTCTGGCGTCAAATAACTGGCTTTCATTTCTTGATCGACGGGGCTGCGAGAAGACGTGGGTTTGTCAATTGTCAATTGTAAGACGGGCTGGTTTCCGCAACTCGACGACGAAAGCGCCTATTTTGCGTGTGGGTGGGAATGCGACATCATTCGAGCCAACCCAACTCCTCCAGGAACGCCAGTAGGCCCTTTACGTTACCGACTATCCTTGGAAGGTCCCTCGATTGACCGAGGTGTTTAGCCCTGTAGTCCGCTACTCCTGTGCACTCCATGAGGACGTGTGCAGCCGTTTCTTCTGCCTCCAAGCAGGCTCTGCAAAGGGGGCTGTCGGTAACACCTAGGACATATAGATGTTTATTAAAGAAACCATGGCCAGTAAGTGCTGCAGTTACCAGTCGCATGCGCGGCCTACTAAGTCGAAGCAAGGTCTTAGCCAGCCTAGCGCTAGGGGACGGCAAGGCCAGCTTAGCCTGCCTGCACTCCTCATGGTTTGTCCAAAGAGTGGCATGATCATTCCTGGTCGACTCTCTCAGAAATGAGCGTACCATCTTGAAGGGAAGAGGGATGATAGGTTCGGGACCATACGCTGTCAAGCTAGATCCTTTACGCGCCAACTCATCCGCTGCATCGTTTCCTCTTGATCCGCTGTGTCCTTTTATCCATTGAAGGATTACGCGGTTATGTTGACATACCTCCATTAGTCGTTTGTGACACTCGTAGATTAGCCCTGAGTTAATAGTGTTGCTTTTTAGGGCTTGTAGGACGGCCATGCTATCCGAGAGTATTCGAATGGAGGAATCTCTTACCTTTCTCGATGCTATGGCATTAGCGGCCGAGATGATGCCCATGCATTCAGCTTGAAAGACAGTATTATGGGCACCCAGTGGAATGGCTATCTTGATGTTTAGGTCCTCCGAGAAGGTGCCTGAACCAGTGCCTGCTTCAGTTTTTGAACCATCGGTAAAAATTCTGAGCTCTTTAACGTCGAGCCCCTCAACCCGATGGTCTTCATGTAACTGTATATTGTATTTTTTGTCAAAAACAAATTGTTTAGGGATTCTGTCACTGCAAGCCATAGAGATGGGAAATTTTTTGTAAACTTCCCCTAGGATGGCGGTGTGTGAGGTCCTGTTTTTCCTCCAAAGTCCTAAGGTGTTGAGTCTCACCGCAGATGACGCGGCCTCCTGCTTAATATACAGCTGGAGTGGCGGAAGACACAGCATGGCCTCCATTGCTGCTGTTGGAGTAGTTCTCATACTACCTGTGATAGCCATGCAGGCCAGCCTTTGGAAGCTTTGGAGTTTGCTTACCATTGTGGTTAGTTTGGTCCTGGTCCACCACACCACAGCTCCGTAGCAGACAAGAGGACGGATCACCGTTACGTACAGCCAAAGAATGATGTTGGGAGAAAGTCCCCACTTTTTCCCCACCATTCTCCGACACTGCCAGAAAGCAATACTCGCCTTCTTTAGTTTGTTGTCGATGTGGCTACTCCAGTTGAGCTTGCTGTCCAAGGTTATGCCCAGGTACTTCACCTCAGTTGCTAGCTGGAGTTCCGTTCCAAAGAGCTTAGGTAGGGTATACCTACCAAGAGCCCTATTGTTAGTGAACATGACCATTTCCGTTTTTGTTGGGTTAACCGCCAGGTCATATTCTAAACACCAGCGCTCCACGATGCGAAGAGCTGTTTGTTTAAGGTTGCATACTGTGCTCGCAAATTTACCTGTGATGAGGATTACCAAATCGTCGGCGTATCCTACGGTGTAGTATCCATTAGCGTTAAGCTTGGTAATCAGGTCGTTAATGACCAGATTCCACAGAAGCGGGGAGAGCACTCCTCCCTGCGGGCATCCCCGCACTACCTCCGCCGACAGGGACTCTCCAGCTAGACGCACGATACGTTTGTTAAGCATGTTTGTGACCCAGTTGTTTACAGCTGTTGACATCCCATGCCTTGTTAGAGATGCACTTATACTGCTATGCTGCGTCTTGTCAAAGGCACCTTCTATATCAATAAAAGTTCCAAGACAGATGCATTTGTTATGAATCGCCTCTTCAATTGTGGATACAACTGCATGGAGAGCCGATTCAGTAGACTTACCCAAACTATATGCATGCTGATTCTTGTTTAAGGGTATATGTTTTAACGCTCCATCTCTCAGGTGTCTCTCGCACAAACGTTCGAGAGTCTTAAGCAAGAACGAGGTGAGACTAATCGGCCTGAAAGATTTAGCGTTAGTGTAGTCGCTCCTTCCTGGCTTCGGTATGAAAATTACGTTTACTACTCTCCACCTTTTGGGAACGTATCCGAATCTAAGACATGCTTTCATGATTCGGACCATTATATTGATGACGGGTTCCCCACCCCACTGTAGAAGTGCTGGGAAGATTCCATCTGGTCCTGCTGATTTAAAAGGTTTAAAGCTATTAATGGCCCATCTCACCTTGTCAGCAGTGATAATATTATTAGTTATGTCTAAGTGGTCGACAGCTTCATGGTGAACCTCTTCCGGCCACACAATCTCTTGAATAGTTCTACTTCCGGGAAAGTGAGTTTCCAACAAGGGACTGTGTGTTTCTGTGGTGGAAGAGGTATATGTTCCATCGGGTTTTTTAAGCGACCCTAGCCTGGAGTTGCCTTGTTGAGCTAGTATTTGCCTTACCCGATTTGCTTGATCAACGGTTTCAATGTCGCTGCAGAATTTCCTCCATGAGTTGCTGCTTTTGAACCGTAGTCGTTTCTTGTACTTGGATTTGGCATCTTTATAGTTGTCCCAATCCTCATCAGCACTGGTGTTCATCGCCCTGTTTAGCAGTCTTCTGATCTTAGCACGCATCCTATCTAGATCAGGACCCCACCAAGGCTGCCCCTTGATGTTGGTTGGCGCTGGTGTGCTAAGCGGGCAAGATGAATGGTAGCAGTCTATTGAAGTATTAGTAAAATCTGTTACCTGTTGTTCGATTTGTTCGGGTCCCTCCGGATCTGGTAGAGTCTCAGCCCAAGCAAGTCTTTCACCTAGGATAGCTCTGTACCTGGTTCTGTCAGTCTTGCGTGGGTTTCTCTTAGGGACAGTTGGGGAGAACGCTGCGTTGATCTCGAAGCGTATCCATCGATGATCAGAGCATGACGCCTCGTTGGACACATGCCAGCCCCCAACGTCATCGGATATGTCCGCCGTTGCCAGGGTAATATCAACGACAGTTCTGCTCCGCTTGGTAACAAAAGTTGGTTCAGAACCTATGTTAAGCACATTAAGGTTTGTAGTAAATAGGTATTCAACAAGTGTCTTACCTCTGCTGTTCATATCTGGCATGCCCCACAGTGGGTGATGCGCGTTCGAGTCGGCCCCAACGATGAGCTGGAGGCCCGACTTCTCGCAGTGGTCCACCAGCCGGCACAGGTCGTGTGGAGGCGGGTTGTCCTCCGCAGGCATGTAGGCGGAGGCCACCACGAGTTCGCGGCACCTATCTGTGTCGGGCAGTTGCAGCCTTATGGCACACAGGTCCCTGGAACAGAACTCTGTTAATGGCTGTGCTGGGATGTTGTTAGTAGTTATGATGCACGTTCTAGGGTTATCGTGATCAGTTGTACCGAAAAGCTTACCTCTCAAATTGGCGAGCCCTCGAATGCTACCGCGGTTGATCCACGGCTCCTGGATCAGAGCCACGGCAGTGCTGTTTGCCCCCAACCAGCGTCTTAACTGGGCCGTTGCAGTTTGGCTGTGTTGGAGGTTGGCTTGGAGGATTTTACAATCGCGGGAGAGGGACGCCATTTTTGGTCAACCCCTCCTCCACCTCCAAGACGAGTTCCTCCTCCAGCCGCATGGACAGCTCCTCGCCCTCAGAGGGCACCACTGCTGGTTCTGGCTCATCGCCTTCACCAAGCAGCATGGCCTCCCAGTGCGCGTGCCCGTCCTGCGGTTGAGCAGCAGAACTTTCCCCGACTACATCGGGGCCTGTTTGCTGCCGCTCTGGAGTGGAACTCTGGGGCATAGCTGTTGTTGATGAAACCCCAGTGATGACCAGCTTAGAGCTGGTCTGCGCTACCACCGGTGGTTCCTTAACAAATTTCCCACCGGGTCCCTGAAATTTAAGGTAGACCGAACCACTACCAAAAAGGAGCTGTCTGCCCCTTCCCAGCAGGGTCGGCACCACATCTTCAGGGACGTCTGTAATGAGAAACAGGTTGTCCTGCTGCTCATCCACTTTCTGGAGGAGCCATCGGTCAACCTGTGCCCACTTGTTCATAAAGTGGATGACTACGCCGACGTCGGGCGCAGACTTCCACTTGCCTCGTTCGTTGGGTATGAGCACCCCACATCGAACCCTGCGGACCATCTCCGATTGACGTTTCACCACCAACTGTACGTTGGATGGTGTAGACACACCGGAGACACACTCCCGCAGCCAGTTCAGGGAGTACTCGTCCTCCACGAACAGTTTAAGGTGGCCGTCCTCGTAACGAGGCTTGCCACCGAATTTGGGGTTTTCCTTGCTCGGATCCGCCAACGCTTCCCTCAAGATTTTGTCATCTATCTCGTTGAGGATGAGCGTTGACAGATCCTGTGAAATATGACCAGTAGCGACGTCAGTTACGGTAATGTACTGGTCAGATTTCACCTTCTGAGCATAGGTGACCCCAGCTCTGCGCGCTTCCGTGCACTGCTTTTTAGGCTCCACTCGAGGAGAATTACTATCCTCTAGTCGAGCCCTCTTAGCAGCCGCGCGTTCGTTTTTGCCGGATCTCTTGGCAGATTTCAACTTCTTGTTAGAAGTTGGACCACCAGAGAACGCTGCGGTAGGTTTAGCCCCGTTTGAGTCTAGGGTTGCCCCTTTGACACCACGGGTGCCGGTCACCTTACCCGCAGCTCCGGCTGTATTAACAGCGGGACGGCTATCGGTCGCCACCGTGGCAGATGGAACCCCATCTACGCCGGCAGCGGCCGATGTGGCAGCCAAACGCTGTTTTTTCTTCCACCGACGATTCGCCTTACGCCCTGGTCCGGTTTGCACCGTATCTGGACGTTTAGTCGATGGGCCCTTCCCTTGCAAAGACTGCTTGGGTGGTTTACCCTTTCGACCAACCGTCGTCCAGGCGCGTGGGTTATTGGGCTAGACAATTTCTCACCGCGTTAGTTGAAAAAATTGATTCGGATTGTTATGTGGAAATTGTACTTATTCTACTATTATTGCCATCTAACCACCAGAAAACCCAAAAAGGATAAAATAATGGTTAAAAAAATGTTATGCTCTTAGAGCTGTAGCGCGTGCTGACGAAATGGGCATACATGCTTACGTAAAAACACTCGAAAAACTTGTCGTTTCTTCTGTAATTATTTCATATTCATTTATAAAATCAGTTATCGCTGTAACTATTTGAGAATGAATAGAATAGAACAGAAAGCAGTTGAAAGCCCCTTTATTCCACTATAACATACATATTTTATAGTTACTGCACGCCCAGCCGCCATCGCGACGACGCTCGGGCTGATGGAAATGGACTGATGCATGCGCACTCACGGTCAGCCTTGGCCTGATGAAAACGGGCTGAAGCTACCGGATTACGGTGCGCCCGAAAAATCCATGGTTCGTCGTCAGTTGAAAAATTTAGTGCAAGATTGTACATAAACATAGGTTAGTTTTTGTCGTCTTGGTCCAATTTCATGAGTCCATTTTCATCAATTCAAATCTCAACGCCCAGCTTTAGTCCGCCTCAATGGCTACCTTCAATTATTAAACACTGGGTTATTTTGAATTCACGACCTATTGCGCCATGAACTTTATAAATTCTCAATGTATAATTTTGATACAAAGATCGTAGTGACATTTCATGTCTGGCTGGTATATCAGGGCTTGCGTGTTGAACTGACGTGGTTCTTATCATGGAAGTAAGTATACCGAAAGTGAACTTAGGCCTTTAGCTTCAGCTTTCCGTAGGTATTATAATAGCCCAAAGACCTTTGGCTGTCTTTTCTGGCTGAGTAGTCTGGTAGGTGACTGAGTAGGCAAAGTCATTCAGAGAATATATGTATAGGTAATTAAATTAAGTATAGAGCTCCGTGGTCTAATGGGTTTCACGCTTGCTTCTCAGACAGGAGATGCAGCTTCGATTCCTGACCATGTACCAACGACATGATTTATTTATCTTAAGTACATTATACGGACGTTCCAACTGTGATGGAAAACATCGTGAGGAAACCTTCATTACTCCATAGCTGCGGCAATGGGCTAGCCCCCTGTCACGCTAAATGGAGAATTGAAGAACTGGCTCAAACTGGGCACAGTTGTGTCTCTGCCATCCCGTATGGGAAAAGGCGTGACGCTATGTAATGTTATAAACCCAGTCTAAATAAACAGAAACTCAAGAACAAGGAGATTTGGGGAGGGAAGTCGGCTGAATAAACAGTAACCGGTGCTCAGGGAATTGGGTGAAGTAGTCACAATAGAAGACCAGACACCCGCCCGTGTTCAGAGGGCGTCCCATCTCATCATCTATCTCTGTCTATCTACCCAAGGTACTGCCGGTGGTACTACTGGTAGTGTCAATGCTGAGCCAGCGGCGTGACGCTATGTTATGTTGTGTTAAATTAAGTAAGGTCGTTGATCAGCACAAAAATGTCAAAGTCAAAGGTGTTATACTGACCAATGACATGACTTTGTTTACAAAATAATTCAAAGATTAGTTATTTGAGTTTAGTGGTGACTCACGTTCGGAGTAGTGGACCTTACTATGCTTGTGTCAGCATTACTTTGTTGTAGTCTACAAAGTTTAATTTATTGACTCTTTCGCATATACTCCATTATTAAGTACCAAATCGATAAAAAGATATAGCTTCACAAAATCAGTGGAAGTAGTTGGAATAGCTCTTAACTAGAAGCCGCAAGGTGCAGTTTCAGTCTCAGATAGTTGGGGTCAACAGACCACAACAGCTGATAGTCGCAGATGTATAATATCAACGTGATGAATATTAATTGGCAATAATTATACAGCGTATGTTGTTGTTATACAAATCACGATGTTATGTAAAAAACATTCACAAATGGACTCATCGAGAACATTTTCACATGGAAAATTATAGGTGGCACATATTTGCATAATTGGCCATAGTACAAAGAATACGTACTACTTTCGTGAGGGTTCCGTACCCGAAGGGGGCCAATCGGGACCCTATTACTAAGTCTCCGTCCGTCTGTCTGTCTGTCACCAGGCTGTATCTCATGAACCGTGATAGCTAGACAGATGAAATTTTCACAGATGATGTATTTCTGTTGCCGCTTTAACAACAAATACTAAAAAAACAGAATAAAATAAATATTTAAGGGGGCTCCCATACAAAAATTCTTTCAATACCACATACAAACTTATGAATGCACCTGATTACGTACATGGAGTGTGAAAGTAGCCGCACCAAAAACTTTGTAAACAACGTGTCTAGAGCACTATAACATTGACACTCTGGTGGCACGCAGAAAAAGACTTGAATTAATATTTTTACACAAGCTAGTCAATGGCGCTCTCGGCTGTCCTGACTTACTGGGGAAAATTACTTTTAATGCACCAAAAAGACTACCACGATCGAACTTTAGGTTATTTTTCAATGATACTGCCAAATCCAATCTAGGCTCAAACGCTCCGTTGCACAGATGATGCAAACTGTACAATGAACTCAGCACAAAACACCGTGAATCTGAACTCGACATATTTGCAAGCCTTAACTGCTTTAAAGCATGTTTGAATAAAATAATTTTAGACCAGTTCAAAATTCATTAGTTCTAAAATTTAAAATAAATTGTATTGATTAAAAAATATGCATCTATACACTGAGTATTAACTTTTAAAAGTGTATAATTAACTTTAACATTGTTGCATTGCATGCTGTGTTCCATTTTAATTTAAAAAGCGCATGCCTTCTATTTTTAAGTCTCTATCTAAAGCTAGCAAAGCGTATTTTTTGTAAAGGATCCATTATACATAAATAAATAAACATTTTGCATTTTGCATGTAAACTCCAAACTATTCACACCACATGATCCCTACCATTGTACGGTGGTACGGAATGCTCCGTGCGCGAGTTCGACTCGCACTTGACCTATTTTTTACGATGATCTGTCTTCATGGCTTGAAACATAATTATCATTATCTCTCAGAAGCACACTGAGTCCTTTCCATAGCTGCCTAAAAACTTCAGTTTTCGTTTACAAATTTTGGTTGCCTTCGTCTTTTGTCTTTCACTGTGTATTCAAAATCTGACAGTCTCTAGCATTGAGCTACCATTAGTAATAGTAGTTCAATGGTCTCTAGTCGCTATGCTAACATTCTGTACCCGCTGCTAACGCGCACATGTGCATGCCGCGTGTGCGTGTGGTTTGTTTTTGGGCCTGAGCTGGCATAATTGTTGCATTGGCGACTAACTACGATGTAAAAAGTTTTTGGCAAAAATGGATAAATGAACACCATAAGTTGCAAATAATATCAGGGCAAAATACTGCGGTAGCTGGTGAAGGGTAAAGAGGGTGAGCGAAGCGAAGCCCCCTTTATCCTTCGTGTTAGGTTGAACGTGTAAGGACAACAAAAAATACTTAAAACATAAACTTAAGTACACAAAACATAAAAAGAAGTTTGGTGATCATTTATCCAAACACAATTTGGTGGACATTCATCCATTCTGGCAGTCAATTCGAATTTATTGGTAGTAAAATAGGTGCGTTTTTGGTAATCGTTTAAACATAAGCCAAAGTTGTCATAATCAACTCAAAAACTGGGTTCTTTTCGTTCACTACAAAGTGTTTAGCACAAAATATGAAATATACGAGTTGAACATCGTGCGAGATGATCTGTGGATCTATCCACAATATACGAGTTGAACATCGTGCGAGATGATCTGTGGATCTATCCACAATATACGAGTTGAACATCGTGCGAGATGATCTGTGGATCTATCCACAATATACGAGTTGAACATCGTGCGTGCGAGATGATCTGTGGATCTATCCACAATATACGAGTTGAACATCGTGCGAGATGATCTGTGGATCTATCCACAATATACGAGTTGAACATCGTGCGAGATGATCTGTGGATCTATCCACAAGAATCAAAAGGTCCGCGGCAATCTGCGCCACACCACCCCATCCTGGAAAGATGGGTTACTATATGGCATTGTTTGAGTCCTTGTTATTTATAGGCTTGTGTTTAAACGATTACCAAAAAATTCGAAAATTTACTACCAATAAATTCGAAATGACTGCCAAAATGGATGGATGTCCACCAAATTGTGTTTGGATAAATGATCACCAAACTTCTTTTTATGTTTTGTGTACTTAAGTTTATGTTTTAAGTATTTTTTGTTGTTCTCACTTGTTCAAGGATAAAGGGTTTACCCTTCACCTAAGCTACCGCAGTATTTTGCCCTGATATTTTTTGCAACTTTTGGTGTTAATTTATCCATTTTGGGTAGGAAAAAATATTTTGGTGATCATTATATTTGTTGCCTTATTTATATTGCACATACCGCATTCCACGCCACACCTGCTTAGCTTTTGACCGCTCTGGAGAATACCTTCATCTATTTATTGTCTCGTGGTATATTTGGGTGGGTTTTACTGATTTTGTTGTAGATATTTGAGATATCAATAAAAACTAACAAGAATCTAATCGGAATTTATCAAACTGCTAAATCTAGCTCTGAAATGAAGCATATTCAAATCACTTAGGAAGGCGTTGATACACATTCAGTACCCTTCAGTACCCTTCATCGCTAACTCGTATCACTAATCAATTTAAAAATACTATATAATATTTGCAGCTGTAATGTAACATCAGATTATATATACGAGTATGTGGACCATTGAGATTTAAATTAAATAACACGACATTAAGCAATACACTGTCTTTTCAGAAGACGTGACAATGTTCTTTCTTATTCATTCCTCTATATACCCTTTATGACTAGAGATCATGGAGTTTCTCGATTTTATAGGTAGATATAACAAACAGACACAATAATCCTGGTTTAGGTAGATAGGTTAATAGAATATGACATGACATAGCTGTTGTGACGATTTTCTTGTCTCCCTCTGGTAAAAGTAGTGCTACCCATCTTACTAAAAACGTGTATTCATAGTGGTTTAATGATTTGTTAATTGAATAATGAAACGGTCTCACACGAATCTGCGCCAAAGATTTCATCATCAGGATACCGCCCGCACCCCCGCCCCCGCGTCCCCTCTATCTCCAGGGTCAGGGCATGTACTCCCATTACAGAGCTTTGCAAATTAGCACGTATCACAAAATAGCACACATAATCACAAACACATAACAAATTTTATCTACACACGTATCATAAACCCTCTTTACTGCGTACAAAAACCGCACGTTACGATCAGCATAATGTTAAACTACTTAGTAAAAACTCATTTCTTATCTGAAAAATTACACATTATGACCATTATGTGTAATTTTTCTACACATTATGACATTCAAATTTCGAACGCCGACGCCCGCCTCGTGCCGCCCCTAGTTTGTCTGTGAAGTTGGCACTGACATTCAAATTTCGAACGCCGACGCCCGAAGTTGGTGCTACAGAAAAAGCTAAACAACTGCAGAGCCACAATGCCGGTCAAACATGCGGTTCCTGAACACATCAAAGAGAGCTTATGATATGTGTGTAGATAAACTAGTGTATGTAACTGTACATAATTGGGCATTAAAACTCTCGAGTGATATTATTATGAAACTCGCCTTCGGCTCGTTTCATAAACCCACTCTCGAGTATTAATACCCTCCATTATGTAGCAGTCACATAAACTACTATTGTTTGAAGTAAACGCGCAGAATTCGGGTTGGGTCTAGAATCGTTTGGCAGGATGAGGGGGTAAAAGGGGTTAAATCGGGTAGGGGCTGGGTCCCTGAATATAACGCTACCACTCTTATAGCTTGTCAAATTCGTTGGTAGCACTCCCATGGTCTGCGGGCGACGGGACGAAAGATGCGGGGGCTGCGAGGGCGGGAAAGAAGAGCGCGGGCGGCGGGGCCTCGTAGTAGGAACCGCCCGCGCTCTTCTTTCCCGCCCCCGCGTCTTTCGTCCACCGTCGCCCGCAGACCATGGGAGTGCTAAGCTAACTACGAATTTGACAAGCTATACAAGGTAATGCATATTTATCGAGTTGTTAATAAAAATAGTTTCTAACCTCAAATCTCTGATAAATCTAAATCTGTAAAAAGTAATAACGAAACGTACAAATGGGCAATTGAAGACTAAAATGGTGGTGTAAAAACAGTCTGTGGTCTAAAATGTCACGCAAAATCGATGAAATGGAACGTAAAAAAACAACGCCCTTTGCCTCATATGCACGTCATATGACATGTGTCATGATGTGTCATCAATTCATCATTCGTTTTCGTTCATTCTGTTTCTTCTCGAGTTTCGTGGATGTTTTTTGTTGCGTTTCGTTTTGGAATAGAAAATCCGAATCAGGGCACCCCACTTCCTAGGCAGTCCTTCCTAGACAGTCTTTTGGCTAGACTCTAGAGTGTTTTTTTATGAGCCGGAGGCGCTGCAGTGCGGGGGCATCACCGCGGCCCTGTAGTTGCCGGAGCTAAGGCGATTTCGAAATAATAATGCGAAATAGGTTACTTTCGTAGCGAAAATAGTGTAAACATAACCTTAAGGTGATACCTCGTCCGTGCAAAGGTCCCCGTTAGTCCAGGCGGAAAGATCCGCAGTGTGATGGGGAAAGAATCGGGGAAAAATGAAATAACGTAGCGCCAAACCACAGCAAAATTAGTTAGGATTTCAGAATTACAGGAAAAAATAAAACAATTTAGAGGTGTTTTCGTAATTGAATTCTATCGAAAAAATTTCATCTAATCGCGTTTTCCTTTAGTGATAATCTTAAATAAATATTCAATAAACGTTAACTCGAAAATCATATATGTATATGAGTTTATGGTGGGGTAAATGGATTCGAAAAAACCCCCATTTTTTCCGTATCACCTTAAAATGACGTTAAAAAGTTATTTTTCTCAAGAACGGTGCGTTACCTTTTCATGGGAGTGGTGTCAGGGGAGAACAAACTGCGCCGTAGAGGAGAAAAGAAGGACATAATGTTTTAACGAATATTTCAGTAATCCTGGAATATGTTTTTAAATTTAGTTAGAATTACAATTATCTATCTCAAAATGGATTTCTCAGGTGTGGTAAATCAATTATTCAATACTAGATCGTCGTATGGATATGTCGTCGTATAGATGTGGATCTATGCATAATATTCTGTTATCGAATTTATAACACATTGTTGCTGGAGTGACAGCCAATTACAGAAACGATCTGTTAAATTTTAAAGACCGCATAACGCCAATGGCGGCACGGCGTGTGAGTATTGTTGGCATTGGGTTTTATCATATTTTTTTAACTGACACGCCAATAGCGTTTTGCTGGGCCTTAAAAATTTAAAGATGTTTTCTGTAACTGGCTTTAAGTCTGACACATCTCGCCGTTACTCCGTAGGTACCGACTCTTGGGTATACTCGTCGCTTATCAGTACGGAACAGACTGTTAAGCAATGAGTCTGTCGTGATAACAAACACGCACTGCGGTAGGTGGCGTTGTAAAGCTACCTACAGTCGAGAATATTGTATTTTCTCATATCATGAAGTAGTCAAAATATGCTCGCGACTGCATTGTGGCGGTCGGAATGAGCAGGTAATTCATATACCTACATCCCTAAACTAAATTCTCAGTTCTGTAGCAAATCACCGTTCTTGCCGAAACGGATTGAGAATTTATGATCGGAATTTGCGTCAAATTCGTAGCGCGCACCTACGAATCCACGATAAGACTAATTGCCGATAGTGCCATTCTTAGTATACACACGACTGTATTCAATAAAGGGTAGCCACAGCTGCAAGATCACACTAAAATCAGCCCCGATCAGCAATGCGGTGCTGTATTTAGTTTAGAAAATAGAATGTATTTACCTTGGACACTATTTACACACATTGATCTAGCCCCGAACTAGGATTCCCTGTATCTTGAGTACTAGACAACGATACACATACTTATATAGATAAATATTATACTTAAATAGATAAACAACCATGACAAGGGTACAAACATCCGTTGTCATCAAACAAATATTTGCCCCCACCGGGACTCGAACCCGGGACCCTTGGCTTCGTAAGCAGGGTCACTGCCGACTCGGCTATTGGGGTCGTCGTCGTATGTGCGCAAGAACCTTTCAATTAGCGATAGCTGTAAGAAATACTCACAGACTGTTGCACCCCTGTTTAGACTCACGAAAGTTAGCAATTCTTTCAAGGGTCAGTGCTACTACAACAGTTCTCTACTGCAACAAGATACCTGTGGAAATTTTGAAATTGCCATTTGAGCAAATAATTTAAAAACCATGTAAAACCCACTTTTTCTAAAAAGGGATATAACAATGTTCAAGATTATCTACATAAACAAGAGTGCATGGTGTCAATGTCAATGTTTCTCAACGAACTTATTAAGCGAGTTCTGTGTTGAGTCAACACAGAACTCGCTTAATAAGTTTCTACTTAATTATTTATTTATTTTATTTGTAAAAGTTAAGAAGAGTCCGTGGCCTGGCGGTATTCGCACATCGGAAACGATCGTGCGGATAGCAACATCGGGCCTAGACGGGCATTGGATGGGTGTCCGTTCTATGTGGCATTTGCTTCGGAAGTTTCCGTGTTTCGGATGACATTTTAAGCCGCAGGTCCCGGCTTCTATCGCTACTCGGTAGTAGTAGTAACTCCCGACAGACGGGTTGGCCACAAGCCCGACACCCCTCTATCAACCCGCGCTGAGCCAGCGTGGTGGAGTATGGCTCAACCTTACCCGTTTCCGGGGAAAGGCGCGTGCCCCTCGGTGAGGACATTAATGGGCTTATTTAATATGTAATATTTGTACAAGTTAAACTCAACATATTTTTAAAAGAGATCTAAAATAGGAGTTTCTTCGCCGTTCGTCTCTCATAATGATCCGACGTAGAGAAACGGCAAAACATTCCATTTTCTAAACATATGTTAATATTTATAGGAGATAAAGAAATTCTTAATTATAATAATAATACCGTGGACACGGATTGAATTGTATATACAAGTATGTTGTTCTCTTAAAAGCTATTTTGCAAGTTTCCTTCTTTAATTTGCATAAGCAAGCTAAATATGTCCAGAAATAACTGCTTGATGACAGCAAACCGTAATATAACTACCTACCTACTTATTAATATCCTAGAATTTCCGGTTCCTAGCTCCTTCCAAATTCTAGAGGGCACTAAAGCTGTTAGTTATCTTTAATAACTCGTTAAACTAGTCCAGAGAAGGCTATTAACTTAAAAAAATTGTTTGCTAAAAAACATTAGCGGTACCAAACCAGTTTCATTGAATTCTAGCTTGGAATGTGTCAGAGGTTGGCATTTTAAATACGTTAACTTTTAATATATCCAAATGGTGGCTCATTTAACTAGGAGCACAGAACCTACAGAAAAACAATTGCAAAAAGTCCATCCTCCTTTGAATTGAATCACTTTCTTAACCCACCAATATGAATATCAGTAAACACTCTACATACACCGAAATACAAACCCAAATTATCCCCCTTTTACAAACAATCCTACCTATCTGCGAGTCTACCGAGGTGATTTTATCATGATTGCGTTCACGTGTCATATTCACACATTTTTAAACTTTTTATCGTTGTAACTACTCATCCCTGTGATCTGCCTCATGTTCTGCAAGTCGGGTGTTATCACCTATCAGTCTGTCCGGTCTGTCATCATCATCATCATCATCATCATCACCTTCAGCCTGTCAGGGAACTCACCGTTGAATATGTAGGCCTACTCCTCACCTCCACGCCATTCCACTCAGTCTTGTGCGTCCTGCGTCCTTGGTTTCCGGCTTTTCTTTGCTATGCCGTCGGATTATCTGTCAGGTGGTCTGATGACTGATCGATATGTCATGCATGATGATGGTAGTTAATTTTGATCATCTATCATCTTGACTTTCTATCGAGCGTTAGTGCGACTGCTCACTCAGTACTTCTCGCGATGTAAGTTGTATGACGTGAGATATCTGAGTTATGTTGAGTCACGAAAGGGGATATCCCCCAATTTGTAGGGCTTGAGTGCCGTTACGATCTGTTACCGTTATCGCAGTGTTATCCTTCATCGCTGTTTGTAATGATGACGGATTAAATAACAAGTTTAAATTTTTCTGGTATTAGCCCAACATGAATGTTTTGCACCTTTTTCATGAAGGTTATCAAAGCTGTGAATGCATTTGTGATTGGACTGTGATATATCAAAGATTGCCTGCTGCTATGGTTCTTCAACAGTATTAAAATTAAAACGTATACTCTCACTCACTGGACTTACTATAGTTATTCAATACTAATTCAGCGTGACAGGGATACAGCTGAGCGATGGGGATTATGACCAAAAAGTGTGTTGACCACAATGCTAATGATGACGATGATGAAAGAACTTCCTTAACTTCTGGACACCTGGACCTGGTTATGAGGCATCGCGATTTGGTACCTCAATCCATGGTTGTGAAATTCAACACCTGTAACGGGAGAATGTCTTCTCTGGAAGACGCCAGTCATACAGAGGCCCACATTGACTGTTTTTTCCTCCTGTGACAATATAAAAAGGAGATAAGTAGGAAAGTTTGTTTAAAGAAAGACCTTAGATTCATAGATTGCATAGGCATACCCACCAGTCCCTGATATCGTAAACTTGAAGGTACAATCTATCTGCATAGCGTGGCGGTAACAAGACTTGCGTGCCACGCTCTAGCATGTCAAGTGTCAATTCCGTGGGGGTAGGTAATGACTGAAATGGTTATAATATCCACGGTAATGGTTCGATGATTCGCTTTTCGTGAGCTCTTGTTTAATGGATGGTTGTTTCTAATGGCTGTTGTGGGCTTAGGTGTTTTACATCGACTTATGGTGTAATCGTAGGTATACTCGTAGATGTCGATGTTTCCATATTTTCTTGCTCTTCAAATCAATAATGATGTTCTGTAGAAATAGTAATCATTTCTTTGTTGTTGCGACCGGGAGCCGGTCTCTGGTTTTGAACGTTGATATCTTTACTTTTATCACAACTTAACATGAGCTACAGCTCAAGAGCTTGGAAGTGCTCTGTCACATCGATGTAGCTTGATGGGCTGTGCTTGCATTCTGTTATTATAGGGGAATATCCTAAATCCTTACTACTTACCTTTCTGGAGTCACTCCTACATTCATATATGATGTCCGTCGGAAGTACGACATCTTTAGTACCATCGGATTTAAAAAATCTGGAACAATTGAGCACCATTTCGAATTTGGTGCACCACTAGTCTTATCAACCTATCATCCTAATACGGTTCTTTCAAAGAAATTAGCCTAGCGTGGGCTTCGTGTCGGCCGCATCCGCGCTCGAAATGTCCCTAGCGTGACGCACGCGACGCGGCGACGGAAATCGCGTGCGTAGTATGTCGCGTGTCTCACACTAGGCGCCAGACACGCCGTACAGCTGAGTGATAGCTCTGAATTAATTGCTCTACGGACTTGCAGGTTTGGAGTGATTGAGCGCGATCTTTCGTTTCTGTATGTAGGTTGAATAGAACGTAAATGCAATCTTGGGTAGCTTCTGTTACTAATACTATGGGCATTGGCATGCAATCGCTTTGTCAAATCTTCCTCCCATCCCACGTGGGAGGTGACCCGTGTCTTGCGCAGCTGTAGCAGTGCCCCTATCGAGTCTAGACGGTCACGGACCAAGATAGGGCTTGCAGAGTTACTGCTTCTAGAGTAAGACTTGTCGGGGGATTAACTCTTCGAGAGATCCCAGACTTTTGAGAGCAAAAGCTTTAGTCGGGGTCACTCTTGGCCGGAGAGCCGACATATACATACATATACATGTAATGAAGGTAAGTTCCTCTTCTTTTTGATACGTCTGATCCACTTGACATTTCAGGCAGTTAAATCATCTAGAAGTTGTGACGTCAGCAAACAACTCTTCTGCGATATTGAAACTCTGCGATATCTTCAAACAAGGGACACAGCAAGTAGCGACTCACACATAGTAACAAGTAAACTCGTTATCAAATTCTCGTAACTTCAGAACAAAAGTAGCAATACATAGGGTTATTTTTGCCCCCCCCCCAGCCAAAAGTAAAGCGAATTATTAAACTGCACATCAATGATATTGATTTGCGCAGCAAATATACTGATTTTCACAGCAATTATACTGATTTTCACAGCAAATATCAGGGCAAAATTCTGCGGTGGCTTAGGTGAAGGGGTGAGGGAAGCGAAGCCACCTTTATCTTTCGTATTAGGTTGAACATGTAAGAACAACAAAAATGCTGTACATGAAAAGTGTTTTGCTGATCCTTTTGTTGCTGTAAAAATCAGTATTTTTGATTTGCGATTAAATACTAGCCAAAAGTTAATATGATTTAGAGAAAGAAAAAAATGGTTAAAGAAAATTACAACGTTTTATTTTTAAATTCGCATTTTATGCCAATTTCTAGGCGCGTTCATCCACCCTTGCGATCAACGCGCCGCGAGTCGCCATCGACCGAGAATAATAATAGCGAGCGGAGCGCGCGGTGAACAAACGCGTAAGTGAGCATAATTGTAATTAGTGTCAGGACAAGTTGGCGAAAAAATGTAAAAAAAATATCGTTTTTATTTCAAAATTGATTTTATACTGTTACGTGAAAAAAAATTGGCTACGGGTCCAAAAATATCCTTATATAGGTAAGTGGATGGAGATTGTTCTTCACGTTTTGCGATAATAAGCCTTTATCGCTTATCAACTGACCTTAGAACCGTAGACTCTGTGTTCTTCGCTAATTTCTGCATGGAATTGTCACAATAACGGTAAACAGATAACAGAGTTTTGTAGTTCTTCCTGCGACCACCCAGGAGTCATCGCTTTCCCGAAGCATGTTATAAAGAAGATACTTATTGTTAAAAAAATGCAGCATCTTTATCTGCTTATTCCTTTTGTTCAACGGTTTTTTACTTTAATAACAACAGTTTCGGATAACGAACATAAAAAATGGTCAAGTGCGGGTCGGACTCGCACACGAAGGGTTCCGTACCATCGTACAAGAAAAAAACACTGAATCCTAAATAATAAAACCAAAACAAATAGAAAAATATATGTGTTCTCTCGCAATCGAACTCGGAACTTCAAGATTGCGAAACCGTTACTTTAATAAACTTTATAACCGATAATTTATGGTGATATTGAATCATGATGTTATGAGGTATTTCGCAGGGGCAGGGATTTAAAAAAAACAGTCGCTTGTATTGGGATCCCTTTCGCAATTTCGGTTGATCCGATAGAGCCGGGTGACGGACAGACAGACGGACAGCGGAGGCTTAATCATAAGCTCCCGTTTGGCACCCTTCGGGTACGGAACCCTGAAAACGACCATATCGAAAACCCCCTTCTTTTGAAGACGGTTAAAAAGGCCTGTTTTTTTCTTTATCCGAACTTTTGTTGTTTAATTCAAAGATTTCAACGTAATGTGTGCGTGCTGTACAACCACAAGTGATTTGTCTCAGCTGCTCTGATTAACTGTAAAACCACAAGTGATTTGTCTCAGCTGCTCTGATTAACTGTAAAACCACAAGTGATTTGTCTCAGCTGCTCTGATTAACTGTAAAACCACAAGTGATTTGTCTCAGCTGCTCTGATTAACTGTAAAACCACAAGTGATTTGTCTCAGCTGCTCTGATTAACTGTAAAACCACAAGTTATTTGTCTCAGCTGCTCTGATTAACTGTAAAACCACAAGTGATTTGTCTCAGCTGCTCTGATTTACTGTAAAACCACAAGTGATTTGTCTCAGCTGCTCTGATTAACTTTTTTAACAAATATTCAGGTCGGCGCGAAAGAGAACTACAGAGTTCACAAAGTAATCAAAAAATCTTCACAAAACGTTGAGTGTCTAGGTTTTGATAAGAAAAGTTGATAAAACAAGAATTGCTTTTCGGCTATCACTTTAAATAGCGTCTATTTGATCGTTAGTTGAATTGATTGTTATGAGAATAAATCTAGCAACACTTAAAAACTTCTTCAATATATTTACGACATACTTTATTGCACTAACACTGTAAATACAAAAAACCGGTCAATTGCGAGTCGGACTAGCGCACGAAGGGTCCCGTAGCATAATCTATTAAAACGGCAAAAAAAAACCGGTTGTTGTATGGGAGCCCACTTAAATATTTGTTTTATTTTAATTCATTTATTTATTTTTAAAGTGTAAATTTTCTGTGAATATTTCAAGCATCTACCTGTTGCCGTTATCAATATCGAGCAAATACGAGAAAAAAAAAACTTGTTGTATTGGAGCCCCCTTAAATATTTATTTTATTGTGTTTTTTAGTATTTATTGTTATACAGCAACAGAAATACATCATCTGTGAAAATTTCAACTGTCTAACTATCACGGTTCATTAGATACAGCCTGTTGACAGACGGACGGACGGACGGACGGACAGCGGAGGCTTAGTAATAGGGTCCCGTTTGGCACCCTTCAGGTACAGAACCCTGAAAAGGGGAGCTTCATCGTCGATCCTCTTCGGCTTAGCGTTGCCAATTTAATCTAATTTCTTTTTTTTAATCCCTAAAATACTCCAAATTTCGCAAATAACTTCAGCGTAAAACTATGACTTCATCGAAGAGTTATTTCTTTTCAAACATTCCTATTTACATTGCCGTGTTTGCATATTACATACATATGCGTTGTGAACTGCACAGTTTTTACAATTACTACACATACACACACAACTATTTCAGACATCTTTTTTTATATATGACTAATATCGTGGTTCTCTTTTGTTCCAGGTACTGTGCCTTCAGAGGGAACCTCTTTTGTATGAATCTCCTTTGTTTCTGTCACTTCCTTCCTAGTTTTTTTCCATTTCCTTTTTTTCCCAACTCCTTATTTGGTCGTTTATTTCAACTTCGAGTTTGTACGGTTTTCGTTGTTTTCGTTTACCACGTGGCCTGGCAGATGCGTGACTTTAATTTAAATACAAACTTTTGCAAGTTTGAGGAAAAAAAACGCCCAACTTTTTACCTTGCTTGAGAAGTTTCAGGGCGTTTTTGAGATTTCTTTCGATTCGGTGTTCTTTGTTTTAATTAACCACAGCAACATTTTATACAATAAACCACCAATTGCGAGTCGGACTCACGAACGATCGGTCCCGTGCCACGAAAGTTATTATTTTTCCTGCAATATTGATGTATCGACCTATGTAACTTTTTTTTTTTTTATTTTGGGATCAGTAGTTTCGGAGCTTGGGAGGGGAAGGAGGGTCAAGTATTTTTATGCAATTTTCTGATTTGCCCTCGAATTTTGCCCACCATATTTAAACCATACATTTATCATATTTTTTTCTGTAACATACTTCTATTACGTATTTTTATTAGTATTAGTATCGAAGGTAAACACAAACATAAACATACATGGTACAAAATTTCAACTACTCCAAGTACGTCAACATCGTCATATTACAATGCAGTTCTTCATAAAATCTCACTAGTTTTATGCAGCGGACACAGATAAAAGATAAAGGTCGCCAGCTTGCAGGCTGCAAACACGTTTCGTTATTCAGCACAACACCAAAAGTAGTCTTTAGTACCGAAGACGGTCCGTCTCTAGAACTGGTCTGAAGGTCGTCCTGTTCGCTTTGTGACAGGTTGGTCGCAGTCACATTTCCAAATGCCGTGCTGCGTAGTCTGACATAACTTGTGGTACATTCTCATGCCACTAATCTGATCGTCCCTCTGCTTGAGAAAGATTGCGTTGTGGTAAGTTTTCCATTTTGAATTGGAATACATTATTAGATGTCATATGTTTATCTGTTCTAGTATTAAATAAATTACAAGATAAAAAAGGGCAAATGCGAGTCGGACTCGCGCACGAAGGGTTCCGTACCATTATCTATAAAAACGGTAAAAAACACGTTGAGTGGGAGTTCCCTTAAATAATAATTTAAACATTTATTTTTAAAGTGAATAATATAACTCTGTTTCTGTGAATATTTCAAGCGTCTACCTGTTGCCTTTATCAATATCGAGCAAAAAATCACGTTTGTTATATGGAAACCTCCTTAAATATTTACTTTATTCTGTTTTTTTGTATTTGTTGATATTAAAGCGGCAACACAAATACATCATCTGTCAAAATTTCAACTGTTTAACTATAACGGTTCGTGAGATACAGCCTGGTGACAAACGGACAGATAGACGGACGGAGTCCCGTAATTGTCCCGTCCCCCTTTGGGTATGGAACCCTAAAAACGATCCTGCAACATGACTTGCAAATACCATGATCGTCATTTGGTTCTGCGACGTCCAGTCCTGCAACCACATGAAGACATGAATCGGCGAAATTCATTACTTTTTAAATGCAAATCATGCTAAAATAAAATAATTAAAGTAATTTATTTAATATAAATGCCAGTCGTAAAACAATAAACAGCTTGGTTTAATTTTATTGGTGATTTAAAATATTTCGATTAGTAGATGTAAGTACCTATACGTAATTATAGGTGTTTTTAAACATGCGTAGACTTATAGGAGCTGTCAGTGCACATGATTTCAGATGAAAACATATTTATACAAACAGGCACAAACACTATTGGATTGTTCTTGTTTTGAAGAGATCAGCTCCTTAAACTTTCCTTAAATTAACTCCATTCTATGGCGAAATCGACGGAATTGATGTAAAATTGTTGTATAATGTATTGAAAAACACATGTTTCCACAATTTTCAGTCATTTTGAGCTAGCAAAGGCTGGTTTATATTTTCTACCTCTATTTATTATTGACCGAGCGAGCGCGCAGCGCGACAAAGCGTATTATTTCAGCTTGGGCAAAAATGTCCGGTTGTTCTCCTCTACAGGTCACATTTCTCAACCGATTCTCGTGAAATTTTGTGAGCAGGTTCGATAATAATTCTATGGATAATTGATTTTTTTAGATTTTTTTCAAAATGGCGGTGTTACAAAGTGTTTGGTGCGGCTACTTTCATACTCCCTGTACGTAACTAGGTGTATTCATAAGTTTGTATATGGTATTGTTATGCAGTCAGGTTATTTGTTTTTTAATAATCCGATAAACTTCAAGGGGTCGGTGGTGTGAGGGAGTGCAGAATAATGTAAATAAAAACGGTCAATCGCGAGTCGAACTCGCGCATGAAGGGCTCCGTACCACCCCGTACCGTACAATGGTAGGGATGGTGTGGAGTGGTTTGGATTTTACATCGCAAAATGTAGTTTACAAAGTTATTAATGCGGCTACTTTTATACTCCATGTACGTAACCCCCTCCACTTTTTTGTAGGCAAGATTTTTTTCTTATTAGACTTGAATTATGTTGCGGTTATTGGGATAAGTATTTTTGCAGAAGATTTTAAGACTCTAGATATACTCTTAAAGTTCCTGAGAAAACGGACGGACACGAGAGTGATCCTACAAAGGTTCCTGCTTTTGAGGTACAGAACCCTAAAAAGGTTAAAAACTATACACAACAGAGCCGCGGGGCTCTGCGAGGCGCGGGCGGTGCCCCGTCTCAATGAGCAATTCAATTCACCCATGTTCGCTACGGAACCCTAAAAATTAGCGAAATTTCCGGTATCGCTCGCGAGATCCAGCTCCAAGCGCCACTAGTCTTCAAATGTCTACAACTTATTGCCACTGGCTCTGTCATGTCGATGCGAGTGCCCCGAGACCTAACCACGAGCGCATCACATGATGACAGAACGTGTGGTGGGTATTTACGAGCACGCAGAGGAATGTTTATATCATTACACACTATATGGCTTCAACTAATGGTTTTCCACAGTGATAATAGTCCCACCTACCTACCGGACTGCGAGTCACGTACTTCTAACATTGGATGCACGTGTGTAGACTGTACTCAACATTATTGAAATTCGCAATATCGACAATCAGCAGCCTCATGGCGTAACTCTCTGAAGTTCATAGCGTGTGTCTATGGTTCATCTCATGCTCATACAATTTCATCGATTGCGGGGTATCACCGAAGGCTTCTAGGCTTCATTCAATGAGCTTGGGTTTGGCCTCCATTATGATGCTACTTGCGTGATACCAACCTTATGGCGTAACTCTCTGAAGTTCATAGCGTGTGTCTATAGTTCATCTCATGCTCATACAATTTCATCGATTGCGGGGTATCACCGAAGGCTTCTAGGCTTCATTCAATGAGCTTGGGTTTGGCCTCCATTATGATGCTACTTGCGTGATACCAACCTTATGGCGTAACTCTCTGAAGTTCATAGCGTGTGTCTATGGTTCATCTCATGCTCATACAATTTCATCGATTGCGGGGTATCACCGAAGGCTTCTAGGCTTCATTCAATGAGCTTGGGTTTGGCCTCCATTATGATGCTACTTGCGTGATACCAACCTTATGGCGTAACTCTCTGAAGTTCATAGCGTGTGTCTATAGTTCATCTCATGCTCATACAATTTCATCGATTGCGGGGTATCACCGAACGCTTCTAGGCTTCATTCAATGAGCTTGGGTTTGGCCTCCATTATGATGCTACTTGCGTGATACCAATTTGATAGATGAAGCTGGTGCAAGGTGTCAAACGTAAAAGTCTATATGAAGTTCATAGCTCATACGACTTACGCCATAAGGCTGCAATTCAACATGTAGGGATCTATTGTTAGGTTTAGCTAGCCTGCTGTAGGGAAATATTGTTAGGTTTTCCTAGCCTTCACACGCCTACATATAGACAGACTAATGCCCGATTTCACCAATAGTTAAGGGACACTTAACTCTTTTTCTTGGCTGTCTAGCGATTGCTTCGGTGGCCGAAATCTTATATTTAGGGGGTCGCCAAGGAGCCTAGATGACCCTTACACTTAGGGCAAATCGAAACAACCGCTAGGTGGCCTCTGAAAGACATAAAGTGTCCCCTAAAAGATAGGAATCGGCCATTAGACAATTAAATTGGAAAGGTTTTTGTTTATCCAAATAAATTCGTCTACTCCTAAAAAGCAAAGATTTCCGTAGACCAATGATGACAGAGCAGGGGTCTCGATATGTATTATGGATATAATGCTGTCATGTTTCTGAGTTTGATTTTTAAGCGACTTCAAAAAAGTGCTCAATTCCGTTGTATTTCTTTTTTTATGTGTGTTACCTCAAAACTTTTTTTGGACTTTTCTTTTTTTATTTGAAAGGGTTACCTTCCAGTTTGGTAAGATTTTTTTGAAAATTAGAGGTCGGTCCTGTAGTTTGCTATGTAAAGCAAAAAAACTGGAATTATGATGTCATCCAGGTAAACAAAATTGCTTATTAAAGCTTTAATGTGACTTATCGGTGGTGTTTAAGGTCATTGTCTTAAGATTAATTCTGTCTATAAGTAACGTACATTCGTTGATGAAGTGTGATACGCGAGGACTTGACTATCAGACAGACAGATTTCGTGGCCTTGTTTTCGCGTATTTTGACGACATTTGCATCCCGAGGGAGGAAGAAATAGGGCTAGGTTTTTTTAAAGTTCTTAATTTGGTGAATTATTAGTGGTGCTTACGTTCTTCATCATGAAGTGAGATGCAATCTGGCATTTTTGCACTTATGTGCCGTATATTCGTATTGTATTAAGTCGACAGGTTTCGTAGTATCGTTTTCGTGGAGCCGGGGAGGCAGAAAAAGGACTTGAAGTCGGGTTTATTTAAGTTTTAACTTAGTGAATTATTGTTTATTTTAATTATTATTAATGTTTCTACAAGTTTTTGCGCAACTTCGGAAACAGTCGCCGCACCGGTTTAATAAACGGGTATAAATAGAAATATGCTTAAACTTGTTATTTCTACGACAACAGTAAAGGTGATTTTTTTTCAATTTGAAAAAACTAACGTGCTACACCAATCACCATATTTATTTCAGTTTTAGATGTACAGTTAAAACCGTTTACGAAAGCATCGTTTAGAACAACCGGTTCCGGTTATATTGACCAAAAACACAGGTCCCGGCTGAATGCCATACGACTGCCTTACAAACACAATGCTATTTACAATATTGCTTATTACGACATACCTCATCAAGCGGCTATGTTTTACTTATTCTTTGGAGAATTATATTTATAAGAACAGATGGCTATTAAGCTCGCAAAAGTAGACAAAAATGGGTCGAGGGTCTTTTGTAATTCTCAGAAAAAAATACACTTGCATGCAGTATAATCAAATCTCGCTTTCTCATATCTCTTCAGTCAGTTTGTTACTTATCTGTATACAAAATACAAGACGCACCAAAGCATATTGTTGAGTTATTTGTGAAATATGAAAACAAATTACATAATACTATTTTATAAAAAAAATTGCTTGTGCCTGGAAAACATCACCGGTTGTTACGACTATCGGTTTTTACGTCCAAATATAAGAATGTCCCTTTGATGTTGTTAAAGCAGATCTAAACCTTAAAAACCTGTTGGAGTATTTTTAACACACTCATATTGGTAACATCACAAAAAAATATGTAGACGACCAACCAATTAACCGAAACTGGATTTACTTCTGCAAACCAAACTTTAAGTAATTTCGTCATCAAGCTATTCATAGTTTACGATATTGTTATTTGTTATTTTTATCAAATCAGCGAGTTATGAAAAGAATTTGTGTTGACCAATTGGATGGTCTAGTCTAGATGGAAAGGTTGAAAGCAGAAAGTTTGAATTCGGAACTTTGTTTGGACTAGTTAGAAGACAAACCTGAACCTAAAATCCTGACACCTCTGAGGTGAGCCCTAGGAGGAGGCGCTGGGGGTGAGGGGGGGAGGGGGGGAGGGCACGAAGAGGATCCCGTTTAAAAAAAGTTTCTGAAGTAAAAAAAAAACTTTCTTTTTCCGAATTTTCCATTTATAATCATTTGTTGATTATTATATTATTTAAATTTATTAGTTAACAGTAACATCGGTTAACTAGTTATCGGTATCACGTTCGGTGCTCAAAATACTGAGATGCTAACTCATACTTACCACCAGCGAGCAAGTCTCTGTCCACATTCTGCAAGTCGAGCAGCCGACCCGTGGGAACGTTCCCAGCTTAAGAGCAACTTTCTCGAAGGTTTTTTGTTCATAACCGGTTCAGTGGAGACGAGGGCTCCTGAGCGTCGGACCGTGAACTCTGGGACCGGGAGTCGCGGCGATTGGAGTGTGACGTCACGACAGAGAGGACTCTTAGAGGACTGCCGACTAGATAACAAAAAATTTTGGAATCATGGATGGATTCTGTAATTGTAACTACAGATATCATGATACATTATACGGACGTTCAAACGGTGATGGAGATCGAGACATCCTTGATGTTGCCATAGCTGCGGGACGCATTACATAAACATAAACATTTACACTGGCACAAACATTGCTTCTGATCCCACACTAGGATACCCTGTGTCGTGGGAACCAGAAACAGCGCCATCACATATAAACACCCGGGTATTTTTCTTTCTTTTTATCCCCAGCCGGGGATAGAACCCGGCACCTCTCGCATGGCAGGCGTGGCACAACTGTGTCTATGCCACCTCGTATGGGAAAGGGCGTCCACGTGTAGCCCCGCTAAACTCATTTCATCATATCTCGCAAAGACCGAGAGTTGATAACAACATCTCAAGTGACGAGTTACTCGTCAGAGATCCCTGAACTTGTAGCCTCGCCTCTTTAAGGCACATCCTCAATTAACAACAATTCTACATACAACAGCCGGCCCATTGTTGTGTACTCCAACAAAAAGTCTGCCGTTTCGGCGCTCGCGCAGGATCCACTCCGGCGCACACAATGCCGAGAACTGATTAACATTTGGAACAATCCAAGGCGACTGTGCAATGGCCAACTTGTCTGCTGGGCTAGGCTTGCAAGACCAGGTATTCCAGGTGAGGAACCTGGTCTTAATTTGGTCAGGTTCTGTCTCGAGAAACACGGAAATTAATGTCTTGAAAATCTGTTCTTGCTCATTAGAATTACCTAGTGGACACGTACAAGGCGGTGGGAACCAAGTGAAGGTACATGACGTGAACAACTATCCCCCAAATCTAATCCACAGCAAAGTCGCCTCAACATATGTCAAATTATTGACGGGAAATCTGTCACATCCACAGGGTTGACTTGAGATTGGGAATAACGGCTGAATGAAAAACACCGCCTGCCGTGGCGCGGGCCCGCTTAGTATGACTGGCGGCCATACTGACATGCACGTCACACGGAAGCGGTTCGCTGGCGGCAGAGAGCGGGTCGTCAGCCAAACCCCCCCGCTACCGACCAAACCCCCCCCCCCCCCCCCCCCCCCCCGCCAGCGGCGCGGAAAAGCCAAGATTCAAGAGCATTATTTCCAGTGTGTGGACTGTGTCGCTCGACGTGAGAAAGACCAGCCCCTACGCAGAGTCAATTGTCTGATGCTAAGAATGTAATTGAAATGTATTATTACGACTATTAACTCGTTAGTGAAGACATGCTGGTCGCTTTTTGCTTATCACTCAAGGAAACCGTAGCAAGAAGTTTGATAAGCGATGTGAGTGATTCGCAATCGCACTGCGCACGCACTATTAAATGCAATATACCTACAACAATTTATTAAATTAAATGTATTAATTCATCATAAAATCAGCGTCATGTTTTTCTCCTAACGGATAGCAGGGTACAGCTGCTTATGTTTAGCAAGTTATTCAATACTTCGTTTTGCATGACAGGGGGCAAGCCCACCGCCGCAGTTACCATCATCTTTTCAGATGGTTAATACAGCCGCTGTGTAGAAGTTTTCCGTGGCTGGCATTGCTGAAGTCCTCTCCACAAGCGCTGTATCGCCTGGGGCACAGTTAATAAACGCAGACACCTCTCCACAATGCTGTATCGCCTGGAACACAGTTAAGAAACGCAGATGCCTCTCCACAAGCGCTGTATCGCCTGGGGCACAGTTAAGAAACGCAGACACCTCTCAACAAGCGCTGTATCGCCTGGAACACATTTAAGAAACGCAGATGCCTCTCCACAAGCGCTGTATCGCCTGGGGCACAGTTAAGAAACGCAGACACCTCTCCACAAGCGCTGTATCGCCTGGAATACAGTTAAGAAACGCAGACACCTCTCCACAAGTGCTGTATCGTCTGGAACACAGTTAAGAAACGCAGATACCTCTCCACAAGCGCTGTATCGCCTGGAACACAGTTAAGAAATGCAGACACCTCTCCACAAGCGCAGTATCGTTTGGAACACAGTTAAGAAACGCAGACACCTCTCCACAAGCGCTGTATCGCCTGGGGCACAGTTAAGAAACGCAGACACCTCTCCACAAGCGCTGTATCGCCAGGAACACAGTTAAGAAACGCAGATACCTCTCCACAAGCGCTATATCGCCTGGAACACGGTTAAGAAACGCAGACACCTCTCCACAAGCGCTGTATCGCCTGGGACACAGTTAAGAAACGCAGACACCTCTCCACAAGCGCTGTATCTCCTGGAATACAGTTAAGAAACGCAGACACCTCTCCACAAGCGCTGTATCGTCTGGAACACAGTTAAGAAACGCAGACACAACTGGTTGGAACGCTCCAGAATTCAGCAAAGTGCAACAAAAAACCAAGACATTATTCTTCCTGAGATCCGATAAATACCACTCCCACCGTATTTCAGCAGAAACACTTTGAACAATGAACTGTGCTGTCGTTCGTAACAGTCGTTTCCTCGCCCATTGTCTGCCGATAGAGTGACACGGTTACCAGACGCAGCGTCACGAGGCGTACAAAACCTTTGTCTGCTATTGTGATTCCTCCTGGGTAATGACGGTGACGCGTAATCGATATCAATAAGTGATGGATGACTCGTTGAACCGTGTTTGCAAATGATATTCGGAGTAGGTGAGTTTCCACATGTCACGCACGCGTGGGTGCAAATGTGCTGTGTTTTGTTCTGTTTGTAGAATTTACATACTTGGTCGATTGTAACACCCTTACATTAGGTATATTTGTAACTAATTTCTAACAAGTAATTCAAAATTCAAAAAGAGGTTATTTCCATAAGAAACACATAGGTAACATTTGGAGAATGTCAAATCTTAAACTAACACATGTATAAGGTACAGGGAAATATAGAACTCAATTTGAATTCCGTCACCTCAATGTTTTAGATGCTGGAGGCAAAGAGGCGACTAGAAACCTCCAGTTTTATACGTTATTTTTTACAGAATTGGAGCAAACACCTTCCCAAGCTTTCTTGTCTTCTACATAATCTGATATTTTGTAGTGAGCTTTAAGTAAGCAGTCGGTATTTTGCTGTAAAAGCGAATACATTGCCCTTTAAAAGATACATTAACCTTATGGAGCCTAGTAGTAGGTATAGCTAGTTTATTCCTATTTCTAGTGTTGACATTGTGCCTGTCGCTATTCTTAGGAAATTTATCAATATTTTTGTGGACGTACATTAGGTTTTCATAAATATACTGACACGGCACTGTCATAATGTTAAGTTCCTTAAATTTACGACGCAGTGACTCTCTAGGACCCACATTGTAGATTGCACGAACAGCCCTCTTTTGCAGCACAAATATTATGTTAATGTCTGCAGCGTTCCCCCACAGCAGTATGCCGTAAGACATAATGCTATGGAAGTAGCTGAAGTAAACTAGTCTAGCTGTTTCTACGTCCGTAAAAAGACGGATTTTTTAACTGCATAAACTGCGGAACTGAGTTTTCTTGATAGCTTGATAATAAATGAACTAAACTTGTAACTAAAAAGTGTGCCACAAATCTAGAATTGAAAGTTCTAGTACTTGTATCATTACGAAACTTGCTATTGACGTAGTTTATGACAATACCTATACAATAATATGGTAGCATCGAGCTGGTCTGATGATGGAGGTCGAAGGTGGGAGATGCTTACTAATCTTGAGAAGGGGGTTTCCATGTAGATTTCCTAGACTCAGGCTAGGTCTTGATTATTTTAATTGAAGGTATATATGAATTTTCTCTCAGTACGGGACATTGTTTGCAGTTCGCGTCATAAAAAAACTATTCGTATAACATATCGACACGCCTTTTCCTCATACGGGGTGGCAGAGGCTCAACTGTGCCCACTATTCACTACTCCATTTTGGATGACAGGGGGCTAGCCCATCGCCGCAGCTATCAGCGTTAAGATAAATTACTTATCTCATTGGTACATGGTAAGCACCAGGATCGAACCTGCACCTCCCGCGTGAGAAGCAAGCGTGAAACCCGCTGGACCACGGAGCTCTTATTCGATAGTATTGCGTCATGTCGAAACCTACTGCCCTCTCGTATCTCAAAATCAAACTCATTTTATCTAAACTAACAAGAACATGAATGAAAATTCCGACGACATTGTCCCAAGTCTTAATTTAAATGTAGAATGAGTTGCGCCGGCGTCGTTTCAAGATGGCGTCGTCATGACGTCATCAGCGTTTCCTTTCCCATCGCCTTCACCTTGACATTCGATTTTGTTGCTTGAATTTTTACGTTGTTGCGAGTCGTTGCCATAGCGACGAGTTGATTGACACAATATGTTGATATGTTGCTAGGCGTTTGTTCTCGCTAATATGATCTTTGACTGCTAGTCAAAATAGATACTTTTTAGGAACTATCAAAACGGTACTTTTGTTCACAAGTTCTATAGAATGCTAGCATGTGACGTCATAGTCAAATGCTGTATTTTTAACACAAAATTTAGTTTACGACTGCTGGAAATATACAATTCTGATATTGTCAAACGTTTTTGTTGAAATAGGTTCAGTTAGAGACACGTTTCTAGATTATTGGACAACCTTGTCAAATACCGTATTATAGTCAAATAAGTAATTTATCTTCGCGTTATCATTCTCTAACGATGCTTATTATGGATACTGATAGTAGTATTTAGGGTCCCGTGAGTTAACGAGTAAGCGAGTCCAAGAGATAGGCCTACTTACACAGGCGTTGGCTAAAATGTTAAATAATCGGTTGGTCGGTGATTCGGACTCGCACACGAAGGGTTCCGTACCATTGTACAAGAAAACTTAACCACAAAAATTATAAAACAAAAAGTGAATAATATTATGTCCGAATGTGGCTTTGAACCCAGAAAGCGTACGATTGCGAAACCGATTTAAAAATTGCGCCAACACAACCGTGTTACAAGCCGCGATATTTACGATCATAGTTATTTCAAACATGTTATTCAAGCATTTTATTGCAATAAATTACACGTCATATAAAAATTATTTGGTACAAATGCAGTTTTGCCCTATTTTAATAATAATACCTTGGACTCTATTTGCACACATTGATCTAGCCCCAAACTAGGATTCCCTGTATTTTGGTTACTAGACAATGATACACATACTTATATAGATAAATATTATACTTAGATACATAAACAACCATGACTAGGGTACAAGCATCCGTTCTGATCAAACAAAATTTCCCCACCGGGACTCGAACCCGGGACTTGACTTCGTAGGCAGGGTCACTGCCGACTCGGCCATTCGGGTCTTTATTGGGTGAAGCACTTTTGCAGTACATAGTAGGTATTAAGTTTTTTAAAGTCACAAAATATTACGTATCATCTTAATCATAATCTCTCTTACTCAGCATCTGACTTCTATCCACAGTCATTTACACCAGTCTTAGCGACAATAAATTAATATTTTATGTCACACATAGCAGCAACAATATTTTAATGTATCATTAAAATTAACATAGCGTCACGCCTTTTCCCGTTCGGGGTGGCAGAGGCACACTTGTGCCCACTTTGAGCCAGTTATTCAATACTCCATTTTGGGTGAAAGGGGGCTAGCCCATCGCCGCAGCTTTGGAATAATGAAGGTTTCCTCACGATATTTTCCATCACCGTTAGAACGTCCGTATAATTTACTAAAGATAAATTCATTATCTCATTGATCAGAAATCGAACCTGCATCTCCTGTGTGAGAAGTAAGCGTGACATCCATTAGACCACGGAGCCCACTTTTAATTAATAAAATAAACATTAACAAAATAACATGTTAAAATTACAATATATCATTAAACCCTTGAACAATCTTATGAGAGCTAGTTATTTAATGTAGAATAACTAGCTCTCATAAGAGTAATATTCAGACAAGTCATAGGAAGTCATCGAATCAAATATAATTTTATTTTGTTCAGGAACATAGACCCTGTCATTTTCTCTTGTAATATTTGGGAGCTTGTTATAGGTCCAATTGCAGCTAATTTAGTAGGGCGAGTGTATGTCACTGTCCTGCTAAACGGAACCTCCAATATGAACCTGTATCTTTCATTGACCTCTTGAATACTACCGGCGTTAGCTAACGCCACTTTTCCGTTATGGGTTTTAAATTTTATTACCATGGCATAAGGTTTAAAGTTGCGACCCATCCAAACTGCCCTCGGGTTTTGAGAGGTCAAGCTTACTACTTGCACCTGGAGCTCTCTGTGGATTTTTTTCTGTGTAGCGTCTTACCAATTTACAAAGCTCGATTACATAGAGAGCCACAACAATATGTAGCTTTAACTCCTTAAACGAGAACCCACAGGATTTCTTGCTTGAATTGATTCCCATTATGATGGGTATAGCTCTCTTCTGAAGGACTTAGATCTTCTTATTATCATTGCTATTCCCCCACACTGCCAAGCCATATAGTACTCTGGATTGAAAGAAAAACAATATGCCTGTAAAGCGGCTTCCTTTGATGGAACTTTGACTAAAGATCGCAAGGCATAACAAAAACTACTTAGTTTTCCAGCAATTACTTCCACGTGTTTCTTCCAATTTAGGTTGCAACTTTGCACATGCCCAAAAATTTGGCATGAGGTACGTACGAACTCTATTTTATTGTTATCGTGTTCAATGTCTAGACGAGGCACGTGGGTGGTATGATTACGGAAATACAACATTTTTTTTTTACTGACGTTGAGCCGATTTAACCAATTGATCAATATGCCAGTAGTGGTATTTATGACTTTGGGTAAATTTGCGTAGTCACCACGTTTGAACTTAAAAACTGATACCTCATCCGCTAATAAAATAACCTTACTTTTGATGAGAGAAGGCAGATGATTTACGTACAGCAACATCAATATTGGACCCAAAATAATATCCCACGGCACACCAACTGTGAGTGGTCAGTATTATTGTACAGTATTATTGAAAATATCACCTTCCAAGAAATAGGAAAGTGATATTTTCAATAATACTGTACAATAATACACTCTGTTATCTTCCAAATAAGATTTGAACTATTTAAAATCTTTGCCTCGTAAAACATATCTATTTAATATGTCCAGCATAATGACATGGTCCACATGGTCAAACGCCTTGCACAAGTCAAGCAAGATGGTCTTAATATTTTGGTTGTCGTCAAGAGATACAGCTACAAAGTCAGCTAAATTAAATATGCATCAATTATAGATAAGACTTTTTGAATAACAAATTGCTCCCTTTTTATATTTTTTCAAAAATACCCCTAATTTTTCTGCTATAACCTTCTCAAATATTTTGTATTATGGCTTTTTTATCGCGGGTGATGGTGTTAAAACATGTATTTTGTATGGGGATTTTTAATTAATAAATTCACGTTTAGTTCATTATTTGTTGCTATAGTGGCAACAGAAAGAAATACACATTCTGTGAAAATGTTCAACTCTCTACCTATTACGGTTCATGAGATACAGCCCGCTGACGGGCGGACGGACGAACAGCAGAAGCTTTGTAATAGGGTTCCGTTTGGAATCCTAAAAATATGTACGGAAAAGTAGCAGCAGGAAGTTAAAAGCCAAAGTGACGAATCTGAATAGATTTTGCTGTGGATTATGATATGAAATAAGGAGGGATGATTAAGGCAAATTTACAAGTTAAGGTGTTTATAGCAAAGGTGATAATTTCGATACCAATAGGTTGTTTACGTCGAGCCCTTATCGTTCAAAGCATTTATACTTACTTTCCTTGTCCCGCTATCTCAATCGAAGTTTGTCTAGTCCTAATCTGCAGCTATCTCACAGGCATAAATCTCGATATTATCGTGTTACTTACGATATCTAATGTCGTGGCTCTAGGTACACACTCTTCTACGCCATTGATAATCTTATCTTGTTTGTGTTACAGTAAGCTGTATAGTGCATTAATATCCGCAACTATGGCTGTTAAAATCCCTTGTCCCTTGGAGATATTACAGATGCATTGCTTCCAATCAATTCCCACCGGTGTAATTAAAGTGCTCGCCCATTTTACTATATTTGATTATTTGCGATTGTACCTACCATTCCTCTTCACGTATCGAGAAATTAGTAAAAGGATGTTGTAACACCCTACCAAATTAAAAAAATCTCTTGACCTCTCCATATAATAATATGTCTGCTGATATCATGAAATTCATTAGTAACCGTTTTTGTGCCTCGCACTATAGATTAGGAGTGCTCGATATTTATTTTTAGTCTGCTTCACGATAAGGAAAGAAAAACATGAGCATTAAATAATAACAGATACTAGTTTACGCTGCTAATTAGGTAAAATAGGTTTGTGTAACGAGTAATGATGAATTTGTTATTACTCATACTGTTTTTGTGTAGTAAACAATTTATTTTTCATTGTGAAGATGTTGCAGTAAGTTATTGATGACCTCCTTCTCCCATAATCACCCTCCCAACCAACCGTCATCAACTGTCATCTATAGGTAATTAAATTGGGAGGTCCGCCCGACATCGTACTTTCGAATTATCTGAAGAAAACGTATCGCATATTTCGTCATTGTACATGCATGTACCTACCTACATAAACCATGTCATAATCAACACGAATATGGAGCACTGAGATAGTGTTATCAGCAAATTCGGTGCGTTGCTATGCTGACATTGCGCGTGTTAGTTACGTCTACACAAGCGAATAAACTAGACACAAACACTTACGGAGCCATATTTTGTTTGTAGCCGTTAAGTGGCATACTGCTGGGCAAAGGCCTCCCCACGTGGTAACCACAATTCTCTATCTTGGGCTGCGTCCGTCCACCCTGGCAGAAACTATCCATGTCGTCCCGCCATCCACGCCTCCACCTGCCCCTACACCGGCATCCTTCTTGTGGCACCCAGTCAGGGACGATGTGTGCCCATCTGTCTGGGTGCAAGCGACACACGTGGCCGGCCCGGGTGCTTTTCAGCTTGGCGCGGTCTGCATATCTACGTCAGCAATGCGAGTCAAGAAGCGCAGCGTCGTGTTCCTGACGTGACGCGCGCTCCATGGCTCGCTGGCAAACCTTAAGTTTGGACTTTGGTTCGGTCAGCGACCACATCGGAGCACCGTTAGGCTATTGAATTTTATTTTAGCAAATAGTATTCTTAAATCGTCCGGGTAGTAGGCATTTGGAAGCGTTCGGGAAAGCATCTTGAGATTTTGTGGTTCAGAAAGGGACAGACATAGTCGGGACGGTTCCAGATTCAAAACGAACGCCAGTCTTTTCTACAAGCAAGACTGCTTATTGCAATTTTATTGTATGCAGAGTATTGGTAGTGTACTGCATTCAGACTGTGGATTCAGTTACAGGACCACTCCGTCAAGATTTCTGGACATGTAGCGTCTTTACTGCATTACCGTCTCATCGTCTGCCTTTGGTATAACTAAACAAACATGTCACCGAGTACTCCTCATAAACTATATAGGTTCCTAGCTTAGGTAGGTACAAACACTATAGTATTGATGCTCAATACTGCTATATTAACTTACGAAGAGTGGGATTGGTCTTTGTATTTAAAAATATATTATGGTTCAATATCCCCGTCTGTTGCTCCGAGGTGCATGGCAGACGCGTTGGTGCTGTTGGTGGGTATGGGTAGGGACGTTCCTGGTGACCTCTCTGGTCTGGGTTCGATCCCCGGCTGGGGACAAAGAAAAAAGAATCCCCAGGTCTTGGATGTTTATATGTCTGTGATTTAGCGGTTTCTGGTTACCTCGACACAGGGTATCCTAGTGTGGGTTTCTAAGTAATGTTTGTGCCTGTTTATAAATGTCTATGTTTATGCCCATCGCTCTTTGACAACTCCATATAAAGGGGTTTGAAGGTTAGTGGCATACACTCTGTCCGGCATTTTGAAAAAGCTCAAAATGGTGACCACAAGGTAACCTATATAAATCGATAGCTGACATCAATGCAAACAGAAAACCTAATCGGACCAAATCCTGTAAGCGTCAGGATTCCGAGATATTGGCGCTCAAAGTTCTGACTCTGAATGTTTAAAATAAACATTATTTTAATGATATTAAGCAAAAATATTAATTACTGTTGTAGGCATCCTTCTTTTATAAACTACGTTTTTTTCTGGCTTTAGCCTGACGTTTTTTCGGGTCTCCTGCATCGGTCGGGTCTTATCCCAACTTTTACCCAGTTTGTGTGGCAGCGGGCTGTCCCATCGCCCGGCGTGTTTACCATTTCCCAGCCTAGCTGATTTGCCTACAGCCAGACATTCCGTTTCACGTTGCCCGTGCACGGTACAACTCGCCTCGTCATAAGCGTCGCCTGCTTATCACGGTGGAAATTTCCCCGCGCACCAACTGCGATAGTGATATCAGCAGATGTGGTGCCCAATTCTGCTGCACAATCGCAGCTCAGTATCAAAGACGTGCGTCTCTGGGAATTCATTAGTAGGTAATTCCGCCAAATAATTGAAGAAGCTTAATTGAAGAAGGTTTCGTTGATCATGCATTATCATATCATCAATCAGCCCGTATTCCTGCATTCTCTCCTCTCCCATCTTCTCCTCCTCTCCTTTACCAAGCCATCTACTCCGGCCCGGCACTTCAATTGCTCTTCTGGCCCCACACTAGGATACCCTGTAATTATGCATGTACCTAAGTACATTAGTAATGCTGCGGTGACAGTTTTCATGTGAGACTCCAGTTTGCATATGAGGGGGTCGCATGCAAACTGGAGTATTGAACAACAGGGCACAATCTGACTAAGTTGATAATTCATCGAAATAAGAAGGATAAATAGAAACATGAGATAGTAGATTTATAAAGTAAACCGCCATAGTAACGTCACTTTCATTGTGCCGCCAGCGGAAGTCGGATTAGTTAGCGGAATCCGAGCCCAGCGACACTAACGCATGGCTGGTGGGTGATATTGATATTACTGTGATGTGAGCACTACATAAACAAACACACGCAATCACATATATATCGTCACACCTTTTCCCATACGGGGTGGCAGAGGCACAGTTATGCCCACTTTTACTTTATGGCCACAAGGAAACAAATATTTACGTACCGGCTTGCTTCTGGCCCCACACTAGAATACCTACCCTGTGTCGTGGGACCCAGAAACTGCGAATTCACACACATATAAACATCCAAGACCTGGGGATTATTTTTCTTCTTTCTGCTTTGGAACCGAAATTATTTGGGCTGCATACAACGAAATAATCATATTAAATATATAATATAAATGTAGCCCATTAATTTCCCCACCGAGGAGCACAGGCCTTTACCCGGATGCGAGTAATATTAAGCCATACTCCATGATGCTGGCTCAGTTCTAGTTGATGGAGGGATTTTACGATCACTACCACGTAGCGATAGTAGCCGGGCCTACAGCTTAACGTGTCATCCGAAACACTGAACGTCCGATAATGTACTTAAGATAAATTAATTATCTCATTGGTACATGGTCAGGATTCGAACCTGCATCTCCTGTGTGAGAAGCATGCGTGAACCCCATTAGACCACGGAGCTCTAGAAATAATCATACATGTACTAAATATAATAACATGACATCCTTCTTGCTGGTAATTAAATACGTTCAATCATACGATTTGAGTAGACATTGAGTTAGCTTTGGTATTCGGGAACATATAGAACGGATGAGAAATTTGATAAGGTCTATCTCTGTATTATTTATAGGTAAACTCCAAATGCAATGGCCAATGTTGAGATATCGCCCAGCGTGGGAGTCGGATGTGATAAGAGTTTATCACTAGAATTGTAATAGTCAAAAATACCAATGAATAATATCAAGTTGGTTGGAGAGAAAATGCCTTCGCCGTGCGTGATATGCTTGTTCTCTCCTGTCTGTTCAATATTTTGCGAAATCCCCGCTACCCCACGTATCTTCGAGAACGCTTTGAGTTTCTTCTCCCCAGGGATAGCAATCGGTGATACCACACGGTGTCTCTGCTTTCAACTCCTCGGCATAACACTGCTGCTTACGAACGCACTTCCCTGCGCTTTTAGGGATAGTCCCTTCATTTTCACTTTTTAAGAAAATATTGAACATGCATTTCCTTTCTCTGATGCTTATATATTTAAGAGAACAGTTTAAATGACCACCATAATATTTTGTTACTATCCAAAACGGGTAAATGCTACCCAAAATGGGTAAATGATTACCAAAAGTTGCAGAAAATATGGGGGTAAAATACTGCGGCAGCTAAGGTGAAGTCCATCGCATTAGGTTAAACATGTAGGAACAAGAAAAAATACTTAAAACATAAACTTATGTATGCAAAACATAAAAAGAAGTTTGGTAATTCTGGCGGTCGTTTCGAATTTATTGGTAGTAAAATAGGTGCGTTTTTTGTGATTGTTTAAACATAAGCCTATATTTTATTCATTAGGTGTATTTTATTTATATTTTAAAATATATTTTATTTGAATAGTAATTTTCGTACGTATGTTATGTATACAGTTTTATCGCGCACTAGGATTGTCCTGTTGAGCTCTCCTGCCTTGATTAGGTTTGCTGGAAGAAATCTCTCTTTAGAGAACTGTCTGTACCTTTTTATTTTCATTGCAATAAAGAATATAAATATGAATCTGCCACCCCGATCGGGAAAAGGCGTTGATATTTTGCTTTAGTTGAGAGATTAAAATATTCGTAGTATTCGTCGTCTGTAACAAACCATCTATATTACAAATAGGTTAGTATTTAATGGCACATCAAAAACACTGATTTTCACAGCAAAAAAGGATCAGCAAAAACACTTTTTATATTTTAAGTACCTATTTTTGTTATCCTTACATGTTCAACCTTAAACGAAGGTTAAAGGGGGCTTCGCTTCGCTCACCCCCTTTACCCTTCACCTAAGCTACCACAGTATTTTGCCCTGATAATTTGCTGTGAAAATCAGTATATTTGATGTGCAGTTTAATATTTCCCTTACAAATATAGTTGGGTAAGTATTGCTTTTCCTGTTGACGTCGAGCCGATGACGTAAACATAACTTAAACATAATTATTTACCTAGGTACGTTTTATCTAATTATATCTCCCATGACCAAATAATATTTTAGAACAGTAGGTTCAGAACTACATTTTTTTGACATGACTATCGTTCACCACGCACGACATTACTATTCGCAATCGGCGTCCGTGCCGCTGCGATATTGGTATGATTCTACACCCCGCGACGTTGCCAAACCGGAGCCTCCAGCTGCGGAACTGACTGGGGACGGGGCGGGGCGCGGGGCGTGCGTGAGGCGACCTCTCCCCGCCGCGCAGGCAGTGTAGCGTTGCGCGCCGACGTGAGTAGATGTAAGGGGCCGTCGCTGCGCGTGCTTAACGTCTCTCGCTCTAACGCGCGAACATGGCACAACCTGGCACGCGGAGGTATTGCATCGTGCCCATGTGCAGGAACAACAGGCAGAACACGGAGAACCACTCGTTTTTCAGCCTGCCCGCGAATGTGGAAAGGTAATTATGTTATAACTCATTATTTGCCTGTATAATACCTACCAATTTTGGTAATGTGGTGATCAATATGGTATTAGCCCAAATGGGTCTCTGTCGTGCCATTCGGGTGGGCAGCTCTGATTTCCTCTAAAACCGGCAGTGACGTTTAGCGGTCGCTATATAGCGTCGAATGACTTATCTTGTATATGTAAACAAAATGGCGCGGTTTCCTAGGGAGCGGTTTGACACTAACGCGTTAGTTGATCAACTTGTACGGTCACGCCGCACAATATTGTGATCAGCAACCTAGTTTAAGTCACGCGTCTTACTTGTATGATATCTGACTACAGATTAGAATAGTTTTTATACTTCGTTATAACTAGTAACATCAATAAATAGTAATCCAGCTATAATTCTGGTTTAACTCATAACTTTAACAACTATTTCGAGTGTGTGGGATAATCTCGTAAACTAAGAAGAAAGAAGAAATAAAGAAAATCAATTTATTCGGACTACGCCATAACACACACAACATAAAATACACGATAATTATGAGAGGACAAGAAAAAAAGTGAAACATACAATTGAAGGAGAAAGTAATAACAACTAATATCGCAGACAATAATATACACACGCGTCACAAAAGTAAAAGTACATACCACACAGTTACTTATATGTATAGTACATACACAAGACAACAAGAAATAAATAAAAGCAAAATACAATTTTGTAACGACGAGTAGACAGTAACGTCGTGAAGTGTGTGCCTAGGCGGCGAATAGGTTCCGACTCAGCATGTGCCACAGAACCTGCAAGAGGTCCTGCAACGCTGGTATTCTGTCGGCACCTTATCAAGGAGGAGAAGATAAAGGGTGGGTGTTAATAAACTACTTTTTATTAAAACTGCATATATAATTGATATGAAAATAAATAAACTATAGGAAAAAATTAGGAAAATTTATTGGATGGATAAGCTAAGTAGGAGACGAATTGACATCAGAAATATAATTATAATTAATAAATAATACATTAAAAATACATAATAAACTACGGGTTAGACCATACACAACTATCGACAGATAGTAAACCAAACCGACAGAGTTTAGAAATTACGCTTCTTTTGTTCTTACATGTCAACCTAACACGAAGACTATTCCGGGGCTTCGCTGTGTTCGCCCCCTTCTAGTCTTCACCTCAGCAGCTACCGCAGTTTTTGCCCTGGCATTTCGTATGCAATTCAAGTTTAAACCAGTTTACTATTTAACGGTTTTAACCGTTACTTTATTAACTAACGCTACGCTACAGTTTTATATCGATGGTTGACCAACTAACGAGAACAAAACCGTTAGTTTATCAACTAACGGTTTTGACAATCTTACGGTGACATATATATGACCATTTCGTTAGCACGCGCTACAGCCCAAACAGCTTGACGGGTTTTTTAATAAATGAGGTGGCGTTGGATTCTTCTCAGTTGTGGGAGTGGCATATGGTACCTATATAATTTCGATAGGTTGTGTTTTAGATCGCAAAATTTAATTTAAAAGTAATCGGTGCAGCTACTTTCCTACTCCATGTACGTAACCAGGTGCATTTTTAAGTTTGTATGTGGTATTGAAAGAAAATTCAGTCAAGTTATTTGTTTTTGTTATGATTCCAATTACAATTTATTGTAAAATTAATGTCAACTGGAACATCAAATTAATTGATTTTGTACGGGTTCATGACATATTATATAATATAAAGTTACAAATAAATCTTCTGATGATTAATCTATTTTGTGGTCTCTTTTTTACGTAAAAAGACAGCCGTCAGTCTCGTACACTCCACGTGTCAAGTACGGCCCTACTACTATGTTTACGGACACTGCGTCCGCTAAACGGCGTTTGGAGGAACCCAGAGCTTTACAGGGTTGATATTGGCGACGATAATATTTTGTAATCCTGGGGGTATTCATAGTCCGAATATAACCGGATTCTCCTGTGTCAGTTTAAATGTGTTAGTATGTCGGTGTTATTGATTTGGATAAATCTTCATATATATTAGCGATACGTAATTCGTAATATCTTTATTGCACTTCACAAAAAAGACATACAGATGACAGCATGCACATAGGTTAGATTATCTCTAACAAGAGATTTTTTCCAGCAAACCTGATGGGTTAACCCTTTTACTTTTATTTATTCGTTATTATTATAAGTTTATTTGTTTCAGGCAAAGGAGATGGCTTTCTATAATAGAGAGAACAGATTTACTTAAACGTGGTGACTTGAAAAATAAAAGTTTCGAAGTATGCGCTGCACATTTCTCTCAAGATGACTTCAGGACTACAACGAAGTTGAGTCCAAATGCTTTACCAAGTAAAAATCTCCCATTCAATAAGGATTCTCAGGATGAGCAAATGGAAGAAGAGATCCGAATGCTGGATGCGACGATAGCCGGAGAGTTCTCTGAAAATTCGCAAGATGCACCGATCAAAAGAAAATGCGAAGATGATGCGCTGGATCCCGAAGATGTTAAGAAGAAACGAATGGCAGATTACGTCAAAATAAAAACAGAATATGAAACTAAGAGGCTCGTGACTGTATGCGCTCCCCTCAACGATGATGAAATCACAGAGTTGCTCGTGGAATGGCAGAATAATATGGACAACAGAAATAATAATAGAGAATACTACAATTTCTGTCTTAACATATTCTTATCTAGTCCCCAAATATACACAAGCCTAAGATCACTTTTGAGGTTACCAAATGAGAGAATACTTAGAAAAGTCGTTTTGAACAGTAAATCCAAAATTGATAACCGAATTTTGACATGTCTATCTTCGAAATTAAAATCATTACCAGTAAAGGCGAAATATTGTACGCTGTGTGTTGATCAAATGCCTTTGAAACCTCACTTGTTTTACAACATTACACAGGATGAAATAATTGGATTTAAAACTCATGGAATTGTTACTACCACAGTCGTGAGACATGCCTACGTGGCTGTGGTGCGAGGCATCGTCGTCGACTGGTGTCAACCCGTTGCTCACTGCATGTTGGCGAGGACTGACAGCAACGATCTACATAGATGGGTGATGGAAGTCATAAATGTATTGTTTTGCCGAGGCATTGAAGTGAAGGCAATTGTGTCCAGACTAGATATAGGCGTCGCTACGCAAGTGAAAATAGATAAATCTTACGTCTCGTTCAAACCTTACAACTCGCAGAAACACCACAAAGTTTACTACATATTCGATATCCCCGATTTAATCAGCAGTGTAAAACATTATCTAATGGAAAATAACTTCGAAGACTCTGGCAAGACGATCTCGTGGAAGTACATAGAAAAGGCGTACACTTACCAAAAACAACAAGGGCTGAAGCTTCTTCCAGAAGTGACCAGAGGCCATCTTGAAATCAACTCACTTGTTGACCAGAGGAAGCGCGACAAACAAACAGCGCATATCTTTAGTCAGAGCATGGTTGCTGCAATAAATGTGCTCAAAATGCAAGCGGTCGAGTATAGTGAAAATGAAATGTTATCATCAGACATTGAAGCAACTTCGAAATTTGTGGAAACCGTAAACAAAGCGTTGAATGTTCTCAACTCTAGTAGCATTAAAAATTGCAACAAATACCAAAGACCGTTCACAGGAAGTGCAACTCAACGCACGGCCTTGACTGACGCCCTGGAAATGTTCGACAGAGTACGAGTAGTTTCTAATGACCCAGACGATGAAAATTCAAAAGCTTTTGGAATCTTCGTAAACATTCAAGTAAGCATTCAAGCCATTAATTTTCTGTTCGAAGATCTGCAAGCAGAAGGAATTCCATTTATCCTGACACAAAGATTAAACCGGGAGCCTCTTGATGATATCTTCAAAGAAGTGCAGAAACTGGCAGGTAGCAACAGAAATCCTACACCGCTTCGGTTCTTAAGAGCATACAGCAAAGTGATTCTGCACAGGTTTCTGAAGAAATCGCCTATGAGGAACAAGCAGGTTGATTTGGCAGACTTGCTGCTGGAAGGCAACAGTGTGTTATTGCAAGAGACGCCTCCTCGATCACCGACTTCAATGTCAGAAACCGACTATCGATTCAGTTTGCCCGAAAAAGATTCCCTTACGTATGTGACGTCATACTTGCTTTTCAAATGCACGACCAAACACATGTGCCCAGTGTTAGCCAAAATTATGAATATCTCCCCGGAACTTTACCGTGTGCATCCACAATTCAAAGAGATGAACAAGAATTGCGTTTCGTTTTACGCACATCTCAAGCTGCCACCGAAATTGTTTGAGAATTACATCAAAGATCTAGATGAGGTTTTTAAGGAAAATTTTGAGCAAATTATGCTCAGAAAGCCAGCTAATGTATTGTTAAAAGCCTTATATATGGTGGAACCGTGTACGCCATGCTTAGACTTCAACGTAGAGTATCTTCTGATTTTGTTCACCCGACTCAGATTATACCAGATTGTGAAATACAACGATCAGTGCGTAAGACGCCCTCCGTTTGTGGATTACAAAACGAATAGAAAAACAAGTAATTTGAAGTATATGCAGTTCTGTCCACTTAAATAGGATTTTATCATTCATCCAGTAAACAAAGAAGACTGACAAAGAAGAATGTATGTACTAATCAGTTGAAAATACCTGGTTCCACATCTGAAATCTATTGAAGAGGGACGAAATGTGTTTTTTTCGGTTGATATTTTCAAATATTATTTAAGAATCTTTCAGCAAAATTTCTGCGGAGAGGTGTATGATTCTAATTAAAAAGTGATCATAATTGTGATGAACGGTTATTAATATGTTTGTAACTCTAATTGTTATTGTGTTGTTCCAATTATTGTGTTATTTGAAATAAAGCTCTCAAGTGTCTCACTGCTTAATTTTGGCATAGTTATGGATGTATCACTGCTACTTATATTTGCATTGTGAATAAGTATTTAGATCGATACACTAAGGGCCTGTTTCAAGAAGTCCCGATAAGCCATATTGAACATATTAATCAAAAGAAATCCTGTATTTGTAAGTGAAGTGTTGATTCTTGCTGTACGAGTACTCTTCTTTCTCAGAATGTATGTACTGCCTGGTCCTTCCAGACAGTTGAAGATAATGATAAGGGGAAATATTAAACTGCACATTAATAATACTGATTTGCACAGCAAATATCACGGCAAAATACTGCGGTAGCTTAGTTGAAGGGTAAATGGGGTGAGCGAAGCGAAGCCCCCTTTATCCTTCGTATTAGGTTGAACATGTAAGAACAACAAAAATACTTAGCACATAAAAACCTTTTGTGCTGTGAAAATCAGTATTTTTAATGTGCGATTAAATACTAGCCAATGATAAGATATCTTTGTCGGTTTATTTATTTAACAAACCCACATAGTAAGTAGGTCTCTATATCAGGTCTAACAGAGGAAGGTATAATAATTTTTGGGGTTCCTAGGGACGTCATTCTGAAACCGACTTGATCAGAGCAACTTTATCTTGCTCTGATTATTTACCCCTGAAAAAGTAGTTCCATTTGCCCTGATTGCCCTTGGCCTTTGTCTTACATACTGCAACACATAGAACCGTACGGTCATCAAAAACTCAGCCCAAAATGTGGCAATTTCTAAAGGAGTCAGCTAGTGTTAATTTGTTCCTTGGTTTATTTCTTAATGTGACACAACAAATCTTAAAAAATTCCATCTTCTGCCTTTTGGCAGTCAAATTGCATCTCCTCACGAGTTCACGACATAACAACATGTGATCGATTTATCATAATTCTTATAACGGAGCGGCCTTGAATCTGGACTAATATTGATAATGTTATCATAATCTATGATTATAATATCACCAGTGAACAACGGTTGTACAGGGTGTCCCAACACTCAACGTAAACATACAGGATCTGAAAAAATGAATGGCACGAAAAACGTCATCTTTTATCACATTTTAGTCACTGTGACCACAAAAATATCTTCACTAATTGTGTACTAACACGATCTTAAATACACGTTATAATAATAATTATGAATAATTGAGCATAACGTCTCAGGACAGGTTTTTTAGTAGCCATTTCAGCTTTTATGATCTACCTTCCAGTTCCATCATCAGGTCCTCGTCTTCAAATGATTCGATAATCGAATAACGACACGAATCGAACGACGTCATGTTACGATCAATTTAATAAGCCCAAACTCGATGGGCTTACATGTAAGCATCTCAGGATTCCGTCCCCTAGCTTCGAGTTCCATCATCAGGCCAGCTCGTTGACCATATTTGTATTCGTTGACCTAATGGTCATAGTTCCTATCATACATAATATGATAATTCATACGAACGACACAATGATGCCAAGTTTCATGATGATACAAGAACCAAAAGTAAGCGAAAATACGTTTCAGGTTTTAGGGTTCCGTACCCGAAGGGTGTCAAACGGGACGCTATTACTAAGCCTCCGCTGCCCGTCCGTCCGTCCGTCCGTCCGTCTGTCCGTCCATCACCGGGCTCTACCGGATCAACCGAAATGGGTAGAGAGCTGACATTTTCACAGAGGGTGTATTTCTATTGCCGCTATAACAACAAATAAAGAAACATACCCGTTCTTAAGAATTAAAACAAGTACCTTATACAATAAATTATTTGTATGGCCATTTTCTTAGCCATTTTGTTTTATTTGTTTATCGGTGAAAACTAAACTCTCCCTATCTTATCGGAAAAGATATTTAATTGCAGGTATTGAGTTTTGTGCTTAGTTATTTGTCATTATATGATTAATAATTGCTCGATTATAATCAATATTAAAAATATTGATTATAATCGAGTTTTTTTATCAGATTTGATTTTATTTCTGTAAATAAGTTACTCAATTTCTATCCACTTTCGGTTTCAATGAGCAAAGAGTTTCGTTAACCTGAGTACATAGTTCAATATATACATACTATATACACAAAACTATTTTTCAATGCTTCAATGTACGGCCTTGAATGTAGTCCAACCTAGTATTAAATATTTTATCATTTAAAATTAAAAAGATATACTCGTACATAAGACATAACTTGGGAGGTTGGGAGTGTAAGTAGAAATTATTTTCGTTAGCTAATGGCAAAGTTTGATGATCAAAAAATAAACAAACAACGAGTCAACAAAACTCAGTATTTTTTATTAGTGTGAGACAACTTGTGCTATTATATTATTATTATTAGAACGTGTATTGATCATATTAGAAAAAAATGGTAAAAATATTGGTAAATTTGTGGTCACCGTGACTAAAAGTTGATAAAAGATTTCGTTTTTGTTTTTTTTTACAAAACTTTAATTTTTTTTTTAGACCCTGAATACTCAAGGCTCTGTTCATGCCCGCTTGACGTTGAGCATTGGGACATCCTGTATATACGACTATAGTAAACACATGACCACCTAATATTGGAAAAGTACAGCAGTTTTGCAACGCGGGGTTTGAGTAGTTCTTAGGGCTCCGCTTCTTCAAAAGTAAAATAGAACCATTATAGGATCATTTCGTGTCGGACCGTCTGTATGTCGAGACACTTTATGTCAGAAACGTGTGGATGTACTAAGTTGAAATTTAATATCAAACACTCAGCCAAGTCATTGGTCCCTTGAAGTTGTGAAGAATTAAAGGTTTTAGGTCAATGCAATCAATGCCGCCATTGCTGAATTTGCTTCATAGTAGCAAGGGAATTCAAACTTATAGGATACTTCCCATTGCTATAGAATCATGAAATGTGACACAAGGCAAAGACTTATAGCACAAATAAAGGATAAAAAACGAAAACCGTGAACTTTCCTTTGACAAAAAAATGCGATTTTTGCGGAACCCTCAGTGCAAAAGTCCGATTCGGACTTGAGCGTTTTTTTTTAATTTATTTACTCATTCTCGATCAAATAGTAGTATTTGGTTATAATGATGTTATACAGAATGAAGAAAGTTTTAATAGCGGCAGCTGCCCATATTGTTAATTTGTCTCAGTTATATCTAAAATTTTAAAAATCATACCGTGTTTTAGGAGATAAGATAAATTCAATTGTGCAAATACGTGTATGTGGAAAAACTTGTCTATATCTATAACAGATATGCACAAAAATAGCAATACAATCAATCACTATGGATGTATGATACAATCTTCCTTTATTTGACGACCCGAATGGCCGAGTAGGCAGTGTCCCTGCCTACGAAGCCAAGGGTCCCGGGTTCTAGTCCCGTTGGGGGAAACATTTGTTTGATGAGGAGGGATGTTTGTATCCTTGTCATGGTAGTTTATCTATCTAAGTATAATATTTATCTATATAAGTATGTGTATCGTTGTCTAGTACCCAAGATACAGGGAATACTAGTTTGGGGCTATATCAATGTGTGTAAATAGTGTTAAAGGTATTATTATTATTAATCTCAAGAAATTTCGGAGTTCCATTACAAATTGCCGGATAACACCGATGTGACCAACACTTTTTTTGCTCGCAGTACTTATAAGCAAGCACAGTATGACTACGACTTAAACTCACTTTGTAGGCCACCATCGGCATTGTATCGTACTTACGTAATCGCGGACTCTTAGGGATATTTTTTGGCCTTTTATTGTAAATCAACGTCCATAATGCGTGAAAAAAACGGCAACAAATATAATGATCACCAAAATATTTTTTCCTACCCGAAATGGATAAATGAACACCAAAAGTTGCAAAAAATATCAGGGCAAAATACTGCGGTAGATTAGGTGAAGGGTAAAGGGGGTGAGCGAAGCGAAGCCCCCTTTATCCTTCGTGTTAGGTTGAACATGTAAGAACAACAAATAATACTTAAAACATAAACTTAAGAACACAAAACATAAAAAGAAGTTTGGTGATCATTTATCCAAACACAATTTGGTGGACATTTATCCATTCTGGCAGTCACTTCGAATTTGTTGGTCGTAAAATAGGTGCGTTTTTGGTAATCGTTTAAACATAAGCTGAAATAAAACAATGAATTGATCTAGATTATTTTTATGACATTCTTTATTTTGAGTAGCTGTCGTGCATTTGGCCATACAGGTCATTCGTTTACAACAAAGACACAAGCAGAACTGTGCACGGAGCAAACATCTAAAGATAGCAATTTATAATGTAGCGCAATAATGTCCCCACCGTGGGGCACGGGCCTTTACCCGGATACCAGTAAGGTTGAGCCATACTCCACCACGCTGGCTCAGTGCGGGTTGGTGGAGGGGTGTCGGGCTAGTGACCAACCCGACAGATGTTTTCAAGCTGCCCTATTACCGTCTCTGCTGTCCAGCTTAACGAATAAAGGGGCTTACAGCTTGATGTGTCATCCGAAACACGGAAGCGCCCGAAGCAAATGCCACATAGAAACGGACACCCATCCAGTACCATCCTCAGCCAGATGTTGCTACCAGCAATACCGCTAGTCTGCGGACACTTCAAAGATAGCAATGGTAAAGACATTAAAAGGAACGCAAAGTCAAATATGGTCTAACCTTCGAAGGTGATAAGGATAAGGATTCCAGAAATCGTGTGACAATATTTACGATTTGATATAGTGGTGGCAAAGTCAATATGGCTGGTATATGCCTAGCTAGACACAGCCGAAGCCTCAGCAAATAGGAGATGTTAAGAGTAAAACTTACTGACTGCCACACCTGGTCGAAAGAACTTCTGTAAAACACTAATAAGTAGTGATGGATTGGACTCGGTAGCTCGATTACGTATTTTTTATACTCGACTCGGAGACAATCGATTCTGTATTCGAGTCTGGCTGATTTTTTTTGGCTTGTGTTTAAACGATTACCAAAAAATTCGAAAATTTACTACCAATAAATTCGAAATGACTGCCAAAATGGACGGATGTCCACCAAATTGTGTTTGGATAAATGATCACCAAACTTCTTTTTATGTTTTGTGTACTTGAGTTTATGTTTTAAGTATTTTTTGTTGTTCTTACATGTTCAACCTAACACGAAGGATAAAGGGGGCTTCGCTTCGCTCACCCCCTTTACCCTTCACCTAAGCTACCGCAGTATTTTGCCCTGATATTCTCTGAAACTTTTGGTGGACATTTAGCCATTTTGGGTAGGAAAAAATATTTTTTCACACCTTTCATTCGGAAAAGTAAGTTTTGCTCCACGATGAGAGGGAGCAAAATGCTTCTTTTCTGTTTAAGACGCTGATTACATAAATATGGGGTGCTGTTTTCATGTGTTTTTCAGGAAATACTGGGCAAATCGTAATTAATTTCTGGTATGTGTAATTTGACTATATAATCTAGAGATTCTTAATTGGAAAACATGTTTGGATAAAATTTTCTCGATAGAAAATAAATACAAAGTCAACCCTTTTTTATGGTTTTATCCTATTACACCGCAGTAAGTAAGTGAATATGACTGTGTGATAATTGCAATGTATGAACAATTGTTATTTCTAACGATTTTCAATTTGAAAGTTAATTCCCTGAAATAGTTTATTTTTTATGATTTTTTTTTACGTTTTGGCGCTTACGTTGTTTCAGATTAGTCGCGAGTGCATTATTGGCATCCCGCTTTTTCTTATTTGCGAGTAATTATTGCATCTCACTTCCACTCGACAGCGCATTTTTATTCCATCATCGCCTTAAGCTATTTTTTTAATTTATTCATTGGCATGTAGCATTTATGCAATGTGCCAATAGAACACAGATCTTAATGAAATAATCGATTGTAATTAAATCGTAATCGATTAAAAACGAACACATTTGAAGTTTCAACTTAAACAACATTATATTAAAATTTATGAATTTTTCGTAATATTTAAAAAAAAACACATAAAATTATTCTTTATTCTTTATTGCACAGAAATCTTAATAGTAAGGTAACAAAACATTTTATGAGCAAAGGCGAGCTTATCTCTAAAGAGAGATTTCTACCAGCAAACCTAGGTAGGACAGGAAAAATTGTGCAACAGGAGAGTCCTAGTGCGCAATAAAACTGTACACATCTAATTGTTTACAACTAAAACATAATAATTTAATAAATGATATATACTAAATAAAATACAAAAGCAAAAAAATTTATATATATCAAACATATACTACTTATATATACATATATAAAAGTACCTATCACGAAAGAGAAAGGAAATGCTCTTTCAATCTTGTCTTAAAAGTGAAAATTGAGGGACTATCTCTAATAGCGCAGGGAAGTGCGTTCCACAGTCGGATCGCCGTTAACCTAAACGAGTGTTTGTAAGCGGCAGTGTTATGCCGAGGAGTAGAGAGAAGAGACATCGTGTGGGATCTCCGGTTGCTATGCCTGGAGGAAATAAACTCGAAACGATCTCGAAGATATGAACAGATAGGAGAGAACGTGCATATCACGACGAAGGCGGATCTGAAGCCACCCCAACTCCTTGCGATACTGTGCGACATGGTCATACTTGCGCAGCCCGAAGACAAACCGAATCCCGAGGTTTTGAAGTCGTTCGAGTTTGTTCAGTTGTTCTTCGTTCGCACCGATCCAGCAAACATCTGCATAGTCGATTAAAGGTAGTAGGAGGGACTGGGCAAGGGTGATTTTAGTCTGCTGTGGCAGGAAGTGCTGCAATCTCCGTAGGGAGTGAAATGACGCAAAGACTCGTCTGCTGACCTCACAAACATGGGGCGACCAGGACAACAATTTATCAAATACAACCCCAAGATTCTTGGCCTTCTCGCTGTATGAAATTATGTTACCATCATACACTATAGGGTCGACGGGCATTTTCAGAACTAGGTTATGAGAGTGACGAGTACCCAAAATCATGGCCTGCGATTTGCCCGGGTTGACAAGCAGACCATAAGAGGTAGCCCATTTCCTGATGTTATCGAGATCAGCATTCAACGCCTCTACTGTCAGATTCACATCACAAATTATGTGTTTTACTGAAATCAAAAGTTATTGTGATATGATGAATATTGATATCCGATACCATTGTAATAATCGATTCGATTATTTTTACACATCGGTAAAAGTAGCACAGGAATATTTTATCTGCGGTGACTTTTGCGTAATCCTTCACAATCCGCCATTATAAAAAAAAAAAGATTTCGTTGTTCGATTACTGTAAAATTGTTGAAAGTATAATTCAAAGTATAGTTATTTCATTATTTTTAGAGCATTATATTTCAATTTTCCTCATAGTCGGTGTGAAAAATTGTATGTGTCACTCAGGAGCAAAATTATTTTCGTCTTGGGCGTTTACGCTTGAAACCTTCGTTACGCTCAGGATTCTAACTTAGAATCCCTCGCTACGCTCAGGATTCTATCGTAGAAGCCTTCGCTTCACTCTGGGTTCAATGTACCGCCCTCGCCGTAAATACATCATTTTGCTCCCTTGTGACACAAATAACTATGGTGGTCATTATATTTGTTGCCATTTTTTTCACCGGCTGACTTACGTAGTTTACCTGACCATTACGCAGAGAGTCTGCCCGCGCCGGACTGTTTTCAGCACCCGTAGCCTGCCGAGTGCGGGGGGGGGGGAGGGGTCGCGAAAGGTGAGAGACAGAGCTTTGTATAGCGCATAGCTGTGTCCCTCACTATCCCGCGTCAACGCACTCCGCGGGGTCGGCATGCCACGGGTGCAGTTCAGGGACTGACTGCGCGGGTTTACCTTTAGACAATATATATTTTTTAACATAATCCCCATTTGAGTGCTTTTATTTAACACGTTGAGCGCCAGTGTATCTTCAATGATACACCATAGGATGCTTTCTCACAGGCCAGTGTATACCTATAATTTTGTAGTATTTTTTTTAAGAAAAACCCCATATTTTCTTTATTTTTTAAGATATTTACACCACAAAAACACAGGCACATTCTCCAGGGCCAACGCTTTTGAATGCGCTACTAAAATGTATGAAACGGTATATATTGTGGGATACACCGGCCTCCGAAGTCGGGCAGTGTCGTGTATCATTAAGGGTCAAGCCAAGGGTCCCGGGTTCGAGTCCCGGTGGGGGCAAATATTTGTTTCATGAGAACGGATGTTTATACCCTAGTCATGGTTGTTTATCTATCTATGTATAATATTTATCTATATAAGTATGTGTATCGTTGTCTAGTACCCAAGATACAGGGAATCCTAGTTTGGGGCTAGATCAATGTGTGTAAATAGTGTCCAAGGTATTATTATTATTATTATACACTGGCCTGTGACAAAGCACCCTATGGTGTATCATTAAAGATACACTGGCGCTCAACGTGTTAAATAATAGTAAGTTTTTGGTTTAATTTTGAAATATAAAACTGCCGCCAGACACCATGTCTACAGTCTTGACTGAATAAATATACATTTTGAGTTTCGACTAGGTATCCAGAACGCTAGTAAACAAACTAATCGTTATCTCTTAGGTCACGTATCGATTCCAGTTAGGTATAGTATTGTATACAGTGTGCTGGTAATCTATACTTTTTGCGCAGCAACTCAGCCAGACTGCCGGACGGACGTGTGATAACAAATTATCCACATACCCGATTACGTAACCTATGCAAATACAAGCTCTGAAGTGTACGCGCACTGAAGTACGTATAGTACAGTTGTATTGTACGTGTCGTTCTTTATCATCAGAATTCAGTCACTTCTGATTTCAAGAGCCAGGGAATTCAATGTAAAAAACCGGTCAAGTGCGAGTGTAGCTCGCGCACTAAGGGTTCCAATGTAGGGATGGTGTGGAGTGAATAGTTTGGATTTTTCATAGCAAAATGTTGTTTCCAAAGTTATTAATGCGGCTACTTTCACACTCCATGTACATAACCAGGTGGATTCATAAGTTTGTATATGGTATTGAAGGAATTGTTGTATGGGAACCACTTAAATATTTATATTCTGTTTTTTAGTATTTATTTTTATAACGGCAACAGAAATATATCAACTGTGAAAATTTCATCTGTCTAACTATCACGGTTCATGAGACAACTGAATATGGTCCCGTTTGGCACCCTTCGGGTAGGGAACCCTTACAAATGACTGCAACTCAATTTAAGTGCCGCTTAGATGACATACTGCCGCTGTCATTTCCCGGGCGAGAGACAAGGACAGCATGACATGACTGGGTAGGTCTCAGGCAAACTTGAAGTTGTTGGGGTTGGGTTGGGTGCACCGAAATTCACAAGCCTTGCTTAAAAGCAAACAACTGCTTCCCTTACCACAGGGTGGCAGATACACAGTTATTGTCAAAATTAGTGATAGCCTTCCTATAAGCATGTTAAAGCGACTTTGTCGTAATTATTTATTATTGCCTGCTTATTAAATAAAATAAAAACATATTTGTATTAGTTAAGTACAACCTATTTTTCAAAGAGATCTAAAAATCAATCTGTGGGAGTTTCTACGCCCTCCTTCTCCCACAGTGGTCCAATGTAGAGAAGAGGCAAAAAATGACGTTTGCTAAGTATATGTAAATATCTACAGTAATAAAGTACTTTGACTTTTACTTTGACTTTGACTTTGACTTTGACTTTAAGCATATATGTGTATATATGTCACCGTAAGATTGTCAAAACCGTTAGTTGACTATATGTATAAACTTCATAAACTAACGGTTTAAACCGTTAAATAGTAACTTGATTTACAAACTAAATACCAAGGCAAACACTGCGGTAGCTTAGGTGAAGACTAGAGGGGGCGAGCGCAGCGAAACCCCGAATAGTCTTCGTGTTAGGTTGACATGTGAGAACAAAAGACACGTAAATTCTAAACCCTGTAGATCCGCAGCCTTATGGCGTAAGTCGTCTGAGCTATGAACTTCATATAGACTTTTACGTCTGACACCTTGCACCAGCTTCATCTGACAAATTGGTATCACGCAAGTAGCATCATAATGGAGGCCAAACCCAAGCTCATTGAATGAAGCCTAGAAGCCTTCGGTGATATCCCGCAATCGATGAAATTGTATGAGCATGATATGAACCATAGACACACGCTATGAACTTCAGAGAGTTACGCCATAAGGCTGCTGGTTTACTATCTGTCGATAGTTGATCAACTAACGGTTTTAACTATCTTACAGTGATATAGCTACTTATATAATGAAGATTTGAATGTCCTATTAGCCGAGGCCCTCGAAGTCCTTGGCCCAGTGCCCTACATCACGTGCCCGCTGCCACAACCTGTTGTGCCCTTTCATTTGCCTCTTGTCTCTACCTCTGGAGATTTTGAAATTGCCATTTGAACAATTTAAAAAGCATGTTAAAGCGACTTTGTCGAAAATGGGATATTACAATGTTCAAGATTACTTAAATGACAGGACTGTATGGGGTTAATCTGGCTCAACACAGACCTTGCTGTTAATAATTTTGTAATTATTTATTCCTGCTTATCAATCATAAAAATTAAATTTTTCATATTTGTATTAGTTAAGCACAACCTATTTTTAAAAGAGATCTAAAAATCAATCTGTGGGGGTTTCTACGCCCTTCTTCTCCCACAGTGGTCCAATGTAGAGAAGAGGCAAAAAAAATGACGTTTGCTAAGTATATGTAAATATCTACAGTAATAAAGTACTTTGACTTTGACTTTGACTCTCAAATGTCTTGTGTGAGCTCTTTGTTCAGGGGTATATTATATACCTAGGTAGGTAGATTATGGAATTAGTTTTACAATGAATCTGCCCGAAAAGCACGTTCCCCGAGCACGCAGCTGAACCGTGCGGAAAGTTACCTTATACTTTTCAGTTTATTTTATTTTATTTTACACTCCGTCGTCAGCCCGAAGCGTCGCGACGACGCAAAGAGTTTTCGTTATTTCAGTACAGTTTAAAAAAATTGTCAAGTACCGATTATCATTCATATAAAAATACAATAAAACTAATACTTCATTAAACGTATTATTCATTATTATTTTTTACACACGTATCATAAACCCTCTTTACTGCGTACAAAAACCGCACGTTACGATCAGCATAATGTTAAACTACTTGGTAAAAACTCATTTTTTTTCTGAATAATACTAAAAAACAGGATAAAAGAAATATTTAAGGGGGCTCCCATACAACAATTCTTTCAATACCACATACAAACTTATGGATGCACCTGGTTACGTACATGGAGTGTGAAAGTAACCGCACCAATAACTTTGTAAACAATATTTTGCTGTGTAAAATCCAAACTATTCACTCCACACCATCGCTTCCATTGAACGGTGGTACGGAACCCTTCGTGCGCGATGTAGACTGGCACTTGACCGGTTTTTTCTACATATTATGAAATTCAAATTTCGAACGCCGACGCCCGCCTGCGTGCCGCCCCTACTTTGTTTGTGAAGATGGTACTACTGAACGAGCTAAACAAGTGCAAAGGAATCATCAATCACCACCATGCCGGTCGAACATGCGTTTCCTGAACACATTAAAGAGAGCTTATGATATGTGTGTAGATAAACTAGTGTATGTAACTGTACATAATTAGGCATTAAAACTCTCGAGTGATATTATTATGAAACTCGCCTTCGGCTCATTTCATAAACCCACTCTCGAGTATTAATGCCCTCCATTATGTAGCAGTCACATAAACTACTATTATCTACACACGTATCATAAACCCTCTTTACTGCGTCCAAAAATCGCACGTTACGATCAGCATAATGATATATTACTTGGTAAAACCTCATTTCTTATCTGCATATTGATACATTAAGAGTTTATGACCATAATGTATAAATTTTCGACAAATTATGACATTCAAATTTCGAACGCCGACACCCGCCTGCGTGCCGCTCCTAGTTTGTCTGTGAAGTTGGTACTACTGAACAAGCTAAACAAGTACAAATCAATGCCGGTCGAACATGCGGTTCCTGAACACATCAAAGAGCGCTTATGATATGTGTGTAGATAAACTAGTGTATTAATTTAATGCCCTCCATTATGTATCAGTCACATAAACTATTATTAGATAAAAATTTTGGTAATTAAATTAATTTTAAGTAAATATGCTTGTCTGAACGTTTCTTTTGCTAGTGCCTGATTGCTCGGATAAACGGAACTCTTTACTCCGTGCCTTTTTGCGATACGTGGTGGCAGCTATTTAGTTCCACTTTCCGTCGCAGGGCATGTGTGGTGGCGCGGACTATAGATATGGTGAGCTCGAATGTAATCGCATATAATGTTAATCGCACATCAAAAATACTGTATTTCACAGCAAAAAAGGATCAGCAAAAACAATTTTTTATGTTTTAAGTATTTTCGTTGTTCTTGTATGTTCAACCTAATACGAAGGATAAAGGGGGCTTCGCTTTGCTCGCCCCCTTTACCCTTCACCTACGCTACCGCAGTATTTGCCCTGATATTTGCTGTGCAAATCAGTATTATTGATGTGCAGTTAAATATTTCTCATACATATATTTATTTTTTCCTCGCACAATGCATAGTAAAACATAGTATAATACACGTGCGTGAGATGATTTCCGACTCACCTACTTTCCTCAGTAGTAGCGTTAACAGTTATTCTGGGATAAATCGATAGACACTTCGCTGACGAGGGTATAATCAAATAAATTCACACACAAATCTATTAAATGCAAGAATGGCGGGACTAATTATTGTGGACTATCAAGCCTATTTTATTTTGGCTAGTATTAAATCGCACATCAAAAATACTGATTTACACAGCAAAAAAGGATCACTAAAACACTTTTTATGTTTTAAATATTTTATGTGTAATTAAGTTTATGTTTTAAGTATTTTTGTTGTTCTTACAAGTTAAACCTAACACGAAGGATAAAGGGGGCTTCGGTTCGCTCAGCCCCTTCATCCATCACCTAAGCTCCCGCAGCATTTTGCCCTGATATTTGCTGAGAAAATAAGTATTTATCTTGTGCAGTTTCTCGGTGTGTAAACGAATCGGTAAACATAATCGAATGGCGCCGACTTTTAATCGGTTTGATGTGACTGACGGTAGTGTTTCCTATCCATATATCACCAGTGAAAACATCATAATCTTCATCCATAGTTTGCCACACCATGAAACGACTCCTCAAAAGTACACGACGCGAAAGTGTGGCCACAAGAGTGCTACCAAACGCAAAATTTAAAAAGCGTGAGAAAAAACCTACTTCCCATTCCCCTGAAAGAGCCTGAGATTTTCTCGAATTTAAGCTTTGTAGGTAAAAAAGCATAGTATTTTTTTAGATCTGGTTATTACAATAACAAATAATACGAAGATTATTATTTGTTATTGTACTAAACTAAAAAAATTATAATAATTTATTGAAAATTCAAAAAAATCTGAAATTTTCTAAATCCGGCCGGAATCCTGAGATGATCCTGAAAAGCCTGAGAGCCTGAGATTTGCATGAAAAGCCTGAGATCTCAGGCTTTTGGTAAACCTATACACAAGCCGCCCTTACAGTCGCGCTCACCACAACTCCTAGTCACCGCTGAATCTGAAAAGCCACAAATCTATTTGATGCCAGGACAATCAGCTTGCATACTTATTTTTGAAAAAAAAAAAGAAACAGAAAAGAAAAGTAGGCCGTGTTACAGTGTACAAGTTTCTTGCGCCGCTTCTTCTCCGCTGCCATACCACTTTCCGAAGCGGTAGTAGATTTTCTTGCATTATATAGATTCAAATGACGTTCAAACAGTGTTCGTAAGAAGTTTATAGATATGTAATTGGTTTTACTATAGAACACTGTATGTAAACTTTTCCCGCCGTGTCTCGGGCCGAGATTCCACCGTCTACGGCGCAACATCTGGGCCAAGGATGGACCGCGACCTGTGGGACGCAACTGGGTTAGCGGAATTGGGGCGTGGGCCTTGTACGCGAGTTTGAGGGGCCTTCGGGAGTAGCTCTGCTGTTGGGCTGAGACTTTTGGGCAAGATTTTGCTGGACGGGTTTCGGAATTTTTGGTAACCGTAACCGAAAGGGGTGAAACGGGACCCTATCGCTGAGCCTCCGCTGACCGTCTGTCCGTCAGGGGACTGTATCTCAAGAACCGAACTGCTGATACAGCAAATAAAGGGATATTATATTATATTCTATTCTATTCTAACCGTTATAGCTAAGTTGAATTTTTCACAGAATGTGTATTTCTATGTATGTATGTATGTATGTATGTTTAATGAACTACACAAGAATGTATAAACTAAAGGGGGTCGCAATACAATAGACGTGCTAAAATATCCTTGCGATCATCAATATCAACGCAAATTCGAGGCCCTCTATGGCGCAGCGGTTGTGGCTTTGCTACCATGCGAGAGGTCCCGGGTTCGATGCCCGGCTGGGGGTGATGAGAAAGAAAACCCCAGGTCTTGGATGTGTGTGAGGTCGCTGTTTATGGTACCCACCACGCAGGATATCCTAGTGTGGGGCCAGTAGCAATATATGTACCTGTATGTAAATGTTTAAATGACTAATTTCGCAGTCTCATATTTTCATCGGTGGAACAATGGTTTAACGCCGGATCGGCAGTCTCTGGATATTTATACCGACACCAAGTTCGGCATTTTTTTAAATACTTGTTTACTGTTTTTTAATGTACGGAACCTTCTGTGCGCGAGTCCAGCCCGCGCTTGACCGATTTTTATATATGAGCGCCAAAAACACCAGTTTAGCAATTGAATTCAGCAGCGATTATTTTTTAGAAATAATTTTATATTTATGCACTTCATTTTGTTATATATTTCGTTTGCGCCGGGCCTGGGGTATTTTTCGTACGGGATTAAGACATCTCGTTTAAAGACTGATTTATTGTAAAAAGATCTATTCTTTGTATACCTACTAAAGTAATGCCGTTCTCAAACAGAGTCTGCTTTAACCACCTGTTAATATGTGAGAGGCTTAAAAGCGATGAATATAATGTTAAACACTCGCTGTCCAGGGAAATACAGGCTTTTGTCTGCCATGTCTTCGCGTCACGCCCACCATCATACCCGGTTTTATACTCTTATCCTAGTCGTCGCTCTATCGCCGCCATACAATTTCTTTGTGTGCGCACACGGTGTGACTTCCATCGCGTCGTCGACCCGAAAACGTGTGGCGGTGGTTGCGTATTAACTTTGAGACGCCTTCAAGTAGTCCCGTGTGCAGAAAGCTGAGTATTGTATCTGTCACCGTAAGAAAGTCAAAACCGTCAGTTGATAAACTAACGTTTTTTTCTCGGAAGTTGGTCAACCTATCGACATATAGTAAACTGTAGCGTACTGCTTACTATATGACGCGTTAGTTGATTAACTAACGGTTAAAACTGTTAAATAGTAAACTGGTAACTAAGTAACTTGAATTGCAAACGAAATACCAGGGCAAACACTGCGGTAGCTTAGGTGAAGACTAGAGGGGGCGAGCGCAGCGAAGCCCCCGAATAGTCTTCGTATTAGGTTGACATGTAAGAACAAAAGAAACGTAAATTCTAAACCCTGTCAGTTTTGACTATCTTCCGGTGACATATCCAACATCGTACGGGTAGTGGGTAGAGGGTAGCGGGTAGCGCGTAGCGGGTGCTATAGACGCGGGTCAAGGGCCGGGAAGCTCGGCCAAGGATCTTTCGGCTATTGATCCCAGGTCGAAGCAAACCCTGGGTAGGATGCACTTGGCAACGCGACTACCTCGCAAATATTTCAATGTTGCAATAGAATAGCATTTATTTACTGTTTTAGCACAGACACACATAAATATAAAAGCACGAATACTAACTTGTTGTAGTATAATATAATAGCAAAGTATAATATAAATAAATTAAGCCCATTAATGTCCCAATCGAGGTGCACAGGCCTTTTCTCGGATACGAGTAAGATTAAGCCGTTCTCCACCACGCTGGCTCAGTGCGGGTTGATGGAGGGGTTTTACGAACACTATCACTTAGCGATAGCAGCCGGGTACACGGTCAGGATTCGAACCTGCGTCTCCAGTGTGAGAAGCAAGCGTGAAATCCATTAGAGCACGGAGCTGACGGAGCTCTTTCACACAAAGTATAATAAAAAGTAAAAAATGTAATTTAAAAGTACCAGCAAAAGGGCTTCGACTCAGCATGATGTCACAAGCAGGCTGGTGACGCTGGTTTTCAGTCCAGATCCAGGAAATAATCAATTTATAAAGTTGATTGACATCACCAGGTGCAAACACATCTATAGATCCACATTTTTTCCGACCCAGTACAGCGGCGACAATGGCTTACGAATGAGATTAGCTTAAGCCACCGGCCCAGATAAATTTGTGGATCTACACATTGCCTTTGACACCATTTTAAAATAGTCAGGCCGCCGTTTCTATGTGTATGATGTCGCTGTTTCGGTTTCCACGACACAGGGGATCCTATAGGGCCATATAGGGGGCAAGCCAGTCCTGGTGTATTGGTCATCCTGTTGAGGGTCGAAGGCATCGCTGGTGTATCGGTCGGTGTGACGACCTCTGTGGCGCTGCGGTTGTGAGACTCTGCGTACCATGCGAGAGGTCCCAGGTGCGATCCCCGGCTGGGGATGAAGAAAAAAAAAACAGGTCTTGGATGTTTACTGTGTGTGTGATGTCGCTGTTTCTGGTTCCCACGATTCAGGGTAACCTAGTGTGGGGTCAGAAGCAATGTTTGTGCCTGTGCATAAATGTTTATATTTATTAAAAAAACAATAGTTACATGAAAATAGTATACAAAGGCGAGCTTATAAGAGATCTCTTCCAGCTAACCAGGTTAAGATGGGAAAGGTTGATTGCTGAGCACGGGTAGATCTATGTGTACAACAATGTAACGAAATAAACGAGTACTTACATACATGTTAATAAATAATAGTAGTTTATGTGACTGATACATAATGGAGGGCATTAAAAATCCAGAGTGGGTTTATGAAACGAGCTGGAGGCGAGTTTCATAATAATATCACTCGAGAGTTTTAATGCCTAATTATGTACAGTTACATACACTAGTTTTTCTACACACATACCATAAGATCTTTTTGATGTGTTCAGGAACCGCATGTTCGACCGGCATTGTGGCATTGATCATTGCATTGCTGGCACGCAGGCGGGCGTCGGCGTTTGAAATTTGAATGTCATAATATATCGAAATATTGATATATTATGGTAATAACGTATCAATATTCAGATCTTATCTGAATATTGATATGTTATTACCAAGAAGTATACCATTATGCTGGTCGTAACGTGCAGTTTTTGGACGCACTAAAGAGGGTTTATGATATATGTATAGATAAAGTATATTCAAATTGGTCTGTCCCTGATGGTGCAGGGGACTTCATTCCACATCCGTGTTATCATAATTATTTGTGTATGTGGTAGTCCTGTGTTCCGAAGGTCCGGCTGAAAACCAGCGCTGAGCTGAGACCCGTCTCAGTCCAGCATTGCTGAGCCGGGTCCTGTTAGCACTATGACCGTGTAGTAATCTATTGTCTCTTTTGTACAATGTGTTTTAATAAACTCAATTCTATTTATATTTCTATTTCTATCCGAATTTTCCCTTTATTGTAATTTTGTATCAATCAACCTATTCTTGAATGTTCTGTGAGTTCAACCGCCAGAATAGAAAACGCCCCGCTGACCCGCCGCCGCCGCCAGCGCCAGCGCGAACTCGCGTTGTCTATTGATTGCGTCTGGTATGCGCTGCGTCTTGCCGTGTATTGATCGGTGCAGCCGCGTCGTACGACCTTATAGAATGTCTACACCTACTACACCCTGTAGAATATCCATTTTTACTGCGATGCGTCTTTTACAGGATAAATGCACTTAAGTGAATGCGTAATATTTAACCTGACTCTAAGTGGTATGGGACTTAAAAGACAGTGCTGGGCAAAATTGTATAATGGGTATTTACAAATCAAACCACGTGGAACTATTTAAATTTGCTTAAGGAAGTGAAAACGAACTTAACTACCCAACTTATTGAAACACTTATTACTTTTTAGAAAGCCCTTATTTTAATATAACCTTAAACTACATATTAATTAACAAGTACACTCGATATTAAGATATTGACTATGTCACCAGCAGACAGATAAGTTAACAACAATAGCAGTAACCTTACTCGTAATACGCCTATTGCGCATCGCTTGACAGCTTAGAATAATCGATGGGCCCGCGCATGCGTCTGTCCGGCTCGAAGGATCAATAAGTTACACGTCACGCACACAGAATTATCGCCAGGGTAAACGACTGCCAGAGGTTATGATAGGTCTGGTTTCCTGAATTGCACTGTCTTGCCGCTGTTAGGAGTTATAGGGTTAATTATATTATATATAGCCTGGGTTGTGCGCCACTGCTGGGAAAAAGCCTCCCCTATCTCAGAGCACTCTTCCCTGTCCTGTGGCGGCCCAGTCCAGTCCGGCGAAAACGTGCCCAGGTCGTGCCGCCAGCGACGTCCCATATCTTTGTGTTCAGAAAATAAATCTGAAATTATGGCGCAATAATCTATAGTAACATTTTCAACAAACAAGTATATAGTTATCAATATCCAAGGAGACTTTCCCGTTGGCCAATTTAGCCTCAAGATATCCCGAGTTGCTGTGGCACTCCATATAATATTTTGGCGCCCAACGTGGGCCCATCGCCTATCGAAGGGATAGCGGTATGATTTATCGTCTGTAGTTGTTCAAACAAACAAAGTAGGATTCTTAAGAATAAAGTTTTTTTTTTATTTATTACACACTACGAAGCCTTCGTCAAGTTAAATAGTTATTCGGGTACAATTTTTATTCAGTTTGGCGCCCAAACAGGGACTAGCAAAACAAAATTATTTCCTAGAATTAGTTTTTTCCATAATGCCATAATCAATTAAATGTTTCTTTATCATTACGTAGATACATAAAACGATCGATATAAATTTGCCGCTATCATTTTTAGTTTCAATTAATATCCATTTTATTTACCTACTTCCACAAGTGTTGTAATTTATTTTTTATTTTTTTTAGGTAACAAACAGTCATTACCAAACATATATTGATTATACTAACGCTAAGACCCAATACCATTGAACTATTACAGTTGTTGTGGAGCTGTGAAAATATTCATGCATTTCTTTATATGTTTTATAGCTTTAGTTTGCAAAGATATCATCAATTAGTCTAATACCAAACAAAAACATTAAAGTCACTTGAACTCTATTGGGGATAACGTACCCATTTCGGTATCAGCGACCGTATGACGTCATCGATCAATACGAGTGAAGCGCCCCCCACCCCCTGTAGATCCTTTGTTACATCATGACTTTAGGAATTTCGTATTAAAAAACCAATTAATTTACGCCGATGGAAAACATAGTAAGGAGGATTATATCTCTTTTGAAAATTAAGTAAGTACTAACGGACTAAAAGTGAGTTTGCCGGATCAGGTTTGACAACCGTAAAGCAAAGTGGGTAGTATTATGGTATCCATGGCTTTCTTTTTGAGTCTAATGGGCAACTTTGACTTAAATATATATTTATGACCAGTACCTGCTCCATGCTTTGTTAATCCGGCATTCGTTTTTTTTATGTAAGGCTTGTCAGTGATATGGACACAAACGTTTTATGCAAACAAATTAATAATGAATTTGGGGGAACTTTTTGGGGCTAAAACGAAAAAATAAGAAAAGAAACGTTCGTTCGAATGAACGGGCTTGTTGCAAAGATTTCAATTTAATTTTCATAATTCAGAAATAAATGCATTCCTCTGAAATTATCCTCTGAATATGAAATTCCTTATTATCTCTGAAACTAAAATACTGAAACCAAATAAGTAATAATCTTTACTTAAATATTACAGGAACAATAATATGAAAAGTATAATATAAAAAAGGGGGCACAATTAGAGGGCAGATCAGAAAATAAAATAAAAGTTTTTAAATATGTAGTATCACGTGACTTGTCAAATAAAAGGGTGTGTGAGGATTTCAATATTTTTGTTTCACAATTGTGAAATGCTTCGTTAAAAAATATATTTAATAATAATAATAATCTTTTTTTCAGGTTAACAAAAACCCATATATATAAATACCTTACAACGAGAGATACATAATTTATTATAAAAACACAAAATAGTATCTAATCTAGCAGGGATTTTCTTCTTGCTTAGAATATTAAAATAATAAAAATAGACAAAAAAATACACCCCCATCTCTGAAACAACTGATCCCAATTTTTTAAAAAAACGTTATATAGGTCTTTACTTGAATATTACAGGAACTTAAATATTACAGGAAAAATAATAAGTGTAAGTAAACAAAAGTGGTCGGCTACATCATAGCCTCAAGATATGCCATAATTAAACGCTCAGTTTATATAAACTGTTGCGATGAGCACCTGGGCAACAATATCTGCCGCTGAGTGTATTATGTATATGTATAACTGATCTTATAGCATCTTTCTTGTTGTGCTGATTTTTGTGTAACTAAATCCTGTGTCCATATTGATTAATTTACTGTCGAATAAATTTAGCATAAGTCGCCCATTTACATGAATGTTATTTTTAAAAGCACTATAACGGCTTTTTTATGGTCTTATTGATTTTATTGAGATTCGTATCTCTAGTATAGACTACAGGTATAGTGGCATATGTTTACTTTATCGCATAATTGGGATTATCTACCTACCTTCCAATTTTACTAGACCAATAGTCATCTGAGAAGTATCGTTGCTAAACTATTCTCAATAATTGGATTTTTAGAAAGATCAGGGACCCCATTCTACAATTTGCAAAGTGGCACAATGTAATTAATGACATGCGTAACATTGACAGAAAATGGCGTGTTTGGTATTCTACTAAGTAGATAATTACCTACTAATCATATGCCCTGCAGTCAGCATGTGTCATCCAGATAAAATCTTTGATTCATCTTGGTAGTAACGTCCGATGTGCAGAGGAGATGATATATCCGATATAGTACTGTAGACTCTAGAATATCAGATCTACACTCTCCTCCCTACTTCGGACATAACTATCCCGATGGACGGAATAATCTGGAATCCAGAGAGAACGTGGCCTATGGATCACAGTCCACTCCAATAAGTTAGTACGTGCAATGAACGTAAATAAACACTGACACGTGTTTGGGTGTGGGGCGGCGACTGCGCCCTCCGTGGGTAGCCGCCATCGATCCAAGGGCTCTGGGTCGAGGGAGCTAATACTGAGGATGGACTGGTACGAGGGAGGGAACTTGATCCTTCATATCTGCATGGCAGCGATCGGCTAAACTCCCGTTACGCAAAACTCTGTATTGAATATCTGGCTAAATGTGGGCTGTGTGACGCAAGAAAGTTTAGTGATAGTTATACCAGATCACCATCTTCACGATGATGATACGAATTGTTGTTTTTCTGATAAGGAGTAACTCAAACAGGTAAAATTGTCTGTGCTGTGAGACAGCCGACTTTTCTGCAATGGAAAACTTACCTAAGATATCGAATAACCTTACTTATGGCAGATGTCTGATTTTATATACCTTAGGATTATGATGAGATAGTTTCTTAATTTAAAATCCAAACTCCCTATTCTGCAAGTCACAAACGAATAGATCTCGGTGCTCTACCAGTTTTTGTAAAATCAATACCTGTGATCATTACAACGAGCTTCCATCTGCAATATCTGTCGCCGACTCATTATTTGTATCCAAATAGCGCGATAAAAGCAACGCTGAATAAATCAATACTTCATTTCCTTAACCAGTCGTCAGTGAAAATTCCGGGAATCGGAAAATGTCACTTTCGCAGGGTAGCTACTGAATTATTTCAACCTGTTCGGTCATTTGTCATTCGGTCCATATGAAAATCGGCGCTCAAAAGCCTGTCAGAGAAAATTCCGAATTTCGGATGCACACATACGAAGAAAGTTACAAATTGGCGACTGGTTATTGACTAAACTATCAAAGCTTAATAGTGAATTATACATTATGAGCATGTTCAATCAAACTATGCATTCACATGCATTGTCAAGAAATGTGCTCTTGGATGACGAAAGAGAACTACAAGATGTTTTTCACCTCAGCAGCTCGAACAAGAGGTTTTTGCTGCTAGTAAACAGTTGCTCACTGAGTGAGACAAAGTAGCTTTTGAATTTTGAATGCCGCGGCCATAGGCGAAATCGCAAACAGCCAACGGGTATTGATTTATAATTGGAAGTTCTTTGGCTTTTTACGATTTCGTCAATGTCACAGATAACTGCTATCGATTTTTAACTCGAATGCAGTAGAATCTGTGCTATTAAATTACAAATAATCGTGCTTATTTTATACTATCTCCTACCCATTTTAATTGATAAATAATCACCATCATCATCAGCTCTTGTCATTCCACTGCTGGGCATAGTCTCTCCCAAAGCATGCCATTCGCTGCGGTCACCCGCCAGTCTCGTCCACTGCTTTCCAGCCACCTTAGCAATGTCATCTGACCATCGGGCCGGTGGTCTGCCCGCTGTTCTCTGTCCTGTTCGCGGCCGCCACTCCGTAGCTGCCTTGGTCCACCTTCCGTCCTCCCTTCTAACCAACCAACCATGATAAATAATACAATTAGATAAATATTACGTAGTCTAAATTAGGCTATGTTTATCATGAAAAAGTACAGTAAATGTTATTTGTACATTAAAGTTGGGTACATTTACATACAGACACAAACATTGCTTCTGGCCCCACACTAGGATGCCCAGTGTCGTGGGAACCAGAAACAGAGGCGTCACACACATAAACATCCAAGACCTGGGGATTCATTTTTTCTGTCCCCCCAGCTGGGGATTGAACCCGGGACCTCTCGCATGGTAATTAGGGCCACAACCCCAGCAGTCGTCAAGATTTTTATTTGATTTTATATGTTGTATGTTTTCATTCTCTTATATGGTATGTTCTCATTGCTGAGATGAAAAGTTGTATGTGCAACGTAAGCCCAAAATTATTTGCATCTCGTGCTTTGAGTCCCTCGCCTACTCAGGATTCTAACGCAGAATCCTTCGCTCACTCGGGTGTCGAGTAAGCACTCGCAGCAAAATACAACTTTGCTCTCTTGTTGCACAATTAACTATTGTTTATGGTTTCTGATCAAAGTAACTCCTTGAACATCAACGGGATAGTATCTTTTTTATTGCATTCAAAGAATAAGAATAATTGCAGTGTGACTGCTCGATAACCATATCCAATCAGTAATAAATTGATCAGTAAATAAACATGTTGTATTACTTTACTTTATCTTTATCATTTCACATCGTTATTTTGGTATTGGTTGCCCCCCCCCCCCCCCCATATTTCCCAATATTATATCAACAATAGTGTCCAAGGTATTATTATTATTATTATTAATTATCAACATGGATAGTCACGGTAGGTACTAACTTATGTTTTATCTACGATTTTGTATCGTATGATTTTTAATCGGACCTCGGCAACAGATTCGATAAAATCTCGTTGCAATGCAAATGCATTCACACACATTAAATTCTTGATGTTTTATCGATTCACATCTAATATGAAGTATGTACATTATTTTTTGCAGTACATAACAGTAATCAGGGGTCAGACGGTGTATTCATGAATTGCTAAATCCAATTTGATCATACCCAAGCTCGCTAAATGAGTAATCCTATCCACCAGTCAGTAGGTACCAAGACAAATCTGATTAGCTGATTGCAATTTCGACGCCTAACAAATTGGAAAAAGGGAACAGCGAAGCCCAACTTGTAACAAAGGAAATCTAGTTACCAAATCTACTTTTCTCTTCTCTCTTGTCTATTTTACTTTGGTTGAACCTTTCGAATAGCATTGGGCTTGGTTGGTTATTTAATTACTTCAGCTCATGGACTTCGGCTAAATGTTTTCAGGTTATGTAAGTTTTCATCAACATTATTGCTTTTAATCAACGCTGCGGTATCATATCGTTGTCTATTATTATCGTCGTCATGAAACATGATATCATCGCCACATGTTTCAAGTTTTATATCATCTTTCTATTCCGTGGACCCGATTCCAAAGTCCTCGCATTACTATCTCTTTTGCATAAATATTTGTCTGGTTATTTCGAGTTGGTAAATCTGCGATCCACCGTTCGTTAGTCAAGCTTACCTGGCCGGATAACGGTACACATTTTTTCATTCTCACTGTCCCATGGTCGTATACAAAAACGAGGAGTTGTTGAGCTGCCTACATTATTATTATGAAGATTAGAGAACAACAATGTAAGAGCGGCAACGTCGCGTAGGAGCCAACGTCGCAGTCGCGCGAGGTTGCCGCGCTGCACGCTCGGCTGACTCGTCACGTGACGTCACGTCTTAAGATGGCCGCCACACCGGTCACCCCCCCCCCTGCTTCAAGCAGTCGAGCCGGTTCCGTTCGTGTTGAGCAGTTTTAAATAATAATAACGAGTGCAGCCGCCCGAAAGGAAACCGAGCGAGAATAGATTGAAATTTAATGCATCGAGCACGTCTAGAGACGTGTTAATACTAATTGTTATTCCACAACAGCAGCTGTTTACTTTCGTTGAATGTGGACGGGCAGTTAGCGGAATCCGGGGTGCGTCCGACGAGACGAACGGGTGTAGAATGCGTGATTCATTTTCATTGTACATATTGTTGAATCGCTATTACCACCAGCATGATGATAGTGGGACCTATCTACTACTTATGCATGCACGGCCTTCGTGATTGACTGCAGGTTTTGAGAATTTAGACATCCTTTGTATGAGGGACTAAATCCACCTGCCTTGATGAGTTCAGTAGGTTTTTTGTGGATTTTTTTGCTCGTAGACTTTAAAGGTCCATCGAGACCTGATGTATATTGGTGACTCAGATCAGAACTCATGATTTATTTATACTTAAACAGGTATTTCATTTAAGTTTAGATTTCTGTTAATCATCGCAAGAAGTCTCTATACCAACTGAAAGTCATGCATGTCATCAAATTCTATTAGTCACGCACATCGTCGCTTGTGATCAGGTGCGTTTCGTTTGTATGTCGCTGACGTTAATGATAGTACTCGGGACGAGATAAATGAGTGTCACATTCACATCGAGTGGCGAGTGGAATCGTGGCTGATGTGGTGTTGTGTTGTTGGGCGGTGTCGCACATCCGCGTCGGCTAACGGCTCGCCCCGCGCCGCCGCCGCCGCCGGGCGTGCTGGCTGCGCGCGCTGACGTCACCGCTCGATAATGGCCGCCGCTTCCCTTCCCCTCGCCCGCTGCCTTGCACCCCCGCCGTGCGTGCTGCCGCCGCGGCTCAGTCTCTCGCCGACCTGCATACTGAACGCGCATCCCGCCGCCACCACCGCGCTAAGCGGCCCTGTGTCTCAGTGTACCTACCATGGTGAGAGTGTTTTTTCTGAACGGTTAAGCGAATCAGTGACAATTTACAAGAAAAGCGAAGAAGCCCGATCTCTCGCGCTCCGCACCAACCCGGGCGGCGAGATGTCGGTAATGCAAATCCAACAGGCGAAGCGGCAGCACTGCTACCTGTGCGACCTGCCGCGGATGCCTTGGGCGATGCTGCACGAGTTCTCAGAGGCGGTGTGTCGCGGCTGCGTCAACTACGAGGGCGCCGACCGCATTGAGGTTGTCCTCGAAGGAGCTAGAAACATGAAGCGCGCCCACGGCTTCCAGGAGGGTCGGGGCGCGACGCATGTTAAAGCGACCCACCGAGCTCCATTAGAAGCTCATCAGAACGGATCTGACTCTGGAGCTAGACAGTCGGCTCCACCGGCCCATCACACGCCGACGGCAGGGTTTCTTCACCACCCGCGGCCGGCGACTGGGCCCGGTCTACTCGCGGAATACGCGGGCAGGCGCGATGAGCACGATAGCAGAAGGATGGCTCACCTGCCGACTCACCACCTGCCGACTCACGCCTCGCGTCTGGCTCCCGGACTTACCCTCAAAAGGCCTCTGGATGATGATGACCACCAGAACCACCACGAGCCTCCGAAGAGGATGCTGGAGGAGCACAGCCGCCCTCCGCTAACGAGAGGCGAAAGTCTACCGGCGGTGTCCCTCGCCGCTCCATTCGCCCCCGATCGGGTCTTCAAGCAGGAGAAACATCCACTACGCAATCCGTCTTTTGATGCAGCCTTCAAAAATGGTAAGTTGCTTCTTTGTTAAAAGTCATTGGATTTTTATAAATGTGGGCGAGTACTGTAACAGATTTCATCAGTTTAGATGATTGGTATATTTTTTGGAAATTTCCAAGTTGTCACTAAGTAGTTTTTAATCTATAAGAGATCTGTATAATATCCGTTATTAAAAAAAAGAGTAGACTTAATTTTATTAATTCAGCCAACCGTTTCCTAAATATTATGTGCAGGGACTTTAAAATGTAGAGATTAATCATCATAGGTAGAGATTCTAAACAGAATGAAACACTTAATTAGTTAATATGTATAATGTAATATTCATAGAATATAGACTAGGAACTATACACCGAATACACTCAGACGCTTCTTTCTTAGTAGGTATACCTGTTAAGAGTCCAGTGTGAGTTTCTTAGAAACTTGAGCCATTAATACGTACTTTAAAACATTTACTTCTAAATATGAAATCCATGCGGGAAACGATTGAGTTACTATAATTACTCAAAGCGGGAAACCGGTACTAAGAGCCCTACACCCTTGCTGAGAGGCGAATGGAGATGATGATCTAAAATTCTAAATCCTTGCGCCACTTCGTTGAAATTGGATTTTTTAATAACACAATTCAGATTTGTAACTTTCTTAATGTTGTTATTCCTTTGCCTGGTAATACATTGTTGCATCTTGTTTCTTGAGATGTCTGATCAGATCAGGATGAATAAAGATAACATGTTCTATTCGTAGCCGAATTATAGAATGCTTAGTTATAGATGTGTAGTACCCACGATACTAGGCATCTCAGTGGTGGAAATCAGCAAGTAATGAGTCGTATATTTTCTCTTCAAAAGAATTTGAGTGCTATAACTTCTTGGTCAACCTAAAGCCTAGGTGAGTGGACTTTATAAACCTGTACAAATACTACAGAACTGTATGCGCTACCTATAACCTGTAAGACTTGTTTCTCAGGTTTGCTGTCGTTGCCAAAGAACGTCTCTTTTTTTTGCTGCTTAAATATTATAGATTGCATTTGGAATGTCAATCTTATTTTATTGGTTTATGCTCGTGGATTGGCTAGTGAATTCCAATATTAAAGGTAAATTGTGTTCCTTGGCACCGCTTCTCATGACGCTATTTAATCATTTACCGTTTATAAAACAGATAAACTAAATTCTAAACCCACTCGATAGTTGTTGTCGTCCTATTAATAACTGTTATATAAAAATTTGTCGTATCTGATAAACATAAACAGCCTTAAAGGCGTGTTCACAAGCCAGATAACATAAGTTTTGCGCAAGCGGTTGTCCACGGGTGACGGGACACATACCTATCTCGGTTTATATTAACGCGAACCATAAATACTGAACCGGTCTGACCGGTTGTCGGTTGAGCGTTCTCGAAAGCGAGCCAGCGGCCTCTTTCACACCACTCCACTACGTACAAACACCCACCCACGTAATGGTAACCGCGGCCCCGCGCGCCGTGAATGCATGCACGAGAGTGCACGGTGTGGCAACGTCGCATGACGACATTTTCGCTCGCGTACGTATGTATGTAGGTAGGCCAGCAGCGGACTAAAAAATAAAGCGGCTGCCTACGCTTGGCAGAGCCGCTCAACCACATTCCGGAGGCGCGTAGCTAGTGCGGCCGCCACCGATACAACTCGTCGGCCAAAAAGGTCAACGTGACGTCAGCATCCGCAGCCATATGGAGCGTGCCGCTCGCTAAACAATACGCTGTCAGATCATCACGCCCTTTTGCACGTTACCACAATGAACACTTGAATGTTTATATTCAATGTAAATCAGGCAGCGGAATTCTTTGTTTGCCCTTGTTTACAATGATAATGTCTACGTACCTAGCTAAACATATATCAGAAAACGTCTGTTTTTTGTCGCAAAAACTAAGTATATACTGGTGTTTATACCAAAATAAACGTTAACAAATAGATAATATGAATCGTATAAGTAGATGATACATTGAATTTCACTGAGTTATCCTCTAAACCGGAGTCTGTCGAAACTCTTTGTTGAAATCAATCTTTGAAATATCAACAAGTTGGGTGAATTTCGTGCTGCAAGTTGCAGGTTTCGAAATCGGAATTAAATAAATATTTCATAGCCTAGCAACGGGTGAATAACAGCTAAACGGTTATGTGGGTCCTACATCGGGATGTTTGGCAACGTCGCACAACCCGTTCGCGATACGATACGAGTCGTTTCGTTGCACATTCGAGTGTGCCACTTGTACCTACATTGTTAAAGTTATTATTACTTTGCTTACCCGACTACTTTCAGAGCTTGCTTCTATTGCTAGATTGCTACTGTTGAGCGCCATGCGACTCAATCCGTTCAACTAGTGACATGACACCTCGTAGCTACGTCACGTCAGCTACATATTAACATACAATGCTATTCATATGTCTTTTATCTTAGTGTGTGTTAATTATCCGACCAACAGACCCAACACAACAAATGATGTTTCATCTAAACAGCCACAGCGGCTATTCGTACAAGTTAAAATATATAACCGGAACAGGAACTGCTGTAACTTAAGATCAGGTTTAGCTACTGAGTTAACGTTATTGTTACTAGTTTCAAAGTTGAATAATGAATCACTACAGACTTCTTATTTCAAGGCGGGCTCAAAGGACTTAAGCTATTTAAGAACATACTATTCGTGTTTTATTTTTCATTTTATGGCATCTCAACAGGTTATGGCAACAGTGCGCCTCTAACAAATGGGTCTGCCGGATCTCCGTTGGGAAGGCCTTCAGGGTCGCCCCCCGTGACGGGAGCAGGGGCGGCTGGGCCCTCGCCCATGGCTGCTCTCATGTCGGTCACTGACACTCTGCCCCCTGGATCACCCCGGTCCGCCGGGGGCTCGCCCCCACAACCGCCCCCGCAGCGATCGGCTAGCCGTTCCAGCCAACATTCGCCAAACTCCTCAGGTACGCATTTTGAAGGTTTTGTAGAACATCTTCGTTCATTTATTCCTACTCCAGAGGAAAACAGAATATCGACGTATATTTCATTTTCTTACGTTTGAGACTCTTGTGCTCAAAAGGATTAAACTGCTCCAAAGGTCAAGCATAAAACTTCTATTCGGAAGTAATTTCAAACTTCTGTGTTTGAATTAGAAAATGTGACTTTAGATTCGTGAAATGACTCGATTTAAGAGGACGGTTCGTACTTGTTTGCAAGAGAGGCTCGTGCCCGACGACCGCTCGCACCCCCCACACCGCCACATTCTGCTCAACAACGACCACTCTATTCACTCGTGAACAATCCCCGACCAATTGGCTGACGCAATGATAACAGGACAAATCCCTTAGATTTTTTTTTGCACAAAGATTTGATTTATAAACATACTTTTTTCCCATTTGTGGTAAAATCCCGGTTATGAATTGGGGATCTTCGAAGAGTTTGGTCACAAAATTGTAACGTGAACCAGTGGCTAATATTGTAATGGTAACGCAGGGTCGAACGGCGGGCGGCGGTCGTCGGGCTCGCGACACGTGTCGTCCACCACGTCGGTGACATCGACGGAGGCTGGTGAGGGTGTGGACGCGGTGGCGCCGGCGCCCGCGCAGCTCCTCAAGTGCACGCTCTGCCAGGAGCGGCTGGAAGACACGCACTTTGTCCAGTGCCCGAGCCAGCAACACCACAAGTTCTGCTTCCCCTGCTCACGCGAGTCCATCAAGAGGCAACAAGGATCTGAGGTTTGTTACTCCTTTCATTATTTACCAATAAAAATAACATAGTAATAATTGAAATACCATTAAAATTCTTGTAGCACATGTGCTGACGGGTTCGTGTTTGGTTTCAGGTGTATTGCCCGAGCGGTGAGAAATGCCCGCTGGCCAACTCGTCAGTGCCTTGGGCGTTCATGCAGGGCGAGATAGCGACCATCATCGGCGAGGATTTTAAGCCGAAGAAGGAGCGAGAGACCTAGGGCTGCGAGAGGCAGCCCAGACTCTACCTGTTGTCCCTGCCGATCTGATCGGCAGGCGTTTGTCCCGCGGCGGAGGCCGCAATGCCCGCGCGGCGCGGCGACCGCGGGAGCTACGGGGCTGACTCTGCTGAGCCACCGTCCGACGAAAGCGAATTGTATATAACATTGTAAATATGCCCTTCTCTGTCGACTAGAAGCGATCCGGGAATGACTTTCGAGCGCGTGTCGGGTATGCGCTGTATTCAGCATATTGGAATTGGAATTTTCTATTATTTATTACCCTGTTTGGGATTCAGTAGTGTTTTAATATTTTTTCTACGGTGCAATATACTGAATATAGGACATTTCCTAAGGATTATTCAGTTTCTTTGTGAATGCAAGATCATTGCGAGTCGGATTTCGGTCTATATGTACTTCGATGATGGCTCACTGCCCGGGAGTATATTTTCTTCGCATGCCATTTTCTAAGTTACCTTTAGGTCGCATACCATAGTGATCTCGGCATTTATTTACGTGGTTATACACACTTACTGTACGAACACTATACGATATTTAAACATGACATATTCTATGTAGTGGAGGAATCTAATGAATTCTGATGTATTGTAGTGACAGCTGTGAGGGGCACCTTCCTAGGCTGCCTCCTCTGTACAGAGCATGTAGTGAGATATATTGTATATCGATATTTAATGCAACATATTGTAGACTTTGTTCATCTAAATGCGATTTATTCAGAGTGGCTCGAGTTCCATTATTTGCGTTAAAACCCAAATTCGGTCTGATGAAAAAGTGTTGTGTTGTGTTTACGTTGACGACGACGGTTTCTTGATGAAAACGAATTGAAGCACACGAGGTTTTAGATACATTTTCTTTTCGAATTGTTCTTTGTGAATGATTAGTTAGTTTTTCTTAGGCAATGGATACTTTCTTGTGTCAAATCGATTCAACTAGGGTTCCCGGTGGTGCGATTTGAGACAGGGAAGTGGGTGTCGTTGCAGTATTAGAAGAATCGCTTTGAGAGTTGGTGTTTTGGGGGCGTATGTACCTAGTCATTTTGTAAAATGTCAAATTGTCAATCCCGCTCATACGCGGCCGTTATAGGAACTCTTAAAACTCGCTGCTATATTTGTAAAAAGTGAAGTAATTATCATTATATATCATAATATTATACAGTTGGTAGATTATGGTGATTTACGGATCAATTTCGAAGGCTATCAGATGACGGGGCTTCTCCGTGCTAAGAGGAGTCCTGAGGTTTCAGGATAAAATCGGTTTTCTGATTTAGCGAGCGTCCTATCGATTTAACTGATAGTGATGTTTTGCTCTTCTTTGTTGCATAGTTGTTATTCAAAGAGTCCTGATGTCAAAGATAAACATTTGAAGCCTTGTCTCTCGTAGATCGTTGTCCAATGTGATTGGATCGTAATCTATTTATTTTAAGGTAGCTAACATATTTGTGTACATATTTGTATCGCTGTATATAGTTTCTTCTATTTGTAAATAATGTAGATAATTAATCTGGAATAGCCGTATCACATTGTCGAGGCTGCTGCCCGCCCGCAGTATTACTAGGGACTTTGAGCCTTGTTTTAGCTATGATGGTAAACGTTTTATAGAATTTCATTATATTTCCCAAAATGGTGTCATTGCTGAAGTCATTCACGATTTTTATGTATTTTCTTAGTGATTATAAAACAGCTTGTAAAAACAAATCTAATTGTACTGTTATATTTTAAATTTTATTCATGAAATCGCTTGAATTTTGTTTTACACTCATTTATTTCTTATGTCATATCTTTTGTCTGATAGATTCGAAATTGATTATTGTCTAGTAGTATCAGTGAAGGATCGATCCCGAGTGGGGTATTTCTTTCTACATAATTATTGATTTCTGTCGAATACGACCTGTAATGGATATCTCCATGGAGCACAAAACGTGTATCTTTTATCGTTTTGGTGTGTTAAATGTTCCGCAACTTCTCGGTGTTAATATTAAATTAAAATAAACTGTAAAATATCTTAGAATGCTGGAAACGTTTTTGGATGCCTTTGTTATTTACTTGTATCAGTAACTTATGAGATTTTTAAACGATAACATTTAACATACCAGGAAGTCTTAATCCGCCTGATTTCATAGGCTTGTCCGTACCTCGGCTAACTGTCGATGTGTTGGTTAAATTACATTTTAGAGAGTTGTCTCTTTCGTATTGTAAGCAACAAGTGATTGCTTCGTTTAGGACGTTACTGTATTGTACATGTTGGTGAAATACAATTGATGTGATTTTATAACATAAGCATTTTCTTTCTGTGATTCGTTCCCCATTCTAAAGGCTGAAAGGCCCCGCTCGCCGCCTTAGGGGCATGACGGTTTCGCCGCGGGCATGTCTCACTGGAAGCGATTCGCTGGCGGTAGCGGTCAGTGTGTTTCAGCCAGTTTCCGCCTATAGTCCTAACGTCAAAATCAGGAGCAGTCAAACATAAAGACCCTAAAGGAGGGCACAAAAAAAGATCCTTCTGTAACAAGTCAAAGTACTTTATTACTGTAGATACATATACTTAGCAAACGTCATTTTTTGCCTCTTCTCTATATTGGACCACTGTGGGAGAAGCAGAGCGTAGAAACTACCACAGATTGATTTTTAGATCTCTTAAAAATTGGTTGTGCTTAACTAATACAAATATGAAAAATTTAATTATTGTGATTAATAAGCAGAATTAAATAATTACAAAATTATTAACAGCAAGGTCTGTGTTGAGCTATTTAACCCCATACAGTCCCGTCATTTAAGTAATCTTGAACATTGTGATATCCCTTTTTCGACAAAGTCGCTTTAACATGTTTTTTAAATTTCTTAAATGGCAATTTCTAAATCTCCAGAGGTATTTTATTGTAGTAGAGAATGCACTGACCCTTGAAACAATTGCTAACCTCCGCGAGTCTAAACCGGGCGCACATAGTCTGTGATTATATCTTAGGTTAACATTACAGCTATTGCTAAGATTGGATAAGGTACTTCACAAATTATAAAAGTAATAAGTGATCATCGATTTATGGGAAACAGCTTCCTTATAAGCATACTGATAAATCAATTTAGTTGATAAAGTAACACTATTGAAGATGACGAATGGAGAAGGGATCTTCATAACTTCTGGCAGAAGACTAAGTTCGACAAGCTATTTTTAATTTGAGACCAGAAATGTGAACAAACAACTGTCATTTTCTAAAACAAAACCGTTACCTGGAAAATAACTGTTCATTGTTTACATTTCTAGCCTCAAATTAAAATTTCTACTTTAGAAGGCGAGCTAATCATGACTTGAGTAAACTTCAACAACTCCGAACAAATTTGAATGGCGTTGTCAAATGGTACCCGAGTTTGGCGTTAACTCCTCGTCTATCTAGTCGACTTAAGCTTAGACCTCCATTTCATACCATAGTTGGCAGTTTCCTGTAGTCCCATTGTCCCCATGGGGACAACAAAAATCAACGGTGACGCCCGAGCACTTATCCTGAGTGGGTGACCAATTTGCCTGCTGTCCTGTTCTTTTACGCAATGGTTTAAACACTCCGATATACTATTCATGATACGAACATCATCATGGAAAGTGATTGGTTAATACGCAATATTTATGATAAAGGCCGAAGCCCTTTTCCTCCTGCACTTTACCCTGAATCCTATCCTGAATCATCACGGGCATAAAGAAGCCATACGATGCACAATTATCAATATGAAAATACCATCAACCACATGATAATTATGAGGCCCTGGATAGTGCTTACGAGCAACTAACCAATGTGGGCCGAAGAGAACAATCTCTAGATTCTTAAATGAGTATTTTCTCTAATCCACAGCAAAATCAATGTAGATTCTTTTAAATTGCCGTTTGATGTACTAACCTATATTTGTGGTTGGGTCTACAGTCACTTACCACAATGGCACGTATGCCTGCCTTTGCCTCCGCTTGATTGAGGCGAAGAGTTTCATATTCATCAGAGATAAGGTTTAAAAACATGTCACGTGGTCTTTCAAATATATTTGACACTGACAAAATTGACCTCAAATATGGTTAGCACGTATGTATGTATGAGTCACCGTAATATTGGCAAAACCGTTAGTTTTTAAACTAACGCGTTTGTAAACTATCGGAAAATTGTAAACCAGACCGCCACGGTTACGAATTTTCGTTTCTTTTGTTATTACATGTCAACCTAAAACGAAGATTATTCGTTTGCAATTCAAGTTAATACCAGTTAACAATTTAACGCTTTTATTATAAAACTGCAGTACAGTTTACACTTTATCGTTATCGAAAAAAAACGTTAGATTATAAACTAACGGTTTTGACAATGTTACGGTGACGTATATAAAGCAGAAGTAAGACAACTTTGACAGATGACTCCAATTTTTGCGATGAACTTTTGAGATGAGGTGCCATTAACGTAGATTTGAGCTAATGACTAAGGGAGCTGACCAAATTGTGCTCTAATCTAATTGATAATGCACTTGATAATGGCAAAGAAGGTTTGTTTCTCTACTTCTTATTGTGCTGTCGTCTTCTATAATGTTGGAAGGCAGTTTCCATAGGTACATAAAATACATTATAACCGTATGGGTACCAAACACACACACACCCATAAACATTTACATACAGGCAGATACATTGCTTCTAGCTCCACACAAGCATACCCTGTGTCGTGGGAACCAGAAACAGCGATGTCACACACATATACAAAAAAAAACTCTTCCTCACCAGCCGGTATTCCAAACCGAGACCTCTCCCGAGCCTCGAAGCGTACATCCTCATAGGTCGACAAATCTCCTCCCTATTCTTTCTTTGCCAAGCGAATCAGCCGTTCTACACTGGCCCCTCCACCTTCTGCCAGAGAGGTTTAAGATGCCATATGTAAAAAACTACTCTATGTAACAACATTAACTCTTGTCCTTCCAGAGCGGAGCGGCAGCGCGTCGGAGCGGATGCCGGAGCCGCTGTGTCTGACCAACAGATGAGAGTCGCAGTCCCTGTCTACCCCGTCGATCGATATATGGTTAGTTGCATAATCAATATAGCTAGACGACTCATTAACAAAGGACTTTCTGATTAAAGAGTTTCGTCAGAGCAAAATATTCAGAGCAGCATTAATATTTTGCAAATCCAATGCAATTTTTAGTATATTTGAGCAAAGCCGAACTGTTTTTGTGATGCAACTTTGCACCTCAAAAATGGTGTAGGAATCACTATAGGTATAAACCGAGTAAAATTATTACTCGTCGTCGCCATGCCGATAGCATTTCAGAAAATCTGAATGTAATGCATATGTGACACGGCGGGCGTACACATTTCCCTCAACTGCCTATTAAAATCCGATGTTGCTACACGCTCTACTTAGCACCTATTTACATACATCGGTTAGGTTAGGTTCTGTTTCCTGAATAAATGATTAGCCCCAAGCTGTTGTTAGGCGACGAAATCAATCTTTCTTATATTACAAGATCACAAATATTATAATTTCCACAACGAAATGTATTTACCGGATGATATTTTCTGTTTCCAGGTGGAAAGCAGCAATAAGATTGAGATGATCAAAGTCATAGACGATGATCTCTGGAAAGTAGATCCGGCTATAAAGCCTGAAGATGAAATGATTCTAAAAAAACTGCACGATATGCTGCAATCCACTGCAGAGGACCTGAAGGTGCTTTCTGGGGAACTTGCCAGGCATCACCAACCTGGTATACAGGTTAAAAGCCTGCCAATGCCTTTGGACGATGACTTCAATGATAGACTACATATTGAAGAAGTTGTGAGTGCTAAGTTTCATGGACATAAAATTATTGATAATGTAAGTGTAAATAAAGCAGCTGCTAAAAGAGACGCAGTTCAACCTCAGACTAATAGAAATAGTGTTAAAAGTGCAAAGGTTTCTAATACTGGTGAAAGTTGTGTAAATAGTGTAAACAAACATTTATATAGAAATTTGGGTCGATCAAAAACTAGAACTGTCCAAATTAATGATCAACAAACTCAAAACAAACCAGAAAACAAAGCAAATAAAACTAAAAGTACTACGTCAATATCGTATAATGAATTCACCTATGAATATGAACCAAAACCTGCTGAAAGTCAAAAAGTACCTTTACAAGTACAGCACATGCCAAGTATCAATATAAGAAGCGAATTTATGGAGCAGAAAGTTCTAAATTTAGACATTATACCAGTAACTAATAAAAATGAAACTAATATTGACCGAAGTAGAAATGTAGCAGTCCTAGAATTACAACATGAAAATCCCAGCAAACAGATACCTCGGTCGATTGCGTGTTTTGACAAAACGAAAAATAGCCTACCGATTAGAGAAATTGAAAAACGCCCTGTTAGGAAAGTATCGAGAATGACAACTTGTGAAAGCAGTGAATCTGCAAACAATGCCAGCCCTGATGCCCATGTCAAGTGGAAATCTCCAAGAAAACCAAAATCTGTCACCAAAACAAGTCCTCCTATTTCAGCTCCCAAACAAACTTATACTAATTCTAAAAAGGAATTAGATACTAATAAACATAATTTGAACCTGGACGAATGGAAGAAAAAATTAAATTCAGTATATGGTCAACCTTCTTCTTCGAGGCAGAGTAAAACTTCTCAGTCAAAAAATAGTTCAAAGAAGATGCCTCAGAGGAAAACTAACACATCACAAAAACGGCTTCTTTACTCTAAGAATAAAGCCGGATATATCCCTTATTCTGAACTGACCTTAGGCGGGGTTAGACTAAGCGAGATAGAAAAGGAAATATCTGATGGACCTATTCTAAATGATCTTCCCCTTACTCCAGTTTTAGATAAGATCCTAAACAGCAGGGAAAATTCCATTCACGCTGATAGACCCAGGAAAGGGCCCGAGAAGAATCATAACAGTCCTAAATTTCTTTCTACATCTGACGAAAATTTACTTCAAGAAGTAATTGATATTGAAAAGAAAGTAAGCAAAACATTGCAAACAAATGGAATAGAGGCGAAACCTTTAGATCCCAAAATATCATCAGATTCAAGTGATAACGCCCCTAAACATAATGACAGCTATGACGATGATTTTGAAGATGTCGGTAATTCTGTGAATTCACCTGTTTCAGACCATTTTGATAACATAAATAGTGATGAAAATAAACCGGATGATTTAGAAGCTAATAACAGCGATAGATCACTTGAATCTGAGGGGGATATTAATAAAACTTACATCAAAACAGCCAACTTGTCATTAAAGAACTCTGTGGACATCTTTGAATTCTTACACTCAGTCGACACACAAGATAACGCGACACAAAGCAACACCTCATTCACAATTCTAAAAGAAACACAAACTACCCCAAGAAATGGAAACTTTAACAATAAACCGATTAACAAAGATTTCTCGCCATTGATAGATCCCAATGGAGAAGTTGAATCTTTGTTCAAATTAGAAAAAGACTTCATCAAACGACTAATCTTAGAAGAATACGGAGATATCATCGAGAAAAGCCTCGACAAACCTTCCAATTCGAAACTAGATATTAGTAAAAACGTAGTAGCAACCCAAAAGAACACACAAACTTCTCCAGCTCATGTGAAAAGTGTGATGACCTCCCCAACAAGAACTAAAACACGCACAACATCTCCTTTTACTCTCAACCTGACAATCGACCATCAAACCAGCCCCCTGATATTTGTCCCCGAAAATGATAATAAACTTAAACATGCCGAATTAGATGACGAGGAACATAGTGAACAGGAGGAATTTGGAATATCTATCAATGTATCATCTCCAAGATTCAGTTTACGGTTACCACAAACTTCACGTGAGGTTTTATCAAATTTAGACATTTGCAGTCAACGGCCTTCTACCGACAAAAAAAATACCTCTAAAAACACAAAAACATTGAAATACCAAATCCGTTCTTCAACATCAGTAGATGCGGATGCTTCATCCTCCGAGCTTAGTAGCTTGGGTGAGGTTAACTTGAAGCTGAAACGGAGGTTGAGGAAGAACAAAATCCAGTCAATATCGGAGTCCAGTGTTACATCTTCTTCTAAATCTAGCTCAGACTTTCTCACAAGTGGTATTCTTCCATTAAGGAGCGAGGGTGAGGTCAGTTTGAAACAAACAAAGCAGAGGAAATCTGATGACAAAAGTTTGGGACAGTTATAATATAACTTCACTTGGTGCAAATTATGTTTGTTTTCATTTTATTTTTATCAAATTAAAAAGTATACTCTACGGAGCTACCCCACGTCTCGTCATACAAAAATTCATACAGTTTTTCGATTCACCAATGAAAGAATTAAGAATCCACGTACACCGCACACCCAAGACTTCCGACCAGTGGATGCATAACCTCATATCTGAAACCTATTATCTTGTAGGATATTCTCGGAGATTCAAAATTCTTAATGTTCCTGTCCAGATCTTGTTAAGAAATGACTTCAGTGAATCAAAATAAAATACTGTAGTTATGTCGCAGAAAATGGAAACCTAAGAAGGTCATTTTGAAGCTATATTTTGAAGACTTTAATACTAGTGAAATCAACATAACCCTATATATGTATATTATTAAGTCCACAGTGCTTTATACTGAACATGGTTCTTATCTTATTAATGTTGTTTTATGTTATAAAGTGTGTCCCAAAAGAAGTTACAGGACACCTAAATGTTATTCGTACTTTTAGGACACCCATAAGTTGTGCCACGTTAAAATCGATTCTTGTTAATAAACAAACATTTACATACTTACATTGCTTCTGGGCCCACACTAGGATACCCTGTGTCGTGGGAACCAGCAACGTCACACACACATAAACATCCCCCCCCAGCCGGGGATCGAACCCGGGACCTCTCGCATGGTAGGCAGAGCCACAACCAATGACCAACAGAGTTCGTTAATATCTACGTACTAGTTTATAGCGCCGGGTGTCTATTGTCGATTTCACTTACTTATACTACGTTACGATCCTTCAGTGCCAGGTGTTACGATTTGTCTTGTCGATTTGTAGTTGTGACGACAGACTATGTACAAATTAGTTTTTTATGTATTTTAATTATGTGGAGTTTCTGATAGCTAATTAAGCTTCGAAATAACTGCGTCAACAGACGGCACTCGTGGTTTGATAGAAATTTTAAGGACTAAAACTATTTCGTAATTTCGTTATTATAATCATGCTTGAAATTGAGAATACACTTAACGCAAGAGCCAATTCAATATTAGAAATTGAGGAAACTCTTAAGTAAGCCATCTAATGACGGTTTTGGAGGCATGGTTTTTATTTAATCAGCTCTCAGATTTTGCTTACATTTTCAGTGTTGATATAGTTAATAATGTATATAAAGGGTGTAACAGGTTGATTTATGTTACACTCTGTAGGATAACATATAGACTTGATGAAATTTGTTAAAATAAGTAATAAATAATAAGTTAAAAGCAATTCTTATGTTAACGGTGTGATTTTAAGTGACGATGAATTTTGATCTTGATACAATCAGTTAAATATAGTAAGGCCAGAATGACACCTAGGCCCGTAAGATAGATAGTTCGACTGACATTCCATATCTAGGAATGTCAAAATTAGAGCTCACTAGCTTTTTATCTTTCGGATTTAGTCTACCTATATGTTTGTGACACAGGAGAATGAAAATGTGTTTTCTTCTTCCTTCTTCTGTGGGTAGTAGAAAACGACACATGTAATTCTGCTATATTTAATGGATTTAAGTTCTATAGTTTTATTTAAAGTTAATGCTAAAATAATCAGAACCTGTAAATATTTAATTAAGTATACTTATGTTATTTTTATATGATTAGTTAATAAATGGCAGATTACGATGTCGAGTTTCGTTCAGCTGGCAGGCCGGTATTAGTAAGCGCTCTCAGCTTTGAGAGCTGTCATTAACCCGAACCTGAGGTATGAAGACAGCGTCTCAAGTCTGTAGTTGCTGGCGTTGATGTGCACTACGAACTTGTACCTACTAGGGAGGCGAACGTGAAGCTTGGCACTCACGATCAGTTTGAACTAATAATTGAACTGACGTCTGTTAAACTGACTGTGAGTGCGAAATCTGTTTTTTTTTTCAACTGACAACAAACCAATGGGGTTGGCCGGTGAAAGCTAATCATAGGTGGCGCCACGTGCATTTGGTACCTTTATCCAGTTGCCACTTTCAACGATCGACTAATTTCTGGAATTTTTTCTGTGATAATTGGTTCTCGGAATCTATTTACTACACGACAAAAGTAATTTTTCGAGTAGGTATATGATTTAATCTCATGTAATTACTACTATACAACTTAATTTTGTCTTTTTGGCAGGGGTTTTTTACTATATGCGCACATGACTGGCGATTGAACACACTGTACTGGTAACACAGAAGCGTACTGACTTTGACGTTAGGGGAACCAACCGATACTAGCGCCACTTTGACAGTTGCCAACCCCATTTACCGGGCACACCGTAATCCGCTAGCTTCAGTCCGTTTTCATCAGACCAAAACTCGATTATTCCCACTCGTCCCGTCGTCTACACTGTTGACGATCGAGAAAAAAAATCCCGTTGTGGATCGAAACTTTTTATTTCCCAATTGTCCCGTTGTATGCAGTTCATTGCCACTTGTCGTTAACACTCATTAAATGAGTTATTTTCCCGATTGTCATCACTGATGACGAACGAGAAAAAAGTTCCGTTCGTACACCGTGTTTCACAAACGAAGTTTTTTTTTTCCCGATCGTTAACAGTAATGAACGTATAAAGTAATTTTTATTGCAATAAAATACTTGAATACTTGATCTATCAATAACTAAGGTGTAAAAAAAATACGTCGATGAAAGATAACACTGATTTGAAATTGCTTTATTTACAATTTCCAGTGATATTAGGTAATATTGTTTTACTTATTTCTATTTTCACTTTAGCAAAGTCATGTAAAACCTTAAATATCACTGATAATCTTAACACTTAAAAAATTAAGACTAAACTACTATCACAAGTAATCAAAAAAATTTACAACAATGAAAAAAATATAGTTTTGAGTTCGACTTACATTTCTAACGGTGTTTTTTGGCACCCTTCGGGTACGGAATGCTTAAAACATTCAATAGCAAACCTAAATACGTATCTTTTGTATCACAGATAATCAACTAATTTATAATAATTATAAAATAGCAAAAGTATAAATAGTAACTATTTTGTAATTTATAAATAAGTGTCTGATTTACCTATATCGTAGTCGAATTCGAAGGTCCTCTGGTGCTAATCTGGGATTTGTGCTTTTATTAAGCTAATTAATATCTTGTAGATTTCAGCCGTCCGATTACGCATAAGACCGTACACTAAAGTGTTGTTTGTCGTATTTCCAACGTCCCCATGAATGGTATAATGTTGCTCGAAAGGTGGAGAACAACTTTTAAATGTACCATCGGCAAGAAAGTTCTGAAGTTCTGTTTTTGTATTTTTGCCAATTTTGGTATCTGTATAATCCACTCTTCACACTACTTAACTTTGGTACTTTTCTTAGTAGTTCTGCGCTTGAATCTTTAAGACTTGCGATCTCGGATTTATATGTTTTCGGTACACTGGGAAACGTTGGCGCAATAATACTTTGTTTCAATTTATGCATCGACTCGTCAATTTGGTCCTTCTCAAAATCTGGCGTACATTTACAAGGCGTTTCTTCGATAATCAGATCATTCTGTAGAGAAATATGACAAATTCATCACTAATTAATTATGAATTCTTAATAGGGGAAGGAAGGTAACGTCGGGTAAATTGCTACACTAGATCATGTTTTATATTATCAATACTGCACCAATAATTATAAAATTAATTCACCTCGGTATGAGTAAAGGGTGTTTTTGCGATGCCAACTACATGTTACGAGCGAGATGGCTAGTTAAAAATCATGCATTAATGAATTAATAGTTTTCTAATATGGAAGGGTCACAATTTAGCCCAGTTTTAGCCAGATAATCAATACTCCATTTTGTGTGATAGGAGGCTAGCCCAGTGCCACAGATATGGAGTAATTAAGGTCTCCTCGAGATGTTTCCCATCACCTTTAGAACGTCCGTATAATTAACCTACTTAAGATAATGCTGACGATGTACCAATGAGATATGTAAATTAATTATCTTATTGGCACCTGTCAGCACCAGGATTCGAATCTGCAATTCCTGCGTGAGGAGCAAACGTCAAACCCACCAGACCACGGAGCTATTCTTAAATAAAAGCTTATAATAATGAAATGCAATAAAATTAACTTACTTTGATTCTTATAACTCCACTTCACTTTACTTCAGTTTACGTTGGGTGCAAGTCCAAACTACTGAATCACTTTTATGTGCCCTTCTTGTATGGTATTGGCAACCTCCATCAAGTGAAACCATACCATGCTTTCGTTTTATATAAACAAGCTGTGGTTTGCCACTTGAACTCCCTGCTCTATTTGGTTCAGACATGACAGAATGCCTAGCAAAGACCGAGGCTAACTCTCATTTGCTGCATTTGTTTTCAAATTGACTACTTACATATATCTTTTCAACTATGCACCCTGCCCTACAGGGCTCTCATTGGCTATTTCAAAGTCATTTCAGGTACGTAATTGGCATAGGCAGGGGCGGTGTGCATGTCTATTGTCTAGTTGCTCTATTATTTGTGTTACCTAGCATCACTCTGTACCGGCACCAGGCTAAGGTCGAGCCGCCGCTATCAGTAGCTATGATCGTCTATTCTATCTATCCCAAAATGAGAGGACCCGATTCGGCTGTAAGTTTTGTAAGTAAGAATGATAAGTCTGAATTTCTCGTTCGTCGAGAAATCCGTTAGGCGTACAATAGTCGAACGAAGTTTGGTTCAGGAAGTTACAGTTTCTAGTTAGACAGAGAAAGCATATATGTCCGCGAGCCGGTAATTCGCATCAGTCAGCGGTGTATTGCGCCAGAACGATCGTTGTTATATTTTATGTGATGGCACCATCTGGTTTTTGTATATATGAGCGCATTGGAACATCTTTTGTTTTAGTTTTAGTTTTAGTTTTAGTTTTAGTTTTAGTTTTAGTGGTCGACCACAGTTTATAATATTTGTTTGTGATATCGTATAGATATCCGTCGTAGTTTTACGACGTGAGTACTCAATGATATTTCATGTGCTCGCTAGTAGCGGCTTGTGGTGGTTCCAATTATATATTTGGTTCACGGCAATAACGATCCGAAAAGACCGGTTTACACAATTGCGATTTGAGTTCCGAAATGGGTTCTGAACTAGCGGTTACCTCAAAAGGTCCGTAACGTTTTGAAACCTTCAACTCTGCGCAATTTGAGCTGGATGTTATCGAAACGCAAGCATTATTGTTTTAGGAGATCTAACCCACACCATAGCGAAGTGCATAGTTCGAAAAATACCGAACTATGAATTCCACTAGTCGCAGCACGTCCTGGGCTGAGCCTAATCATATATACCGACTCAGCTTACACATTAGATCTCCTGCGAATTTACATTTAATTTAAAAATGCAACTTGAATCCAATCTGACCCAAGGCAATGCAAAACACCTACCCGGACCTAAACAATGAACTTTAGACTGTAAATTGATCTCTTCGCGCGTCCCCGACAACACTCAAATGTCAAAATATCAACAGGATATGTTATCTGTGTTGACACCGGTTTAACTTTGTTCTGAATTTGTTATTTCCATCCGCGGAACCTCATCGATCAAACCTATAGATAGGCATAGGGACAGTCTCCCGATAGGGAGACTGTCCCTATGCCCTGACAACCTAGGTTTAGCCGCAACTAAACTCCTGTCTAGCCTAGTCTAAAACCTAGTGTTATACCACGTCCATTATCGACACCACTCGAAAATGGTTGAGTTTGATTTGAATGTGCTTGAATGTTTAATGACTGTGTGTGTGGGAATTTCAAAACTCGCTATTCGAAAGGAATGAGGAGAGGATTAGCCCGCGAATATCCTAAGAGCCAATCCAGGAACCCTATGGTGAAGGAAAAGGAATTTAGGGTCGCTCCAAGCCCAGACTCAGACTCAGATTAATTGACTTAAAAGTTCTTTTCTAACGACCCAAGGATAGTTTTGGAATTTTGGGGTTGGTTGATATAAAGGTTAGGAACCGAGGTATATCTCGGCGCTTCAGACACTCACGAAAACCCACTGAAACTTCGCAATCACAAATTCGTATAGTTCTGACGCGTAACACGGCAGACAAAAACTGTTTAGAACTCGTGAAAGACGACTGTCACAGTAGCTAGACGCTGAGACTGAATGCTCTCCCTTCCCCCACAATTGTATTTATACGCCCCACATGCGTCCTTTGCGAACACGCTCTGCCCAAGCGAAGCTTCTTATCACCAACTACACAGGGTCTATTTTCTACCATGCCATGCAGATCCGCCGTTCTACAAATTGTGTGTACGCATATTCACTATGATCAACCGTAGGTGATCACTCAAATCATTTGGTACTGCCGATACACAGAATCTGTTGATCGCTGACCAATAAAAGCTTGTTGCGATTTATTAAGCATACCCGACCGCTAGTTGCGCGTGGCAAAGACCACCAGAATGATATTCAAACTAGCGGTGTCAGACTCTCCATATCATACCTCAATCGCAATTGTATATTTGCAATCTACATAATAGCTTTCTCCGTATCGTTCCATAATAACCTTTCATTATTTAGTTATTCATAATTTTATTCAACGCGCAGCCAAATCGGCTCTGATCTCTACACATCTCGCAGGAATGCGACAAAAAAACTTGACCTGAACTGAAATTCCACGAATGAACCCACGCGTCTTTTTTTTTTTGCAAACTTTGCCAGTAAGCTACGCAAAACCCCCAAACGTTATCTGAACCGATTCTCGTATTCAAAACAGCGCGGCGTTGGGCTAGCTCTCTACCACGCAGAATGAAGTATCAAATGTACCGAACCTCGTGTACCATTACAGCCCCCTCCCAGACCTTGAGACACTGTTTATCTCAGTTAACATGGCGCAAGGATCTCATTACCACTATGCTACCCATGCTTTGTACATATCTACTCTATATGTACGGACATCTCAAATCATGTACACAGACCGATGAATCTGTCAATTATGTATATAATATTTACACAACTCGATTGAGTTCTCTCCTGTCTTATCTTATTTATCTATCTAACTATACGACCTCGCTTACCCGCAATTTATCCTAATTCGTATTACTATATATATATACAAATTGTTTTTTTTTTGTTTTTTTTTTTTTTGTTTTTTTTTTTGTTTTTTTTTTTTTCCAAACCATGCAAGATCCTCAAATCTACAAAGTAGTTACTCAAATTTACAGCTTACAGCTTAAATATATAACTTTTATACACTATCTTATTTATCTACGCCCTTATTCGTCCTCACATAATACCTGGCTATATTTATAGTATTGAAGTTACCCAATATCTCATTTGAACCCGGATCTACTAAAGTATAACAGTTAGGATATACCACTGCCGAAATAACATAAGGCCCTTTATACAACAATGAAAATTTCCGCATGATTTTATGTTCTTTATTTGAACGCACAAAAGTCTTAAGTTTCACATAATCACCTATACGATAGACCTCTAACTTACGCCGTTTGTCCGCCTGTCGCTTACGTCGTTCACTAGAACCTTTAGAGTTTTCTATCGCTACAATTCGCACCTGTTCCGTATCCCGCACACTATGGCCTAATAACCATTCATCGCCTAATTCCTTGTCAATAGTTAACGGTTCCCGCTTACCAAACGCTAACTCATTGGGCGCAAAGCCTGTGCTTGTGTGTTCGATATTATTATAGCAATTCTGAATGTCCGGTAACACGTCGACCCAACTACGATTACTTCCGCCACAATAAGTTCTAATCAGTCGACCTAGTTCGCGATTCACTCTTTCTACGCTATTAGAATTTGGACAATACACCGACGTATGAGTGACCCGAATCCCTAGCTGTTTGAGTCCAAATTCCCAAACTTTCGATATGAACTGTGGTCCTGAGTCCGTAATTATAGTTTCGATAGGTATTTCCCTATGAAATCTCTTTGTACAAGCGAGCACGCTCCTACCTGTCGCTTTTCGCATTGGATACAATTTTATTACCTTACTGTACACGTCTTGAATCACATATATATATTGATATCCGAATTTACCTACGGGCAATGGCCCATAAAGGTCCGAGAAAACTTTCTCACCCAACTTTTCCGCCAACACCGGTGTACAAGGACCAACGGTATTGTTAGTACTTGGTTTGACCTTTTGACATATGTCACAACTTCTTATCACCGCGCTTATCACCCTACTCATATGAAGAAAATAATATCTGTCCTTCATCAGTGCTAATATTTTATATCTGCCGTAGTGACCTATTTCTTCATGTATGTGTAAAATAAGTTCCTCCTGTAGTGATTTCGGAATTACTAGCAACTGTACGTTCCGCTTCGGCACGTGAAAATATAACGTATCACCTACTAGATTGTAATTTTCAAAACCTCTCGTTCCCGTATCTACCACCTTACGTCTGATACAACCGCTAATTCGATTTAACCGCTCATCTTCGCTTTGTAATCTCGCAATGTCCCGTAAACTCGAAATAACACTTGCGGTATTCGATGCCTGAAACCAGAATATCCCCGGCTGAACATTTGTACTGTCAATCATACCTCCAGGTCCCGCTATTTGCCTGCTTAGCGTGTCGGCAATTTGATTATCAGTCCCTCGCACAAATTCTATGTCGTAATCGAATTGCTCTAAAAACATAACCCACCTAGTTACGCGTGCCCCTAATAAGGTCCACGACTTAATGAACGTCAAACTTTTATGATCAGTTCTAATAATAACCTTTTCTCCCCGCAAATATATCTCAAATCGCTTTAAAGTGTATATAACTGCATACATTTCCTGTTCACTGATCGACCATCTAGTCTGGGCACCCTTGAATGCCTGCGAACAGAACCCTATAATTAGTTCCTGGCCCGATTCATCTAATTGATAAACATAGCCCCCAATTCCTATAGCGCTGGCGTCACATTGAACATAATATGTTTTTCCCGCCAATGGCTGACTCAAAATTATACTTTCTAAGAATTGATTTTTTATCTCGTCAAAAGCACTTTGCATCTGCGCACTCCAGATGAACTTGACTCCAGACCGTAATAAATTGTACAAGGGCTGTGTTAACGTTCCAAAATTTTTTATAAACCTCCGAAAGTAATTTATGAACCCCAAAAACGCCCTCAATTGCCTGACAGTTCTGGGTGACGGATATAATTTAAGTGTTTCAATTTTGTCCGGGTCCATCTGCAAACCTTGTGTAGACAAAATATGCCCCAATAACTTGACTCTTTTTTGTGCGAACTCGCATTTTTTTAGTTTGCATGTGAAGCCCGCGTCTTTCAACTTACTCAGAACCGTGTCCACTTGAGACAAATGCTGTTCGAAGTCACCCTCAGTTAAAATTGCCAAATCGTCAACAAAATTTAAACAATATGACCTAACCTCTGGCCCTAGAATTAAGTCCATCGCCCTCGAAAATGAACCCACACTGGTTTTCAACCCCTGAGGTAAAACGTTGTAAACATAACTTCTGCCTTGATATACAAAACCCGTGTATCTTTTAGATTCGTCTGATAATGGTATAGAAAAATACGCATCTTTGATATCAATAACACCTATGTAGTTTATCCGGCGCCCGGATTGCAATATCTCACTCATTAAAGGTGTGGTTTCGACCTCCCCAACCATTCCCATGTTTAATTGTCGTGCATCTAGCAGAATACGGACCTCTCCTGATTTCTTTAATGTACAAGTCAATGGACTGCTGAAATCCGTAGATTGCCTGCTAATAATACCTATCAATTCCATTTCTTCCAAACGTTTTGTTACTTTATCGCGATATGCGAACGGTATGGGATAGCTTCGTTTTACGAAAGGCGTTTCATCTCTCATTTTTATCTCATGTATATATTTATTTGTCCGACCTATCCTATCGCTAAACAACTCTGCATGTTTATTTAACACCGGCAATAACCTTGTTTTGTGTTCAACAGGTATTGATGAATTATTCACATATTCCTCTATCATATTTCTACTGGTATCTTGGTTCTGTACTTCCATTGTACAACAGCAAAAATCCTGATTAGGGCCAGTACCTAATGGTATTTCACACATCCGCCCGGCGCTTCGTATAATTAGCCTCTTATTACCCTCACACATTAAACTGGCTCGCGTCTGTTGTATAAAATCAAACCCCAAAATTAAATCTTTAGGCACCCTTGTTAATACTAGCATTGGAGTATCGATAACGCATTCACCTATTGTTAATGGTAACGTTACTAATTTATCAACCTTTTCCTTACTGACTCCAAATGCACCTGTGATTCTCAAACTTGGAATCGGTATTTCCGTCGGTTTTCCCAATTGTCTGCACACTTCTTCGTACACTCTCCGACTTATTACGCTGATTTCGCTCCCCGAATCAATCAAACTCCTTACAACAATATTCCCAATACGCACATCTATCTCAGGTAATGTCAAAGTACTACATAACTCGCGCCCACACTCAGTCGAATCGTCGTCTCTGAATATCGTATGTAAACGTCTGTCATTTCGATCTCTATAATTCGGTCTAGATTTTCCATCTAAACACACGGCATATCCGTGCGCTTTATGCGCTAATAATTGAATAAATTCATTCACACCCACGTTCGAATCCAAATTACACAAATCATACAGTCTATGCTTTTTCCCAATTCGATCGGCTGTCCACCCGAACCGTAATAAATATCTGAGCGCGAACGACCCGCGCGAGTCCACTAGTTTTTTGAATTCTGACTTATCGCATTATTCCTGTCACTTGAACTTTGCACTGCCTCTGTATCTCCTGAACTATCATTGCCCCTCTGGAACCCTATTGCCCTGAAGCTAGGCTGAGGCTGTCTGCCTCTACCGCGAAAATAACCGCGACCACGCGTCCCAAATTCGTTTCGCGCCTTCGTTACCGCTTTATAATTATTCCTACGACTCACCGCGTTATAACGTAACGTATTTACCCGCATAGCTCGATATTGCCCACGCATGTAGCTATCCCGCCTTACATTATTCGTATCCATTGTCTCAGAACCATGTATCGCACTTAATCCCCCATCGACATTCCGTTCTAAATGCCGAAGGAATTCGACCGCATCACGTATAGTCATTGACTCCTTCCTAGCAAAAAACGCTACCTGAATATCACGCGGCAACTGTCTGAAAATCGTGTTGATTTTCTCCGTATCAGTAAACGGTATCGTAAGCTCATATATGCTATTCAATTGAGAGGCAAAGAATTCTTCCATACTTTGTCCTTTCTTAGAATCAAACTTCGCAGTTAGGTACCTTTGTTTAATTAATTCCTGTTCATTATCACCCCAGAATACCTCTCTGAAATCTTTTTCAAAATCCGAATAGGTTCGCCATGAGTCTCTGTATATGCTCATTCGAACTTTTGCAATTCCTACCAAACTATCCGTTGCGCATATCAAAGCCCTAGAACTATCTCCCGAGACTTTAATATAAGCCTTTAAATCTCTTAAGAAAATCATCGGATTTTCCGAACTCCGCCCATCGAATGTCGGCAACTTCTGTGTCATTTTCACAATGCACGATTGACGTTTTTCTACCGATTGTTCAAACGTCTCTAGTTCCTGTCTGTCAGTCTGTCTGTCCGAAGTCCTACTAGCATTGCTCGTGCTGGAACCCCTTTCCAAACTGTCTAATCTATTCACTATTTCAGATAACAATTGCGTCACCTGCCCTGACGCCATTTCACTTGTGTGCGAAAGTGAATTTTGTGCTACCCGACTATCGTTTTTTTCTACGCCGGCCGGACATTATTCCTAAACAAAAACCGCCGTAGCTCGTCTGAAAACAATGCCCCTTTTTTGCTTATTTCTTATTTACAAAACTGAACTGTTCAAAATCGTTTCTACGTTGTGTTATTTTTAAAAGTAACGCGTTAGACCTTGATTCTTTTAGAATATCTAGGTATCAGACTATCTAGGATATCCTTCGGTCTCGGCACCAGAAATCTGTACCGGCACCAGGCTAAGGTCGAGCCGCCGCTATCAGTAGCTATGATCGTCTATTCTATCTATCCCAAAATGAGACGACCCGATTCGGCTGTAAGTTTTGTAAGTAAGAATGATAAGTCTGAATTTCTCGTTCGTCGAGAAATCCGTTAGGCGTACAATAGTCGAACGAAGTTTGGTTCAGGAAGTTACAGTTTCTAGTTAGACAGAGAAAGCATATATGTCCGCGAGCCGGTAATTCGCATCAGTCAGCGGTGTATTGCGCCAGAACGATCGTTGTTATATTTTATGTGATGGCACCATCTGGTTTTTGTATATATGAGCGCATTGGAACATCTTTTGTTTTAGTTTTAGTTTTAGTTTTAGTTTTAGTTTTAGTTTTAGTGGTCGACCACAGTTTATAATATTTGTTTGTGATATCGTATAGATATCCGTCGTAGTTTTACGACGTGAGTACTCAATGATATTTCATGTGCTCGCTAGTAGCGGCTTGTGGTGGTTCCAATTATATATTTGGTTCACGGCAATAACGATCCGAAAAGACCGGTTTACACAATTGCGATTTGAGTTTCGAAATGGGTTCTGAACTAGCGGTTACCTCAAAAGGTCCGTAACGTTTTGAAACCTTCAACTCTGCGCAATTTGAGCTGGATGTTATCGAAACGCAAGCATTATTGTTTTAGGAGATCTAACCCACACCATAGCGAAGTGCATAGTTCGAAAAATACCGAACTATGAATTCCACTAGTCGCAGCACGTCCTGGGCTGAGCCTAATCATATATACCGACTCAGCTTACACATTAGATCTCCTGCGAATTTACATTTAATTTAAAAATGCAACTTGAATCCAATCTGACCCAAGGCAATGCAAAACACCTACCCGGACCTAAACAATGAACTTTAGACTGTAAATTGATCTCTTCGCGCGTCCCCGACAACACTCAAATGTCAAAATATCAACAGGATATGTTATCTGTGTTGACACCGGTTTAACTTTGTTCTGAATTTGTTATTTCCATCCGCGGAACCTCATCGATCAAACAGTCTCCCTATGCCCTGACAACCTAGGTTTAGCCGCAACTAAACTCCTGTCTAGCCTAGTCTAAAACCTAGTGTTATACCACGTCCATTATCGACACCACTCGAAAATGGTTGAGTTTGATTTGAATGTGCTTGAATGTTTAATGACTGTGTGTGTGGGAATTTCAAAACTCGCTATTCGAAAGGAATGAGGAGAGGATTAGCCCGCGAATATCCTAAGAGCCAATCCAGGAACCCTATGGTGAAGGAAAAGGAATTTAGGGTCGCTCCAAGCCCAGACTCAGACTCAGATTAATTGACTTAAAAGTTCTTTTCTAACGACCCAAGGATAGTTTTGGAATTTTGGGGTTGGTTGATATAAAGGTTAGGAACCGAGGTATATCTCGGCGCTTCAGACACTCACGAAAACCCACTGAAACTTCGCAATCACAAATTCGTATAGTTCTGACGCGTAACACGGCAGACAAAAACTGTTTAGAACTCGTGAAAGACGACTGTCACAGTAGCTAGACGCTGAGACTGAATGCTCTCCCTTCCCCCACAATTGTATTTATACGCCCCACATGCGTCCTTTGCGAACACGCTCTGCCCAAGCGAAGCTTCTTATCACCAACTACACAGGGTCTATTTTCTACCATGCCATGCAGATCCGCCGTTCTACAAATTGTGTGTACGCATATGCACTATGATCAACCGTAGGTGATCACTCAAATCATTTGGTACTGCCGATACACAGAATCTGTTGATCGCTGACCAATAAAAGCTTGTTGCGATTAATTAAGCATACCCGACCGCTAGTTGCGCGTGGCAAAGACCACCAGAATGATATTCAAACTAGCGGTGTCAGACTCTCCATATCATACCTCAATCGCAATTGTATATTTGCAATCTACATAATAGCTTTCTCCGTATCGTTCCATAATAACCTTTCATTATTTAGTTATTCATAATTTTATTCAACGCGCAGCCAAATCGGCTCTGATCTCTACACATCTCGCAGGAATGCGACAAAAAAACTTGACCTGAACTGAAATTCCACGAATGAACCCACGCGTCTTTTTTTTTTGCAAACTTTGCCAGTAAGCTACGCAAAACCCCCAAACGTTATCTGAACCGATTCTCGTATTCAAAACAGCGCGGCGTTGGGCTAGCTCTCTACCACGCAGAATGAAGTATCAAATGTACCGAACCTCGTGTACCATTACAACTCTACCTGGATTATCGTTGGTATCAACATTTTCTAATTTGGTTTTTGAATTCTTTTTTCCCAATCATCCAAACTGTTAACGACAACACGCAATGAACTGCATACAGCGGAACGACTGGGTAATAAAAAGTTTCGATCGTCAACACTGAACGAACGGGATATTTTTTCCCGACCGTCAACAGTGTGGATGACGGAGTGTGGACGAGTGGGAATAATCGCACCAGTAGAAATGAAATGTCTTTCGAGTGTTTGTACGTATGTATGTGTGACCATTTTGTTAGCACGCGCTACAGTCCAAACGGCATGTCATTTTTTTAACCATTCTTTCGTAGTTTTTTTGGGTTTTCTGGTGATTAGATGGCAACAAGACTTGGGTCTAGAATCGTTTGTCAGGAGAAGGGAGGTGAAAGGGGTTAATTCTGGTAGGGGCTGGGTCCCTGACTATAACGCTACCACTCCTATTAAAAGGTAATGCATATTTATTGAGTTATTAATAAAATTTGTTTCTAACCTCAAATCATATAAAAAGCGATGAAGAAACTTACAAATCGGCAATTAAAGACTAAAATGGTGGTGTAAAAACAGTGAATCAATTGGACGGAACGTTAAAAAAATCGAGAATTATCGTTCATTCAGTTTCTTCCAGAGTTTCGTGAATGTTTTTTGTTGAGTTTCGTTTTGGAATAGAAAATCCGAATCTCTTGTGGCTAGACTCCAGTCTAGAGTGTTTTTATGAGCTGGAGGAGGCGCGGAGGGGCGCAGAGGACCGTGCACTGGTGCGCACCGAGTGAGAGCCGACCAGCAAGCTGAGGCTACGGAGGCGAACGTGGGTGCGCTGCAGTGCGGGGGCATTCCCGAGGCCCCGTAGTAGCCGGAGCTGAGGCGATTTCGAAATAATTATGCGAAATAGGTCAATTTCGTAGCGAAGCTGATGTAAACATAACCTCAAAAATGAGGTTAAAAGTTAATTTTCCCAAGAACGGTGCATTGGGAGTGGTGTCAGGGGGATGGGGGAAACCCCTAACAAACCTAGATGACAGAAAGCGCTCCAGGTATGACGAATGCCAACAAAAACGAAAGAGAAACAGTAAATTCTACACAAAATATCAGAATAAATATCTGCGTACCTACTTATATAATAAAAGGTAGGGTTTAATGGATAGTGATGAGGCAGAAAGTGGTGGTTTCCTGGTAAATAGAGGAACCGTTATGTCATGCATTTACCGTAGGACCTTAAAAAGCGTTCCTTGAGTAACTTATAAGAGTACTACACACGAACCCGGTTGAAGACCCGTATGGCCGAGTCAGCAGTGACCCTGCCTACGAAGCCAAGGGTCCCGGGTTCGAGTCCCGGTGGGGGCAAATATTTGTTTGATGAGAACGGATCTTTGTACCCTAGTAGTCATGGTTGTTTATATATTTAAGTATAATATTTATCTATTTAAGTATGTGTATCGTTGTCTAGTACCCAAGATACAGGGAATCCTAGTTTGGGGCTAGATCAATGTGTGTAAATAGTGTCCAAGGAATTATTATTATTATGTTCTCTGGTCAACTACGCTATAAAAATAGGTGATACTTTTGAATTTGGCTGTTTTGGTGTGATTCACGTGGTCTTGTTATATTATTACACCATCTATTACGCTATAAATAAGGACGAATATAATATAAAACACGAATAGCAATAGTGTATTGGCAGTCAGTCTCCAAAAAAAAGAGGCGCCCCGGCCACCGAGGAGCCCAGCTCGGACCCCAGGTAAAATGTAGGTGTGAAGCAGCAACAAAGACCGCCAGGAAATGCGCACATTATACCGATTCGGTATAGGCCGCCGAATCGGCAACCCAACGAACTGTCGATCGATCAAAAAAAAAGTCTGTGTTCGGCGGGGATTCGTGTGACTAGTTGGACCCTGCTCCTATGATCACTTCATGCGCATTTGAGCCTTATGAGCGCAGCAACGCGTGAGTCACACGTAGACTGAGTACATGCCGACCCCGCGGGGGTTTTGACGCGGGGAAGTGAGGGACAGCGCTATGCCCCCCCCCCCCCCCCCCCCCCCCGCGCTCGGCATGCTACGGGTGCTGGAGTCTGGGTTCATAATCATTTAATTATTTACCAACTTTCAACAGAGTCGGACATTTTATCTGTTTTGCGATGTTTTCTGACGTCAATCTGTAAACAAAATATTTTCTGCTTTGCATTTATATTGTAGTTAGTTGACATTCCGATATTTAGATGGTACCTGGGTATCACTTTATAATGAAGTGCTGTTTCTTTGTTCTTCTTTGTTTGGGTCAATGTTGGGGATTTGGGCCAGAACCTGGTCTTTGGCATACCCTAGGTGACGCACAAAGGTCTGGACCCACTTACAATTGCGGCTACTGTCAACCCGAACAGATTCACATCGCTTTTGGGGGTGAGTCTATGTTTACCCTACCCTACTACGGCGAAGCCAACATGATTACTCAAGATGTTGACCGGTCTGAATGTAAGTTTGTATGTTTTTAAGTTTATCAGTTCCCCCAGTGGTCTATAACACAAACCATTACATATTTGTTATTGTAGATAATTCTAGGCTAGCCTTTAGAAAGCCGGTCGTTTCAGAGGCTTTTGCTGATTTTTTATGTGCTTTATTAGTGGATTTATAGATACTCGTAATTTCAAAATAGGTCAAGGTTCATGGCCTCGAGGTCAATGAACTTTGAAGGACATCGAGCGTAAAAATGGCAAAACTGAGAATTTTCTGCGAAATACACACGAAAGGTCTAGTTCAAGGTCAAGGCCACGTAGTAAAAGAACTTTGAACGACATCTAACGTAAAAAAATCAGCAAATTTATCGTTTCTCCACCCTAATAGGATGTGGCATCCTCACCGTACCGAATGCTTGAAATGGCGATTTAAAAAAAATCGAAAACTAATTATTTCTGGCGATTTGCGTATTTTGAAATCGTCTATAAATCCTAATTATACAAACCCAATAGAATAAAAAACAAGTTCATATTATTCTAAAAATGTATGTACAATTGAATACAATTACAAATATGTAATGTTTCGTTTTTGAGGCCACTGAACATCTAATCAAATAAAGGACTTATTGGCACCTAAACTAAACCATTCTGTCTTGGGAACCTATTTGAGTCGAGAAAGCTATTATTATCAGGTTCTAATAACCTTTGAACTGCCGAGTTATTTATTGTACCTAAACTTCGTAAGTATTTCATTACTTATCTACTGTTTAAGACGAACAGATAGTAATAGTAGTTTATGTTTTGATGCCTAATTATGTACAGTTACATACACTAGTTTATCTACACACATATCATAAGCTCTCTTTGATGTGTTCAGGAACCGCATGTTTGACCGGCATTGTGGTTCTGCAATTGTTTAGCTTGTTCTTTAGTACCAACTTCACGCTCACGCAGACGACGGGCGTCGGCGTTCGAAATTTGAATGTCAGTACCAACTTCACAGACAAACTAGGGACGGCACGCGGGTGGGCGTCGGCGTTCGAAATTTGAATGTCATTATATGTAGAAAAACTACACATAATGACCATTATGTGTAGTTTTCCAGATACGAAACTAGTTTTAGCCAAGTAGTTTAACATAATGCTGATCGTAACGTGCGGTTTTTGAACGCAGTAAAGAGGGTTTATGATACGTGTGTAGATAAAAGTACTTAAATCTTATTATTATTAGAAATAGTGGAATGGGATAGGTATATATGTTCGTAAACATTTGATTGTCTCAGCAAACTCAATCGAACAATTGTTTGTTTTTTGCATAACAGTGATGGATAATTTTAATTAACCAAGTTTATTGACACTCTTTTATAAGATAACTTATCGAACGTTATAATACAATACACGTAACGCCAAATTGGCTGGCCTCTGAATGCTGCCTGGAGGGGGTAGCAGCGATGGACAATAAATGCCTTTGACTTTGAAAGCTATCGCCAATTTTCTAGTGCCATGAATGCCGCCTGGACGGGAAAGCCGAGCATGGGTACTGTCGCGCACCAACTTGTTATCCCTACAAATAATATTTTTATTTATTAGATATATTTTATTTAAATCGGTTCAGCAGTTCAAAAGTTACCACTTAAATAGAACTTAGATAAATCGAATTTCAACCGCGAGATTTCATTAATGTGTTGGAGGTGCTTTATTTTTTTTATTTAGAGTTATTGTTTGTTTTGAAAAGAAACACGCTCCTCGCTTTTCCTTCGTTTTAATTCTCTCCCTGCTCACCAAACAAATAAAATTATTATTTTCAGAAAAGTCCAACGACATTGTTGTTACATGGAGTACATTCGACAACCCCAACGCTAGTACTGTGTTCTACGGATACGATCCCTTGAGCAAGGAGGTCGCAGGTCAACGAACCTTATTCCAAGATGGCGGACACGAGAAGAGGACACAGGTCATACATCGGGTCACGCTGAAAGACCTTAAGTTTGACACTAAATACAGTAAGTGCAGTAATTCTGGGCCACAGCAAGCCGCCTCGTGGTTTACAACTTTACATGTACTCCCAACTAACTTTATTACATTGATACTCTCAAGTCACAACGTCACATCACCAGGTCCGTTACTACCAGTCTCTTATAGCAGGACCTAAACTGAACTGCACCGCTTTTTCGTACTATTCTTAGCACGGGAAACAGGGCAGTTCAGTTTAGGTCCTGATATAAGAGTTGGTAGTAACCCCCAGGCTGGTGATGTTGTCTCAGCCGCCTTATCTTTGGCTTCCTCTTGCCCATCACTCTGTTGTCAATTGGACTTTTACATACTGGAATAATGTCACGGTTCCACAGTAGGAAATGTCTATTGTTTATGTACTTGTTTGCTGTCGTCAGATTACATGGTTGGTTCCACGTTTGGCTGGTCTGAGATTCTGACCTTCAAGACTCCGCCTCAGGGTGATCAGTGGGCACCAAGAGCTGCCATCTACGGCGACCTGGGGGTCAAAAATTCGCGTGTAGGTAGCTTTTTAAGTAATGCTCCTAATCCACAGTCAGGATACACGGTTGGGATTCCGACACGGTGGCAAACGCAAACCTAAGTCTAAACAGGCCAAGAAGTGAACCTCCTCCTCCCGTCCAAGCCATGTAACGTCATCAACGTCGATTAACTTAGGTTTATCGTCTGATAATGATGAAGTACATAGGGCGGTAGAATTTAGTTTTGGACTATGTTAGAAAATAATATGTTTGATTTTCCCTCCAGTCACTCTCCTATCTTCAAAGGGAAGCGGAACAGTTTGACTATGACATAATCTTCCACATCGGAGACATGGCCTACGACATGGACACCGACAACGCCCGTGTAGGTGACGAGTTCATGAGACAGATCGAACCTATAGCAGCCAGCCTACCGTATATGGTGTGCCCGGGGAATCACGAAGAGAAATAGTAAGTCGCTCTAAATAAACTAAAGCATAATTCCTGCTGGATGGGCCAATTCTACTTATTTTTCTTCCGGTACCATCTCCCATCATATCTGAGGGCACGGCAGTACCCTCGCTAAGACGAGCAACTTGCTCGTCGAAGCGAAGCGCAAGGGCACACTAGGGATATTTTGGACCCTCAACCCACAACTTGGTTTTGGATTATAGAATTTGAACAACATTCTCAGGATATGATGTCAGTAGTGGGTTAAATAGCTTTTATACTTTAGATTTTATTGATATCTAAACATAAAACATAACATAGCGTCACGCTTTTTCCCATATAGGGTGGCAGAGGCACAATTGTGCCCACTTTGAGCCAGTCCAAAATATCTATAATAACCCGATTTCGTCACTGATTCACTCACTCACTGATGATCATCAAAGTTCTTAGAGTACTTCTCAAGTCCTAGAAAGCTGAAATTTGGTATGTAAGCTAGTATTAGTACACAAACAACAAAACATACTAAAACTTGGAATTTTTACCCCCCAAACCCTTAAACTAAACGATTGAAGTTTGTATGAGACTTCTGAAAATTTGGATAGATTTGGAAATTTGGATCATTCAAACATTAGTCGGAAGAATTTGAATTAAAGTGTTGAAACACTTCTAGACAAACATAGTAGGATGAAATGCATACTTATACTATGCAATTTTCCATATGGTTGTAATTAGACAGAACTAAAAAACGAATCTGTGCATAGAATGAATATTCATTTATTTAATTTAACGTGTCATCACAGCAATGTTATTTTATATTTTGACATGAATAATTGTATTCCTAATGAAATTAAATCATTACATAAATAGAATTCAAAAGGCAGAAGTCAACGGCGTTAAATCTGATGGATCGGATGTAAATATTGGCGTTCAGCAAGGTTCCATATAAGGCCCTTTCTTATTCCTGGTACATATATTAACGATAAGCCTTTCATGATTGGAGAACATGACTGACACAGTGTTGTTTGCTGATGATACTTCAACGGTCTTCAAAATTTAAAGAGAAAATGAAGATTTTGATGATGTTAATGGTGTATTGTCTTTAACCTTGAATTGGTTCAAAGTTAATAATTTATTGTTAAACGCTGGTAAAACCAAGTGTATCAAATTCTCACTTCCAAATGTCAGGCAAGTTGAGACCAGTTTAGTGTTAGACAGCAGCACGTTAGAATTAGTGAATGACACGAAGTTTTTTGGAATAACCATTGATACTAAATTGCAGTGGGGACCCCACATAGATAAATTGGCTGGTAAATTAAGTTCTGCGGCTTACGCTGTTAGGAACATCAGACAAAACACGGATGTGGCTACATCTAGGCTAGTATATTTTAGTTTCTTTCATAATAATAATATATATATAATATAGGGTCATGTCCTATGGTATCTTGTTGTGGGGGAAAGCAGCGGATATTCAAACTATTTTTATTTTACAGAAAAGAGCTATTCGAGCAATTTATAATTCAGACTCCTTAAGAGAGCTTTTTAAAGAAATTAACATACTAAATGTAGCTAGTCAGTTTATTTTCGAAAATATATGTACGCAATAATCTTACAACATTTTCCAAACTTTGCGATAGCTGTAATGTTTACCTACTACAATAAGGTCCCTCTGGAGATTTCGAAATTGCCATTTGAGCAATTTAAAAAGAATGTTAAAGTGACTTTGTCGAAAAAGGGATATTACAATATGCAAGATTACTTAAATGTCGGAACTGTATGGGGTTAATTTAGCCCAACAACAGACCTGTTAATAATTTTGTAATTATTTATTCCTGCTTATTAATCATTATAACTAATATTGTAATATTTGTATTAGTTATGCACAACCAATTTTAAAAGACGAATCTGTGGAAGTTTCTACGCCCTTCTTCTCTCGTAGTGGTCCAATGTAGAGAAGAGCAAAAAATGACGTTTGTTAATGAAAATATCTACATTAATAAAGAACTTTGATTTTGATTTTGAAAATTTACATATGGTCTCCTTGTTATAAGTAATGAAATACATATTTCAGGATTTTAAGTAAATTACCCCCCACCCTTAAAATTAGGAAATGGAAGTTTGTATACGTTTTCCCATACAAACAGAATTTCATGCTAGCGAACTGAAAATTGTATAACATATACTTCTTATTACAGTATATCACAAATAAGAAAATACGTGGTTCGAACCCTTAAAGAAGGGGATAATGCTCTCGTCAGGTTTCAGAATTGTACATAATTATACGAATAAAATTACAACACTTATGAACTTTCTTAATTAATACACAAACAACAAAAAAAAACTTGAGTTTTTACCCCCTATCTCATCTAGGGGATGGAAGTTCGTATGAGACTTCCGCAATTTTGATGCTATAGGTCTGAAAATTGATAAAGGGACTCCTTGTTATAAACAATAAAACATCTATTACAGGATTTTAAGTAAATCACCCCCATGCTTTAAAGTAGGAGATGGAATTAAGCCCGAGCAAAACGGCTAATGTGTAGCCGAACATCGGTCGTTGTCAAATCGCGAGTGCGGTGCATTAGAGGCCAGTGATACGTTGTTGGGTGTCCTATTGTATGCCACTGATCCCTAGATGTCAACTTATACCGCAATCGAAGAGTCAAGTCTAAAACAGAAATGACAATGCTGAATACCGGTTCCACAAATATATATTACGAATCGAAACGAATACGAAAGAGAGAAGACTGTGAAAAAAGGCACCTCAAGAAATACACCCCAAATAAGAAAGACAAAATGAACAAAATTAAAAAATATTGTCTAAGGTAACATACAAAAAGAAGTGAAATCCTACCAAAATAATTTTCATGTAAAATGTTGCCAAGACGAGACCATATGGCTGTCAAAAAAATATCAGATCTCATATAGAGCCAAGCTTCTAACTTTACACGCCCTAACTCTATAAGCGCTAACTTTACAAACTCTACACCTTATTCAAAATATGTGGCTGGGCCGTTTCCCTACCGTCACATAGGATGGCCCTAAGGAAAAAAAAAAACACTGTTCGTTACTTTTATTTTATACCATAGTTCTTGTAGAAACATTAATGTTGTAAAAATGAAATATATTTCTCCGTACCTACAAGAACTATACTCGTTACTATAAATACTATTGTATAACAGAAAAGTAACGAACAGTAAATTAATTGTTCACCTTACGCCCATGTGACGGTAGCGAATGGTAAAAACGAAATAATTTGTCCGTACCTACAAGAACTATACTCGTTACTACGAAAAATATGTAAAACAGAAAAGTAATGAACAGTGAATTAATTTTTCACCTTACGTCTATGCAACCGTACTTGGAGAGTTGCTTTCAAGCTCCCGGAGGATATCCCCGTATCGCTTGTCAACATTACACCGATGGAGAGAATGAAACACGGTCCAGTGGTCGACACTATCGAATGCCTTTTCATAGTCGACAAAGGCAAAGCATATGAGCCGCTTATACACCCAGCATCTCTCCATCAGTTGTTTGACTGCGTGAATGTTGTCCATCGTTGAGTATCCACTCCGGAAGCCTGCCTGATCTATAGGTCCGTTGCATAGGATCTTTGCAGACAGTTTATAGACTTGAGAGAGAAGGCTGATAGGACGATAGTTACCTAACTTACAGTTATCGCTCTTTATATGGAGGTTCGTGACTATGGATGGCATTCTCCCTCGATTTCGAAGTGTTGCCTTCATACGGAACTTTGTTGTAGAGTATGGAAAGAGGCTTCAATATTTCCGGGGACCCTGCTTGCAGAATCTCGACATATATTCCATCATCACCAGAGGCTTACCCCATTTCATTTGCATGTGCTTAATCTACTATTCGTCACCTTAAACTAATATAATTAAGAATTTAATAGATACGAGGTCATGCTACCCACAGACGCATATCATTGTTTTGCAAATATTTTCAAAACTGTTGTTTGCCTATAAACCCCTCACTCAACTGCCGCCTAAAGTGAACACTACAAAAAAAATCCTATGACGCGTCGTTGTCGAGATGAAAGCAAAAAAAAAACCAAAAAACGGGGCCTGCTTTGTGCCCCCATAGGGCTCACCTCAGCTATTAAGTCAGAGGATCGATGTTGACGCGCGGAGTATATCATTGACAGATAGGATATCTCTCATATCTCAATTTTTTTTATTTAAAATAGATTCTTACGAACAGTCTCACGCAACCAGGAACAAACAAAAAAATTGTGCCTATTTAGCACAGATTTAATGGCGTCCACATGCTATGCATGCTGCACTTTGACTTTGACTTTGAATTGTGAAATTTTCAACAATTTGCGTGATATTGTTTTTAAAAGTGCTGGGGTGGGGACTGCTGTGTGACTCTTACAAACTATTTCCTCGTGATTCTCTAAAAATGGCAACGATTAGACACTATAGATCGTGTGTAATTTGTACAAAAAGATATGGTCGACAAAATTTTATTAAAAGGAAATTTATGACAAAATTTCCTATAGATGAAGATCATGAATTAGAACTTGACTAAACTAATAAAGTATATTGTCCCCTTGAACTAACAGCGAGACTAAAATTATACTCTATCTTTCTGAAATGAGAAAAAATATTTGTATGTTTGTAAACAAGAGTGATGTAAATTTTCACTCTATCGATAAACGGATTAAGTATGAGTCGATAAACTTTACCTTATGATGCTATTATAGTGGATATTTTGGAATAGTTTTGCATAGATGCTGTTACGTACAGTCAGAGACAAGACTCTACACTTTTTCTTATGATCGCATTTTTCATTTTGTAATTTAAATTAAACATCTTCTGGTTTTTATGTAAATAAGTAATAGTTTTGTACGTGATGAAACTCTATGTAACGCCTGCGCGGACCCATAGAAACCGTTGCAGAGTTTCACTGAAATTCACGGAGAAGTCGACGATCTCCTTGTCCACGCGGACGCATATAAATCGAGCCTAAGTCTCAATCTTCTTGTTCTTTTGTAAATTGTATAACTTTAAATTGATGCTTTTGTTAATTGTAAGTAAAAAAAATCGTAAATTGTAATGATGTAAATCGTAATGATGTAAATCGTAATGATGTAAATATAAAAAAAAAATAAAAAAATGTCTTATTGTTACAATAAATATTTTATATGATAAACCCAGGTTGCCCCTGATGATAATTTATCGACATCGATTTAATCAGGAACTACATATTGCCATCCCTAATTGTACTAGTAATGTTGGTATGACATATTTTGACATTAAAATTTTGGCTGTATTGGTATTGCTAGTTGTGCTAAATAGATTGCATTCATCCTCTTCCGGTATTTTGTTATAGTATTGTGTCCCGCATCAGTCGATTTAAGCAGCGATCAATAGACCTATTATTATTTTTACATTCTCAGCAACTTCAGCAACTACCGCAACCGGTTCTCCATGCCAGGAGGCACGGAGAGCCTATACTACAGCTTCGACCTGGGACCAGTGCACTTCCTCTCCATCTCGACTGAGTTCTACTACTACCTGCAGTATGGCTTCCACTTGTTGGTGGAGCAGTATGAGTGGATCGAGAAAGACCTGATGGAAGCTGCTAAAGCAGAGAACAGGTACTGTATGGCTACTCTTAACCTCACGAGCCCGAAATCCCGTTATGAGGCGTTAGTTATGAGAAAAATACCTACAAATTATTAATAAAAATAAATAATCAATATATGAAGACAATCTTACACAAATCGAACTAAGCCCATAGTAAGCACAATGATATGGGTACTAGACGGTGATATATTTAATATAGATAAATACATAGAAAACATCCAAGACTAAGAAACAAATATTACTGCTCATCACACAATAGTTGCCCGTACCGGGATTCGAACCCAGGACCGTCAGCTTCGAAGGCTACCCGATAGGCCAAATTGGTCGTCAAAATTAAATTGTGGCCGTTTCGTGGTCGCTTCGTGGACCGGCCGGGCGGCATGTCCGTAGATGTCCGTAGATACCCGACGCGTTAGCTACTCGGGAAGTATCGGCTGCTGCTCGGGCATACAAATTCGTAGTTTGAAGCGACTGCTATTTACGAAAGCAACTTCGGGTTCAAATGTTGTTTTTATTTATATTCGCTCCGCTCCGGTTTTGCTTCTTCTAAGTTTTAACATAACCTATAACACAATTGAAATTTAGCCACAATAAAAAACTCAAAAACTCAAAGCATTTATTGCAAGTAGTCCAACACTTACTTAAGTCTCATTACATGGAAAAATAAAAAAATAAATCAAATATGATCAACTAAACTAATGAGTACATAACTGATTATGGTTTGAGTTTAAAAAAGGAAATTTCCCCTTCAAGTGGTGATTCATGGCTGAATCTCGCACAGGAAAAATAAACTCCATTTACTCTACTAGTTCTTCGGAAATACGGCTGTCAGAGAAGATAGCACCAAGAAACTCTACGGGGACGTCATTTTTTCGATAACTTATTCTAGCCAGACTTGGCTTTTTCCATTACACATAACTTCAAACACTTATGAAAAACCACGCGTACAAAAAGAGCACTTCGGGTATTGTAAATACATAGTCAGGTCATAAGTTCTGTCACATGTGCAATATGAAATAATTTAGACATGTTTATTATTTATGTAAACATTTATATAGCAAAATTAACTTAATAAAACATTCTTATGGTAATAAAGTTTATTCAAAATGACCCCCGCGATTTTGAATACAGGCCTTTATTCTGCGCGGCCAGTCGTCTATCGCAGCACGAACGAGGTCCATGTCAATATCGGCGGCTGCCTTAATCAAGGATGCCTTGAGTGACTCCAAATCAGGATGAGGCTTTGAGCAGGCCTTTTCCTCCAAGTGTTGCCATATCTTGTAATCTAACGGACTCAAATCTGGACTGGAGGAGGGCCCGTCTTCGTGCCGGATGAAGTCGATTTCACGCGCCGCCAGCCAGTCTTGTGTGCTTTTCGCTCTATGAGCTGGCGCAGAATCTTGTTGGAATACCCAGTGCCTGTTATTAAATATGGTATGAGAAACAGGTTCCACAAGGTTCTTGAGGACTGTATTTTGATACACAACTGCATTCGTTTTTACGCCTTTCTTACAAAAATGTACCTCAGTTAAGCCACAATAAGAGACTCCCAACCAAACCATGAGCGAGGATGGAAAATGACCTCGTTGGACACGCAGAATACGGTTGCTCGCTTCTTCACTGCTGTGTGCGTACACCTTATCATTTTGTTTGTTGTAGCTCTCTTCCACGGTGAAATTTTTTTTATCCGAAAAAAGAATTTCCCGATGCTTTTTTCCCGCGTACCGCTTCAACAAAGCGCGGCATCTCTTCAGTCTCAGGTCCATTAAACGAGCGTCCAAACGATGTCCTGTTTTTCTTCGATATGCCCTAAGCCCTAAGTCTTCATTTAACACCCTTTTCACCGTGGTCCTGCTTAACCCCATCTGAAGGGCCAACAGTTTCTGCTTACGTATGGGATTTCTTTGAATTCGCGCCTTCACAGCTTTTATCACTGCTGGAGTCCTAACAGAGCGAGGGCGACCACTTCTTGACCTGTCATCTACACTAGAGTCTTCATTGTATCGTTTTATGGTACGATAAACGAATCTTTTGGTTATATTCAAATTTTTCAGTAAGTCGAAAATCTGAATTGGCGCGTAACCGCAACGATGCAACGCAATAACTGCGACACGGTCTTCTTTAAGTGTCCACTCCATATTTAAAAATGAGGAAAATTCTAAAAAGTACACATTTTTATTTTCATGTAAAATTCGAATTCAATAAACTTTTTTGTGGCCAGCGTTCTAAATTCAAAAGTTTTTATTGTGTGACAGAATTTATGACCTGACTGCACTGACTGTGTATCTGGCGCGTTAGTCTGATACGTCTGCTATTGACGAAGAAACTTCGAGCGGCTAACGCGTCGGGTAAATTTACGAGAACAATTTAAATGACCACCAAAATAATGTTTTCTTACCAAAATGCGTAAATAATCACCAAAAGTTGCAGAAAATATCAGGGCAAAATACTGCGGTAGCTTAGGTAAGTTGAACATGTAAGAACAACAAAATATATATACTTGAAACATAAACTTAAGTACACATTACATAAAAATAAATTTGGTGATCATTTTGGTTAATAATACATTTATGATCTTTTCTATGATCTTTTCTATACTAGATAAGATGGCTATAGGTCTGTAATTAGCATAATTTTTATGTTCACCTTTTTTATAAATAGGCCGCACTATGGCTTCTTTTAATTTTAAGCATTATTGTATCACATAACCAGTTACCGTTCACAATGAGTTCATGTTGTATTTGTAATTAATTTATAGTGAGTTGGTGAGTTGGTACCTGAAATACAGGACTACCTAGTTCGGGGCCAGCAAACCACTGTACCTATTAGCTAAACAAATTTATCAGTAATTGTAATATTATACATTAAGCTTAATTTTGTAAAAACATAAATAAAAAGTTCAAAAAAAAACAAAAAAAAAAAAGTTCAAGTTCAATTTTAGGGGAAATTTAGAATATTTAATATATAAATTAATTAAATGAGCTATGTCTGGGCTTATTTATTCACTTATATATCTTAGGTCCCTCATACGTATACTATCTGATCCTACCGACTTTGTCGCTCATTTGCTTTATGGCATTTAGTACCTCCTTGCTATCAACCGTTCTCCATCTCATAGACACATTAGCCTCCTTGGTATAGTCCGGGCGGTTTAAGAATGTTTCGTTACAGTTATGGATTATACTATCGATATCATTTTTAAAAGATGTTGCAAAGTTATTACATATCTCTTGCTTTGTATTTCCTGACATGAGTTTTAATATTACGTCATCAGATGACTTCTTTTTATTACCAAGTATCTATTTATGTTATCCCATAATTTCTTTACATTGCCATTACATTCGATTATTTTTTGTTTCTCATGTTCATTTCTTATTTTGAAAAATAGCTTTGTACACTTATTTCTGTATTTTGTATATTGCAATCTTTTTAACAAGTTTGAGTTATCTTGGAACCATATATTAAATAGTTTATCTCGCTCTAATACCATTTTTCTCATTTTATTGTTTACCTACCCTTTTGTTTCCCTCCCACTTGCTTTAATCTGTTTAATCTGATAACTTGACTCGTAAATAGTAGTAAATATTACATAAAGTTGATTGTAAAGTTCTAACGGACAGTTAATATTCAGTATGTGAGGTAACAATCAAATTAGTTACATAATTGTCACCGTAAGTAACTAACGTTTTTTTTCTCGTTAGTTGGTCAACTATCGATAGATAGTAAACTGTAGAGTACTGCTTACTATATGACGAGTTAGTTGATAAACTAACGCGTCATATAGTTGATAAACTAACGGTTAAAACCGTTAAATAGTAAACTGGTTTAAACTTGAATTGCAAACGAAATACCACGGCAAATACTGTGGTAGCTTAGGTGAAGATTAGAGGGGCGAGCGCAGCGAAGCCACATCCTGTATATATTATCTGAGAACTGCGAGGCAATATGATGAGTTTTTTGGTTTGTTAATTATTTTCTCATTTGCAGGTCCAAGAGACCTTGGATCATAATGTTCGGGCACAGGCCGATGTACACCAGCGATGCCTTCGACCCTCAACAGGATGACCAATACACCAGGACTGGCTTGCCCCCTATGAACAATTTCGGTCAGCAGGTTTTGATTTCTTAACATATCTAATAAACCCCGGTAAAGGAGTGGCTGCCCAGAACCGCAATACGTGCAGTAGGCAGACCACCAGCCAGATAGCTATAGCCGGTGGGTGGTGGATGCGGGAGGCTCAGGATCTGAGTAGATTGTGTGGTAAAGAAGAGATAAATTCTATACCAAGCAGTGGGTGATTGTCCGCTGATTGATTAATCTACCAAACAAGAGCGTTTCTTTCATTCATTCTGATCAACACACCTGTGATGGGAACATAGGTTTTGATTTTAATAATGTTAAAACTATGTTTCCATCAGGTCTCGAACATCTTCTGAAGGATTATGGAGTAGACGTGGTGATGTGGGCACACGAACATTCCTACGAACGTACTTGGCCACTGTATGATGGAAAAGTCTACAATGGATCTTTGGAACGACCTTACGTTAATCCCGGGTAAGGCTTTTTGAACAAAATTTTGTTGTTAGCGGTGACCAAATCATCTAGTGCTTTTATTTTTAAATTGTCTTTTACTGTAGTACTGTCTACATATTTATTAACACATTTCCAGAGCACCAGTTCACATAATCACTGGATCTGCAGGCAGTGACGAAGCACACTCAAACTTCAATAGTAAGATCTATACTCACTTTTCCTTACTTGTTACCTGAACCAAGTCATGGTAAAGGCTCTGACCTTCTTTATGTCTTTTCAGAGAAGGTTCACCCATGGTCAGCTTTCCGGACCTTAGACTATGGCTTCACCCGATTCAAGGCTTACAACAAAACACATCTTTATTTTGAACAGGTAATGTTGAAACGATTTGAAACATTAACGATTGGCTTTATGATAGGGTCTTCCCGAATTGTTCCTTGGTTAGAGGCACCCACGAGGCACCTCACCTACCGACACAACATGCGTTCCAAGCGTGCGGCCGTGTTTGCCGCTCCCGTGTCGGACTGCAAAGTCAGGAGCTCTATTTTTAAATGTGACACTTATATCATGCGCTCTTTTCTACTGATTTTCGTCTACTACCGAAATTTCGGCTCACCTTTAGCGGATGACCTACTCACTGGGGCGTCCAAACTTTTTTAGCATCATGTTGGGGTCATTTGATCATCTTCCTGAAAGTTTCAGGGTGCGGAATTCAATAGTTTTTAAGATATGATTTTTTGAAAATCTGAAAATACTTTGTAAAATGATGTAACGCAACGCAAATAATATGTTTAAATCTTGTCTGTGGTCAAAATATATTACCTACATTTCGTTGTACGCATATTTGAAAAGATGAGAATTCTCTAAAAAAAGGAGGAAATGTGGAATCTTTTTTTAATAATACCTATTTTAATAAAAACGTTCATTTAACTTGCAATTTATGTTTGTTTATTTATTTTACGTCAATCAAAGTTAATTTAGTATTTCTTTCGTAAAATATCACTTTTGATAATAAATAGGTTGTCATTTTTGTTTAAAACGGAACGCATTTTGTTAGGGCGTTTTGCCGCGTTTTTGGTTGGGCGGCAAAGTAGTAGTCCCTTTTCTAGTAGTTTCGCGAATGTTCTATTTGCTTGTTCTCTCGATATTTACAAGCAAAAACAACTGGCTAGAGTAGGTTATTGTGGCTACTTTTCAATCGGGTTATAGGTTATGTTAAAACGTTGAAGAAGATAAACCGGAGCGGAGCGGAGCAGAGCGTATGCAAACAAAAACTATTGGCTAGAGTAGGTTATTGTGGCTACTTTTCAATCGGGTTATAGGTTATGTTAGAACGTTGAAGAAGCTAAACCGGAGCGGAGCGCAGCGTATGCAAACAAAAACGATTGGCTAGAGTAGGTTATTGTGGCTACTTTTCATGTAAATTTTGATGATAGCATTATGGAGCATTTGTGGAGGAGAAAGGTGTCGAGGCAGAAAAATGACCCCGGAGGGGGAGTAGTAGGGGGGGGGGATCTACCCCCTTCCCCCTCCCTCCACTTAAAGATCAAGGTCAGTCTAAATTTTGTTTTAATTTAACAACATAACCTCAAAACTTTAAATAATCATATCTCAGAAACTAGGCATTTCCGCGGGGGGGGGAGTAGTAGGAGGGGCATCTACCCCCCTCCCCCATCCCCCCCTCCACCCCTCAGGGACAACAAAAGTAGGTCATCCGCTAAAGTCCTTCCGAAATTTCAAATTTTTAGTCGTCTTAGGATTTTGCTTTTTCGCGCGTTTTTTTAAAATTGGGATCCAAAACGTCAAATTGTGACATTTGCGACAGATGCAACAACCCGATTTGTTCCATATTATTGCTAGGATTTAGTAGGCAGCTTACCTGCAAAGAAACTGTCATGCGGCCTTTAATATGGGAGTATTTAACGTTCCGTTTCCCATACGGTATTTACCGGTTTTTACTTTTTATGCGTGCAAAGGATAAAAATCAACATTTCCAGATAATATAAAGATACAGACGACCTTCAAGCTGTAATCCTCACCGTTGAAACCAACATGAAAATGAAATTTGACACTGCCAAAAAATAGTCCAGAAATAGTCCTAAATAGTCCACAAAGAAAGAAAACTAGTCCTCTTATAGTTCCAAAGTTATAGCTATAGGTTGGTGAGGATTACAGCTTGACGTCAAGCTGTAATCCTCATCTCTCGTGCAAGCAAACGGAAGAACCTATCGACTTGGTTTGGGTTTCAAAAATTAGTCCAGAAATAGTCCACACGGCATGCCAAATTTCAAAAATAGTCCTTCAACGATTCCAGAGTTATTAAGACATCTTGATGAGGATTACAGCTTGAACATTTGATATCATCAAATATCTTCGGAACGCCTACGACTTTCAGATTGAAATTTGAGGCAAAAAATAGTCCAGAAATAGGCCACCGAAACAATAATGATTTCCACCTTGTTTACTTTGAAGAAGTGCATTAAAAATACAATGTTTTATTTCCCATACATTCAATACATGTACAGTCGTGTACACACGACAAAGAAGATCGGTTTGCAGGGCACACAAACACCAGTCTTTGTGTGCGTAACGTTGCCAATAGCTACGATTAGCAATGCACACTAACACAGTATTCGTGTTAATGTCGCGTCTGTGTGCGTTTTTCTGATCCCATACATTCATTGATTATGACGCAAGTTTTCACAGCTTTATGCAAAGTAGTCGATAGCCTAGTGGATTAGGTGCTAGAATTACGATATGTAGATAAAGGTTCGATCCCTCAAAGGAAATTATTTTTTAGAAGCTACGAGTATTATTAAATTCACATAGCATCGAATATAAATTGATTACAATTGTTTAACCAAACTAGAGTTCGAAGAGTTGTAAACTTGCCCGGTAAAAAGGCCATAGTCTACCTTCTTTATTTAAAATGTAACAGCTACCCTCTTTAAAATTGTTTTGCGTCTGCGCGCTCTCAGCATTAGTTGTATTGCATTTCGTTCCTTGTAAATTGTGATTGAGATTTGTTATCTATCATGGAAAGTCATCTATCCACTTTTAAAAAGGCGGAAATCATTGTTTTGTATGAACAAAACATTTCAATTAGCGAGATAGCACGACGTTTAATGATATCGGTGAGTTATGCATATAAAAAATAAATTTGAAGGTTTTTTATAAATTATGATTATAATTATACCTTGTGTTACTACTTCATTGTATTTTTTTCTTATTTTACAGAGAAGAACAGTGCAACTGTGGGTTCATAGGTATGCAGATTCTGGACATGTTGAAAGTCGTCGACCAGGCCCACAGCCTGTAGCCTACACAGCTGCATCTGATCGCCATCGCGACATCATTGCAGCGCATAACAGCAATCCGTTTGCCAGCACCCGGTCTACGGCGACACTTCATAATGTAACACTACAAACAGTTCGCAATCACTTACGAGCTGATGGTTTAAGATGTCGGAGACCAGCGAAGAAGATTATGATGTCTAATGAGCATCGTGAAGACAGAGTGCGGTTTGCCCGTGAATATTTGGACTTTGATTGGTGTAATAATGTTGTTGTTTTTAGTGATGAAAAGACTTTTAGATCAGACAAGGATGGGCGTAAAATACTGTGGAGAAGAAATAATGAACGATATAGTTTAGCAAACATTCTACCGTGCAGGTGTAGTGGCCGTATTACTTTGGGATATTGGGGATGGATGTCGTCGATGGGCCCCGGTGAATTAGTGCAAGTGAGTGCTCGCAACACTGCTCAAGGATACTTGGATATTTTACAGAACGTCATGTTACCAACCGTACGAACTGTATATCCGGATGAGCATATATACTTTGTCCATGACAATTGCGCTGTGCATCGCGCCCATATTGTGCAAGAATGGTTTAACAAGCAAGAATCCTTGACAGTTATTGACTGGCCTTCTAAAAGCCCTGATTTAAACCCCATCGAAAATCTATGGGGACATATGGTGCTCAATTGGGATCCATCGAATGTGAGATCTAGGTCTAATTTAGATGAAGTTGTTACTTCAACCTGGGAGATAATGCGAGGCACTGACATGTGTTGGAATATGGTCACTGGCATGAGAAGTAGACTACAACAAATAATAGTAAGAGAAGGAGCTCCACTAAGATATTAAATAAAACATAACCATTAATATGTGAAAGCTTTGTGTTATCATAAGATAAGGTGATTTATATGTCTATGATGTTATTGCTACTTCAGGTTAGAAGTTATCACATAATTTCTAATTGCTTAGCATGTTGATTCATAGCTTATATATCATCAACTGCGACATCTGTCCTTGTCTGACTAAAACTAAAATAAGTAAATTAAGTGTAGTTTATTATAACAAACTAGTAATAAATTATTATTAGGACGAAATATAATTTTGTTTTATTATGAAAAAAATAAGGCTGGTTTCACCACATGCTGATAAAGCCTATCTGTCAAATAACGCCATACAAAAATCTAAGTTTAACTGGCAGATAGGCTTCATCAGCAGTGGTGAAACCGGCCCTTAATCTAGAATAAATATTTGGTCTGATCAATAATAATTAAAAAAAAGTATCTAAAAAAAAACATCACCATGCTTTTTCCCTCCTTGATAGAGGATCGAACTCAATACCTCAAAGTCATTAGTCTGGCATCTAACCCGTTGGGCTATCGTCCACTCTGTAGGAAGCGGTAAAAACTAGTCTTATATTCAACGAAGACACATAGTGATTGTATGCTCAGACAGTATTATAATATCTGTGACTGTGCTGTGACGACCAATGTAACGCACACACATTCAAGTCAGCGATTCGTGTCGCAACGTTACGCACACAAAGAGTGGCATTTGTGTGCCCTGCAAACCGAACTTCTTTGCCGATTGTACAAAATAATAATGGGAAAACCCTAATAAACCGGTTTATATCGGTTAATTCAATCAAAGGACCTGTTTTGAACCTCTGAAAACTAACGGTATTGTAATATTGTAGGAAAGTGAGCGCATAGCTCTGTCCTTCACGTTCACGACAGTTAACTTTTATGTTCTCCCATTTAGCCGGACTTTCATCAGAGTTTTGATAACCGCTAAATACAGTTTAAATACAACCTTAATAAAACACGGATGGTTAGGGGCAACCTGGCTGACAGGCAATAAGCTTGGCCTGCTTGAGTATGTTACTTGCCTTTTGCTTGTTGTGCTTAAGTTGTGTTTAATTTAAACTGTTTTTAACGGCTGTCAAAAGCCCTTAGAAGACTGAAACATAAATGAGTTTTTGTTGTACATAAGTGCGTGACAGCGATTTGGATTTTGAACGGGTCTTCGAGCTTCGGTTGTAGCTATGATATATATTTTATATATTTATATAATTGAGCTAAGATTAAACAACAATGGCGGAATTGGTATCGCGAACGCGCTGGCAAAATTTCGTCGATTTTGCTGAAACTTTTGAAGACATCTTAAAGCATTTTTCGGTGGAAATTAAGGCACGAGTGTTTAAAAATCACGTCAATCGGTACATGACAATTGCAATAATGACATAATTCCAATGGAGGAACCTGTTAAGAACTGACAATAAATATGTAAAGGATAACAATGCTAGCTTCTGTACTCTGCAATAATGACATCATTGCAATGGAGGAAAGTGTAAAGAACTGACAATCAATGTGTAAAGGATAACATGCTAGCTTCTGTACTCACAAAACATAATTTGAAAAAAGAACAGATCCATTTGTGTTCATTATAGTTATATATATATGTATATGTTTATATCATATTTATATATATTACTTAGTTTTAATCACAATAATCACAGTCGGTTCATTGGTATAATCATCACATAACATCAAACATTGTTTGATTAATTACAGTCTTAATCATTTCAATTTTAGGTATTTAATTAAGTGCTTATGTCGAAATAATTGGCACCTCCCGATTATAAGTGTAAGTACATAAAGGTGAAGTAAAATTTTCAGGGGTTTAACCCCTTCCCTAAACTATGATGTCCCTACATATACATAAATATGCAGGGACATCATAGTTTCGCCATGAAACATCTTCAGAGCATTTTTATTTTTAACCTCTTCCAAAAATGAATATACAAGCTGTTGTTTTGTAAAGCTACGCCTATAGTACCTATCATCATGAACAACTTTCCTCCAGAAACATATGGTCGCAAATGGAAAAAAATCGTCCTGCATTACATTGACCAATCAGCTGATTACATTTTACCATGGGAGACCCATATACCTATATTTCTTGGGGAAAGTTATTCATAACTATGGGTACTATAGTACCTTACCCGGGGGTAGCTTTACATAACAATACCCTGTATAGTGGTGAAAAATAAAATTGCTCTGATAAAAACGGTTTCATAGTGAAAGTTGTTTCTAACAACCTCTAATTTGACTACACTTTTATTTTACAGCCTGTTTATAAGTCACATGTAATGGACTTATAAATTATGATTTATTATCATATCTAAAAAAAACAGTCAAAATAAAGTAAGTATTATTGCTAGATCACTAACCCAACGAGTAGTCAGTAGAGTTCAATTATTATGGAAAGTGGCAGTAAAGTCTTGAAAATTACTAATAAATGATGTTGATTTTAAATATTTTCATCATTTTTAAATTAGTATTAGAGAGTACTGTACTTTTTTACAAAATACATCCTTTTTGTATCCTTTACAACGCACCAAAATCCAATACTGGTTGTCGTATAGCGCAGCCGGTCTGGCGCAGTGGGGTAATAAAATTGTAACCTCATATTTTTTTGTAACCTTATTGATTTGTACCTTTGTAGGAAGGTAGGTAGTTAGGTGCCTACAGCAGGGGGCTACCTCATCGCCGCAGCTATGGAGATAAAAGGTTACCTAAAAATGATTTCCATCACCGTAAGAACGTCTGTATAATGTACATTGGTTAAATTACTTATTTCAATGGTATAAGGTCCGCACCGGATTCGAACACGCATCTCCTGCGTGAGAAGCGAGTATGAAACCACTAGACTATGGAGATTAATTGGTATAAACCGGTTTATTAGGGTTTATCCCATTATTATTTTGTACACGACTGTACATTGACTGAAATGTACGGGAAATCAAACATTGCATTTTTAATGCCGTTCTTCAAAGTAAAGCAGGTGGAAATTATTATTGTTTCGGTGGACTATTTCTGGACTATTTTATTTATTTTATTTTAGGCGGTCCGGAGTTTTTTTTTTGACCGGACCGCACCCGAGTCTACACGTCAAAAACAGCTGTGCTGTATTTTAACTAAATTATTTTGTTTTAATTCGTCTATTTGTGAATATAGTGTTAATTTAAGTGTTTGTTTAGTCAACTTAACTGTGCCAGTGCTAAATGTGGTCAGAATTGTAATTGTGTTAAAATAATCGATCACGGACCGAAAGACAAAGGAAATTTCAAACTGCCAACGGAAAAACCCCGGGGGAGTATTGTTTTCATATTTGCTTATTCATATTTTACAAGTATATGACTTGAACTTAACTATATACATACACTACATACTGCTCAACTCTCACTATTGTGAGAAACGTCCATCCTCACACCGCAGCGTCTTTGTTTTGTCTCTTAGCACTTGACAATCTGTGGAAATACTTTTGACGATAAAACTAGCTGTTCACTCATAATTATTACACGATATACACAAGTGCACTGGTAGGTTAGACCTTGGCAATTAGTGCGAATATAATGTAAGCTTGTAGGTGATTCTAGAGACATATTAGGTACTCACTTCACAGCTGATCATCACAACACTTGCAAAACGACTAAAATTGTTAGATAATAAGTATAACTTTCATTAGTTCAGGACATTTATACTGTTAACCTATATTGACTTGTAATAGTTTAATTGAAACTTGTTGACTTTGACGTAGAATAGCTATATAGGGAATTAGGAACTATCATATCAGTACTACAGCTACTAACTGCAAGTCTTTATTCCTTCTGTTTTATTTTAATTTTGTTCGGAGCACCCATTCTTTTTTATTTTATTTCCAGGCATGGCATCCAACGTTACTACGCGGAGAATGCACGCACTACAGCAACAACTAACTGACGCAGAGGAGTTAAACCAAAGGCTATTGGAAGAGCGCAATGAAAATGACTGAGATAAAAAGCTTGAGAGCCAAGAACTCACAGCTTAGAGATTGTGTGTCTACTTTGCGAGAAACACACGAGGAGTCGCAAAATGAGATTCAAAGATTGGAAAAACTTGTGGAATCTTTTGACACCCTGCGCACTGACCTTGCTTCTGCTTGTGATCGCAGTAAATTCCTCCAATACCAACTCAATGAGGCAAACTTGAAGTTGACTGATATGTGCATAGAAAAAGACTACAATGAATCTCGCCACATTACCTCTATCCAACAAGAACTAGAAGTAGCCAACCTAAGCACTATTGTTCAAGCCATGCAGACAAGCAGCAGAAAAATTAAAAAATATTTTAAATTAAATAAATTCATGAAGAAAACTAGAGGTAATATAAAAGTACTGAAATTAGCCTTGAAACGGCAATCAAACAGAATATTAAGAATCTCCTTAATGCAAGAGCTCCGGGGAAAAAATGTAGGTTTACAGTCGGACCTTCAACATGCCCGAGTAGAAATCCAGCATCTACATGACCTGCTAGCAAATACACTACAATGTTATGCCAAAGAGCAAAGTGAGTTAGCAGAACTCAGAGCCGCGACGTCTGAGTTAGTACAGCTACAACGCCAGAATGCGGAATTGGTGGGCGTTCTAATTGAGAATGAGGAGAATGAGACCAGCAAGGAGGACGAGCCCACATCACTAACTTTGGTCTCGACCCCCCTCAACGAGAGTGTTGCAGCGTCCACCGCTGCCCCAACCAAAAAACAGCGTCGCCGTCGTCGACGAGGAGACACCTCGCAGCTCAACAGCGCGAGCACCGCGCCGCTCGCTGTCCCTGCTGAGGCGTGTGTCATGCCGCAAGCTGCCCCGAGGGCCGCGCCGTTCGCCGTTGCGCACGTTGCGACGCTCGCTGCCGCGAATGCCGCGGCAACCGCCGCCACGTGCATCAAACCGCACTCCAACACGTGTCCCGCCACTCAACTCCACTCGTGTTCCGCCAGCTACCAAATTATGTGCTCAGAGAAAAACTCTGTTGTTCTCCGACAAAGTAGGTGCAGGATTTGGGACTCTATTACATAACCGGCTTAACCAAAAAGTAACGAACATTTGCTGTCCAAATAGTTCATTTGTAGATCTAGTGAAGATGATTAGTCGCGCTATCTATGATGAGTACAGCACTATTGTAATTATGGTAGGAAATCATTCAAACATTAGTCGGAATAATTGACATGTATGACTAATTTTAACTGTGATATTTTTGAACCTTTACAATTTATAAATAAGTTTTATAATGACATTGTTAATATTATACAAACCGCTGCCATTTCTAGTCATGCTTCCCACTGTGATGCAAATAAAAAGCACAGAAATGTGCTGGGCTGGAACTACCACGTTCAAAATAGTCATCAGAATGCTAGAATGTATTACAAACTATGGTTGTTGTTTAATAAACCTAGCTCAGGTGAGGTATATGATAACATGTGTAATAGTAGAAAAGAATTTAAACGAAAATTGAAATGGTGTCAGACTAATGAAGAAGTTATAAAAATGAATGTATTAGCGGTGAGTAGAAAAGAGAAAAACTTCTGTAAATTTTGGAATGCAACCAAGAAGTTAAATTATAAAACCAGTACGCCAATGTCCATAGATGAGAAACATGACTCTAGGGATATAGCAAATAAGTTTGCCGATCATTTTAAAGTGTTACCGCCGGCCGGTGTGGGGGATGCGCCCGACGCGTCACCGCACGGTGCCGCCACGGCGAGCGAGCCATCGTCAGCGCCGCGCCTTGTCCACACGGCGCGTGACGTTGCGGACGTGGTGCGGCGCATGCGGCGCGGTAAGTCGCCCGGCATCGACGCACTCAGCGTGGAACACATCCTCTACGCCGGTGACGAAATGTTTCGAGTATTGGCGTAGCTGTTTAATGCTTGTGCTAGGTATAGTTGTTTACCGGATAACCTTATGAGAACTGTGGTGGTTCCAGTCCCCAAAAATAAAACTGGTGACTTGTCAAATATTAACAACTATAGGCCGATATCTCTGGGTACCATAGTCGGCAAGATATTCGAGCGGCTCTTGCAACCTGTACTGGCGAATGGGTTAGATATTGATGATGCGCAGTTTGGTTTTCGTCCCGGTCTTTCGACGGATTCAGCCATATTCAGCTTTAAACATACGGTCAGATATTATACAGAACGAGAAACCTCAGTATATGCATGCTTTCTAGACCTGAGCCGAGCTTTTGACCTTGTAAATTACAATTTACTTTGGGAAAAACTCAATTTAGCAAAGGTTAACGCGGATGCGGTGAATGTGTTGAAATACTGGTACGAAAACCAGACGAACAATGTGAGGTGGGGCGACACTTTGTCTAGCGACTACAGGTTAGACTGTGGCGTACGTCAAGGTGGTTTGACCTCTCCGGACCTTTTCAACTTGTATATAAACGATCTGATTGTGGAGCTGAGGAGCACCAGAATCGGATGCCATATTGGTAACGTATGTATGAATAACTTAAGTTATGCAGACGATATGGTGCTCCTCAGCCCCTCAATTAGCGGTCTTAGACAGCTTTTAGACATCTGTGTTCGATATGCCGAAACACATGGTCTAAAATATAATGTCAAAAAGACAGAAATGGTTGTGTTTCGATCAGGAAGGGGTCCGGAGAGGATACCTTCGTTATATTTGAACGGGTCGCCGGTGCAGGTTGTAAAGAGCTTTAAATACCTAGGACATATTTTGACTGAACATCTCACTGACGATGAGGATATCGAGAGGGAGCGCAGGGCTCTGGCAGTACGGTGCAATATGCTCGCGCGCAGGTTTTCTAAATGCAACGAGGAAGTGAAAATAACGTTATTTAAGGCCTATTGTCAAAATTTATACACCTGCCATCTTTGGACAAGCTTTACAAAACGATCGTATAGCACATTACGTATACAATATAATGACGCGTTCCGCATATTGCTTAGAAAACCTCGTTTTTGTAGCGCATCGACCATGTTCGCGGAGGCCAGAGACCCCGACTTCTTCGCGATCCTCAGATCTCGTATCGCCGCCTTTTGCACTCGATTACGGGAATCTAAAAATGGAATTTTGACGAATATTGCCAGTTGTATGAAAAGTAATTTTTTCGCATATTGGTTATCTGTGCATCACAGTGGGAACCAAAAGTAACGTTTCATATTTTTATTTATTTTATTTTAGTTTAGCCTAAATTATTGTTATTTTTGTGACTATTTTATAACTATGGGTCATGTTGCCTGAGAATAAACGATTATTATTATTATTATTATTAAAACGTTTAAATTACTTAACTTAAAAAATACGGAAGACCTGTGGGATATATCAGTCAAAGTCATTGGTTCAGTAATTCTAGTTATAGCCCCACACTTAGCTTATATATTCAATAAATGTGTTGACGATGGGGCTTTTCCAGACCTCATGAAACACAGTCAATAGTCAATAGTCAATAGTCAATAGTCAAAGTACTTTATTACTGTAGATATTTACATATACTTAGCAAACGTCATTTTTTGCCTCTTCTCTACATTGGACCACTGTGGGAGAAGAAGGGCGTAGAAACTCCCACAGATTGATTTTTAGATCTCTTTTAAAAATAGGTTGTGCTTAACTAATACAAATATGAAAAATTTAATTGTTATGATTAATAAGCAGGAATAAATAATTACAAAATTATTAACAGCAAGATCTGTGTTGAGCCAGATTAACCCCATACAGTCCTGTCATTCAAGTAATCTTGAACATTGTAATATCCCTTTTTCGACAAAGTTGCTTTAACATGCTTTTTAAATTGCTCAAGTGGCAATTTCAAAATCTCCAGAGGTATCTTATTGTAGTAGAGAATGCACTGACCCTTGAAAGAATTGCTAACCTTCGCGAGTCTAAAACGGGGCGCACATAGTCTGTGATTATTTCTTAGGTAAACATTACAGCTATCGCTAAGTTTGGAAAATGTTGTAAGGTTCTTGCGTACATACATTATATTTTCGAAAATAAATTGACTAGCTACTGTTAGTATGTCAATTTCTTTAAAAAGCTCTCTTAAGGAGTCTGTTCGTTTTAAATTATAAATTGCTCGAATAGCTCTTTTCTGTAAAATAAAAATAGTTTGAATATCCGCTGCTTTCCCCCACAACAAGATACCATAGGACATCACACTATGAAAGTAACTAAAATATACTAGCCTAGATGTAGCCACATCCGTGCTTTGTCTGATGTTCCTAACAGCGTAAGCCGCAGAACTTAATTTACCAGCCAATTTATCTATGTGGGGTCCCCACTGCAATTTGCTATCAATGGTTATTCCAAGAAACTTCGTATCATTTACTAATTCTAACGTGCTGTTGTCTAACACTAAACTGGTCTCAACTTGCCTGACATTTGGAAGTGAGAATTTTTTGAACACAGTAAACTTATACCGCTGTTCAAATCGGGAGATAAGGGCGATCCTTCAAATTTCGGACCAATATCTGTTCTTCCAACACTAAGTAAAATATTTGAAAAGATTATACTCAATCAAATGCTCTCACACTTCAACCGTACAAAACAACTCCACGCTAAACAATATGGTTTCACTAGGGGTAAATCGACTACGGATGCAGGTATTACCCTTGTATCTCATATTTATTCTGCATGGGAGGCCGCACAGGATGCTATCGGAATTTTTTGCGACCTGTCGAAGGCGTTTGATTGTGTTGATCATAATACGCTATTAATTAAATTAAATCATTACGGAGTTAGAAATAAAGCGTTGGATCTACTAAGATCATACCTAAGCAATAGAATGCAAAAGGCAGAAGTTAACGGCGTAAAATCTGATGGATCGGGTGTTAAAATTGGCGTTCCACAAGGTTCCATATTAGGCCCTTTCTTATTCCTGGTATATATTAATGATCTTCCTTTCATGGTGGAGAAATTAACTGACATAGTGTTGTTTGCTGATGATACTTCAATGGTCTTCAAAATTGAAAGACAAAAATGAGATTTTGATGATGTTAATGGTGTATTGTCTTTAACCTTGAATTGGTTCACAGTTAATAATTTATTGTTAAACGCTGGTAAAACCAAGTGTATCAAATTCTCACTTCCAAAATGTCAGGCAAGTTGAGACCAGTTTGGTGTTAGACAACAGCACGTTAGAATTGGTAAATGATACGAAGTTTCTTGGAATAACCATTGATAGCAAATTGCAGTGGGGACCCCACATAGATAAATTGGCTGGTAAATTAAGTTCTGCGGCTTACGCTGTTAGGAACATCAGACAAAGCACGGATGTGGCTACATCTAGGCTAGTATATTTTAGTTACTTTCATAGTGTGATGTCCTATGGTATCTTGTTGTGGGGGAAAGCAGCGGATATTCAAACTATTTTTATTTTACAGAAAAGAGCTATTCGAGCAATTTATAATTTAAAACGAACAGACTCCTTAAGAGAGCTTTTTAAAGAAATTGACATACTAACAGTAGCTAGTCAATTTGTTGAAAATCTATCAGTATTTTTAGGGTTTTTGAGAATTTTGAAATAAAAATCGATGCTGCTGACATAAGATAGACACGTATATTGAATTGACAATGCAAGCAAGAGAGTGGGGAAGGGAACATAGACAACGCCTGATCAAAAGTACAGAGCAACATATTGAAATAATAAAATTAGTGTTACTGAATCTGTAGGCGTTACTTAATCTATCTTACAACTAACTTATATCTAAACATGCCCCCCGGCGTTGAAAGTGTCTTCTTTCAACTAGAGCTTTCATCGATGGGCAAGGGAGATATCTTGCTAAATGATCTTCGAACGATGCCTGCTGCAGTCTTCACATCCGCAACTCGGTTAATGCCATCGGAGCCCGGATACAGTGCGACGATACGACCTAGCCTCCATTTTAAAGGTGGTAAATGATCGTCCTTCAATAAGACCAGAGCGTCCATCTTCAATGGGTTTTCACTGGAGCGCCACTTGTTCCTCCTCTGTAACTCTGAGAGGTACTCGGTGCTCCATCGAGTCCAAAACAGCTGGCGGACCTGTTCTATCCGATTGAATCGTGTGAGGTAGCTGGTGGAACGGTCCTGAAAGTCTTGAGATGGCAGTGATGTCAATGGTCGACCAATTAAAAAATGTCCGGGCGTCAAAGGCGTGAGGTCTGCGGGGTCCGACGATAATGGAGTGAGTGGCCGGGAATTCAATATAGCCTCTATTTGGATCAACGTGGTGTTCAGTTCCTCGTACGTCAAATTACAATTTCCCAGCACTCGAGTTAAATGGTACTTGGTCGATTTAACCCCTGCTTCCCAAAGTCCCCCGAAATGTGGAGAGTAGGCTGGGATAAAATGAAATTTAATTTTTTCATTCGCCGCAGACTCAGAAAATGCATTGCAGTTTGATTTTAAGAATTTTGATAGCTCATTATAAGCACCGACAAATGAAGTGCCATTATCAGAGTAAATATGAAGGGGTTTCCCTCGTCTAGAAATAAATCTCTTCAAAGCAAGCAAAAAATTATTGCTGGTCAAGTCACCCACCAGTTCTAAATGCATGGCCTTAGTTGTAAAGCAAATAAACACAGCGATGTAGACCTTAATGAGTCTACAGCCACGACCTTGACGGCTTGCCGAGTGTATGGGGCCTGCATAGTCTACACCGACACTCTCAAAAGGGTAACCTCCTGGCACGACGCGCTGCTGCGGTAAGTTACCCATTAAAGGCGCAACTATTTGACCTTTCATTCGCCTACATCGTATGCACTGGTGATAACATGCTTTAGCCAGGTTCCGACCGCCTATTGGCCAGTAAGTTTCTCGTATAGTGGCCAACAACAATTGAGACCCAGCGTGAAATATTTTTTTATGCTGATAAGCGAAAAGCAATTTAGTGAATTTATGAGTGGACTGTATTAATACTGGTTATTTTTTATCATAAGAGAGATTTGAGTTTCCTAAGCGACCGCCAACGCGCATTATATCATTTTTATCTAAAAACACGTTGAACTTTAACAAATTACTATTTTTAGGTAAAGTTTGTTTTTTCTTTAGCAACTCCACTTCTGGAAAAGACTCACGCTGCGAAATTTTAATTAAGAGGTTAAGTGAGTTTTCTAATTCACCATCGCTCAGGAATTGATGAAGAATCGGCTGTTTTGAGCAAACATTAATAAAACGCAGTAAATAAGCTGCTGTTCTCCTTAGCCGTAAGAAATTTGAAAAACGAGTAAAGTCTATTAAATCAATATTATTGTTATGCTCGTTAGCCATAACGTGCAGAGAAACATCAGGGCGTATCTCAGATAATGAAGAAGTCGATTGAGAAGGAATTCTGGGCCACGCTTTTCTTTCTTGACTTAGGTAGCTAGGACCTGACCACCAGAAATCCAAAGACTGAATCGTATCTGCACTCACTCCTCGCGAGATGAAATCAGCGGGATTTTCATGCGTGGGAACATGCCTCCACGTGAAATTACCTGTTTTTTCTAATATTTCGGCTACACGATTACGGACAAAGGGCTGTAATTTATTCGGATGCATTTTTAACCAGCCTAAGACGATTGTCGAGTCACTCCAGAATGTAACAGTCTTGATTGGAGTACGAAGTGAGTGACTGGCCTTCTCATATAATCTAGCCCCGACTAAGGCTCCACACAGCTCAAGCCGAGGTATTGTGGTCGGCTTTATAGGAGCTACTCGGCTCTTAGCCATCAACAACCGCACAGATACCTCACCTTGGTCGTTGGTGCTACGAACATACAAACATGCCCCGTAGGCACGTTCTGATGCGTCCGTGAAAATGTGAAACTCAATAGACGTGTAACAATCACATACGACAATTCTGGGAATGCGTAATATGTTTAAGTTCGGTAATTGTTTTAATAAATCAGCCCAAGTCCTTATAATATCCGAAGATAGAGGTTCATCCCAGGAAACCTTTTCAAGCCACAGCTTCTGCAATAACAAATTCATAACAATTGTGCATGGTGCTAACAACCCCATGGGGTCGAAGACTTGTGAAATTACTGAAAGCATATTACGCTTCGTATTTAAGCCAGAAATGTTATCACTTATCGCGAAACAAAGCTCGTCAGAATGTGAAAACCACCCTAGGCCTAATACCTTATTAGGCTCGTTACCTATATTCAAATCAATATTTTGGTTGTCTAAAGAACCAGACACGACTTCGGGTAAGTTTGATTTCCACTTCCGTAAGTGCATTTTAGCTGAAGCGAGTTCAGCCGTGACGTTGTCACGAATAATTTCCACTTCCTCTAAGCTACTCCCTCCGGTTAGTAAGTCATCTACATAAAAATCGTTGCAAATTATTTCCCTTATTTTAGTGTCCTTGCATTCGAGACCTATCTGTCTAAGACATCTCGTGGCTAAAAAAGGACCATTAGCCGTACCGTACGTTACAGTATTCAATTGGAAAATCTTGAGGGGTTGAGAGGGATCGCTCCGCCAAAATATTTGCTGTAAATACCTGTCATCAGGATGAACCATTATAGTCCTATACATTTTCTCGACGTCCGCAGATAAAACGTATTTATACATTCTGAAACGGAGAAGTATAGACAGCAAATCATTTTGGACGGTAGGTCCGACCATTTGCAGATTATTGAATGACAATCCAGAAGTAGTGGGGCTGCTGGCATTAAAAACCACCCTTAATTTCGTCGTGGTGCTAGCTTCGCGCATTATACCGTGATGTGGAATGAAATACGAGTTCGGTTTTAATTCAGGTGAAGTGTATTCGGACATGTGACCTAATGAGTCATACTCCGTCATAAAGCTTTTATACATTTCGCCGTATGAACCACTCAATTTGCGCTCCAAGGAGAGGAAACAATTTTTCGCTCGCTGAGATGAGGTACCTAAAACACTAGGGTCGTCCTTAAGTGGAATCCGAACACAAAAACTACCATCATCAAGGCGTTTTGTGTTTTTCACAAAATGTTCCTCACACATTTTTTCTTCACTAGAGTATTCAGGGAATTTAGGGCTAACTTCTTCGAGTTGCCAGAAGCGCGTGAGTTGGCTTTGAACGTCATCAATTTTCGTGAAATTGCATTTAATAGGAGAATTAGAAAAATCGCCATTTATTGGACCAGACACAATCCACCCGAGGCGAGTTTCTTGTAAAGTCGGATTTCCTGTACCTAATTTAATTTTTTGGGTACCTAAAATCTCCCAAAAAACATCAGCGCCTATTATCAAATCAATGGCAGCAGGTTCATGAAAATTAGGATCAGCCAAACAAACATTCATTGGAATGGAAAACTGTGACAAATCCACACTGCGGCAAGGAACGTTATCGGTGATAGAAGGCAGAACAAAACAATTTAAATTGACCGAAAAATTCTCAGTCAACGACTTCATAGGCACGCTAGTCGATTAACAAATCCTCGAAGCAACATTATTAATTCCTAAAATTGTTTTATCTACACGATCAATTGGTAATTTTAATTGTTGAAACATCTTCTCAGTTATAAGGCACGATGTGCTGCCGCTGTCCAGTAAAGCGCGAGCGATGTATTCACAATTATTCGCATCATACAATTTAACTAAAGCCGTCGATAATAAAACTTCGCTATGTTGTTTACTAAGACTGTCCGATGACGTAACGCTCGCTGATAATGACAGGTTCGGCTCAGCGGAGTGAGCACTGGTAGATGTCCGCGCGGACCCGGGCGTAGCAGGTTCGATTCCTGCGCGCGGAGGCGGCGGGGCAGAGGGAACCGAGCCTACTATGTCCGCTACGTGTATCAATGTATTGTGCCTACGCTTACATACCTTGCACCCGGGTTTGTTGCAACGATTCGCGTAATGACCTTGACGTAGGCAATTAAAACAAACCTTAAATTCGGGTAATAATTTAAGACGCGCTTCGTTACTAAGAGCGAGAAATTGGGTACAATTATTTAATGTATGTTCACCACTACATTTCGGGCATAGGTTTGACTTAGAATTCGACGTATTATTATTATTATTAGACGGGACAGTATTCTGCACGGAAACCATTGTTTTAATTTTATTATTATTTTTCTGGGAAGACGCGGTGCTCTGATTATTAGAAATATGTCGAGATAATTCTAATGTTTCAATTAAGTCGGCACGGTTGCGTAAAAGCTTCATAAAAATATCAAATGTGATCGATTCATTTACGGGAACTCGACTTTTGAACTCCTCCCACTCGCGATAAGTTTTCGTATCTACCTTCTGAGTTATTATGTAAATTAGGAGCGTGTCCCACTCGTGAGTGGGCTCACCAAGTGAATTTAGTGCCCGTAGGTTTCTCATTATTTGATCGATAACACGTTTTAAAGTAACGGAAGACTCTTTTGTGATTGTTTCGATATTAAATAATGCTGATACATGGTTATTAATTAGTACACGTTTGTTATCGAAACGCTCATTTAAAAGGTTCCACGCCATAATGTAATTATTTGCCGAAAAGTCAATAGCTTGTATAACCACAGCAGCGGATCCCTCCAGAGAGCTCCTTAAATAATGGAACTTATTTATTTCATCAAGGTCATCATTTTCATGCACAAGACTCAAAAAAGTATCTCGAAAACCAAGCCAATTTTCATAAGAACCGTTAAACCTTGGTAGCTGTATGGTGGGCAATTTAACATTAAATTGTTTGCTTTTTCGAGTGGTCGAACTACTAACAGAGACATTATCAGTTTGAGATTTTTTAAATTTTTCCAAAATGCTTTCCGCTTTTGCTACGGTTTTGAAATAAAGTGACTCGAAATTAGCGCGATCTAAAGTTTGAGCGTCTATCGAACTAGTAATACACTCAATTCTTAACTGCACTTCATCGAAATTCTCGTATAAGGAATTCGTCTTACCTAAACGTATTTGCAATTCACATCCTTCCTCTGCGCTCATAGAAGAAACATCTAAAGAATTTAAGAAGTTTATGAAATTAGTTAACTGTCCCTTGTAACTGGCCCGTTTCCGAATCAGTTCCTTTTCTTCAGCAACAGTTACATTATCAGTATTTGGCATTTTGGGAAGCGGGAGTTAAACCTGGAATTTATACAAACAAAATAATGCTCCTCTGAAGCTGCGAGATATGCAAATAGTAGGTAATATGTACCTAGACACCTTTTCCTACATAAAATTTCGTTAATGATGACAATGTACTGATGTATTTTTCTAATTAAGTTAGCTAGTAAGGATTTTAAAAGTAAATATAGTTGTTTTAATTGTCACAACATCAGTAATAATTAAAACCCTATAGTTTGTACTTGTGTTTTACTTAACTGAGCAATATAAATGATGTACCTATTATGAACAAAATGGTCAGTAAATTAAATAATCCTGAGGTTCATTTAATGTAACTAATGTGAAACTAATGTAACACAATACTTTTATAAGTACAAATTAACAATTAAACTCAGGTTTTATGAACCACTGTACTGCATAGGTTAACTTTCGCATCAATGTTGCAATTAAAGTAAATCACTGCTACTAACCTGATTAAATCGTGGTTTAACCTTAATACTACCTGATTTATTGAGTGCTGGGTTGAAATAAGGAACTTTAATGACTGAAAAACAGCAATCCAAATAGTCAGACCACGTTTCACGGTCACGAACTAGGTTGACCTTCACTGCGTCGTCTGGTGCAATTGCAAATCCTTAATTTCTCCTTAATCGCCGGCACACACTGTTATATTCAGGAAAGTATGTCCAAATCCGGTGCGATCCAGGACCAATGTTGAAAATCTATCAGTATTTTTAGGGTTTTTGAGAATTTTGAAATAAAAATCGATGCTGCTGACATAAGATAGACACGTATATTGAATTGACAATGCAAGCAAGAGAGTGGGGAAGGGAACATAGACAACGCCTGATCAAAAGTACAGAGCAACATATTGAAATAATACAATTAATGTTACTGAATCTGTAGGCGTTACTTAATCTATCTTACAACTAACTTATATCTAAACACAATTTATTTTCGAAAATATAATGTATGTACGCAAGAACCTTACAACATTTTCCAAACTTAGCGACAGCTGTAATGTTAACCTAAGAAATAATCACAGACTATGTGCGCCCCGTTTTAGACTCGCCAAGGTTAGCAATTCTTTCAAGGGTCAGTGCATTCTCTACTACAATAAGATACCTCTGGAGATTTTGAAATTGCCATTTGAGCAATTTAAAAAGCATGTTAAAGCGACTTTGTCGAAAAAGGGATATTACAATGTTCAAGATTACTTAAATGACAGGACTGTATGGGGTTAATCTGGCTCAACACAGACCTTGCTGTTAATAATTTTGTAATTATTTATTCCTGCTTATTAATCATAACAATTAAATTTTTCATATTTGTATTAGTTAAGCACAACCTATTTTTAAAAGAGATCTAAAAATAAATCTGTGGGAGTTTCTATGCCCTTCTTCTCCCACAGTGGTCCAATGTAGAGAAGAGGCAAAAAATGACGTTTGCTAAGTATATGTAAATATCTACAGTAATAAAGTACTTTGACTATTGACTATTGACTATATTTGATGTTATCAAATGTTCATGCTGTAATCCTCACCAAGATGACTTAATAACTCTGGAATCGTTGAAGGACTATTTCTGAAATTTGGCATGCCGTGTGGACTATTTCTGGACTAATTTTTGAAATCGAAACCAAGTCAATAGGCCCTTCCGTTTGCTTGCAAGAGAGATGAGGATTACAGCTTGACGTCTAGCTGTAATCCTCACCAACTTATAGCTATAACTTCGAAACTATGAGTGGACTAATTTTCTTTCTTGGTGGACTATTTAGGACTATTTCTGGATTATTTTTTAGCATGATCAAATTTCATTTTCATGAAGGTTTCAATGGTGAGGATTACAGCTTGAAGGTCGTAGATACAGACAGTTACAAGAAATTTTATAAGCAAAGGCAGGCTTATGTCTAAAAAGAGATTAATAATATGGCAGGCTTATGTCTATAAAGAGATCCAGGAGCGCAGATGTCTTTCGAACGCCGCTGCTTAGAACAATGTGATACAGATGCTTTAGGGTATAGGCGTATATGCTATTATTTAGAGCATGCGGCCTTCGATGACAACTTTTCCTTCAATGCCCACAGTTAATTCACACAGCCTATCAGTTTTACATTGCATCTTTTTTCGTTTGAAGATTTGAACATTGCGTTTGTTTGCTGCATGTCTGTTGCATATTTGGACAGCGGTTTTTTACGTCGGAAACTGTGGACTCAAAAATGCGAGGCCTTTGTCCATGAGCGAGTAGCAGTTAAGACGCCATAACGGCAAGATAAATAATATTTTGCCTACAGCTAGTATTTTTGTTCTTTTCCAGGTTTCCGTTGAGAAGGATCCCATTGAAGTGGTTGACTCGTTCTGGATCGTCAATGAGAAGCACGGCCCCTATGAGAATTTGGTGTAATATCTACCTATTGGTATATCGAGAAACTAGTCCAATTACTTCTTCTGGACGTTATTTCTTATTTTGTGTGTCATTCATGCATAGTGTGTCTAAATCATACTGTTGGTGTACCTAGTAATCCCGCGAGATTGTTAATGTACGAACGAAAAGTAATGATATCTGAGATCATCTGATATTTTGTCCAATAAGCAAAATAGTAAAGCCTTAGTACAACGAGTTTTCTTGAAAAATCGAGGAGAAGTTAGTATTTACTAATAGGACATCTTAATACTCATGATGTGGTTAAAGAAGTAATATAGCAACCCAACCAACAAGCCCAACCAGCCAAACTAAAAGGCCAATGGCCGATTTTAATCTCCCCATCAGTAATATCATTAGGTATAGTAAGAAGGGCTATGCGCTATACAGGCTATAACAGAAAGATAAAGTCATATTTTTAGGGGTTTTTTTGGACATAATTCTGAACAACCTTCACTAAGAAACCGATTTGAACAGAGCAACTTCATTTTTCACTTCTCCATACAAATCAGATCGCCCGGTCCAAATGTATAGTGATTGTTGAATTGATAGTTTTTTCCCCGGAACATACGATTCATCGAACAATTGTGATGGTCCATTACAACATGCCACGAGGTGACACCTACCCCTAGGTAGGTGTCACCTCGTGGCATGCGAATGCTGAACCCCCAAACTGGTTGCTGTACGTGGCTCCGTCCGCTCCAAAACAACTGATGACGGCTGCAGTTTATGAAGGGGCCCATAGCCAGCCAGACCTGAGCTCCTAAATCGACTGCACCTGGGCGTAGATATGGCTACTACCTCCGCTAACGAAGGAAATTGTCGCCGCATCGGCGAAAGCTACATTCCAAAGGGATTGTGAAGGTTGGAATTGGAGTTTTATGGCGTGAAGATTAATGGAGTTAAACACTGACTTGGTTGATGGTTAGAAGACTTTTAATTTACTGATTACACTATAGAATTTTGAACATGAAAATTACGCACTCCGCGCTGACAAACTGAGATTACAACAAAACACACGACCGATCGCAACGTCGGCATCTTGCAAGAGAAAGAATTATGTTTGTGTTATACATATTATAACCTTTGTTTTCCAACAATTAAACAAAAAGAAACATGGATGTCAAACCTAAATGGATTTCAAAAGGACTTAGAATCAGCTGTAAAACAAAAAGATTCTTAAGATATAATTTTTACAAACAAAAAACACAATATAACAAAAACAAATACGAACAATTCTCAAAAATATTAAAGAAATATATTGTACAATCACAGACACAAGCTAATAATAAATATGTACAAAATAGTAAAAATAAATGTAGGGCATCGGGGAATGTAGTAAAAATGAATCAGGGAATCAACAAGCATCTCATTTTATACATCAAATTAATCATGAGGGTACTTTATTTCAGGAAGCAACTAGAATAGCTCAAACATTCAATGACTACTTTATAAAAATCTCAGATAAGATTAACCATGACTTGGCGGCGGCAGCGGACCAGTGAGAATATTTTTATTAAAGCCGTTGTACAAAAAGGGTGAGAGATTAGAAATAGGAAATTATCGTCCTATCACACTCAAACATGTATTGTCAAAGATTTTTGAAAAAGCAATGCATGTTAGATTGTATGATTTTTTCACAAAATATAATGTGTTAATATCAGAGCAGCATGGATTTCAAAAAGTTAAGTCGACTACCTTGGCAACTTTCAAACTTGTAGACCAAATTGTTCACAATATAGACGTCAAAAACTATAGTACAGTACTATTTTTCGACATGTCCAAAGCGTTCGATTTTGTTGCACATGAGTTTTTGATATCGAAACTCGAGGCAAATGGTATAAGAGGCTTAGCACGAAACTGGCTTCAGACTTACTTCGACAATAGGGTACAGAGTGTAGAAATAAGTCGTCTTAATGAAAACAATGAGGTAAGTTGCTATAAATCCGAGCTTAAATTTAATAGATTTGGCGTTCCTCAGGGCAGTGTACTTGGACCTCTTCTTTTCTTACTTTATATAAATTACCTGTCGGAAGTTACTTATCAAAACTGCATTCTATTTGCTGATGCTATATCGATAAATGTATCTCGCGTGATTACTGATGACATTTCACTTCATGAATCAGACATGAATGCAACTACTACCTCTATAATTAAGGCAACAAATATAATGATAAATGAACAAAATGGATAAATGAACACCAAAAGTTGCAAAAAATATCAGGGCAAAATACTGCGGTAGCTTAGGTGAAGGGTAAGGGGGTGAGCGAAGTGAAGCCACCTTTATCCTTCGTGTTAGGTTGAACATGTAAGAACAACAAAAAATACTTAAAACATAAACTTAAGTGCACAAAACATAAAAAGAAGTTTAGTGATCATTTATCCAAACACAATTTGGTGGACATTTATCCATTCTGGCAGTCATTTCGAATTTATTGGTAGTAAAATAGGTGCGTTTTTGGTAATCGTTTAAACATAAGCCTGTAATTAATTGGTTATATAATAATAATCTGCAAGTAAATTTAAGTAAAACAATGTATATAAATTTTAATAACTTTGACAAATATAATAGGAATATGACATTAAATATAAATCATAATGGACAACTCTAGAGGAGGCTAATAGTGTGATATTTTTAGGTATTATAATTGATCGACATTTGAATTGGACAGAACACATTAATATAGTTTGTTATAAGATAAACAGATTTAGATAGACAAAACAGCCGAGAAAAAAACCGCACTGATTGCCATCATGGCTATGTAGAATCCGTCATAAGATATGGCCTGATAATTTGGGGTAACGGAACAGAAATTAATAGAGTATTTATTGCCCAAACAAAATGTGTGCGTGCTATTTGTGGTATGGCACCGTATGAGTCTTGTAAACAAACATTTAAAATATTAAACATATTACCAGTACCATGTCTGTACATACTTGAAATCGGTAAATTCGCTAAATCAAATCCTGAGCTTTTTGTAAAAGGAACTCGAGGAACACTAGAAACCCGAACAGGCTCGTATTTAATCACACGCCAAGAATATCACTGTATTTAGAAAAACTGTTCAGCAATGTGTGTAAGTGTTTATAACAAAATACCGGATGACATAAAAACGTTGCCGTTCAATACTTTTAAACGTAAACTATTCCATTGGCTTCTGCAAAACTGTTATTACTCTGTTGACGAATTTCTTAACTTTAAAAGTAGGTGAAACTGGCCTTGGCTTTTGTTGTTCTTTATGTTTTAATGACTACAAACCTCAATTTACATGCTACAATTTAATAGCTGTCGAAGGCGTTCCATTTGTATAATGATATTAGAACCTTTTTACCTTTTAGTTCTGTTCAAGGAGTCAGTACTATCATCATGCGTTGTTAGAAGTTCCGTTGCCAGGATTTTCTGGTTTTGTGTATGGCATATTTTGTTTATTGTTTCCTTTCCAGAGCCTTTTAGGGTTATCCATGTTATCTAGAAGAAGAGATCTTTCGTGGTCGTGCTTCAGCTTACGAAGCAGGTCGACGAAGAAATTTATAAAGCGTTGGAACGTTATCTGTAGGATGGCATTTGTCGGGTGTTTGCAAGCTTCGGCATGCAGTGCGTCACGGTGCCTCATACATCTGATGAGGCCTGGCGTTATCCAAGGTTTTAGATTGAAGTGCTTTTTGCTAACCTTTATGGTTTCAATGTTTTTTCAATAGATTCCATTAGAATATTAGTGAAGCCCCCTTTGCAGCTTCCGAGGCAAGCGACGATTGATACACTTCCGACGAGTCAACCTCTTTTAGTTCCACTTCGATAGCATTGTAGTGTACTCTTGTGACAAGGCGCGTATGTTTTGGTTGTTTTGGTTGTTCAGTTGTGAGTCCAATCATTGCAAGATCGTGATCGGTTGTTGCCGTCGTGCAAACTACTCCTTCTGAGAGAAACTTGATTATAATGAAAATGTGGTCAAGACAGGAAGCCAATCTTGATGGTTTATTTATCGCTGGAACAAGGTTGTGTTGTGCTGCTATGCTCATGTATTCTGATTGACAGTCAGTGTTTCCTTTAGGCATTATGTTAATGTTAATATCTCCTACGAGTATAAGGCATTTTTTTACTTTTTAGTCGTTGCATTGTAACATCGAGGGAGTCTAGTGGGAGGGAATTTAGTGGTGTCTATGACCGATGGTGAGCGGTATATACCTAGGACTGTGAATTTATTTGGGACATCAATAACTAAGCAGTTTGCATCGCGGATTGTCGGTGTCTCATGCGCGGTTGCATTCCAGAAAGATCTGGTGTATACTACTACCCCGCCTTCTTTATTAATGAAGTTATTAGAATGGAACGAGGTGTATCCGTCAAGCACACCTATGACTGTTCCCTCCTGCAACCAACATTCCGTAAGTACCATGACGTCAAAACTTATATAAACGATTTAGAATTAGCGAAAATTGGTCAAAGTTCTTCGATATTATATACAATATTGAATGTAAGAATTTTGAGGTTAAATTTACTTGTAATTATACTCTCGCACAATTCGATTTTGTTTACCTCTGTGCAAATTCGGTCATACATATTTTCCAGGTCTCTGTTTATTTAATGTGATACCATTTTGAGGTTTTTTATGTGATACATATTTGTCGCTAATTTTGCACTAGCTTGAGCTGGTGTTACTCGTGGATTTTTTGAGTTTAATACAAGTATAGAATTGGTATTCCAGTTTGTATCGGGGGTCACAGATAGGGTCGATAAACTGCTGATTTGAGAGAGTGTCACATGAAATATTAAGGATGTAAAAAATATATAGGTATAATACATACGAAGAGTTAGTACAAACACTCTTGTCAGGAAGTTACGCCATTATGGTGTAAAAGATCAGGCACTTGGCCTTCTGGAGTCATATCTAACAGATAGGATTCAGATGGTCGATGTTAGTGGGAAAAGATCACCTGGGTCTTCAATAAGTATGGGCGTACCGCAAGGTTCAATTCTTGGTCCTTTCTTGTGTTTAGTATATATTAATGATTTACCTTACCTTGTTAAAGCAAAACATGGGTTAGTATTGTTTGCCGATGATACTTCTTTGATATTTAAAGTTAAAAGACAGCAATCAAATTATGACGAGGTAAACAATGCTATCTCTAGTATAGTGAACTGGTTTACTGTTAACAATTTATTACTTAATGAAAAGAAAACTAAATGTATTAAATTCGTGTTACCCAATGTGAACCCGGTAACTACAGACATATTTATAAAAGGACAGAGATTGGACCTTGTGCAGTCGACTGTCTTTTTGGGCATTACTTTAGACGCCAAACTACAATGGGATCCTCATATAAATAAATTATCGAACAGACTGAGTTCGGCAGCGTTCGCAATTAAAAAAATTAGAGCTCTTACCGACGTAGACACCGCTAGACTAGTCTACTTTAGTTACTTTCATAGTCTAATGACCTATGGTATTTTATTGTGGGGTCACGCTGCGAATGCTAATAGTATATTTATTCTGCAGAAACGGGCTGTTCGTGCAATTTATAGATTAGGGCCTAGAGTGTCACTGAGGGAAATTTTTAAAGAAATCAATATTCTGACATTTGTGTCTCAATATATCTATGACAATCTTGTGTATGTAAAAAGAAATATAACTAATTTTATACACAATTTTAATACTAGAAATAAAGACAAGTTGGTTGCTTATGTAAGCCGACTACATAAAATTAGTAATTCTTTTAAAGGCAATTGTATACGCTATTACAATAAGGTCCCTACTGATATTAAAAACTTACCTTTAGACAAGTTTAAAATAATAATAAAACAGAAATTGTATAAAAAAGGTTACTATAGGATATCTGATTACTTAGAGGACAGATGTCCATGGGAATAGATTGTTTGAGTAACAGGCTGTTTCGATATATAATTAGCATTCATTTTGTAATTTGACAATATTTTATTTAAAAAAGGAAACGCAAAAGATGCGACGACTGTGGAGTTTCTTCGGTGAGCTCTTCTCCACAGATTCCGCCATTGTGTTAGTGAACTCACCCAAAAAAATGTAATGAACAACATCCTATGGAAATGAATGATTTTTGATTTGATTTGATTTGATTTGAACAAAATAGTGTGTAGAAGGGAACTTATAACGGGCCGTGCCAATCTATAGGGTTTTGGCTTCTGTTTCTGGTGTTCGTGGGAGATCAGGCTCGACCATGCAATCCACTGCTGGTCCAATCTTCTCGTCGAGGTCTTTGTAGCTTTTGATGAGGATTGCTGGCTTTTTTTCCGCCCTGCGTAGGAAGATTCCGCCGTCTCGCGTCCAGCAAAAGCGGTACTTGTAGTTCCGTTGGTTCCTGGATTCCCGACAAAGCAGCCGGTTCTTCTTTGTAAGTCTCTCGTTGATGAAGACACTGTCTGAGATTCCCGGAACGATGTCCGCAGATGAAAGACCCTTTCTAGAAGAAGCTGCCTTCACCAACACGGTGCGCTTAGCTTTTCGGAGCAGCCGAGCGACGATCTGTCTGGGGCGCTTTTCCTTCGAGTCTGACGATCGACGGGGTCCAACTCGTTTTACTTCGTCAATATCCAGTTCATCGAGTTTAACACCAACTTTGGTTGCTATTATAATGCGATGTGCACTAGATTTTCATTAGAAGTTCCATGGATTCCCATTATTTCTATTTCGTTTCTTACGTGATGCTGAGCCTGGTTGTCGATTACTTCCTGCATGTGCTCTATATTACCGTTAAGTATCACTATCTCATCGGCTTGGGACTTGACTATTTGCTCCAAGTGATCGAGACGGGTGAGCCTAGCTGAGACATCATCGAGTTGTGATTTCATTCCGCTCATTTATTTCCTTAATCCTCTTAATTCTTTCGCTATCGAAGATAGCTCAGTGGTCTAGCGTTTCTTCGTCCTGCATGGGTATGTAGCTGCCACGGAGCATGTTCACGTTCTCGGATCCGGAAGACGCAGTCCCATGTGGACTTACCGGCGTATTGGAGTTGTCTGTTCTGGGGATCTTTGATTTGCATGTGGGGCACGTCCAGTTATCCTTATAGGATTTTTGAAATGATTTGAACTGTTCCTCTTTTATGTTAAGGCATGTGAGGTCAAAAAATTGGTGGAAGAAGCGATAACATCAGAAATGGAGTTGATAAAGACTGAGAACCAAACAGGGGAAAGAATAACACCCTGATGAACCCCCGCAGTAAGATCGCACCACCCAGTTAATATATCCCCGGACCTTATACGCTGCTGCCAATCTCTTAGGTAAGAGTCGAACCAGCTAGCCGAGTGGGAGGAGACATTTAAGGACTTCAGTATCTCAACGAGAATATCAAAATCGGCGCAGTTGATGGCGCTACTGAAGTCAAGCATTGCAGGTACAGAAATCTGTTTATTGTTCATGGCAAACTGTATGTCGTCCGTGACTTTAAGTAAGGCGGTCACGGTGCTATGACCAGACCGGAACCCGGATTGAAATGGGTTGATCAAAAGGTTTCTGGAGAGATAGGAGGAGAGCTGAGTGTGAACAATTTGGAGAGGACAGGGAGAATAGAAATAGGACGAAACTTGGCGAGGCAGAGAGATGACTGGTGCTTTCTTCCACACAGTAAGAAAGGAGCTTTCTGAGAAGGAAACATTTAATACATGTGTGATCAGATCACAGGAAGTAGTTAATCAAGCACGCTGCTGATCATCCGGGGGTAAATGGTCTAAAGTCCTGAGGAACTTCCATACCTGAGCAGTAGAGTAGGTAATTGTCAATGCACCCGTATATGCGGCGGCGCTTATCCTCGCGACACAAACGATTACAGTGATTCCGTAAGCATTTAAAGACAATACAGTTCTCTTCTGTCGGATCATTTTTGTATCTACTATTCGCTCGGTTCCTCTTAGCCATAAGGCGCTTGATAGCGTCTGTTAGCCAAGGTGCTGGTAGGTACTTCACCCTAACTCTCTTGATATATGTCACCATAAGATTGTCAAAATCGTTCGCTTATAATCTAACGTTTTTTTTCTCGTTAGTTTACAAACAAAATAAACAAATGAAATGAAAAATGAAAAAACTATCAATAAATTGTTACAGAGCCACAAACTTATCTGTAGAACGGCGAAAGGGGAAACTACGGACGCCATTTTGAAAATGTCACTTCGATGTCAGTTGTTGTTGTGTTCAGTTCAGTTGAGAGTCCATTACTTTTTCCAATATTACAAGTATTTTGATTGATAATCATGCCGAAAGCAATCAAAGGTGGTGTACGAGAAATTATTCTCAAAATGAAATTATTCTTTGATGCAGAAAAGCTGCAAAAAGCTCCAATAATACCGTTTGAAAATGAATACCAACGCATTGTAGCCGCTTCAAGCTAGTGTTACCAGATTATTATTAAATAAATTCTCGACATCGTTTGATAATACGTTATTAACTAAAACAGCTGTAGGTATTTATTAGTTCCAATTTAATTTAGATTATATATAACCCCGCGACTTCGGCCGCCTCGAATTCGGTTTCATTTTCTCAAATTTTATTACTCTAATGATGAGTATATTTTTCTTTATAAAATTGTTGCAGAAGGTAAAACCGCTGCAGAAATGGTTACGAAAATAACCACACCAGGAAAATCGAGAAAAAGGACACGTGGCAAAAAAGAAGTTGACAGTTTCGATCTAGGTTTGATCAAGCGAAAAGTGCATGAATTTTATGCGATTAAAAGTGAATTACCAACGACTAATAAACTGCTTAATGTTCTAAAAGACGACATAAATTTCCAAGGTAGCAGAGAAACACTTCGTAAATTGTTACGAACAATGGCTTTCGCTTCCAAAAAACACAAAGCAATCGCAAGGTTTTAACCGAGCGCAATGATATTTCTGCGTGGAGAGCTAAATATTTGCAAGAATTAAATAAAAAAAGCTTTATCAGCTAATCGTCGACCAGTTGTATACTTTGACGAGACTTATATACATTCCTCATATACCACTAAAAATGCTGGCAACGTCAAAAACAGATGGAGTTCTAGAACCTGTATCTAAAGGGCAACGTTTTATTATTGTTCATGCCGGAGGAGAAACGGGGTTTGTCCAAAACGCAGACCTTGTATTTAAATCAAATACCAAAAGTGGGGACTACCACGACGAAATTTTATTTATTTTATTTTATTTTATTTTTATTTATTCAGAAAACCAACAGCGTTACAGTTTAATTATCTTAATTAAATTACTTATTTACTACAGCCAATTATAGGTTTCCATAAATTACTTAATTCAAGACTCCTTAAATTATGGGGTTAGTAAAATAGATAGGTTATTTATTCGGAACTATGTTTTGTGTATTATTGAGAGGGGGTTGGTGTGAATGCAATGTGAGTGTGTGTGTATGTGAAGGGTGGTGTATAGCTATGATTGAAACTGTATTGTTATATTTTGTTATCCGCAGAGAGTGTCAAGAATTTTATGTTTAAAAATACTTTTGGAATGATGGTATACGTCAATGTCGGAGAAAGTTTTATTGTAGGTTCTAGCTATTCGAGTGAGGACAGAATTGTTGGCGTAATTGGTACGATGTGCCGGATGGTGGAATAGTGAGTTAGCTGTATGTCTGGTGCGGCGGCGCGGCGTGCACAGCGGCAGCTGGCTCACTAGCGCGGGGCAGTCCACGTGTGCGTGCGCCAAGTCGTACAGCAGAGACATGTCGGCGAGTGTGCGGCGCGCCGTAAGACTCGGTATCCTGTGTCGCGAGCAGCTCTCCTCATAGCCATCGATATATGCGTTACTCTTATAGGTAAGGTGTTTGAGGAATTTGGATTGAATTTTTTCAAGATTTTGCTGGTGTGTGATGTAGTGGGGATTCCAAATACTTGAAGCATATTCAAGTATACTACGTACATATGCGAAGAACACCTTTTTTATGCAAGATATATCTCTAAAAGGTTGGCAGGTGCGCAGTACAAACCCTAAGTTTTTGTAGGCTTTCCTGGTGATGATATCTACATGCTCGTTCATATTTAATTGGTGATCCAGGTGTACGCCAAGATCACGCACTAGTTGAACACGTTCAATACGCTGATCCTGGATTGTGTATGAGAAGTGCAAGGGACTGGTTTTCCGTGAAAAGGATATTAATTGGCATTTCATGGTATTAACTTTAATTCTATTAGTGATGTAGTATTTTGATAATGTGTTTAGGTCATTTTGAAGGTAAGCACAGTCCGTCGGTCCCTTGATATCCATAAATATTTTTGTATCGTCTGCGTACATAAGAAAGGACGCACTACTAAAGCAGGTGTAAATGTCGTATAGATAAGAGTTGTACAAGAGGGGCCCCAAGTGGGATCCTTGTGGGACACCAGATGATATATCCACGAAGTTTGATCTGAACCCACCAACCACAACCGCCTGTGACCTTTTGGTGAGGTATGATTGTATCCAGCGCAGTAGGTCCCCGTGAATTCCTAGGTGTTCCAATTTGCGCAGCAGGATGGTGTGATCCACACGATCAAAGGCCTTTTCGAAGTCAGTGTAGATCACATCAACCTGCCGACGTTTTTCCATTGAATGAAGGCAGAAGTTCGTGAACAGAGCGAGATTCGTGGTAGTAGACCGGCCTCGGAGGAAGCCGTGCTGTTCGGCGGGTATTCCTTTTGATAAACAAAGATAGAAAGTGTCGTATACTAATTTTTCTAATATTTTGGAAAATATATTCAGGATAGATATGGGCCGGTAGTTTTCGACCTTTAATTTAGAGTTCTTTTTGTGTATAGGCACGATAAGTGCGGTTTTCCAAGCGCTCGGGAAAAATCCTTCCTTTAATGATCGATTATATAGAATAGTCAGAGGCCGGTGTAGCGCTTGGCGGCTACGAGAGATAAACGACGGAGGTAGGTTGTCACTCCCTGAACCTTTGTTGCAATCAAGTTGTTTAAGAGCTTCTAGGACTTGATTGTCAGTGAGCGTGATTGAGTGAACATCGAAAGTGACACCAGACTGTGATGGTGGTAACTCTATGTTAGGATATTCATCGGCCGGCGGGATAAAAACACTCTGGAAGAAGCTATTGAAGGCCTCGCAAATACTCCCTCCCTCGGTGTACTTTTTTTCTCCGTGAGTGATAAACTTTGGGTAAGAGGAGCCTGAACGTTTAGATTTTATGTATGACCAGAAATGTTTTGGCGATTCTTTAATTTTTAATTCCATTTGTCGTATGTAGTCAACGAAACATTCCGAGTGTATCTTATGCTGCCTCTTTCTAAGTAGGGAAAACTCAGCGTAGTCAAGAGGGTTCCGGAACCGCTTCCAGCGAGCGTGTACTTTAAGCTTTTCGCGGGAGATCTTGATCAGAGGTCGACTGTACCATATTGGATAGGTATTGCGTTTGTGTTTTAGAACTTTAGGGACGTATTGGTTTATGCTACTCCGCAGGTGTTCGTAGAAAACTTTGACGGCTTCGTCTACCGTGTTCCCGCTTAGTGCTGACTCCCAGTCTACCAGATTAAGAGCTTCAAGTATGCCGTCGTAATCAGCTCTGTTGAATTGAAGTTTAAGGAATGGTCTAGCTTTCAGTGGTTTAACGGTAATATCGGAAGCGTCTATGCTAAATACAGGGTGGAAAGTATCCGGTTTAGATAGTGGATATTCTACTTCCGCCAAATCCACCGTAAAGCTTGAAAAGGCTAGATCCAACACGTTATTGTTAGTGTTTTTAAGATAATTGAATTGTGTAAGACCTAACAGACCAAACTCATCCAGTAGATCTGTAGCTAAGTTCTGTATTTCCACCGGTCCTTTTTTTTGTACTAGGGGGTCGTTGCTACTCCATTGTATACACGGAAGATTGAAATCACCTAACAAAAGGAAAGAGCTGTCCGTATTATTAGTGACTGCCAACGTTGCTTTGGATAAAAATGAGTTTATGTCTTGGGCTTGAATCTGTAGGTTCGTACAGTCACTTCGTATGTATGCTACCGCTATATGAAGATCAGAAGTGGAGTTAAGGTTCTTACCCGGTATTGTGATCCAGATAGTGTCAGTGGGAGAGCATCCCCATTCCTTCCTAACGTAAGCGCATAGATCGCGTTTTATACAAATCATAACTCCACCGCCAGTTTGTTTGTTTGTCATAGTAGTGTTCCGATCACAACGGAAAACCTCGTATCTTTAGTCACACAGTTCAGAGTCTAGTATACCTGCATGTAGCCACGTTTCTGTGATCGCAATAACATCGAAGTTGTTCTGTAGTATGTTATTGAACAGAGTGTGACATTTTGTACGCAGCCCGCGTACATTTTGGTAATATATGGATAGTTTGCTAAGCATTATGACGGTGTGTTGTCATAAATCGCTGACTGGGCCAAGGCCTATACCACGGAATGTAGGGAGTGGCGTCGTTCGTATTATAGGGTATGTATGGGACTCGGAGTATACCAAATATAATAATCACAAATCATTGTATCACTTGATTGTATCACTCAATGCAATGTGTGTGTATGGAAGGATTGTGTGAAGGTGTGTTTGTGTGTGTGTAGTGTAATAGTAATAATAGTATGTGAGTATTAGTATATTTATGAAATATGAAAATACCAACTTATCTGGATTTATGCGATATTCTAGAGTTAATTCATATTTTAATTTTAATGCGCTAGATTGAGGGCGACAAATCATTAAACTATCTTTTTTAGATCGTCTTCGCTGGCCACATGAATAATTTGAGTTTTGTCGCCCTTCCTTACAAAAATTCGACAATTTTTTATCCATATAAATGTGTACATTTTTGCTGTGGCGAGTTGACGTACTTTTTTATACAAATTTCTATTTTCAATCGTCAGATGTTCATTTACGAATATGTCTTTTCTCTCGCCTGGTAAACCTATGTCTTGCGTAGTGAGTCCCTTGTTTTTGCGAACACCGTGAATTATTGAATCTTTCAGTACGCGGTTCCTGACTTTGGTGATGATGGCTCGGGGGACTCCGGGGGTTTTCTTCATCGGCTGGATCCGGGTCGCGAACTCGAGGTCTGTTGCTGCCAGGGAAACACCAACATGCTTGGCAATGTTCGTAACGATGTCGGAGAGCACCTCATTCTTTGACTCCGGAACATTAGTTATTTCAATGTTTTGTAGTCTGTCCCATTGAAGTTTCATATTTAGGTTGGATTGGATTTTGCTTAGGTCGCTCTTCAGTTCCGATATTTCAATTTCTTGGCTCTTGCATGTTTTGACCAGCTTTTCCACACTGCTGAGACGCGTCTCGAAAGTATCTTGGCGGTCGCTAGAGAAGCTGGTTGAGGCTTCCACTTCGGTGAGGCGTTTGTCCATGCCAGATAAGGACGAAATGATACCGGCGTTGCTCACAGTTAGCTTTTGGACATTGGATTGGAGTTGATTTAAAGTTGAGTTGAAGTGGTCGAGTTTTTCTGTGAGAATCGTGGTTACAGACGAAGAAATTGTAGCAGCAATATTTTGGTTCAGCTCAGCCCTCCATGAATAACACAAACTTCAAAAAGTGGTTAACCGAAAAATTACTACCCAATCTTGTAGAACCATCTTTGGTAGTAATGGGCAACGCTTCGAGTATTAACTCTCCAAGTACAAACACAAACAAACCCGAAATTCAAAAGTGGTTAAATGAGAATCGTTTAAAATTTTCATCAGAAATGACTAAACCACAGTTGCTGGAGATTGTCAAACGATACAAACCTGACCCTGTATATGAAGTTGATAATTTATTAGCACACCATGGTCACAAATATTTACGGCTGCCACCCTATCACTGTTACCTAAATCCTATTGAGATGGTATGGAGTTTAATGAAAAGGAGAGTAGCAGAAGTAAATATAGAGCACAAAAATGAAAATATGCCGAAACTAGTAACCGAAGCGTTCAGTTCTATTGATGCCTTAGAATGGCAAAAATATTGTGCACTTGTGCATAAAATTGAAGAGGATTATCGACAAAACGACGGATATTTAGATAGCCCTTTATAGTCAATTTAGACAGTGGCTCTGATACCGATAGTGACAGTGACTCAGATTTCGAGGAAATTAGTGGAATTTATCCACTCGACCATACATATGGCATTAGTGCACATACTTCGGCTCCATTAGATCTTAATTACTGTGTGAAAAGTTTTCAATAAAACGAAAATTTGAAATGCAATGTGTCAGCAATTATAATTTTATAAGTATAAATATTTACTTAATCATTAATTTGTCGATCGTATGGTCTGGTCGAGTGGACCTATTGTAAAATACGTATTTAGATCTTAAAAATTGTGATAAGTGCCAAGTGCTTTATATTGTGGATTTTAGTTATTAATTAATGTTATGTACATATGTATATTTTTTATTTGGCTTACAAAACGGCTATATTTATGTATCAATCCTAAATTAATCAATCGTTAAAAATAATCGTGTGTTTTGCACCGATTGCAGCAATTTATGTAATATGTGGCAACCCTTTTCGATGGTGGCGTCATCCCTTCATTCTACAGCAAAGAAAATTAATTGTTCTACAGATAAGTTTGTCAATTTTTAACTGTACCGTGCCGCTTACGATATGACGCATTAGTTAACTGGATGGAATAGGGATGTTTTCTTAAAAGTTGGTATTAGGCCTCCTGAAACAGCAACATCATTTGACAAATAAACAAAATTAGAATTGGCATACAGCCAATTCTTATTTTGGAATTGGCATACAGCCAATTCTTACTTATATAAAGCACAATACCACAGATAGTATACTAGTAATACAAAACAAACGATACAAGTCGAAAGAGTTTTGCCTGTCTGTGAATTGGATGGACAAAGACGAAAAAAAAAACGTCAAAAGTGGAATTTCGCCTGCTGTGTCAGTGTCTCCAACAACACCGTAATTACGGTAGACATACCGTAATTTTGCCCGATCTACCACCTACCATCCAGTGGTCAATACGGGGTCAAAATCTACCGTAATTATGGCATTTATTCAAATGCATAGGATTTTAATGCATTTTGAGGAAAAAGTGCTGGCCACATTGGATTTTAGTGCATTTTGTGGAAAAAGTGCTGGTAACACAGATTTTTATATAGCAACATCTAACGGGGGAATCCCTTGATTTTATCTTTGAGCCGTTCGATACTCCTTCACACTACCCGACCAATAGGAGTTGGTTGCTATTGCATAATCACCAAAAAGCAATGAGTGACTTTCTTATTCGTATACCTCATTTCATTCATTCATTGGTTATATTTTGTTGGCTACCTACGGACTTGATACGAGTAACTTGTAATCTTTGTTTATAATTTGAAAACTGGTTTTGTACGCGTGCGTAAAACACTTGAGATAACAATATGGTTAGTGGTGGCGACAGTGATAATAGTGATGGTCAATCAACCCCAAAAAAACAAAAAGCTAATATAAACAAACAAAAGTATAAACAACACTTTCGGCCAGAATGGTTAACATTCCAAGACTTTTCTTCTTGGTTGAGTGAGCATCCAAAAGATCCGTGTAAAGCGATGTGTACTTTGTGTGAAGCAACTATTACTAGTCCTTAAAAGACAAAAAGAGGGTGCAAGACACAAAAATAAAATAAAAGGTGTTAGCGAACAGCCGTCCATATCAACCTTGTTTGGAAATACTCCAACAACAGCCGATAAAAAAATTAAACTTGCAGAATTAAAATTAGCGGCGTTTATGGCGGAGCATAAAACCTCGCACTCTGTTATGGATCATTTAACCGACTTACTAGCCGATATTTTTCCGGACTAGTATTGCGAAAAACCTGAAAATCAAACATACAAAATGGGTAATTTTTTGAATGGTTCCAAATTAATTGAGGGGGGGGGGGGAGAGGGGGGTCCCCCCCATCCCCCCAATATAGTTTTTGAAGATCGGAAATGTATACGTTTTGAGATATGAATTTTTCAAATTAACTAAATTTTGAGGTTAGGTTCACCCAAAATGATCAGAAAATAAAAAAACAAACAATAAATTTAAAGGGAGGGGAGAGGGAAATGAAGAAATACACCATATTTAAAATCACTATATATATTTATTCTATTTTATAGACATATCTTATAGCTTTTAACAACTCTTCAAATGGGTCATGTTTTTGCCTCGACACATTCCTCCGCCACAAATACTCCACAACACTGTCTTCAAAATTTATTGTGTTACTGTAGTTACCCTTAAAAAACCTTTTAACCACCCTCCACTGAGATTCAATCCGTTGTGTATGGACTCCATCGGGGGCTATGAAAGGATTGTCTGGGTGACTATGGTTTACTTTTTTATGAGTAAACCCATGGTCACCCAGACAATCATAAGCCCTCCAATAATCTGTGTGGATTATGGACCCTTCAGCCACATGCTGTTTAATCAGTGGTACTAAAACCTCTGATGTCCTTAAATTATTAGGACACACTTCTAAACGTAAATCCTCACTGTTATCTGCGATCATCCCCAACACCCAATGACCTTCAACGCGTCGACCTGAAACAAACAAAACAATGTTTAACAACCATTTCAGTTTTGTGAAACGAGATGGGGTCGCCTTGCTCCGCTCCGCTTATCTCGGCTCTGGGTCGTTCATAACGTTGTGACCTAACACAACCTATCTCTAGTATTTACACAGAAAGTGACCTAAAACAACAATTTCAGTTTTGTGAAACGAGATGGGGTCACCTCGCTCCGCTCCGCTTCGCTCGGCTCTGGGTCGCTCATAACGTTGTGACCTAACACAACCTATCTCTAGTATTTACACAGAAAGTGACCTAAAACAACAATTTCAGTTTTGTAAAACGAGATGGGGTCGCCTCGCTCCGCTCCGCTTCGCTCGGCTCTGGGTCGTTCATAACGTTGTGACCTAACACAACCTATCTAGAATAGAATAGAATATAGAAAGTGACCTAAAACAACAATTTCAGTTTTGTGAAACTAGATGGGTCGCAATTGCAAGCAGGGATCCAGAATACACGCAGAGGTCGGTCGGTTATAGAATTCACAAAAGTCAAGGGGGAAAGCCAAAGTCGTCGTAATTATCAAGAGTAACAAGGGAGAGCACATTCGCGTAGCTTCAACAGAAACGGAATAAATTTTTCAGTGAACGGAATGAAAATGCGCCATTTTTCGACCACAGATATACAATAATGACAATATCACAGACAAAACGTCTTAATTTTGTCTGTGAATGGTACAGTCAATCGCTGTTTTAGTAAATATTTCGCAAGGTTTTGGTCATAGACAAGAGGACTTTACTTTAAAGGTGTTCCGAAACTGGTTTCTTTACTTTATAACATAAATGATATTGTTAATCGGTTATTTGTGCCCCAAAAACACACTTTTATTGTGTGTCAAAGTTACACCCTCTAAGTGGGTAACTTTGATATAGGCGGTACTGGTCACAGAAAAATCTTATTTTTCCATTATTTTAATTATCTGGGTAACATTGGTTTATGTTTTACAAACTTCTAAGAAGTATTTTCGAAAAATAAACCAGAGTTGCAGTTTGGCTTCGTACAACTACCTGCAGAAATGTATACTCAAAAAAAAATAACTGAAATTATTCATCATTGTTTTAATATTCCCTTAACAACTTAACAAAAAATGCACTTTTAATTAAATAATAATGAAACACAGTTCACCTCACACACCCCACTGCATATACAGTAAATCATCATCTATTTCGTATAATCCAGGACTTTTTATTTTAATTCTATCTGTATGCACTGTGGACACGACGTCTTCAAACAGTATTTTCAATATGTCTCGTTTTTGAGGCCATATCCTCCCACCTTCCATTGCCTTAGCCATAGCAGTCACGATAATATGGTATGGGAAGGCCGTAGAAACAACTTTGCCTGGAAACAAAGATCCTTCATCCTTGAAGATTACTGTTGTTCCAGGCATTATTTCTGGTTCAGGCGCAGCTGCTATGATTGACGGTTCCAACATTCCATCGACAACAATAAATTGTTCTATTGTCTCATCCATACCTAACAGATCAACTTCTTCACATATGACAATATCTTCTGCTTTGTTTGGACTGGCCATGGTTAGTTCATTGCATTCGTTTCCTATGATGTCTACTACTTTGTTTTCTTTGGCTTCATTGCTTTTGTTTTCTGTCAAATTTACTTTTTCCTTTTCTTCCGCTTTTGTTTCTACATTTACTTCACAGCTTTTGCGTTCTTTCTTGTTTCCTTCGTTATTTTCGTTTTCTTTATCTTCATTATTACTCTTCAACTTCTTGGCGTTTTTCGAGCCTAAAGGGCGACCCCTTTTAATAGCCTTTTTTTCAACGTCAGCATTTTTTTTTCTTATTTCCTTCAGCTTTGTTTTTGTAGTATAATTCTACCTCTTCTACTGATACACTTTTTCCAGCAATGATTGGCATTTGAAATTTTCTTAGGCTTTTTATGCCTAGATCTGTGTTACGCCGTTCCTCCAGATAACTTTTAAAACTTTCTCCTATAGCTTCAGTGGCACCTTCTACGTCGAAATCTGTTTTTGCATATGCTGCAAGTCGACCCAAGGCCTCTTGACGGTTCAGCGGGAAAATACCAGTAGCCTTGAAGCTTGCTTTAATGTTTGCTGCAGACTCATTTGCCCCGGCTGTCAGAGTTAATTTTATAAGTCCGCTGAATGTATTTTTGGGTAGTGCGATCGCTTTTATTCCCCTCACCGTATCTCTCCAGTTCAAGAGGACCAATCTCCAGTTGGCTTTTAAAGCACTGAAATAGCCAACATCGAGCGGCTGCAGTATATGTGTCGAATTAGGCACTAAACATACGAATTGTATGTCGTTTTGCTGGCAAAGCTTCAGCGTGTTTACGGACACATGTGAGCTCAAATTGTCGCAGATGAGGACCTTTTTTCCTGGTTTCTTACTCGCAATGGGTAGGAAGTGGTACTCAAACCAGTCATCAAAACTTTCTAAGTCAATCCAACCACTTTTGGTGACGGTCATTTTGGAACCAGTTGGTGCTCCGATAAGCCAATCTGACCACGTTTTTTTGGCTGTGAAGATGAAGTATGGTGGTATTATTTCCCCTGCGGCATTTCCACAAAAGACAGTCGTAAAACAGGATTTTTGTGGAGTTGCGAATGACTTCCGGATTACGAGTTTTGCGTCTGAAAATCATTCTTTTCTTCTTAGGGTTCATCGTGAAAACCTGTCTCATCGAAGTTATAAATGTTTCCGGCCGGAACGTCTTGTAATTCTTTCTCAAGGTGATCAAAGAATTTGTTTATTGCCTCTTCATTAACCTGAGCCCGGCTTCGGCTAATATTGTGCGCCAATACTAGCTTTAAATATTGATGTCTGCTGAGGAAAAGTTTACCCCACTCCCATCCATTATCTTTGAAAACCTTTGCTTTTCTTTTGGCTGAATTCAAGTATCGTTGGATTATCAGGGTAACATCATCAATACCTATAGGTATTCCGTTATCAGCTGACACCACACAACAGCTTTTAATTATGTTTTCTTCTTCTATGGTCAGAGCTGTGGGCCTCCCAACTTTTTCTGTGTGTCTGTTCTTTATTTTATTTTTGATGGTATTCATTGGTATTTTGTAAGCTTTACTTGCAGCATAGGCAGTTAATACGCCAGGTTTCACCTTTTCTAAACATTCTTCTAGCTGTTCGGGAGTATAATTCGATTTAGTCCCGTACTTGCGGGTACCAGGCGTCGGTTGATGTTTTTTCCTGGGCATCGTGCATGTAGGTTTTACAAGCTGAAAAAATATTTACTATCTCACTCTATAAGCAAAAGTCCATACAAACTTTTAGTCCGAAACATAACTTTAGGAATAAAACTATGTATGGATTTTTGCAGCTGACAGTACATATACAATTGTAAATAAATCCAACAAATTCATATATCAAAGTTACCCAGAATAAAAACGCATCAAACGACTATCATGCTGGGTAACATTGATAGTGTCAAAGTTAGCAAGATATTGATCAATATACGACCACCCGTAATTTAGAGTAAATTTTCGACACAAATTGACTTGGATCATTTAAATTCTATTTGTTTATCCAAAATAGACACATCAAATAATGTTTTAAGCACTGTACATACCTTGTAAGCGAAATAAGTCGGGTGAAATCCTAAAAGTTGTTTCCTATAAATCGATGCAAAACTTGCCGCTCAGATTTAAACCGATTTTGACAAACATTTTTCTTCTATCAAGTTCTTTTTTTTTGTGCATTTACGAAGTATGTTAGGCATCAAACAAAACATTGTCTATGGTCAAACACCAAGGTGTTGCCCGTGTAAAAAAATAAAACTAGTATGGGGTCTTTGTGTCAAAGTTACCTGAGCAATCAAAGTTACCCCGATTGACTGTACTTATAACGTTTTGTTTTGCCGATTTTAGTTGCAAATTACGTTTTGATCACAGAAAATTCGCAATTTTAACTTTAAATTTTCAGAAAAACTGTGCATTTCCGACAAAAAAGAAAAGCACTTTGGTATGAAAAGTAAGTGCCAGCTATCCATAAAAAATATCATTATAATCAAATTAATTTGGAACCATTCAAAAACCAACCCTACAAAATTACAAGCAGTCATCACTAATGTCCTGGGTAGGCACGAAAAAAAGATGTTAGTTGCCGATTTGAAAAACTAAAAATTTTCAGCATTGATGGACGAAAGTACGGATGTAGGTGATTAATTCCACGCCTCAACAGAACGGCGTGGAATCTGAGAGGGGCTGGGTTTTTGCCAGCACGGGAGAGAAAATCTTGATTGCTACTTTACCTTGCCGTCGCAGACCGGAAATCGAAGGCTCGATTCGAGGCAGGAATACGGGATAGGAGCACAATTGGGATAGGATAGGAACCGAATCTCACTATTTGCCGCCGACGCTGTCGCCGGCGTGCTGCTTGCCGACACGAGGAGTCGCCGTCCGATACGACGATGTCCTTCACAACACGAATCACTCAACCGCTGACGCGAATCTACTTATTTCCCGACGATGTTGATGATTAACACTCCGACCAGGCCCGACACCTGTATTAGACAATTGTTACACCGAAATACAATCAATGGCCCGACGCCATGAGCAGACATGTTTTTTCTCCCGACAAGAAAAGATAACCTCTAATTTTTCATCTCGTTGGTACGAGTGACAGCTGCGGTTCCGTTTCCGCTAGTGATGTCCCGATTACTCGCGGTCGATCCGCAAAACAAAAAACCGGTGCGTTCCGAAGCATAAATATTAAACAGTCACCCGCCCGGACAGGCCCGAACCTGTCCCTAATCAATAGGAAGGCGAGAAAGTGTTGCGACCGCTCTCTTGAGGACCGAGTCCCCCACCTTGACTTCTGCTGATCGAGGCGTGCCATCCCGACCCGTGTACAAATTGACGATCCGTCCTCGTCTCCATCTCAATGATGGCAGGTTCGCATCCTTAATCAGCACCAAATCACCGACTTGAGGGGGGCTCGTCCGGTCAGTCCACTTAAGGCGCTGCTGCAAGATGTGCAAGTACTCAAGGGACCACCGTTTCCAAAAATCTTGAGGCATCTGCTGCAACATCTGCCACCTAGTTAACCGACTTAACTTAACATCACCGAATGGGTATTCTGGCAGGGCGTTAAGGGGCTGACCTATCAGGAAGTGACCCGGAGTCAACGCTTCCAAATCATTTGGATCCGAACTGAGCGGGCACAACGGACGCGAGTTCAGTGTCATTTCAATCTTACAGAACAGCGTCGCAAGCTCTTCAAAGCGTAGAGAGGTCTCACCGATGATCCTCGTCAGGTGCGACTTAGCCGATTTAACCGCAGCCTCAAATATTCCTCCCCAATGAGGACATCCCGGCGGACTGAAAACCCATTCAATCCCTCGTCGGGAGCAAGCCGTACCGATGGCATCCTGGTCACCGTTCAGGAATTGAGTGACCTCCTGCAGATATCGCCTGGCTCCGACAAAATTTGTGCCGTTGTCCGAACGGATTAATGTCGGGAGGCCCCTTCGTGAGACGAACCGATCTAGACATGCGATAAATGCCTCCGTAGTGAGGTCACTGACCACCTCCAAGTGGACTGCCTTCGTGGCCAAGCACACGAAGACGCACAGGTATGCCTTCACTAATCTGGCGTTCTGTAGCTGTGAAGACTTGACCATGAATGGTCCCGCGAAATCCGTTCCGACACCCGCAAAGGGCCGGATTTCGTTAACCCTATCCGAGGGCAAATCGCCCATTTGGGGCTGCATTGTAGCCGCCTTAGCCCGATAACAAGGCAGGCACCGAAATACGACGCTACGCACTAAGCGTCTTCCCGATAGAATCCAGAACTCGCGCTGGAGAAACGCCATCAAGGCGTGGCATCCGATATGCCCATTCCGAATGTGTCGATCCTGTATCAACAGTTCGACCAACTTCCCTTTCCTAGGGAGTAACAACGGGTGGCGAGCCGCATAAGGCAGGTTGGCATTCCGCAGCCGACCTCCTACCCTCAGCAATCCTTGAGGGTCAATCAACGGGTTGAGCCGAGCCACAGCTCCCTTCAGTTGGACGCGTCCGCGTCTCAGAATGTCCAATTCGGACTTAAAGTGCACCGTCTGCACGTTCCGTACCAATGCGAACAACGCATGGTTCCGTTCCCGTGATGTCAGGACCTGTGTCCGCACCCGTTGCGCCTCAGAATTGCAAATCGGCAGATCCAGGCGGTCACATTGACCAGCTTGTCGAGCGAGCTGTACCGTTCCAGCAGGCTGAACTCCTCTTCCGGCTCTGGTTGCGTCGTACAGACACCGACTGTCAAGGCGCCGTTCGCCGAGGTAACGCGTGGACTCATTGGCCAATCCGATTCGGCTTGAGTCAACCATTTTGGACCCCACCACAAGGGATGTCCAACCAACTCCGGAGCGTGACACCCACGAGACGCACAGTCTGCTGGGTTCATCTCCCCTGGAACATGTCTCCAGATTAAGGGAACCTCCGAATTCAAAATCTGCGAAACCCGATTCGCCACAAAAATCTCCAGCTTGTGAACTGAAGCCTTCAGCCAGCATAACACGATCTGGCTGTCCGTCCAAGCGTAGACCGTATCTTCTAACGCTATTGACCCACGAAGAACCGTCATCGTGTGGTTGAGCAGACGAGTCAGGAGAGCCGCTCCCGAAAGCTCTAACTTGGGAATGGTCAGGCGAGTGCGCAACGGCGCAACCTTGCTCTTGGCCATGACCAACCGCATATCAACCTCCCCCGAGGAGTCGACCGTACGCAGATACACCGCAGCTCCGTAGCCCTTCTCCGAGGCATCGCAAAACCCATGCAGGGTGGCGGTGTATCGTTTGGTGGGGACCAACCTCCGTGGCAGTGAAATCCGATTGATTCCAGGGAGGGTCGAAAAGAACGAGTCCCACTCTGAGCTCAATGACCCGCCGATCGGGTCGTCCCATTTCAGCTCAGCAGACCACAATTGCTGCATAAAACACTTGAGCTGAAATGTTACCGGGGTGATCCACCCGTTTGGATCAAATGTCCTAGCCACCGTTGAAAGGACGTTCCGTTTCGTCCAGACCTTCGGGGAGTCCAACTCGACCCGATACGAAAACATGTCTGACACCGGCTGGTACTGGACGCCTAATACCGACAACATATTTGGATTTTCCAAATTTTCAAAAATGTGGGGATCCTGCTGGTAGTCATCCGGAAGACCAGACAGTAACTCTGGAGAGTTCGACATCCATTTCCGGAGCTCGTAACCTCCACCCCGTAAGAGCTCAACTAGCTCGTCCCGTCGAGCGAGCGCCTCCTCTACGGAATCTGCACCGGTACAGATATCGTCCACGTAGAGATCCTGCTCCAGGATCGCTGCTCCTCTAGGGAAGTTTAACCGTTCTCGATCCGCTAACTCCCGCAGAGTGCGAATCGCCAAATAAGGACTAGACCGTAGCCCGTACGTGTTGGTGTTCAGCTCGTACACCCTGATGGGCTGATCTGGGCTCTCTCGCCACAGTATCAGCTGATACCGTCTATCGTCAGGGTGAATGACCGTCTGTCTAAACATCATCCGGATGTCAGCTACAAACACAACATTGTGTCGACGGAACCGTGTGATAACATCCGCGATGTCATGGTTCAACTTCGGCCCTGAATGCAAACACTGGTTCAGGTTCATGCCGTTAAATGTTGATGCCGATCCATCGAACACTACCCGTATTTTGCCCTCCGGGGTCCTCAAGACCGCGTGATGGGGCAGGAAGCAGTGGTCTTCACGCTTCCAGTCGATACCCGAAACCGACATGTGGCCGAGCGACTCGTATTCCCGCATGAAGTCGACGTACTTCCGCCGGAAAATCCCGTCACGCTTCATGCGTCGTTCCATCGACAGAAGCCGCGTCTCGGCTGCATGGTGTGAACTGCCCAGCGGCGGGCGATCACTCCGAAATGGAAGACGTGTGAGAAATCGACCTGACCGAAGGCGACCAGTATTGTTCCGATAAAACTGTTCACACTCTTCTTCAACCGGGTCCAACCGGCGGACCGTAGGTGGTTCCTCCACCTCCCAAAACTTCTGTATCACCTCCGAGAGTACAGAACCGAATAAGGGACTACGAGTCGCTAGGCGTGGGGCAGCCGGCATGACCGGACCCATCACCGCATGGCCCAGTCTGGTGTTGACCGAAACCAGACCAGTCGCCTGCAACACGTGGACACCTGGCACTAACAGGTATCCCAAGGCATCGACACCCAATAAAATGTCTACTGGGCCCGGAATATCGAACTCCGGGTCAGCCAGTGACAACCCAGCGACCAACTGTCGTACCGAGGGCGACAACCGTACGTGAGGGTGTGAGCCCATCACATTAGGCATGACTAATGCCGTGACCGTCAGATTCACCGATGAATCCACCCGTGACGAGAGAGTAATCCGACATACTCCCTTAACGGAACCGACTTCCGTGTTCCCAATTCCCCGAATGGAATGTGGATACTCCCTTACCGAAATGCCCAACCGTCTTACAAGGTTGCACGAGACTAAGCACCCCTGGGCCCCCGAGTCCAATAGTGCTCGTGCCACACAAGATTTGCCGTCCGAACTCCTCGCTATCACCGAGGCGGTGGGGAGCATGACCGTCTGTGGAGTGGCGGCACCCTGTTAGTAGGCGGCGTGTCCCTAGCGGAAACCTCCGCGGGATCCGAACCCGCTGGGACCCCCGTCGGCCTGGTAACTCGGCTGCTGATATGCCGGTGGCATATCAGACCGTATGTACATCAGGGGGTCCCAACCCGCATAATAGGCCCCTCGCTGTCCCGGTATCCGACCATACCGGACTGTGTACGGTGTGCCCGGTGGCCACCGTGGATGGAGGGGGGAGAGCGGATCCAACCTGGGGCGCTCTAGGAATGGGGGCGACATCCGACTGTTCGCCTCCCTGTTCGCCTCCCAGAGTGACGGGCAGGGTGGCGCAGAAGGTGGTGGGCTCCCAGCCTTCGCGCCACTCATAGGTGCCATCTGACACCCGCCCGAAACACGCGGTGAGCCAGTGGCCCGAAGTCCTCGCTAACCCTGGACAGCGGCGACCGAACCCCGGCTATCCCGCCTGTTACCCCCCGCGCTGCCCCCTTCCCCTCGGGGGGGGTCCCGTCCGCGGGTACCCCAGTCACCCCGTTGGTGACTCCCGTTGCCCGGAGGGGGATTGGGTCCGGCCCTGGTTGGGCCCTGTGACCGACCAACCTGAGTCCGGCCCTGGTGACCGTCCGAAGGGCCTGACCGGTTCAGGCACAACACGATGTGGTGCTTGCCACCGCAGCACTCACAGGGGAACGCGCGTGAGCACTCGCTCAGCGGGTGCGGCCCCAATCAACCGAAACACAATCGGTGGCGGAAGACTACCTTCCTGCGGGCAGCTACCCCGAGCGCCTTAAAGTTGGCGCAACTGGTCACTTCATGACCGGCACTGTCGCAGTGCACACAGCCGTCACCCGACGGCGCGGCATTCAAAACGCCAAATTGTTTTGACCGCCCACCCCCCCGTGGGGGCGGGGGGCGCGGCCCCTCCCGCATCTGCGCGGGTTGGCGCTGCAGACTGGCCTCCGTATCCAATGTGTCGCATCGCCTGCATTCACCCTCCAAAAAAACCGTTAATTGGACGAGCGTGGGCAGTTCCGAGCTACTGCCCCCATGCAGCTGTTCAAACCGACTTTGAACAGCTGCAGGCAACCGTGACAAAACCATATACAAAACGATATATGACCATTGGTCTACCGGCAGACCAAGGTTCTGAAGGGCCTTAGTGGCCACCAGCACAGGGTTGAGCACCTGTACCCGGATGTCAACATCCCGGGTTACTCTTGGGATGCTAAACAGCTTCCCCAGCTGCGCATCAACCAACCGCCGTTTATGTTGGTAGCGGTCAAACCATATGGACCGGGCTATATCATAATTGCCCGCCGTGACTGTTAGGTGACCGACCAACTCCTTCGGTTCACCCCGCAGTGCCATCAATAGTTGGGCCAACTTGTAGGCGTTGTCCAGGTCGTCCCGACCGTGGACCAAACTATCGAACAAATTGATGAATGCCGGCCACTCATCAACTGCCCCACCGAAGGCCGGAATCTCCAGGTGTGGCAGCCGTCCAACAACACCCTTAGGGGGCGGGTCTCCGCTACCCTCCCCGCGGTCATTCCGTCGCGACCGCTTAATTTTTTCCGCGCGACGCTCGATGTCGCCCAAGCACTCCATCGCTTGGTCAGCATCCGCGCAGAGCTGCTTCACTGCAGCCACCGAGGCCTCATCCGTAAGCCCGAGGGCTTCAGCCTCCGCAGCCAGCCGACACACCTTCCCGACGCGTGTCATTGCGTCCTTCACACGCTTGAGCAGGACATCGTCCATGTCAGGTCGCTCCACATACTTGTGAGTATGGGCGAGCCATCTCATCTCCTCACGGACACCATACCGCAGTACCGTCAAGGGCGAAGGTGCCATGGTTACCGATTCAATTGTTTCTGGTCCTATGCTTCACTACCGAACTAAGCACAGCCAGAGACCAGCACTTGCCCGTCAGCGCTGGGCACAGAAATTAAAACTAAGTTGTAAAAACCAAGGCAACCACTAAAACAATTAAATCCTAAACAATATTTAATATGGTCGCCCTGTGGACATACACCTTATAAATATACACTCTAAATCAATTAGAGAATGCCACCATAAAACACAATACAAAAATACCCCACAAAACTTGATTATGAAAACAATACAAAATAATAAGTGGTGGGCTCCTAGACTATAAACCTAAACAATATAGCACCCTAAACCACACTGGATTCCGAAATCCAAGCTATTTTTAATATAATGAAGGTAGCTGTGACCTTCTAGAAGTGGCCCCTCCGATATGACCCACACTTCTACTGAGGTCAGCAAAATCAGCTTAATACCCCTTAAATAGCCTGACCCTGCTCTGTAAACCGAAATAACACTGCAGTACTATAGAACCCGACGTTCTACCGCAAGTAATACAATCTAGTTACTTCGCAGAATGACTGTTCTATCCTTTATGCAACAGTAAACAAACAGTAGTTTCCGACTACAAATTTATAATAATTGTTAACTGAATTGACAATTATACTTTCATTAACCGAAAATGATTTTTAATTGTGGTATACCGACCACAGACTCATTGCCGACTTGCCGGCCGATCTGAGATATTCTTTTCTCCCAACTACAATGTGGCAAAAAAACAACCCTACAACCGTCCGTGAATCGGTGATTTCCCACTAGGAAACCGCGCCTGCTACCAAAATGATTAATTCCACGCCTCAACAGAACGGCGTGGAATCTGAGAGGGGCTGGGTTTTTGCCAGCACGGGAGAGAAAATCTTGATTGCTACTTTACCTTGCCGTCGCAGACCGGAAATCGAAGGCTCGATTCGAGGCAGGAATACGGGATAGGAGCACAATTGGGATAGGATAGGAACCGAATCTCACTATTTGCCGCCGACGCTGTCGCCGGCGTGCTGCTTGCCGACACGAGGAGTCGCCGTCCGATACGACGATGTCCTTCACAACACGAATCACTCAACCGCTGACGCGAATCTACTTATTTCCCGACGATGTTGATGATTAACACTCCGACCAGGCCCGACACCTGTATTAGACAATTGTTACACCGAAATACAATCAATGGCCCGACGCCATGAGCAGACATGTTTTTTCTCCCGACAAGAAAAGATAACCTCTAATTTTTCATCTCGTTGGTACGAGTGACAGCTGCGGTTCCGTTTCCGCTAGTGATGTCCCGATTACTCGCGGTCGATCCGCGCAACAAAAAACCGGTGCGTTCCGAAGCATAAATATTAAACAGTAGGTGTAGTTAAAACTATGTGCATTGTTGTACGTTACTACGACCGGAAAGTCGGACGAGTCGTAAGTCGCTTCTGGGAGCTCATACAACTATTTCAAGAATCCACAGGCGACCATTGTGCCTATGCAGAATATTTGTACAAGACTGTTATAAAATAATTCGTAGAAAAAAACAATCCATCGCAAAATATTGTAGGCTTCGGCTCTGATGGTTGTTATACTATGATGGGGATCCATTACTCCGTCTCATCAAGATTCAATAGTCAATAGTCAATAGTCAAAGTACTTTATTACTGTAGATATTTACATATACTTAGCAAACGTCATTTTTTGCCTCTTCTCTACATTGGACCACTGTGGGAGAAGAAGGGCGTAGAAACTCCCACAGATTTATTTTTAGATCTCTTTTAAAAATAGGTTGTGCTTAACTAATACAAATATGAAAAATTTAATTGTTATGATTAATAAGCAGGAATAAATAATTACAAAATTATTAACAGCAAGGTCTGTGTTGAGCCAGATTAACCCCATACAGTCCTGTCATTTAAGTAATCTTGAACATTGTAATATCCCTTTTTCGACAAAGTCGCTTTAACATGCTTTTTAAATTGCTCAAATGGCAATTTCAAAATCTCCAGAGGTATCTTATTGTAGTAGAGAATGCACTGACCCTTGAAAGAATTGCTAACCTTCGCGAGTCTAAAACGGGGCGCACATAGTCTGTGATTATTTCTTAGGTTAACATTACAGCTGTCGCTAAGTTTGGAAAATGTTGTAAGGTTCTTGCGTACATACATTATATTTTCGAAAATAAATTGACTAGCTACTGTTAGTATGTCAATTTCTTTAAAAAGCTCTCTTAAGGAGTCTGTTCGTTTTAAATTATAAATTGCTCGAATAGCTCTTTTCTGTAAAATAAAAATAGTTTGAATATCCGCTGCTTTCCCCCACAACAAGATACCATAGGACATCACACTATGAAAGTAACTAAAATATACTAGCCTAGATGTAGCCACATCCGTGCTTTGTCTGATGTTCCTAACAGCGTAAGCCGCAGAACTTAATTTACCAGCCAATTTATCTATGTGGGGTCCCCACTGCAATTTACTATCAATGGTTATTCCAAGAAACTTCGTATCATTTACCAATTCTAACGTGCTGTTGTCTAACACCAAACTGGTCTCAACTTGCCTGACATTTGGAAGTGAGAATTTGATACACTTGGTTTTACCAGCGTTTAACAATAAATTATTAACTGTGAACCAATTCAAGGTTAAAGACAATACACCATTAACATCATCAAAATCTCCTTTTTGTCTTTCAATTTTGAAGACCATTGAAGTATCATCAGCAAACAACACTATGTCAGTTAATTTCTCCACCATGAAAGGCAGATCATTAATATATACCAGGAATAAGAAAGGGCCTAATATGGAACCTTGTGGAACGCCAATTTTAACACCCGATCCATCAGATTTTACGCCGTTAACTTCTGCCTTTTGAATTCTATTGCTTAGGTCATTCAGACAATCTTGTCCTGGCATTGTGGTCATTAAATGCATTTGTCACTCGCTTCATCTATGCGCCAGCGATGCATGTAAAGAACTGCCAGCGGAGAGTGAAAAATTAGCACGTGACATATACAACCATTTTAAATCAAGCAGCAAGCGTCAGAGCCAGTTAAAAGCTTTTCAAAAATTTGCCGAAGTAGACGTACATAAAATTTTACGCCCGGCTCAAACGAGATGGTTATCGCTTTCAGCGGTGGTAGATAGAGTTCTTGAGCAGTGGGATGCACTTCGTCTCTATTTTGACAGTAAATGGCTGGAAGATCTTGAGTGCAAAGAAATTCATGTACGGTTGAATGACCCAATCATTAAAGCATACTATCACTTTCTCTCCTGGATGTTACCTAAATTCACCAAAGCCAACACCTACTTTCAAAGTGAAGCAACGGTCATTACAGAAATGCACAATACAATGAGAGACTTGTATCGCGATCTGCTCACACTTATTTTGCGTCCAGAGCACACTCATGATGACAACCTTGACAAAATTGACCCAACAAACGAAAATCTCTACATGAATCTAGAGAGTATATATCTTGGTCTTGGTGTCCGCAAACAACTTTCGTTACCTGATGTGGAAAATAATGAAAATATCATTCGAGATTTCAAAGTTAACTGCAGAAAGTTCGTTACCAGCGCTTTAATAGGAATTCGAAAAAGATACAGCTTGGACGATCAACTCCTAAACGCCATTTCTACATTAATCCCAGAAACATGTATGTCACCAAATGAAAGGCAAACCACTTTGGCCCCATTTTTCACATTATTGCCACGAATAGCTCCGAAATCTGTAGAGAAACAGCAAGAAATAGACGATCAGTGGAGATACTTACTATCTTTCAAACAAACCTCACTGGATGTAAACAATCCCCCCGATATATTCTGGAACCAGGTATAATATAACCTATCATCTATTTTAATATACAAAACATAATTGTTTCCCATAAAACCCTTAATGGACCAGTAATCTTAAACTCTCCTTTTGTTTTCAGGTAGCACAACTTCAAGATAAGGAAGGACAAAATGTTTTTCGTCCTTATCTCTGTTCATGCTAAATATATTGTGCCTACCTCACTCCAATGCCGACTGCGAAAGACAGACAAAAGGAATAAACTGTTGACTGAAACTGTTGCCGGCAACCTATTTGCCGAGCAAACCATAAAATGTCACGGCAACACTTGCGGGGACCTCTCACCGCCCCGTGTGAAATGATCAATATGATTACCGCATCTATGTACAAAAAATAATAAATGTTCAAATCAATTTATTTTTCAATGGCTTCCCTAACGATTCTGCCAATTTTACGTTTCATAAATGAGACGGTATTAATATATTATTTCGGTCGAAATCTCAGGATCTAGAACAAACAGGAAAAAACAACTACATAAATATATAATGATGTTAGTTAGTTAGTCTACAACAAGTACACAACTACGGTTAGAGTTTGATGTTATTAACATTGATGAAATTGCACAAAATTGTGATGACTGGGGTTACAGAACTAGTCAAAATTTTCATAGTTCAGTGTAGTCAACAAAAAGTTCATAGCTAGTCAAAATTTTAATCAAAACAACGTAAAAATCGTGCTTTTTTTACAAACAAAGTTGATAATCTAAAACTTAAACTGAAGTGAATTAAAATTAGTCATTAATCATACAAATGTGAAGTGAAGAAGTGGTGGTTTATCCAAATTATGGTCTTGAAGTGACGGTTAAACTGCTGTTTGTTGTGACTGCAATACGAGTTCGATGACACATCATAAGTGATCGACCTTGAAAAGCTGTCTTTTCTCAGGCAACACTAGATGCTCAAATTGGCGACACCCAATAACATCCGCAGTGGCTCGATCGGCTAGCGGACTGACTCAATACATCGTCGCTAAGCGAAGTACCCCGGGTTCGAGACCTAGTTAAATAAATAATTTTTGTTTCTTGATATTCAAATAATAAACTCCTCCAAGCCACAGGCGCAAGAAAAAATGCAGAACTTTCTCGAAAACATCACATTTCGACGCCCACGTAACAATTCAGAGTCTGACGTTAACAACAGTCACATCAGGGAACGGACGTAGGACGACACAACAAATAGCTTGCCAAACATATCGGACGACGACGATGCCAGCGAACAGTTGAAGCAAATGAGAGAGAAGATTGAAAACTTAACTCTTGAGTTGCAAAGTGCACACGAGGAAATAGCTGCCTTAAACATAGAAAATACTAAGTTGCAAACAAAAAATGATGATTTAATTAGACAAAATCAACTACTAAAAACGGTTACATCATCACCAAAATCGCAAAAGACCCCTTTAAGAACTAAGAGCCATTCAAATGCTCAATTATGTTCACATAAAAAGCTCCATCCAGAAATAGATGAAACTAAATTAACTACAACAAATAGCGAAGTATCGGGGAAAAAACAACTACATAAAAAAAATACAGCATCCAAAGCTCGGATAACTAGGAAAATATCTAATACTAACTTAAATTCTCTAATGCATACTCAGAAAACGCAGCATATGGAAAAACAACCAAAAACAGACCAACAAAGAAAACCCCATCTATGTGTAATTAGCGGCAGAAATAACAATGTACTACAAAATCTTGAAGACACATTTGCGAAAAAGTTTACTTTCTGTCATTTTTCGAAACCTGCAGCACAAATTAATGAACTTCTGATGGGAATAGAGACAAAAGTATGTAAACTCACGAAAGAAGACTTCTGTATAATTTTGCTGGGAGAATCGGACATCAAAATGAACCAAAACTACATCAGTGTGATACAATTACTGAGAAATACCTTAAAAAAAATCACACACACAAATGTAATCATTTGCCCGCCGACCTATATCTGTGGAGCTTTAATGTTCAACTACAGAGCTGAGCAATTTATAAATCTATTATATCTTGATGTTGAAACACACAAACACTGCTGGCTCTTAGACACAAACAAGAATTTATCATTGGACATGTTCTCTAGCTTCACGGGCAAGCTAAATAAATTCGGTATGCGACAAATCATCAACGACATAAAAAAGTTTATTGAAATGGGATCAACAACTAATTTTGACCTACAAGACAAGGATTATGACCCAATAGATAATGACACAATTTTTTTTCGAGACTAGGTATCTTAATATTCTACATCAGAATATAGCCGGACTATTAAATAAAGCAGATTTACTCGTGATCAATTTAGATGAACTAGCAGACAAAAATATAAACACAGATGTGATATGTATAACGGAGCATTTTATGATGGCAGGACAGGAGTCATTCCTAAATCTTCCAAACTACACTCTGGCAGCATGCTTTAGCAGAAATGACAATAAACGAGGCGGATCATGCATTCTGGTGAACAATCAGTACAAATGCAAAGACCTACCAGATATTAAAAAAATGTCTTTAATTAACATATTCGAGTGTTGTGCAGTGGAACTAATTGACTTTAAAATTGTTATTATTTGTGTGTATAGAATTCCGAAACAAAATAATTTGAACACATTTTTTGAAAGACTTGACAAAGTGCTCCACTACATTTCTAAGCTGAAGTCCTACAATATAATATTAGCCGGAGACTTTAATATCGACATACTTAAGGATAATAACACTACTCTGGATCTAGAGTGTTTACTTTTGAATTATAATATGAAATTGGCGCTTAGACAGCCCACTCGCCCAGCTAGTAAAACCTGCATAGATAACTTTGCACATAATTATAATAAAACATGTAAAACTGAAGTGTTGGAATGCGGTTTATCGGATCACACTGCCCAAATAATAAAATTTCCAGTCAAAAAAACTTTAAAATTAAAATTCTGGCGCCAAATGAGACGAGACTTCAGAAATGAAAATATAAAAATATTTGTAGGGTTCGTAAAAAACTTATCGTTTTCTGACGTTTACGACGCTGCTGATCCAACATCGGCCTACAGAAACTTTATAGAGAATTTCAATTTCTTTTATAATTTGTGCTTTCCACGAAAACAGACCATAATAAAAGTATGTACTAAGCCAAAATGGATCTCACGAGGTATCAAAATATGCAGCAAAAAGAAAAAAGATTTACTTTGGAAATTTCGCTTACAACCAAATACAATGAATAAATTAAATCTTGTCAACTACACGAAATTATTAAAAAAGATTATAAACCTTACAAAACGTGCTCAAAACAATCATAAAATAAAATCGTCTGTGAACAAGACGAAAACAATGTGGCAAATAATCAGTCAATCAAGACCTGAAATACCCAAAGAAACCATTGCAAAAATAAAAGTTAATGACACTTATATAACAAATCCTGCAGCCATAGCCACAGCATTTAATAACTTTTTTATTGATAAAATTAAACCAGTGTTAGGCGCTGGAAATAAAGTGACATGTAATATTAATCACCAAATGAACTCGATGTTTATGGCTCCAAGTACACCCTTCGATATTTATAAAATCATAAATAACCTTAGAAACACAAATAGTGTGGGTGTGGATGACATTTCAACAAGAATAATTAAGGCTGCAAATAAATATATATGCCACCCACTAAGCCATATAGTTAATCAAAGTATATTAATGGGCATTTTCCCAAAGGATTTGAAACTAACGCTTGTTAAACCCCTATTCAAGAAAGAAAACAAAGAACTAATGGAGTTTTACAGGCCAATTGCCTTAATCTCAATAATTTCTAAAATATTTGAAAAATATTACTACAAGGAAATAAACAACGATCTAGAAAAGAATAATATTTTATGCCACGAACAAAAAGGCTTCCGTCGAAATAAAACAATCAATATGGCAGTGTACGACTTCCTAAAAAATGTTATGTGTCAAATGGACAAGATATCTCCAGTCAGTGCGATTTATTGTGATATGACACAAGCATTTGACTATGTGGACCATAATATCCTAACGAAAAAACTTGAAGCGTACGGAATTAGAGGTAATATTTTAGATTTAATACAATCATATTTGACAGATAGACACCAAATAACGGAGATATCAAGGCTGAACTGCAAAACAAAGAATGAAGTGTCATACAGGTCCAATTCGCGTAAAATTACTCACGGTGTGCCGCAGGGAAGTGTACTGGGCCCCCTTTTATTTATTATATATATAAATGACATACCAAAATCGACTAATAATCCAATATCCCTATTCGCCGATGACAGCACAGTGACTATTAAATATAAAGACGATAATTATGAATTAGATATAAACAATTCCTTGACTTCGATAATAAATTGGCTCGACAACAATAATTTAAAAATAAATCTAAAGAAAACGAATATTATGCACTTCAGCCAAAGAATTAAAAACAATGACATTAAATTAATTTTTAAAAATAATACGATAAATCAGGTTGAAACTGCAAAATTTTTGGGTTTGACAATTGACAATAAATTAAACTGGAAAGAACACATAAATCAATTAACTAAAAAAATTAGTACTTCAGCATATGTTTTACATAAATTATCTCCAGTAGTCAGTACAGATGTGTTACTCACGGCGTATTACGGGCTTGTAGAATCTGCTCTTAGATTCGGAATCATATTTTGGGGTAATTCGACTAATAAAGAAGTAGCATTTAAAATGCAGAAACGGTGTATACGTGCTATGTTTCATATTAGGACAACCGAGACATGTAAGCCTTTATTTACTAAGCACCGAATTCTGACACTTCCGTCATTATACATAATAGAAGTAGCTACTTTTGTGAAGACCAACCCTCATTTATTCCCACGTTTATCTGAAACAGTGACTCGTGATAGACGCGACACAGAAAGACTGCGCCTTTTTTCCTGTAAAACGGCGCTATTGAGCAAAAGCATCCTATGTATGGCGCCTATCATATTCAATAAAATACCAAAATGCTATAAACAATTAAATACTTCCCTATTTAAAAATAAGCTCAAATCATTATTAGTTGATAAATGTTATTATAGTGTAAATGACTTCCTCAATGATAAATTCCAGTTAAAGTAGTGACCGCTGTTATTATTAAAATATTATTGATGAAATTTATAAATGACATTCTCAATGACAAATTCTAATTATATTGACCACTGTAATTATTTAAATATTCTTGATGTAATTGAAATGTTAATAATTGAATTTTTATAATGCAAGTTAAATTAATGTTAGTTTTTTTTTTTTTTTTAACATCAGAATGGTTGAAACCGTGTCCTGACTTACCGCCACTCAAATTTGTACGCTGATAACAGTAGAACATGTTGATCCGAATTTTTCTTATTTATTATCCAAAATGCATGCTTATGTATCTTGACTGACACATGTTTTAGCAAATAAATAAATCTTTATCTTTATCTTTATCTAGAACATCCATTTATCTTAATTTTGATTTACACAAACAAAATAACAAACTTCAATATTTACCGTAATTTATACCGTAATTTAACATATCATTTCCGTAGAATTACCGTATTTAGCAACCGGCAACACCGTATTTTTGACCGAGTGAGTTGAAGTTTGAAGACACTGTGCTGTGTTGTTGAGTTGAATTGTTGATATATTCCTACGGGTTTCATAGTTTGCTTCCTTTTTCTATTATATTAATAAATTTTAAGCTAACGAACAGTAAAACCGCAAACAATTGGACTTAATTAAATACTAAGAAACCATGAGCCACGGTGCGATCTTTATCCTAACCCAACATAACCTTGCTTCGTATAGTGTAACCTCGTTGTAACAAAGATGTTTACAATTTCCAGATAACATTCTGGACGTCTCCCAACTATTTTTGGCATGTGACTTCGACAGCCAGGTGGAGAACATCCTGAACTGCATCAGACTGACGCGGGAGGAGGTGGAAGGGCTTCAGAGTTTGTATCGGGATCTGGAGGAGGCATTGCAAACTCATTGGCGAGGTTAGACCGTCTGTTTGGGGCGTTGCAACAATTATGTTACAATAAGGCTTCTGTGGCTACGGGCCAAGAAATTGTTCTTTTTCTTTTTTTCATCTTCTACTTCCTGGAATAATTTTGATATTTTCACTTGCGCGTCGTTCAGGGTGCCTTACGGCCATCATTTTATGTCATACGCATGTTTTCCCTAGGACCATTATTTATAGAGATATCGACATGACAAACATCGTTATGACGTAAATCTCAAAATCGGTGAGGTGCACGAGGAAAATGTATATGACCAAAAATGATGGCAAAGAGCAGCACTACACGATTCCGAGGTAAAAAGAAACAGTAAAAAAATATATTTTTACGAAATTCTTCGAAGTCGCTGAAAGCGGTGGGTATTGTAGATAAGGGGGCAAAACACTCAGAAAATTTTTGACTCGTTTTTTATTTTTTTTTTATTTTGATATTTTCACTTGCGCATCGTTTAGGGTGCCTTACGGCCATCATTTTATGTCATACGCATATTTTCCATAGGACCATTATTTATAGAGATATTGATATGACAAACATCGTTATGACGTATATCTCAAAATCGGTGAGGTGCACGAGGAAAATGTATATGACCAAAAATGATGGCAAAGAGCAGCACTACACGATTCCGAGGAAAAAAGAAACAGTAAAAAAAAATATTATTACGAAATTTTTTAAGTTGCTGGATGACGAGTCGAAATTTTTCTTTTTTTTCACAAAAAAAATAAATTTTTTTTTTGGTCCCGCCCCCTTTTCTACACCCTAACGCTAACGTATGGCGGCCTCAAAAAGTGATAATTTTTGAATATTTTACAAGTGGGGGCTTCCGCCCCCTTATCGACACTCTGACCTAAACCTTGAATACTGTGATTTAGAATCAATTATGCCAACTGGGGGGTTACCACAACGTCTTATGCCGACTCAGATTAGGAACCTAATTTGATCCGCAAAATTATTGTGACCGTCTTAAAACAAGTCTTGGTATTAGGTAAATAAAGCCCATTATGGCGAATTGGAATGGAAGTGGTTGCCATGGTGATGTTCTTGTTTTGAACCTAATTTGAATCGGAAAAAGATTGTGGTAACCCCCCAGATCATTATTTTTATTGTATCATGCATGACATTAACTTGATAAATATATAGGTATTTCCTTTGTCTTTTATTACAGGATGCAGAGTAATGCCATTTGGATCAATAATTACCGGTCTAGGAATAAAGACAAGCGATGCCGATTGCTATATTGCTTTTCCTCCTGAAACTAAATCACAGAATGAAGCAAGAAAATGTGTTGTAATAGCTAGAAAGATACTACAAAGTTACTCAAGAACATTCAGAGATCTCTTTGCTATAACAGCCGCAAAAGTGCCAATAGTACAATTCACACATGTTGCGACACAACGCCATTGTGATGTTAGCTTCACAAGCAGAGCCGGGGCCAGAAACAGCGAACTGATATGTTTCCTACTGCAGTATGACAAACGAGCTATGACAGTCGCTATCCTACTAAAGTACTGGTCCAAAGTGCACAAGCTCACTGGAACAAACCTTGTGCCGAACTATGCATTGATCATGATGATCATATTCTACTTGCAGCAGATGAAGATTTTACCTTCTGTAGTGTCACTTCAGAATTCAGGGAATCAAATTGACTTGGTTGAAGGTTGGAATACAGGTTTTGACACCACTATAAAGCCGTTGCCACCAGCAGATAGAGAAACTCCACTGCATAGACTGATAGGTGAATTCTTTATTTTTTATAGAGATTTTGACTTTGAAGAAAACGTAATCTGTCCATACCTAGGTCGTGTTGTAAAACGAATGCAATTCAAGACTTTAGAGACTGTACCATACGAGTATAGCTTATACAAGAGCAATGTAATGAGTAAAAAAGTTCCTGCCATCAAAGTGGACTCAGAAATTTGTGTCCAAGATCCATTCCAACACAATCGTAACTGCTCAATAGCTATTCACCTAAGAATGGCGCAGACACTCAAGATGTTCATTACTCTTGGTTCAACCATATATGAAGGCTGTGGTAATAATTACACTAAATTGTTACCAGAGCTGCTAACCCAGAGACCTAAAAACCGCCGCCTACCGCCTCATCCAGGAAGAATCGTGAAGCGAGGTAAGGGTGGCAGGTTTCAAGATAATGTACCAAATCAAGGGACCAGAGCTGGTGTCAACTTCAGGTATAACAACAGAAGAAATACGGTGCCAGTGTGGTGGAATTATTACCAGAATATCGTGCAGCAGAGAATGGAGCAACAGTTTGTTTATGACAACTTTGACAACAACTTATAACAATCTTTCTGAGAAACAATTGTATTGGTTCTGTATAAATAAAAATACAACAATATCGTAAATGTGATGTAAGTATGTTTATTTCCCTAAATTCTGACATTTATTAGTAAAAGGGTATTTAAACATACTGTAAATACAGTTTTTGCTTGGAAAAAATACAGGTTTTGCCTGACAGACTTACTGAGTAGTGACACTAAATGAGCGTGACTAGAAGTACTGGCCTCGTCTGTCAAAATTAATGAATTGCGTGACTAGAAATTTAAAAACAGCAGCTTGAAAACCTTAATTCGAGTAGGTAACATAAATACAAAATGAGTGTTGGATTTTGTTCTTACATGTGGAACCTAACAGGAATGATAAAGGGGGCTTCACTTCACACACCCCCTTTATCCTTCACCTACACTGATCCACCACTTCGCCCAATCTTTATAAGCGGTGACTAACCATTATTTAGTCGCGCAAATCAGTTATTTTGTCGCGTAGGTCTGTATTTTTTCGCTCATTTCAGGAAATTCCACTGTAAATGGTCATTCGCTCAATAGTTTTTTATTCGGTCGTTTTATTATTCCCTAAAAAATACAGTTGTCTGATAACTATTGACTAGGGCTAATTTACATCTTTAGGATTTATTGTTGTTATTATTAATATTATAGTTCTTATCCACAAAGTGTTAAGGGCTAAGATTAGTTGGATCGGTAGACTTGTAAAATTAAAAAAAAGCTTATGTTAAAACGATCACCAAAAACGCACCTATTTTACTACCAATAAATACAAAACGACCGCCAGAATTAGTAAACGACCACCAGTGTTTGGATAAATGATCACCAAACTTCTTTTTATGTTTTGTGTACTTTTAATGAATAAATACATTTGTCTATCTTACATAACTCATAGTTTAAAAAAGTTATCTTAGAACATTTCTATACATTAATAATTTCAATGTCAAACATCCACAACAACAGCTTCGTCATATAAATATAAAACACGTAAAAACAACTGACATAAAACAATTATACACAAACAAACCAGCCCAAAGGTGCCCGCTACACTGGCAGCGTTCCCGCGCTGCACAGCGAGTGAGATTCTCTGGAAGGGGAAAGCCCCGGAGCGGTTGACACCTCCACCACCACCCTCGGCCCTCGGCCCCTCAAGCGACGCCCAACGTCCCTGACAAGGCCCTACCCTGCGAACCCCATACCCCTGTAGTCTCGACGGCCAAAGCAACGAACAGATAACTTCCCATTAACTGCGCGTATTTTCTGCCGTGCCGCTAACTCTGTAGCAGCATCCGGGGTGACCACAGTTGAGCCGATGTGGGAAGGAGCAAACGTGCACACACACGCATCCCATAAAAGAAAACGACCCCTCTCCCACGGGATTAACGACAGACCGTCCGGACGTTTTCCGTCGCTGCGACACAATCCAGGAGGTTCAAACACCGCCGGAATGTTAACAGAGACGAGTGCCCTCCGGACGATGTCGTTAATTGAGTGATGGCGAATGGCGAAGCAAATGCAAAAGTTTAAAAATTGTTTATTTGAAACGTATTAAGTAAAGTAATATCGAAAAGTGCAAAAAACGAATTAAAATCGAGTTATTAAATTGTTAAAAATCAGAGTCTTCAAGGTAAAATAATTTCAGAAAGTGCATAGTCGGTTTGTACTTTATAACAAAGGTAAGCACTTGGAGGATTCCCCAGTAAAGAAGCAGAAACAGTTCAAACAGTAGGTAGGGTTACCAATGTTACCATAGCAAAACTAAAAGTATACCCAATTAGTGATCATAATAGTGTGACTGACAAAATCTATACTACATGTACAGTAAAGATTTGCGCGCATTGTTTCATAACTTGGTAATCGCGGTGCCAAGTTTTGGTATCGCTTGAAAAGGGCTAGATTGCTCTTTTCGGGCTAAAGCATGAAACAACGAGTTTACCTACTGTAAAAAGTGCTAGATCTAGCCCGAAAAGGGCTAAGGTAGCAAACACTGCCGCACTCCGAACACAATGCAGCCCGTGACGCCCCAGCGAATCAACTGTGGCACCGCAAACACAGCCACACGCAGGGAGTTGTCATCTAAAAAGGTGTCCAACTGCGGAGATGGCAACGCATGGCCAGGCGCCAGAGTCTGGTCGGGATGCTGCACGCTGCTGCAGGCGAGCAAGTTCGGCTCCAGTGCTCTGCTCCACCAGCCCGTCAAGGGATGACTTGAACTTAAGTTTATGTTTTAAGTATTTTTTGTTGTTCTTACATGTTCAGCCTAACATGAAGGATAAATTCAATTCAATTTTTTTATTTTTCAATTGCATCCTACAGCAAAAAATAGCATTTTGACACAAAGGTGGGTTTAAATGTACGTAGTTAATTACGTACTTAGAAGTTATGAATCTTGCATATATCTATGCCCTATCGGATCCGTCTAAGCTGGCGTGCGGTGTGAGACAAGGCGGAAGCATGTCACCTATACTGTTTAACGTCTACATGTATGGCTTGTCTCAGAAACTGAACCAGCTCAATGTGGGGTGCTCCATGAACGGCGTTATAACGAACCATGTCTGCTATGCAGACGACATGGTTCTACCCAGCCCATCCATCTCAGCAATGAGAGACATGCTTGCAGTTTGTGAGGAATACGCAGCACAACACAACATGGCATACAACCCGGATAAGTCTGTGTGCATGATGTTCCGGTCGACAAATACACCGTTTTATTTATTTAAAATTTGGAAAACCAACAGCTATAAAACAAATTTCTTTAAAAACTAAAACAGAAATAGAAAGCCAATTACAGGTATTCACTTATAGAAATAGAGCAAAAATTAAACATGGGAGCACTCATCATATTTGTCACACTTGCCAATTAAAACAAACAGTGAGATATTGACACAAAAACCATATTAAAAAAAGATAAAACTATGCACTAAAAAAGTTAAGGGTTAGGCACCGCCTTGCCTTGACAATATTGGTATGAAATATGTCTATGTCCAACAACTTGCTAAAACAGTTAAAAGTCCTGCTTGCTCGTATCAAAAATGAATTTTGTCTATAGTTAGTTGAGGCTCTAGAGATTCAGATGTGCCTAGGCACATTTAATGGAGGGTTGAATCTGAGTGACCTCTGTGGAACAACAAATTTAAGTTTGCTCAGGAGGACCGGACAATCGATGTCATTATTAATTATTTTTAACATATATAGGTAATCGGCAATATTCCGCCTATTTTGAAGAGGTAAAAAGTGAAATTGTTTACAGAGATTTAGATAAGTAGTTTTTGGATTTATAGGGAATTTTAACTCTAAAACATAGGTTCCTCAGGAACCGCTTTTGGATATTTTCAATACGACCTATATAAGTGGCATAGTTCGGGTTCCATATCTGGGACGCATACTCAAGGTTACTTCTTACAAATGTACAATATAATAGTTTTATAGTTTTGATATTAGTAAAACTCTTAGATAATCGCATAACAAAACCCAGTGATTTCGAAGCTTTATTGACAATTTTATCAACATAACGATCAAAGAGCAACCTTGAGTCATGGTGTACACCGAGATCACGCATTATATTACATCTAGAAAGATCCAGGCCTTGTAAAGCATAGATTCGATATCTCCCACATAAATGATAAACAATAAAGGACCAAGCAGGGATCCCTGAGGGACTCCGCTTGGAACAGGGACCCAACTAGAAACGTAATTGTTGAGGACGACAGCCTGGGATCTATTATCGATATCGTCCGCCACCTGTCATCATACCGCCAGTGCAGCTGAACGGCAGAGACCTCGAGTTCGTCGAGGAGGTCATATATCTCGGCCATGTCATCACTGCGGATCTGGATGACAGACTGGACATCGCGAGACAGCGACTGGCCATACTGGTGCGAGGCAACATGCTGGCGCGTCGCTTCGCGCGCTGCAGCCTGGAGGTGAAGAGGCAGCACTTCCTGTCGTACTGCACGTCCGTGTACACTGTGGAGCTGTGGGCGGTATACACCAAGAAGAGCATGGAGCAGATGCGCGTGCAGTACAACAACTCGTGGCGCGCACTGTTCCGCCTGCCGCGCTGGTGTAGCGCGAGCGGCATGTTCGCGGAGGGGCGCGCGCCGGCTGGGCAGTGCTGCGGCGGCTGCGCACGGCTACCGCGCGGACCCACATAGCGCACTCCACCAACCAGCTGCTGGAGGCTGCTCGCTCATGGCAATCCAGCCCCCTGCACCGCGAATGGAGGCTCCTGCACCGCCCCTCATCTTTGTTGTGACTAATTTATTTGTGTAATTATTATTATTGTAATTAATTAATTTTATTTTTTAATCAATGTAATTTTGACATTTTTGACATTTTATTTTATATTGGACATTGTAGTCTGGAAATAAACAACTATTTATTTATTTATTATTTAATTAATTGGAGTACAATAAAAAATATAAATTATTATGAAAATATACATCTTTCTATCAATCCCTTACACTCTCTCTTCAAGCATGCTATCCCACTCGCGAATATATCACACTGTGGAGATGCAGCGAGCAAGGAGTTAATCAGCGCTTGCGCCGAAGCGACGCGACGGGCGAGGACGAGTAGAAGTTAGTGCGCGATGCGCGACCACCCAGCAGCGGCCTAGTGGGACTAGCCCGCAGCCTAAGGAATGAGTCGGGCACGAACATTCGTAAGCACCGTTGGAGAAGCTCAGTGCAATCAATTTAATTTCTGACTATCTTATCACAAAATTAAATAGGCAAAGTGCTCTCCTAAATTCTAAAAAGTCATATCCCAGATGGCCTTGCAGAAATATAGTCGGGTACATATGGATAGTACATAGGTATTTACGACCTTTTTTTATAAAGACTACGTATGTATAGTTTTTTTATTTTTTTATTAACATAATTTATTTATGCCTTGACAGCCGAGGCCAAATCGACATAAATTACAGATATATACATAGACAATAGGTTAAGTACATTCCTTACACTATAGGATTCACAGTAATTTATATTAATTAGAATCAATATTCAAAAATAACAATAAAATAAAATATTTAAAATCCAAATTAAAACTCACAATATGTCTGCATCAATCATAAATCAGTTAAATTAATTAATAAAAATCCAAATTCAATGTAATAATTTGACATACTGTCATTCCATCATCTCGCAGAACCTGCCACACACTCGCACAATGTCCCTCCATGCATCACCAAACAGATCGTTCAGTGGTGATGCCGCCAACAGAGCATTCAGGCTGTCCCGCGCTCGGAGACTGACGGCATACCACCGTGCGGTGCGAGCCGCCCCGTGCGGTGCGAGCCGCCCGCTAGCAGCTGGTGCCTGCGCCCGCGTAGGTAATTGTCAGGCACAAATAACGCGCATACCGCACTGACAAGCGTCGCGCAGTCATTGTCGCCTCGCAACAATCGACACACAAGTCAGAAGTTGTTCAGTGTTACGTCTTACCTCTAGTGAGTTATATCCAAGCATACCCAATATAAAAGCGGTTGGATAGAGATAAGGGTAGTACCCAAATTTCCTCTTAAATAGGTATCGTAAAAAAGCTTTTTGTACCTTCTCGAGCATAAGGACGTATGAGCTTTCGTGTGGATTCCAAACAACCGAGCTAGATTCCAGTTTGGTTCTCACTAGGGCAGTGTAAAGAAGCTGTACCACACCCAGATTACGGAATCCCTTACTATTCCGAATCACAAACCCCAATCTTTTAAAGCATTCCTTGGCTAAAGTGCTCATGTGCTCATGGAATCTAAGTTTAGGGTCAAACGTAACACCGAGATCCTTCATCGAATACACTCGAGTCAAGGACTCCGCGCCGAGTGTATACGTCACGCTAATAGGCCGAGGAGAGCGCGTGAAAGACTTTGTACTTGTACTTGTTTTGTACTTGCTGCAGCATGAGAATATGTTTACGCTCATGAAGAACATGCCGCTGCATTCGTTTCAACTATGCTCCTCACCAAGGCCGCGTAGAGAGCGCGCGTGGCCCCGAGGGTGAGCGGTGCTGCGTTATGCAGTACGAACCCTAGCCTCTGGAACGCCTTCGCGGTGACCTGCTGCACGTGCGGGCGGAACGTGAGCTGCGCGTCGAACAGCACGCCGAGAAAATATGGGGGCCTAAATTAGATCCCTGACTTATGCCAGACTGGGTATTATATGGGCAAGATAGGAACGTCCCATACTTCACAAACTGTCTCCTTCGCTCACCCCTTTACCCTTCACCTAAGCCGCAGTATTTTGTCCTGATATTTTCTGCAACTTTTTGTGATAATATACCCATTTTAAGTAGGAAAACATTTTTTTGGTGGTCATTATATTTGTTGCCATTGATAAATAGACTAGCACTTCCATATCCCTTCCCAACAGACCCAATTGTTGTTCGCTTCTGTCGGCAAGTCTTTCTGGTTTCCCAGTGGCATGGCGGCTTTTGCAAGCTGCAGTGATCTAGAGGGACCCATACCCCGTGGGGCCAGGCGCGTTCGCGGGTCGCGGATAGCGCAATGATGGCCTCCTTCAAATGGAAAGAGGTTAACTGCGAAGGAGCACTTCTATAGGCTGTGATATAAGAATAAACAGCCGCGGACGAGGGGCGGCTGAAATGACCTAAAGGTACGACGAGGAGGAGATCAACAACCGCCTTCTAGCAGAAAGAGATGAGACAAACTTTGAGTTGAGACTTATTCATATTTATATTCTTTAATGCACACAAAATATAGATAAACAGAAAGTTACAATAAATTTTATAGGCAAAGGTGAGCTTATCTCTAAAGAGAGATTTCTTCCAGCAAACCTAGGAAAGACAGGAGTGTTTATGAAACAGGACAGTCCTAGTGCGCAATAAAACTGTATACATATGTACGAAAATTACTTTTAAAATTTAAATAAAATATCCCTAATAAATAAAAAAAATATCTCAACTGTATAAAATACAATAGATAGCATGGCATATATAAAAACTATAAAATATCATTCATGTACTGTACCGACATAAATATGATACCTATTACGGAAGAGAAAGGAAATACGCTTTCAATATTTTCTTATAAGTGAAAATTGAGGGACTATCCCTAATAATGCAGGGAAGTGAGTTCCGCAGTCGAATTGCCCTTAACCTAAATGAGTGTTTGTAAGCGGCAGTGTTATGCCGAGGGGTTGATATGAGAGACACCGTGTGGGATCTCCGATAACTATCCCTGTGAAAAAGAAACTCAAAACGTTCTCGAAGAAATGTGGGGTAGCGGGGATTTCGCAAAATATTCAATAGATAAGAGAGAATGTGCATATCACGGCGAAGACGGATCGGAAGCCACCCCAGCTCCTTGCGATACTGGGAGACATGGTCATACTTCCGCAGCCCGTAGACAAACCGAATCCCAAGGTTTTGAAGTCGCTCGCATTTATTCAGTTGTTCTTCATTCGCACTGACCTAACAAGCATCCGCGTATTCTATTAAAGGTAGTAGAAGGGACTGAGCAAGGGTAATTTTAGTCTGCTGCGGCAGGAAATACTGCAATCTCCGGAGGAAGTAAAATGACGAAAAGACTCGTCTGCTGACCTCACAATCATGGTGCTTCTGGTTGAGACTCTTAAAATAATGTTAATCCAATTCCAATTAACATGGTATTTCTTTTATAAAGATCGATACTATGCAGCGACTGATCAATTGTCATACTTATGCTATCTGTCTCTGTCCGTAAATATATTCTCTTCATCAATTCAAATAAAAAATATTCCATTCAAATATTTCTCTTTTTCATGACCGTCGCGGTCTCTTTATAATATGTTATGCCAGTTTCTCAACACATAGTGCGTAGTTAATTAGTCATAACCACAGTAGACACTAATACTAGTAGTCATCGCAAACACGGTTAAATGTATGAGAACCGAGCGTGTAATTGTTCACTACCTACTGTGACGTCACGACTGTTCATCGTGAAACCGATTCAAAGGCGTGCCGAATAATCGATTCAAAGGGACCGCGCCGCCGACATATCTTTGGGCACTGCCTACCACGTATAAACCGCTTTGCCTTTTTGTCTTTTCAGTTCTAAAGAACAATAAATTGCACACAGATATTTAAAACTTAGGTACATTAAAATACAAAATATGAAATATATAACAGCAATACTAAGTTATATCTCATTTATGTAATTCTTTAAGTAACGTCACCACCAACGGGTAAGAAGTGTGCCAAACAGAGCGACCATACTCATGCGACAATCTGTGCAGAACCACGGATTCTTCAGCAGGAAGAGAGCACGCCCGGCGATGAGTCTGAGTGGACAAACGTGCAAGCGAAGCGCCCTCAACGCTCTAGTGTTGTGGTAGAGGTGCAGCAGCACCAGTGTCCGTAATGCTCCAGGCTGCCGAGAGGAATATTTTTTCATTCATTCATTATTTAAAAGCTACGCTCTTTTCAGTGGAGTTCCTTCCATGCACTTCTACGCACTACCCTCTCCTTGACGTCCTGATCTACAGTTATCTTCTCCTTCACTTGGTCCACGTAGGTTCTCCGTGGTCTACTTCTCTTCCTTCTTCCCTCTATTTGACCTTCCAGTATAGTTTGGAGGAAGTTGTCGTACCGTATCAGGTGTCCCAGCATCTTCCCTCTTCTGTACTCAATAGTTTCCAACAAATATATTTTTCCCCAACCAACTGCAACACCACCTCGTTGCTTTTCCTTTCCATCCAACTGATTCTTTCCATTCTTCTCCAACACATCTCGAACGCTACCAATCTTTCTCTGTCTCGTTGTGTCTTGGTCCAGGTTTTCCCGCCAAATAGCGCAATGCTCCAGATGTCAACCTTAATTAACCGCTTACGAATATTCCTTGATATTCTTGCTTTTAATAGGTGTTTTTTATTGTTGAATGCGCCTTTGGACAAAGCATAGAAGTCATGTTTATTTCCTCAAGGTCGGTACAAGTGCTGATCAATTACTTGAACATCTTAAGGCAATACACCCAAATGATACATGGGTCCATGTTCCAAAACCTGTACACTCCCCAAAAGCTGGCCAAAACGAACAAATTCTACCGAATTAAGAAATTATGGCAATATAGGTGGGTATATTTTGTGTATTTTACGAGCAGCAACACTACACGTCACCTGACTGTAAACAAAGATTCCTATTGGCCGAAATATTTGACATTCTTGCTTTCGAAGATGGCGCCCGGTAAGTGTTCGCTCAATTTACTAACAATGTTTTTTATTCTTTCGCTGCGTTATCGGTTTGAATCTGGATGGATTTAGGGGGTTTTGATATTTTTTTGTGTTGGTGATATGAAATGGGGATAAAACAAGCTACTGACACTAACATTTTTGCTATTTCATAAACCATGTGGTTCTGATAGTGGTGGTTATGTTTTAGAACTGCTAAATGTGTTTGTTCTTAAAGCTGACCACTGTGGTCAGGTATTGGTTGTTTCATGTTTTTATAATATATTTATTTTTTAAGCTTAAATGCAAAAACTAATACTTTTTATGTACAGCATACTTTATCATACTTAAATACGTGTTCAGGATCCAATAGTTGTCCAGATCGAAGAAGTGGTCAACGTTTGGGACTTTCTTAAAATAATGCTGAACCCAATGTATGACCACTCACCACCTTTTGAAATAATTTCTTCATACATATATTTTTTCTTCTTTTTGTTTCTTTTTCCTATGCTTGCACGCTTTTTTGTTTATATTGCAGTAAAAAAGAAGAAAGATATGAAAATATTAAAGTACCCCGACTCCGCAATGCAATCTGCAATACAAGCAGTACGAGAGAAGAGGTTTAAAATCAGGGAGGCTAGTCGACACTATGGTGTGCCTCATAGCACCCTGATAAATAAATTAAAGGGTAGAGTTCCCGAGAAAAGAAAAATGGGTCGAAACACCTACTTGTCCGAGAGGGAGGAAATGCTTTTAGTGGAGTACATAATAGCAAATGCCAAGAAAGGTAAACAAATTAAAAAACGAACATTGGCGGAAACGGTAAAAAATATTATCGACGAAGATGGCCGTAAAACCCCCTTTAAAACAATCGACCGGGGAGAAAATGGGTTGATTTATTTCTAAATCGTCACCCCCAGATAACGGAGACGACTGCAGAAAGTATATCTACATCTCGTGCAAAAGTGACAGAAAATGATCTTCGGAATTGGCTCCAATCTGTAAAAGACCATTTGGCTAAAGATAACATGCTGGATATACTAGAAGATCCATCAAGAATTTACAATGCCGATGAATCAGGCTTTCAAACCTGCCCCAAGTCTGGATTAGTGCTCGGTCCAGTTGGAATGAAAAACTTTTATGAAGTAAAGTCAGGCAAGGAAAAAGAACAGCTTACTGTCATGGTGGGAATCAATGCTGCAGGCCAAATTGTCGCCCCAATGATAGTTTATCCACTGGTCCGCATCTCAAAAGACATTGTCAATAATGTACCAACAGACTGGGCAATCGGGAAGTCACGCATAGGGTGGATGACTGGTGCCCTGTACTATGAGTACATAGTTAACATATTTGACCCGTGGTTAAAAATTAACAATATCCAAAAGCCGGTCCTACTTCTCGTCGATGGCCACCGCTCTCACGTTACTTTACAAGTTGCCGAATACTGTGCAGCAAACCAAATTGTGACGTTTTGCTCTCTATCCCAACTCAACGCATATCACACAACCGGCGGATGTATCTGTATTTAAAAGTCTGAAAAGCGGATGGAAAAACACAGTATTTGAATATAAACAAAACACTGGGAATAAAGCAATCACTCGTGCGGGGTTTGCGCCATTACTTAAAAAAGTATTTGAGGATAATGTGACTACGAATGTAGTAAAAAACGGATTTGAGAGAAGCGGGCTATATCCATTTAATCCGTCAGCAGTCGACTATAAAAAGGTTATGGAACATGCTGATCGCAGAGTTGTGCCAAAACCAGCTGAAGCCGCAGCCATAGTGCCCGGAGTAGAAATGGTGCTACTGCTGGAATCTTGTATGAGACATGGCCGAGCGGAACAGTTCCGAAAATGCATGAGCGCTTGTCGTGATTGGGACGGTGATGATACTGCAAAAGATTTGTATTATGTTTGGAAAAAGTTTCGCCACCATTGTTTGCAAGATGGCTCTAATGAACCTACCTTGATTCCGCAATCACCAACACAAGGACCTTCAGGAACTCGCAGAGACGTTCAAACACCACCATATGAACCTACCTTGATTCCGCAATCACCAATACCAGGACCTTCAGGATCTCGCAGAGATGTTCAAACACCACCAAATGAACCTAACTTAATTCCGCAATCACCAACATCAGGACCTTCAGGATCTCGCAGAGATGTTCACATACCACCAATGACTTCTAGAGAATCAACAGTTTCTCCCACTATTTTCCAGACAGCGCCAGTGGTTTCTGGAGAAACCACGGATTCTCCCATTATTTTTCAGACTCCACCAAAGGTCTTGGTATCAACAGAAAATATCTCATCGCGTAGGCTTTTGCAGACGCCGCCAATCCCTACGAATAAAACACCAGAAAATCTGTCATCTAACCTTCAGAGCAAGAAAAACACGCCACAAAAAGATATCAGGATTGTTCCTTACTCTAATGAAAATATGGTACGAATAATTACTCAGAAACAGAAACTAATAAGTCCTGCATTCGCTAAATGCCTACTTTTGCCGTTTGACTCACCAATAAAAAAGAAAACAAAAGAAAGAATTCCACTTGCTATAACATCGTCTCAATTTCGAGAATATCACCAACAAAAAGAAAAAGAGAAAGAGGATAAACTGAACGAAATCATGACAAAGAAGAGATTACGAGAAGTGAAAAAGATGGACAAGGCTGTTACAAAAAGAAGTCGCGTAGATGAAAGTAAAAAGCTAACTATATCGAGAAACAAAATTAGAAAAATACGAAGACGAATAAGAAGCGATACCGAAAGTGACAGCGATGAGGCCATGAAAGGAAGCGATTCAGATGCCAAAGATGCACCAATAAAACAGACATTGTGTGAGGGTGCTTACGCAATAGTAAAATATGAAGGAGAGTACTTTCCAGGAGTGATAGAAGGAGTACAAAATTTTCAAAGTGCTACTACTTACGAAATAAGCACAATGAATTTTTCCACCTGTAATACTTTCAAGTGCCCAGAAAAAAAAGACAAAATTTGGTATCCTGAAAGTGATATCGTTGAAATAATAAGCACTCCAGTCTTGACAAATAAAAGAGGTTTTTATCTGGTAAAAGAGATGGCGAAGTATCTAACGTTCACGGTTTAATGTTTAGCTACTTATAAGTGATTGTAATTACTTCTTTAATTATCATTATGAAGAAACCTTATGTATGTTTATGAATAAAATAACATATTCTTACACATTTTGTTTAAATAATTAGAAATCCTGAGTGGTCATTTATTAGTACATTTAATGGTCCACTTTTAGGTAACACTGGTCAGTTAGTGGTACATTTCATATTTTTGGAGTAAATTTCATGTATGTTAGAAACCACATAAACTAGAATTCAAATTTATATTTTAATTACAAGATATAATAAATGTTTAGTCACTGATAGCATGAAATTTCTCCAACCGTTGATAAATAGGTCACATATGCAATAAGCATCAAAAAAAGCGCTTAAATGGTCAACTTGTGGAACAGTGACCCTACACAGCTGAAATCCTCAAACCAAGAGGATCATCATTTAAATAGGTATCCCTAGTAAACATGCATTGAGATGAAAATGTGCATGTGAAACACATTTCGCAAGTCGCAAGCAGACAGCTATAGCTATAGTATACCACGGCATAAGAATTGTACATTTCTATACCAAAATGTCAAGAGGCCTCCGAACTAAATTATGCCACTGTAAGCTAGTTGTTGTAGTTTTGTAGGTTGAAAGTAGGCGTAGATATCTTTGCGATCACTGAATCATTCCTAGTGAGCAGTATCCCCGACTCCAAGCTGGTCCCGCCCGGGTACGCGGTGCTACGCCGGGAAAGTGGTAATGACGCAGCCTGGGGTGGCGTGTTGTTGACCACTACTATATGCAATGCAGCCCATCACCGACGTAGAAGGATACTCGGATGACATTGAGGCTGTCTTTGCTATTATTAGTAATAATTTTATGAAGTTTATTTGTGTACTTTACATCACACCTTAGTCACCAGATGCCTACTACATTAAGGTACTTACAATCATAGAAAATGTTGTCTCAAAATTATAAAATTTGGATAAAATAGTACTTGGTGATTTAAACCTGTATTCTTGTGGCATGTATCCGTTATTATGAACACCTAATGGATAATAGTAAACTTAGACAACAGAAGACGTAGTACTGTAGACGTAGTAGTGTGATATACCTACTGAGCGCATAGATGTGTCTGGGGACGTGGAGCCGCTGATGAGACCTGTGGAAGGGTACCCGCCGCTGGAGATGAACCGCGGGCGACGGTAGGAAGCCGCGCGTCCTACCGTCATCGCAGCCCGCGCCGCTGCACGATCACACGAATGATCCGCCGCAATGGCAGTTCCGTAAGGCTGATTTTAGTGCACTCTATGCGTCTCTTTCTTCTGTAGATTGGTATGACTTATACTGATGTATCGATGTCGACAGTTCTGTTGATGTACTGTATAAACTATTTTATTAATGTTTAGATGATAGCGTTCCCAGAAAAAGGCGTAAGAGAGTAACCACCCACTCCTGACATTGTACGCTATATAAAAAACAAACATTTCCACTTAAAGAAGTTCAAGGCCGAGGGTAAGGAATTTAACAAAGAAATATTTAGTTACTATAGAAACCGAGTTAAAGATCTCATTGACTTGACCTATGCTGACTACATACGACTTGCTGAGAGATATATACAGAGTGACCCGACTACATTATAGGACTTAATCAAGGACCAACGAAAGACTAAACAGACTGGCGATGAGTACATTTATGAAGGTCACAAGGTGACCGGAGTTGAAGCAGCAAATGCGTTTGCCGCCTACTTTCGATCTGTGTTTCGAACATCTTTGAAACCATAATTAACTTTGCGTCACTCAACAAATTATAGTCCATCTTCCAGAAGCTCAGCACGGATTTCGCCCTGCTCGTTACACAGTGACTAACCAGCTTAACTTCGTCAATTACAGCTATGGACAAAAGGAAGCAAGTTGATGTCTTCCTGATCTTCTAATGATCTTTTGACTTCAAGAACGCTTTTGATAGAGTTCATAACGATGCGCTGCTGCAAAAATTTGCTGCCATAGGCTTCACTCCAAATCTGCTAAAACTGTTTGCCAATTACTTTGCCAATAGGTTACAGTACGTACAAGTTTCTTCCATGAATTCAGTGACCTATGAAACTCGTTCTGGAGTAAGTTAGGGTAGCACCCTTGGTCCTACCCAGTTTTTTATAAAACAGTTCTACAAACCAACTTGAAAGTTTTGGAATATTTTCGATCACGTCAACCCTTTTCCCATACCTGGTGGCAAAGGCACAGATAAGCCCCCTTTTAGTCAGTTTTCACTTCTTCTTTCTGCAGCTAAGGAGATATGTACGACACAAAGAAGAACACAGAAAATTCAACAATTTAGGCGTCGCGGCGTCAAATCGCCAGCCACCCTACTCAATTTAATAAATCGCATGCTATGGTACAATGTTAGTTCGATAGTAATATGTGGACGTTCTAACGGTGATGGAAAACGTCGTGAGGAAATCTTCAAATCTCCTTAGCTGCGGCGATGGGCTACCCCCCTGTCTAGCAAATTAGACGTGTATGGATGTAAGTCAAATCAAGCATAAAATGTATGAGGAAATAAGCACTAGGAAAAGTATTATATCGGTTATATATAATGTATATGAAAAATACGGATTGAGAAAATAAATGCATAGGAAAATATATATTTGGCAAAAAGAAACAGAATAAATTAAAGCGTATAGAAAAATATACTTCTAGTAAAAATAACGTTTAGAAAAAAAATATCGTGGGAAAAAACGTGCACGGAAAAAAATACAAGGAAAATATTATTTCGGAAAATTTATCTAAACACTCTTGCAGCGAGACATTGATAGGGTGGTGGAATGGAGTGAGATAAATAGCTTGTATTTTAACTAGGGATCAACCGATACGATACCGATATATCGGCGATATTTCGGGTTTGCCGATATATCGGCATCGGCGATATTTTTATGGCCGATACAACGATACTTTTCAAATTTCGCGCTTTATAAATGTCAATAAAATGGACAATCCTACCAGGCCTCGAAGGCTTACTTTATCGGATACCAGCCGCTAGACAATGTTGCGCTCCCGGCCTTCGTTCGGGACGGGTGTTGCCCGCATAGAGCACGCTCGCCACGCGCCCTCCTTCTGGGTTCTGACATTGTTGAATTCGTGTATCACTCAGTACCCTGACACTAACATTTTTTAAATGCGCCTTTAATGATTTGTACAGATAGGCAAAAAGTATTTAAACATAATTTTGAATCGCTGAATTGTCTGACGATAATCAATGATAATTTTATATTTATTAATTATAAAAATGATGTGCCATTTGAATTCTAATGTAACGCTTATTAATTCTTTTTCTGATAAATTGTTTAATGAACTTAATTTATTTTATTCTAATAGCCTTGAATTATTATTATACACAGTGTGTTGGTGTAAACTGTTAGTGTGATATGGTTTTATAAATAAATCTGAAATCTTTAATAAATAAAACTAAAGGTAGTGCCTCCGCAGCCGGCGCCGGCCACCGATTCGGTAGCCGTAAACACTGCGGTAGCTTAGGTACTTAAAACTAAGTCTGTTTTGTTGTTCTTACATGTTCAACCTAACACGAAGGATAAAGGGGGCTTCGCTTCGGTCACCCCCTTTACCCTTCACCTAAGCTACCGCAGTGTTTTGCCCTGATATTTGAAACCATCCAACGTCATGACGTTCAACATTTTGACATCGACGGACACTTGATGCAGTGCTTCCAACATACCCATCCACCCATGTGCCGGCTCCCAATCAATACATTTTGGAAGCCGGTGTCGGCTGCGGAGGCACTTCCAAATCTAAAACTATACATTGCAATGAAAATGCAACGAATAATTATCATTCTTCTGTTAACAAAATCGAATCTTCCAGCGATATTGCTTGACTCGTCGCATTATACAACACTATCTGGTTAAATCGAGAAAAACTTGAGAAAATCAACTGTACCATGCAACTGTAAGGTTAACGAAAATATAGTTTGCTTCACTGTTCATTGAGGGCTACGAAACAGATGTAATGTATTGTGTAAATTTGAAGCAGTAGGTGATCACGTCCATGGGAAATATACGCTATGTTTTATTTTATTTCAGTAAAAACGGGAGACGCTACGCGAAATTAAAAATAATTGATTATTAATTAAATTAGACGAATTTCAAAAGGAAAGCATCTACAGCAGCAAAGGGCAGGGCTGCTATGCTCACTGCTGGACTACAATGAGGTAGCTTTGGATATGGGCATGACAAATATTGCGCCTGGCATGCCTGCCGCGGTTGCTCCACCTGGGACGGATGTCCTCATACCTGTGGCGCTTACTTCGTCTGCCATGGCTGTCACACCTGCCGCGCCAGCTCCAGCTGTCACGCCCACCATTCTTGCTCGGTCTGCGTGAATACGCGGCGTGGAGGACGTCGCGTTGGGCGCGGTGCTGGTGCATCACTTGCACCCTGCCCCGCCCCCTCCGTGCCCGAGGCTGACGACGACGTGCAGTGAGCTGGGTCACCCCCTGCCCCCGCCCCCGCGCCACGGACGACGGCTCCGGTGTCACACACTCCTTTCCCCGCACCGCGTGCTCTGAAGGCACCCACCATCCCAGCCATCGTCGTTAAGTCTTCGCAGCCTCAGCCTCGACATCACGCATGTCAGTCTCCGGCCCATGAAAGAACAGCGACCTGTTTATTGAAGGACCCTTTCGTAGCAAATTCTATTATAGGAAACAAAAGTTCTGTAGTTTATTCCGATAAATTAAGTGTAGGTTTTGGTGCGCTTTTGCACTATGGTCTTAAGCAGCTAGTGACAAATATTTGTTTTCCTAATAGTTCCTTTGTGGAAATTATAAAAAAGATAGCTGAAGGGAATTTTGATGAACATACCACCATTATTATTATTGTAAGAACCACTCGAACATTGGCCGGAGTGCATTAGATACCGGTATAGAAGTGCTGCTCAATTTATATAATAAGACGAAGTGCAAGTTCATTCTATGTTATTTTCCTTATTGTTCTAATTTCTAAGAGAAACAAAATAAATGTGTGCATAGAATGAACATGCACCTATTCAATAAAACGTGAAACTTAGTTTCTAAGGCTACATGGCAGTCAGAATAAATAGCGCTTATTTAATCTAATTAATTTGACTTAAGTTTAGCATCATCATTTCAGCCTACTGTCTTCCATTACTGAACATAGGCCTCCCTCGGCTAGGTACAACCTTCACCATCCATCGATGTCCCGCTATCCTGACCTAGAGATCATTCAGTTTTTATAGCATTTTTTTTGTTCAGATCGTCGATCTTACAAATAATTACCGTACGCCAACTATTAGTTGAGCGTAAGTGACTAGTTACTGGCTTTTGTTTGGAAAATAGCGTAATCGGTGCGTTGTTAACGCTAGTTTGCATACAAAGTCACTCACGCTCAACTCATAGTTGGCGTACAGATCGTCGGTGATTGTAGTAAGCTAAATGAAACAATAAATCAGTTCAAAATAACATTTATTCACCTAATGTTTTTGAATAACATTTAATAGTTCATGTTCTACGTGTCCACCTCTATTTCGCACACATTTTCTCATTCTTTCACGTAGTCCACTTTTCACTACACCAGTGGTTAATGTTCTTCTTATGTCGTTAGCAGCATTAATTATCCTTTCTTTGAGAACTTCCACTGACGATATGGGGTTGAGCTCACTGTAAAAGAGGCTCTTCATGTGCCCCCATACATAAAAATCCATGGGAGTCAGGTCGAGACTTCTTGCTGGCCAGGGTAAAGGCCCACCTCGTCCAATCCGTTTGTTAGGATAGTTAGTGTCCAACCATTCCCTAACGCTTCTTCTGAAATGAGCAGGGCAGCCATCATGTTGAAACCACATGTCCCGCAGTAATTGTAATGGGAGATCATCTAGTAGGTCACCTAAGTCACCTCTTAAGAAATTTTCATAAGTTTCACCATTGAGATTGTCTGGAAGAAAGTAAGGCCCAATCAAATGGTTGGAAATGATGCCCATCCACACATTTACACTAAATCGTCGTTGTGACCTCTTTACTCTTTTCTTATTTGGATTGCCTAGTTCTTTAGGAGCCCAAAAGTGTGCGTTATGATAATTTTACTAATAATCCCGTCCTTATCGAATTTGGATTCATCTGTCCACAATATTAATTTAAGGAAATTCGGGTCCTCGATATCTGCATTGAGCATAAATCTGCAGAAGTCCATACGTCTCGCGGGATCTCCTTCTTCAATTTCATGTACCGGCGTGTAGTGGTATGGATACAAGCCTGCCGTATGAACCGTAAACCACACTTTCCACTGAGTTAGGCCCGCAACAATATTGGTCGAAGTGGTTGGGTCTCTTCTGAACCGTTCTACGATTTCGTTGTCTTGTTTCTCGTCGTCATCAATGACACGTGGTCTTCCTAAGTCCGTACGTCGTCGCGAAACAGAGCCAGTTTCACGAAGTCGTCGGTAAACTCCGTCGAAAACGGTCACATCAGGTCACAGATCACCCCCAATAGATACCGCATGATGTGACATTTGCACTGGACCGAACTCACCGAATTTGGAGGAAGGAAGGGTGTGCGGGGAACAAACAAGCGGGCGTGTGATTTGCTAATTCAAGGTCGCGCTAGAAATCACCGAAGATCTAGTGATGCGACATCGAAATTACTGAAATAGCCACTTATCGATACATACGGTGTCAGTGACATTGAATCAATTCTGACATAAAACCTGCAATTTTCTGAACCACAATAAAAGTCACAGATTTAACATTATATTTATATATATTAGTATAAGTTATGTTAAAAATAAATAAATAAATATGCTAGAAAGTAAATAAAATATTTTTATTCAGCAATTTATTTACATAATTAAATCAAAAACACACTTAAAATAACTGTGTAGGTAATATTTTGAGGGTACAAAGATACATATTAGCTAGCTATTCTCAACTTACCTATTATGAGTTCGATTCGAGTTGATAAAATATTTACATGGTGTTTTTTTATTATAAATTCGCATTAAATTTAATTTAATCGAAATTTTGCGAGTATTTTTATGTAAGTATGAACCGTACATTCGGTTATATTTGGTACTATTTTCTTACGCCCAAAACTCCTGAAGGGATTTTCAATATCGGTGAATGGGAATGGGATGTATAAGTTCAAGTTAAGTACCGCACGCGGCATAAGGGCGCCAATCAAACAAAAAAGGGTATCCTATCGTGTGGCTAGGAGATTAATTTATTTTATTTATTTAATATACGAGTACGATATACAGCATTACAGGTATACACCCGATGCGCTGTATAAAGTCAAATAGTCAAACATGTCAGTATCAATTAAGGTAAGTCGATTTGTCAATGCCTATTTATTTATGCAATATTATTACTTAAACTCTAATAAAATAGGCTATAATTATAACGATACATAAACATAGGCCGACGAATTTGCGAGAAATAATCAGAATTTAAACGTGCGAAGACACCGATTGCATTACTATTGATTTTTAAAATGAATTAGTTTGGTGTAAATTCTACGAACGGCATTTTTGGGATCTGATCTCCTTATCAAGTAAAGTAATCGTATATCTATATATTTCTCCATTACGCTCTTTGCTAGGTCAATTATGTGATTGCAGCTTTCGTGGTCAAATTGATGTGATAATATATCTGGAAATAAAGCTTCATTGACCAAACTTCTTAGTGTTAGGGTTACAAAGCGGAGTTTATCTTTATAATAAACTTTTGCATTTGTATCTGCATTTAGTGAACTTCGAATGACTTGCTCACAACGCCTGCAAATTTTGTTTACCGTAGGAGACGGGTATAGCAGTCCGCCTACATCCCTTGCAAAAATAAAACTAGTTTTTTTCTCATTTAATGAGATTGGAGCTTTGACGCAAGTGTTGCATTTAATATGTTTAATTAGGTAGTGAACAACAGCACCAGATATATATTCAATTATACTTTCAGAAAACTCCGATACTTGAAATTGCTGCAATGTCTCAACAAAATCATCATCATCATCATATTCCTCAGTCTCACAATCATCACCTCGCAGTGTTGTCAAATTGATACGTTGTATAGCTGATGAGCAGTTTAATATACCAATTTGTTCTAATTCAACGCAGTTTCCGGTATTGAGTTGTTGCAGCTCCACATGTACTAACATTTCAAATTCCATAAAACTGTTTCGGTGTTGGGTTATTATTGTTGCCTCCATGAGATCTCATGTTACAGAAAACAGTTCTGTTTAATATTTGTGCTTCGGAAACGCACCGGTTTTTTGTTGCGCGAATCGATCGCGAGTAATCGGCACATCACTAGCGAAAACGGAACTAGCAGCTGTCACTCGTACCGGAACGAGATGTAAAATTGGAGGTTATCTTTACTCTTTGTCTTTTCTCATCGGGAGAACAAAATGTCTGCTCGGGCCTCGTGGCATTGATGGTATTTCGGTGTACCAATTATTAAATACAGGCGTCGGGCCTGGTCGGAGTGTTAATCATCTACATCGTCGGGAAATAAGTAGATTCGCGTCAGCGGTCAAGTGACCCGTGTCGTGATTGAAAATCGTCGTATCGGACGGCGATTCCACGTGTCGGCAGGCAGCACGCCGGCGGCAGCGTCGGGCAGCGACAGCGAAACGACGGCAAGGATTCAATCCATATCCTATCCCAAACTGTGCCCTTTTCCCGAATTCCCGTCTCGAATCGAGCTGTCGATTTCCTGTCTACGGAGACAAAGGTCAGTAAAAATTCATTCACTTCTTTTCTCTCACGTGTTGGCAAAAGCACACCCCCTTCGGATTCCACGCCGTTCGGTAGGCGTGGAAATTAAACATTTTGGTAGCAGGAGCGCGGTTTTCCTAGTGGGAAATCATCGATTCACGGTTGCCTTTGTCACATTGTAGTTGGGAGAAAAGAATATCTCAGATTGGCTCATGTCGGCAATGAGTCTGTGGTCGGTATACCACGATTAAAGTTCATTTTCGGTAAGTGAAAGTATAAGTGCCAATTTAGTTAACAGTTGTTATAAATTTGTAGTCGGAAACTACTGTTGTTGCGCATAAAAGATTGAACAGTCTTTCTGCGAAGCCTAGATTGTATTACTTGCGGTAGAACGTCGGGTTCTATAGTCCTACAGTGTTATTTCGGTTTACACAGCAGGGTCGGGCTATTTAAGGGGTATTAAGCTGATTTGCTGACCTCAAAGGAAGTGTGGTTCATAAGAAGCCACTTATTATTTTGTATTGTTTTCATAATCAAGTTTTGTGGGTTATTTTTGTATTGTGTTTTATGGTGGCATTCTCTAATTGATTTAGAGTGTATATTATAAGGTGTATGTCCACAGGGCGACCATATTAAATATTGTTTAGGATTTAATTGTTTTAGTGGTTGCCCTGGTTTTTACAACTTAGTTTTAATTTCTGTGCCCAGCGCTGACGGGAAAGTGCTGGTCTCTGGCTGTGCTTAGTTCGGTAGTGAAGCATAGGACCAGAAACAATTGAATTGGTAACCATGGCACCTTCACCCTTGACGGTACTGCGCAATGGCGTCCGTGAGGAGATGAGATGGCTCGCCCATACTCACAAGTATGTGGAGCGACCTGACATGGACGATGTCCTGCTCAAGCGTGTGGAGGACGCAATGACACGCGTCGGGAAGCTGTGTCGGCTGGCTGCGGAGGCTGAAGCCCTCGGGCTTACGGATGAGGCCTCGGTGGCTGCAGTGAAGCAGCTCTGCGCGGATGCTGACCAAGCGATGGAGTGCTTGGGCGACATCGAGCGTCGCGCCGAAAAAATTAAGCGGTCGCGTCGGGATGACCGCGGGGAGGGTAGCGGAGACCCGCCCCCTAAGGGTGTTGTGGGACGGCTGCCACACCTGGAGATTCCGGCCTTCGGTGGGGCAATTGATGAGTGGCCGGCATTCATCAATTTATTCGATAGCCTGGTCCACGGTCGGGACTACCTGGACAGCGCCTACAAGTTGGCCCAACTATTGATGGCACTGCGGGGTGAACCAAAGGAGTTGGTCGGTCACCTAACGGTTACGGCGGGCAATTATGAGATTGCCCGGGTAATATTGTTTGACCGCTACCAACACAAACGGCGGTTGGTTGATGCGCAGCTGGGGAAGCTGTTCAGCATCCCAAGAGTAACCCGGGATGTTGACATCCGGGTACAGGTGCTCAACCCTGTGCTGGTGGCCACTAAGGCCCTTCAGAACCTTGGTCTGCCGGTAGACCAATGGTCATATATCGTGTTATATATGGTTTTGTCACGGTTGCCTGCAGCTGTTCAAAGTCGGTTTGAACAGCTGCATGGGGGCAGTAGCTCGGAACTGCCCACGCTCGTCCAATTAACGGATTCTTTGGAGGGTGAATGCAGGCGATCCGACACATTGGATTCGGAGGCCAGTGTGCAGCGCCAACCCGCGCGGATGCGGGAGGGGCCGCGCCCCCCACCCCCACGGGGGGGTGGGCGGTCAAAACAATTTGGCGTTTTGAGTGCCGCGCCGTCGGGTGACGGCTGTGTGCACTGCGACAGTGCCGGTCATGAAGTGACCAGTTGCGCCAACTTTAAGGCGCTCGGTGTGGCTGCCCGCATGAAGGTGATCTTCCGCCACCGATTGTGTTTCGGTTGTTTGGGGCCGCACCCGCTGAGCGAGTGCTCACGCGCGTCCCCCTGTGAGTGCTGCGGTGGCAGGCACCACGTCGTGTTGTGCCTGAACCGGTCAGGCCCTTCGGATGGTCACCAGGGCCGGACTCAGGTTGGTCGGTCACAGGGCCCAACCAGGGCCGGACCCAGTCCCCCTCCGGGCAACGGGAGTCACCAACGGGGTGACTGGGGTACCCGCAGACGGGACCCCCCCCCCGAGGGGAAGGGGGCAGCGCGGGGGGTAACAGGCGGGATAGCCGGGGCTCCGTCGCCGCTGTCCAGGGTCAGCGAGGAATTCGGGCCGCTGGCTCACCGCGTGTTACGGGCGTGTGTCAGATGGCACCTATGAGTGGCGCGAAGGCTGGGAGCCCACCACCTTCTGCGCCACCCTGCCCGTCGCTCTGGGAGGCGAACAGGGAGGCGAACAGTCGGATGTCGCCCCCATTCCTAGAGCGCCCCAGGTTGGATCCGCTCTCCCCCCTCCATCCACGGTGGCCACCGGGCACACCGTTCACAGTCCGGTATGGTCGGGTACCGGGAGAGCGAGGGGCCTATTATGCGGGTTGGGACCCCCTGATGTACATGCGGTCTGATATGCCACCGGTGGCATATCAGCAGCCGAGTTACCAGGCCGACGGGGGTCCCAGCGGGTTCGGATCCCGCGGAGGTTCCCGCTAGGGACACGCCGCCCACTTACAGGGTGCCGCCACTCCACAGACGGTCATGCTCCCCACCGCCTCGGTGATAGCGTGGAGTTCGGACGGCAAATCTTGTGTGGCACGAGCACTATTGGACTCGGGGGCCCAGGGGTGCTTAGTCTCGTGCAACCTTGTAAGACGGTTGGGCATTTCGGTAAGGGAGTATCCACATTCCATTCGGGGAATTGGGAACACAGAAGTCGGTTCCGTTAAGGGAGTATGTCGGATTACTCTCTCGTCACGGGTGGATTCATCGGTCAATCTGACGGTCACGGCATTAGTCATGCCTAATGTGATGGGCTCACGTACGGTTGTCGCCCTCGGTGCGACAGTTGGTCGCTGGGTTGTCACTGGCTGACCCGGAGTTCGATATTCCGGGCCCAGTAGACATTTTATTGGGTGTCGATGCCTTGGGATACCTGTTAGTGCCAGGTGTCCACGTGTTGCAGGCGACTGGTCTGGTTTCGGTCAACACCAGACTGGGCCATGCGGTAATGGGTCCGGTCATGCCGGCTGCCCCATGCCTAGCGACTCGTAGTCCCTTATTCGGTTCTGTACTCTCGGAGGTGATACAGAAGTTTTGGGAGGTGGAGGAACCACCTACGGTCCGCCGGTTGGACCCGGTTGAAGAAGAGTGTGAACAGTTTTATCGGAACAATACTGGTCGCCTTCGGTCAGGTCGATTTCTCACACGTCTTCCATTTCGGAGTGATCGCCCGCCGCTGGGTAGTTCACACCATGCAGCCGAGACGCGGCTTCTGTCGATGGAACGACGCATGAAGCGTGACGGGATTTTCCGGCAGAAGTACGTCGATTTCATGCGGGAATACGAGTCGCTCGGCCACATGTCGGTTTCGGGTATCGACTGGAAGCGTGAAGACCACTGCTTCCTGCCCCATCACGCGGTCTTGAGGACCCCGGAGGGCAAAATACGGGTGGTGTTCGATGGATCCGCATCAACATCTAACGGCATGAACCTGAACCAGTGTTTGCATTCTGGGCCGAAGTTGAATCATGACATCGCGGATGTTATCACACGGTTCCGTCGACACAATGTTGTGTTTGTAGCTGACATCCGGATGATGTTTAGACAGACGGTCATTCACCCTGACGATAGACGGTATCAGCTGATACTGTGGCGAGAGAGCCCAGATCAGCCCATCAGGGTGTACGAGCTGAACACCAACACGTACGGGCTACGGTCTAGTCCTTATTTGGCGATTCGCACTCTGCGAGAGTTAGCGGATCGAGAACGGTTAAACTTCCCTAGAGGAGCAGCGATCCTAGAGCAGGACCTCTACGTGGACGATATCTGTACCAGTGCAGATTCCGTAGAGGAGGCGCTCGCTCGACGGGACGAGCTAGTTGAGCTCTTACGGGGTGGAGGTTACGAGCTCCGGAAATGGATGTCGAACTCTCCAGAGTTACTGACTGGTCTTCCGGATGACTACCAGCAGGACCCCACATTTTTGAAAAATTGGAAAACCCAAATATGTTGTCGGTATTAGGCGTCCAGTACCAGCCGGTGTCAGACATGTTCTCGTATCGGGTCGAGTTGGACTCCCCGAAGGTCTGGACGAAACGGAACGTCCTTTCAACGGTGGCTAGGACATTTGATCCAAACGGGTGGATCACCCCGGTAACATTTCAGCTCAAGTGTTTTATGCAGCTATTGTGATCTGCTGAGCTGAAATGGGACGACCCGATCGGCGGGTCATTGACCTCAGAGTGGGACTCGTTCTTTTCGACCCTCCCTGGCATCAATCGGATTTCACTGCCACGGAGGTTGGTCCCCACCAAACGATACACCGCCACCCTGCATGGGTTTTGCGATGCCTCGGAGAAGGGCTACGGAGCTGAGGTGTATCTGCGTACGGTCGACTCCTCGGGGGAGGTTGATATGCGGTTGGTCATGGCCAAGAGCAAGGTTGCGCCGTTGCGCACTCGCCTGACCATCCCCAAGTTAGAGCTTTCGGGAGCGGCTCTCCTGACTCGTCTGCTCAACCACACGATGACGGTTCTTCGTGGGTCAATAGCGTTGGAAGATACGGTCTACGCTTGGACGGACAGCCAGATCGTGTTATGCTGGCTGAAGGCTTCAGTTCACAAGCTGGAGATTTTTGTGGCGAATCGGGTTTCGCAGATTTTGAATTCGGAGGTTCCCTTAATCTGGAGACATGTTCCAGGGGAAATGAACCCAGCAGACTGTGCGTCTCGTGGGTGTCACGCTCCGAAGTTGGTTGGACATCCCTTGTGGTGGGGTCCAAAATGGTTGACTCAAGCCGAATCGGATTGGCCAATGAGTCCACGCGTTGCCTCGGCAAACGGCGCCTTGACAGTCGGTGTCTGTACGACGCAACCAGAGCCGGAAGAGGAGTTCAGCCTGCTGGAACGGTACAGCTCGCTCAACAAGCTGGTCAATGTGACCGCCTGGATCTGCCGATTTGCGCGGAATTGTCGGAATTCTGAGGCGCAACGAGTGCGGACACAGGTCCTGACACCACGGGAACGGAACCATGCGTTGTTCGCATTGGTACGGAACATGCAGTCGGTGCACTTTAAGTCCGAATTGGACATTCTGAGACGCGGACGCGTCCAACTGAAGGGAGCTGTGGCTCGGCTCAACCCGTTTATTGACCCTCAAGGATTGGTGAGGGTAGGAGGTCGGCTGCGGAATGCCAACCTGCCTTATGAGGCTCGCCACCCGTTGTTACTCCCTAGGAAGGGGAAGTTGGTCGAACTGTTGATACAGGATCGACACATTCGGAATGGGCATGTCGGATGCCACGCCTTGATGGCGTTTCTCCAGCGCGAGTTCTGGATTCTATCGGGAAGACGCTTAGTGCGTAGCGTCGTATTTCGGTGCCTGCCTTGTTATCGGGCCAAGGCGGCTACGATGCAGCCCCAGATGGGCGATTTGCCCTCGGATAGGGTTAACGAAATCCGGCCCTTTGCGGGTGTCGGAACGGATTTCGCGGGACCATTCATGGTCAAGTCTTCACAGCTACGGAACGCCAGATTAGTGAAGGCATACCTGTGCGTCTTCGTGTGCTTGGCCACGAAGGCAGTCTACTTGGAGGTGGTCAGTGACCTCACTACGGAGGCATTTATCGCATGTCTGGATCGGTTCGTCTCACGAAGGGGCCTCCCGTCATTAATCCGTTCGGACAACGGCACAAATTTTGTCGGAGCCAGGCGATATCTGCAGGAGGTCACTCAATTCCTGAACGGTAACCAGGATGCCATCGGTACGGCTTGCTCCCGACGAGGGATTGAATGGGTTTTCAGTCCGCCGGGATGTCCTCATTGGGGAGGAATTTTTGAGGCTGCGGTTAAATCGGCTAAGTCGCACCTGACGAGGATCATCGGTGAGACCTCTCTACGCTTTCAAGAGCTTGCGACGCTGTTCTGTAAAATTGAAATGACACTGAACTCGCGTCCGTTGTGCCCGCTCAGTTCGGATCCAAATGATTTGGAAGCGTTGACGCCGGGTCACTTCCTGATAGGTCAGCCCCTTAACGCCCTGCCAGAATACCCATTCGGTGATGTTAAGTTAAGTCGGTTAACTAGGTGGCAGATGTTGCAGCAGATGGCTCAAGATTTTTGGAAACGGTGGTCCCTTGAGTACTTGCACATCTTGCAGCAGCGCCTTCAGTGAAATGACCGGACGAGCCCCCCTCAAGTCGGTGATTTGGTGCTGATTAAGGATGCGAACCTGCCATCATTGAGATGGAGACGAGGACGGATCGTCAATTTGTACACGGGTCGGGATGGCACGCCTCGATCAGCAGAAGTCAAGGTGGGGGACTCGGTCCTCAAGAGAGCGGTCGCAACACTTTCTCGCCTTCCTATTGATTAGGGACAGGTTCGGGCCTGTCCGGGCGGGTGACTGTTTAATATTTATGCTTCGGAAACGCACCGGTTTTTTGTTGCGCGAATCGATCGCGAGTAATCGGCACATCACTAGCGAAAACGGAACTAGCAGCTGTCACTCGTACCGGAACGAGATCTAAAATTGGAGGTTATCTTTACTCTTTGTCTTTTCTCATCGGGAGAACAACATGTCTGCTCGGGCCTCGTGGCATTGATGGTATTTCGGTGTACCAATTATCAAATACAGGCGTCGGGCCTGGTCGGAGTGTTAATCATCTACATCGTCGGGAAATAAGTAGATTCGCGTCAGCGGTCAAGTGACCCGTGTCGTGATTGAAAATCGTCGTATCGGACGGCGATTCCACGTGTCGGCAGGCAGCACGCCGGCGGCAGCGTCGGGCAGCGACAGCGAAACGACGGCAAGGATTCAATCCATATCCTATCCCAAACTGTGCCCTTTTCCCGAATTCCCGTCTCGAATCGAGCTTTCGATTTCCTGTCTACGGAGACAAAGGTCAGTAAAAATTCATTCACTTCTTATCCCTCACGTGTTGGCAAAAACACACCCCCTTCGGATTCCACGCCGTTCGGTAGGCGTGGAAATTAAACAAGTTCAATATGGTCTTGGCTTATACGGTGTGGTGACAAGTAAGCACAATGTTTAGTTTTGATCAAATCATTGTACAAAAATATTGCGCTTTCAATACTTGCACATAGTCCTAAAAACCCGGTGAATCTAGGTGAATCAATCAACCTAATGCGTTTCTTGTCAAGATCGACTGTAAAAGTCATCAACATATCTTTGCATGATTCCAGTCTTGCTATAGTATTTCCTGAATTTTCAAGATTAAGTGCCCTTTTTAGACCATATCCATGAACTTTAGAATCTAAAATATCAAACAAATCGTTCAAAGCCAACAGCATTTTAGCTGTCTCTTCTATTTGGTGGAACTGCTTTAGTTTCAAAGTGTTCTTGCAAAATAGAAGGGGTATTGCTACACTTCTACTGAATATTTGGGTAGCAAGCTTTACTTTCATGATATTTTTTTGAATGACAAATGTTCAGCACGTAACTTATTAGCCGCGTGAAATTTTTCATCCTCTTGCAGCTTGTGAAGTGACTCAATATGAATCCACTGAATGCCGTTGCCATCAACATCACGAAATTCTTTGTAATGCTGAAAACTATTTCTTACCAATTTCACCATATGGGCAGGATCAGGAAATACTGCGATTTGCATATCTTCTATTTTGATGACAGTCTTTAAATTATCGGGATCAAGATTGCATCCTAGTTTTTTGGCCATCGCTAGATTAGCAGGACAACCGTCGAAGGGCCTTTACTATAACTTTAGCCTCACTACAAAGTTTTATAGCTTCAGTAAGCAGAAAGACTTTTTGATCAGCATTGAGTTTTGTTATTAAAAAATAACCAATAGGGACTTTCCACTTTCCGTGTAGCGGAACCACAAGAAAAACTAATGCATCAGTGCACTCTTCCTTACAATCGGAATCAACATTAATGCTACCTCCAAAATCTACATATCCATAAGACTGCTCCACCTTACTTTCAATTTTCATCTCATCAAACACGATGCAACAATGTATCAGCGTTTGTGCCTGCTCGGCCTTAAATTTCAATGCCTGAAAGGCTTCTCTTGTGAAACCGGGATGCCCATCGACTGATTGGTACCACTTTCCTAGTGTTTTTACCGATGGTAAACATGTGTTGAACGTTTTACGTACGTAGTTATACGCTTTAGTGGAATAAAAATTTTGAGTCAAAGCAAATGCTCTTAATTTTGGTGATGACCATTTTACCTGACTTCTCTCTCATCATTTGTCTTCGAACAATTTCCTGGCAACTAACCCCAAAGTTATTTTCGGCTGTTATCAAATTGTTGGTTTCTATTTCGGACAGCAAGCTTTTTAAAGAAATAATTTTTCTTTTTAATCTTTTGTTTGAATCGCGTAATTTTTTTAACTGTACGTTTTTAATCTTTAATCCATGCTGTAATTCAATGATTCTCCTGCAGAGACGCTTTTTGACAGGAGTATCATACGCTGACGGTGTTCCGGCTATGGGAGTAAGGGGTCGCCTTCTTTTTTTTTGTTGGAGTACAAGTTATTTTTTCTTCGTTTTGAGAAGTTGCTCCTTCCACATCTTGCGAAACAGGAACCTGAAAAAGAGAATATGTCAATATTCTGAACAGGTTATTTTTTGTATCTTTAATTTTATTTATGCAACTTTAAGTACCGATATTGCAGATGAGGTCCAGCTACTATTGCATCGGGTGTCTCTTGGTTGACGTCAATGGTTGATTGTCGATGTGCCTGAAAGAGATAGTTAACTGGTTTTAATACATAATATTTGAATAGGTATCACGAGAATTGGTTGATAAATGCGACATGTAGAGAAGAAACGACATCCAGAAACAGAGAGGCTTCGCTCGCTGGGCTTGCTCGGTCAAAAAAGAAAAAGAGAATATTCAAAAAAATAATAAGTGAATGAATATTCACTTATTCTTAAAAAATAACCTGTGCTTTCAGACTTGAAAGCACAGGTTATTTTTTGTATCTATAATTTTATTTTTACAACTATAAGCACCGATATTGCAGATGAGGTCCAGCTACTACTGTATCGGGTGTCTCTTGGTTGATGTCAACGGTTGATGTTTGATGAGCCTGAAAGAGATAGTTTACTGTTTTTAATACATAATATTTGAATAGGTATTTATACATGGTATCACGAGAATCGGTTGAGGAATGCAACCTGTAGAGAAGAAAAGACATCTAGACATACGAAAGCATTTTTGCCCAAACTGAAACGGAAAAGCTTCGCTCGCTGGGCTTGCTCGGCAAAAAACCCTTTATTTTGAAACCCCACCTGAATTGTGAGGTAAAAAAATATTTCATATAATTTGGTGCCAAAATTGGCCATATTTTAGCCTGTGTCACTCTCACAATTAAGACAAATCTAACGACACCTTGCAAGCTAAAATCTTTCAAGCCGTTTAGGCTACAGAGCGTGCCAAAGAAATCCACATACATACATACATACATACATTTATACATACTTACATCCACTCAAAAAACATAACCGTCCTGGGGCAGTCGGGTAAAATAGTTATATGTAACTTACCACAACAGGTAAGTATAAGGTTGGCACTGCTGTATCCATTAAACGCCTACGGTTTTTCAACGGGTAGAAATTATCGTCAGAAAAATGCTTTGAGCAAATTACGCTATACTTGGAGGGAAACCAATCGTCACCACGATGTACTGTATCAATCCATTTTTTTTTATGGCATTGCGGAAACCTAAAACATAAACATTTACATAGATGCACATACCTTGCTTCTGGCCCCACACTAGGATGCCCTGTGTCGTGGGTAGCAGAAAAATCGACGTCATACACATATTAACATCCAACACTTGGGTTTTTTTTTTCTTTATCCCCAGCCGGGGCTCGACCCCGGAACCTACCGCATGGTAGGCAGAGCCACAATCGCTGCGCCATAAAGGTATTAATAAAACAAACGAACACAATTATTTCGCATTAATCTAGCACTTTCAAACTAAGACAATTTACTTGGCGAAATCCCAACATCATTTATATAAAAAGATCGAAAAAACTTGAGCGCGAAACACTACACAACACTAGTGATATCGCATGATTTTGCTAAAAAAAGACAAGTAATTCTCATCACCGCAGGTGAGAAAGAGACATTTACAAAAGACATCAACGGGTACTGCAAGTTCTATTAATTATTGAATATTAAGAACCGTTGTATCTTGAACTTTGCTTCACTGGCAAAATAAAATTATTTTTTGAGGATTTTACTTACCGGTGGAATGTTATAGCATCTTTTTGGAAGTTTGAATTCTTGGTAGACTTCCCACACCACTTTACACTACAAAACGGCATTAAAATGACTGTTTTTTTCGGAAAATATTTTTTAAGGTTACATTTTTGAACAATTCGCGCAGGTCTGACACTTGGTCTCGACTGAAGAAGCGCATTCAAGCTTTGTTTCATACAATATCTATTGAGCTAATGCGTGGTGCGCGTCGCTTGCCTTGTATACGGTATCTATTGGGGGCACAGACTTGAATTATATCGATGATTGGGGGTGATCTGTGCATCAGGTACTCGACGGTCGGGATAGCGTCGTATGTACTCAGTCCGAGCTCGTGCGGACACGCAATTGCAGTATCCGCAGCAGATAAGCATATCCGCATATTCTTCGTTCGAGTATGTTGCCATTTTCAACAGTCCAGTATCACAAGCACAAATCAGAGTCCAGTAAACAAGAACAGTAGTCACAGTTAGAAAAATCAGTCCAGAAACAAAGCCAAGTCGGGTGGGAATCCGAAAGCACAATAATTCGCATCTCCCATGGACGAATCGCATGAGCTGACTAAAATGGATGGCAAGCAAACAAACAACCAAATACAAAACAATTGGCATGTTGTATCCCCAAACTTGTTTTTGCACATTATTTTTCTCACTCTCACCCGCATAAATCGTAAGTTGTCTCGCTCACGCGCACCGGATTAACTTGAAGGACAATAGCCGAGGGACCCGTTAGACCTTCTACCTGAACCTTTTCAACTATGTTTTTTTCTATGAGTTTAAGTACAACCCTAGGTTGTTATACCTCGTTAGCTGATAAAATGTAGATGTTTTTAAGCACATCTGCAGAGCAAGTGCCATAATATTTTTTTTGAGATATCCAGAAAAGAAATTTTTTTTTTTATAATTTGTACTTATTTTCTTAAGTTTCGATCGTCTACAATTACCTATTTAGTTAACTTACGTGCAATTTTAGTCATTGAGGTCATGAAGCATCTCATTCTTCATGTAAAAAACCAAAAAAATAATCATTAGAGTAAAAAAAAATCAAAATATTCAATTCGATAGCCGAAAAATTGGGCATTTTCATTAAAAAAAAAACTCGAATATCTCGAAAACGGTTAAGTTTAGGATGGGGGGTTCCATAGTGAAATCATTTAGAAATTATGTGTACTACACGCCCTTAACGGATCTAGGTCGACTTTTCCTGTAGCCCGAATATGTATTTATAAGAATGATGAAAATAAATAAATTACCCTTATATCTCACATTGACCCTGCATGGGACGCCGCACAAGATGCTATCGGCGTTTTTTGCGATCTGTCGAAGGCAATATTTACGCAGTTAGAAATAAGCGTTGAATCTACTAAGATCGATATAATTCAAAGGACAGAAATCAACGGCGTTAAATCTGATGGATCGGGTTTAGAATCGGCATTCCACAAGGTTCCATATTAGGCCCTTTCTTATTCCTGGTATATATTAACGATCTGCCTTTTGTAGTGGAAAAATTAACTGACATAAGTAGTTTTGTTGGCTGATGATACTTCACTGGTCCTCAAGATTGAAATACTAAAAGAAGATTTTGATGATCTTAATGATGCGTATCTTTAACCTTGAACTGGTTCACGTTTGATAATTTATTGTTAAGCGCTGGTAAAACCAAGTTGGGACCAGTTTAGTGTTAGACAGCAACACGTTAAAATTAGTAAAGGATTTGAAGTTTCATGAAATAACCATTGGTAGTTAATTGCGGTGGGGACACTACATAGATAAATTAGCGGGGAGATTAAGGTCTGCAGTTGACGCTGTTAGGAACATCAGACAAAACGCGGATGTAGGCTAGTCTGTGTTAGTTACTTTCACAGTGTCATGTCCTATGGTATCTTGTTGTGGGGGACAACAGCGGATATTCATATAATACAGAAAGGACCTATTCGAGAAATTTATAATATAAAACGCAAAAACTCCCTAAGAGAACTTTAAAAACAAAATTGACATACTAACTGTAGCATGTCAATTTATTTTCGAAAATGTATGTACGCAAGAATCTTTCAACATTTTCCAAACTTGGCGATAGCTGTAATGTTAACCGTAGAAATAATCACATAGTTGCACCTCGATTTAGACTCACTAAAGCTCGCAATTCTTTCAAGATTTAATTAATTCTGTACTACAACAGGATTTAATTAATTCTGTACTACAACAGGATTTAATTAATTCTGTACTACAACAGGATTTAATTAATTCTGTACTACAACAGGATTTAATTAATTCTGTACTACAACAGGATTTAATTAATTCTGTACTACAACAGGATTTAATTAATTCTGTACTACAACAGGATACATTTGGAGATTTTGAAATTACCATATGAGCTATTTAAGAACCATGTTAAAAACTTTATCTCGAAAGGGAAATTACAATATTCAAGATTACATACATAAATGACAAAGTCATGATGTTAATCTAACTCAACACAGAACCCGCTTAATAATTTTTTAACAATTTATTCCTGTATATTATTTGTACTAGTTAAACACAACATATATTTAAAAGAGATCTAAAATCAATCTGTGGGAGTGTCTTCGCCCTTCCCTCCCACAGAGTGGTCCTACGTAGAGAAGAGACAAAAAATACGTTTTGTAAACAAATGTTAATATATATAGAAAATAAAGAATTTTCAATTTGAAATATAACCCTTTAATGTCCCCACCGAGGAGCACAGGCCTTTACCCTGATACGAGTAACATTGAGCTATACTCCATGCCGGCTTCTAACGCTACTGGGTAACAGTAATCGTAAAAACCCCTCCATCAACCCGCACTGATATACCTAAATGATCAACAAAATATTATACAAACTTCAATATTTTGGGCTTATTTATTTTTATTTTATTGTAGATATTTACATATACTGCATTTATTTATTCAAAATTACAATTAAATAAATATTAGAAATAAAAATGTCAAGTAAAAATGCCTAGAGCTTCGTCAAAAACTTATTAATAAATTATAAATCAACAAGTCAAAATTTACTTAAAACTAAGCAAATAGGCCGCCCCGCGTCATATCCGATGCAAAGGTCCCCATGCCACTAACTTGCCGTTGCCACGCTGCATCGCAAGGGAGATTCTCTGCATAAGATATGACCCAGAGGGACGGCCCTAACCCTGGTCCCTCAAGCGGCGTGCTATCTCTCTAACAAATGCCCCTTCCCCCTTTCCCCTGCACTTCCCAGACCCCAGTGGTTTCCAGAGCGAGCGGAACGAAGAAGTACTGCCCCAAAAGCACTGAATACTTTACGGTCTTCAACCTTGCGGCCTTTTCCGCGGCGGCTCAGGGGGTGGATTTTATAATTCAAAATTGATTCTTACGAACACTTTTTGAACATCATTTGAATCTATATAATGCAAGAAAAACTACTACCGCTTCGAAAAGTGTTATGGCAGCGGAGAAGAAGCGGCGCAAGAAACTCGTACACTGCAACACGGCCTACTTTTCTTTTCTGTTTATTTTTTTTCGAAAATAGGTCTTGTGTTACAATCGTGTGCTTGGTTCTTGTGATGCGCTGGAAATTATAGATATCTTCTATCGACATTGACACTAATGATTTACATATCAAATACCATTATAACCTAATAAATAATATAACATAATAAAGCACTAATTTACAAATGTATAAAAATATTCTCCCTGAACAGTTTTACTACATCTCGTTGAATGATAACTTATCCTTGACGAGCCAGAATGAGTCGACCACTTGTCCTTGTAGCTCCACAGACACCTGAGAAGAAATCAAAATTGAAAAAATGTTTAAATATACCTATAGCTATTAATACTACTACAAGTGCGGAAAGTAGGTGATATGCGACGAAAATATAAGCAGTACTACTGATTCGTAGTCAGCTTTATTTGTAAATGATAGAGAAAAAAAGAAAATTTTGAGAAGGCGTTTCCAAAAATTGAGTAGAGATCGAGTTGAAACCGTAGTACCACTGCAAGTGACTGCGCTCGGGGCATCCCGCGGCTCATCGGCTTTTTATTGGTTAGTAAAAGGGGGGTATCTACGTATTGGCGATGAAGCACTACTATTTGGTCTCACAATTTCGAGTTATATTTTTTGTTATTTTTGTTTTTAATTTTAATTCGTAATTTTTTCAGCCTTAAAAATCAACAGTCTAATGATACATGAAGTATTTTGTACCTTTCGTTTTATTGTTCCTTTTATAGGAATGATAATTTGTATTTGACTAATTTGTAAAATTTCACTCGAATAATAAAAACTATTTGCACCAGGCTGACGACGGAGTTAAAAAAATAATAATATAATAAGACCTAGTGCGCAAAAGCGGCACCTTTCGCAGGATTTGGCTGCATAGAAAACGAGCTTTTCGAGGCATTGCAATAGTACAATGTTTACAAGACGGTAAGTTAGCCGAGTGCCAATGCAGGTCATACGACGTTTTTCAACATGTTGCAAAATTGATCATGAAACATGTTTAAAGTATTTTTTTTTAATTTTCGACATTTGTCAATCGACTTTGGTACTAAATACTGCCAAATCATAAAAGGTGTTTTTTTGTATTTAAATAAGCAATTATTACTTTTTTATCTTATTAAATTGACGAGTGAAGACACGACAGTGTATTAAAATTAAATTAAATAACGACTTTATTCTGCGACATTTTATTTGCCTGATTATCTTATTCTTAGAAACAAAAAATAATTTCCACTTCTCATGCTCGAAAAGTCCTTCTTTATGCTGGATGTGGATGGATAGGCTGCATAAAATCGCATTTTATGCACTAGTGTTGTCGTCATTAAGACAACTGAGCCATTCGCCTGACAGAGGAGGTGACTGCATTAAAAAAACTTGTTATTTTAAACCATTTTTTTACTATTTTAAATAATAAAACCAAGTATTGTTAACAAAAAAAAAAACAAAAAAAAAAGTTATGACACGGCAGTATCGCGACGACCTAAGCTAAAAATGACATGCAGAAATGAAATAAAAAATATATACAGTCTTTTATTTAGTTGTTTTCTTTGCAAAACTTGTTGTTTTACGAAAGTTGATTAATATGTCGTCAAGTGAAGAGGAAATAATGCTTACGCCTAACTCACTAATGGAAAAAAAGCAAAAGGAGTTATTGAACAGACATGCCGCCTAAATGTAAGCAAATTTATTTTAAAACGTTACTATTTTTTACGTTGCCACTGTTTTATTTCCTCGTCATCGAAGTGAAAAGCAGATTGTATAACTCGGTCTCAAAACCCAAAATGGCTTGATTTATGCCCTTATTGTTCTATCTACTACTATGATAGAGCCTAAAAAGCTACTTTATGTCGCTTACGTAGGGTTACCATATGGAAAAATGAAAATTCCGGAGATCAGGCCTGATTTGTATTGGAAATTCCTGAGATTTAGTCGTAATTTCAATTAAAACGTAATGGAACTCTACAACCTATATTTACAATGAAAAGTCACAATTAAAAAAATAAAATGTAAGAAAATAATAATGTAATTTGTGATTTTAGTTAGGCTGTTTGATCTCTTGATTACTGAAGAGTTTACACGAACGATATTGACGATTTGCTCGGTTTTATTGAAAATTCCTGAATTCCGGAGATCTTACGAGAATTCCGGAGTTCCGGAGATTGGTCTATAAGTCCGGAGATCTCAGGACAATTCCGGAGATATGGTAATCCTACGCTTACGCGAACTTTTTGAGCGTGAGAAGTGAAAAATATTTTATCTAATCTCATATCGTAAAATTCGGTTAACAAACTTCAAAACGGGTTTATATTGACAAACTTTATATACACAATACTGAAATAAAATTAAAATAGTAGGTTTGTTGTGGCATTGATCATTGCTCTTGTTTAGCTTGTTCTGTAGTACCAACTTCACAGACAAACTAGGGGCGGCACGCAGGCGAGGGTCGGCGTTTGAAATTTGAATTCATAATATGCAGAAAAATTACACATTATGGTCATAATGTACAAATTTCCAGATAAGAAATGAGTTTTTAGCAAGTAGTTTAACATTATGCTGATCGAAACGTGCGGTTTTTGTACGCAGTAAAGAGGGTTTATGATACGTGTGTAGATAAACTACTATTATAATTCGAATGACCAATTATTAATCGTATAATGACAAATAACTAAGCACAAAAGTCAATACCCGTAATTAAAGATATTTTCCGCTAAGATCGGGATAGTCCAGTTCAGTTCACAGATAAACAAATAAAACAAAATGGCTAAGAATCTGGCCATACAAATAATCTCTTATACTTGTAATTCTTAAAAACCCGAATGTTTCATTATTTGTTATTATTGCGGCAATGTGTGAACATTTTAGCTCTACCAATTCCGGTTGATCCGGTAGAGCCCAGAGACAGACGGACAGACGGACAGCGGAGGGTTAGTGATAGAGTCTCGTTTGGCATCCTTCGGGTACGGAACCCTAAAACAGTGGGAACAACAACAAAAATGTCAATAACAATGAGCCATTCTTAGAAGTAGCATTTCGCATCTGTCAAAAGTAGTGACAGATCTGGTCTCCTTTCCTTTTCTACGCGGAACAAGGACTAGCGCAAGACGCACTGTTTCGCGTTCCGAGTCACGCCAACAAAGCCATCATTGCTCACGTGACGTTACAACCATCATGCCCGTTCCGAGTGGGGAATGGCGACCATCATAGATATCCATTCGGAACGCTTTGAAAGCGACGGTAGACGTTGACACTGACAGATGACACTATTATAACCCAACTCTTGTAAGTTATGGTAATTTCGAGTCGTAGACAGTCGTAACAGTTATATTAATTTGAGTTGGATGAATACGTGAGGAAATAAACAATTATGGAGCGCCAAAAGTCGATGCTGGTTACTGTTCTATGTTTGATTGCCAGCTGTCAGCGTGACAGCTGTCACTTTTGATGGCTCGCTCACAGTGCTTACGCTAAGAGCATGGGCGATGATAGCACAACATGGCGGCGTTTATGATGTCATTCATGACGTCATATCAACCATTTTGCTATCGTTGTCACGCTAAAACTCATTCGGAACGACCTCGTAGCCGCTATAATCGATTATGGTGCCATTCGGAACGCGCTGCTGCTCTGTCACTACTGTTGACTAATGTCAAATGTGACATCTGAGAATGGCTCCAGTATAAGTATACCTGTTCCATATAAAGGTGTGTCTTGTTGTACGCTTTGAACTTGGTGTAGCCATAGTCCTGGCACTGGAACGCTGACCATTCGAACGGGTTGTCTGCAAGGACAATTATGTACGACAATCAGTGCGGCTTTAGTGCGGTCAGGCGGTGAGGCAACAACTTTGAAAAAGGAAATATTAAACTGCACGTCATAAATACTGATTTGCACAGCAAATATCAGGGCAAAATGCTGCGGTAGCTTAGGTGAAGGGTAAAGGAGGTGAGCGAAGTGAAGACCCCTTTATCCTTCGTGTTAGGTTCTTAACTACTCATTAAATATTTAAAACATAAAAAGTGTTTTTTTTTTATCCTTTTTTGCTGTGCAAATCGGTATTTTTGATGTGCGATTAAATACTAGTCATTTGAAAATATGGTTTGTCATGTATCAGGTCTGATATTTGACGGAGTGTTACCCTGGTAGCATATTTAACAAAATTTTAACAGTGATGGGGTAAGTAACGATGCTTTTAATTGTTATAAAATAATAATAAATAAATACCTTTGATTTGATGAATAAATAATAATAAATTAAACTAGCAGTAAGCGCTGATTTGCAGGATATCTAAGGATTTTATCTAGCAGAAAGCGCAGTTTTGTAAGGTAGTATATGTATCTTGAGAACATGTATATGTCACCATAAGATTGTAAAAACCGTTAGTTTATAATCTAACGTTTTTTCTCGGTAGTTAACAAACTATCGATAAATTGTAAACTGCACTGTACTGCTTACGATATTATGCGTTAGTTTATAATAAAACCGTTAAATTGCGAACGAAATACCAGGGCAAACACTGCGGTAGCTTAGGTGAAGACTAGAGGGGGAGAGCGCAGCAAAGCCCCCGAATAGTATTCGTGTTAGTTTGACATGTAAGAACATAATAAACGTAATTCTAAGCCCTGTCGGTCTGGTTTACAATTTGTCGATAGTTTACAAACTAACGAGTTAGATTATAGTAAGTTTATAAGCTAACAGTTTTGACAATCTTACGGTGACACATTATATAAACTGCAATAATTTTAATGTACCTAGTTAGCGCCATCGAGTTTGCGGCAAAATCACCGAATCAATATGTCAGCGTAAACTTACAATCATTGCAGTACATACAATTTATTTTGTTTTATTTTTTGAGTACAGTACAGTTGTGCCATTTGATTAAAGATGCCTTTGTTTTCTGAAAAAATAAGCCTATGGCATGTACTATTAATTTGGCAGAGTAATCAAGGGAGAGCTTCCATCTACTTATGCAAAGAGTTTGAGGTTCGCTTAAGAATCTAAGTATTTAATGGTATTCGATATGTACAGAATAATGAAGTTCTAGCAACATTAGTGTATTTTGAGCTGTCAAACAAGTCCGTCGAATTAAACATCAGACCAACATTCACGGGTATTTTTATTTAGCTTGGAGATTGATAAAGATATCTTTTATTTATCATTAATACTAACCTCTAAACCTATCTCTGCCTTCCTGGCATCCCGCCGAGCCTGTCACGATGTGCACTGGTGCTCTGGAACACAAATATACAATTATATAGTTATACACCTATACACACGCACATACATTGCCCAACTTCGCCTAGGTTGGCAGTAGGTATGATGGTAGGTAAGCTTGAGTAAGGTACAAATCCTGCCTCAGTCCTTTTCAATTTTTTATTTTTTATTTTTATTGAATATAAATAAATAAATAATCTTATTCAACGTCAAAATTATACATACTTATAACTACAAGTCAATTCTTTTTATATAAAAAAGACTACACCGTTTCGGAAGGTGGGCCTCGGGGTTAAGAAGAAACGGCAAGAAACTCCCCCATACCCTCTTTTAAAAAAAGTGACTTTACAACAGGAGCTCTATTTTTGAATCACTCGCGCCGTGGCGAGCGCTCGCCAAGCGCAACGATTGGTTCATATCACTCGACGTAACTAAGCTCCACCAATCGTGTCGCTTGGAAAGCGCGAGTGATTCAAGAATAGAGCTCGTACTGGTTTCGGTCTAAGGAAATTCGCCGGCGAGTGATAGACTTGATCCATCGCCCCTCGTCGAATTTCTGTGCGCTGAGATGGTATGGACATGCTTCTTATCAGCTCATTTTTAACATAGTTTTTTAACCTCTTTTCAGGAAGGATCATTGATTCCTGTGGTATTTTATTGTAGAAGCGAATACTTTACTTAGTCTAAATAATGGTAGTGCTAACCTATTTATATTTCTCTTCTACCTTAGAAGTGTGACGATGGACAAAAACATTGAAGTTGTTTTATATTTTTGCAATTAATTTATCATTATCGTCGTGATGGCAAATATTACAGTAAATTTGGTTCAGCTGTAATTTTTAAGACTAGCGTGTTAGTAATATTTTACGAGTAAATATTAGAAATATGAGAACTGTATAGTTGTTGAACATCATCATCATTAGGGGGCGGAATTTCATGGCAAAAATTGCAAAATGAGCTGCCTCTTTTACTTGAGGATACGCCGATAACAATGCGTCAAAGATCGTGGCTACAGCATGACGGTAGCCCAGCCCATCATGCTGGCCAGCAGCCTTACGGCGTAAGTCGTCTGAGCTATGAACTTCATATATACTTTTACGTTTGACACCTTGCACCAGCTTCCTCTGTCAAATTGGTATCACGCAAGTAGCATCATAATGGAGGCCAAACCCAAGCTCATTGAATGAAGCCTAGAAGCCTTCGGTAATACCCCGCAATCGATGAAATTGTATGAGCATGAGATGAACCATAGACACACGCTATGAACTTCAGAGAGTTACGCCATAAGGCTGCTGGTCCGCGACCACCTGAATGAGACATACCCCAACTGATGGATAGGGCGATTGAGATCAATTTTGACCCAAGACTGGGCCACCGCGTTCCCCAGACCTAAACCGGTTACATTATTTTATTGGGGATGTATACATAATGCCTAATTATGTACAGTACACACACTAGTTTATCTACACACATATCATAAGCTCTCTTTGATGTGTTCAGGAACCGCATGTTCGACCGGCATTGTGGCATTGATAATTGCTCTGCACTTGTTTAGCTTGTTCAGTAGTACCATCTTCACAGACAAACTAGGGCTGCACGCAGGCGAGCGTCGGCGTTCGAAATGTAGATAAAAAGACAGTCTATTCAAAACCAATATGAAACCGAACAACAATTGCGACGAAAGTATATTCGCTGCAGCTCGAAACATATCGGGCATGTGCTTGAGACAATTAAGCCGAAACTTTATCAGATGTTTTTTATGCCTAAAGAGGTAGACATTTTGAGCATTTGTTGTAGTAAGTACGAGCTCAGCAAGTCTCGAGATGCATGTAATTCTTTTGTATCAATTGATGGTTATAGCCTTGTCTTTTCTTCTCCTTTTTTTTTTTTGGCGCGCAAATTTTTTTTGAGGTTAATTTTGCCAGTGTCAAGTGTATTTGAAAGATCAAAATTTGTTCAGGTTCTCCAAGTCTTGACAATAATTTGTTGCTCCCTAGCAGCACTCGGGAGGACGGGGAGGGCTGTGGGAACCAAGTATTTCGTTCGGACGTGACCAACATAGCCAATAAAACAAGTAAAGTTTAATAAGTAAATAAAGTTTTAAGAGCTCCGTGGACTAATGGATTTCACGCTTACTTCTTATCCAGGAGATGCTGGTTTGAATACGGTGCTGATCATGTAGCAATTAAATAAGTAATTTATCTTATCTACTCGTACATTATCCGACATTCTGTTTTTTTTAATTTCACGTAGTAACCCGGCTTATCGCTACTTGGTAGTAGTAGTCCTAAAAACCCTCCATCAACCCGCACTGAGCCAGCATGTTGGAGTAAAGTTCAACCGTACTTGTATCCGGGTAAAGGCCTTTGCTCCTCGGTGGGATGTTAATAAGCAAATTTTCTTTTATTACTTATAAAATAAATTTATATTTATCGTAAACTATTGTAATTAATTTTATTATTATTACGAGCCGTTTATGTCCCACTGCTGGGCAAAGGCCCCTTACCCCTTCTTCCATTCCTGGCGGTCTTGAGCGGTCTCCCACCAGTTTTGGCCCCAGAGACCCAATTCGTCACTCCATCTTTTCCTGGGTCGGCCACGCTTTCTCGTTGCACCGGGAGCCCATTGCGTGGCTCTTTTGGCCCATCGGTCCGGGTGCATTCGAGCAACGTGGCCGGCCCAGTCCCACTTCAATTGGGCCGCCTTCTGAGCTACATCTATTATTTTGGTTTTTGAGCGCAACTCTGTCTAAGGGCCGGACTCCGAGGATGCTGCGCTCCATGTTTCTTTGGCAAACCCTGGTTTTGAACCTTTGTGCGTCAGTCAAAGACCAGGTTTGGGCTCCGTAGGTAAGGATGGGGAGAATGCACATGTCCATGAGCTTGCGTTTGAGGGACAACGGAAGTTATCCCTTGATGAGCTCTTTCATTACATTACATTGTAAATAAGTTAAGTTTATCGTAACCTATCTAGCCTCCTGCACCCACCGTTGAGTAAAGGCCTCATCTTCATTACGCCATTTATTGTGGACCTGGGCCAACCTGATCCACTGCGGCCCGGCTGCGTTGGCGATGTCATCCGACCATCGGGCGGTGGTCTGCTTCTCGGTCTACGCGCGTCCCTTGGCCACCATTCCGTCACCGCCTTGGTCCATCTGCCGTCGTCCCTCCCAGCCAAGCGTCCCGCCCATCTCCACTTTAACCTTGCGATTCGCATTACCCACATCTACGACCTTGGTGCGTCGTCGTATCTCGACGTTGGGTGTGTGGCTGTGTGGTCGCGAAGGGAGATTCCGAGCATAGCACGCTCCGTTGCTCTTTGTGGTACTCGGCTATCATGACCTAGTTCATCATCATCATTTCAGTTCAGTTCAAAGATGTTTATTCATAATAGCACAAAAATTGAAACTTAATGAACGTCATAATCAAGCAAGAATAATATAACATTAAGTAGGTGCCTAATTATTATATAGTACAAAATATATAGGGTGCAATGAACTGGTTTAATGCCAGATGTCGGTGTCTTGTAAAAAGTCATTAATTTTGTAGTAGGCCTTTGTGCACAAAGTGTGCTTTATACATTTTTTGAATCGAGCTTCAGTTAAGTTTTGTAGCCTAAGCTAAGCTAACCTCACCTATCCTACCCTAACCCATCCTCAGGTAAGGTTAGGATAGGTTAGGTCAGAAAAACTACGTTCGGTTAATTATGCTATACCATGAAATCGATTTCAAAGTTTTCGTTCGCAAATTAATTCGCCAGGTAAAAAATTAAATATTATCAGCGCTGTCCTTTGACGAACGAAACGAAAGGGATATCCAAGAAGTGGCTAGCACTAACAATGTAAAAAAGTGGCCAAGTGCGAGTCGGACTCGACCATGAACGTTTCCGTTGTAGCAAGTAATTATGTGTCTGGATGTTTGTGTTGTAACTTTGTTTTTATAGTTAATTTATCTTTGCGGTTTTTAATAAATGTTATATATCTTAAAAACTGCTTATTTTATTTTGTTCAAACCAGTTTTCTTTGATAGTATGTATTGAGATAAATAGCATATATTTTTTGTAGATTTTTCACTCTCTACTTTTCTCTACTTTAAAACTTTGGAAGGGCCAAAGTAGAAAAATGTCTATAATATGTCTATCTGTCTGTCTCTTTAATGATTTACTTTGAGGTAAAATGGTTTCAGAAACCTCAACATTAAAAATAATATATAGACACCCCAATCTATAGACCCCACACATATAGGTTTAATGAAAAAAATATTTTTTTGGTTTCAGTTTCATGTATGGGGAGGCCCCTTTAATTATTTAAATTTTTAATTAAATAATTAAAGGGGGCTCCCCCTTTAATTATTTAATTTTTTGTAAAAAAATCGTAAAGCGGTTCACAGAATACATACCAAGTTTCAACTGTGTAGTCCTAATAGTATCTGCATAAAGTTACTGTGACATACGGACGGACGGACGGACAGACAGATTTGACGAAACTATAAGGGTACCTTGTTTCTCTACGGAACCCTAAAAATGGGGATTTTCATAATAAAACTGTCCATTTTCGCATTACATGCAACTTTCACTGAGGTCATGTTAGGCTTGATCGATACATCCGATGCAGGGCTGCCGTGTCCTGTCGGTGTCGCTGTGACGTATGAGATCCTCGCAATAAGCAATGAGCCCTTTCATTAGACATGACATTATTTCTTATTTGCCCCCCCTGTTAAAACCATACATTTGTCAATATTTTTCCTGTAATATTTAAGTAAGGACCTGTATTACGTATTTTTTCTAAATTTTGGGATTGTTTGTTCTTTGAGTTTTTTTTTTTTATATTTCAAAGCAATGTTTTTTGAATTTACAAATTTCCAATTTGCCCCCAAAATTCAAAATGTGTTTGTTACGTCACACGTTCGTGTTTGGGTCACATTAGCGGTCACTTAATCGGTTCAGAATTCGGTCTTTGCTTATTACTATTACACACCTAGGAAAGACACACGAGAGATCCTATACTGATTCCGTTTCACTTTACATTTCCGTTTTCTTGTATAATTTATACCTATTTTTTCTATCTCGTTATTTCAAAAGAGTCAAAACATAGCGTGGTCGTGCTAGAAAGTGACCTACCCAGCACGACCACGAGAACTTCGAAGCGAAGGGAGTACTATTTATAAATTAATTAGTACAATTAAGTACACATTTTTTTATGAATATGTACCGCAAAGAAATTGAAAAAACATGCCATGGTCGTGCCAGGGAGAACATCGTAAAATATCTTAGGTCGAAAAAATAACACATCCAATCTCCAGCATAGAGTAATATTATAAAGAAGAGTGTCCATCGAAAAGTTTAAATCTTCACCACTGCAACTGCAACGTTTTATTGCCGAACGAAACAACCTATTTGTAATATTCGCCGCTCGTATCAGCTAGGTGGATGGCCGAGCGGTCCATCATCAGCTAGGTGGATGGCCGAGCGGTCCATCATCAGACTTTCAAGTGGTCGATCGAGGTTCGATCCTCATTTTGTTTATGATTTTATAAGGTTTAGTGCGGGTCGGACTCGCACAAGAAGTGTTCCGTACCTTCTTACCAGAAAACTTAAGCACTAAAAAAACAAGAAAAAAAAAGGAAAAAGAAACTAGGATTTGAACCCAGTACAGAGAGATTGAGCAACTGATATCAAAGCAATTGCGCAATCACATCGTTACAATAAGTCGCGAAATTTACGATCAAGTTTTGAATTATATTGAGGTCTAATCTAAGTCAGGTGACGCTAGTATAGTCTTATAAACCTATGACGCCATCTAGGGCATTATAACGTACAACGATTTGGCAGCAATTTTTTGTTCGAGATGGCTAATCTTGTCTCCAGTGAAATTTTATGTTTACTATTAAAATTTTGCCCTTTAATCATCAATCAGCCTACAATCACCCACTGCTGGTTATGTAGTCCATAATAACAACCAGATATAATCTTGAATGATTTAATATAATATCCAACATTATTTACAAAAAAAAACATTGAATATTTTGTAGGAAGAAAATACAAGAACATCAAAAAAAAAAATACATAACTTTGGGCTTTAGCTATCACATTTTGGAATACATCTTACGTAATCTGATATAACTTGATATGAAAATCATCACATTATCTTATCGTTATCAAATCAAAACCTCGAGTACACCCGAGTATTCAATCTGCGTAGGTATTGCCATGGACGAATAAGGCTAGAGGACTGACCACCGCATACAAAAAAAAGTACCCTGCTAGAAAGCCAAAATTCTGTATTATTTCTAGATGTCGCTGTACCATGCAATAGATGCTGGGTGCTTAGGCTGATGGCGTAGTATAATCCATCGTAATATCGACGAAAAATCAGAGATGGCGTAAGCGTAAGCCTTGTTTGTTCTTAGGAAACGAACGCTTTTACCGCCACCTTTCCTGAATTGAGCGCGCCACCACGATACTGACTTTACTAGAAAGACTTTTGGAACTAGTTGCTCTAGCAATATAAATTTAAACTAAAAATCGAATTAGGCCTTCAAGTACTACGGTTGTTTGTCCTCTAGTCTTATCCGACCATGGTATTGTTTAGCTTTGATTTAAATCGTCGGATCACAGCTTAAGTAAGTTCAAATAAGGCCCGTGGTAGTCTTTGACTATCCACAGCTGGTCGATGACCTCCGGGGGATTCTTCAACACTGATACCTGAAAAGTAAAAGTTGAAAGGAGTATCATCGAGTCTAAGATGTCCTGCTGAATAGCACAGAAATTAAATATCGCAAGCAAAGTCGCTACGGCGTTGCACTTGTCGAGCAAAGAGAGTATTGAATGACGGGTAAGTAGCATTTAATCGAATATCAAAAAAGTCTAACGAAACCTAACCAATTAATAACTCAGCTGCAAAAGTAATAACAACAGCGGCAATTTTTTTATTTGCTGCTGAATATTGAAAAGGATTCTAACATATTTATATGGAGACTGTCATAACGTTTTCAAAAAAACTTAATATTTGCGGCCAGAGATGCAGCACTCGCTGCAGAAATCATGATTATTTTGGCTGTTAGTATGCCACAAGGTTACATGCCCTTTGAGGTTTATTATATTTGATGATGGGTATATTATTTACCTTGAATAACTAGCTATGGAACCCCGCATGAGAAATGGCGTGACGCTATTTGTAATTTCGTCAGCTTTCTGGTGATAGTGGTGCTGATGAAGATCCGAACTATCCACCTAACCCTCTTAAGAGGAAAGGAGTTAGGATATTTATAAATTCACATAAACAGTTATATATAGAGGCACGGACGTTGCTTCTGGCCCCATACTAGGATAGGCTGTGCCGTGGGAACCTAAATCGGTGACGTCAAACACATATAAACATCTAAGACCTGGGTTTTATATCTTCTCCCCCAGCCGGAATTTGAACCTGGTACCTCTCCCTATCGTCATCGATGCTATACACTGCTCAAGCTTAGTTTCTTGTGGTTTCGCGGACCTCCCTCCACCGCGTGTCATGCCACCCCATCTGGAACAGACCTGGTCGATGTGGAGGTGTGTCTTGTTGACGGCGGAGAACCGCGTGTAGCCATAGTCAGTGGCGCGGAACGCGGACCACGGGTTCGGGTTTGCTGAAATTAACAAGAACTCGTTTAACTTGAACTCAAAACGTTTAAAGTGATATCAAATAAAATCTCGAAGATGCATTTGAAGAAGAAAAAATTGTTTCGGTAATGTTTTTTTTTCTGCTTCTCGCAAAGGTCTAAGGCATACTTATAGGACAGTGTCATTTGAGTTTGTATATAAGCACTCACGGACGAATGGATCGTTTCCTTCTTCGCATCCGGCTGAACCAGTGATTATGTGTACTGGGGCTCTGGAAATTAAATGTTATTATTACAAATTACACTTTTTGCAATAGTAGGAAACGTACGTTTAATATTAAGCTGGTTAAATAATTTATATTTGCTGCAGAAACGAATTAAAATAATGCGAAGAATTAGGTGATGATTAAATACACACAGCAATAAGTAAAGACGAAGCCAAAATAGAATTTTAATTACCTTTTAGAATTTGGAAAACAACACCGACACGCAAGGTTATAAATAGTATAAAGGATATTAGTAAGCAATTATTATACACGTACCCAACACACACATATAAGCATTAAGACTATTTCACCAACAAACATTTTTAGCCAAGTGTCTGACTCAGAATAGGAGTCAAGATATCAACTGATACCGAAAAAATATTTGTGCCGGATAAAAACCTTTTCCGACTTCTGAGCTAAAAATTCCACCTTCGCCGCTTGATTTTGGGTTCTCAGGCGGAAAATGCTATTCCTAACTCGTTCGAAAAGGCCTTTTACGAACCACCTCGCTACGACCCCCGCCTTCGTCTCGTGCCGTAAACTTCTCGGTTCGTAAATATAAGCTTTTGCGAACTCGTGGGAAATGTACTATTTCACCTCAGCAGCTCGAACAAGAGGCTTTTGCTGCGAGTAAACAGTGGGCAAAATTGAATTTTGCTCACTGAGTGAGACAAAGTAGCTTTTTAATTTTGAATGCCGCGGACATAGGCGAAATCGCAAACAGCAAACGGGCATCAATGTTCAATGTTAATATTTTATAATTCATAATTCGATGTTCTTTGGCAGTTTGCGATTCCGCCGATGTCACAGGTATTGCTATCGATTTTAACCTCGATTGCAGCATCTGTGCTATTAAATTCCAAATAATTGGACGACCGCTTTAAACTAGCGGGTAGTGAGTCTGCCTAAGAAGCTGACGGTCCTGGGTTCGATTCACGGTAAGGGCAAATATTTGTGTGATGATCATGAATATTTGTTTCTTAATCTTGGATGTTTTCTATGTATTTATCTCTATTAAATATATCGTCGGCTAGTACCCATGACAACAAGCCCTCATTGAGCTTACTATGGGCCTAGTCCGAGCTTATTTTATTTTATCTCCTACCCATTTTATAACATTGGACCTCCTTGTTGATTGTCCACCAAAAAACTACTTTTTTAAATTTTTTATTTAACCATTAAGGTGTCCCACTGCTGGGCAAAGGCCTCCCCTTCTTTCGTCAACACTTCCCTGGTCTGTGCCACCCCCGGCCACTACTTACGACTTTTATTTAACGAACAATTTATTAGTAATTTTTCACCAACGTGACCCTTTAGGGTATGTACCATATTACTTATTTTACAATCAATCAATTTTAGATAGTACGAAGTATAAAAAAGTACGAAGAATTTGTTTATTTCATAAACAATATTACATATAGAAATGAGATTCATACATTTAGTACGCTATTTAGACAATCATATAGACATATAGGTAGTTACTTTAAACTACAACTAATGTAGTCTTATTAAGTAATTCTGCTATTCATCGCAATTGAAAAATGGACCAAACAGAACACAACACAACAAATTATTTGACACGAGCTGTCTATTGCGACACTGCTTGTCTTCTTATTCCCAAATTATGTACCAGCGTGTTGAAAGAGGTCTTCAAGACACTAAGCCAGATTGGAAGAGCAGGGAAATAGAGGTGAAGCTCACAAACCTTTGTTTCGCCAATGATATAGTTCTGTTTACTAATTGACCTTCTGAGCTGTATGCCTCGGGGTTGGACTTAGCATGAACATGTCAAAGAAAAAGACCATGTCGAAGGCCAAGGTCATGTCTAGCAGAAGGGAATATACGGTGGAAGTGGATGGGGTGAGAATTGCATATAGCCAAATAGTCTCTTTCCACGCGCGACAAGACAAAGAAGTTGATAGACGCGTCGACAAAGCCTGGAAGAGCTTTTGGTCTATCAATGAGCTCATAAAGGACTTCCGTTGTCCCTGAAACTCAAGCTCATGGACTTGTGTATTCTCGCCATTCTTACTTAAAGAGCCCAGACCTGATCCTTGACTGACGCGCAAAGGTTCAAACTCAGAGTTTGTCAGAGAAACATAGAGCGCAGCATTCTCGGTGTTCGGCTTTAAGACCGTATCCAGAATACAGAGCTGTGCTCCCGGACAAAGATGATAGAATAGATGTAACTGAGAAGGCTGCCCAATTTAAGTGGGGCTGGGCCGGCCACGTTTCTTGTAGCCATATAATGTAATACAAGGTAGTCCAATAAATCCAGGAACGTTTCTCAAGCTGAACCTATTACAACAAAAACGTTTGACAATAACAGAATTGACATCAGAAATGAATCCCGGTAATATTTGTGTGATGAGCATGAATATTTGTTTCTTAGTCTTGAATGTTTTCTATGTATTTACTTACGTATTTATCTCTGTTAAATATATCGTCGTCTAGTAACCATAACAAAAGCCTTATTGAGCTTACTGTGGGCCTAGTTCGAGTTCTGTATGATTGTCCTCTAATATTGATTGATATTGATAAACTCAATTTTGTGTTTAAAAGGCAGCATTTGCCTATGACGTCACATGCAAGTATTTCATTGAACTCGTGAACAAAATTACCGTTTTGACAGTTCCAAAAAAGTATCTATTTTGACTAGCAGTCAAATACCGTATCCGGACACCTAGAATTTTCAACTGCTTTTGATTATTTGACACAAGCTGTCTTTTATTGCGACTCTGTCTGTTTATGCGATGATCTGGTTGGTCAAATTGTCGAAAGCGGATGAAATTCCTTGATGTCAGAGTTACGTCAGATTGTGCATCCGGTAGATGATTGGCTACCTGACGCAGTTCAAAGTTTTACGGTCACTTAAAGGACTGCTGTCACTGTCTCTCACTAGGCCAATGACACCACCAGTACCACATTTAGGCGACGCTTTACTCGGGCATAAACGTGTGCATTAGGTTGATAGTGGTTTAGAGAAAGATAGACAAATCAATTTATTCCCAGTTACAACACACGTTACACAGAAGGAGAAGAAGACATTACCAGGAAAGATAGACGTTATTTGTATCTGCTCACCCAGGGTTGACGTAAGGGTGCTGCAGGCTCCCATTGTAGACTTTCTCGTCATAGAGCGGCCAGGTGCGCTCGTACGAATGCTCGTGCGCCCAGATCACCAGGTCCACTCCGTACTGTTGCAGCAGAGGCTCGATGCCTGACAACACACATAGAATTGCTGTTACTTAACAGTAGGCTCCCGCATAGAGAGATATATGTTGCCATTTTCACGAGCTTGTAACTCTATTACCAAGTAAAAAGGTTGAAAATCGCGATGATTTTTTCTGCGCTTGCGAGCCAAATGACAAGGTTTAATTCCATATTCGACTGCAACTGCAGTCGACGTGTCGCGAGGGTAGGAGGTATAATTCGCGTCAGGTTGGGATGGCCAGAGGGGAAAGATGACCACGCGGAAAGTACTGAAAAATTGTGGCGTTTACCTCTTTGGTAGCTATCGACATCACTATAGTAGAATTTTTTCGTCTGTGCGAACTCAGTCATAAATCATCGGAACAGATAACAGCTTTAGAGAGGGGCTAACGCGGCGTACGCGCGTTATCGATAAACAAATGAGTCATCGTCGGTGCACTAACTAAACAAATTACAGACGATCAGAACATACACACACACAGACACAGTTTCACAGTTACTTACTTCGTCAATGTCCACAAAACAGTGCGGGTCGCCATTGCCCGATCTCCACGTCCTTTCACCCGACATACCATACGAAATTTCATTCTTCCCTCTTAATTTTATTTTATGACCGAGTTCAAGATTCGCTTGACTTTGACCCTAAGACGTCCGGTAGGCTATAGCTATTAACTCATAACAGTTGTTTCGACTTCTAAAATGCCACGTTGGAGAGTTTTTACGCAAACAATATGACGCCTGTTGGAGCTAATATTCAAAATCAAGCACGAGTTGTCATCAACAATGTATTGAAGTTTTTTACGGAAATAAGAGAAGATCCCGGAAAGTTGTAAAGTATAAACTTCAACCGCCCTCGTGACCTTACTGCATCAATATGTGGTGTGAGTGTACGGACTATTGTTGATAATATAAAGAAAGAATGCAAGGATGGAGATGGTGTGCCTAAAACACCGCGGGAATGTGTCGACGGAAGGTAGACGTACCTTGTCCCGTGACCAACTTGGACGATTTTGACAAGAGTATTTTCAAAAGAATAGTCTCTCATTTTACTCTAATGGTGAATACCCTGCAATAACCAAAGTGTTGGAGCAAGCAAAAGAGAAGATCAGTATTTTCAATGTGGAAAATACTGTTGGCTTTGGGATACAAATACAAAGTCGCTCCAGATGGTCGTGCATTACTAATGGAGAGGACTGATATTGATTGCGCACGCCTGAAATTTTTAAGAAAATTGAAATCCCTCAAAGACAGTGAAGATACCCGCCCGAGAATATATTTGGATGAAACCTGGGTTAACCAAAATCACAGCCGTAAACGTGTATGGATGGGTTGACAAAGAAGGCGCAGGTGGTATACACAGCAAAATTGGGAAAGGGAACAGACTCATTGTTTGCCATGCGGGTTGCGCCAAATATGGTTTTCTACCCCAAGCAGAATGGGTATTCCGTGCTGTGAAATCGAATAATGAAGACTACCACACAGAAATGAACGCAGCAGGTTTCACAGAGTGGTTCGAAAAATTATTGCTCAGTCTTGAAGAACCATCAGTCATAATTATGGATAATGCAAGTTACCATTCACAACAAATAGATCGAGCACCAACATCTTCGAGTAGAAAGGATGAAATCCAACAGTGGCTCCGTGTCAACAACAAGAATTCTATTTGACAGAGTTGAAGCCGGAAGTCCTTCGAAAAGTGCAGCAAAATAAACCAGAAAAAGCCTATTAACCACTGCCAATATAACCCAATTGAGTTGGGCACAGGCGAAGTTGCCACCAAAAACATCACATTTAAAATTGCTGATGTAGAGAAATTACTGCACGAAGCAATTTCCAATGTATCAAAAGAAGATCTCCAAACTGAAGATTTACAAAAATCTTACTTGTGTGAGGAGCTGGTGATTCACCTGAATGAAGATAGCGAAGATGAGTCCGACATAGAATAATAGCAATAAATATCTCTTATTTATTACCACATACTTTTATTTTATTAAAAATTTATCTATCCTTTAATCACTACGTACATAATGTAATAATGGTCATTATAATGGGCTATAGCAAAATTCGTAAGAGAATAAAAAAAGGGTTCCCCTAAATCTATCGATACCTCACTTTACGTGTTCGGCACGGGGCGGGGCGGCGTCTTTGACTCGGCTTTACTTCGCAGTTCTTTATCGACTACAGTTACGCTCATCCCTATGTGAAAACAATAGACTCCTATCCTGCGCATGGAGTGCGACAAAGAGATAAGATATCACTCTCTCGCTCCTATGATTTATGACCGAGTTCGCACAGACGAGAAAATTCTACTAAAACAGTTGACTTGGACAGTAACTATCGCTGCCTATAACTGTATTTAGCGGCTGCCCAAAGTATGGTACAAGAATTACTCACTGAATATCCGAAACGCAGGCAGCCCCTTCCTCGTGTACTCATAACTACAGTCGATATCGTCCGAGTTACTGCAGTACATAGGCCTATGACCGAACAGCACTATCCACGGCCGCAGCCTCCTGCAATATTCAACCATAACACCCAACACTTAGAGTCTAATCACTCACCGAATCCGAGGAGTGGTAAGCCCTTTCGGGCCGGGAAGTTGACAGGGCATTCGCCGTCACTGTTTAGGTTCGAGCAATACATGGGTCTGTGGCCGTAAACTACGATCCAGGGGCGTTTTTGCCTGCCAAGCGAAAATTGCGTTCATATCGGTGGTAGGTCAGGTTTGGCAACTGAGGCTCTTAGGAACAATATGGACAAAGAGAGGGAAGGCAGGTCGCTGGCTGTCCGATGGAACATGTTGGCCCAAAGGTTTGCAAGGAGAACAGTCAAAATTACGCTTTTTAAAGCATACTGTCAGCGTTTCACACCTGCACCTGAAGGTAACGAAGGACTCCAATTTTAATTCCCGAGCCAAGCGAGGGTATTATGAGTTAATTTTCGAGCGAGGCGAAGGAAATTACAACTGGGTCCTGAGTGCAGTAAAGGATTCAAACGTGCCCAAGACAAAACAGCTTTATCCCCGAGGAGTATACTCTAGAAAGTATATAGAAGAGAAAATATTAAAAGCAAAGCTACTAAAAACAGCATTTTATTAAAGTAAATTAATGTGAACATTTTATGTTTGATAAATTAGTCCAGTAATCGAGGGTTTTGTTTTATTTAAAATGTGTTCCATTCGGTTCGTCGTGGATAGCTCGAATTTTTAATAAGCAAGGCGCCGCGTTTCCCTCCGCACCCGCCCGCGCGGGCGTCTTCTGAAAAGCCCGTGTGGTACAACGCTGAGGCGAGTCGCTGCGTTGTACCACACAGGGTTTTTCAGCGCTCACATTAACAATTCATCGCTGACGCTGCCTACGAAACCAAGGGTCCCGGGTTCGAGTCCCGGTGGGGGCAAATATTTGTTGGATGAGAACGGATGTTTGTACCCTAGTCATGGTTGTTTATCTATCTAAGTATAATATTTATCTATATAAGTATGTGTATCGTTGTCTAGTACCCAAGATACAGGGAATCCTAGTTTGGGGCTAGATCAATGTGTGTAAATGGTGTCCAAGGTATTATTATTATTATTATTATCGTCTGAATAGCCCGTGGCGCACAGCGCCTGTAGCGTTATGCCTCTTTGGTATATATTTCATGAATTAGCTTCTAGTTAATAAACCGGAGCGCTACAACGCTACTGTGTATGCTACTGTATAGTCGACCAATTTTTGTATAAGACGATGAATTTTCGATATGAGCTCTGAAAACCCCGTGTGGTGAAACGCAGCGTCGCGTGGTTACGGGCTTTTCAGAAGACGCCCCCCCGGGAGCTTGGCTGTGAGCGCCGTGCGTATTTCACGAAATTTGATTTTAAGTCCATTTCAATAAGAACTATGAGAAGTGAAAATCACTTTTGATTCTGGAGTGATGTAGGTTGTGATATAATGAAATTCAGTACAACTTTATGTAACCGCTAAAGCCTAGAGCTATAATGACTTGCTTAAGGTAAGGTTTGCATGATATATAAAGTGTCATTTTCGTACAGGTGGTGCGAAAATTATGTTAAAGTATTGCATACTCTCCGACCGAGCCCCAAACCTAACCTATTTTCTAAGTATTAACGTGCGCAACTAAAAATAAATATCATAAATGCAGAGTAGATTAATGGTAGAATTATTTGGAAATGCATGAATATGTAAAAACATTGTTTGGTACAACTTGAGTCGCTGAGTAACAAAAATATCCATTATTAGGCATAACCTCAATATTGGTTTAGCTTATCACGAAGTAGACTCAATAAATTCTTTATCAGTTGTAATAACTTAGATTTAATAACGAAATTTCAGTGTTTGAAGGTGGTTCGGCTGTGGAGTGCGACTATGTAGCCGGACTAATTAAATAATTTATTAGCTTGTACAATTTTGAAGTACTATTATATTTATTTAGTGTTGGGTAGATGAAGGTATCAAATCCAGGCTAAGTATTACAATGTGGTCCAAATTCCAAATTCCAAATATCTTTATTACTGTAGATTTTTACATATACTTAGCAGTCGTCATTTTTTGCCACTTCTCTACATTGGACCACTGTGGGAGAAGAAGGGCGTAGAAACTCCCACAGATTGATTGTTAGATCTCTTTTAAAAAATTGCTTATGCTTAACTAATACAAAATAAAATATTTAGTCATTATCATAATTAATAAGCAGGAATAAATAATTACAAAATTATTAACAGCAAGGTCTGTGTTGAGCCAGATTAACCCCATACAGTCCCATCATTTAAGTAATCTTGAACATTGTAATATCCCTTTTTCGACAAAGTCGCTTTAAGATGCTTTTTAAATTGTTCAAATGGCAATTTCAAGATCTCCAGATCCGGCCAGGAGGCAGCCCACTTGACTCCTACTTAGCTATGCACATACCTATTCTCCTTCCGACTGGCCTCTTCCAGGTCCTTCACCAGCCACTCATACTGGTTGGCCACCATCTTGATTCCATATTGGAGGTAGTAGTAGAACTCGGTCGAGATCGACACAAAATGGACCGGGCCCAGATCGAAGCTATAGAACATGCTCTCTTGACCACCGGGCATGGAGAACCGGTTCTTGTAGTTGCTGAAATTGCTGTGGAGGACATTCGTAGAATGGGCGACGTGCATCAAACTTTTTAAACACAACTTAAATTCAATACGGTTATGTTAAGGTACTATCTGTCGCAGTTAGTTGGTTAACTAACTCTCTAGACCGTTAATTAAATACCGAGGTTTAACCAAGTCACGGCGAAAACGTTTAACAATCTGCGTTACTGAAAGCCAGCGTGTTGGAAAACAAGATGGCGATACGACAACAGCTGATTTGCACAGCTTGTATCAGGGAAAAAGCATTGCGGTAGCTTAGGTGAATGGTAAAGGGGTGATCTTTGATGTTAGGTTGAACATGTAAGAACAAAAAATACTTAAAACATAAACTTAAGTACACATTAAAAATATTTATATTATATATGTCTTGTTGCCTAGGAGCGTTTAGACAACTCGTTAAACGTTTCGTTCACTCACTTGTCTGACGGAATTTTAGTGACTTGGTTAAACGTCGGTATTTAATAAACGGTCTAGAGAGTTAATTTAGTGTCTGATTTAACCAACTAACTGCGACATATCGACAAAATGTTGGAGCCTTTTTCTAGATTTTGTGTTATCAGAAACGCGATTGGAGAAATTTCGCTCGATAGAAATAATTATTGAAATGAGGTCAAAATTTACTCTTTTTTTATTTTCTGACAAATTGGAACAGATGGGTTTGGACAACACCCAAATTACCTGCTATGGAAATTTTCATAGCTAATTTAGTTAGTTTTGTATTAATTTAAAAGCAATTGTTTGTCATTTCCCCCCGATTCCGTCCCTCTCGCACTACGGGTCTTTTCCCCGGGGGGGGGGGGGGGGGGACGGACCTTTGCAAGGGCGAAGTAAGCCCTTGTCGTACTTGACCACGTAACTTGACCATGTTAAATTAAAGATGCGTTTAAACTGTATTTAAATGTGCGACTAAATGTGTCCGTTCGGACACAGTGTCCCTATCAGTAATTTGTGTACCAATCGTCAGCAAGCCGTCGGCTTAAGCAAATATTTCCGCTATTATTATTTAGTAAGGTTAGTCGTTGGAATCACAGTTTACCTATTTACTTTATACATTACTAAGTACAAGTATTATCGCAAGTGTTTGTTTGCCACGTAATGGCGCCGAAAGATTTCGATAAAACTAGCTGTCTGGGCCATTGCTCACAGTTAAATCGATTAAATCGATCGGACCCGAATGGCCGAGTCGGCAGTGACCTTGCCTACGAAGCCAACGGTCCTGGGTTCGAGTCCCGGTGGGGGCAAATATTTGTTTGATGACAACGGATGTTTGTACCCTAGTCATGGTTGTTTATCTATCTAAGTATAATATTTATCTATATAAGTATGTGTATCGTTGTCTAGTACCCAAGATACAGGGAATCCTAGTTTGGGGCTAGATCAATATGTGTAAATAGTGTCCAAGGTATTATTATTATGATTATATACATAGTCAGGTCATAAGTTCTGTCACATGTGCAATATGAAATAATTTAGACATGTTTATTATTTATGTAAACATTTATATAGCAAAATGAACTTAATAAAACATAGATTCTTATGGTAATAAAGTTTATTCAAAATGACCCCCGCGATTTTGAATACAGGCCTTTATTCTGCGCGGCCAGTCGTCTATCGCAGCACGAACGAGGTCCATGTCAATATCGGCGGCTGCCTTAATCAAGGATGCCTTGAGTGACTCCAAATCAGGATGAGGCTTTGAGCAGGCCTTTTCCTCCAAGTGTTGCCATATCTTGTAATCTAACGGACTCAAATCTGGACTGGAGGAGGGCCAGTCTTCGTGCCGGATGAAGTCGATTTCACGCGCCGCCAGCCAGTCTTGTGTGCTTTTCGCTCTATGAGCTGGCGCAGAATCTTGTTGGAATACCCAGTGCCTGTTATTAAACATGGTATGAGAAACAGGTTCCACAAGGTTCTTGAGGACTGTATTTTGATACACAACTGCATTCGTTTTTACGCCTTTCTCACAAAAATGTACCTCAGTTAAGCCCCAATAAGAGACTCCAAACCAAACCATGAGCGAGGATGGAAAATGACCTCGTTGGACACGCGGAATACGGTTGCTCGCTTCTTCACTGCTGTCTGCGTACACATTATCATTTTGTTTGTTGTAGCTCTCTTCCACGGTGAAAATTTTTTCATCCGAAAAAAGAATTTCCCGATGCTTTTTTCCCGCGTACCGCTTCAACAAAGCGCGGCATCTCTTCAGTCTCAGGTCCATTAAACGAGCGTCCAAACGATGTCCTGTTTTTCTTCGATATGCCCTAAGCCCTAAGTCTTCATTTAACACCCTTTTTACCGTGGTCCTGCTTAACCCCATCTGAAGGGCCAACAGTTTCTGCTTACGTATGGGATTTCTTTGAATTCGCGCCTTCACAGCTTTTATCACTGCTGGAGTCCTAACAGAGCGAGGGCGACCACTTCTTGACCTGTCATCTACACTAGAGTCTTCATTGTATCGTTTTATGGTACGATAAACTAATCTTTTGGTTATATTCAAATTTTTCAGTAAGTCGAAAATCTGAATTGGCGCGTAACCGCAACGATGCAACGCAATTACTGCGACACGGTCTTCTTTAAGTGTCCACTCCATATTTAAAAATGAGGAAAATTCTAAAAAGTACACATTTTTATTTTCATGAAAAATTCGAAATTCGAATTCAATAAACTTTTTTGTGGCCAGCGTTCTAAATTCAACAGTTTTTATTGTGTGACAGAACTTATTTTTTTTTTTTTTTTTTACCTTGGACACCTTTTACACACATTGATCTAGCCCCAAACTAGGATTCCCTGTATCTTGGGTACTAGACAACGATATATATAGTTATATAGAGAAATATTATACTTAGATAGATAAACAACCATGACTAGGGTACAAACATCCGTTCTCATCAAACAAACATTTGCCCCCACCGGGACTCGAACCCGGGACCCTTGGTTTCGTAGGCAGCGTCACTGCCGACTCGGCCATTCGGGTCGTCAAATGTTAATATGTCGTTATGACCTGACTGTGTATATTATTATCGATAACTGTCACACAACACAACACAGGGGTTATTTTTAGTCCGTATACCACACGAGCTGATGCCCGCTCAATATGTGGGGACCCGCACATAGCAGGGAGGTCTGACTCCTGGGCATGGGTAATTCCATTTTTTCCCCCTCCAACAAAAAAACTACTTGCTGTCTGGGTTTTGGGGGGCAAAAAATCGATATCTTCGAATCGGCGTTTTGCCGAATGTTAACAGCTGCGTCGTTGCTGCTTCGAACGCCAACAGCCATGTATGTTAGTTATATATTATGCTAATATCTCACTCACTATTTCTCCTCATGGTTCCCCGGGCACACCATGTACGGCAGGCTGGCCGCTATCGGCTGTATCTGCCTCATGAACTGGTCGCCCACCAGCGCGTCGTCAGTGTCCATGTCGTACGCGAAGTCTCCCACGTGGAGGATGAGGTCGTACTTGTCGCTCTCGGCGTCTTCTTGGAGGTAGGGGAGGGCCTGTGGGACATTCCATGATCATTTTCATTAATAATAGTAGTTTATGTGACTGATACATAATGGAGGGCATTAAAACTCGAGAGTGGGCATTATCACGGGAGAGTTTTAATGCCTAATTATGTACAGTTACATACACTAGTTTATCTACACATATCATAAGCTCTCTTTGATGTGTTCAGGAGCCGCATGTTCGACCGGCAATGTTGGCATTGATAATTGCTCTGCACTTGTTTAGCTTGTTCAGTAGTTGGTACTACACTTCACACACATAATGAGTTTTTACCAAGAAGTATAAACATTATGCTGGCTGTGGTTTTTGGACGCAGTAAAGAGGGTTTATGATACGAGGGTTGAGGGTATTCGAGGACAGACCTAACGGCTGCAGCACATCCCATATTTGTTCTGAATAACTTGTCTGAAAGTGGCCTCAAAAACCGCACGTTACGATCAGCATAATGTTAAACTACTTGGTAAAAACTCATTTCTTATCTCAAAAATTACACATTATGGTAATGTGTAATTTTTCTGCATATTATGACATTCACATTTGGAAAGCCGACGCCCGCCTGCGTGCCGCCCCTAGTTTGTCTGTGAAGTTGGTACTACAGAACAAGCTAAACAACTGCAGAGCCACAATGCCTTAGCTTAGCTAGCTTAGCTATCTACACACATATCATAGCTTAGCTTATGATATGTGTGTAGATATACTAGTGTATGTAACTGTACATAATTAGGCATTAAAACTCTCGAGTGATATTATTATGACACTCGCCTTCGGCTCGTTTCATAAATCCACTCTCGAGTATTAATGCCCTCCCTTATGTAGCAGTCACATAAACTACTATTAAAGGTTTCTATATTTTTATAGTTGGTGGTAGGTGAATATATATATTATCTACACACGTATCATAAACCCTCTTTACTGCTTACAAAAACCGCACGTTACGATCAGCATAATGTTAAACTACTTGGTAAAAACTCATTTCTTATCTGAAAAATTACACATTATGACCATAATGTGTAATTTTTCTACATATTATGACATTCAAATTTCGAACGTCGACGCCCGCCTGCGTGCCGCCCCTAGTTTGTCTGTGAAGTTGGTACTACATAACAAGCTAAACAACTGCAGAGCCACAATGCCGGTCAAACATGCGGTTCCTGAACACATCAAAGAGAGCTTATGATACGTGTGTAGATAAACTAGTATATGTAACTGTACATAATTAGGCATTAAAACTCTCGAGTGATGTTATTATGAAACTCGCCTTCGGCTCGTTTCATAAACCCACTCTCGAGTATTAATACCCTCCATTATGTAGCAGTCACATAAACTACTATTAACGCAATGTTGTAAGGACCTGATGCTACAAATTTTAGGTTAGATACAAATTCTAGGTTAGATACTATTGCAGCTACTATTGAACGGGGTCTTCTGGAATAATCGTGTTTAAGGAGTTTTTTTTCAAAAGCGATTGAAATTGTTATCAGCATTAATCGGTAAATTTTTACCCGACTTCAAAAAGCGGGTTCTCAATTAGATTTTTTCAGGGTTCCGTACTCAAAGGGTAAAACGGGACTCTATTACTAAGACTCCACTGTCCGTCCGTCCGTCCGTCCGTCTGTTTTGTATCTATCGTCTTGCAACAGATATTCGACATCCGCTAAATACAGCTTATGTTGTATTAAAAATATAAATATATAAACATTTACATAAGCCACATACATTGCATCTGGCCTCACACTAGGATACCCAGTGTCGTGGGAACCCAAAAACTCAACACTCAAATCATTTATTGCAAGTAGGCAAAATCGTGCACTTTTACAACTCAAACACATACTTAAAACAGATGGAAAAAATAAAAAATAAATCAAATATCATCAACTAAACTGATGAGTGACTGATTATGGTTTGAGTTTGAAAAAGGAAATTTCCCCTTCAAGTGGTGATTCATGGCTGAATCTCGCACAGGAAAAGGAAACTCCATTAACTCTACCAGTGCTTCGGAAATACGCCCGTCAGAGAAGATAGCACCAAGAAACTCTACGAGGATGTAATTTTTTCAATTTTCTTCATACGGCCCACCTGCCGGGGACCGAACCCGGGACCTCTCGCATGGTAGGCAGAGCCACAACCGCACCGCCACAGAGATAGTTCATATTGTGTATAAACCGTATTTAGCGACTATAAGAACTCTTGCGCAAGTCGGCGGCATCTGCTAATTTACGGCTAAGCTTTACCTCCAACCAGCTGTTAACGTACAAAGACAAAAGTTAACGTACATGCGAGTTCTTCATCCCCATGTCTCCGTAGATGGCTGCTCGGACGATCCACTCCTCTCCCTGCGGCGGTGTCTTGAATGTGAACTTCTCTGACCAGCCATACAGAGAGCCCACGTGGTACACTGCCGAGATACAGACAAACAGACAAATTGTTAGTTACAGTGTGGAGTGTGAAGGTGTGCAAACTAACGAACTAAGCCACTTGAATTCCATATTCCAAATGTCTTTATTGCTGTAGATATTTACATATATTTAGCAATCGCCATTTTTCGCCACTTCTCTACATCGGACCACTGTGGGAGAAGAAGGGCGTAGAAAATCCCACAGATTGGTAATTATCTTTTTAAAAAATTGCTTGTGCTTAACTAATACAAATAATATTATATCATTATCATAATTAATAAACAGAAATAAATAATTAAAAAATTATTAACAGCAAGGTCTGTGTTGAGCCAGATTAACCCCATACAGTCCCGTCATTTTAGTAATCTTGAACTTTTTCGACAAAGTCGCTTTGATTGGTTTTTAAATTGCTCAAATGGCAATTTCAAGATCTCCAGAGGTATCTTGTTGTAGTAGAGAATGAATGAATGAGAATGAAAAACCCTTGAAAGAATTGCTAACCTTCGCGAGTCTAAATCAAGTTGAAATCAGAAAGCTCTTGTCCGGTTGGGATAAATTCGTTCGGGCGTTCTTGTTCTAGGGTTGTACGTTCTTCACGTGCTTACCCATACCTGACCACATACCAATGAGATAAGTAACAGTTATGATAAGTGATAAGTATAATAAAATAAGCGAATGTTAGAACGGCGATGGAAACTTTCCATATCCGCGGCGATGGGCCAGCTCCCTGGAGTATTGAATAATTAGCTAAAGGTGGGCACAACTGTGCCTCCTCCACCCCGAATGGGACAAGGTTACGTTATGTTTGTTTCAACTGAATCAGGAAAATATACGGACTCACACGGTCTCACTCATAGCCACACCAATGCACAACACCTCGGCATATGAGCACGCCTTCAGGTTGCAGGCGGTCCTCGTAATATAAGAGAAAGTCCCAATCTTTTCTCTTTCAAAAACCGGGTAAAAGAGCAGTTCCTCTCTCTTTTATTACAGTAGTTATACAATGTATATTATTACTTTATATACAGGTTTATGTATATATTGGTACTTATTTAGTAGTTTGGTATACAGGTATTTTATTTGCCATATTTAATAGATATTTAATTTATTTTTTTATTATAGATAAGTTATTAGATATTGTGCACTGCCTACCCTTTCACGGTAAAATTTCCTATCATGCCTTGGTTTGCTGGAAGAAATCTCTTTTTAGAGATAAGCTCAACTTTGCAAATATGTTTTCCACAAATGTAACTTTTTATCTATCTCTATGCAATAGATAATTATGAATTATGAAAATACATTACTCCAGTTAAAATCAGAACTAAGTTCGGTGGTCTGATGGTGTCAAGGATGGCAGAGCAGCTTCTATTCGGAGCTTGAGGAGGGCAAGCGTAAGCATGGCGGACAACTCCTCAGGTACAAAGATGTGCTGAAGCGGCACATGAAGAAGTACGGCATCGGGTAATGCCATGGGAAAAACAAGCCTCTAAAAGACCGGAGTGGAGGGCGTTGGTTCATACAAAAGTCCGTGACTTTGAAATTCTCCGGCGCGCTGAGAATGAAGCCAACCGCCACGACTTAACCGCTGGAGACCTGGACCTGGTTATGTTTAACCGCTGGAGACCTGGACCTGGTTATGTTTAACCGCTGGAGACCTGGACCTGGTTATGTTTAACCGCTGGAGACCTGGACCTGGTTATGTTTAACCGCTGGAGACCTGGACCTGGTTATGTTTAACCGCTGGAGACCTGGACCTGGTTATGTTTAACCGCTGGAGACCTGGACCTGGTTATGTTTAACCGCTGGAGACCTGGACCTGGTTATGAGGCATCGCGATTTTGAACCTCATAAAATGGTAATAAAACTCAAAACCTATACAGGCATGGCGTCCCTGGACACCGGTAGGCACCAAGGGGTTAAAAGACCGACGACTACCTGCGAAAATTCTTTACAGCCATATTATGTGGTGCTCACATGCCCGCAATGTGCGAGGATCTTCACAAGGAAAATTGGCTACATAAACCACATGATAGCTCGAGTCTAAAGACGACAGGTTGAAGAGGTCGCCGTGACCGAAATCGGTCGGACCACATCACTAAAACTACCATCGAACTACTCACGTCCATCATGCCATTCTGAATGGGAAATTGCGTCCATCACAACTTAAACTTAAGCTCCATTCGAAACGCTTTGAATGCGACGTAGACGTTGATACAAGCAGATGAATAAACCATTATATCCACATTTTATTAAAATGTTTGTACAGAGGGAATATTAATTGCAATAAATATTATGGGGCACCAGGAGTTGCCGGTTGCTGTTCCAAATGACTCGGAAGAAGAAGGCTTTAACTATGACAGTTCACTATCGCTCACTCACAGTGCTAAGGCTCAGAAGCAGGGGCGATGAAAGCACAACAGGAATTATTTCATTTATAAAGTCATAGCAACCATTTAGTTAGAGCTATCTTGTCGCGCTGCCGGTGCCTCGGAATGGCCTCATCAGCGATATAATCGATTATGTTGCGACTCGGAACGCGTTATAAATGTAGTAGGCACTATACATACAAATAGGTATTCGTTGTTACACATGTCGAAATAAATTTCATAGATGCGTTTATATTTTTATGCACATACCTGTCGGCTTTGTTTTATGAACGACACGTGAACAATAAACATCAATACATAAATACAAAAACACAACAATAAAGAAGATTGTGATGATGTTAATTGAGTATTGTCTAACCTTGAATTGGCTCACAGTTAATAATTTATTGTTAAATGCTGGTAAAACCAAATGTATCAAATTCTCACTTCCAAATGTCAGGCAAGATAAGACCAGTTTAGTGTTAGACAGCAGCACGTTAGAATTAGTAAATGACACGAAGTTTCTTGGAATAATCATTTTTAGCAAATTGCAGTGGGGACCCCACATAGATAGATTAGTTGGTAAATTAAGTTCTGCGGCTTACGTTATTGAACATCAGACAAAGCACGGATGTGGCTACATCTAGGCTAGTATATTTTAGTTACTTTCATAGTGTCATGTCCTTTGGTATCTTGTTGTGGGGGAAAGCAGCGGATATTGAAACTATTTTTATTTTAAAGAAAAGAGCTATTCAGCAATTTATAATTTAAAACGCACGCACTAATTAAGAGAGCTTTTTAAAGAAATTGACATACTAACTGTAGCTAGTCAATTTATTTTCGAAAATATAATGTATGTACGCAATAATACCTAATGTAATAATACCTTGGACACTATTTACACACATTGATCTAGCCCCAAACTAGGATTCCCTGTATCTTGTTCTAGACAACGATACATATACTTATATAGATAAATATTATGCTTAGATAGATAAACAACAATGACTAGGGTACAAACATCCGTTCTCATCAAACAAATATTTGCCCCCACCGGAACTCGAACCCGGGACCCTTGGCTTCGTAGGCAGGGTCACGGTCAAGAACCTTACAAACATTTTCAAACTTAGCGATAGATGTAATGTTAACCTAAGAAATAATCACTACTTGCGCCCCGGTTTAGACTCGCGAAGGTTAGCAATTCTTTCAAGGGTCAGTGCATTCTCTACTACAACAAGTACCTCTGGAGATCTTGAAATTGCCATTTGAGCAATTTAAAAACCATGTTAAAGCGACTTGGTGGAAAAAGGGATATTACAATGTTCAATATTACTGAAATGACGGGACTGTATGGGGTTAATCTGGCTCAACACAGACCTTGCTGTTAATATTTTTTTTATTATTTATTCCTGCTTATTAATTATGATAATTCTTATAATAATATTTGAATTAGTTAAACATAAGCAATTTTTAAAAGAGATCTAAAAATCAATCTGTGGGAGTTCTACGCCCTACTTCTCCCACAGTGGTCCAATGTCGAGAAGTGGCAAAAAATTACTATTACTATGAATATGTAAATATCTACAGTAGTAAAGACATTTGGAATTTGGAATCTATAAATCGATTTATAGGGAGCTCCGTGGTCTAGTGGTATGGCAACACGCTCGTATTTCACGCAGGAGATGCCCGAATGCGGTGCTGACCATGTAGGTACCAATGAGATAGTAATTTATATCTTACAATATGCTGAATTTCTAATGGTGATGGAAAACATCGTGAGAAAACATTCAATCTCCATAGCTGCGGCGATGGGCTAGCCCCCTGCCACCGCGTATGGGAAAGGCGTGAGTCGGCGCGGCGCTATGTTTGTTAGTTTGTTTAAATCAATTTATCAGAGCCTGAAGTATTATCTATTTTTATTTTAATACACCTCTAAGCCTAATCGAAAATTTCAGACTAAAATAAGGCCAAAGCGAAACAGAACAAAGACAAAGAGAACTCTAATGTAGAGTCAATTTAATAGATCACATTTGACCCTTTACAAAATTCAACAATGTAACCTTGTACGGGAGGGCACACAATATTATTTATTTTTTCACAGTTAGAATTCAAACTCCACAATTGCTTAACCTATTCCATTTAAATACTTATTGTATTAATGACAATTGAAGGGAATTTTACAATTTACTTTTGCTAATATAGAACAAGTTAAAAACTTAAAAAACCGACTTCAAGTTCTAGTCCTATTTCTTCCTCCCCTGTCGGGATGCGAATGACGTCTTTGTACATAATAAGTCCTTATCATAACGTTTGATTGTTTTGGATTTGTAAATTTTTTCAAATCGCTACATACATTCTGATAAAATTTATATGGGGCCACCTGTGAAGTATATCCTACCAATCAAAACAAGAATCATCAAAATCGGTTCATAATTGACGGAGTAATCGCGTAACAAACACACAAAAAATAATAATAAAACAGCCGAATTGAGAACCTCCCTCTTTTTGAAGTCTGTTGAAAATGTTGTAAACATAATGAACAAATTGTTCTGAAAACCGAAAATTGCAAGGTAACATCGGTGAATCCTTTGTAAACACTAGGAATATTACTCCAAAAATCGATAGAAAGAAAAGAACTGAATGCAATGATGACTGCATTAAATTCACTGATGTTTGAATTCCGTATCAATGAAATTTAATCAATATTTATTATTTCTTTATTCAAGGCAGTCTAACAACTAAGGTATATATCACCAATGTCACATGTTTTTATATATTTCACTGTATTTGGACACATTCCTTTTCGAGAACCTAATGATTTATAGTTGCTTGTTAGCACTTCCCAGGAAAGACGTGAAGAGGTTTCAGATCCAAGTATTCCTAAAATCAATGTTTGTAAGCAGGTCTAACTAAGAATAAAAAAAGAAAGAAAAACTGATGTAAATGTGATCTATAAAATTGTCCCTACTTTATACATGACTTACTGTACTTAGTATCAAACTTCAAGTCCTTCAAAGTGACTCGGTGGATAAACTGAGTGCGCTTTAGTGTCCCTCCATCCACAAACTTAGTCCTGGTGCCCTGAACTTGAGTCGCCATGTCTTGCTCCCCATATTTGACTATTGATGACCTGGGATTGTCGAATGTGCTCCATGTAATGACTATGTCATTTGTTTTTTCTGGAAAGAGAGGAAGTTTATGCCTGATAAAATTAAATATTTTTCTTTACAAAGTTTAAGTAAAACTGCCTTTGTAAGTGCTAATATCTTCTGAGTTTGTATATGATTAATATGTCAGTAAATGTAAAGAACTCACCAGTCATGGTATCCTAGCTAGACTTTATCTACCTACTCTTTATCCCTCTAGATAGCAGGTTTAGGACTTACCTCCAAAGGCGATGTGTATCTGTTCAGGCTGACAAAACCCACAGTCATATTTGGCCCCTGACCCTGATGAAGTCGCCGCCAGCCCGAGTGTACAGTAGACTAGTACAACATAAACTATCTTCATTTTCAAGTTTGCTATTTTGTGAGCATTGATGTACGTCCGATGCTGCCCTCGACGCACTGATACTGTGGGTTTATACTAATTAGTATACGTAGATTTCTAAACATGGGCTAAGTAGTTCTAATTGTTTGTAAATATTATATGCTTTCGTCCCACACCCCTCGCATCCCTTCACCTCCCCCCTGCCTGTCCGACAGTCTATGTCGCGTTCCGAGTCACGTCAACAAAGACATCATCGCTCACGTGACGTCACGACCATCACGCTCGTTCCCAGTGGGAAGTGACGACCATCATAGATATCCATACGGAACGCTTTGAACGCGACGGTGGACGTTGACACTGACAGATGACACTATTATAACCCAACTTTTGTTAGTTATTTCCATTTCGAGTCGTAGACAGTCGTAATAGCGATACGATATTAGCTTTTTTTGGGTGATTATGTGAGGAAATATATAATTATGGAGCGCCAGGAATCGCTGCTGGTTGCTGTTCTAAGTTTGATTGTCAGCCGTCCGCGTGACAGCTGTCACTTTTGATGGCTCGCTAACAGTGCTGCTCAGAAGCATGGACGATGATAGCATAACATGGCGGCGTTAATGATGTCATTCATGACATCATATCAACCACTTTGAGCTATCGTTGTCGCGCTAAAACTCATTCGGAACGACCTCGTAGATGCTATAATCGATTATGGTGCGAGTCGGAATGCGCTGTCTGACGTGATGAACTGACAGTAGAAGTGTGTAATCTCGACTCCGGCGGATGTTTAATACATTGAATTTGAAACATACTCACGCCTGCGAACTGAAACCTCTTAATGAGACATGAAACCTCTATGAACCACGGATCGCGTTTGAATTGTCGACTCGTCAACATATTCATAATCAATAATCATGCTTCATTCACAATTCTCGATCCTCAAAGTAATACCTTTTGAATGTACGTACACTACTCTTGACTCGAATGAAGACTAGATCTGTTGACAAGTATTAAATCTCATCCTTCAGGATCTATACAATTATGTCCTTATACAGGGTGATTTCGGGGTCGTGATCCCAACCATTTTTTTCTGACTCAGTAAATGATTGCGATGCTACCTGTATTTATTTTAATTGAAACAAAGACGATTCGTTACTGACGTATTTTTATTTAAAAATTATTATTGACTCAAAATGCGTGGTCACCTATAACTTTTAATATTACACCTTTTTAGAAAACAAACTCAACCTTACTGCAACGATTGTTAAGTCCATGCACTTGACATAAGTTTTCTTGGGAAATAGTAGGATGACCATGATCTCGAATTATCGCAGTTTTTTTGCTGACTAAAATAAGTCGCTGGTGTACTGTTAGTCCTAACCTATCGTGATCCTTAGGAGAAAGTAAGTTAAATGCTTCTTTCTTGCTCCACGACCCCGTAACAGGGTGATTACGATTATATGTCACCGTAAGATTGTCATATAAGATTGACAAACGCGTTAGTTTACAAACTAACGCGTTTGTTTGTAAACTATCGACAAATTGTAAACCAGACTGACAGGGTTTAGAATTTATTCTTACATGTTAACCTAACACGAAGAATATTCGGGGGCTTTGCTGATCTCGCCCCTCTAGTCTTCACCTAAGCTACCGCAGTGTTTGCCCTGGTATTTCCTTTTCAATTCAAGTTTAAACCAGTTTACAATTTAACGGTTTTCTTATAAACTAACGGGTCACATCGTAAGCAGTAAGGTAGTTTACAATTTATCGATAGTTTGTAAACTAACGAGAGAAAAAACGTTATATTATAAAGCAACGGTTTGGAAATCTCACGGTGACATATACATGAGTGCGCATTTTATTTAACTCACCCAAATATTTGATTGAAATTCCTTCGTACTTTACATTCTTACTCGACTACCTAGTCCGAAGTGGAAGGAGCACCTATATTTGGTATTTTGGTATTCATCTCTATGCCAAACAGAACAGAGCTCATTATCGCATCGCATTGAGCATCGACACGACACAAAACGCTCTCGCCTAACATTATACAAACAGAACTCTACCGAAGCCTACCGAATGAAAGCCGAACGACATAGCATTTATAATTAATTGATTTGCTCACTCTTTCATATTCATATTTTTCATCTCACTCACGAATTCACGAACCACATCCTCCGAATGAGGTCTCATGGTTTCATTAGTGGTTGTTCATTAAGAGTGGAGAGTGGTTACAGTTTTGCTGGTCTCAAAACATGAATGAAACCTCGTGACGTTTCGGCACATTTTAAACACAGAGTCCGGAGTTATCCACGACTAACTGACAGTGCAGTTGTAGTGATGACCACATGGCAAAATAAACATTGATTATCGATTGAGGGCGCCGCAACGTAAACTATAGCTTCTTATCGTCAATATTTTTAATTTATGGGTTTTAAGTATTAACAATTTGTTTGTTATTCTCTTTGAGTAATAATGTATAAATACTAGAGACGCTAGCTCGAACAAAATATGTATTCAGGTGGATCGATTTATTCAAAATATATAGTGACAGTATTGACATATATAAACAAACAATAATAAAATGCATGTGGCCTGGTTAGGCATAGAGTTCAATAGAAAACTGTAAACCTCTTTTAACATCCTCCCGTTTTGGTGAACGTTATAGCCGTTACAGGGTTAAACCCATAATGCCACATATAAATACCAGTCTTGGTTTAGACACAGGTTTTGTCAGTATGTCAGCACATTGATATTGACTCGAAACATATTTTACTTGTAGTCCATTAAAGCTCAAAAGTTCTCTGACATAGAAATGTCTTTTAGCGATATGCTTGGTTCTTCTATGAAGCTTCGGGTTCTGTGTTAGCTTAATAGCTGCTGGATTATCAACCTGCAGAGTGGGAATTTCTTTCAAGACAGTAATTTCTTGAAATAGACGTTTGAGCCAAACTATTCCACAAACTGCTTCGCTCGCGGCTACTATTTGCGCTTCAGTGGTTGATATCGCTACTGATATCTGTTTTCGGCTTGCCCATGATACAGCACCACCAGCATACATGCACAGTGTTCCAGAAGTAGAGCGTGCAGTTTCGAGATCTCCGCCATGATCAGAGTCACTGTAACATTCTAACACTCCAGGACTGTGTTCCTTTTTGTATACAATGGATGAGTCAATTGTTCCTTTATGGTATCGGAAAATGCGTTTTACCTTTACAACATCTTCATTTGATGGATTATCCAGTGTTCTAGATATGACACTTATGGCGTAAGAGATATCTGGTCTGGTTCCTGTCATTAGGTATGCTAATGCACCGACAGCTTCTCTATAAGGAAATTTTACTTCATTGCCTTTTTCCGTGTCAGTCTGTGCTTCTTTGATTATACGAGTACTGATAGCCTTGCAATCACTCATTCTGAATCTTTCTAGAAGATTAAGTATGTAGTGTTTCTGAGAAACTTTAATGAACCCATTTTTGTCTTTTAAGATCTCTAATCCAAGGAATAAAGAGGCTGGCTTTGTTGTAATCTTGAACTTTATTTTTAGTTCACTAAGAAACTTCTCGGATTCTTTTTCGTTTGTTGAGGCAATCAAGCCATCGTCAACGTAAAGTCCCATGATTATCTTATTTCCTTTCCTGTTTCGAATAAACAAACATGGATCGTTGTCACATTGCTTAAATCCGATTAATTTCAAGTCATCAACAGTAAATATGTTCCAGCACCTTGGAGATTGTTTAAGACCGTATAAACTTCTCTTTAATTTACAGACTCGATTTGAACCATCACTAAAACCTTCTGGTTGACGCATGTATATGTCTTCGTTCAATGATCCATTTAGAAAGGCGGTGGCTACATCAAACTGTATTAGAGAGAGTCCTTCGTTTGCTGCAACACTTAAGATTGCTCTGATTGTCGCCATTCTAGCAACATGACAAAATGTTTCGTCATAGTCTATTCCTTTTTCTTGCGTATAACCTCTCGCTACGAGTCGAGCTTTGTACTTATCAAGGCTTCCATCAGCATTGGTTTTCTTTTTGTAGACCCATTTACAAGAAATCAGTTTAGGGTTAAAATTTAGGGATTTAACCTCGCTTTCCATAGCTTTCAACCATTCAGTTTTTTGAGGACTTTTTATAGCTTCTTTGTATGTTCTCGGTTCATCCGAATCATTAACAATAGAAGACATAATGAAGTCGTCATATCTTACTGGAGGGCGTATTGTCGATCTGTCGCGAAGATATCTCACTGCAGGAATTCCGTCATGATATACATCAGATTCTGGTTCACGAGTATCATACATTTCATCTTCTTCATCTTGGCTGTGTAAATCATCTTGTATTTGAGGTATATCATCAGAAGATACTTCAGGTTCGGGATCTTGTACTTGTATCTGTTCAGAAGATATTTCAGGATCTTGTACTATTTCCTCACTTGCATTAAAGATGGGGTGATTTACTTGTGTCTTAGGGAAGTTAATCTCAATTTCAGTTGTTGCTTGATCATCTGCTTCTGGAGCATCTAATCCTAATCCAACAGATCTGATTAGTGATTCATTAAATGTTACTTCTCTGGACCTGATCAATGTTGGTTCGTTATTTTTGTTAAAGCCGAGTAACCCATAGCCGTCATCACCGTCGTGGCCAATTAATATACATTTTTGAGCTTTTTTGGACATCTTTGTTCGCTTTTGTTTAGGTACGTGTGCAAAACATTCTGTTCCAATAACTCTCATGTGTTTTATGGAGGGTTTCTTCTTAAACCATAGCTCAATTGGTGACTTTCCTTCTTCAGAAGTCGGCCCAGTTCTGTTTAAAATGTATGCAGCCGAGCTGATGAGCTCGGACCAACAGGCAAGTGGGAGTTCTTCATGAGCGTGCATCATAGTACGTGCAGCTTCGACAAGAGTTCTGTTTTCTCTTTTACAACACCCATTTTGTTCCGGTGTATACGGCATCGTAAAGCGGTGTTGAATACCGTACGATTGGAGTATTTTCTCAACAGCTTCATTTTTGAATTCTCCACCATTGTCGCTTAGGACTGTTTTTATAACATGACCAGCCGTTCTAGCTTCTTTTATCATCTGTACTAACTTACCTTTAACTTCGGATTTGTGTTTCATGAAGAAAAATTGACGATATTTGGTGTAGTCATCTTTAAACAGTACAAAATAACGCAATTTCGTGAATGAATTTGGGAATGGGCTTCACACATCAGTATGTATTATTTCACCTGGTTCTTTAGCTCTATCTCTTGTTCCAAATGTATGTCTATGTGTCTTTCCATAAATACATCCTGTACATAATTCAGAGTCGAGTTTCACTTTGATACCAAGTTCTTTTTCAATCAGCTGCTTTACGTGTCTTTTGTTCTGATGAGCAAATCTTTCATGAAACAACTGCAAAGTGTTTTCTGTTGATACTATATTTAGTTCTGGATTTGGACACCTGAGAGTTTGTATATCTAGCTTGTAGAGACCTCCAGTTTAATCCTTGTGCCAATGGGGTTGGCCGGTGAAAGCTAATCATAGGTGGCGCCACGTGCATTTGGTACCTTTATCCAGTTGCCACTTTCAACGATCGACTAATTTCTGAAATTTTTTCTGTGATAATTGTTTTTCGGTATCTATTTACTACACAACAAAAGTAATTTTTCGATTAGGTATATGATATAATCTCATGTAATTACTACTATACAACTTAATTTTGCCTTTTTGGCAGGGGTTTTTTACTATATGCGCACATGACTGGCGATTGAACACACTGTACTGGTAACACAGAAGCGTACTGACTTTGACGTTAGGGGAACCAACCGATACTAGCGCCACTTTTACAGTTGCCAACCCCATTAGTTTAACTCTTTCATTATGTATCAGTTGACATGATTCTCTTTCAGAAGTGAACACACTGTTTTCAACTTTATCTTGAGCAGCAAGAACAGAGAATAGGTTTTTTGCCAGAGGCAATTATAAGGAGAGCGACATCTTCGGGAGTAAAGTAAAAGGCTTGAGATGCGCGCAAATACTAGACTAATTTATCATAGGGAATCCTAGCTTATATACTAGGCTGGCACATGCTATCAATGACGTGCATAAGACATAGTGCGTGATGAATATAAATATACCTTATCTGTGACGGTCGTCAACTTATCTTAACATTACGTGAAAATATGACTAACATAGTCGACCGGCACAGATACTCCCCCCTTTAGGGAAAAAAATAAATGAATGTACTTATAACAATGGAAAAAATCTAAGTTCAGTGCGAGCTCCATTTTGATAAATCAGCAGTCGGCTGATTATCGGTTCATTATTCTTGCGGTATCTTGAGTTCGATGCGGGAAATCTTCAGTTGAAATCTTTTGGTTTCTGGTCCGTCATGGCTTGCTTGATGTCGTCTTGGTTTGGGTGGGGTCTTGATTATGGATTAAGGTGGCAGCACACGGAGTTTTCTTCACGGCTGGGTCCATGCTGCTATTACCGAAGGTTGCTGATGTTCAGAAGTCGGGTCACCACTTTGGCAATTATAAGGAGAGCGACATCTTCGGGATTAAAGTAAAAGGCTTGAGTTGCGCGCAAATACTAGACTAATTTATCATAGGGAATCCTAGCTTATATTCTAGGCTGGCACATGCTATCAATGACGTGCATAAGACATAGTGCGTGATGAATATAAATATACCTTACCTGTGACGGTCGTCAACTTATCTTAACATTACGTGAAAATATGACTAACATAGTCGACCGGCACAGGTTTCTCTTTATTTCAGGAACGTACCATACATCGCATGGTGTAATTCGTTCTTCTTGACCATGGACATAAGCTATCAATTGAACTGTTCCTTTTCCGATGGCTTTCGTTGTCGATCCGTTAGCAGTTGTGACCGTTTCGTTCTTTGTGAAATGTTGAAAACTGGAGAATATATCATTTTGATGTGTGACGTGACTTGTAGCGCCATTATCTACATACCACACTCTCAAAAAAAATATTGCCATTGCAACAAAAAAACTTTGATGCTGGACAGCCGTCAAAGGTGCATAGTTATGAGGGCAACGTTTTTATTGTTACTAAGTAAATTTACCAATTTTGATGTAATAGCAATAAAACATTGTTGAAATTGCAATGCTAAAATTGTTCGTGTCACTATATGATTTCTTGTCCTTTTGTTCCCATGACAAATGACTTTAGCTATCATATCAAAGGTATATGGTCCCGATGACAAGGGGTTTTGCTAAAAAGACAAAGGTTTACTGTCCGTGGATCTAACTTTGTTTTGTTGAATTAGCTATCTTCCTTTGTGCTTTTATCAATTCACCGTTGCTTCTCCGACAAAGTTACTTTTCTCGTATATATTTTGCTGCTCTAGCAAAGTAACATGGCTGATCTTATCCCTGCACTTTGTTGATGGTACACTATGGAAAAATATTATATACTCCCCGAAGCTTCTGACTATTATTCCAGGAGTATGCGTACCCTGAACTATGTTTAATGTACACCATACATCTGTATGGTGCATACACAGAGCACTCCGGTCAAGGTACGTATACCCGTAACAATATATAGGCAGAAGCTTCGAGGAATATAGATTTTTTTCAGTGTACCATTTACAAAGTGAAGGGATTGAAATCTACCATGTAGTACATTGCTTGGGTAATACAAGATACGATAAGAGGATAGAGGTATTTGAGAATCCTAAAAGAAAATAAGAAAATATTTATATCAAAAGTATGTAATAATCTCTACTTTACTTATTTATTACTATGGCATTAGTAAACAGCTCATCCCAAATTACAAATTAATATTAAGGGATTTAAGCCACTCGGTGGCTTCGTCAGTAAGCTTGATCAGGTCCTCGGGAGGTCCCCCGGTATATCGCGTTTCTGGGAATTCAAGGATAATATGTTGGATGTCTTGTACTTCAATTCCGCAGGTACAAGCAGGGGAGTCTATCCAGCCGCTGCGATGTTTATATTGGGCACAGCGTCCATGCGTAATCCCGTGCGTAGTCTGTTGAAGTTACACCAGTCGCGCCTCGGCAGCTGGGATCCCTTTATTTTGGAGCCTGAAACAAGATCTGAGCCCAATTTGCCGGCCATTGTTGAATTCCATTGTTGCGACCATTGTTGCATGAGGTTGGAGTCTTCTTGCAGCAGATTTATCGCTATTTTGTTTGGTGGGTTTCTGGATTCAAGAAGGTGAACGACAACGACAACGGGTCAACGACATGAACCTCATACTTGTATTAGGACACTGTTACTTACCAAGCATAGACTGCAACAGATGCCGCAGTTTATTTTCTGTTAAAAAGTCTCCAATGCCATATTTCATATCACTCTTGAGCACAAACACTACTTCTCTGCACGACATCCACGTTGAAACTGGCAGAATAGGAGAAACAGTTTGCGCTTGCGAGAACAAGTATAAGACGTCACTTTGTAATTTTATCTAAGAATACTTTGACAAAACATCTACTTCGTATTTTGTTAGTATATAACTTTGCCGTATCAACACCATCATTTAGCCGTAGTAACAACTGTTATTTTGATAGATTAAACTTTGCTGTAACATCACTTCATAACGATGCCGTGTCAACAACACCATTTAGGCATAGTAACAACGCCTATTTTGATAGATTAAACTTTGCTACAATATCACTTCATAACGTTGATAAGTTGACAACGTGCCGTTGTTATCCCGTTTAAACATTTTTAACATAGTTACCGTATCTACGTGTCTTTAGCTAAAATAACAAAAATAATTTCAAAAATAAAAAAAGTTGCCACGGCAACTATGGGCCTATAGCTGCAGCGACGATGCACTTACGTGCGGTAACAATAAAATTCTAACAAAGCTTTTATTGTCGCTTTGTTAGCCGATTTTTCTCAGACTGCAGCAGATGCCGCAGTTTATTTTCTGGTAAAAAAGTCTCCATTTCCATATTTCATATCACTCTTGAGCACAAACACTACTTCTCTGCACGACATCCACGTTGAAACTGGCAGAATAGGAGAAACAGTTTGCGCTTGCGAGAACAAGTATAAGACGTCACTTTGTAATTTTATCTAAGAATACTTTGACAAAACATCTACTTCGTATTTTGTTAGTATATAACTTTGCCGTATCAACACCATCATTTAGCCGTAGTAACAACTGTTATTTTGATAGATTAAACTTTGCTGTAACATCACTTCATAACGTTGCCGTGTCAACAACACCATTTAGGCATAGTAACAACGCCTATTTTGATAGATTAAACTTTGCTACAATATCACTTCATAACGTTGATAAGTTGACAACGTGCCGTTGTTATCCCGTTTAAATATTTTTAACATAGTTACCGTATCTACGTGTCTTTAGTTAAAATAACAAAAATAATTTCAACAATAAAAAAGTTGTCACAGCCACTATGGGCCTATAGCTGCAGCGGCGATGCACTTACGTGCGGTAATAATAAAATTCTAACAAAGCTTTTATTGTCGCTTTGTTAGCCGATTTTTCTCTGAGTGCAGTTGTCAAGAACTTCATGGGTCGTCTCTGTCTCGTTTGTCTCAACTTGCATTAAGGTCAGGTGGCAGTTTTTACTATGAATACCTTTGCATGGTTTTGATGGTTTGGGAGGTTTCCCATACGAAATCCACTTGCGGCATTGTTTGACGTTATGCCCGAAAAGTTTACAATACCCACACTTCTTCTTTGATTTATGTGAAGTATGTTGTATGACTAGTGCTTGCGCGTCTGAACTTTCAGCATCTTTAGTTGTCAAAGATCTTTCATAACTACAAATCTGAGCTGTCAGATTGTCAATGTTACGATCCTTTTTGGTCATGAGCATCCAGCTTGATTTGAACGGGAAGTAACTCTCGTCGGGTAGCGTTTCTAGAATCTTACGTAAGAGTAAAATCTCTGGAAGTTCATATTTCGCTTCATCCTTTTGTAGTTCTACCTTTAGTTCATGCCATATATTTTTCAGCTTAGATATATGCGTAGACATGTCATGAAGGGGGGGTCCTTTCGATAACTGAATAAACTGTACCACAGATTATAGCTTTTATCCTCAGAAGTGCCATCAAATAAAGTGTGCAATTCATCCCAGTTTTCTTTGGCACTGGTTAATCTCATCACTTTTTGTAGTGTACTATCTGAGATATTAGCCATTAATATAAGCATTGCTGGACTATCTTATTCATTATACTGTTGTAGAGATTTATCGTATTTCGCAATAGCATTTGAGGTTTCTGTACAGTCTGGTGAGGTTGGTGGCTTTAAATTACCGCTTACTGTATCCAAACCTCTTGGAGTTCCTCGCAGTAGTAGTAGTAGTAGTAGTACTTTACAGCGCCATGTCTGCCAATTTTCTTTACCTTCTTATCAACTTAACAGCTGGTTGGAGTTGCCATATTGACAAGTTCCGTTAGAATTTGAAAATTATTGCTTGAAAACGTATATTGTTCAGAAAAATTACTCACAATAGAGAGATAATTATTTTTCCTAGCTCACAACACATATATTTACACCTGCCTTGCTCGTAAAGACCTACTTACTTACGTTCAAAGAGAGAATGTAAGTTAGTTCTTTACGTCATTCATTCATTGTCTGCATTGAAAACTACGTTCCATTTTCAAATTACTTTGCAGAACGAGCAATGCTTGATATGTAATGGATTTTCATACAACTTTACAGTTCAAGCTATGAAAACCTCCTTGGTCAAAAACTCAACCAACGCAAAAAAAAAATTGGCGGTAATTCAATCGATATTATTTGAAGTTTGATAAAGTTTATCTCAAATTAATTACCTAATTAAAAATGTCAAGTGATGAAGTGGATATGGAAGCTGAGAATGTAATCGACAACCTTTTGCCAAATAAATCAAAAGAAAGGTATTTTAAATGCTATGATGACTTCATTAAATGGCGTGCAGAAAAAAAGATCAAGTCTTTCTCAGAAAATCTGTTGCTTGTATATTTTAATTACCTATCAAAACAATATAAACCATCATCATTGTGGAGCATATATTCTATGCTAAAAGCAACACTGAACACCAAACATGACGTCAAGATTAATAAATATGAAAAACTAACTGCAATAAAGTTACATACTTTCCCAATATCTAATTCAAAATTACACACACAACTTTTTATTAAAATCACATTAAAATTAATATGTAGGTAGGTACCTCATTAGTTTTTTGATATGATTTTAAATTACATTGTTTTATTTTATTTGTTGTGTTTTATTTTCCTCGCAAGGAAGGTGTAAAATAGTATATTTCTCTCGGGTTGTAAGTAGCTATTGCACCCTCGAACTCAAATAAAGGCAATAGATTTGATGAAATCTATTGCCTTTATTTATATTTTTTGATACGGTCAATACACAAACATGAAGTGCAAGGTCTGCAAAAAGGTCATCAAATATGCCGGTGAATTGTTGAAATATATTCCGTGTGGAGATACATTTCACTACAGTTGTCTAAATATGACTTCGGCTGACTATATGGCAAACGCGTCCTTAAACGTTCATGGTGCTGCCAACCTTGCCAGAACGTGACGCGCCGCAAGAATACCAACAACCCAGCGGAGCTGCCCGTAAGCGAATCCTCGTACTCCTCTCCATCTCCGGCTGACTGCTGCGGCGCGAGCGCTCGCAACAAGCCGGCACCGCCGCCGACGCGCGCGTCTCCGTTCCCCCCTACATCTGACTCCCTGGACTCGGCCGCCACAATCACCTAGGACCGCTTTGAGTGCTTGATGAATGTGAAATTCGCCGAATTCAAGGCCTCCATCATGAGAGACTTAAAGACGATCCTTTCGTCAGTGGGGGGAATTTTGAAAGAAAGATGGCGTCTATGAAACCCAAAATGACCAGACTCACAGGCGGAGACCTTGGGCCCCCCTTTTATAATTTTAATTGGAATTTCTCTAGATCTAATAAGAATTATGGAAATAACTGGATTCTTACTTGATCTTAACTAAGTCCTTTGCCTTTCTCTGCAAATTGCGCTTTTATTCCAATTGAATTGCACCAAAATGGTGATGTTCAATATATAGTACCCTAAAGTTTAGTATATTTTTATGTATTATTTCTGATTCAAACATTATTTGGATTCGTTGATTTATTATAATTACACGTTAGTGTGTCCAAAATAGTAATAAACTCAAACATAGATGACCTTCATACATTTGTTTTATACACCACCTGTTTTTAGAATGGTACAAATATAGCCCCTCCTGTAAACCATCAAAAAGTATGAATTTAATAATAAACTAGTTCAAATTTCATTTCATTCATTAGCTAGCTTGCTCTTTGCTGATTGGTTTGTTTCAAGAAACAAAGAGATCTGTTAACGAAGACTGTTACAGTTTCGCTAAATACGAACCTACGAAAAAAAAAAACCCAAAACGACCAGGCTCACAGATGCCACAGGCTCACAGGCCAGCTCCACTGACGAAAGGTTAAGACTGAGGTGATGGCTGCAACGGAGGAACTTAAGGTGGAGTTTGCCGAAACCACCTGGCTAGCACGACAAAGAAGATGGCCCTACTGGAGTTGGAAAATGGAAAGCTGCGCTCTGAATTATATAATATGGGGCAACGCGAAGAGACCCTCGATAAGTCTTCGCGCAATCGTAACATTGAAATTCAATGCGTCCCTGGAAAGCGCAGCGAGAATCTAGTGGCTATTCTGAAGAAACTGTGTGAGCAAATTCAACTTCCTATTGTTGACAGTGACGTACACGCGATCCGTAGAGTGGCTAAAAGGGAGAATACATCCAACGCTTAGGCCGATCTTGCCACTCTATCGCTTTTTCCGCGCTCTTGCTTGCACGCTCGGCTCAGGCGGAACCTGACAATGGAACGTACCCTATTTCGTGCGTGCAGCCGGCGTTCATCGACTTTATACGACATAAGACGTAATCACATCAAAAATAAATTAAAATTAATCAATTAAATACGAAGGTGTTGATGGCTGGGGTTCAGTATCTTGTGTTGATTTCGAATAATTTTCAGAGGTGCCCATTTTATGCCGTACATCTTCAGGCAAACCACAGTTATAGTTTATACATTATTACTCAAAAGGTTAGTAGCTTTTACCATATTTCCTGAGGGAGTCTCTAAAGCAGAGGATTGAGTTCAGAGTTATCAAAATCATTCGGTTCCTTTGCTTATTTTTAACTAAATTCACTTGAGAGAATAACCTCTCTACTTCTGCATTAGAATGTGACAGTGAAAGGCTCTTACTTTAACTAAAGTAAGAGTACTTATATTTTGGTTTTCTAACTGTTCACTCGTAGCGCAGCAGCAGACGGGGAATTCCCGGCCAACGCCGACCTGTACCTACCATAGCATCTAACCATTGATTCGCGTTTAGTTTAGATTTTTTCTTTCGAGACTCGGTACCCTACTCTACGAATCTCGATAGCCTCACGTCTCATGATGAAATGAAAAGTTGCCAGAAAAAGTAGCTAAAGATTTAGCTTCAAGTTTCGTTAATTAGTAGCTGTCTGTCACCAAATAATAGTTAAATCTAGCTTTAAAATTTAATTATCGCAATTTTTTTCATGAATGAATTAAATTAAAAATAATACCAAAGAAAACGACTCGCAAGAGCAAACTTATCGCGCGGGCACTCTAAGTAAAGCATTATTGGAAACAGAAACACTAAAAACGTGGTTTGAATAAGAATTTATGGATATAAACATAAACATTTCAATACAGGCACATACATTGCTTCTGGCCTCACTAGCATTCCCTGTGTCGTGGGAACCAGAAAAAGGGTAGCCGTCGTCTCACACACATTAAAACATCCAAGCCTCCTTTTTTCCGTATCCCCAGCCGGGGTCGAACCCGGGACCTCTCGCCTGGTAGGCAGAGCCACAACCGCTGCGCCACAGAGGTCGTCATATAGTGCGATCGAGGAGCTTGTCATCTGGGGTATTCGCACGTCATTGGACGATCGTTTAACTGTAACGTGCGTAAGTTGCTATTATCTGGAATGTCTGGTGTCAGTTTGTGTTTGCTCGCGGTGTCAGTTTGTGTTTGCTCGCGGTGTCAGTTTGTGTTTGCTCGCTGAACTAGCTACCTTTGTATCTGTTTACAGGTGTGTTTGTGCTAATATAGGTATTTAACGCCTCCCTTATCGAGTCCCGTATGCTTTACTTAACCGTTACTTAAACATTTTGTTATTTATATATTGACGTGATAACGTCTTTTAAATCGATGAACGCTGGCTGCACGCACGAAAAAGCTTGACTCATTGTCGTTCCGCCTGAGCCGAGCGTGCAAGCGAGAGCGCGGAACAAGTGAAAGAGAGGCACAATCAGTCTAAGCGTTTCTTATGACGTCTTTTTTTAATGTATAGTGCGTACTGGGTATATTTTATGGGCATGTTCATTCTACAGGTACACCCCCTGGAAAACGAAGGATATTTTTAGGCCTTCTATTATTGGTGATTTGAGGTTTTAGTAGATTCTCTATAGTTTAATGCGATAGAAAAATTAATTTTGATCCTGATAAATAGCTTTGGTTTTATTTAAAATCAGTAATAAAGTTGACATTCCCGGTTTGGTAACAATATGTTATAGCGGCAACAGAAATACATCTTCTCTGAAAATTTCAACTGTCTAACTTTCACGGTTCAGGAGATATAGCCTGGTGATAGACAGACAGAACGGACGGATAGCGAGGCTTAGTAATAGGGTCCCGTTTGACACCCTTCGGGTACGGAACAATAAAAAGACTAGTGTGGCTTGATTATTACTTTAGATTGATGTTTTGTTTTACCAGGAAAAACATATAATTATCTTATAATTATAATAAGTATCTCTAAAATTATAATAAGTATCTCTAAAATTAAGTTTAAATTTCGGTTTTGTGACGAGTGATGCCGTTATTTATTCTTATTTATTCTCACTTCAGCAACCGCTTGTAGTAATAATGAATTTTATTAAAATTCAATACTAATAGGGGAAGAATAATAGTGAAAAAGAAATAGAGAAAGTTCAAAAACAAAATAAATCTTTAATAATTTTCATCACATGAAAACTGGGACAGTCACCAAACCGACACATCAAAAATCGTTACCCTTGGTCTACATGGCGACAAGCTGTAAATAAAAAGTCGTTATTTTCATAGTATTTTTTATAAGGTAATTATTAAGCTTATTAAGGCACATAACTTTTGATCTTCTTTATTTTATTTATACTTTTGGGTTAGGAACTATCCACACTTTAAGAAAACTTTCAATTAAATCAGTTACTATCTCCTCTAATTACTAACAGGTATTTTATAATATTTTATAATAATTACCTCGTTTATTTAGTTATGATAAATCTCAGAAAATGATTAAATATCAAATAAACATAGAAAAGCCATGCTCCTCTTGGTGGAGCATAGCTTGATCATTTATAAAATGCATCTAGAAAAAGATCCGTGTTTTTTAATGTGACTTATTTACTGTAAATTAGGGCCACATTTTTAAGGTTGACTCTGCTCATAAAATTGAAAAACTTTCCCCAAGGAACAAGGGTCGAAATATGAAGTTTTTATTTGGCTTACGTTTAAACGATTACCAAAGACGCACCTATTTTACTACCAATAAATTCGAAATGACTGCCAGAATGGATAAATGTCCATCTAATTGTGTTTGGATAAATGATCACCAAACTTCTTTTTATGTTTTGTGTACTTAAATTTATGTTTTAAGTATTTTTTGTTGTTCTCACATGTTCGACTTAACACGAAGGATAAAGGGGGCTTCGCATCGCTCACCCCCTTTACCCTTCACCTAAGCTACCGCAGTATTTTGCCCTGATATTTTTTGCAACTTTTGGTGTTCATTTATCCATTTTGGGTAGGAAAAAAATATTTTGGTGATCATTATATTTGTTGCCTTTATATTTTTTCGACCCCTCATAAATAAAGTGACCCGATCACGTAACTCGGTTGTATAGGGGAATTAAAAAATAAACTCTTTATTTCGACCCATGTTCCTTGGGGCAAGGTTCAGTGTGATGAGCTGTAGCACTTCTTAAAATAATTGGCCCTAATTTCCAGTCACCATGTATTTGTTATAGAAACACACAACCTACCTTCTAATATTAAATTACCAAGTTAATAAGTTCTCAAAATGAGAAACACAATCAGTCTGACTCGTGAATTATAATCTTATCAGTGTCATTACAATATTAAAACCAAAAATCACAATATTTAAATCTTCCTAGGAACGTAGTCTACCTAACTACCAGTTAATAATGCTTTGGAATGTGTTATCAATTTAAAAAAGTTTTATTTTGGTTACAATCAACACATTCATCTTCAGTGAAATGGTCGTACATTGATTAATTACAAGCATGACACCAGAAAAAACAACTTCATTTTTTTTTTAATTTCGTTACTCATCACTAAAGTAAAATTATATATGTATTGTTGAATTATTCAGCTCTTTGTCGATAACCAAAACAATTTTTCACTACGATGAAATTAGTGATAGGCTATTTAGTGTATCAAGTTCAATATCATCAGTATATCAATTTAGGTATCAAACTGCAGAATAACTTACGGCAGCATGTAGAAAACATTTGTATGCCTGATGCATCTTACATGCAGATAGTAAACTGCATGCTTAATAGGGAGTAAGACAGTAATACAACTATTGTATTACAAATAGGGAACACCACAGGAGTTCAACAAGACGATTTGATTAATTACTTTGAATCTATAGTATCTCTCCGGGCAAGGAAAATTATTCTGTGTGGTTTTCCCTATTCTAAAGCTCTAACAGAGGCACAAAATGACCGGATTTCTAGACTCAACGAGCTTATGTATAACTTGACCTTTGGGCATCGGGATCGAGTATTATATTTTGATACGAATAAGTTTATTCGAAATTTTATACTGACTAGGGATACAATGTATGTACCTGCGTCATCTAAGCGACAGATTGCCAAATTATTGGCATATAATATTTAAGACCCTGTTATTGTTGAGAAAATAACTAGGGTGCCAGTAGGAAATGACGAATGTAGTAATAATTATACTAAACCTTTGTATGTTAAGAGTAATGTGACATACACCCTTTTTGGGAATTCACCTGTTAATCATACTTTGCATGCAACATTGGAATCTGTTTCAAGTAATTTAAATTAGTTCATAAGACAAAAGAGGAAATCTCTAGCATACAAGAGCCACTAAATATGTCAAAATGTAAGCCCCAGTTAAATATTGCTCATCAAAACATCCAGGGGCTACCTGGCAAAGAACTTGTATTAGAATTATTTCTATAAAATTCTGACATTGATATTGTTTGTGTTACAGAACACTGGTTGAAGGAAAATATGATGTCTTTTAACATAAATAATTACAAAATTGTCAGTTGTTACAATAGAAAGCCTGCTGATAGAGGTGGTTCTTTAATCTTAGTGAAAAATAATATTAAGTTGAAACAACGGAAAGATATTCTTGCCCTTACTGTTGAAAGACAAATAGAGGTATCCTGTTTTGAGTTGGGTAGCCATATTATTGTTTGTGTCTACAGGCCACCGAGGGATGAAAAAGGCCATGGCAATTTCGAAATATTTGAGAAAATTATGGAGGAAGCCCTCACTAAACTATGTAATAACAGAAAAAGTTAATTATTTGTGGCGTTAGTATATAATCTTAATGTAGATTTGCTTGTAGGAACAAGAATGACACAACGATTAATAACTTTATTCAAATTGTTTAATTTATGTCATGTATTTTTAGAGCCGACTAGATTTACACTTACCAGCCAAACTTGCTTAGATAACGTTTTTTGTGACCTGAGCCAAACCTGCTTACCTTCCGATCACAGTGGTTAAACAGTTTTATTCCCAATTGATATTAAGGATAAGACTGGTCCATCATTTTATAGGCCTATTACATCCTATAGACTAGAGACATATATATGAAAAACTTAGATATAATAAGTAGAACCGGATTTTAATGAACAGAACCCAAACAAAATCTGCTCAGACTTCTTCAATACTATTCAGACAGAATTCAATAAAGTTTTTAAATTAAAGAAAGTCAGTGACAACAACGGTAAATCTTAATTTAATGACTGGGCAACGTTTGGAATTCGTAAAAGTAGAGTTATCTTGTATGACCTTTATAATCAAAAAACTTATAATTTTGATCGAAAATTTCATGACTATTTTAAAAAATATTCCAAAACTTTCAAGTTGGTTTGTAGAACTGCAAAAACTTTATACATTAATAGAAAAGATCAAAATTCAAATCATAGAATGAAAACAGTTTGGCAAATAATAAACCGTGAAACTGGCAAAGTTATACCAAGGGACAATGATTTCTGCCTAAAGATAGGTGATGATGTTGTTAAATCCAGCGCTGATCTTGCTCGAACTTTTGAAACATTCTTCACCAATGTACCCTTACTCACAACGCGCCCAGCTGTCGAATAGAACACTTGAGCTATTGGTTACTAACTAACTTGCAAGTTATCTTTAAACTACCCACTTAATTTCGTTGGTATATAACATGGTGTTTAAAAAGTGCTTTACATGTAGTAAAAACATCACGAAAAAGGCCCCTGGCATAGAGTGCAGCAGGTGTGAAAAGTGTGTGCATGCAACTGCGGAATGTGCCAACATCTCCAACAAGCAGATCGCTGCACTTCGCGCCACTAACGGACTGGAGTGGAGCTGCGAGGAGTGCCTGGGAGGAATGTCGAAACGTTCCTCCTTCTTTATACCAGAAGATGAGACAGATGTGGACCTAGATGATGCAAGGAATTCTGTTACTATCGATGTTAAGAAACTTCTGGCTGACATTACAACTGAAATGAGGAAGACGATTAAACAAGAATTAGCAGAGTTCCAATCTTCACTCGAGTTTATAAGCGAACAGTATCTGGAATCTAGGAGACCCTGAGAAACCAGAGTTCTAAGATAAAACAACTCGAGAATAAAAACACAGACCTAATTAACAAAAACAAAAACCTTGAGCTACGTATTTGCACAATGGAGCAGCGTCAACAGGATTATGAACAGCAACAGCTATCGAACTCACTGGAGATAGCAGGAATACCGAAGGTGACTGATAAGGAAGATGTCTCCCTGCTGATGATGACGGTAGCAGAAAAACTGGACGTAAAAGCCGATGATGTAGTGTGCGCCCGTCGTGCTACTGGCCGCAAGGAGAAACCTGGGGCCATCCTCGTCGAGATGCGTTCGAGAGCCAGCCGCGACCAGTGGGTGAAGTGTGGCAAGGACAAGAAGCTGACGGTGGTGAACATCCTCGCTTCGTCTGCACCAACAGGATCATCTGCAGAACGTGTTTACATCAGAGAAGCCCTGTCCCATCACACCAAGACCTTACTATACCAAGCCCGTCAAAGCCTGCGCCCTACCTTCCAATATGTGTGGTGTAAAGAGGGAAAAGTCCTGGCTAGGAAAGATAAGGACGCCAAAGTTATCCCGATTTTCTCAAAGAGTGATATTGATATGTTGCTAAATTAATGTTTGTAAATAATCTATGTACCGTATATCCTAAGTCCCTTCCTTACTAAATTCAATTTAACAAGTACCTCTAACATTACCGAACTATCTAATTGCACCAACATAAACACCTATTTTCAATACATACCACACAAACACATTCGTATTTCATGTCTACATGTAAACATAAGATCGATGTTGAAAAACTTTGTTAAGCTTGTCCAAATTATAGATGGATGTCCACATAATATTGACATAATTACAGTTACAGAAGCAGACATTTCTGACAGTATACCAAATTTATTCCAAATCTCAGGCTACACAATGTACACACGGTTACGTAAAAGGCGGTGGAATAATAATGTATGTTCGCAATAACCTTAAATTTACACCAAAATCTAACATCACATACACCTTCGAAAACCTGACTGGCATAGCTAAAACTCCCACAAATGATGTAATTTATGTGTGTGCAATTTATAGACCTCCCTCGAAAAACAAAACAATTTTTATCAGTGAACTCAACCGGCTGATTTCCCACAACAGTTCAGATTCTAACATAATGATTTTATTGGGTGATATCAACATCGATCTTAAGTTACACAATCCACATAGGAACTCGTATGTTGACATGCTTTCTGTGTACGGACTAACGTGTGGAATCACTGATTACACCCGAATCGAGAATCGCAATAGTCTGGTGACAAAATCCTGCATAGATCATATTTTTATTCGATGCCACACGTTAGAACCGTACACCGCGGCAGTCGATACTGTGCTGGCAGATCATCGCGTCACAATTACCAGCCTCGTTGGTTTGCCGCCGCCCGGCAAGACCGATATACAGGCTGCTCCAAAAACGCAATATATGCAATCGGTAAACCGTATCGATTTAATTACTAAATTAAATGATAATAACTGGAACCAAACATACGACATGAAAACGGCTGATGAAATCCTTAAATTTATAAAAAAAACGTTCCAAGAAGCCTTAGAATCATCCACAAAACTTAAGAAAAAACGTGAGTTTAGTAGAAATCGTGAACCATGGATAAATAAAACTGTTCTACAACTTAGTGAAAAAAGGGATACTCTTTTTGGGCTCTGGAGGAAAAATACAACTAACCACGAACTTAGACTACAGTATAATAAAACACGGAATAAAACTAATAAAATAATTGAATACTATAGAAATAAATATTACCAAAATAAAATAAGAGATAGCTATGGAAGCCCTAGGAATCTATGGAAGATAATTAATTCTATTTGTGGTAGAATATCCAAGAGCATCGATGACGCAATAATAGATGCTTTTAGATCCGAAAACATATCAGATATTGAAATCGCAAACAGATTTGCTACAGAGTTCGACGAATCCGTCAAAAAGATTATTCCGCAGTGTAGAAATACTCTGTTGGACGATGCCAGTTGCAGCAAAGTGGCAAATGTCAGCATGCGATTCCATAAAGCCACCCCACGAAGCATTCTGAAAATCACTCGGAACCTGAATAGCAGGAAGGCGTCGGGCTTAGATAATATTAAAATTCTGGACATAAAACAAATTAGTGACAAAATCTCTGGTGCAATAGCGCATCTCATTAATACTAGCATAGTAACCGGTAAATATCCGGATGATCTAAAACTGGGCTGCGTTAGACCACTATTTAAAAAAGGTAAACGTGGCAATGTTGCCGATTACCGACCTATCACTTTATTGTCATCAGTCGACAAAATAGTTGAGAGGTTTGTTTGTGAGCAGATACATAACTTTTATCAAAAAGGAGAGATTATAAACCACAACCAATTCGGCTTTCAGCCTAAGAAAAGCACAACATCTCTGCTATCTAGGTTTTAGAAAGTCTCGATCATGTATGGATAGTTTAACTCAACTGGTGTCACAAATTCAATTGGGATATGGTAGCAATTTGATAACCTTAGGCTGTTTCGTAGATATAAGTAACGCATACAATAATGTTGATATAACTGTTTTGTTAAACACTTTGGATGATATTGGAGCAGGAGATAAGATCTGTAATTATCTTTGGCAATTCTTAAACTGTAGAGAACTTAATGTAAAATATTCAGACGCTTTCACCCTAGTCAGAACAACGGGTCGGGGCCTCGCACAGGGTGATCCTCTTTCTCCAATATTATTTAACGTCGCAACTATGCATATTTGTCGTGATATAGCTAACGTTTATATTTCGCAATATGCCGATGATTTTGTCCTTTACGGTACATACAAATCGATAAATGAGGGATGTTTGGATTTGCAGTCGGCATTGGACATGTTCTGCAGATTTGTTGGGATGCTTGGGTTGGAGGTTTCTGAGAGAAAAACTAAAGTATGCTTGTTTAGAAGGGGATGCAACAGACATGACGTTAATATCCATCTCAAAGGCACTCGATTGCAATTGGTAGACTGTGTGAAATATTTAGGTATGTGGTTCGACAGGTCCTAAAAATGGGGAAAGCACATTAATGAAATCACCCAGAAAACGCTTAAATTTTTAAATGTGCTTAAAGTATTGGCTGGTTCTGATTGCGGTTTGCATCCCAAACATTTACGAAGACTGTATATTTCGGTTATACGAAGTCGATTGGACTACGGAAGCTTCCTTTATGACAATAGTGTTAAAAGCCATTTGTACAAAGTCGAAAAAGTTCAAAGCCAAGCTATGCGCGTTGTTGGTGGTTTCATTAAAAGTACTCCAATCCATGTGATGGAAAATGAATTGTGTTTACATCCACTCCATCTGCGCAGACGGTATCTAGGGGGAAAGTTCTGGCTAAGAAGTAGGGCTCTAGAACATAACAACAATGTAGCACTACTTGATCAACTTACTCATCAATGTAATAGACCGGGTTATTGGAGTCGCAAAAAAAAGCCACTACTTACAGAAATACATGAAATGTTAAAAACATGTGCTATCCACTCAACTGAAACTCTAAAAATGTTTTCCTTAGATACATGGGTCCAAAATATAAATATTACAAAACATTTGTCGTGTTTCATAGAGGGAGTTACGGAAGCTAAAAGTGTATTAGGTGCCAATCATTTAAAGGAAAAATGCCATCAGATACTTAATAACCAATATTGTGACTTTTATAAAATATATACAGATGGATCTAAGGAAAAGAGCGCCATCGGTGCGGCATTGTTTGATCCCCAGACACAAACTAAAATCAAATTTAAAATTGAGACTGATGTTTCGATTATGTACACTGAGTTATTTGCTCTATCTGAAGCCCTATCGTACATAATGACCATTAATTGTCAAAACTTTGTGATATTGACGGATTCCAGAAGTGCACTTCAGCATGTGGCTCGTTGCACCTCGAGCTTTCGAGGAGTACCGATAGCTTACACTATTCTGGATTCCATTCGCCAACTAGAAATATTAAATAAAAATGTTATTATGCAATGGATACCATCTGACGTGGGGCTGCGCGGTAACGAGGAGGCGGATCGCTTGGCGAGGGAAGCCGTGTCGGACGGAATTCCTCAAAGTGTGCTGCCATTTTATACAGATGTGATACCAACTTTAAAACAGAACATCTTCACAAGTTGGACTGAATACTTCAACAGCATCTCCTTACATAAAGGGATTTGGTATAAAACTATTCAATCAGAGCCTTTTCGTTACCCGTGGTTTGAGTCTTTAAATTTAGATAGAGGTTCACTTGTGACTGCATTTAGAATTCGATCCGGCCACATTCCACTTAACAAATTCGCGTTTTTGATGAAAAAAGTGGTATCTCCAAAATGCGCAGAATGTGGGATAATTGAAGACGTATATCATATTTTGGTGGAATGTGTTCGAAACGAAGCCGCAAGAAGTGCAATTTATGATAAACATATTTTTAGTTCCGTAGGAGGCTGTAATTCTATTTTAGCATTTCCTTACTCAAACGAGGCCAAAGCTTTGTATAAATTAGTTAAGGTTGGCTTACAAGCTAGGCTATGATTAGTATTAAGATGTATTAAGATTAGTATTGTAGCATTACAGGACGGCATGGTCGCTTCATTTTGTGTACCAAGTCCTTTAAATAAAGATTAAAAAAAAAAAAAAAAAAGTAAACAGTTCACTTAATGATAAGAAACTTGTCCTTGCACTTTTTATAGATTTTTCCCGAGCATTTGATACCCTAGACCATAATCTGCTCACAAATAAACTAGGTAACTGTGGTATCAGAGGCCCACTACAAGCCTGGTGTGCCGACTACCTCAGAAACCGTCATTTTTGCGTTAAAATCGGGGAAAGCCTTAGTAAAAACAACCTCGTATCTCATGGCACAGCCCAGGATCAGTATTAGGACCCCTTCATTTTATAACCTACATCAATGATATGGTGAATGTACTCACCTTCAGCACTCCCTATCAATTTGCGGACGACACATGTCTGATCATTGCCAGCAGTGACGTAGACACTGCACTTGAGAGCCTCCAGTTTGACTTTGACAACTTGTGTAGGTGGTGTCACGACGTAGGTTTGGTTTTAAATGCACAGAAAACCAAGCTTATGCACATTAAATCACCATATCTGAAGAGTAAGCGGCCAGCTGATCTCATTGCGCATACGCATGATTGTATGCACAGTCCAAATGACAGTAAATCTTGCCGATGCCCTTCCATCGATGTCGTTGACAAGCACTCTTACCTAGGTCTTGTCATCGATGCAAAGTTCAGCTGGGGACCTCATATACAGCGGGTATGCGACAAACTCAGGGCTCTCGCTGCATCATTTTATGTAGTAAGAAATAGAATACCTTTTAAGACACGACTCATGCTGTATAATGCCTTAATTGACTCCATAGTATCGTATGGTTTATCTAGCTACGGACGAACTTATAAAACTTACCTCGATCAAATATTGTCATTACAAAATAAATTACTTAAATTGATTGTTCCATATAATATAAAATGCGCATACTCCGAAAATAATGAGCCAAACTTGTTTACTTATAGTGGCACACTTCCTATTCACACCAAAGTTGAGTTTAACTTACTGAAAGAGGAATTCTTTAACAACACCATACCACACACAATAGATCACCCCGTAGGCACACGTCGCAAAGCTCAAGGCAATCTCACCACTACCCGCGCTAATAACTATTACGGCGAGCGGACGACTGCCTATTTGATTCCGAGACTAATAAACAGCTTACCCACAGATCTAAAACATTCAATAAATCACAATAACATAAAATGGAAACTCAAGAAACATTTCTCCCTTTCCATCCTCAACCCCTAATTATATAACTAGGTACCTAATTTTCTTGTATGTAATATTACCAACTTGCTAGTTACTTTGTAATCTAATCTAAATAATAGTGTAAATACCTACTTGTAATTATTTCTGCGTAACACGGAACCACGCACAAACCTACGTGGTTTTTGTGGTTCTTTCAAATGAACTTGTATTATATTTTGGTTTGTAATATATAAATAAAAAAAAAACAGATCGTCTTAATTCATCTCCATATGAAGCAGAGACTTTATTAAAAAATAACACTAGCGTCAGTAAGGTATATTTAAAATTTCATCATGTATATCCCCAGGACATTGTCAAAACGTTTAAATCACTTAACATAAAACATACAGAAGACCTGTGGGGTATATCAGTCAAAGTCATTGGTTCAGTAATTCTAGTTATAGACCCATACTTAGCTTATATATTCAATAAATGTGTTGACGATGGGGCTTTCCCAGACCCCATGAAACACAGTAAACTGATACCTCTGTTCAAGTCGGGAGATAAGGGTAATCCTTCAAATTTCAGACCAATATCTGTTCTTCCAACACTAAGTAAAATATTTGAAAAATTTATACTCAATCAAATGCTCTCACACTTCAACCGTACAAAACAACTCCACGCCAAATAATATGGTTTCACTAGGGGTAAATCGACTACGGATGCAGGTATTACCCTTATATCTCATATTTATTCTGATTTTTTTGCGACCTGTCGAAGGCGTTTGATTGTGTTGATCATAATACGCTATTAATTAAATAAAATAATTACGGAGTTAGAACTAAAGCGTTGGATCTACTAAGATCATACCTAAGCAATAGAATTCAAAAGGCAGAAGTTAACGGCGTCAAATCTGATGGATCGGATGTAAAAATTGGCGTTCCCCAAGGTTCCATATTAGGCCCTTTCTTATTCCTGGTATATATTAACGATCTGCCTTTCATGGAGGAGAAATTAACTGACATAATGTTGTTTGCTGATGATACTTCAATGGTCTTCAAAATTGAAAGACAAAAAGGAGATTTTGATGATGTTAATGGTGTATTGTCTTTAACCTTGAATTGGTTTACATTTAATAATTTATTGTTAAACGCTGGCAAAACCAATTTGTAATTATTTGTACCAAGCAGGAATAAATAATTACAAAATTATTAACAGCAAGGTCTGTGTTGAGCCAGATTAACCCCATACAGTCGCGTCATTTAAGAATATTGTACATTGTAATATCCCTTTTTCGACAAAGTCGCTTTAACATGCTTTTTAAATTGCTCAAATGGCAATTTCAAGATCTCCAGAGGATCTTGTTGTAGTAGAGAATGCAGTGACCCTTGAAAGAATTGCTAACCTTCGCGAGTCCTTACCCTTAAAGTTTCTTGGTGCTATCTTCTCTGACGGGCGTATTTCCGAAGCACTGCACTCAGAGAAAAATCGGCTAATAAAGCGACAATAAAATTATTGTTGAAATGATTTTTGTTATTTTAGCTAAAGACACGTAGATACGGTAACTATGTTAAAAATATTTAAACGGGATAACAATAGCACGTTGTCAACTTATCACGTTATGAAGTGATATTGTAGCAAAGTTTAATATCAAAATAGCCATTGTTACTATGGCTAAATGGTGTTGTTGACACGGCAACGTTATGAAGTGATGTTACAGCAAAGTTTACTCTATCAAAATAACAGTTGTTACTAGGGCTAAATGGTGTTGTTGATACGGCAATGTCATATACTAATAAAATACGAAGTAGATGTTTTGACAAAGTCTTCTTAGATAAAATTACAAAGTGACGTCTGATACTTATTCTCGCAAGCGCAAACTGTTTATCCTATTCTGCCAGTTTCAACGTGGATGTCGTGCAGAGTAGTAGTGTTTGTGCTCAAGAGTGATATGAAATATAGCAATGGAGACTTTTTTAACAGAAAATAAAATGCAGCATCTGCTGCAGTCTATGCTCGGTAAGTAACAGTGCCCTAATAAAATTATGAGTTTCATTTCGTTTCTTTGCAGTATTGGCTGTAACCTGTGCTGTGTTTCCCATCACACTTCAAACAAATATCTTCGAAATGTTTTCGGACCTTTGACTGCAGCTGTTGGCGGGGCGAATTTCCTTTCTGCCAGGATTTTAGGTTAGGTAGCTGGCTCCATTCATTTTTGCAGGATAAAAGTATGATTTTTTCTCAGGGTTACTTACTTTCATTGCAATCATTTCAGTAGGTATCCTCGCCTAACGAGTTATGAGCGCTGAGCGAAAACTGGCGCCTTGGGGCGGGCGTTACTGCGTATTTGTTAACATAATCAGCGCCCAGTAAACCAGCCGTAAGTGCCTTTGTCCATAGTTACGGCTCCATCACGTCCATTAGTCAGGAAAAATGTCGAAAATTACGAATAGTCCTCAAAAAGTAGCCAAATGTATGAAACTTCCAACGATTTTAATTAATTTAGTTTCCTTTTCCTGGGCGAAATTCAGCCTTGAATGTTTTCAAGCAAAAATTCGAAATAATTGGTTTTCGCAATAAAACGACGGTATATAAGGACACAACCTTTCTTGGAATCACTTTAGATTCGAAACTTCAATAAAGTCCTCACATAACTAATCTCGCACGAAGACTTAGCTCAGACGCTTTTGCGGTCACACAAATCAGATATCACACAGATGTTGAAACTGCCAGATTGGTTTACTTTAGATATTTTCACAGTATCATGCCTTATGGAGAGAGAGCTTGGATGGGAATACTTGGATGACAAAACAGCTTGGTCCATACCATCTCAGCGCACAGAAATTCGACGAGGGGCGATGGATCAAGTCTAGCACCCGCCGGCGAACTTCCTTAGACCGAAACCAGTACCTGTTGTGAAGTCACTTTAAAAAAAAGAAGGTATGGGGCAGTTTCTTGCCGTTTCTTCTTTACCCCGAGGCTCACCTTCCAAAACGGTGTAGTCTTTTTTATATAAAAAAAATTGACATGTAGTCATAAGTAAGCATAATTTTGAAGTTGAATAAGATAATTTATTTATTTATTTTAAAAAAAATAATAATCTGAATCTGAATCTATACTCATACCCATACCCATGCACAGGCACCCATGAGACACCCATTAACACACAAACACACACACATGATTTAAGTACCAGGCTTTGTATGACACAAATATCACACTGTATTATAGGTATGCTTTGTGTTCACGGGGCTAAGTAGATTTTTCTAAGAATGCGCAAGCAATCTCGACGAATGTTTCCGGTTTCCTGTAAGGGAAGGCGTGACCCTCGCCCTCCACAATCACACGCTCTGCTGAAGGGAAGTACTCTTGAATCAGTTTCAAGTCCTCGTTCCGACTGAAAACATTTATTTTTTATTTTGTAAAAAGTTATGCATGGCTTGACTTAAAAGTTTTTTTTTTTTAAACCGGTTAATGGTTAATTTTGTTCCTAAATAGAGGTAGATACTATCATTGACCATAGGTATCGGTATCCTGAGTGGATGTGCTGGCCATATATGTCTCACTCACACGAGGGTTCCTTATCAATGCTTGTACCCTTTAATTTTTGCGTTTGCTACAACAGAAAACACAATTCATTGAAAATTTCAGCTCTCTACTCTCATGGCAGACGGACAGCGGAGGCTGTAGTAGGCGGAGTAATAGGGTCCCGTTAGACAACCTTAAGTAAGTAAACATAACATTTGTACCTAATGTAGTCAGATTTTGAACCAGCAATAAAGAGGGCTGGCCCTTTATACTGGAGACCCTTCAATTCCTCAGGGAACGTTGTGAAATTATCAACATTTTCTCTTAAAACCGCCACATTTGGTCTCCATTTAAAGCCTCCTGTGTCGGACTGTTCAAACACCTTGAGTATTCCCTCTCTGACTGTGGCATTTGGCCTGACTGGCTTCAGTAGCTCATCAGCCGCCTTCCTGGCTTCTTCAAAGGGGATGCCTGGCTTCACATTCTTGGAGATTGCAATCATGGCATCCAACAAGGTGGAAAGTTTATGCGTTATAATGTCACTCGTCTTGCCGGGATTTATGTCACCCACAATAATGCTCGATATCAAACCAGGCTGTAAATAAAAGTAAAAGTTTTAAAAACTATTCCGTCGTCTCTTAAATGCCGCCTACGCCACCCGGGCCCTAATATCACTAATCAAAATCGGCCTAGTAGGTACTCGCAGTTTAGGCGCTATATAAATACATGAGTTACACACATAACCCTTCCTTTTGGCTTTGCCATAGTCGGATAAAATAAAAAGAAACAGATTCTGATCCAAGTCAAATTGGGATGGCACTATTTTAGTGATCAAGGCAATCAAAAATGTACACGACAAAATGAAGGTTTAATATGATCACCTTTTTATTGAAACTAATATTTAATTTAGCACGATCGAAATCAATCGCCAGAAACACGAAAGGAATCTTTGTCATTAGTTCCTCCGACTTTTAAGTTAAAATGTTCCATCTCTTTTTCTAATCCTTCACCCTGATTTAATTTTCTAGTTCATTCACAAGTTTTTTGAAACTTTATAATGTCACAATTATTCAGCACTTTTTTGATGCGTTCTCGTGCTTGAGAATGGACCTTGGTTTTCCTTTTGATACATGATGGAGAACAACTGGTGCCATTTTGATATACCAGTGCAAGTACAAGTATCAACGTGGGCGATATAGATTTAAATCGTGTCTCACAAGTCCGTGACCTAGTTGTCATCATCACCGAGCAGCTTCTGACTGTGTGTCGATTGTTGCGAGGCGACAGTGACTGTGTCGCGCTTGTCGGTATCGTATGCGCGCTATTCGTGCCCGACAAATATCTACGCGCCCGCAGGCACCAACTGTTGGCGGGCGGCACGCAACGTACGGTGGCGCGCCAGCAGTCTCCGCTGGTGAGGAACTGAGGACGCGGGACAGTCTCAACGCTCTGTTGGCTGCAGCACATTGACTGATCTGTTTGGTGATGCATGGAGGCATATTGTGCGAGAATGTGGAAAGTTTTGCGAGGTGAATGTGTGACTGTGTTTAATTTGTATTATTATTATTTTTCTATTTGAAATGTTTTAGTTGAAATCGAATTAAGTTTTATCTTGACATTTATAAATTGTATTTGACGTATTTGATTGATAATTTGTTATTTAATTTATTTTTATATTGCTTTTTATCCTCCGTATTTTACCGTATGTGTACAATGATTTGGAACCATTTCCGTAATGTTGTACATTTAAAATATATAATATAAAATACAATAAATATATAATAAATAAATAAATAAATCATGGGTTCTAAACTGTCTTTCGTCCCTCATATAGATAACCGCTATCTCAATGCTATCTCAATCCTACAAACAGCTACAATAGGTTTTATATCGCGCGTCGGTAAACCTTTTAAAAACGTATTGACGTATACAATTTTATACAATAGTTATGTACGCAGCAAATTGGAGTTCGCATGCTCAGTCTGGAATCCATTTTACAACTTACACAAAGACCGTATAGAAAGAGAACAAAAGAAATTTATTAAAGCTATCGACTATCGTTGGGGTTCTGCACATATAGATTATATTACTTCAGCGAAGAAATACAATATTAGTTTACTCATTAGCCGCCGAGACTACATTGATGCACTCTGCTTTATAAAATCATAAATAACCACGTTGATTCATCTATGTTACTACATAAACTTTGTTTTCGAGTGACTCGCAGACGGGAACGTAATTGAAAGAAAAAACGGTCAAGTGCGAGTCTAACTCGCGCACGAAGAGTTCCGTACCACCGTACAATGGTAAGGATGATGGTGTGGAAAGAATAGTTTGGAACAATGTTATTGGCGGCTACTTTCACACTCCATGTACGCATCCAGGTGCATTCGTAGGTTTGTATGTGGTATTGAAGGATATGTTGTATGGGAGCCCCCTTAAATATTTATTTTATTCTATTTTTTAGTATTTGTTGTTATAGCGGCAACAGAAATACATTATTTGTGAAAATTTCATCTGTCTTACTATCACGGTTCATGAGATACAGCCTGGTGACAGACGGACGGACGGACGGACAGACAGCGGAGGCTTAGTAACAGGTAGTAACGGGTACGGAACCCTTAAAACACTTATTCATTATTCCAAGAAGTATAACCTATTATGCCAATAATAGTTTCATAAGACATAGCTGTAGACTATAATATACTTAAAATAGTAGCTTATGTGACTTACACATAATGGAGGGCATAATAATCATATCACTCGTGAGTTTCAATGCCTAATTATGTACATTTACATACACTAGTTTATCTACACACATGTCATAAGCTCTCTTTGATGTGTTCAGGAACCGCATGTTCGACCGTCATGGTGGCGTTGATATTTGCTCTGCACTTGTTTAGCTTGTTCAGTGCTGCCCCTAGTTTGTCAGTGAAGTTGGTACATCTTCACAGACATACTAGGGGCGGCACACAGGCAGGCGTCTGTGTTCGAAATTTGAATGTCACAATTTGTCGAAAATTGATACATTTATGGTACCAATATTCAGATAAGAAATGTGTTTTTACCAAGTAGTATATAATAATGCTGGTCGTGACGTGAGGTTTTTGGTCGCAGGTTTATGATACGTGTGTAGATAAATACAATTTAAATCCTTCTAAAAATACTCATAAAAATGGTGAGATTCGGGTTTTTCGCTTGTCGGCTGTCGTCAGTGTGTTGAACTGTTTCTTAAGGTTTTGTACAAATTGACCTTTTGTTATTTTTGTCATTTTATAATTAAGGAAACCGTAAGTGTACAATTAGAAATTGATCAGCATGTCTGTATAGACGCATATTTTTGTGTGTATGTGACTGTTTGTTACTTATTTAAATAAATAAAAATAAAAATAATAATATCTAAATAGATAAACGGGGTCAATGAGGACTCTCGCAGCACATTGACAAAGGTGACTCAGGTGCCTTTGCGGGTATGCTGGGTCACACCCTCTGCGACTTCCGCTTTTCCCTACAGCCATCCTAACCTGACGCGAACTAGTCTATTTGATAATTAAAACTTACGTAAAGCAGAGACAAAGCCATGGCCGTGCGTCCGCCCATACTGTGTCCCAGCACGGAGACCTGAGGTAGTCCCAACTTATTGATCAGCTTGGCAGTGTCGTGCGCCATGTGTATGTATGTGTGCTGCGGCGAGAATGGGCTGTATCCATGGTTTCTTGCATCCACGCTTACCACTGTTCTGCCAGATGTTTGGTTTATGGATGTAGCTATATTCTTGAAAGTTTTCATGGAGCCCATGAGTCCGTGTAATAAAACCAATGGAGGGCTTGATGAGGATTGCCCGGGACTCGATATAGTAGCATGGTATAGGTCTACTGCTTCGGATGAATCCTTTGTCAGGTGGCGTCGTGAGGCGATTTTGGGCATTTTTTTATAGCAATTAGACAATTTTTTTGTGCAAAACAAGTTGCTGAGCATTTTTTAATCATGTATTGAATATTCCGCTTTAATTTGAGTTGACACAGCCGCTCTATCGAATTAACGCAACACAACTGAACAAACCTTTAGCTATCAAACATGTGCAATAACATGGTTAATAGTGTTGGAATTTAAAATAAATGTTTTCGCTTGAATGTGGTAGTAATGTCAATGTGCAATTTTGAACACCTGTGAGCACATTCTTCTAATTGGGCTAACAAGAGTATATATACTACCCTCAAGCAAAGATAGGTAGAGTATGGGTGATCAACTTTAACATGAAAATATGATACTTGTCTATGTTGACAATGATTAGTCGGATCTTAAATAATTGTTGAAATCCGACAGTTGACAAAAGTTACTTGTCAAAAAGTTACTGGTGAACTCATGCCTGGTTTTGAAATATTTACCGGTCAAATTTGTCGAAATTTAACAGACACGGACCCATCTCTTTCAAGTTTGTCGGGTTACAATCTGATAATTGTCGTCAGTTTTATGTGACGCAACTTGAAAGAAATTATGCCTAACCCCAATTAAACCATATATTTATTTATATTTCTCCTGTAAAGTTTAGGGAAAGATATATATTATGTACGTATTATTGTCAAAATTTTAGGATCAGTAGTTTCAGGGAATAAGAGGGGGATTGTCTTATATCGGTCGTTAAATATAACTTTTACACAAACACAAAATTTAAAAAAAAATCATAAATTTTACCCCTACAATACAGATATACATTATTTAACGCTTACCACTACTGATCGCTTCGTTGGTCACTTTTCTAATAAAACGACTGACATCTGCCTTATCGACTGACAGGAAAACTGTTGATACTTGACAGTTTTACAGAACAGCCAACTTAACGGCGAAGGGAAGTTGAACAAAGTTAGCCGTAGAGGACAAATGAAGTACATTATGTTTTTACGGATCTTTCAATAGTCTGTCTGTCCGTCTGGCACCGGACTCTAGCGGATCAACCGAAATAGTTACAAAGGTCACCTATATATGTATGTATAGGTAACTACAGACTGTTAAAGGATTAGAACTCATGGTCCGCTGGAAGAAATATCTTAGTAGAGATAAGCTCGCCTTTGTACATGTTTTTTTAGATCATAAGTTATCTGTATTACGAAATTATGAATTCAACATTCAACAAAAAACTAAACTGTTTTTTTTTTCCCGTACTGGTAACATTTGCCAAGCAAGCGGGAGCAAACAATTTTTTATTTAATAATCTTGTTAGCATGAACAAATTGGAAGAATCATTGCATGAAATGAATATGAAATACAGATGTAGTGAATAATCCTTTCCTTTCGTATTTTCTCGGAAATGTTCGTTTTTGTCTTACTACTTACTTCACCGCACTCCTCAGTAACTAGTTATATTTTTGTTTACCTAACGAATTCTTTATATGATAGAATCGTGGTGGTTTTAACATCTCAGTGTAATATACGTCAAACGGGCAATTTGACATTAATAAATAAAGTATGCGATTTATTTGATACCTACACGTAATTTAATAATACAGTAATTCATAGACACATCGGCACCATTCGGGTGTTATCGTTGTTCCGAGTTTTGCCGATAGGAAAGGATTATTCACTACATCTGTACTAATCTATGAAATGAGATCCCAGTTGCTTGATTTGGAATTTTACTGGAGTTATGGCACCATTTGAAGGCACAACTCGCCATTTTGTATTGCTTTTCACCAGAGATGTTTTGTTGTAAAAGCACTTTCCAATACGAATTGCACAGTCAGGGAGAACTTTCAAAATGAAATGACTCTGCGATGCGTGTTTTGGGTGCTCGTGTTAGGATTCTATGAGTCATCATTATTCTAAGGTATGGCTATTTTGTTTTATCTGCTTATCTTAAAACTGGACTCTCCCGATCTTATCGGAAATGATCTTTAATTGCGGGTATCGAGTTTTGTGCTTAGTTATTTGCCATTATACGATTAATAATTGCTCATTCGAATTATAATAAATAATATTAAGTGTTTTATCACATTTGGTTTTATTTCTGTTATTAATTTACTCAATTTCATCCAATTCCGGTATCAATCAGCAAAGAGTTTCGTTAACCTGGGTACATAGTTCAATACATACATACTAAATACACAAAACTCGTTCAATGTTTCGATGCATGCCTTGAATGTCTTGAATGTGAGTCCTACTTGGTATTTAATATTTTATCATTCAAATAAAATATAAGTAAAAAAAACTATAACCCGACTACGTGAGTTAAGAGGTTTAAAAAGTGCGAAACAAGGAAATAATTCAGAAAGAAGTCAAGAAATGCGAAGGTAAAAATGGTCGAGGTAGAGCCGTGGTCGCACCTACTGTATCTCACAAATGTGCAAAAAATCATTTACCATTGTAACTACAGCCTTTTCCAAGGTATAACTTTTAAGTGTTGTAATAAATAAATAAAAAGTCCTTTACAATCATTATATGTAGGATATCACAGCACTTAAGTATATTAGAACTTAACTAAAGTGTTTTCTTACATGGTATCTAATCTATTTTGAGATGATGACTATGATATAGATTTCAGATTTCAGATTTGTTTATTTGCGTTTGAATAAGGTATTACATAAGTTCTTAAATTAATATAACATGTCATTTTCTTCCTTAATCAACTATATTATATAGCATGCAAATATTTTACTGTAGGTATGTTATAACCTTACTTTTTAATTCTTAGTGAGAAAAGAATTCCCTCAGTGTATAAAAATTATGCTGCAGTAGCCATGAGAACAGTTTTTGTTTGAAGAGATTTTGTGGGAGATGTTTTAATTCATGAGGCACTTTATTATATATTTTTACGCTCATTGCGTAACAGCTATTTTGGTACCTTGATGTCCGTGGCACATGATCTAGTACTGGTCTATTAGGATATCTTGTATTTCTGGGGTACTTTTGATTTGCTGTTACAAACAAGTCAAAGTGTTGCTGTACAAATTTGGCGACCTTAAATATATATAATGATGGTAGCGGCAGTAAGTGCAGTTTCATGAATAGTGGCTTACATGAATCTAGCGGAGCGGCTCCAACCATAGCCCTTAAGCATTTCTTTTGTATAATGAAGGCTCGGCTAGATTCCGTACTATTCCCCCATAGGATTATACCGTACCTTAGCACTGATTCGACATAACCGTGGTATGCAGCCAGCGTTGTTTGTCGTGTCGTGGTTTTCCTCAACTTGGAGAGCACATATACGAACCGATTAAGTTTACTGCATACCTGTTCAATGTGAGGTTTCCAATTTAAATATTTGTCAATTGTTATACCTAGAAATTTAACGCTTTCTTCACATTTTATAATTTGATTATTATAATTAATGTCCATATCATTTATATTATTAAAGTTCATCAGATTTGTCTTAGTGACGTTTATTTGTAGGTTATTGTTATTTAACCAGTCTACTACTTGTACTATGGTTGTATGTATATCAGATTTATGAATGTCAATTGAATTATTTTTAATATTGTTAAGATTAGGTTGATTATAAAGATTATGATTATTATTAGATAGTAAGCGGTTATTTTTATTAGTCACTATAATAGATATGTCATCCGCAAATAAAATTGATTGGTACCATGTCACATCAGGAATGTCATTTATATACATAATAAATAAGAGCGGCCCCAGTACACTCCCTTGAGGTACACCATAGTTGTTTATTTTATACTCTGAATCATACGTCCGTTCTATATGGTTTTCGTCTAGCCTATGAATGCGTACACTTTGTTTTCTATTTTGTAGATATGTTTGGATCCATTGCAATGCTGGTCCTCTTATACCATATTTCTCTAGTTTATTCAATAATAACTCATGGGATACAAAATCAAATGCTTTTGTCATATCAAAGAACAAAACCGAAGTATTCTGTTTCAAGTCGTAGCCTTTTGCTACACTTGATACTAAATTAAAAGCTGCTAGGGTTGTCGACTTAATTTTTTGGAAGCCATGTTGTTCAGGTCTAATCAAACCTTGTTTGAAGAAATATTCTTTGAGTCTCCTCGCCATTGACTTCTCGAAAATTTTGGAAAATATTGGTATGAGTGTTATTGGCCTGTAGTTCCTAGGTGTGCATTTATCACCTTTTTGTGAAGTGGCTTAACTATTGATAGCTTCAGTTTATCAGGAAAGGTGCCTGTTGCGAACGATTGGTTAATTATGTGGCTTAGGACCGGACTTAGTAAGTAGCGACAATGTTTTATTACTTGTGTCTTAATTTCGTCGTAGCCTGTTGCATGGGTATTCTTGAGCATAACAATAATATTCCTAACTTCTAGTTCGTCAATAGGTTTTATGAAAAAACTAGTGCCCTTGTTGTTGGCATTTTTTAAGGATTTATTTTCAATAATGTTTTTGGATTGATTGGTCATGTCAATTAAAAATTTGTTAAAGAAGTTTGCTATTTGCAATGGGTCACTAACTGTTTTGTCATTGTCTTTCATACTATTTATGTTTACATACTCTTTTTGATTTTGTGTCACACCTTTTATTATTCCCCACGAGGCTTTGCATATGTTTTTACTTCCTAATACTATTTTACTGTTTTGCACTCGTTGTGCCTGTGATATGCATTTCTTTAGTAGTCTAGTATAAGAATTGTACTCTAGTTTGTTTGGTTCCGTTTTATTGCTGTAGTATTTGTATCGTAAATTTTTCTTTGTTTTGCAGCTTATTTTTAAACCTTTTGGTATCCATTTATGTTTAGTAAGTGCATTTATTTTTACTTTGGATTTAGGAAAACACAAATCATAGAACAAACCAAACAATTCCTGAAATTTAGCAAACGCTAAATTAGTATCTTGCTGCTCATAGACTTCGCAAAATGATAATTGTGATATTGCGTCTCGGAATTTCCTCATATTGTCGTCACTAAAGTCTCTTTTAATCATTTGCCAGGTCTTTCGTAAAGGAACTTTTGTTTTTACTTTGAATGTAACCATTTGCGCTGTGTCATGGTCAGATAATGCTAACGGTATTGTTTTACCCTGCGCGTCTTTAATGTTACTGAATATATGGTCTAGACAAGATTGCTCTCTTGTTGGCGTTTTTAATGGTTTTTAAATTGTGTCCCTCTACTATATAAAATAACTGTTTTGTTTGTTTATTGATTTTTAGAGTATTAATATTTATATCTCCTGTTACAATTATGTTAGTTTTCCCTTTTTTACTCAGTGTAAATAAAAGTGTCTTCAACTTGACAAAAATAGTTCTATGTACAATTTCGGAGTTCTAAATGAATACACACAAATGACTATGAGTTTAAAATTTAGGATTTCGATTCCACAGCATTCAAATACATTTGTTATAGCCATTTCTTTAACCCAACTGAGTTCTCTACTTCCGATTTCCTTTTTTGTAAAAATACAGGTCCCCCCCTTTTTTTGTTTCTTGAGAATGAAGTTGCCATTTTATAATTTATTAGTTTGACTAAATCTTCTTGCCCTGCTCGTATAAATGTTTCTGAGAAGCAGATAACGTCTGGTTCCTCTTTAATTTCCTTCATTTCTTGCACTGCCAGTTCGACTAGTTCTTTCTTTGAAATTATACTTTGAATATTTTGATGCATCACTCTGAATTTTGCATGATCATGATCGTCTTCTAATTGTCAGATATTGCTAGATTCGCAATTTGGTGATCGTGTTGCAATGTTTTGTGTTTGATTTTTATTTGTTTTAGTAAAATAAAACGGTATTGTTCCCTTTTTATGCTTTTCGTTTTGTCTGATATTTTGTTTCGGATTTGGTGTTTTTGTTATATTTGTACTAGTGAAATAATATGGGATTGTGCCTTTTTTGTGAACATTGTTTTGGTTTACTTGTTTGGGACTCAGGGGTTTTGATTTATTTGTGTTGTAGTTAATCATCTTCCTGTTAGCTAATTGAAATTTGATGAGTTCTTCATATTCTCTTTGGTCCACTACAGCATTGATCTTAATACAAGTGTTTTTTACATGTATGATTTTGGTTTCTGCTTCTATAAATTTACATTTTTGGAAACTTTTACAAATTAGTTTTAACGTATTGTTCAATTTTTTTTCATTTAGGTTATCACTTTTATGTATTCCTAACACTAAAACTTGCTTATTTTCTAAACATTTCAGTGCCGCACTTAGTTCTATTTTCATCATCATCGGGTTTGTGTCATGTTCTCCTACTGATAGGACAATCTTGTCATTTTCGGTAATGTTTTTGCTGTTATAAATTGAATCGCAAATTTTAGCTGTAGTTGCGCCGGTCTTTACTATGGATGTTATATTATACTTTTCACAGTTGCTACCCTGTCTAGATTCGGATAGTCTCACTGCAAGACCTGCACATTGCTTGCCACCAAAGATGTATATGTTCTTTTTCTTTTCTCTCACGTCCTCTTTTTCTTCTTCTTGAAAGCGACTTACGTTTTCTGTGTTCTTCTCTAATAGTTTTGTCTGTGTCATCGCCGTTGCTGTAGTGATAGTCGATTTCTTCCTTTCCTTATCTGGTGATTCATTTTTTGCGGCATTGTATGTGCTTGTAGGTGTGCTGCTATTTCCAAACAATTTTCGTTTCAGGTTATGTCTTTTGCTTGAAGTATTTTGTGATGTAATTCTATCTTCTTACTCATCCCCTGTACTTGTTGTTTTAACTTTTGGTTGTCACCATTCAAGCTGTTTATTTCTTGGTGTGCGCTGTCCAACTCTATTTTTAGTATTTCTATTTGATATTTCAATTCGTTTTCAACTGAGCTATCCAAGCATGTTGTATTAGGCAAACTTTTCATTGTTGAATCAAGCATTACTGATCTATCGGAGTCGTGTAAAGGTAGGTCTGATTCTCGTCGTTGTAGTATGTCTTCCATTGATTGTATTCGTCTAATATTGACTTTATTGTTAGGTTTTCGAACAGTCACATTATTGTCCATTTTTGTGGTAGTAGTTGGGTTTCGAAACCAGCAACCTCTATCTTGAGAAACGCCGGCTCCCGACTCACGCCCCACCGATCGATATAACAAACTGGTGCATGTAAGAAAAATAAAATCTCACTTTCTGTTTTTCCTCGTTATTACGGTAGATAATAAAAACAAAAAAGCAAAAAAAGCAAGCGGCAACTGTCGGGAATCGAACTCGGTATCTCTGGGACCACAGGCAAGTGCTTCACGGCTGCACCATTTGTTCGAACGGCTGCAACGACGAAATTGGCGGACGGGTAGTACCGTAGCAGTGATTCACAAGCGACGACCACTGGTTGTCGGGCTCGCAAGGCGCAACACCGGTTGGTGACTCACCGGGCCGCTCCGTTGACTGGACACCGGGTGGCAACAACAACAGTTCACCGGGCACTTTAATCGACGGTTTAGGCTAGATTTTTTAATATTAAGCACTTCCTGTGTAATAGTCCAATAAGCACATAAAGTGGGTTTACTGATAATTTTTAACTACAGCTATTAGTGTTTGTTTTACCGCGATAGGTTCAGAATTAACACAGTTTTTGAATAAAAAAAGGCAGAGTGGAATGACGATCCGTAACGTTTAAAGTTGAAAGCGCGATTTTATAGAGCTAAGAAATCCATAACATACAGTGTTTTTTTTTTTATTCTACAACAAAAATTGACGAAGTTAGGACCAAATTACTAGCAAAGTTCACTGACCGGACGGCGCGATTGCCTGTGACGTCACAGTGACGGTCGCCGCCACTCAGCCGTTGGTAGCGGTATGGCGCGCAGTGTTTTGTGTGGTTAATTGTAAATTTGAAACGAATAAAGTGTCCAATTTGTGTCTTAACTATGTATAAATATTGTATAGTGCCGAAATGTACAAATACTACTTTTAAAACGCCAGAAAAACTATTTTTTAACGTGCCCGAAACCGAAACTTCGTAAAAAATGGTATTCCATAGCAAAGAGAGATGATAAAAATCCATGCTCTACCCAGGCTACAAGACATTGCTGTGAAGATCATTTCAATGTAAGTATTACCTACATAATATAATACCTATAAATAGATAGGTATAAATATACCTTTAGCTACGTATGATTTATGAAAATAAGTTGATATAGTGCGTGTATTGTACATAATACTTATCTATTCTCTTTTTGGTCTATTCGGCTATATTAACAAATACATATCTAGGTACCTACTTACTTTTTCTGAGTTTTGTGCATAGACCTAGTACATACGGCCGTTTCTATTTTTAACCTCCGCCCAACGAAGGCAAAAGGGGTGTTATGAGTTTTGACGTGTGAGTCACTCTGTCTGTCTGTGTGTCAGTGTGTCTGTCACTCAGCTCGCGGAGCGTAAACGGGTAAACCGATTTGAATGTTGTTTTTTTTAAAAGTAGATTTCTTGGAGCATGTTGTTATGGTACCACCAAGCTGGTCTGATGATGGACTTCGAAGGTGGGAGCAGAAACCCTATGATACTTACTAGTAAACCCGTAGAATTTGGGCTTATTAGGTTTTTTGTGACAAGACCTTTGGGAATTATGGTACCATCGAGCTGATCTGATGATGGAGTGTGAAGATCGAAGTTGGGGGCTGGAACCCTGGGATGCTTACTAGTAGACCCATCGAGTTTGGGCTCATTAGACTTGTAGTGACAAGACCTTTGAGAATATGGTACTATTGAGCTGATCTGATGATGTAGTGCGAAGTTCGAAGGTGGGAGCTGGAACCTTGTGATGCTTACTAGTATACCCATCGAGTTTAGGCTCATTCGATTCATTGTGATAAGACCTTTTAATAACATCCGATGATGAGTCCTAGTGATGAGACTGGAAGTCTGGTTTTATGCGGGGGTTTTTTAATGCTAAAGTTATTCAGTCTCAAAACAATGACACAGGGACGTACCTACTCGGGTAAAGAGCAAAGAGTGAATAATAATTATTTTAATCATTTATACAACAGCGGTGGATTTATTTGTTTATTGTTAGAAGCAAATAAATTTAATATACTTATATTTTTATATTTCAGGTGGAAGAAGATATGGAAAATTACGTAAAGTTTGGTTGGAGGAAAGCTTAAACTGAAGAAGGGAGTTTTGCCTCATTGGTTGGACGACAGCTTAAACTGAAGAAGGGAGTTTTGCCTCATAAGTTTGAATGTCAAAAGCCTCAAATTAAGAAAATTGACAGACCCGGATTTAAAAAAAGACAAGATATAGAATATTTTGAAAGAGTTTTAAGTAAGGATATTGGACACGAAGACCTGTTGTTGCATTCGATTGAAGTGATCTATCACTTCAATCGAATGCAACAACATTCGAGTCTTTATTCTCACACTCTAGTGTGAGAATAAAGACTCGAATATCATTCAAAACAGTGATCCCTTCAACATACCTGAAGAAATAGACCTATTATCAAAAAACAATGTAACTGGTCAAAAAACACACGCAGTACAGGTTAATATTAAACCAAAAATGAAAACTAAATCTAGTAATACGCCAATCAAATGGAAACAAAGCATACTGAAAGAAAAATCAATCCCTCAAAGTTGTGACCAAAACGTTAACTTCACGATCAGCAGCTCAAACTCAAGTGATATTACTCATTATTTTGGTGTGAATGCTAGTGATAACGAATCGAATGATTTGGAAATAATAAAAACGATGAACACAAATGTCTTCAATGCACATATGCAAAAGGGCGCTGTAATGGCTATCTCTCGAGATCCAAAATTACTGATAGGCATTCCTGACCACTCATACTTTTGTATTAAACATTTACAAAATTTCACGGGAATGTCATCTATCGAAATCCTAGTGACTTTACGAAAAATCCGATGGCATGAACCTAACTCAATGCTTGCAATACATTTTTATATTTACATAAGCGCTATTCTAAATCAATTTCAATAATCGATTGTTTCGAAATTCAAATCGAGAAACCTAGCAACGGTTTGTACCAAGCGCTTACTTGGTCACAATATAAAAGCTGCAATACCTTCAAGTACTTGATTTCAATCACACCTGACGGTTTAATAAATTTCATCTCAGAGGGATATGGAGGGAGAACCCCAGACTCAACAATTTTTGAAGACAGCGGATTTCTAGACAAAGTGCAACAAGGAAGTATTGTGTTAGCCGACAGGGATTTTAAAAATATTTCCCATTTGCTGGAACAACGTGGCTGCACACTTTTGAGGCCGCCTAGTGTGAGTTCCAACTCAAAATCTACAGCAGAAGAAGTTTTACAAACAAAAAGAATCGCTGCTATAAGAGTTCACGTTGAAAGAAGCATAGAGATATAAGAGAGACTATAAAATGATCGGACCTCACGCATGTGTCGACATTTCATACATTCATTTTTTGGATTATATTGTAACAATAGCCTGTGGTTTAGTTAATTTACAGGATTGCCTATTTAGTAATCAAGTTTAAAAGTAAAAATGCTTTCGTTTCTTTTATAGAATTTTATTTCGATAACATTGCGTTATCAAATGTCAATATGTCATATTACTCGTATTAAAAAAAAATGTACTTAACCTTAAGTTTCAACCAGTTTCGGAAACACTGATGTTTTCCAAAAAAGCGCGGACTTCTCTAAAAGATCAGTACAATAGTTTTTATCATAATCTTCTTCTAGTATTTCTACTTTCTTATTGCTTTCAAAATTTTCATCAGCTACACAAAACAATCCCTTCAATTTGTAGCAAAAAACATTTGCAGCTGAATTTGAGCTTTTGATTTGTTGCCAATAACGTTATTTTTTACGAAACTTTCCTTTCCTTTCTTTGTCGAGGGACATTTTATTTCTACTACGTACTCACTGGTCCATCCATCTGGAGAAGCACCAAAATGAGGCCAATCGGGGTTTAAAAAGAAACCACCATTTTGAATAACTATTTTCCTTGTTTTGGCTACTTCTGCTCTGACATCGGATTCTAATCGTTTGCCTCTTTTCATAGCCAGAGTCTCCGGTAAAGAGGCACCAAATATTTGTTCAATCAAAGCACCATCGGGAGTCTTACAACGTGCAGCTTCGTAAACTTTAGACGCGGTTATTCTACAATACCTTAACTCATGCCATAAAGGTGCACTAGCTTGTCCAACTGTTGCTTCTTCTACTTTGTGACATTCTTCTATGGTGATTTTAGCACAGCAATAATCAATAAAATCATCAGCGCTACTAATATTATTGCCTTCTTTTTTGTATTGATGAACGAGGTTATGCAAAGACAATTTTTTCAACTCGTTCTTGCTGACATATACTGATAACTGATTTCTTATAGAATTTTCCTTTAGACTTTGCACAACCGCTAGAAAACACTGGTCTCCATTAGTGTTAACAGTGTTTTTATCTTCAATAGTAACTGAGCCGGGAACCAAATCTTTAACTTTTTTAATTTTGTAGTAGTACCTATAGTAGCCAGCTTTGGTTTGGCCCAGTAACATTTTTTTTAGTGGAAGATGGCTCCTCGCTGCGTCTATGGAGCCACATCAAGAACGCTATGCTATGTTTGCAACCTCCTTTTTGAGCCGCACAGTCATGGCAATCCACGTTCAAAACCGTCTCCTCTTTTTCATTACATGTAAATGTGCAGCAATACGCTTTACTTTTTATTCTATGTTCAGGCGTTATTTTTGCTTTTACGGTACAAACATGTCCTGACCTCTGGACATGGACAAATCCTACAGCATCATCTCCGTAGGTTTCACGTGCAGATCTGTATGAAATGAATAAAACAGAATAAAATTAAACAGAGAACAAAATATTTTTGAGTATATTTGTATATTATAGTATATATTGCAAATAACAAATCAAATCACAAAACAATACAGAAAAGGAGTTTACAAAGGCAAGCTTATCTCTAAAAAGAGATTTCTTCCAGCAAGCCCAGGATGGAGAGGATACATTTAAAATTCAGAAACTGGATGCCTATGTGCTTGTGTGAAATAAAGTGATAATAAGATAAATGAAATATTTTACTAATACTGGATTTACCTACTACATACGATAATCTACATAATATAGTATAATAAATACATATAATAAATAAACCAACCCCATTCACAAAATAAAAGGCCCGTTTTGACAGTTCACGCCCATTAAGTTTTAACCGTAGGTAATAGGTAATAGAAGCGGTTTTCCTAGATGCAACTTGTTCGCTTTGCTTGTACGCAACAGTTGGCTTTTATTACGTATGCATTAGGGGTTAAAACTTCATGGGCGTGAACTGTCAAAACCGGCCTTTTATTTTGTGAAGACTTCAATACATAATATAATACATACAAAGATTAAGAAAGGGATAAATAAAACTACTTCAGACGATTCTTAAAAGTGGAGAGATTGACTATCCCTGATGTCGCTGGGTAGCGCATTCCAAAGACGGATAGCCCTAGATAGATATTTTACCTACTTAGGTACATGGCACTGAAGAAATGATTTGTTAGAATGATGAAAAACAAGGTCATTGACAACCAACATTAAGGTTTCTGTCATAGATCAGCAAGTGTAGGGAACCATACCTACATTTAATACATAAAGCGCAAATAGGTGAAAAGCCATCCGCGAAATTATGTGCATAACAATCACTAGTTCTGAATACGTCCCTGTACCCATCCATACTTTACATTCATTCTTTCTTACACACCCCTTCCTACTACTAACAGCTCTCCAGACCTAAATACTGATGAGAACCTAGGTATGTAGATAAATAAGCAGCAACCTTACCTTTGTAGTTTCCAACCACGGATTTCAGCGCTGTTGAACTTAGAATGATTACCTAGGTAGTCAAATACCATGAAAGAATCCACTTTTGGTAGGTTATCTGATTGAGCTCGCACAAAACCAGCTTCTATTTTATTAGTACTCATATTAAATAGGTGTAGAGTTACAATAACACGTTATTTATATAAATTGTCAACAAATAAAGAGTAACTTTATCAACCACGTCGGTCGCCGCCCGTCGAATCGTGAACGAGAGAATGAGTGCCGGCCGCCGGCCGACTGCCGACCGAATACTGCCCGCGCTCGATCGTCACAGTGACGTCACACGGTCCCGGGCACACTGCCTTTTAGTGGAAGGAACGCATAATGTTTATTAATTAATATCTGCATAAGTAATGGTCCGATTTGGATAATTCAAACTGTAATGTCATTCTTATGTAATAAAAATTTACTAAAATAACAATTCTAATGAATTTGCTACAACTTTACTGATCCTCATTAAGTACGTGTTGGCGTTAGAAGCGCGCGCGTATACCCGACAGATTCATGTCATGGCGACTACTCCGACTCTTCAGCTCTCTCAATTTTGATAGGGCTGAAATGAACGTGTACAGCTGCTGGAAGTCCATTAGACTTTTGACTCACGTTAATCACTTTTAACCAACATCTGTGTAAGATTAAGTAGACACAACAACAAACTTGGTGGAATCGTTAGGTACTATCGAACCATCTGAATCATGACCCACCATAAGCTTATTTTGCTAAACCCCTTAAATGCAGGTAGGTCGAAATTCGCTTGAAGGTTTATTTCCTTGGTAACGAACTTGTTATCATTTGATTAGACACTGACATTACGATAGATCTTACAAGTTTGAAAGTTTCAAACGAATTATCAGGCAAGTGGGTCATGATTCAGTTGGTTCGATTGTACATTATTACCTATTCGCTTTGAGTTTGCCGGTGCTGGTAGTTTCAATGGACCGACTGGATTAAAATGTAGTGACGAATGAGAATACAGTAGGTGCGACCACGGCTCTACCTCGACCATTTTTGTACCTTCGCATTTCTTGACTTCTTTCTGAATTATTTCCTTGTTTCGCACTTTTTAAGCCTCTTAACTCACGTAGTCGGGTTATAGTTTTTTTACTTATATTTTATTATTTATTGTTTTTAATATTTGTTGTTATAGCGGCAACAGAAACACATCATCTGTGAAAATTTCAACTCTCTAGCTATCATAGTTCATGAGTACCAAACATTTACCTAACTAAACAGAGTTTTTCATGGCCGCTAGAGGGCGCCACATCAGATCTACATAGCCTATGTCACCCGCAGAATTATTACAAATCTATTGACACCTCATTTACTAAAATCGGTTCAGTAGTTTAGGCGCTACGAGTGGACATACATACATACCCACCCACATACATACATAGACTGCCAAAATCATTACCCTTCCTTTTGGCGGTCGCCATAGTCGGGTAAAAATAAAAAGGTATACTCGTAGAAAAGACTGTCGTTTTACATTTTTTCTGTGTGCAATGGTACGGAACCTTTCGTGTGCGGGTCCGATGTCCTTCTCGCTCTTGAACGGTATTATTTTTACATGGCCCGTTCTATACTCCATTTTGCTAAGAGGGGCTAGCCTATCGCTGCAACTTTCCGCTTCAAGATCGGCACATTCGCTCGCCCTAAAGGCGTGTCCAGACATGTACTTTTGTCCGTAACGTACCTCCGTTTCGAATCAGCGTCGCGATCTATGACCACTTGTTTGGGGTTATTGCATATATAGAGCTCCAAAAGCCTTTGATCTTGAAAAAAATGCCGCCCATACATCCATTGCATTTAAGTCCATGGATTTTTTAATCATTTAAGTACCGTCAGCAATGAAACATTTTTGTACAGACCATGTAGCACACTTAAACTTAAACTAAATATTGCTGTTTAAAACCCCAAATAAACCATTTTGACCGGTTTAAAACTCGGCTACAAAAGTAATGAACTGTGTTTTTGTTTTTTATTTCTATACAATAAAGATATTAAAATACTTCAATGATGAACTTTGAACCTGGGTTTGCTGGAAGAAATCTATTATTAGAGATAAGCTTGCCTTTGTTTATGACTTTTCTTTATTGTTTGAGTTTTTTCTGATATGTGCAATAAATATATACGAATATATATATATATATATATATATACGAACTTTTTTAGTTGCTGAGATTTGCTTCAAAATCGATATCTAAGGATGCGGTTGGAGTCAAATCATGATTCTGAAGTCAGATTTTGAAAAAAGTCGCCGCCATTTGAACTTTTTAGACGCCCTTTGGACGCCCGGATCGGCTGCAATCGAGACGTGCGGTTCCACCGTACCGTACCACCAACTTCGTAAACTATATTTTGCGGTCTTTAGTTTTTATTTTAATAAAACCTATTGACTTTTCACCATAATTATACAGATTTTTGTCACTCCCACAACAGAGACACAACCTACGCACTATGGGGCGGGTCATTAATTTACGATGGAATAATTGCCAATTTAAGCAGAGAAAAGACATTGTATCGTTGTCTATTGAACGGACTATAGAGTTATCATGTGTAGAGCTGGAGCAACATATAGTTGTTTGTGTAAACAGACCCCCATCAGCTGATTTTAAAGTGCAATGTTATTATTCTAAGGCAATACCTCAAAATACCTAGTTGTTTGTGGCGATTTTAATACTTTTATACTGGATAAATTTAATTACTAAATTTGTTTTTGTGCTTTGATCTATAAAATAATTTTAATCAGCCAACAAAATCATGTTTTAAACTGTGCAGCTCTTATAGAGATGTTAAATCAGTTACATGAAAAAAAAGTAAATAAAACAGGTATAAAAACTAAAAGCCTATTTTCTGACATGCCCGGGGGCGTTGAAAGCTCGCTTTCAACCATCTTGCCGTAGCAGCAAGGGGCAGATCTTACTGAAGGATCTTCTCGCTACGTCCGCCACTCGACTGATCCCATCAGGACCCGGGTATATGGCGACGATTCTGCCGAGCTTCCGTTGAAGTGGCGGGAGATTGTCTTCCTTTAAAAGAACCACCTCTTCTGCAACTTGCTTAGACAATGTTGTTTGTAAATGTGAACCTCAAAGCATGGCTATATGTGACAAACCTAGCTCGGATCATTGTGGACAATGCATTGTGTTCCCTTGTAAATTGAATAAAATCTCTCAGGAGTTTACTTACACACTCATTACTACCAACCGTATGGCCCAGTTCTCGGAAAGCATTGGTAAGCAACTGAATTACTTACCGTTTTTTGGGAGTCCAGATGACTTTGCAATTCCTTGTTCAAAGTGATTGAGAAAAAGTTTAATGATATATTTAAATTAAAAACATGTATAGGTAGCATCAAGGCGAGATTTGATGGGCTACAACTGATATTTATAAAAACAGGAACAAATTGTATGATTTATATTCACAAAATACAAAAAAAAAATACAAAATTGTTTATTTCATAATAAGAATTAAGGTTTAACAGACATGGGATCTCCTTTTAAGTATTATAATACCTGTATCAGGAGATTCCTACCTTCCACAATGACATAAGTCTTTTGAAAAAAACATAACACATTTACAATCTACTTGACTAATATCAGTTTGATAGTTACCTAACTTAGTTTAACAAAGTTTATTGTATTAAAAGTGACAAGTTGTTTTGCAGATTGTGAGGTTTAAGTTATTTTATCATAGTTTTAAGGCAATTAATTAATTCTTAACAAGTTATGTTCTACAAGGCTGATTATTATTTAAGTTACAGTTATATGTCTTATGTGCAAAATTTTATATGTATAGATATAGAGGCTATTAAGATACATTTTTAAACAAAGACACTATTCATATGGAACATTTGAACAAAGATTCAACCTCATCATAGTCCAGACTTGTAAGCCATTTTGTAAGCAACTGTTTAGCTTCTCTAGTAGTGAGTTTGTATATACTTAATATTTCATTTATTTTGTTGTAAAGATAACTTGCCTGGATTTTATACTGTCTTTGAGCAAAATTAGATTTATACTGAGCAATATCTGCGACTGTATAATGTCGTTGAGTTTCAAGTAGAATTTGGTTAAAGGTTACTTGCCGGTGCTTTTTAATAATTGTATTAAGAATGTAGATTTTCCTTATTGAAAGTAAGTTGGATTTAAGATAGACTTGAGTGGTGGGGAATCTATATGGACGAATGTGAGACGTTGCGATCTTTCAAGTTCTAAGAATCTCGTTTAGCTGCTCCACCCCATATTGGGATTCACAAAAATGTATAAATGCCCATGATTCTAAATTTTTAGAGTACATAAAAAATATTTTAAGAAATTCAAATCTGTGTGCAATATCGCAAAGTTCCTTTACTTGAGTAGGAAAATTAAGCAAGCTGAAGACAAAATTAAAACAACATGGAAAATAATCAATACCGAAACTGGCAAAATTAAAGCTCGGGACCGGAAATTTGTTCTAAATATAGACGATAAATTATTTTGTAAAGATCGCGAAGTAGCCAATGCATTTGAAGATTTTTTTAACAAAATACCAATCGTTACTACCCAGTCCTTAGATTGATCCACGGCGGAGGCTGCTTCCATACTATTAAACAATGTTGATAAGTGTAATTGATCATATATTTAAATTCAGACATATTAATGTAGTCACGAATCTTAAGACATTTAAATTGCTTAATCTCAAAAACACCGAGGATCTTTGGGGAATATCAACAAAAATTTTAACTTGTATTATTGATTAAATTGCTCCATGCCTAGTTATAATTTTTAAAAAGTGTGTTGATGAAGGAGTTTTAAAAGTGATCAGACTAACTACAGACCAATATCAATACTCTCCGCTCTAAGTAAAATATTTGAAAAAAAATGTTAAATAAACTCTAAAATAAACAAATCTGTCAAATTCTCGCTACCCAATGCCAGAAGTGATCCATCCCACTTTAAGTATTTTAATGAATGACGAGCCTTTAGACCTGGTACAGTTGAATAAATTCTTGGGTATTAATCTAGATTAACAATTGCAGTGCAGTGGGGTCCTCATACATCGTATATAGCTGGAAGATTGAGCTCTGCAGCTTTAGCTGTACGAAAAATTAGACAGTTTAATGATGAAGCCATTGCAAGATTAGTATAATTCAGTTACTTTCACAGCATAATGTCATATCGCATTATGTTGTGGGGTAAAGCCGCAGATATACAATCGGTATTTGTGCTCCAGAAGAGAGAAATTCGTTCCATATATAACATGAAATCCCGCGATTCTCTCCTGGAACGGTTTAAGGAGATCAATAGTCTTACAGTGGCTTTTCAATACATATAGGAAAACTTATCGCACGTTCGGAAAAATATTAACACCTTTGTCAAAAATTGCGATGCACATAATTTCAACACTAGAAATAAAAATAAACTGCATGTTCCTAGATTTCGGTTGCAGAAGGTTAATGGTTAATTTATGGGGAACTGTGTAAGTTTTTATAATAAGTTACCAGAGGGAATTGATCAATTGCCCATGCAAAGGTTTAAAACATTTAATAAGGCTAATCTCATAAAGAAATCCTATTACACTATTAATTACTATGTTTATCACAAAACTGCATGGCCTAAGTGCCCCAAGCTCCATGATAATGATAATAACTTTTACAAATGCAATAATGTAATTTAACCTCTCAAAAAACCAACTAGATGATCTCAAGGTTGCTGAAGACACGGATGTGACTTTATCAGGATATAACACGCATCACTACACGATGCTATACATCCTGACGATATTATGCGCCCTAATGGTTGGAACCGGCGGTTATCTTATCAGACTACGACGACGCCGTCGTGTTCTTGATAGACGCGAACAACTGCAGCCAGCTGAGATATTTACAAGGACGGCTCCCCCAATCCCATAAATGACTACCGCTACTTCGCTACCAGCCTACAGTGAAGTCCAATATTCGGTATGCACAGACGCGAGATGCACGCACCAACCTGGCCAAAGGAAGGAAGTCAAATTCAAGATTCCTCAACATTAAATTAAGTTTTTTGTTCCTTTGATAATCTTATATAATTTGTAATTTATTGTAATAATTTAAAGGTATTTTTTGTTTTTGTAGATGGCAAGATGTCCGAGCATCAAAATTACAAAATTAGCTTTCTTGTTTACTATTTATTTCGGTCGTTTTATTCATACGCCGCTTCCTCTATCAATATAATTCGTTAGTTATTAGTATTATCCTCTATCAATATCAGTAAAGTGCGAGCAGCGGCAGCGCACTGTTTTTTAAGAGCCGAAGGCACAGGGGCCAGAGCGACCGCGTACTGCTGGCACCGAGCGAGATAAAGCGGCCGAGCAGTTGCTAGGCCGATTTCGAAATAATAATGGGAATCTAGTATAGTAGATTCAGTCATCAATTCGTTATATAAACGTATATAATAGAGGTGACTAAATTAAATTAAAATTAGAGGTTGTTGAATTCTTTTTATCGATGCAGGTGATACTCTTGTTAAAATCTAGCATTGTGTCGACATTTTATTTGCTGTAAAATTATCACGTTGTACATACATATTAACCGTAGCATTACAATATAGTAGTAGTTGGAAAATTATTTGATAGGCTCTTAAAAATATTGCTGACCTATTAATTCAGTGAACAATTTATCAATTTTGAAGACGAAACTGGTATTTATAGAAACTGCTTAAAATAACACCCCTTTTTTGTATGAATACAACGAAATAATGAAACAGCTTCTTATATGTTAATTCATTACCTTTTAAAGTTAGCGTCATTTCACAAAACAATAATTAGCACTCGTCTAACTCAGCGTTACTGACAAAAAATTGGTAAATCAGCAGAAAAAAGTGTATATGGGCATCTTTATACATTCTAGAGATTCAACATCTGTAAGGTAATAAAATTCAAATTGTAGCTAGAAATTAGTCATCGAATTTATTTATTCAACAACTAAATTAATCAATCATATATTTTTTTCATTGCATTAAATTTCTATGTTTTTCCTGGATTTTTGACGATTATACGTCAAATAGAATAGAAAATGCGAATCAGGGCACCTCACTTCCTAGGTAGTCCTTCCTAGGTAGTCTTGTGGCTAGACTCTAAAGTGTTTTTTTTATGAGCTGAATGCACGAAGGGTTGGAGGCGACCGCGCACTGCTGCGCACCGAGCAAGATGGAGCGGCCGAATCAGGAGCAGGACCAGGAAGCAGAGTCTCCGGAGACGAACGTGGATGCGCTGTAGTGCAAAATTAACACTGCGAATTTAATTTAGTATACACCTTTAATAAATATGCGTCATTATTGATTCAGCTGCTTCCCGTGCAGTTATTTGTATGAAAATTATCTACTGTTTCGTTTATTATTTAACATATTGTGACCTCGCACCAATTATAACATTGGTTAGACTCTACACCTATAATAAATGTGCGTCATTATTGATTCAGCTGCTTCACGTACAGTTATTTGTTATGAAATCTACTGTTCAGTTTATTATTTAAAATATTGTGACCTCGCACCAATTATAAAATTACTGTCGAACTTTATACTTTACTCGCAAGTAATTAAATCAAAACTTAACTCTGCTACGGAAGTTCAAAACCCACTTATTTTTACAAGGGGCCGTCCCATCGGCTCCCTTTTGAGAAATATCTGCAGTAATAAATAAATTTAACTTTGGCTTTATCTTTGACAACGAATTATTTGTAATCGGCAAAATGAAAACATTATCTTCTTCAAAACAAATATTTGTTTTATTTATTTTTTTACTTTTTAGTATTTTATGACGTATTACTTGTGAAGACGAATCAAATGAGACCAAACTCTTTATTTTATTCTAGCGTTACCATAGCCGCCTACCGGCTCCATCATCAGATCACATCACGTGCATGCAAAATATCAGTTCTTGTGATTCAATGCTTAATTGCGTTGGATTTATTATAATTTAAGACTATAGTGTATACGGGTTGGCATTGCGATAGCGGTCATTGACCCGACTGCTACTGGGATACGAATCATGGTAACATTAGGCGAGCGCTTCCATGAAAAGATAGATAATCCAAACGACAGTCATTTCGAACGATGTACGTATTGAGTAAGTATCGACATGAGATATGATTTTTGAAGTTTCTGGAGAAAAATACCCATAATATTCCACTCAATCCATAATATTTTTACTATTTCTTATAACAATTCTATATCATAATATACTGGATAATTACATCATCAAGTTTAAGTTGATTACAGAATAATTTTATCCTAAGAATAATCGCGTTTCAGCACTCTTCTCAACAATTTGCCAGTAGAGTTCTTCGGCAGCGCATTGAGAAACACTACGTCATGCAACCTCTTATATTTGGCGACTCTTTTCGCGACAAAGTCCATGATCTCTTTCATGTTCACCTTCTCGCCATCTTTGACCACTACAAAGGCTTTGGGCACTTCGCCATAGCGCTCGTCTGCAATGCCAATGACCCCGACATCTCTGACTTTAGGATGCTCTATGATGACACCTTCTAATTCCGCTGGGGGAACCTGGAAGCCTTTGACCTGGGGACATTGAGATAAACATAAACATTTATGTACATGCACATATGTATAATGCTTCTGGCCCAACACTAGGAAAACCTGTGTCGTGGGTACGAGAAACAGCGACGTCACACATAATATAAAGATCCAAGATTTGGTGCTTTTTTTATTCCAATCTCTCCATGGATTCAAACACTGTAGCTTGGGAGGCAGAGCCTTGACGGCAACGCCACGAGGTCGTCAAATTGCAAAGGATATAGGAAGGTTCAGTGGGATCTTTGTGTGATCCTGTTGTTGAAGTAGCCGTTTTACCCACGACGGACGGAACGGATCGGAGGTGGTTTATGCGTTTGGGGTTCGAGGTTGTCAGTGTGTGTGTTTGACCTTCCTGGAAAGAACAATTTCCTGGAAAACTACTAGACCGATTTCGGTGCAGTTTTTTGCGTTAACCTGTAATAACAAAAAAAGTGAGCTATTTGTGGTGATCTTTATGTAGATTTGCCCGTAAATACAACAATGAAATATCGATTACCAACTTTATTCAGATCATTTAATTGATGTCATGTAGTTCTGGAGCCGACTAGAATTACACAATCAATCAATCAATCAATCAATCAAATCTCTTTATTACCGTATATATTAACATATTCTTAACAATCGTCATTTTTTGCCACTTCTCTACATTGGACCACTTTGGGAGAGGAAGAAGAAACACCTACAGGTTGACTTTTAGATCTCTTTTAAAATTTGCTTGTATTTAAATAATACAAATATAACAATATAAATTATTATAATTAATATGCAGCAATAAATAATTACAAAATTATTAACAGCAAGGTCTGTGTTGAGCCAGATTAACCCCATACAGTCCCGTCATTTAAGTAATCTTGAACATTGTAATATCCCTTTTTCGACAAAGCTGCTTTAACATGGTTTTTAAATTGCTCAAAAGGCAATTTCAAGACACTTACCAGCCAAACTTGCTTAGATGACGTTTTTTGTAACAGTGCATTCACAAGCAAAAATGTAATTAACTGCTAACCTTCCGATCACACTGGTCAAACATTTTCTTTCACAATTGCTAGTAAGGATAAGTCTGATCCATTATTTTATTGGCTTATTTCTTCCCATAGACTAGAGACGGTTACAAAAAACTTAGATATAAATTTACCAGTACTGGATCTTAATGAACATTATTCAAATATATTTCAATAAATTTTTTGAATTAAAGAGAGTCAGTGACAACGACGGTAAATCTAAATTTAATTACTTGCCAACATTTGGAATTCGTAAAAGTAGAATTTTCTTTTATGGCTTACGTGAATAAAAAACCAACAACCTTGATAGAAATTTTCGTGACTAGGTATATTTAATAATATCACAAAACTTTCAGGTTGGTTTGGAGAACTCCAAAAACATTACACATTAATAGAAAAAAATAAAAATAATTTAATGAAAAACGTTTGGCAATTTAATAAACCGTGTAACTTGCAAAGTTGTACTAAGGAACAATGATTTCTGCTTAACGATAGTTGATAATGTTGTTAAGTCCAACGCTGAGGTAGCTCGAGCTTTCAAAACATTCTTCACCAGTGAACCCTCAAAACAGAGTATCAAAATTCCTCTCAAGAAGTAGCGACTTTGTAACAAAGCATCACAGCAGCACAGCAGCACAAAACAGCGTCACTAAACTAGATTTTAAATTTCATCATGTATATCCCCAGGGTATGGTCAAAACGTTTAGAATACTTAACTTAAACAATACTGAAGACCTGTGACTTTGACTGATATACCCAGTCAAAGTCATTGGTTCAGTAATTCTAGTTATATCCCCACACTTGGTTTGTATACAAATACTTATAAATATAAATAAATATTAGAAGACAATCTTACAAAAATTGAATTAGGCCCATAGTAATCTCAATAAGGCTTTTTTTATGGGTTCTAGATGACGATATATTTAATATAGATAAATATTATATACTTTATTGCATTGCATATACACATTAGTGGACAATTACAAACATAGTTAGTATACAAAGGCGTGCTTATCTCTATATAGAGATTTCTTCCAGCAAAATCCTGGGCTGACAGGGAAAAATAGTTTCATGCGAAGGGATAGACCTATTATGCACAACATAACAAAAAACTAAACATCAGAGTGACTTTAATATATTTATAATAAATTACTTAGATATTTACACATATAAATAAATGAGAACCTACATAATAATATAATACCTATAAATACAATATATAAATATCAATAAATACCTATACAATATATAAATAAAATATAATCTACTACAGAAGAGAAAGGTAATGTTCCTTTAAACTACTTTTGAAGATGTTAAGAGATGGACTGTCCCTGATGGTGCTGGGGAGTTTGTTCCAGAGCTTGATAGCCCGGAGTCGGAACCCATGTTCATATGCGACAGTTTTATGTTGCGGTGTTGTGAGCAGCGACCGAGTGTGAGGTCTCCGAGGCCTATCTGAAGAAAGAAAAGTGAACGAATCACGTAAGAAGCCAGGGTAATGAGGAGTATGTAAAATCTTAAAGAGAGTGAAGAGGATGTGGGAATCCCGGCGAAGACGGATTGGAAGCCACTTCAGATCCCTGCGATACTGAGAAACATAAATACTTACGTTAATACAAGGAAAACATTCAAGACTAAAAAACAAATATTATTCATCAATAAATCACATCAATCAATATTGCTCATCACACATATTCAATAAATGTGTTGACGATGGCGCTTTCCCACATCTCATGAAACACACTGAACTGATGCCTCTGTTCAAGTCGGCAGACAAAGGTGATCTTTCAAATTTTAGACTTATATCTATTCTTTCAGCACTAAGTAAAATATTTGGAAAGATTATATATACTCAATCAAATTTTCTCATACTTCGAACCGTACAAAACAACTCCACGCCAAACAATACGATTAAATCCAATATTTTCTCTGCATGGGAGGCCCGCACAGGATGCTATCATGATACGCTATTAATGAAATTACATCATTGCGGAGTTAGAAATAAAGCGTTTGAACTACTAAGATCATACTTGAGCAATATAATAAAAAAATCAGAAGTTAACGGCGTTAATTCTAATGGATAGGGTGTAAAAATTGGCGTTCCACAAGGTTCCATGTAAAGCCCTTTCTTATTCCTGGTATAAGTTAACGATCTGCCTTTTAACCTCTCAAAAACCGAGGGTAGTTGAGACGGGCCGCGATTTTAAATCTTATGCATGGTAATACAATTTAAAAACGGAAAAGTGGCTTTAGCTAAGTGGTACTCAAGAGGTAAAGGTGGAAAAATTTATTGACATAATGTTGTTTGCTCATGATACTTAACTGGTATTCAAAATTGAAAGACAAAAAGGAGATTTTGATGATGTTAATGGAGTATTGTCTTTAATCTTGAATTGGTTCAAAGTAATTGAGTTATTGTTAATAATAATAATAAATCTTTATTTCAGGATGTAAAATCCCATATCGATAGATACCTTAAAACTAGACATAGATATAAAATATAACAATAGTAACTCTAGCCTAGCTAGGGATTTTGGTCTTCGGTCTCGCTTCCCTATAGCGTCGGTAGACAATGCCCTCCGGCCAGTTATCTTTGGCCAGGAACATTGTCTTGAGATCGGCCGGCACCCGAAGTTTGAAGGACAGAAAGTCCTTGGGTCTATCTGACTCCAAAAGATCAATCTGCACCGTCGAAACCTCTGTCGCCTGCTTGGGACTGCGCGGCGGATTCTTCTTCAGCCTTTCCAGGATGTGACGCTCGATGTCCTGGCAGGTCATGTTCACGTCGAGCCGGGAAAGGTAGATTAGGGCCGTGGGAGCGGCAGCTTTGAGGCTGCACTCATCGGCGGGGGCGGTGCCACGCTGATTGCGGCTGCGTCTGGAGCGGCGCTTCCTGGTTTGAACCAGGATGAAACCTTCCCCATCAACTGTCGCGTTCGGCGGGCCACGAGCGGGCCTGGCCGGCTGCGCGCGCGGCGCAGCCTGCAGCTTCTGTTGTTCGGCGGCGGGCGGTGCGGGGCGCGGGCGGCGGCGGCGGGCACGGCGGGACACAGCAGCATACGTTTCTTTTTGGGCTTCCAGTGATTTGGATGAACCAGAAGAGACCGCATTCGGTGCTGGTCGGCATGGCTTCGTGACGTCACGAAGCGGTGCAGTGTTCGTCAACGCGGGCTTAGCAACCCGCGTAACTGGGTCAGTCGCTTGTTGGGCATTTTTGCTGACCGTCGCGTTGTCGTCGCGCGCGTCGGCTATTCGCTGCGTCGGCAGCGAGGTATTGGCCTGACGCAATACTAACAACTCACGTTTTAGTTCAGTGCAAATGCCTTCCGAAGTCTCCAACTTGCTCCGGATGTCGGTGACGTCAGCCTGTAGTCGCACGATATCCTTCAGCAGCCGGGTGGCGTCGACGTGGTCGAATGTCACCGGCGGCAGCTTGTTCAGGTCGCGGGCCACGTAGGTCGGGACGTCATCGGGTTCGGTCTCCTTGAACACCCGGAAGATGTCCTGAAGATCCTTCTTCCCGCTTGCAGCACCCCTCCGCGCGACAAGGCGCACAGTGGTGATGGCGGTTTCTTGCAGCACAGTCTTGGCGGCGGCGATCTCAACCTCCTTGAAGCTGGTCGAGCAGATCTGCTCCAGGGAGACCTCGTCCATCACGTCCAGCTTCTGTTGTACGAAGGCGAGCAGCTCGTTCACCAAGATGGTGTCCGCGCGCTTGGCTGGTACAGCCATGGCGTAACGATATTGCGAAAACTAGGTTGTCGCTAATTTACGGGGCATCGTCGCGTACGCTGCTAGGAAGCGTCCGTTCGTGCCGGTGTCACAGTAGCGAATTATGAAACGCTGTTAAACGCTGGTTAAATGTTAAAGTGTATCAAATTCTCAAATCCAAATGTCAGGCAAGTTGAGACTAGTTTATTGTTACACAACAACACGTTAGAACAAGTGAATGATACGAAGTTTCTTGGAATAACCATTGATAGCAAATTGCAGTGGGGACCCCACATAGATAAATTAGTGAGTAGATTAAGTTCTGTGGCTAACGCTGTTAGGAACAACTGACAAAACACGGAGGTGGCTATATCTAGGTTAGTTTGTTATTTTAGTTACTTTCACAGTGTCATCTCCTATAGTATCTTGCTGTGGGTCAAAGCAGCCGATATTCAAACTATTTTTATTTTAAGAAAAGAGCTATTCAATACTACTTAAATGATGGGAGTATATGGGGTTAATCGAACTCAACACAGAACGTGCTCTTGATAATTTAGTAATTATTTATTCCTGCTTAGTATTTATAATAATTAATAATGTAATAATTGTATTAGTTAAACATTTTTTTTAAAAGAGGTTTAAAAATCAATATGCGGAAGTTTCTTCATCTTCCTTTTCCCACAGTGGTCCAATGTAGAGAATAGGCAAAGATGACGTTTGCTAAATCTACAGTAATAAAGAAATTTTGATTGATTGACCCAAATTCGTCGAGTCGTCGTCGTCATCGAGAAGTCGAGATTACATTCTACTCGAAATGAAATGTCAATGCCGGTCGTAACATGCGGTTCCAGGACACATGATGTGAGATAACTTACAATATTTGTGTAGATAAAGCAGTGCATGTAAATGTAAATAATTAAGCATATTATTATATTACTATTTCGATGAGGATTTTTTTTCCATAAGGTTTCATTAACGTGTCGACGGCGTTTTTTTTTTTTTTGTTATAATTCGCTGGGTCTAGATATGTGGGATGGGAATACAGTCACGGAATTAGCTGGGCCTACTGACGAAAGTAGTAATTAATATGTTAATTGCTATTAGTTCGAAGGATAACGGAGCTTCAGAAGAACAACGTGGTTACGTTCGGTAACTAACTGAAGTACCCTTATTGGCACAGAGGGTCTTTGGTAGATCAATGCAAAGCCTTGATTGAAAGGAAGATAGTAGAGGCCGTTTAGGCCAAACTTGTGTAAGCCGAAGTCTTATCGTTTCGTTTTTATCGATGTTTTATTGTTTACGAAATGATGCATCATTGCAATTTTAACTATTTTAACTTAACAAAACTTTTCTAGACATCTGTGACTTGAGAGTTGGTTTTAACCACAGTAGTTTTATCAGACCTTTGAAGTGCTATAAAATTTCCTCTGCTTGTTTTTTTAGTGCATTTTGTTGAAAAATACCAGAGGAGATTTTGCGTGCAGAACTAATTAAAAACATGCTAGGGTATTCCCCTATTTTTTAGATGTACATCGTTATCTCATAAATTTTGGAAATAAGGACCTCCGACATAAATGGCGAATATACTATACCTATACTCAGGTCATTAAACTGAGGGTGTGTTACCTTGATGAGATCCTTCAGCCTATCGACTATAACCACAGCACCATCTTCATTGATCCTGGCCAGGTCCCCGCTCCTGAACCAGCCATCTGCTGTGAAGGCTTTACTGGTGGCTTCTGGGTCGTCCCTGTACCCCTTCATCACTTGAGGACCATGTATGAGGATTTCCCCGGCCTGTTTGGAATTTTTATCGTCAGTTGAGTATAAATCATAAAATGTATAGTTGTCAAAAAACTGGATGCGGAAGGCTGAGGACCGGAGTAGATGATGTAATTCAAGAGGAGGCCTATACTCAGCAGTTGGTAAATATGGATAAATATTATATTACTCCCTATTAACAGCCCAATTAAGCTAACATTAAAATGGTTTCGTAAACAGGTGGTTGTGTCTTGTACCAACCGAACGTGTCTGATGTTCCTAACTGTCTTGCCGCATGACTAAAAGGAAAAAATGTGTGCTTAATACCTTTTGTATAACATTTGGAGATATTTTGCAATATCAAGCAAGTGCACCTCTACCTATACTTCAAAATATCTCCGGGCAACTTCTTACAACTTCCTGCTCTCCTAGTCCTTTACCAAAAATAAGATTAATTTATTTATTCTTGAAAATATTAGCCGCAATATGTTTATTATAAGCACAAGGTACTAAATTATTATTACCTTAGAGATGAAGCCAGGCAAAAACCTTCTTTTCAACTGAACTAATGGGAAAAAATCCCACTAGTTCAGTCAACTGAAAACTGTCCAATGAATTAGTGAGAATAAAGGTATTTTTTGCAAACTGTATAGACATAGGCGTAACCTTAAAGTATTATTTGGAATAGCTTATTTTGAATAAACTACGGGGCTCTTTAGACTTTATTTAATAAACTTTTATTTAAACTTATATATTTTTCATTGGCTATTTTAAAAAGACAAGGTTGCAATAAAATACAACACAAGAGTTACGGCAACTTGTATTTGACGCATCTCGTGACTTGCCAGGCGTGTGCATAAATAAGATCATTGCGGCGAAAAACAACAAATCGTCTCATGCTCATTCTCGATATGTCTCGTCGTCGCAATTCTTGTTTGGTTTCAAAATAGAGGAAAATCATTTTCCAAAAATTGCAAGTAACCGATGGTCCAATTATTTGTCCAATAAAAGTTCCCGTCTACAGATTAATTTTAATAGTCCTACACTCTAACTTTGGCAGTGGACTGCCTACTATCGCGGTTGGTTACTAAATTAGCATTCCGCTTAACCCAGGTAACGTCTTCATTCATTTGCCAGCCTCATAATATTTTTGGGAGTTCCTTTAAGCAACTTCATAGCCATTGAAAAAAAACTTAGGATATTCTACTCGGGAGACATAGAGCCTATGCGCCTAAAAATGTACTACAACTCATTAACCCTAAAATCATATATAGATACGATTTAGGAACTTGAACGGAATGAATCAGCAAACATATCACATCAGTCTTTTCGGGTTATCATGGTAATAGCAGGCATTGACTCCTGTCAACCACAGTACGCTGGTGATTAGATTAGCAACACTTACTTTTTGCATGCAACGTTCGAAATTACTGTCGGTTAGCGTATAATGAAATTTGGAAAGAAGCGAGGTTAAAGCCGTTAAAAGCCGAAAAAAATCTTAAGACGTTTTATAGTTAAATCGCAAAAAGGCCGGTATTTTCTTGATAATAATGATGAACCCTGGGTTAGGCAGGAAGAGGATGCTCAGACCTTATGGTTTGACTATAGCCCTTTCAACCAATATCACGTCGCTGACAAAAGGCAATCTCACCTGCCCAGGTCCTAAACTCTTGAGCTCATCGTTGACAATCTTCAGCTTAGTGTTAGGGATGGCATATCCGACTGAACCGTACTCCTTGGAATGTCTGGTCATCAGGGTGGTGCGGGGTGACGTTTCTGTCATGCCATAGCCTTGGAGGAAGTCGAAATCTCTCTAGGGGATAATAGTAATATAATATTTTATATTTATAAGAGGTACAAAACACAAGCTAGTTGGTTAAACTGTATTTCAGGATTCAGCGCTTCTTCCTAATTACAGTAGAACGCCTGATAGATATTTCAGAACATGAGAATCTGTTATTTATAACGAACGAACGTCGTTATCCAGTACCGCCACACCGACTTTCGGCCGACACATCCAGTTGTTCCGCAGAGTGCGCTCTTCTCGTAGCAGCCAGGGAATAAGAGTCAGGATACTGGCTGCATGCCATCCCCTCGAGGCACATCGGTACCCTACTCGATCTAGCCACACTGACTCTCGCCCTCTGCCTGCCACTTAGCATGAGGACGAATGAACTTCATCGTTGCCGTTGTGGTGCTAGCCCTTGCCAGTAGTGGCGTGCCAGCCATCCTCGAACCCAAAGGCCTGGCACGTAACGATGGCAAGCGGTCAGACGGAATGACGCTCATTCCCTGGCAGAACGGGTGGAAGCTGATTTGGGACGCGACATGCGTGGATACGTTGGCTACTTATCACCTTCCGGTGACCTCAGCCACGGCTGGCGCTGCTGCGGCAGCTACAGAGGGTCTCAAGCGACGGAAATATGCCGCCATAGGCGACGCTATTCATGCCGTTAGACGTGGAGACCCTCGGGCCGTGGAGCCCTGATGCTCTATGAGTCCTTAATTACATCTCTAAGCGACTCGTCGAAGCGTCAGGAGACCGTAGAGGATTCCTTTTTTAGCAGGGTTTTATTCTAAGGATTTGATTTTAGAAATTGTTTTACTCTAGTACCTACCTCGCTCATCGTATCAATTTAGCGATACAGCAAGGAAATGGTGCCAGCATATATAGCACCCTGCCGTCCAGCAGCAATCTTCGGGATTTTTTAATTTAGTATTGGTTTAGTTGCGTTTTAAGCTTATTTTTAACCGTTAATGTAAAGAGAATTAAAAATAAAATACGTAGTAGGGGAAGAGAGGACTTTGCCCAGCAGTGGGATGATGTAGGCTAATAATAATGATAATAATAATAATACATAGTAGAGGTGGGAGCAGAGTTTACCAACGTTTAGCCAGATTTTTAATGGTCCATAATATGACTACACCGTTCTGTTTCACCCTGTATACAATGCATGCAATGGTTATAACATTTACGAATAAATTAATGCCCCGTAAATAATGGTCCAAAGTTATGAGAACCTCTAGCGCCACTTTTCAGAATAATAGGCAATAACATTGTAATGACAAAGTCTAGGCGTAAGATTCATACCAATTTTACAGCGATAGCACTTAAAAACATGATTCAAGGTAGACGGAATGGAAAATTATTATTTAGATTAGTTTTAGGAAATTAGGTGAGCTGTCTTCCCTTTAAAGTTCGACCATTACTGACGGGACACCCTGAATGTAGGTACAACCTTACCTAAATAATGATATAAAATATAAATATTAACTAAATTAAAATGTCCTTCAGGTTGCCGCCGTCGAGAAGGATGAAGGACGACGAGATGAAGGAGAAGTATCGAGTCCCACACTAGCGACTTCCTAATTAGTAAGAGATTCCGAATGAGTGACATTCCGTCGGCCCTCTTACCCTCGTCGCGGGCTATACCTGACGGTTCTAGGATGTCATTTAGGGCAGCGCCGCGGTGTCCTTGTTGGCACACCCTCGCATTGCGGTGGCAGCATTCGTTTTTACCCCCAATCGCAGACAGACGGCCAGCGTCGGGATGGTCCTGTCCAGCAGCATACCGAGCTGTCTGAAGAGGATAACGTGCAGCCAGTGCCCTGAATCTCTTAATCTGGTTGCGAGCAGACGGGCACGCTCTGCAGGGTCGGTCGCTACGTTGAGATGGCTCTCGCGGCTCTGAAGTCAGAGCGGCCCATTCCACTAACTTTGGGAGTTTGTGTTAAGCGAGATTTTTTTCTCGGACAGGCTTGCATCCAAGCATTCCTGGCATAGGCCGGGCACGTGACTTCATCATCCCCAAGTTTTTTATTCTTCTGTTCCGAATTCCGTTCCGTCTGCCGTGGTAGTGCAGCGCGTCTACAGTGCTGCCATGCGCTGACGTAGTGATAAGACACAGAGTAGCAAAATTTAAGCATAATTTGACGACTAATACATAGGGCGCACTGTAAGTTTCCGGAACTGGCCACTTACATAAACAATATTTAAAAATTTATTGCAACATTTGAAAATAGAACTCTTTGGCTGTAGAATGCAGTTTGTTTAATCTGACTGCCTTTTGTTTTTACCTTGTGGCGCCATTTAAAAAATTGTGTGTCTGCATCAACATGGATTTAACTCTGGAAAATTTTCGTAGTATGATTTTCTACGATTTTAAGTGTAATTTGACAGCTCAACAGAGCATCGCTCGGCTTGAAACAGCTTTTGGCAATAAAGCACCATGCAAGACAACTGTTTACAGCTGGTTTGCAGAATTCAAGCGTGGTCGTATCAATCTCAGTGACGAATCTCGCGATGGTCGGCCGTCCACCGCTGTGACCAACAAAAACATCGATGCTGTGCGCCGTATGATTGAAACAGACAGGCATGTGACCTACCATGAAATTCGCGCATCCTTAGAAATAGGCATGAGTCAAATACAATTAATCCTACACAAACATTTGGGTGTGAGAAAGCTGTGCTCGCGGTGGATCCCACACAACTTGACCGAGGCTCAAAAAACGGACCGCGTCACTTGGTGCAGTGCCATGCTTACCAGATTCAACGAAGGTGCGTCAAATTTGGTGTAAGACATAGTAACAGGTGACGAAACATGGATTTATTGCTACGATCCCAAAACAAAGCAGCAATCGAGCGTATGGGTCTTTCAAAATGAGCCGAAACCAACCAAAGTGGCGCGCGTGAAAAGTGCATCTAAGCGGATGATTGCTTCTTTTTTTAATAAAACTGGACACGTGGCTACTGTTGCTTTAGAGAATCGTCGTACAGTGAATAGTGACTGGTACACGACCATTTGTTTGCCGGAAGTTATTGACGAACTCCGTAAAAATAACCGTAAACGCCGTATCATCCTGCACCACGACAATGCTAGTTCTCACACGGCCAGACAGACAAACGACTTTTTGAAGGCGAAAAATGTAGAACTCATGAGTCATCCTGCATACAGTCCCGACCTGGCACCTTGTGACTTTTTTCTGTTCCCAAACATTAAGAACCAATTACGCGGTCAACGATTTTCATCACCAGAAGAGGCTGTCGAGGAGTATGAAAAACACGTTTCAGAGGTCACCACAGAGGAGTGGCACAAAAGTTTTCAAAACTGGTTTCATTGAATGAAAAAGTGCATAGACGCCAAGGGAGATTATTTTGAAAAACAATAAATTAATTTTGTACCTTTAATAGTATTTTTTCATATTCATTCCGGAAACTTACAGTGCGCCCCACGTAGTCATGGGCGTACCCAGGTAGGGGTCTACTTTTAGGACGTTTACTTTATCTTCTAGGGGGGGGCAGCAGCCCCCCCCTAGAAGATAAAGTAAACGTCAACGTTTTTTGTTTCAATATACCTGACCGACCATCTTCTCGAAACAGGTATGAGCTGCTCCCCCTAGCTGAAATCCTGGGTACGCCCCTGTGTAATAGTATTGAGGATAGTTTATGACATTAGTCACGGCCATAATTTGCGTAGGTCGGTGAGCTAAAATAATTGTGAGATATATATTGTGTCCCGGTGAGGGCAAATATTTGTTTGATGAGAACGGATGTTTGTACCCTAGTCATGGTTGTTTATCTATCTAAGTATAATATTTATCAATATAAGTATGTGTATCGTTGTCTAGTACCCAAGATAAAGGGAATCCTAGTTTGAAGCTAGATCAATATGTGTAAATAGTGTCCAAGGTATTATTATTATTATTATTATATTATGATTCCTAATTTTACGACAATTTAATTAATATGACTTAATTGAAATCTAATTTTAATTGTTTTTTTTTTTTTGTATTTGCCATTATGGTCGCTTGCGCCTGAAATAAAGATTATTATTATAATTATTATTAACCGTAGAAGCCACGTGTACCATCTGCCAAGTGCTGGGAGCGCAAAATCTGATACTTTTTGGATCTCCAGGCCACCATGCCTTATGGGCAGGGACGCCTGGGTCCAGCTGTTGTCGTAAAAATAGTGATACAAATAATAAAATAATGATAATAATAATAGCTTTTATTCCAGAGACATCAAATAATGTAACATTTTCATATCAAAGTTATAAAGAACTTACAAATTCAAAGAGAAAAATAAAATAAATAACAATTTTAGGAACATAAGGTAGGTTGCCTTTGATGCACAGTGCACGTCGTTGACGTTCGGTTGTCTCTTTAGTTTTTGAGATGAGAGTTAATGATGTGACCAAGGAAATTAGTTTCTTCTACTCGTTAAAATATTTTTCTCTCTTCCCTTCCCATCGCAGTACACAACTTTGAAAAGCAGTTTCATTTTCTCTCATTCTCTCCTCACACACATCATCCCCAAAGCAAAGAACCAATGCTCGGTACACCCGGAGGGCTCAGTGCTGCGGTAATCGGTCAAATACAACGCAACGAAGTAGCCGTTCGTAACGGGTGTACGTCCGGCCAGCTGCGATACTTTGTTTTGCACGACGATTGCTTTACGGACAAGGACCGGGCATGGTTTTATGTGAAAAAGTTTTTGCCTGTTGGACGGTTGAGTGGCTAACCTAACCTTAACTCGCCATGCCAACCACGTTAAAGTGCAGAAGAGGGATCGTGGTCGGGGTATTTATTGAGTAAAACACCATGTCTATTGATTTAATGGCGTTGTTCAGGCTTCTCAGCACCTAATGACCTCGTAGGGGCCCATCAGCTACGAGGTAGCGTAACGATCAGTTGCCAAGAAGCGTGAACGTCGGCGATTCACCGAGCTGAAGTTAATTGGGGTCGATCTAACCTGGTCTGTGCTTCGGTCCCGTCAACCTCCTGTCTCTCTGCAAGGCCCGGGTGCACCCTAGGCTCTTCTTGGTAGACAGGTTCTTCAGCCAACCTCCTATGACTGGCGGGCCAGCTTCAATGAGCACAGTGTTCCAACACAGGTTATGTTACGTGGTAAAAACCAATCGGCCACGTAAATGCGAACTTTATCTGGTTCGGGGAACCACAACACACTCAGCTATATAGACAATCCTGAGGGAAACCCGAATACATTCCAGATGGCTTGCGATTTAATTTCAATACCCTAACCAAAACGCGTTTACATTGCGAGGGCTTTCGTCTGTCAGTTGTCAAAACACTGCTAGGTTGGCAGCAACGTCAAATTCAAAATGGCCGTTCAGAAACCATCGATCGAATATCGATTTGGAATCGAACAATCACCCGCCCGGACAGGCACCCACCTGTCCCCTAATCTACGGGCAGCCGAGACAACGTTGCTACCGCTCGTTTTAGAACCGAGCCTCCTACTAGAACCTCTGCAGACCGGGGGGTCCCGTCCTTGCCAGGGAACAAGTTAACAATGCGCCCCCTGCGCCAACGTAGTGGCGGTAGGTTAGCATCCTTAACAAGAACGAGGTCACCAACACTAGGGGGGCTGGTTTTGTCAGTCCACTTAAGGCGCTGTTGTAAGATATGCAGATACTCGAGCGACCAACGCTTCCAGAAATTCTGAGTAAACTGCTGCAACATCTGATACCTTGACAACCGATACAATTTCACTCCCTCGAAGGGGTGCTCGGGCAACGCGTTAAGTGGCTGTCCTATCAAGAAATGGCCTGGGGTCAGAGCCTCCAGGTCATTTGGGTCCGAGCTGAGCGGACACAACGGTCGCGAATTGAGAACGGCCTCGATCTTACAAAACAATGTCGCGAGCTCCTCAAAAGTCAGCGCGGTCTGACCTACTATACGCCCCAAGTGCGTCTTAGCTGACTTAACTACGGCCTCAAAAATCCCACCCGTGGGGGCAAATCGGTGGGCTGAAGGTCCACTGTATACCCCGACGGGAGAGGGCCGTTCCAATATCCACTTTATTAACATTCAAAAAGTTGACTATCTCTCGTAAGTATCGTTCCGCACCGATGTAGTTAGTGCCGTTATCAGAGCGGATCAAAGTTGGAAGTCCCCTTCGAGAAACAAACCTATCCAATTTTTGTTTTTTACATCCCGTCCGAGGTAGGTGCTGACCCATCAAAAACAACTCGAATCTTGCCGGTAGGGGTTCGTAGGACGGCGTGGTGTGGAAGGAAACAATGATCCTCAGATCTCCAGTCCACACCCGATACCGACATGTGTCCTAACGACTCATACTCCCTCATGAAATCAACATATTTTTGTTTAAATACGGCGTCCCTTGTCATCCTACGCTCCATCGACATCAATCTCGTCTCAGCCATCTTCCTAGATTCTCCTAGTGGCGGTCGATCGGCCCTGAAAGGCAGTCGAGTTACAAAACGACCAGAACGAAGGCGACCAGTACTATTCTGGTAAAACAACTCGTACTCTTCTTCGTCTGCGTCGACTCGACGAGCGGTGGGAGGTTCCTCTATCTCCCAGAAACGTTGGATAGCGTCTGACAACGCTGAGCCAATAAGTATGCCATCTGACTCGGCAGGCCTAACCATTGGCAATGCCGGACCCATGATCACGTGACCAAACTTAGTATCCACAGCAATCAACCCGTCCGGCTGAAGAACTCGCCGATCCGACAACAGAAACCTACCCAGAACGTCTGCTCCCAGTAGCAGGTCGACCGGGGCTGGAGTGTCAAAATCGGGATCCGCCAACTTGAGTCCTGATGTCAGGAATCGAACGGCCGGATTCAACTTCACCAAGGGGTGTCTGCCCATGACATGCGTCATTACTAAAGCTTGCACGGATGTTTTTGTCAAAATGTCATAACGTGGAGAGAACGAGATCACCGATTGACCAACTACATTCGTAACCGTAACATTCCCCACGCCCCGTATTGATTTATTATACCTATTTACCTTGAGGCCCAACCATTTTGCTAAATCATTCGATACAATGCAGCCCTGAGCTCCAGAATCTAATAGGGCGCGAACGTATGTTGGGTTGCCCGCCAAATCCCAAACAAGCACAGAGGCGATCGGTAACACTACCGTCTCCGGTTGGGGGGGCAACCAATGGTTGGGCCGCAAATTCCTAGCGAGGACCCCCGGGGCCCCACTGTGCCTGTAACCGCTCAGGTATGCAGCTATACGCCAGAGGGTCCCATTGTACAAATGGCCCACGCGCCGGTTCCATTCCCAACCTACGATTCCCCGTAAAGGGGGGTGGGCGTGAATTCAACCGTGGCCGCTCCATGAGCGGGGGGGACATCACATGTGACCGACGAGGACGAGGCGACGAGCGGGGCGACAACTGAGGCGGCGTCCGAACCGCACCCGCATAGCTCGAAGGTGTCCCGTGCCACCCGCCCGTTACGGCCTGCTCAACACACCCAATGTCCCGCTGGGTCGGATGCTGAGTCGCAACCGAAAACTCAGGGCCCCCCATGTAATGGTCCTGAGTGCGGCCCTGCACCCTGGTACTGCCCTGTGCACGTGGGGACGTTGGCCCCTGAGTTGCGCTCCGAATCGCAAACGAATTCTCAGGGCCCCATGCCGTGTCACCCTGGATACGGCCCTGTGGAGGCTGTTGGCCGGACCGGTTCATGCACAACAGATTGTTGTGGGCCCCACCACAATATCCGCACATTTTTGTGCGCGTGCAGTCCCTAGCCATGTGTGGCCCGAGGCACAGGAAACACCAGCTCCGCTGCTTGGCCATCCGGCGCCGTCCCTGAACCCTAAGTTCCCCGAACTTATTGCAATTGGCCACAGCATGGCCAATCTGCCTACAACATGGGCAGGTCTCACCATGTGGGGTCAATTCACTCACAGTGCCATACGACTGCCGGTTGGTGCGGTCCTTCCTCGTCGGAGGGCCCCTACTCACAGCGCTCCCGGCAGCTCTCTGTGGCTCCGAAGGATGGGTGACCGTCAACCCCAAATTCTCTGCCCGTCGAGCCTCCTCTTCCAAGAATCCGACCAAGTCGGAGAAGGCGGGCAGGTCCTCGGCCGACCTCCCGTGAGACTGTTCGAAACGAGTCTGCACGTCAGCGGGTAGGCGGAAAAGTACAATGTACAACAGTAAGTACGACCATTCACCAACCGGAAGTCCAAGATTCTCTAGAGCCTTGGTGACGGACAACAATGGGTTCAAAACCTCCGGCTGTATGGCCCCGACCTTGTTCACAACCGGGATACTAAACAAACGGTTCAGTTGGGCATCGGCCAACCTCCGTTTGTTATGGTAACGTCTGACCAACAATTGCCTGGCCGTTTCATAGTTACCCTCCGTAACTGTCAAATGAGCGACCAGCTCCCTAGGCTCACCCCTCAATGCTGCCACCAGCTGAGCCATCTTGACAGACTTGGTAATGTCCGATCGCATGTGCACCAAACTGTCGAACAGATTGATGAAGCTCATCCATTCACCGGACACTCCGTCAAAAGTAGGCATAGTTGTGGCAGGTAACCTGGACCCCGAACCCTGAAGCGGCAGAGGTGCTTCAATGTCACCACCATGGCTGGACTCGCGCTGTCTACGTATGTCCGCAGCCTTCTGCGTGATAGCAGCTGCCATCTCTATACATTGGTCGACATCCCCTAGCAACCGTGACAGCCTGTCAGGTGCGCAACGATCAACTGATTCCGCCTGCGCGGACAATTCGAGCACCCTATTGTAACGTTCCTTAACGTCCATAGACCGCTCCAATACCACATCATGCCTATCTAAACGGTCTATCAGACCGTGTGCGGAGGAAAACCATCTGAGTTCCTTAGAAACACCCTTCTGGATTTCAGATAACGACATGATCGGAACGATACTTACTCACAATTTGCAGTAACTCAATTTTATTGGACCCTCCAGTCTACAACCCAAACGAGGGAACCCTAAACCACAACTTAAACAATGTTGTTTTCCTTAAACAATAGGAACCGAGTTTTATATCTTTATAAATTCTGTAAATACAATTTAGTTTCCCTTTATCATTATAACACACACAGATAGTCAATATTAGTTCAAGTTATAAATTGCTATAAACTGAAAACAATGTAATAGCCTGCTATCAATAGATGTAACTACCTATGTTAACCAAAACATTCAATAGCATTACTAGACCACTAATAGATTGACTAACTGGTAATTCAATTCAATATCTGTCTATCTACTACCAGCAATAGACAATACTACCAATCTATGTGGATATAGGAACACAACCAAGTTACCTAATAACCGCCTATACCTACAGATTGATAGTCCCAAATCGTGCCTTCCTGGAGCCCTTGACGGCTGCAAATCTCAGGAAGCCACGCTCTAGCTACCAAAATGTTCAGGTTTCTCAGCACCTAATGACCTCGTAGGGGCCCATCAGCTACGAGGTAGCGTAACGATCAGTTGCCAAGAAGCGTGAACGTTGGCGATTCACCGAGCTGAAGTAAATGGGGTCGATCTAACCTGGTCTGTGCTTCGGTCCCGTCAACCTCCTGTCTCTCTGCAAGGCCCGGGTGCACCCTAGGCTCTTCTTGGTAGACAGGTTCTTCAGCCAACCTCCTATGACTGGCGGGCCAGCTTCAATGAGCACAGTGTTCCAACACAGGTTATGTTACGTGGTAAAAACCAATCGGCCACGTAAATGCGAACTTTATCTGGTTCGGGGAACCACAACACACTCAGCTATATAGACAATCCTGAGGGAAACCCGAATACATTCCAGATGGCTTGCGATTTAATTTCAATACCCTAACCAAAACGCGTTTACATTGCGAGGGCTTTCGTCTGTCAGTTGTCAAAACACTGCTAGGTTGGCAGCAACGTCAAATTCAAAATGGCCGTTCAGAAACCATCGATCGAATATCGATTTGGAATCGAACAGGCGTTATACATCATGTTGGGGTCTTGGGCTTAGCTCATGTCTCGCATATGAGACGCCACGTTCGTCCATGTATATGTTAAATACCTATAGTATTGACATGCCTCGGGCTTGGGCATACACTGCAACTAGTTTAATGTATACTGACAGTGGTTGTTAATAAGTTCTTCTTAAATCCAATTTGATGGTTTGAGCTACGAGGTGTCCATCAAGGTTAAGGTCAACAGGACCTTTTCAAAAACGCACGCCACAAACTATGCGGGTGCTATCGGCCTGTAGTTTGATGGGCTTGCTATGTCCTTCTGCTTATTTTTCTTAAAAAGGAATAATTACAGTTTTTGTCATTGCTTCTGTTAAATGAGATTACTGCTAGTGTTGCACTCATGGGTGTGCTGGTGTTGTATTGAGAGATCATACAGAAACACTATTTTGTAGACAAATGTTGTCTTTATTATTTGGTCATATTTGCAGGTAATTTTCTGAGAAGGATGGGGTACGGCTGGTTGCGTGGGTTCTGGCTGTGTGAAATTATGTATAGGGTGACTTTAAAACCCCTAGTTATAATAAAATTTTGGAATCAGAATCACTAGTAGAAAACAAAAAAGCATTTTTTTCGTTTTTTTTTTTTTCATATTTGATTAATAGGAAATAGCTCCCATATTCGAATTTAAAGACAACCTACGCGCTCAGGGCGGCGTTGTGTGACTCGCGGTGTCTAATCCGCCCACCGCACCCCGCACCCGCCCGGCTCACCCCCGCAATGCCTTTACGTGCGCCGCCGCCGCCAGCCAGACTGCCCGACGCCAGTCCAGTCGCCTGCGCAACCTTATCGCGGTTTGACGTGCGCACGCTACAAATTCCCCTCGCCGCGCGGGTACTTTTATCTTTGAGTCCGTGTCCGTCTGATGCGCTCATACAAGATGTACTCTAATCGTGAATATTACGAGATGGTGCGTGTGTACATCCAAAGTGGAGAAAACCTGTACGAAGCCAGAAGATTGTACGAGACGCAGAGCATCCCTCGGCTCCAAGCACAAGGACTACCTAACGCCACTGTCCCCCACCGTCAAACCATCTTAGCGGCAAACCAACGGCTTCTGGATTATGGCCAGTTCACAGCCAGCCATGCTTATGGTGGAGGCGCGCCGCGTTTGGCTGTGGAGGTAGAAGACGCTATCTTGGAGTACTTTGGTATGGACAGCATCCATACCACTTTCAAAAAGTGCAGCAATTAAATGAAGATGATGCGCCACGTCGTCGCAATTTTTGCGAATGGCTGGTACAAAATCAGAACAAGCACATCCTATGGACAGACGAGGCGATGTTCACTCGTGTAGGGCTCTACAACCAGCACAATCAACATTGGTGGTCATACAGTAACCCAAAATGTATACGAGAACATCATCACCAAGTGCGCTTCAGTGTGAATGTGTGGGCCGGCATCGTGGAAGATAAAGTCATTGGGCCGTACTTCATCGAAGGCCGCCTAACCGGGGGCACGTATCTGGATATGCTGCGAGGCGTAATAGCAAACTTCTTAGAGGACGTGCCGCTCGCATATCTAGAAGATTTTTTCTTCCAACAAGACGGAGCACCACCTCATTCCGCGCGACCTGTTCAAAACTACCTGGACGATGAGTACAGTGGTCGGTGGATAGGACACGGAGGGCCTGTGCCTTGGCCTGCCAGATCACCGGACCCCACACCCTGTGATTTCTTTTTGTGGGGCGAAATAAAACGGCGTGTCTACTGGGACGAGGTTCAGAACCGGCAAGAACTTAAAGACCGCATCACAAGTGCATTTGACGCTGTAAAAAGTGATGTGGTAGTCATGAAAAGTGCGTCATAATGCAGTGAAACGTGCAAGACTGTGTTTAGAAAGGAACGGATTGCATTTTGAACAGTTGTTGAAGTACAGCTAAGTTTGAGGTACGTATTCAATATCACTGTTTTTAATAATTTCTTCAGTTCGCAGCACATAAAGTTGATCCTAAACTACAAACTACGTACAGTATTTACCTAAACTCGTGCTCATCTCATGAAAATAAGTATAGGTACCTACACCAGAACTCAGTAGCTAGGGTAGGTAGGTAGGTACCTAACTAAATAATAATCGCGGCCCACCGGTGGTTAGTAGCTTCTTGACTGATCCACCCTAACTTACTGACCCCCACTCAAAAAACTAGTTAAACTGACCTATTTAATGGTGAACGCACACTTATCGCCATAGTCCGCACCGAAATACCGCACCGCATACGAAACCTCGCTCACCTATCCGCGTCGGAATCCGGAGAAATCCTGATGACGTCATCAGATTTGGCGCGGAGTATGCGGACGAAGCATTCTGCCTTCTGTTGCGTGCGACAGAGCAACACACGAGTCGCAGGGAAGATTCCTTAGACAAGGCCTATCCGCTCCGTGCGGATGATGCGTGCCGAAGCCGATAAGTGTACGTTCACCTCAAGAGCGGTCGTTTGCGGGTCGAAAAGCCATTTGTTTTGTTTGAAATGTTGACTGGGTGGGTAGGTAGGTAGGTAGTTAGGTAGGTAGGTAGTTAGGTAGTTAGGTAGATAGGTTGTAAGGTAGCTAGTAGTTTGAAGGTTTGTTACAAGTAAATCAACGTATTCTTTAGTAGCTAGGCAGGAATCATTTTAACTACAAATTGCCGCGCCGCCGCCGCTGCGATCGTCTCACCATTACCTACGTAATGCCGAGACGATCGCAGCGGCGGCGGCGGCGCTACACAAAGTGAAAGCGCGGCGCTACACAAAGCGAAACCGCGGTGCGATGTTATCAACACTGGGCGGGCGGTAAATATGGCAACAACACTATTCGGGACTAGTAGGAATACTTTGACGGTTGATTACTTAATATTTTACTATGAAAGCAGACGAAAGTAACAAAACATGCATTTTGTACTTTTATCAAGGAGTACGCTCTTTTGATATAGCTAGAGGTTTTACAGTCACCCGGTATAAAGAGGTTGGCCATATCCTTAAAAAAGATTTTGTTGTCTTTTTTGCATGGTTATGGGTTTCGTGCCTTGCAGTTGGTATTGGTCTTTTGCCAACATTTTGAGAAGTTTTCGTCATTTAGATTTCGTGCTAGGTTGTCCATGTGATAATGATCGGCATTCTGTTATCATTTTCTCAGCGCTCTCTTGTTTAAACAGCTTCTCTTTCATTGTTCGACAACTACACCTTCCATTCGTCGGCCGCTTGTATTTCACAAAAGTAGAGAACTACGCGATGCAGCATACAGATTAGATACGTTCTCATTCCAGCCTAGCAAAAGTGCAGTTCAGGGTGTTTGTATATTTTTTTCTGTAAGAGCTCGTCGGAATAATGAACAGAAAATAATGATTGTAAGGGCCATAAGGGGGTCAGTATGTCTGCAGCTCGTCAATTTTTTTAATTTACTCTGTAGTAGCTGGAGACCCCGTCCTCTAGAGTCGTAATGATTGCTCGTTTAAAAGTTTGACGACAGGTGCAAAATTGCCTGCACTTTGAGTAATTTAGAAACAAACCCAGTTTGCCAAATGAATTCGACCGAATTGAATGTTCTTTTGACGTCAACCTTCAGCAGCACTTCACTTCCCTGATTGGCAAGGAAGGTGCGAGCCGCGAGAAAAGCGGCCTCGCATCTCCCCTGCTGCCAAATCCCGGCCTCGGTAAGAATAAGTGTCCGAGATCCAGCAAAATGTATCTGCAGCAGATCTATTACACTATCCGCCTGATGGTGTGTTCACCATCAGGGGATATATAACAAACCTCTCCCGCAATATAACAAACCAAATCATGATTCAACTTTGATCATAGATTTCGCGGCTTATTGCATGGTTGTGGTAGCGCAATTGTTTTGAGATCGGTTGCGCAATGTTTAAGTTCTGGTTTCAAATCCACATTCGGACATAATATTATTTTCTTTTGTTTTTGTTTTATAATTTTTTGTGATTAAATTTTCTTGTACGATTGTACGAATCGATTTGTGTGTGAGTCCAACCCAAACCAGACCGATTTTTACTTACAGCTTAAGTTACGCAGAGCAACCATTCTGAATGATATCTGTGTAAGTTATAGTAATTTTGGATAGGAATATTAGAAATGGTACACAAACCTTTGCTTTACTAAACAGTTTGTGAATATCGGCTAGCGGTAGAGGAGCAGATGCGCTCATGAACACATTCACATGGGCCAAGTGTTCAGGCTTCACTTCTGGATGTGTGGCTAGAAAATGTACTGAAAATAGAATTGCATGATTGTCATTATCTCCGTCATCATATGTCCACTGCTGAAGATTTAATAAGCCAGTGTAAAATGACTACTGAGAAGGGAGCACCGGACATACCACCAGAACAGCCCATTGTCAGACGTCTTGTTAGCAATATGTTTCTTGGAGGTAATGATCCTTTCATAATTTCATGATTTCTTTATTGCACACAAATCATACAAAAAAACAAGAGTTGCATAAAAATAGCGTACAAAGACGAGTTGTACAAGCAATTGTCGTAATCTGGCTAGGAAAACTACACAATCCTGTGTCACATGCAAAAGGTTCCAAGGTAAAACTGTGACACCAATCATGGGCCAGCTACCTGAGCAAAGATTGCACGCAAGTTTATCTCTAATAAGAGATCTCTTCCACCGAACCAGGTTAAGACGGGACAGGTTGTTTGCTGAGCAGGGGTAGACTTAGTGTATCCTTCAAATCAGAGTGTTATTGTTTGGAGAAACTTCAAATATACATGCGACCACAAAATTTGGCGAAAACGACCTGGAGCAGGTCGATAAGTTACCTAGAAAGCACATTAATATCCAAATGCGATATGGAATCCTAAATTAACAGCAGAATCGGAGCTGTAACTGGAGGATTAAAAAAACAGGATTCGAAAAAAAATATCAGTCTGCATGCTGGTTGTGCTACCTAACATCCTGTATGCTGCAGAAACTTGGACCAAATACCGCCGATACATAAGATCATATACCTATCCCACCTCTGATGTCCGCGTAAGATTTTGAAGATTAAATGTGCTGATCGCGCGCAAAACACCGAGGTGCTACAACGAGCTATAACCTTTATATCATGCGGCGACAGCTTTGGTGGTGCAGTACCGTGTCAAGGATAGCAGAAAAAAGGGTCGCGAAGCACTTCTTCTATGCGGAATTTGAGTAGGGCAAGTGTAAGCATGGCGGAGAACTCATCAAATACAAAGACTTGCTAAAGCGGACATGAAGAAATGCGCAATAGAGCCCTTTCAGTGGGAAAAACAAGCCGCAAAAATACCAGAGTGGAGGATTTTGGTTAATACCAAAAACCGTGACTTTGAGAATCTCCAGCGCACTGAGAGTGATGCCAAGCGCTACAAAATAAAAGCTCGACCACCTGCACAAATTACTAATAAGACACATGGTGTGCTCACAAGCCCGCAATGTGCGAGGATCTCCACAAGTAAGATTGGCTACATAAACCACTTCTAACGACGACTTCAGATTCATTCCAATTAAAGAGGTATTCAGAGTACTGACTACAGATCAATTTGATTTTCTATGACTCGTGTAAGGCACACTTGTCTAGTCAATCATCGATCGCCATGCAATAGCCAACAGTCAAGTTCATCAAATCAGAACACGATTGTTCTTTAGTCAGTACTCTGAATTCCGGTCGGAATGACTTCAGGAATCCAAAAGCACATTACATTGATATATTGACCGTATTATAGGTACATAATAAGCCTTACCAAGAAGAGGGGCACCGTAGAATAAACTGATTTTATGATCCTCCAGGACTTTCAGGAAGGTGTTCGTTTGAAACTTCGGCACCGTCACCAGCTTGGCTCCAACTGACAGTTTGTGCATCATCAGAGTTGATAGGCCGTAGATGTGGAACAATGGAAGTACAGTCAGGGCTATGTCTTGATGGTTTTCTGAATTGACAAATTGCAATTACAGATTCTCGTACATCTTTGGCTTCTTGAACTTTCTAGTTTAATATCAATATCAATTTTTATTGCACAAAAACTCTTAATACAAAAAAATAAAAGAATAAACATATATAAAGGCGAGCTTATCGCTATCAAGCGATTTCTTTCAGCGAATTTAGATTGGAGAGGATTAAAATAAACTAAAGTTAGACCTATGGGCACAACAATAGATATGTTTAGAAAAATAATAAACTACTTCCTAATATCTACATAATACTAAAAATAATATACCTATATATATGTATTATTTTTAGTATATCATTTCATATCAGCGTATTCGATTAGGGGAAGAAAAAGAGACTGGGCAAGCGTGATTTTTGTCTGACTAGGTAGAAAGTTTTGAAGACGCACGAGAGAGTGAAAAGTAGCAAAGTTTCATCTACTAACCTAACTATTTTCTTTTGGAGCTCAATGTAATAGAATCTATCGCACAATATCAGTTGGATTTCAATATGCCAGTTTACTTAATTAGTTTTCTTTTTAAACCATCCTAAACTAAAACCGGGCAAATAAGTTGACGTAGATTCCGTCTCACGATAGCATCAAGTCGACAGGACCGTGCGGATTGGCGTTATATAGAAGAGGTTTGCCCAGCAGTGGTTACATATGAGCTGGGTATGATGAGATACTGAGGTATTCCGTAAGATTACGTTACAATTTGGGTTGGTTTCGCTGAATATTTTGTGAGTATTTGCTGAGATCATTTCCCTTTTATCAAGCCTTTTTCCTCGTAGGTAGAGAAATTGACTCTGAGTTTAACACCCCAGAAACACTTACTTGTCGTCTCATTATAATGCCGGATCCTCTCTTCGTTTTGCTGACTCAGATTGGCAACGATATTCCTGTTTGTGATCTCCACACCCTTCGGCAGACCAGTAGTTCCACTGGAGTATGGCAGAAAACACACATCCTCAGGTCTAGTCCTGACTTCCTTCAGGATGCTGGTGTCCACATCCCCCTGGTACAATTCCTGGAGGCTAACGGTTCCTGGTGGGGTTTGCTGACCAACGGTGGTGTTACATATGATTGGTATATGTGTTTTGATTAGATTTAATGCCCCCTTTATGATATGAATGACCTCTGGGGTAGTAACAATTACTTTAGGTTTTGCGAGGAGCAGTTGCCTGGAGATCTCACCTGGAAAACAAAATGCATGTATTGTAAATCACCGGTAAGTTTTTTCGTTTGTAAACAAGCAACAAGATGGCGAAATAAAGTAAAAGTCCGTCGCCTGGACCTTCTGTTTGTGTTTTTTGCGGACGGCTTTACTTTTAATCTCATCGAAGAAACGCACCGCAGGTTTTTATACACGTTTTACTGCGCGGAGCTTCAGAACAGAAACCTAAAAGCCCGTTCTTCCGTCGTTTTTATGACCCGCTAATACTTTAAGTGCATTCCATGTAACTTCTCCCTTCGCCATGCTTTAATAAAATGTGTTACTTAATAGAATTATTAGTTAATAAAATACCAACCCCAAATTATCAAGGTATCAAAACCATCTATTGTAAAAACAAGCAGGTATTTAAAACAATGAAAGCAACTATGTACACAGTCAGGTCATAAGTTCTGTCACACAATAAAAACTTTTGAATTTAGAACGCTGGCCACAAAAAAGTTTATTGAATTCGAATTTCGAATTTTTCATGAAAATAAAAATGTGTACTTTTTAGAATTTTCCTCATTTTTAAATATGGAGTGGACACTTAAAGAAGACCGTGTCGCAGTTATTGCGTTGCATCGTTGCGGTTACGCGCCAATTCAGATTTTCGACTTACTGAAAAATTTGAATATAACCAAAAGATTCGTTTATCGTACCATAAAACGATACAATGAAGACTCTAGTGTAGATGACAGGTCAAGAAGTGGTCGCCCTAGCTCTGTTAGGACTCCAGCAGTGATAAAAGCTGTAAAAGCGCGAATTCAAAGAAATCCCATACGTAAGCAGAAACTGTTGGCCCTTCAGATGGGATTAAGCAGGACCACGGTGAAAAGGGTGTTAAATGAAGACTTAGAGCTTAGGGTATATCGAAGAAAAACAGGACATCGTTTGGACGCTCGTTTAATGGACCTGAGACTGAAGAGATGCCGCGCTTTGTTGAAGCGGTACGCGGGAAAAAAGCATCGGGAAATTCTTTTTTCGGATGAAAAAATTTTCACCGTGGAAGAGAGCTACAACAAACAAAATGATAAGGTTCACATTCAGCAGTCGCACACAGCAGTGAAGAAGCGAGCAACCGTATTCCGCGTGTCCAACGAGGTCATTTTCCATCCTTGCTCATGGTTTGGTTGGGAGTCTCTTATTGGGGCTTAACTGAGGTACATTTTTGTAAGAAAGGCGTAGAAACGAATGCAGTTGTGTATCAAAATACAGTCCTCAAGAACCTTGTGGAACCTGTTTCTCATACCATGATTAATAACAGGCACTGGGTATTCCAACAAGATTCTGCGCCAGCTCATAGAGCGAAAAGCACACAAGACTGGCTGGCGGCGCGTGAAATCGACTTCATCCGGCACGAAGACTGGCCCTCCTCCGTTAGATTACAAGATATGGCAATACTTGGAGGAAAAGGCCTGCTCAAAGCCTCATCCTGATTTGGAGTCACTCAAGGCATCCTTGATTAAGGCAGCCGCCGATATTGACATGGACCTCGTTCGTGCTGCGATAGACGACTGGCCGAGCAGAATAAAGGCCTGTATTCAAAATCGCGGGGTCATTTTGAATAAACTTTATTACCATAAGAATCTATGTTTTATTAAGTTCATTTTGCTTTATAAATGTTTACATAAATAATAAACATGTCAAAATTATTTCATATTGCACATGTGACAGAACTTATGACCTGACTATGTATATACACATTCCCGTTATCCTTTTTTTTAGTGGGGCATACGTTATGGGACTATATATACTTTTAACGAACTCTCAAAATAAAGAAAAAGCTTGTAAAATACTCTTTATTCTTATAATAATAATCTCAAAAAAGTCGCTGACATCATGCTTACACCGAAAATTTAGAAACAAATAAATATATTCAAAATAATCATGCTATAAAACATTTAAATATAAAAAAACGATAACATGCATGTATTTTCAATAACGATAATTAATTAAGTAGGTATATTTGGCATTATGACATATAGCTATGAAGTACCTAGGAAATAGATGGGATATCTGATTGGAATGAACTCACCAAATGTTCTTGTCCTTATCCTTTAGATACTCCACTTTTGAAGGGCATGCCACGCAGCGCTTTCCTTTGCCTCTTGACGGTTCAAAGTTCAAGGTCTAGCGCGGTTACGTAACTGGCGTTAAGTAACTTCTATTAACTCCTCCAAGTATTCCCGGTGAGAAGACCATATGTTGGCTCAGGGAGTGACATAAATGAGAGTGGGCAAAACTCAAAAAAAACTCAAAAAAACTCAAAACGTTTATTCTGTAAATAGGCCACAAGGGCACTTTCACATGTCATTTCATTTCATTTTTTACAGAACATTTGGTATTATTATCATATTATCAGAAAAAAAAAGTACTTAATTATTGTTTCTGAGAGATGTAAAGAGTCTCATGTCATAATAAAATAATTAAAATATAAATAACAGAGATGTATAGTCTCTTTAGTCAATAATACAATGATAATAGGAGATGTAAATGGTCCCCACAGTCAAGAGTTGTATAATTAAATTAATCTTTGGAGGTGTAAAAGGCCTCCAAGTGTCCAGTAAAAGAAACTCTGGCAGTGAGGATGCTCACAATTAATTAGAACAATTCAGTCCCAAGCATTTTTATCGTCTATGTACTCTTTAATACTGTAGTAAGCTTTAGAAATAAGCCTTTGCTTGATGTATTTCTTGAACTTATTAATTGATAGATCTGTCAAAGTGCTTGGGAGTTTATTGTAAAATCGTACACAATTACCCTTGAACGAGTTTTTTATTTTATGGAGCCGAGTAGTGGGCACTGCAAGTTTGTCCTTGTTTCTAGTATTAAAGTTATGTATATCACAGTTTCTTCGAAAGTTAACAATGTTCTTATGGACATACATAATATTCTCGTAAATATATTGACTATGGACTGTCAATATATTTACTTCTTTAAACTTATTTCTAAGAGAATCTCTATTATTCATTTTATAAATTTTATAAATCGCACGAACAGCCCGCTTCTGCAGCACAAAAATAGTATTTATGTCAGCAGCACTGCCCCAGAGCAGAATACCGTAGGACATAATACTATGAAAATAACTAAAATAAACTAATCTGGCTGTTTTTAAATCTGTCAAGTGACGGATTTTCCTGCATGCAAAAGCTGCAGAGCTCAGTCTGTTCGATAGCTTATCAATATGTGGACCCCATTGGAGTTTGGAATCCAACGTTATACCTAGAAACACTGTGCTGGTTACCAATTCCAATTCCTCATTTTTAATTGTTATACATGTCTGATTATTTTTAACGTTAGTAGTAAGAAACTTAACACATTTAGTCTTTTTCTCATTTAATAGCAAATTATTAACATTAAACCAATTTACCACTCTTGATATGGTATTGTTCACGTGATCATCAGTAGCGTGTTGGTTTCGCTTTGTTTTAAAAATAAGTGAGGTGTCATCAGCAAACAGTACCATATCATGACAGTCCCTTCCTAGATAGGGTAAGTCGTTTATATAGATGAGGAATAGGAAGGGTCCCAATATTGAGCCCTGTGGCACGCCCAAAGAAACCAATGATCCTGGTGATCGTTCTCCGTTTACGTCTACCCTTTGTATTCTTCCGTTCAGATAAGATTTTAACAAATTCAATGACGTGTCTCTAACTCCATAATGATGTAATTTCCTGATCAATGTTTCATGACAAACGCAATCAAAAGCCTCTCTTTTCGCAATCAAAAGGCTCTTTTGTATCAATTTGAGCCGATACGAAATTCACGTCCCCTAATTCCACTTTCCACAGATCTCCTAGACTGTCCCGCACTAAGTCCTTCCTATTTTCAGATTTTTGGACGCTCGCGGATGTCTGTTCCGCACCCGCGGGTGCTCGATCTCAATATTTGCCGTATAGAGCGATACCAAGGTGTCGATTACATCAAGGAATATTTCTGGCAATGCTTTAGCATAGTAAACTACCTCTCGAGTGGGTCACGAGCACCTTACCCGGCAGCGACTGCGTGTTCGAGCTTATGACGAAGAAGGTCGTCATCAAACGGGCCTTCCAGGATCTCTGCTCTCTACTGCTATAGGCTAGGAGGATGTTTAAGACTATGCTACTGCGGAAGAGCCCAACCGCGGCCCCCGAGGATGGAGACGGATTGGCGCAGCGCGCCGATCACTTCACTTATTACCACCAACGTGTTCGATACACATAATTTATTTATTTATAAAAACAGTCCACTCTTATTTATATCACTTCTTGAGCCATCAGAGTCTGAAGCATATACTCGTGATCCTCATGATTCTCGCCCCCTAGTCAGTGAACCGGGAGCTGAAAATGCCTCATTTGCTCTCTCTTTGAGACATACTAGGACAGACGGGAGCCTACCACGCTGAGTAAGTTTTCGCGCTCATATCAACAGCGGGCAACAAAGGCGGGTTGGCGCAGCGCACCGCGGTTTGACGACCGGAATAGCCGAGTCGGCAGTGACCCTGGAAGCCTACGAAGCCAAGGGTCCCGGGTTCAAGTCTCGGTGGGAGCAAATATTTGTTTGATGAGAACGGATGTTTCTACCCTAGTCATGGTTGTTTATCTATCTAAGTATAATATTTATTTATATACGTACGTGTATCGTTGTCTAGTACTCAATATACGGGGAATCCTAGTTTGAGGCTAGATCAATGTTTGTAAATAGTGTCAAAGGTATTTATTTATTTATTATCACTTCACTTATTACCACCAACGTGTTCGATACACATAATTTCTTTATTTATAAAAACAGTCCACTTTTATTTATATCATTTCTTGAGCCATCGGAGTCTGAAGCATATATTCGTGATCCTCATGATTCTCGCCCCCTAGTCAGTGCCAGCGACCGGGAACTCAAAATGCCTCTTTTGCTCTGTCTTTGAGCCAGGCCGGGAGCCTGCCACGGTGAGTAAGTTTTCGCGCTCATTTCAACGGTATTTTGAATGCTTGACTCTTTCAACCATATTTAAAAATACATTGGAAGGATCAGGCCAGCTAGTGGATGAATAATTTTATTCGTTTCGGTCATTGAACATGCCTTTTAATCAGAATTTGAGAACTTCTAAATCATGTAATCCCCTGTCAAAGTCAAAATCAAAGTTCTTTATTACTGTATATATTAACATATACTTATAAAATATAATTTTTTGCCTCTTTTTACATTGGACCACTGTGGGAGAAGAAGGGCCTAGAAACTGCCACAAATAGATTTTTAGATCCCTTTTAAAAATTGGTTGTGGTTATCTAATACAAATATTACAATATTACTTATTATGATTAATAAGAAGTAATAAATTATTACAAAATTATCAACAGCAAGGTCATTGAAGTAATATTGAACATTGTAATGTCCCTTTTTCGATAAAGTCGCTTTAACATGCTTTTTAAATTGCTCAAATGGCAATTTCAATATATCCAGAGGTATCTTATTGTAGTAGAGAATGCACTGACCCTTGAAAGAATTGCTAACCTTCGCGAGTCTAAACCGGGGCGCAACTAGTCTGTGATTATTTCTTAGGTAAACATTGCAGCTAGCGCTAAGTTTGGAAAATGTTTTAAGGTTCTTGCGTAAATACATTATAAAAGCTCTCTTAAGGAGTCTGTTTGTTTTAAATTATAAATTGCTCGAATAGCTCTTTTCTGTAAAATAAAATAGTTTGAATATCCGCTGCTTTCCCCCACAACAAGATACCATAGGACATGATACTATGAAATGAACTAGCCTAGATGTAGCCGTATCTGTGTTTGGTCTGATGTTCCTAACGGCGTCAGCCGCAGAACTTAATTTACCACCTAATTTATCTATGTGGGATCCCAACTGCAATTTGCTATCAATGGTTATTCCTAGAAACTTCGTATCATTTACTAAGGTGTTGCTGTCCAACACTAAACTGGTCTCAACTTGCCTTATATTTGGAAGTGAGAATTTGATACATTTGGTTTTACCAGCGTTTAACAATAAATTGTTATCTGTGAACCAATTCAAGGTTAAAGACAATACACCATTAACATCATCAATGTTTCAACAATCAACAATAAAAAAAAACTTTTTGTCTTTCAATTTTGAAGAACATTGAAGTATCCTCAGCAAACAACACTAGGTCAGCCAATTTCTCCACCATAAAAGGCAGATCGATAATATATAATCAGAAAGGGCCTAATATGGAACCTTGTGGAACGCCAATTTTTACATCCGATCCATCCATCAGATTTAACGCCGTTGACTTCTGCCTTTTGAATTCTATTGCTTAGGTATGATCTTAGTAGATCCAACGCTTTATTTCTAACTCCGTAATGATCTAATTTCATTAATAGCGTATCATGATCAACACAATCAAATGCGTTCGTCAGATCGCAAAAAACACCAATAGCATCCTGTGCGGCTTCCCATGCAGAATAAATTTGAGATATAAGAGTAATACCTGCATCCGTAGTCGATTTACCCCTAGTGAAACCGTATTGCTTGGCGTGGAGTTGTTTTGCACGGTTGAAGTGTGAGAGCATTTGATTGAGTATAATCTTTTTTTTTTTAACTTAGTGCTGGAAGAACAGATATTGGTCTGAAATTTGAAGGATCACCCTTGTCTCCCGACTTGAACAGAGGTATAAGTTTACTGTGTTTCATGAGGTCTGGGAAAGCTCCATCATCAAGTGTGATAGAGTTTTTGACTGATTTTTTGAAGTTATGTTCCTAAATGTTTTTTTTTTGTAGGTAATCCATAAAAAAACGATCAGCTGTTCTGATAAATTAGTTCAATTTTGATTCAAACTGTACAAGCTCCGACTTCACAACACAGTTGTCAAATGAGGTCACCCTAATGGTCAATCAAAAGCACTTCAAATATTTTTTGCGTTTCTCATTCGCCAAAATGCTTGGGGGGTGGGCCAATCAACATCGCAATGTCGTGGTGTGAGCATACACTCACACACCGGTGCGAGGCGGGTCGGTGGTAGCGGCAGCGGTGGCACTGCGATGGCTGCGCTGTCGTCGGCACTTTAATGCTTCAATGGAAAGAGCGGCGGCGGGCGTACCAAGTACCAACCAATATCACAAAAACGTCTACGATACTTCAACAGTTCGTCGTCGATAAATCAATAATATCAGACTAGAAGGTCATGGTCAGAGTGTCGATAAGGGGGCGGAAGCCCCTACCAACTCAAGTCGCGCCAAGTTTCTCTGTAATTGAGCGAGCTGTACCTCTCTCTCTCTCACGCCACACTTACCCTATGCGAGAAAAAGAGGTACAGCTCGCTTAGAAGATTTTTGAAATTAAAAAGAAACTTCCATAAGCGTATAATTATGACTATGCGCAGCTCACTAGCGCCACCAAGGATAAATATCTAGTCCTAGGTTTTTAGCAATAGGCTCTAGATCTTAGGTCCTAAAATGTAAAAATGGTTCCCTACCTATCCGTATCGCCTGAGGGAGTTTGTTTTATTTTCTTCTTTATTTTATTGTAGATTTGACTTAAAATTTTTCCTTTTCGTCCCGTGTCCTGTTTAGCTTCTATTTTAGCTTTGTTCGTTCTTTGATAAGTTATACCTATATGTCTGATGTGTCTAATTGCATTATTGTATGTTTCTTAAACATCAGATATTCATGAGTTCTGTGAAATGCGAGCATGTGACCCCATAATCAAATTCTGATGCTTTTTACACAAAATTGAGTTAAGGCGATACCTCGTCCATGCAAATGTCCCCGCTACTCCAGGTTGAAAGACCCGCAGTGTGAGAGGGACGAAATCGGAAAAAATGTTATAACGTAGCGCTAAACCACAGAAAAATTGTTTAAAAATAAACTGAAGTTTTTTAAGGAGTTTTTGCGAATTTGAAATTAGTTAGGATTTCAGAATTACAGAAAAAAATAAAACTATTTAGAGGTGTTTTCGTAATTAAATTCTATTGAGAAAATTTCATCCAATCGCGTTTTCCTTTATTGAGAATCTTAATCAAATACTCAATAAACGTTAACCCAAAAATAAAATCTGTAGTCATCTACAGATTTTATTTTCATGGTGGAGTAAATGGCTTAGAAAAAAAACCCATTAGTTTTTCGTATCACCTTAACAAACTACAACAGTGACAAGTGTGCACTACAGCCAACTTTAAGCCGAAGGAAAATATTATATGGAATGCACTTTAAGTGTGTTATAAGTGGCTTTGACGGCGGTAACGGTGCTTGCGTGCAGTTTTAGTGGGGTTGAGGGTGGTAGTAGCGAACTTACGTGCAGAATAAGCAGGGTTGACGATGGGGACGTTAATTACATCCAGTACAGGCGGGGTTGACGGTAGTGGAGATACTTACGTATAGTACAAGCAGGATTAACAGTGGTGGTGGCGACACTCACGTGCGGCATAAGCGGGGTTGAAGGTGTTGGCGGTAATCACGTGCAGTATAAGCGGGGTTGACGGTGGTGGCGGTACTTTCGTGCAGTATAAGCGGGGTTGACGGTGGTGGCGGTACTTACGTGCAGTATAAGCGGGGTTTACGGTGGTGGTGGCTGCGCCGGCCTGGAGCGCTCCGAGCACGACGAGCGGGTACTCGGGAACGTTGGGCAGCATGACGCAGATGACGTCACCGTCCTGCACGTGGAAAACTCTGCGCAGGCGCGCCGCCAGCGCCCGCGAGTACCGCCACACCTGCACGTAAGTGTAACCGCGGCCCGAGATGCCGCACACCTGCAAGCGAGAGACAGAGAGGAATAGTTGCTTACGTCCGTCCGCATGAAATACATGGATCTCACAGCCCTGAAAATTCTCCCTGGGTACTGCTTATGAGCAACAAATTATTCTCAAGACGTTAGTTTCCAGGTTCTTAATAGGGAAAGACCAAATTAAAACCTTTCAAGTACAATTAAAACTGCTAAAATGAAGAGGTTAGCAAACCATAAAATAAAATAAATGGTCAAGTGCAAGGCGGACTCACGCATGAAGGCTTCCGTACCAACGCACAATGGTAGTGGAGTTCCTTGTATGGGGATTAGGTGACTTTAATTTTCCTGTGTGTTTAGATAGCAAAATATTGTTTACAAAGTTATTGACGACCGGCTTAGCCCAGGAGGTAGTGACCCTGCCTACGAAGCCGACGGTCCTGGGTTCGAATCCCGGTAAGGGCAAATATTTGTGTGATGAGTAGTCTTGATTGTTTTCTTTATTTTTACATAAATATTTATCTCTATTAAATATATCGTCGTCTAGTACCCATAATACAAGCCTTGTTGAGCTTATTATGGGCCTAGTTAGATTTGTGTAAGATTGTCCTCTAATAAAGATAAAGATAAAAATTCTTTATTTCTACATTTCTCACGCATATCCCTATCTCCTTAATTAGTAGATAACAGTATCTAGGGTAACAGTTCTTCCCGATTAAAATTTCTATACATTTTTTTGTAATGAAATAAAGATAAATTAATAGTAAATATGAAGTTTAAATAAAGTAAAAGTAAAATAACTTAACAACAGTAAAGGTAGTTGTAACTTCTGCTTGTGTGTGTAGGTATATTGGTTAGTGTAGGTGTTATGCTTGTAGTAGGATGTATAAATGTGTATTGTGTATATGTATGTGATTGTAGTGTATTTAACCACTCTTCTGTAGGTAGATCAAAACATGGCCAACGATTTCGAACTTTATTGCTTGGTAATAAAGTTCAAATCATATAAAAATAATCAACCATCTGTTGATGGCCCCACAGCTGAGTGGTTAATGTTAGTGTATGTATTATTATAGTGTCATGTATATGGATAGATTTGGAAAGAAGTGGTAAGAGGAAAAAAGAATCTTTAATCAACAGCTGGCCGTGGATTGGAAGTTTTCAGTACCGTCATAATCAAGCGATTTTAACCAATTGTAGATTTTAGATTTAATTATAAAGTTAGTGTCATTCTTGATATTTAGATCATTATTAATTTTATTGTATGAGCGAGGCCCGACACAGCCATAGTGCCTACGCGCAAAAGCACTTCTAGTAAATGGTACGAGAAATCGAAAAATTATTTTGGTATTATCGGCTGACAGCTGGACTGTATGCCTGTGATGCCTTCTAATATAGGTATGTTTTTGAGAATGTATGTCGGTCTGATAGTAAGTAATATTGGAATCTTTATAGATAAGTGTGGTGGGGTGTCTCACAGGAGTACTTTCAGCTCGGCACGTTGGCGGGCTCGGCCACTAGTAAAATAGTTTTGTAAGCACCTGCCATAGGGCACAATAGGTCTGTATTAGTAGGTTTCTGTTTGCATATAAACGCAGGTTTTTGAACACAAATATTAGCTTTTCTATTCTTTTGGCAGTAACTGTGATGTGCGGTTCCCACTGGAGTCTATCATCCATGACCACCCCAAGGTATTTTATACTAGGCACTCTTACAAGGTACTTTCCAATCCTCTAGTACACAAGGTACTTTCCAATCCTCTGGTGCATTGGTTTGTATGGATAGTCAGATCGAAGTTGTTGTCTGGACTTTCAGCAGCTATTTTTCTAAAGTAGAGGTATTTGGTTTTCATCGTGTTCAGCGATACTAAGCTGTCCTCTAGCCAGCAAGTTACTTGTGCTAAGTCTCTCTCAGGTAGACGTTTGACGCTTTTCCAGTTTGGCCCGCGGAATAGGATCACAGTGTCATCAGTGAGCATTATAAGATTAGCTCCGGCTATGTTCAGTTTGCAGATATCATTTATATACGCTTGGAATAGGGTTATACCTTGTCGCATACCATATGTGCATGGGAAATTTTCGCTCATCTGTTTTTCAATGCGGACGGCTGCTAGTGTACGATTGGTTAGGTAGTCCGTTAACCAGCTTAAAGGGGAGCCTCGCACATTCATGTTTTCTAAGCTCGTAAGTAGGATGGGGAGGCAAACTGTGTCGAAAGCCCCTCGTAGGTCGAGGAACACGCTCATGCATTTCTCACCTTTGTCGACTTGTTGAGTCACATGCGACGTCAGTTTCATCACCGCATCCTCCGTATTCCTTCCTGACCTTACAAACTGGTTGCCAGACGGTAGGTTATTAGTTTTTAGAAACTTGACTAATCTTTTCTTCATTATTTTTTCAATGATTTTAGAAAGCATTGTTAGTAACGTTATGGGCCTATTTTTATCACCTGCTTTTATGAGGCAAACTATTTGTTTTTTGAAGATAGTTGGGAAAGTACCATTTTTTAAGCTCTAATTGCACAAGTGTGATATTGGTAGTGCCAATATCTGACAAAAGTTTTTTAATAATAGTTTTTGGGATATTATCCCAGCCAAGCGCACTATTTGGGTTCAATGTTGCTATAATTTGCAGTATTTCTCTGGGGTCAGTAGGGTACACCATCATGGAATATAATGGTGTAGACCTAGAGGAAGCTAATTGTTACCTGTGGGGTAAGGTAGTTGTTAACTTCCTCCAGCGACTCCTCGCAAGTTGGTCTTATCTTGAGCAAATCAGCAGTGTCCTTCGTTTAATTTTGTGAGCAAATTTTTTTAATTATCCTCCATATTTCCTTTGTGTTTCTAGTATTATTGCTAATTTCTTTTTATTTATGCATTTTGTTGCAAAAATACTTAAAACATAAAGTTAAGTACATATAAAAAATATTAATTTTGTATATGTCTTGTTGCCTAGGAACGTTTAGACAACTCGTTAAACGTTGTGTTCACTCACTTGTCTGACGGAATTTTAGTGACTTGGTTAAACGACGGTATTTAATTAACGGTCTATAGAGTTAGTTAAGTGTCTGATTTAACCTACCATACTGCGACACTAATATTCTGAACCGATTAAGACCGAATTCGTTGACATTTTGTACACTTGGCAAAATGGAAATTAATAGATAAGTATTTCAAACTGTTTCGTGTGACATGTCAAATGAAAAGGCTTATTATGGGGATTTCAATATATATTGTCGCAGTTAGTTGGTTAAATCAGAGAGTTAGTTTAGTGTCTGATTTAACCAATCAACTGCTACAAAATTGCAAGATGAAGAATTACAAAAATTGCAGAATGGCTTACATCAAATAATATCGCCTACCCTACCAAAGCCACCAAAAGTATATTGTTGTTTTTATTAAAACAAAATAAACCTGACCCAGAATATGAGATTGATAATTTAGTACACGAGTATGATCACAAAATACTATTACTGCCGCCATATCATTGTGACCTGAATCCGATAGAAATTTTAAGGAGCATAGTAAAAGGAAAGGTTGGCACAAAGAATGTTGGTTTAGATAATACCACCTTCCTGCAGCTTGTACAAAATTGTTTTGAGGATATAACTGCTGATACATGGAATAATTACTGTGACCATACAAAAAAACTAGAAAAGGAATATAGATGCAGGGGACTGGTAATTGATAGAGAAATTGAACAACTTATTATTAATGTTGGCGGCAGTGATAGTGATATATCCAGTCTTACAAGTGACAATGAGTCTGATATGTCCAGAATTGAACCAGTACAATCTGATCATGAAGATCATGAAGTGTCATATGAATCTGTTGAATACTTAGATTCTGAATTTGCTGACTAATGAAAAAAAAATACATAATCATAATGGTTTTATTTTCTATATTTTAACCCGACTACAGGTACTTACTTTAGTGGAAGATTATTTCATAATAATAATAAAGAATAATAGTTAATGTGACTTCCATAATGAGGGCTTTAATATACGAGTGTTTCATAATAATAACACACGAGTATTTTAATGCCTAATTAGGTACAGTTACATACACTGCTTTATCTCTACATATCAAAAGCTCTCTATGATCGTTAATTTATAGTTATATTTAAAATGTAACTTCTAATAAGTTGATTTTAAAATAAGTTCGGCAATTAGCGAAGCGGCCAATTTGCATGGATATACTATACTTAGTATTGGTATATATAAAGGGCTAGTATTTAATCGTACTTCAAAAATACTGATTTGCACAGCAAAAAAGGATCAGCAAAAACACTTTTTATGGTTAAAATATTTTATGTGTACTCAAGGTTATGTTTTAAGTATTTTTTGTTGTTCTTGCATGTTCAACCTAACACTTAGGATAAAAAAGGGTGAGCAAAGCGAAGCTTCCACAGTATTTTGCCCTAATATTTGCAGTGTAAATCAGTATTTTTGATGTGCAGTTTAATATTTCCCTATATAAAGTTATTTAGCGCCCTCAGACCAGGTTTTTCATGTTCCCGGTTGGGCTTTCTATAAATTGTGGTGTTATAGTTATGTGTGAGTGTGGAGGAGAATATTAGACAGTACATTACTCTGAGTGGGGAAAACAGATGTGAACAAGCGAAGAGCATGAAACATAGCATGGGTAATCCTAGTCAGACTGACGGCGCGGCACTCTCCTTTAGTTTGTTGAGAGTGGCTTCGTCGTCCACCCTGATGAAGGGGTGATTTTCTGCCTTCCTAAGATATACTTTTCTATATGCGGTCCAGCAGACACTAAACCCATGCATCTTTGCAAGTTCGTGGATCAAAAAATGAAGTCGTATTGCTTTGAATGTGAGGCACTCTGAGGTGTCTTCTTTTCTATTATCTTTTTTTATTATTAAAATTTTTAAGACCCTTCATAATGTTCTTCTTTTGTTAATACAGATGTGAACTCGACCACAAGCAGTTTAATTTGATCGGGTGTAGAGGATATACGATAAACGTCTGTAATGTTCAATTTTTTAATCAATACGCCCAGGGCGTAGTGATCTTAGTTAACTCTTCTTTACCCTCAGTTTGCTTTCCCTTGGGAGTATTCCTGATCTCTATCTTTGTTGAGTGAATGTATCTCTCCATGTTTTCTAATTTGTTTTCGAGGTCCTTGAGATACGTAATGTGTTCTGTACGTTCCTGTCTGAGATTCTCGATTCCTGTTTGTATGACATTATGCTTTGAAAATCTCCATCGAGGCTTGAATCTCTGTATTCTTTGCAGCGAGTGCCATATTTTGAGATTTTTTTCTCTGTTAGTGCGGCTTGCAGGTTGTCGATTTTTTTTGTTGTTCTCAGAAACCGTGCAAAGCTCCCTAATTTCCTCCTTCGAATCGGCCAGTTCTCCTTTACTCTTCAACTTCAAACGGCTGACGTCCTTATTTTGAATAATACTTTCTGGTAGATTGGGTAGGCTGCCACCTACTCCTTGTTTATGTTCTGATTCCGAAGCAGAGTCCATTACATTACTGTGAGCGCTCAACTGCGGCGGCGGAGTACGTTTGGTAGTCATAGTTTATCGCTAGCGCAAGGTACCAGGGCGACACTAACATACAGGCTACAGACGCGAGACCGGTGAGTAAGTGGTGGGTGGCGCGGCACTTACTGGTCAATGGGAGTGGACGGAGTCGTCTCACTCTATAGTTTAGGTACGTTCGATCGGCCAACCCACCCGACGGGAATTCAGTTATGATGCCGCTCGCTTGGCTCGCAGTCGGCTCGCGCGCTAGCCGCTCCTCATAAGCAACTTTCTGTGATTTTTGCAATAACAATGACTTAACTACCTAACATTTTAGGATGTCTAAAGGAATTGTTCACAAATAAAATTCGATTCCTTTTTAATTGAATACCTTTTTGTTTACCTAAAACAAATTACAATTACGTAAGTAAGAAGGTAGGTAGGTAGGGATTGTAATAGTATATAGTTAGTAATTGTGTATATAGTTAGGTTCGATATTTGTCTATGCGATAATATTGTATACGGGCCAGAGTGTTCACTTTGACACTGTTACGTAATTTGTAATTTTAAAAAGAAAGAGGCTTGGATGTGAAAAGTCAATGTGACACACTTCACCTTAGGCTTCGGCCAGCGACTGATGTAATTTATATAGTTAGGATTAGCTTAATGGCTATCGAGCCAGTTTGATCCCTTTTATACAATTTGTAACCATATTCAAAAATAAAAGTTCAAATTCAAATTCATATATAAAAGTCTTTATAATTGCCTACCTAATCTGTAGGGCTAGCAAATTCAAGTATAGGTAGTGCTGCGAAAAGTGCTGAGACATTACATTGGCGGAGGCACCGAACGAACCGGAGATATAAGAAGACCGCTTCATAAGGAATAAGAGGTGACGTCGTAAGAAGTGACGTAATAGAAGAGGATAGTGATCGTCGATCCAGACCTTAAAGAATCGAGGAAGGATCGAAAATACATTGAAAGGAAGTATATTTCTGTACTTAAGTTTTTAATTTAGGAATTACCTCGACCTGCCATGCGAGTGAATAATTGAATAGAAAAATATTGTGGGAAGATTTTTATTGCAGCGGACATTTTGTGATTTTTTTTATTATGATGGAGGATTTGTCAACTTGTTTTTCGGGGAGTCCTCAGGAGTCCTTTGAAGACTTTTTAGAAGACTTCAGAGATCGAGGAAGAAATTTTTATCGTCGGAGGAATTAAAATTATTATATCCTTCGTATTTAAAAGGTGGAGCCTTATATTTTTTAAGGGAAATTAGGGGCAGTGCCCAGACATTTGAAGAGGTGGTGGATAAATTTAATGAGGAATTTGGAAGCACAGACTTTGCAGAGAAGTTCTACAATGCCAAGCAAGAGAAAAGAAGTTTGTTGGACTACTTCCATTACTTAGGGGACCTAGCGAAGAAGGCTAGAGTTACCAAAGATGACATTTTATAACGTAATTTTTAATAGGATTGCAAAACCATCTTAGAAATAAATTAATGTTGAGCCATTTTGTAGATAAGAAGGCGCTAAGGGCAGTACTGGTACAGATGGAGAAATTAAGTCCGGGAAGTGATAATAATGTAAATGTGTTTAGGAACCCGGCAACTTTTATACCCAATTTGGCCCATTGCAATAGAGGGGGGGGGGGGGGGGGGGAGACAGACCGTTTCACACACAATTTAATCAAAGCCCTTCTCAAGACCAACGACGAACGCCGAATGTTTCGCCGTCGACAAGTGGTCAGGAACCACATATTAGACCTAGTACTAATAATTATGATTTGCGTCCTAGGCAAGCGGATTTTGCAACACGTTGTCGCTAGAGGCCGATAGCGGTGACCAGGCTGACCTGTGGAATGAGGTCCTCAGACGAGCTCAGCAGCGTAGCACGGAGGCGAAACGACCAATGGGGAAGATCGTCGCAGTCGAGGCGGATCAGCAGGTCAGACCATTATTTTTATTGACTTCTTCTAATGTAAACGTGCTAGCTCTTTTAGATACAGGCGCTACGGCTTCATGCATCAGCCCAGCCGTTGCAGATCAAGTGTGTGCGAGATGTATGCAAGAAGAGAAGAGACGGGTTAAGGCGGTAAATGGAAGTTTATTGCAAATTGTAGGGAAATGTGTTATAGATTTTAGTTTGGACAATTTTAACTTTTCACAGGAATTTTTAGTAATAACTGATTTAAATTGTAGCATTATTTTAGGGGTGGATTTTTTAATAAAGAACGGTATGAATATTGATTTTGTTCATTCGTGTATGTGTTTTTTCCAGGGAAAAATACCGTTTTTCAATAATTTCCATACGAAACAAAACACGACACCGGTAAAACGAAATGTCATGCGCGTAGGGATTCTTTCAAAACAAAAGATAGGGTCGGACTTTCTAGACGGTTCTAGAAGGAAACAAGTGAACTTCGGGGAAACCACGGTTATCGAGGATCGTGACGTGATAGATTTTATCGACTTTCAGGAGTTAAGAAAGGGCGATTACGTTTATTTCTCGGGGTTATCGGATTCGTGCGGATTTGCGTTTGGGGTAGAAGATAAACGGTTTATCGTAAATGAGGATTTATGTAGGAATGATAAGCAGGTATTATTGGCGTTGTTGGATAGGAATGCGGATAGATTTGCGTTTGCAACTGACCAGTTAGGTAGGTCGGAGATAGTGTCGGTCGATATTTAGACTTATGATGAAGAGCCGGTTCATTGTCACCCGTATCGCGTTTCGCCGGTGAAACGAGAAATTATTGAGGAGCAGGTCGCGGAGATGTTGAAACTAGGTGTTATTAGGGAATCCACTAGTTCTTATGCTGCGCCCGTTGTGTTAATTAAAAAGCCCGATGATTCATGGAGGTTTTGTGTAGATTATCGGAAATTAAATAAAAAAAATTGTAGGAATAATTATCCTATCCCGCGGATAGAAGACATTGTCGATAGTTTGGCCGGGGCCAAGTATTTTGCGGAGTTAGATCTCAATTCAGGTTATTGGCAGACGGTTATTACGGAAGGTAGGCATAAATCGGCTTTCGTCACGACCACGGGTCTTTATGAATTTAATGTTGTTCCGTTCGGTTTGGCAACGAGTCAAGCGGTTTTCCAACGGATGATGGATAAAGTTTTAGCGTATTTAAGATTTAAAGGGGTTATGGTTTATGTAGACAATGTAATTGTATATAGTAGAACGTTCGAGGAGTTTACCGATATGTTGCAGAACGTTTTTGGGCGGTTTAGAGAAGCAAACTTGACCTTCAAGCCATCCAAATGTGAATTCGGTTTTTGCGAGATTGAGATGCTAGGTTATCTAATCTCGAATGAAGGAGTAAAACCTATTGAGAAAAAGCTGAAGGCTATGCAACAGGTTCCAACTCCCACATCTACGAAGGATGTGAAACAATTATTAGGTTTATTATCTTATTATAGAAAATTTGTATCGAATTTTGCGAGAATATCGTTACCTCTCACTAAATTATTGAAAAAGGGGGTAAAGTTTCAATGGAATGAAGAATTGCAGAATTTTTTCGATTATATTAAGAAGGTTATGTGTAGTGCGCCAATACTTTCCTATTATTCGGGGGATAAGTCGGTTACTACGAGGGTTTATGTGGATGCGTCTAACGAGGCGTTAGGTGCAGTGTTGATGCAGGGCGTTGAAAAAATGAGTCCGGTTGCCTATGCGTCTAGGAAGTTAACGGATGCGGAGAAAAAATATAGTACGACGAAGAAAGAGTGTCTGGGGTTAGTATGGGCGTTAAGGCACTATAGGCATTATCTTTGGGGATCGTATTTTCAGGTTGTTACAGACCATAGCGCGTTATGTTGGTTACAGTCGAAAAAAGATATGTCTGGTAGGTTAGCGCGATGGGCGTTAGCGATACAAGAATGGGATTTCGAGATAGTTCATTGCTCGGGGAAAAGCAATGTAGTGGCAGATTTTTTGAGTAGGAATCCGCTAATGGAAGAAGGGAAACGGGAAACAGAAGGACCTCAGTCTTCTTCTTGTTCTGAACCTGATGATGATGGTTTGGAAGTTTTTAGTATTAATGTAGAGTCGTTACAGGCGGATCAAGAGAACGGTTCATTTTGTAGTAGATGGTTAACGCGGTTGAGCGAACGTCCGGAAGCGTGGCGTAGCGGTTTTTGTTTGAGAAATAATTTATTATATAAAAGCGTACGTAGAGATGGAGAAATTAGGGAGGTATTAGTATTGCCTAGGTCTTTGTTTCAAAATGTAATGAACGAATTACATGATGAGGCGTGGACAGGAGGTCATTTGGGTCTCGCAAAGACGTTGAAGAGGTTTCGGTCGAAATATTTCATGCCGAAAGCCGATAAGGAGATAGAGCGTTATATAGCTTCGTGCGTGCCGTGTCAAGAAAGGAAATTAGTTAAAAGCGTAGCAGATTTGATGCCGATTAGGGTCTCGGATATTTTTGAGAAGGTAGGAATCGACGTGTTAGGAGCGTTTCCACGTTCGTCGAGAGATAACCGTTTTATTATAGTCGCGGTAGAGTATGCGTCGCGGTTTGCGATATGTAAGGCATTACCTAGGGTTACATCGGTAGATGTAGTGCGGTTTTTAATTGAGGAAGTTTTCTGTAGGTTCGGGCCGATCAGGGAAATTATTTCAGATAGAGGTACAGTTTTTACGGCGGGAATCGTAAAAGAAACGGTAGAGCAGTTTGGGGCTAAATGATACATACAAGTTCGTTTCACCCACAGAGTAACGGTTTGGTAGAACGAATGAATAGAACGTTAACTTCGATGTTATCAAAATATTTAGGTAGTAATCAAAGGCAATGGTGCTCAGTTTTACCTTTGGTAGTACATGCGTATAACACTAGCGTGCAGGCGTCAACGAAAGTGTCGCCGTATAATATTTTATTTGGTAGAGAACAGTGCTCAGTGGTGGATCGATCATTAGGATTAAACGCAGTTGGTTTAGACGAAACGATAGATGAAAGGGTAAATCGTATGGGTAGGCTGCTGACTAAGGCATTAGGGAATATTGCGAACGCACAGCGTGTGCAAAAACGGTATTACGATATGAGATCAAAACCCAGATCGTTCTGGGTGAATGACTTAGTTTTGTTATACGTACCAAGGCGGATAACGGGAAGATGTATGAAGTTGGCACGTCTGTATCAAGGACCATACAAGGTCATTGAGATCGTTGGGAGGTCTAATGTGCTGATTCGTCGTCTGAACTCACGGTCACGGGGCGTAATTGTTAACACAAATCGTTTAAAACGCTTTGTGCTGCGTTAAGGAGTTCGTCTGATATTAAATAATTATACATTAGAAGTATAATATAATTTTATCCCGGTTGATGGTTTGTGGTTTATGTATGCGGTAGAGTTATGAATTGTTTATTAACCGGTGTTTCTTTTGATGATGTTTGATGAGGACCGTTCACCAAAGACCCAAGAAATATCTGTAACATTCCGTGGTAGATTACCCTTATATGAGAAACTTTTATAAACGACAGTTCGTATAAATGTTTGAACCGATCGCCTGGTTTTATCTTTGAGAGCACTATGACGAGCCAATAGCTATTCGTCATAGGGTTCTGTTTTGGTTCCTGCGTTCTTAAAGTATAGAGTTGGGATGATTTGGTAAGGGGAGAGTAAGGGTTGTTCATAAAGTTGGTAACGAAGGTTTCTCAATGAAAGTAATTTCTGATGTGGGATAACTCGGGTATTCGATACACATTCGAGATTCTTTGTAGTGTTTTAACTTGGGTGATTGGTTTCAACTCACGGCGATTATCTTAAACTGTTAATAGTAAAAGATAGTTTACTGAATTCCAATGGATTAGTTGAGATGTTTGTAAGTTGTAGTATCGGTTTTAAAGCTAGTTGATTTCATCGTATTATTGGAACGAATTTTAATGAACTCATTCTTAAGCTGTGGCTTAGTAATACGGTTCTATAGATTCATCCTGTTAATATGGTTGACGTTTCCTATATTTGAAAATTATAATTTTTTTCTTTGATCTTTGCCTGCGTTAATTTTTGAAATATTTGCATTCGGTGGAAAGAGTAAATGATTTTTTAAGCAAAGATGGAGTTGTGTTAATTTTAAGAACGGAGGTATTATAGTTGTCTGATAAGTTTTTCGCTAGTTTTTTTGTCAGTAAGTTTGTCGAATGATAACCATTCGAGAAGCTAAATCTTAGCTAGATTCAGCTGTTTGCCTTCGTATTGTAATAGAGAGTTTTCTAGCGTTAGGTAGGTTAGTGTTAAGCCGCGAATAATTGTATGATGGGATCATAGGCTGTTATAATTTAAGTTTTTTAAGGTGCATAGCCTACACCTTAAGTGTAGTTAGGTTTATATTAAGTAGGATCTATACCCTAAGTGTAGTTAGGTGTGTAACTTAATATGTTAAGTTACACACCTAACGGTCAGTTTATTCTATTTCTTGTCAATTTATTCTTATTCATGTCAATGTTTTGTTTTGGTACTGGTCTTATGCGTGATCAGAATTTAATGTTAGGGTATTTAATGTTTAATTAAGTAGGTTAAATGGGATGGTTGGACAGATAAAGATTAGGGTACTCGATGTTATTTAAAATTATGCTTGCGGCATATTTACTATTTTTTAGATTTCAAGCATAGCAAGCTCACTTAATGTTAACATTTAATGTTTTTTAGATTTTAGACTTTGAGATAGGGTTGTCATTTTTGATTTTAGACTTTGAGATAGGGTTGCCACTTTCGAAAAAGAAAAACGTTGAATTTTTTTTTTGAAAGAAGGGGGAATGATTGTAAGGTATATAGTTAGGTTCGATATTTGTCTACGCGATAATATTGTATACGGGCCTCTTTAGAGTGAGTGTTCACTTCATTTTCAATTCAAATTCATATATTAAAGTCTTTATAATTGCCTACCTAATCTGTAGGGCTAGCAAATTCAAGTATAGGTAGTGCTGCGAGAAGTGCTGAGACATTAGGCCGAAGCCTAAGGTGAAGTGTGTCACATTGACTTTTCACATCTAAGCCTCTTTCTTTTTAAAATTACAAATTACGTAACAGTGTCAAAGTGAACACTCACTCTAAAGAGGCCCGTATACAATATTATCGCATAGACAAATATCGAACCTAACTATATACCTTACAGTACCTACCTTAGAATTTGCCAATAGCCTGAATAAGTACTAATATAGGTAAGTAACCTCTCTTACACAGGTGGACTAAAATTCACAGACACAAATCGCACGTAGGTAACCCTAGCGTGATCAAGCGAGACAAGAGTTTACAAGACGACCTTGTGATGTCAGAGTTAAAGAAGCTCTCAGGCGTAGTAATGCGGCACGATCTAGCCTGCACGGGCGGGGCAACCGATTCTGTAGTTGCTTAGCGATTGTTGTACGTAGCGCAGGTGCGAGCTAGATTGCGCTGTATTGTCGTGCAGCGAGAGTAGCTATTTATTTAAGTGTATTTGAGGAGTAATCTTTCTGTACGTAGTACTATTAAGTATTCTGTGGTCGTAGTAGACGTGGGGTACAACCAGTGCTGCTGGCGGGGTGTAGGCGGAGCATGATGCGGCTCGGTGATGACTCACTGCGGACTTCGGGCTTTTTGCACTGATTTAATTATATTAATTCTGCTTTAAATTTGTAATTTAAATAAACAAATGCGCTATAAAGACGTGTTCTCAGAGCTGAGGTTTGGAGAAAGAGTGGATAAGATATATTTATATATCGGTGCGGCTACTTTCGTACTCCGTGTAAATAACCAGGGTGTTTAATTTCCCACGCCTACCGAAAGGCGTGAGAATCCTGAGGGGGATGAGCCTTTGCCCACACGTGAGAGAAAAGAAATCATGAATTTGTTTTACCTTGTCACCGCAGACAGGATAGATTGAAGGCTCGATTCGAGACAGGGGAATGCGGGAGAGGAGACGGTTTTGGAATGGGTGATGGGATCGAACCCTTGCCGTCGCTGTCCGACGCCGTCGCCGGCGCGCTGCTGGCGGCACGTGGAGTCGCCGCTGATACGACTATGTGCGTCACAACACAAATCACTTGACCGCTGACGCGAATCTAATTACAATCAATAGCCCGACGCTATGAGGTAGATTTACACTCTGACCAGGCCCGATGCCTGTATTACAATTGTTACACCGAAACAATCAATGCCACGGGGCCCGAGCCGCCATGTTATTCTCCCGATGAGACCAGACCAAGAGAAAGATAACCTCCAATTTTACATCTCGTTCCGGTACGAGTGACATCTGCGGTTCTGTTTCCGTTCCGAGTCGCGCAACAAGAGGAGGTGCGTTCCGAAGCACAAATATTAAACACAGGGTGTATTTAAAAGATTTTATTGTTCGGTCACGGGCGAATAGTACGTTCTTTCTTCGGTTATATCTTTCACTCATCATTCAATCTATCTCTCGTTTGCGGGTGATTATCGAAACGCGTGCGCCTCTAACATATAATACGGAATTGTCGTGAATGACTAGTCACCTAAACCTAGCAGTAGGTATATGGAAGGTGGACGAAAGACAGTGTAGTCGCTATGTAATAATGTTACTTTGTTTCAGAGCAGCATAAGTATTTCTGACCAGTATTCTAACAATACTTTACTTTTTTTTTACTAATTTTTGCAAAATTTTAGTATAAGAAGTTACGGGTTTAAGGGAGGGAAATGTGTTTTGCCTATTTTCAAATATATTTTTAATGAAGCATTAAACGTTTATGATCTTCGCTATAAGTCCTCTCAATAGATATATCACACGATTCAGTTGCAAAAACTTTTCTTAAATATTCTGATTTGCTCCCCAATTGTGCCCCCCTCTATGCAAACCACACATTTTTCATTATGTTCTTGTAATATTTTGGTAAAGACCTTTGTTAGGATATTTATTAAAAATTTTAGGATCGGTAGTTTTGGATATGAAGGGGGGGGGGGGATGGTCATTTCAAGGGTTCCGTACCCGAAGGGTGCCAAACAGGACCCTATTTTAAGTTTCCGCTGTACATCCGTCCGTCCGTCTGTCACCAGGCTGTATCTCAAGAACCTTGATAGTAAGACAAATGAATTTTTCACAAATAATGTATTTCTGTTGCCGCTATAACAACAAATCCTAAAAAACAGAAAAAATATATATTTAAGGGGCTCCCATACAACAATTCCAATACAATCCCATCTCCATCCTACCTCTCCTTTCCAAAGTTCTTGAATCCGTTGTCCATACCCAGATCTCCTCCTATCTATCCAGAAATAATTTGATCAACCGCTTCCAATCGGGCTTCAGGTCAGGTCACAGCACCGCAACGGCTTTGTTAAAGGTCACGGATGATATCCAGTTCACTATGGATAACAAACAGCTTTCTGTGCTAGCACTGCTTGACTTCAGTTGCGCCTTCAACTGTGTTGATTTTGACATTCTCACTCAAATATTAAGGTCCCTTAATATCTCGTCTCGCTCGGCCAGCCGGTTCGACTCTTATCTTAGAGATCGGCAGCAGCGCATGTCTGAGGAGACCTTTACTGAGTGGTGCGATCTCTTAGCGGGCTTTTCTCAGGGTGGTATTCTTTCCCCTCTCTTATTCTCTGTCTTCATCAACTCCATCTCCGATGTTATCTCTTCCCCATATCAACTCTATGCTGAGATCTTCAGATTTATCGTCATTTTCACTTCGGTGATGTGAACCTGGCTATAGACACACTGAACGCTGACCTTGAGAACATCAGAATCTGGGCTTCGTCATATGGTAAACCCCAGTAAGTCCCAAGCGATTATTATGGGTACCAGACATTCTTTAAATGCATTGCAACAATTATACATACCGCCCGTTACCTATGACGGTACTTTAATCGCCTACAGTGACAAAACCTGGGTGTCATGTTTGATATACAACTCTCCTGGACTAACCACGTCAGCGAGGTCAGCAGGCGCGTCTTTGCCACCTTTCACTCACTAAGACGGCTTCAGAACTTTCTGCCCCATCAAACAAAAATTACTCTTGCTCAATCTCTTCTTCTCCCCTTGATCGATAATGCCGATGTTTTTTGGGTTAGCGCCAACGAAGAACAACTGAACAGACTCGAGCGACTTCAAAATTTTGCTTTGTAAAATCCAAACTAGTCACTTCACACTACTGTACGGTGTACTGAACCCTTCGTGCGCATTTTCGACTCGCACTTCACCGTTTTTGTTTATTTACTTATATATTTTATCTAATTTTTAACGAGATCCTCGCGACAACTTGTAGTTTAATATTACTTTTACACACATTGGCCAGACACACGCCTTCACACGAGTGATCCTAAAATGGTTCCGCTTTTCTTTTTTAAAGTACGGAACCCTAAAAAGAAGAGATGATGAGCGTGAATGCGCTCATTCACGCTCTTGAGCATTGAGCGTCCTTCAAATTTGACTGTGCATTAGGGCCTGAGACAAGTGGAACTTTATTAACGGCCCGTTATTGAAAGTAAACCTATCTTTAATCAAGATGAGTCAGTACAGCACCTAGTAATCTAAAGCATCGTAGTAATTAGTGCGATAATATGATATTCGCTTTACCACAGCGGTCTTGTCGGCCCATTTGTCCAAGTGCTGCCAAATATACTCCGGGACCGTGGACCCTGGGATCTCCACCTCCTTGAAGGGTGACTTCACCACCAGCTCAGGAGTCCAGGTGCTGGTGTTCCTCAGGAGAGTAACGATTCTTCTTAAGAGTAGCGATCTCAGTACTGCACGGCTTATTGTGTAGCTCACCATTTTCCTGAAATGACAGTGAAATGGTGGATTTTTAGAAACGTGCTCACGTGTTTCGAGATTGATTCGAAATTCATGCATCACGCTTAGGATAAGTAAGATAAGTTTTTCCAAAGTTCTTTATTTTAAACCATTTAGGTGACACAACACCATAATACACAATCATTGAAATTACAATGTTTCTTAGGCTAAACTCCCCTTAAAACTCATAGTGTTCATAAATATTTTTAGCAATGTGCTTTAAATTGACAAATGTAAGTAGGATCAGTGACACCATCATTTATAAGATGCTCGTAGCATGAAAACAATATCCTGTGTCGTCATTACGTGGGTACCGTATAAACAATCACGTCACAACCATATTTAAAACATCAATAACCCGAGAAATTTTGCGTCACCTGATCACCATCCTTATTTTTGGAAATTGACAACCCTTGATGTTAACGTTGCGTTATCCTCCTGTTACGTAAAACAAAATGAAGTATTTTATGGCTAAACGTGAAAAGTGAACACATTGTGCCTTTGCCACCCCGCATGAGAAAAGTCGTGAGGCAGTGTTTAATTGTTTACTTTTGATGGTGTAACTGGCAAAAGCATTTCCCAGTTGAGTTGGCACCTACTTACTTACAAGCACATAGCAATTCTCAGGTCTCACCTTCTTACCTGAATATCGCTGTTGTGAGTTTAACAACACTTTTACGATTAATAAATTAAGTCGGTAATAAATTTTTATCCTGCGTTATTTTAAACAAACTGTTCACGTGGAGGCTATTATTGAGACTGTGGAAATATTTTCAAAGTTTGCCTTTCTTGCTTGCGTGAGTTAAGGTAGACCAACCACTACCATTGTCATTTGTCAGCGCTACCCCAAATTAGGTCATGACGTGATTGCTTATTTTCATAATTTTATTATAAATACGAATATCGACTTAGAATAAGGTAATATTATATTCGTTATTATCATCTTAGACGTTACTCTGTTCGTTTATTCAGTCTTCCCATCTTAATTGGCGCTGCGGACAGGATCTCAAAAGTTGGTTAGCTGTTACCGTACGTGCATCCACCATCCGTTTCTACGGTTAAGTTGAGACCCTCGAACAAATAAATTTATTGACAAGAAACCGAGTCAAATTCCTGTGGAGCCAAGCAGCGACGGACCAGGAACATGGACCCGACAAGGATTGTACCAGAAGCAGAGGATACATGGAGACTAGTAATATTCCGGAAGGACATGGGAGGTACGGGACGTGAGTACATTCACCATCCCTTTACTCTTCACTTCTGATACCCTGATATAATATTTATACGTATTGTTAGGGATTAGTAAACGCCTTGACATTATCGTGTGGATAGTAACCTTATTCGAGAATTCATTTCTTCTTGAATAAAGTTTCGTAGTCAGTAGATTATAAGGTATAGTTAGTTATCGGAAGATTTTTTTATCCGTCAATATGGAGGATATTACTGGGGTTCCCTCGGAAATGGTTAAAATCATACCAGGGTTCAATGGAGGAACAAGATCACTTCCACTAAATATTTCATGTGATTACCAGTCGACTTGCTGGGGAAGCTGCTAATTTAGTAGGAGAAAGGGAATTAATTCAAACATGGGATGAATCAAAAGAACTCCTAAGCCAACACTTCGGTGATCCAAGGTCCGGAGACTGTTTGGCAATGGAATTAGAGTCCTTAAAGCGAAATAGAAGTGAAAGTTACGTAGATTTTTGTCACAGAATTCAAAACTTGAGAAGTAGTCTGTTTTCAAAAATAAATGAAATAAGTGGACGCAAATTTACGTTTGGCTAAACACCACATCTGTGACAACACGTCACTAAATGTTTTTCTGTACAATTTACCGGCTTATTTAGTTAGGTTAGTGCGTTTGCGAAATGTCACAATTTCGGAGGAAGTATTGAAGATTGTATTAGAGGAGCAAAACTTTCAGACGGTGTACGATGCCAAGAACCCGAGAGTCAGTGCAAATACAAACCGAAACCAGACTAATAATTACAATCCCCCAAGATTCGACAACACGCAAAGGCTAACAAGTGCATATGCACTTTACAATGCATTTAGACCGATGCAAAATGCATCAAAGGGATAAAGTAATTCATTTCAATTCAGAAATAATCGACAGCAGTACGTTAATGCTATAAAAAGATTTAGTGAAAATTTATTAATTTAATATACAACATTACAGGTATACACCCAATGCGCTGTACAAAGTCAAATAGTTATACAATGTCAGTATCAATTTAGGGAAGTCGATTTCACAGGTACAACAGGTAACAAAGGGTACAAATTCGTAGAAAATACTACATATCAAATCACATTAAACATTAAATTTAGGTCAAATTCAAATAGTATTAAACATTATTAGGTATGTCAAGGGTACTGAAATAAAATGTCAATGCAAAAAAAATAAAAAATCTAAGACAACACTTTCACTCCTTCATCTCGCAGAACCTGCCACATTCTCGCACAATATGCCTCCACTCATCACCAAACAGATCAGTCAGTGGTGCTGCAGCCAGCAGAGCATTGAGGCTATCCCGCGCCCTCACCTGTGGAGACTGCTGGCGCGCCACCATGCGGTACGTGCCGGCCGCTAACAGCTGGTGCCTACGCGCGTGGAGATATCTGTCGGGCACGTATAGCGCGCATACCGTACCGACAAGCGCGACACAGTCACTGTCGCCTCGCAACAATCGACACACAGTCAGAAGCTGCTCGGTGTTACGTCTGACCTCTAGTGAGTTGTATCCGAGCATACCCAATATAAAAGCGGATGGATAAAGATAAGGGTAGTATCCAAATTTCCGCTTATATGGGTATCGTAGGAAATCTTTGTGTACCTTCTCGAGCAAAGGTATGTAGGAGCTTTCGTGCAGATTCCAAACCACCGAGCTAGATTCAAGTTTGCTTCTCACTAGGGCCATGTAGAGAAGCTGGACAACACCCAGGTTATGGAATCCCTTACTATTCCGTATTACAAACCCCAATCTTTTGAAGCATTCCTTGGCCAATGTGCTCATGTGCTCATGGAGTGTAAGTTTAGGGTCGAACGTAACACCGAGGTCCAAATAAAATACCAAATACCAAATGTCTTTATTACTGTAGATATTTACATATACTTAGCAATCGTCATTTTTTGCCACTTCTCTTCATTGGACCACTGTGGGAGAAGAAGGGCGTAGAAACTCCCACAGATTGATTTTTAGATCTCAAAGTCCCTAATCAAATATACTCGAGTCAAAGACTCCGTACCGAGTGTATATATCGCGCTTATAGGATGAGAGGAGCGCGTAAAGGACATTACATAGCACTTGGCAGTATTGAAGAGGAGTTTATTGTTCACACTCCACCTCTGAACCGCGTCTAGATCTTCCTGCAGCAAACTACAATCATCCTCTGAACTCACGGGAAGTATCAGTTTCAGATCGTCCGCATACAGAAGGCAATTGGCGTGTTTAAGCTCTAATTCCAGGTCATTTATCATAATGATAAATAACAACGGACCGAGAATAGACCCTTGTCTAACGCCCGACCGTGTATGGTACGGCTGGGACTCAAAACAGCCGTGTCGCACATATTGCTGGCGGTTCTTGAGGTAGTCAGCGAAGAAAACCAACAGCCGTGGGGCAAATCCAATGGCACAAAACTTCTTCATTAGGACGTCATTATCGACTCTGTCGAACGCCTTACGAAAGTCCATAAGGACGACGTCCACCTGACATCCCTTGTCCATGCACTTCGACACAATCTCGACTATAGTCAGCAAGTTGGTGTTAACTGAGCGGCGACTCCTGAATCCGTGTTGCGAGTCGTTTAGATAAGGCGCAATCTGCGAACCGATTTTGTCTTTTATGATCGACTCGAACAGTTTTGTCAATGAACTCAGGATCGCAGTAGGTCGATATTGATCAACGGAGGCAGTGTCACTTGTCTTGGGGAAAGGACTGACTCGAAAAAGCTTTCAGCTGGTGGGGTACTTACCTTGTTCAAGAACAAGATTGAATATCCGACCCAAAGGTAAAACCAGCTGATCGCTGTAGGCCTTCAAAAAGTAGGGAGGGACGTTGTCCGGTCCAATTGCGCTCCTTGGCCTTAGCTGCTTCAGCTCTTCCTTTATGTCCCTACTGGAAATATGTGAAACTTGTATGTGATTAGCAGTGCACGAGTCATCAGAAATGTTTACCAGATCTAGATCGAGCGCTGGCTCATCAGGGAGGAAAACGTCTGAGAAGTAGTTTGCAAATGCGGCTTCTGCTTCCTCACCAACGTGTTCCCGGCCCCGATGCGTGACCCGAGGTTCAAAACCACCCTTCGATCGTAGGCCACTTACATATTTCCAAAATGCGCGCGGGTTATGTCTAATATTGCTTTCTATAATACTCATGTGGTTGGCGTAGGCTGTATCTACGCGACACTTGAGGTTGGCTCTTAGCTCACTGAATGAGATGTAGTCAGCCGGCCTCCTCCCCGTTTTCCATTTACGGTGGAGTATGGCCTTCGTGGCCAAGTCCCTTATTATATCACCAGTGAACCACACCGGGTATCTCCTTGTAGGCTGGGTTGGTCTGGTCTTCTTCGGGATACAGTTGTTGAAAACTCCGTAAATGGAATCGTAGAAGCGTGTCTGCCGTCTCTACATCAGTAGCTTCGAGAACACTGTCCCAAGATATGCTACACATAAGTTCGTACAGGACTGCGTGATTGCCCTTGGCAAAGATCCAGTCATTGCGACCTCCAATGTTGCTGGGATCCAAGCGGCCAGATCGCTGGCCAGCTCTCTGCGCATACAACACGGGCACAATGACGTCGAGAGGCGGGTGGTAGGTACGTGGCACCAGGCTTCCTGACACGGAAGCGCGCACAGTTACGTCACGCACACTCTCCGGCAGTAACACCACATCAAGCACGCCACCATGATCATTCTTCACTTCATTCGTTTCATACATACCACACACACTTAGAAAATAACAATGTTAATTAAGTGTTGCAACTGAAGCACTGTTCAAATTGAGGTCTCCTAGAATAATTAATGTACCGTTCACTTGGGCTACATTTACCTCTGTCTTCGAAAACCAGTTCATATACTCGGCGTCCTTATCCGCCTCGGTGATTTTCTTCTTGTTTTTCTTCCTGCTGGGATCTATGTAAACTACACAGACGGTAACCGTCACTACCCTAACAGTCACAGTCGCCCAGAGATCTTCACCGTTTGGCGTTTCAAGGTCGCGCGCCGTCTCAGTGTGATGCCAGGGTGGGTGGCGAGCAGCACGCCTCTGCACGCTGTAGCGCGGTCCCGGCGCAGCACGCTCCAGCCTCCCGCTGTGACCTCGGCATCTCCAACCGACGAGTCTAGGAACGTCTCCGTAGCGGCGACGAGGTGGTGATCCAGCACCAGCAGGTTTTGCCGCCAAAACTCCAACCGCGTTTTGATACCGCGGACATTTTGATAAAGGATATCAATATATTCATTGGGGTGGGGGGCGGTGATTTATTTTTACTGTTTTTGTAGAGCTTAATGTAGGTATGAAAGGGCAGCCACTCCTTGATACGGGCGTCAACAGGCCACACATCCATGGAGAAGCAGGTGTCAAAAAGCGACTCTGGAACACCTATTTTGAAGGACTTGTACGCCCACTTTGTTGACAACTCTACCACGGTGCCGGTTTCGGGTGAGCACAACTCCTGTAAATATGCCCTAACTTCCTCCAGTCCCGACCTCATATTCCAGAGATGGAAGGACCGCTGTCGCTTCACCGCACGAATAGTGGTAATTGTGGGTCCTGCTGTGCCGCGCAGCGACCGGGGCCTTCGTGGCTTCCTAGTGACTTTGGTCCATCCCTCTCCACCATTTACGTCCTTGGCGTTAGTCGCAATTCCCACTCACCCCGGTTCACCTCGTGCCAAAAAAATTGGATGCTTCAGGTGAACAAAAATGGAGAATGGTCGTTGACTATTGACGACTTAATGAGATAACTACTGATGACAAATACCCTCTGCCAAAAATAAAAAGATCTTTTTGATATGCTAGGCAAGAGTATATACTTCACTATGCTCGATCTAGTGAGTGACTATCATCAGATAGAAGTAGAGCCGGAAGATAAATCATCAAAAACAGCTTTTAGCACGCCGTTTGGGCACTTTGAATTTCACAGATTGCCGTTCGGTTTGAAAACTGCACCTGCAACTTTCCGAAGAGCAATGGACAACGTGCTCAGAGGATTGTTAGGAATACACTGTCCTGTATATTTTGATTATGTCATCATATTTTCAAAAAGCTTACCAGAACATGTGGAAAAATTAAAAGCTGTCTTTGAAATATTCCGTCAAACTAATCTGAAAATTCAAATCAAATCAAATTAAAAATCATTTATTTCCATAGGATGTTGTTACATCACTTAGATCCGTCATTACATTTTTTTGGGTGAGTTCACTAACACAATGGCGGAATCTGTGGAGAAGAGCTCACCGAAGAAACTCCACAGTAGTCGCATCTTTTGCGTTTCCTTTTTTAAATAAAATATTGTCAAATTACAAAATGAATGCTAATTATATATCGAAACAGCCTGTTACTCAAACAATCTATTCCCATGGACATCTGTCCTCTAAGTAATCAGATATCCTATAGTAACCTTTTTTATACAATTTCTGTTTTATTATTATTTTAAACTTGTCTAAAGGTAAGTTTTTAATATCAGTAGGGACCTTATTGTAATAGCGTATACAATTTCCTTTAAAAGAATTACTAATTTTATGTAGTCGGCTTACATAAGCAACCAACTTGTCTTTATTTCTAGTATTAAAATTGTGTATATCACTGTACTTCTGAAAATTAGTTATATTTCTTTTTACATACACAAGATTGTCATAGATATTGTTCAGGCTTCTCAGCACCTAATGACCTCGTAGGGGCCCATGAGCTACGAGGTAGCGCGACGATCAGGTGCCAAGAAGTGATGAACGTCGGCGATTCACCGAGCTGAAGTTATGTGGGGTAGATCTAACCTGGTCTGTGCTTCGGTCCCGTCAACCTCCTGTCTCTCTGCAAGGCCCGGGTGCACCCTAGGCTCTTCTTGGTAGACAGGTTCTTCAGCCAACCAGGTATGACTGGCGGGCCAACGTGATGAGCACAGTGTCCAACACAGGTTATGTTTCTACTGGTAAATACAAATCGGGCACGAAAATCCGAACTTTATCTGGTTCGAGAGACAACGGCACACTCAGCTATATTAACAATCCTGAGGGAATCCCGAATACATTCCAGATGCCCTGCGATTTAATTTCAACACCCTTATCAAAACGCGTTTACATTGCGAGGGCTTTCGTCTGTCAGTTGTCAAAACTGCCAGATTGACAGCTAACGTCAAATTAAAATGACCGTTCAGAAACCATCGATCGAATATCGATTTGGAATCGAACAATCACCCGCCCGGACAGGCACCCACCTGTCCCCTAATCTACGGGCAGCCGAGACAACGTTGCTACCGCTCGTTTTAGAACCGAGCCTCCTACTAGAACCTCTGCAGACCGGGGGGTCCCGTCCTTGCCAGGGAACAAGTTAACAATGCGCCCCCTGCGCCAACGTAGTGGCGGTAGGTTAGCATCCTTAACCAGAACGAGGTCACCAACACTAGGGGGGCTAGTTTTGTTAGTCCACTTAAGGCGCTGTTGTAAGATATGCAGATACTCGAGCGACCAACGCTTCCAGAAATTCTGAGTAAACTGCTGCAACATCTGATACCTTGACAACCGATACAATTTCACTCCCTCGAAGGGGTGCTCGGGCAACGCGTTAAGTGGCTGTCCTATCAAGAAATGGCCTGGGGTCAGAGCCTCCAGGTCATTTGGATCCGAGCTGAGCGGACACAACGGTCGCGAATTGAGAACGGCCTCGATCTTACAAAACAATGTCGCGAGCTCCTCAAAAGTCAGCGTGGTCTGACCTACTATACGCCCCAAGTGCGTCTTAGCTGACTTAACTACGGCCTCAAAAATCCCACCCCAGTGGGGGAAAATCGGTGGGCTGAAGGTCCACTGTATACCCCGACGGGAGAGGGCCGTTCCAATATCCACTTTATTTACATTCAAAAAGTTGACTATCTCTCGTAAGTATCGTTGCGCACCTATGTAGTTAGTGCCGTTATCAGAGCGGATCAAAGTTGGAAGTCCCCTTCGAGACTTCCAACAAACCTATCCAAACAAGCAATGAAAGCCTCTGTCGAGAGATCAGCAACGAGCTCGAGATGTACCGCCTTGGTGGATAAACAAACAAACACACATAGGTACGCCTTGTATTGCTTAGCGGTACGCAATCGTGAACTCTTCACCATAAACGGTTCTGCAAAATCCGTACCAACACCTGAAAACGGTCTGACCTCATTCACACGATCAGGGGGCAAGTCCCCCATGAGAGGTTGCATCGTGGCAGCCTTAAGTCGATAACAAGGCATGCACCGAAACACGATGTTCCGTATGGCACGGCGGGCAGATAAGATCCAAAACTCCCGCTGGAGCGTGGCCAACAACGCTTTACAGCCGGCATGCGCGTTTTTAATATGACGATCAGTCACCAGCAATTCAACTAACTGTCCCCCCTTGGGGAGCAGAAGTGAGTGACGAGCCGAATACGACAGATTCGCATTGCGCAATCTTCCTCCTACCCGAAGTAACCCGGTCGAATCAACAAAGGGGTGGAGACGCGCGACGGCTCCCTTCAATTTCGAACGTCCACTTCGTATAATCTCCAATTCTGCCCCAAACTTCGAGGACTGTACCAACCGGACCAAATTCAACAGCGACTCGTTTCGCTCTGCCGGAGTCAGAATAGGGTTCAACGTTCGCTGATCGCGAGGAGTACGACAATTTCGAGCGAATCTCCTAATCCAAGTGGACACGTTTATCAACTTGTCAAGTGAGCTATACCGGTCCAGCAGAAACCCGGCGTCAGGGTCCTCAGCCTTCTGGGTAACATGCACGGCCGCTCTGGGGCCATGATCCGAAGATACTACTACATGGCTGTGGGGCCAGTCCGATTCTCTTTTGGCAAGCCAGGGTGGTCCCCACCACAAATGGTGTCTAACGAGTTCAGGAGCCTGACATCCCCTGGATGCACAATCAGACGGGTTCAATTCTCCTGGTACATGTATCCAGGTCAGTGGGACCTCAGACGACACAATCTGGGAGACACGGTTCGCAACAAAAACCTTTAAGTTATGCCTTCAGCCAGCACAAAACAATCTGGCTGTCCGTCCAAGCGTACACCGTATCCTCCAAAACCACTGACCCACGCAACACTGTTAGAGTGTGATTCAAAAGTTTGGTCAAAAGAGCAGCCCCGGACAGTTCCAGTTTTGGAATCGTCATCCTTGTCCGAATAGGCGCTTCCTTGCTTTTTGCCAAAACCAAATGCACGTCGACCTCCCCGGTGGAGGTGACGGTTCGCAAATAAACCGCTGCCGCAAACCCTCGTTCAGAGGCATCACAAAACCCGTGAAGGGTTGCCCTGTAATCCCCAGCAGGGACCAATTTCCTCGGCAGCGATACATTATTTATGTCCGATAGCGAGGTGAACATTCGTGTTCAATCAGTCAACAAATCACCTGAGAGGTGGGTGTCCCAGGTCAACTGAGCCGCCCATAGCCTTTGCATAAAACATTTGAGAGCAAAGGTGACTGGAGAAATCCATCCATGCGGGTCGAACGTTCTCGCAATCGTTGACAGTACTGACCGCTTCGTCCAGGCCTTCGGTGTTTCTAAAACCACCCGATAGGTAAACTCATCATGGACGGGCCGGTACTGAATTCCAAGCACTGACAACATGTTAGGGTTGTCAGGATTCTCAAAAACGTGCGGTTCTTGTTGAAACTCATCTGGGAGACCAGCCATCAACTCAGGAGAGTTGGACATCCACTTGCGTAGTTCATAGCCGCCTCGTTCCAGCAATTGAATGAGCTCGTCACGTCGGTCCAGAGCTTCCTCTACACTGGCTGCCCCTGTGCAGACGTCATCGACGTACAAATCTTGCTCCAGGATAGCGGCGGCTCTAGGATAGCTCACACGGTCACGCGACGCCAACTCCCGCAGGGTACGCATCGTCAAATACGGGCTGGACCGTAACCCATACGTGTTCGTGTTTAACTCATAGACCTTGACTGGCTCGGCCGTGGACTCACGCCAAAGTATCAACTGATACCTTCTGTCAGCCGGATGAATTACCGTTTGCCTAAACATCATCCGAATGTCTGCGACAAATACAATCTGGTGTCTCCGAAAGCTCGTGAGAATATCCGAAATATCACGACTCAACTTGGGTCCCGAATGTAGACACTGATTCAGGGACATCCCGTTCGAGGTAGGTGCTGACCCATCAAAAACATCTCGAATCTTGCCGGTAGGGGTTCGCAGGACGGCATGGTGTGGAAGGAAACAATGATCCTCAGATCTCCAGTCCACACCCGATACCGACATGTGTCCTAACGACTCATACTCCCTCATGAAATCGACGTATTTTTGTTTAAATACGGCGTCCCTTGACATCCTACGCTCCATCGACATCATTCTCGTCTCAGCCATCTTCCTAGATTCTCCTAGTGGCGGTCGATCGGCCCTGAAAGGCAGTCGAGTTACAAAACGACCAGAACGAAGGCGACCAGTTATTCTGGTAAAACAACTCGCACTCTTCTTCGTCTGCGTCGACTCGACGAACGGTGGGAGGTTCCTCTATCTCCCAGAAACGTTGGATAGCGTCTGACAACGCTGAGCCAATAAGTATGCCATCTGACTCGGCAGGCCTAACCATTGGCAATGCCGGACCCATGATCACGTGACCAAACTTAGTATCCACAGCAATCAACCCGTCCGGCTGAAGAACTCGCCGATCCGACAACAGAAACCTACCCAGAACGTCTGCTCCCAGTAGCAGGTCGACCGGGGCTGGAGTGTCAAAATCGGGATCCACCAACTTGAGTCCTGATGTCAGGAATCGAACGGCCGGATTCAACTTCACCAAGAGGTGTTTGCCCATGACATGCGTCATTACTAAAGCTTGCACGGATGTTTTTGTCAAAATGTCATAACGTGGAGAGTACGTGATCACCGATTGACCAACTACATTCGTAACCGTAACATTCCCCACGCCCCGTATTGATTTATTATACCTATTTACCTTGAGGCCCAACCATTTTGCTAAATCATTCGATACAATGCAGCCCTGAGCTCCAGAATCTAATAGGGCGCGAACGTATGTTGGATTGCCCGCCAAATCCCAAACAAGCACAGAGGCGATCGGTAACACCACCGTCTCCGGTTGGGGGGCAACAAATTGTTGGGCCGCAAATTCCTAGCGAGGGCCCCCGGGGCCCCACTCTGCCTGTAACCGATCAGGTATGCAGCTATATGCCAGAGGGTCCCATTGTACAAATGGCCCACGCGCCGGTTCCATTGCCACCCTACGACGCCCCGTAAAGGGGGTTGGGCGTGAATTCAACCGTGGCTGCTCTATGAGCGGGGGGGACATCACATCTGACCGACGAGGACGAGGCGACGAGCGGGGCGACAACTGAGGCGGCGTCCGAACCGCACCCGCATAGCTCGAAGGTGTCCCATGCCACCCGCCCGTTACGGCCTGCTCAACACACCCAATGTCCCGCTGAGTCGGATGCTGAGTCGCAACCGAAAACTCAGGGCCCCCCATGTAATGACCCTGTGTGCGGCCCTGCACCCTAGTACTGCCCTGTGCACGTGAGGACGTTGGCCCCTGAGTTGCGCTCCGAGTCGCAAACGAATTCTCAGGGCCCCTTGCCGTGTCACCCTGGGTACGGCCCTGTGGTGGCTGTTGGCCGGACCGGTTCATGCACAACAGATTGTTGTGGGCCCCACCACAATATCCGCACATTTGTGTGCGCGTGCAGTCCCTAGCCATGTGTGGCCCGAGGCACAGGAAACACCAGCTCCGCTGCTTGGCCATCCGGCGCCGTCCCTGAACCCTAAGTTCCCCGAACTTATTGCAATTGGCCACAACATGGCCAATCTGCCTACAACATGGGCAGGTCTCACCATGTGGGGTCAATTCACTCACAGTCCCATACGACTGCCGGTTGGTGCGGTCCTTCCTCGTCGGAGGGCCCCTACTAACAGCGCTCCCGGCAGCTCTCTGTGGCTCCGAAGGATGGGTGACCGTCAACCCCAAATTCTCTGCCCGTCGAGCCTCCTCTTCCAAAAAACCGACCAAGTCGGAGAAGGCGGGCAGGTCCTCGGCCGACCTCCCGTGAGACTGTTCGAAACGAGTCTGCACGTCAGCGGGTAGGCGGGAAAGTACAATGTACAACAGTAGGTACGACCATTCACCAACCGGAAGTCCAAGATTCTCTAGAGCCTTGGTGACGGACAACAATGGGTTCAAAACCTCCGTCTTTATGGCCCCGACCTTGTTCACAACCGGGATGATAAACAAACGGTTCAGTTGGGCATCGGCCAACCTCCGTTTGTTGTGGTAACGTCTGACCAACAATTGCCTGGCCGTCTCGTAGTTACCCTCCGTAACTGTCAAATGAGCGACCAGCTCCCTAGGCTCACCCCTCAATGCTGCCACCAGCTGAGCCATCTTGACAGACTTGGTAATGTCCGATCGCATGTGCACCAAACTGTCGAACAGATTGATGAAGCTCATCCATTCACCGGACACGCCGTCAAAGGTAGGCATAGTTATGGCAGGTAACCTGGACCCCGATCCCTGATGCGGCAGAGGTGCTTCAATGTCACCATCATGGCTGGACTCGCGCTGTCTACGTATGTCCGCAGCCTTCTGCGTGATAGCAGCTGCCATCTCCATACATTGGTCGACATCCCCTATCAACCGTGACAGCCTGTCAGGTGCACAACCATCAACTGATTCCGCCTGCGCGGACAATTCGAGCACCCTATTGTAACGTTCCTTAACGTCCATATACCGCTCCAATACCACATCATGCCTATCTAAACGGTCTATCAGACCGTGTGCGGAGGAAAACCATCTGAGTTCCTTAGAAATACCCTTCTGGATTTCAGATAACGACATGATCGGAACGATACTTACTCACAATTTGCAGTAACTCAATTTTATTGGACCCTCCAGTTTATAACCCAAACGAGGAAACCCTAAACTATAACTTAAACAATGTTGTTTTCCTTAAACAATAGGAACCGAGTTTTATATCTATATACATTCTGTAAATAACAATTTAGTTTCCCTTTATCATTATAACACACACAGATAGTCAATATTAGTTCAAGTTATAAATTGCTATAAACTGAAAACAATGTGATAGCCTGCTATCAATAGATGTAACTACCTATGTTAACCAAAACATTCATTCAATAGCATTACTAGACCACTAATAGATTGACTAACTGGTAATTCAATGCAAATTACAATTCAATATCTGTCTGTCTACTACCAGCAATAGACTTATAGCTTACAATACTACCAATCTATGTGGATATAGGAACCAACCAAGTTACCTAACCGCCTATACCTACAGATTGATAGTCCCAAATCGTGCCTTCCTGGAGCCCTTGACGGCTGCAAATCTCAGAAAGCCACGCTCTAGCTACCAAAATGTTCAGGCTTCTCAGCACCTAATGACCTCGTAGGGGCCCATGAGCTACGAGGTAGCGTGACGATCAGGTGCCAAGAAGTGATGAACGTCGGCGATTCACCGAGCTGAAGTAATTGGGGTAGATCTAACCTGGTCTGTGCTTCGGTCCCGTCAACCTCCTGTCTCTCTGCAAGGCCCGGGTGCACCCTAGGCTCTTCTTGGTAGACAGGTTCTTCAGCCAACCAGGTATGACTGGCGGGCCAACGTGATGAGCACAGTGTCCAACACAGGTTATGTTTCTACTGGTAAATACAAATCAGGCACGAAAATCCGAACTTTATCTGGTTCGAGAGACAACGGCACACTCAGCTATATTAACAATCCTGAGGGAATCCCGAATACATTCCAGATGCCCTGCGATTTAATTTCAACACCCTTATCAAAACGCGTTTACATTGCGAGGGCTTTCGTCTGTCAGTTGTCAAAACTGCCAGATTGACAGCTAACGTCAAATTAAAATGACCGTTCAGAAACCATCGATGGAATATCGATTTGGAATCGAACAGATATATTGAGACACAAATGTCAGAATATTGATTTCTTTAAACTTTTCCCTCAGTGACACTCTAGGCCCTAATCTATAAATTGCACGAACAGCCCGTTTCTGCAGAATAAATATACTATTAGCATTCGCAGCGTGACCCCACAATAAAATACCATAGGTCATTAGACTATGAAAGTAACTAAAGTAGACTAGTCTAGCGGTGTCTACGTCGGTAAGAGCTCTAATTTTTTTAACTGCGAACGCTGCCGAACTCAGTCTGTTCGACAATTTATTTATATGAGGATCCCATTGTAGTTTGGCGTCTAAAGTAATGCCCAAAAAGACAGTCGACTGCACAAGGTCCAATCTCTGTCCTTTTATAAATATGTCTGTAGTTACCGGGTTCACATTGGGTAACACGAATTTAATACATTTAGTTTTCTTTTCATTAAGTAATAAATTGTTAACAGTAAACCAGTTCACTATACTAGAGATAGCATTGTTTACCTCGTCATAATTTGATTGCTGTCTTTTAACTTTAAATATCAAAGAAGTATCATCGGCAAACAATACTAACCCATGTTTTACTTTAACAAGGTAAGGTAAATCATTAATATATACTAAAAACAAGAAAGGACCAAGAATTGAACCTTGCGGTACGCCCATACTTATTGAAGACCCAGGTGATCTTTTCCCATTAACATCGACCATCTGAACCCTATCTGTTAGATATGACTCCAGAAGGCCAAGTGCCTGATCTTTTACACCATAATGGCGTAACTTTCTTTCAAGAGTGTCATGATGGACGCAATCAAAAGCCTTGGATAGATCGCAGAAGACACCTATTGCATCCATTGCGTCTTCCCAGGCATCAAAAATATTGTCGATTAGTTCAACACCAGCATCGGCTGTTGAACGACCCTTTGTGAAACCAAACTGAGCAATATGAATTAAATTATTGAGATAAAAATGACTTTGCAATTGATTAAGTATGAGTTTTTCAAATATTTTGCTAAGCGTTGGTAGTATCGATATGGGTCTAAAATTGGTGGGGTCTGATGTACTACCAGCTTTGAATAAAGGTATAACTTTACTTAGTTTCATCAAGTCAGGAAACACACCATTATCTATACATTGATTAAATATACAACAAAGGTGAGGTGCAATACAATCTACAATGGAACTAATAATTTTTATTGATAGACCATGGGCGTCAGCTGTCTTTTTCATTTCCAGGGATTTAAACGCTTTTACAATGTCTTTTTATTTACGTGCCTAAATTTACAATAAGTTGTTCAAGTTCAATACAGGCTATTTCCATGGTACGCTCAACAGACAGGCTCACTATGTCAACTCGTTCCTTATATTTAAAACTATTAATTACAAGTATTAAGGAGCCACCGCGATCAGCTGTTTTTCTGTTGAACGAACTAGCAACGTGGTGGTTATTAAAGTTGAAGATGAACTGATAACTCTTTAAAAAGTGCTCTGTTATACATAAAATATCAATATTATTACAGTTCATGAATAACTCAATTTCCAGTTCTTTACTTAACATGCCCTGTATATTTTGATGAACCACGTTTAAAATATTCTTACTTTTACATTTTTCATTACTAGTAACTTGATTTAATGGGCAAGATGAAGGTATATTTATACAAATATTAATATTACTGCCAGAGTTACTCTCTGTTGTCCTATGGATTAATTTAAAGAGCTTGGAACAGATTCCAAGGAGTACATGTCATTATTATTACACTGCTCAATAGAAGCAGGCGTTTCATTAGTCAAAAACTTGACTGAGTTCAAAATAAAATAAGATAGTGACTGTGCTATCTGTTTTGTATAAAACCTAGATAGGTAATACCTATCCTTAGTCAAATAAAAATATTTTCCAATACAAATATTGGTGTCTATGAAATGAAATTTTTCAGTATGACGACATGTCAATGTGTGTATAAATGTATTATAATCATGTCTTATATGATTTTCATGTTGTGACAAAGATTGGCTGAAGGGAAACGCAAACAAGATTATTCTATCTACATTTTGTAAAGAATTTAATTTGGAAAAGTATTTAGTAATTAGTTTTTTAGATACATTTTCCCTTCTACTAATTAAAATAATTAGGGTGGTTGGTTCTAAAAACTGCGATGACAACACTTTGTTTAATATTTGTGAATATGTGGCGCCAGGCATACAGTTATTTAATATTGCCTGGCCCACGCGCTGACTAAGTTGTAAACCCATATTTTTTCCAAGTTCATCGCTGTACATTATATACCTATCCTTTGTCCGAGAGAAGGAGGCGTTATTGATAACACTATTGGTACTCAAGTCGACTGACGGCGGCGCCTGGGTCAGTATCAGCTGTTCGGCCGGCTGCTCGGCGGGACACACGGTCGGCACGGAACAGTCCGCTGGAGCTTGTTTACAATCACAGATGTGATTGTCGGTCAAAGATATGAAAGTGTCATAATTATACTTACACGTCTCCAACAAACTATTCATAGCCGACACATGTTCCTTAATTTCGTATTGTGCTGACTCATATTTACGTGTAATACTTTGTAATGATGAGTTTAAAATATGCATATCTGACTGGAGTCGCCGTGTGTCACATTCGTACTTTTCTGTAGTTTTTTCCAAACATAATCTACAATCATCGATTTCCTTAATTAATTCGACACGTTCCTTGCTACAATTTACATTTTTACAAAATATTTTATTTCTATTAGCTAGTTTTTGTGTTTTTTTTATATAATTATTCAATTTAACATATTTCTTTAATTTATTTTTACTACAGCTCATAGTGGTTACTGATTGCGATCTATTAGGACTATCACACGTGAGGTCACAAGCTGTTAGGTCAATAGTTGGTATGCCAGTTTGGCTCATGACCTCATTATATAAGGCCCTGGTTGTAGCACTGTCTCGCTGTTCCTCCCGCTCGCTGAAAACTTGAAGCTTGTGGTGTGCCTCTGCAAGCTGTTGTTCAAGTGATTTTATGTGTTGCAATGCTACGTGGTGGACATCATGACACTTGTAAAATGAGTCGACTTGGTGTTGTAAAGTTAGACAAATCGTATTTTCTTAGGAAGGAAGTACTATATTTGGGATATGCAATAACCAGCAAGGGTCTTAAGCAGAATAACGATAAGATAGACGCTCTATTAAAGTATCCAATCCCACAGATAACAACTAACATCAAAAGCTTCCTAGGATTGATTGGATATTAAAGAAAGTTTATTAAGGATTTCGCTAAAATCACAAGACCCTTACAGCTTATTTAAAGAAAAGGAAAAAGATGGTATTGAATGAGGTATACTTGAACAGTTTTGAAACGTGTAAGAAGCTGCTAACCAATGCATCCCTTCTTTAGTTTCCCGACTTCGATCCAATCATCATCCAATTTAGCCATAGGTGCCGTTTTATCACAGGAAACAAACGGGTCAGACATACCTACAGCCTATGCTAGTAGGACTTTGAGAGATACTGAGAGTAGGTATAGCACGATTAAGTAGGAGCTTTTAACCGTAATATGGGCTGTAAAGCACTTTAAGCCCTACCTCTGTGGTAAAATGTTTGCAATCTGTACAGAACACAGACCATTGACACACACGTTGGCGTTTGAGGTTCGAAGAATATGATAGTAGAATATATGTATGCATAGTAGAAAGGACAGCAAAACACGAATGCTGACACCTTTTCCTGAGTAAAGATTAATGCCATAGATAATGAATTAGATTCTTTAATAGCGAACAAAGATGAAAACGAAGATCGTGTTCTTGAGGTTACGAAAGAGTTAGAAGAATTTAATCAGAATTTTCAGAAAAATAATAGGCCACAACCCGAGATGATGGAAATCTCTGAATCAGAATGTGGACAGCTATCTAAAGTAATATAACTTTCAGATTCAGAAGCGAGCAGTCCCCTTAAATGAGATAAATTTCAGATTCAGACGATGGTGCTACAGCAAATTCAATATCAAATAGGGAACAAGAAGGGATATCTATTTTGAAAGAAGCAATAGACTGTAAACCAAAGCAGATTTTGGTTCAGTTATGGTATAACCTCGTAAGGCCCAAGCCTAAAAAAAAAGAGGAAAACTACTGCCCATTGTTGTTACCTGATAACATTTATTTTTTAGTGGTTACAGCCCACGATATAAAAAGTGCAAAAGAAGGTGTTCTTGGTCACAGATGATCATGGTATTTTTTTGTCATAAAGAATTGACCCTGGGAAATGAATTTCGTCTATTGGAATCTGGTATTTTTTATGTTTTCGTGTGATGACATTGGGCCTTTATTCCAATATCTCCTCTAAATTATATGAGTTCAAGTGATTACATTGGGCCTATACCTACATATCAGAAATTATAATTATGGTAAAATAAAATATGTATTTAAAGATAAATTATACGGTAACGAAATATCTAATAAGAAATAACGTATACTTGAAGTATTTAAGTTAGCAATGAAAAATTAACAAAAGAGTTTCTCAAAGAATATATAGACACGAAACACTACTTTATTTATTTTGAAAACTTTTGCATCGGTAATAACAAGACTCTTTAAGAAGAGAATCTTGAAGATGACTGAATGTACGGAACACATAGTTAACTTAACCTATTTTGAAGAGGACCAACGAGAGGTCATATTAAAATATCATAAAGGAAAAACGCATAACAGGGGAATACATGAAACCCTAATGAAATTAAAACGCCACGACTGGTGACAAAATATGAAGGAAACCATAACAGTTATTATAAATCCATGTGAACAGTGTACAAGAATGAAGTATGAAAGTAAACCCATTAAACCATGTATACAATGAACACAAAGTCAAAGCTCGCCTTTTCAGGAAGTCTTCATAGACTTACTGTACATCGATAGTAAATACTATCTAACGGTAGTCGATGCTTTTAGTAATTTAGGGATATCCATTAGCATACCGAATCGTAGTAGACCCGAAGTAGTACAAGCTTTAATCAAATATTTCAGCATGTACGGACTAGCCAGGAAAATTAATTGTGACTCAGGTACTGAATTTAATAATGAGTTAATCAAAGAACTTTTAAAGTTTTATAAAATCGAGCATCACATAGGTACTCCAAATATTTCCAGCGGTTCCACTCAACTATTATCGAAATCTATCGTTTAGCTAAATACAAGAAAAGCGATATGGATGCAGCCTCCGTAATGACTTACGCTTATAATAACTCCATGCATTCTTCTACTAACTTCACACCATAGTTTTTGGCAATACAGACTCTAGCAATGTGTTTTATCTCATGCAAAAATTGTTGCAAGATCATAGAAAACGGTTGAAGGTTTTATATAAATATTTCACAGATAAACTTCATGTAGATGAGGTTAAAGTATGGGAGAAGAAAGGTGGAAAAGAACCACTTGAAATCATAGAAGGCAACGACATTTTCATGAAAAATACTAAGACGCGCAAAGCGAAAGACTTATCGCGTCATGAAAAAGCTAAAGTAATAGGTAAACCGAATAGAAATGTCATACCAGTAGAGTTAAAGAAAAGAAAGACAAGAGTGGAAATTAAGAACGTTAAACGTCCTCCACAGGTTAAGCCAGGTCTTTCTGGTAGTGATCGGCTCAATCCACAGCCTGGAACTTCAAAGACTGGCAACAAATCTGGGAATAGCACCGATCAAATAGGTAGGACTATTTTTAAGACATTAGACATTAGATATATTGTTAAGCCTAGTTGATGCAAATTTTCAACAGTATAATCAGTTAAATATAACCATTTCAAATGACAGTGTATTTAAAAATCAACTAGGTAGTTTATGTAGATAAACAGAATCATTAGAATCGATAATTAGAGATAGCATAAATAAAATTTTACCTTTTTCTAGATTTAAACGAGCATTATTTAGCCCTTTAGGTTCATTAAATAAGTCTATTTCAGGAAATTTAGATATATACCTAAATTTGCATAGAAAAAATCATGATGCTGAAGGAGAACTGCACCAGGTGTCATCAACTCATCATACAACTAGTGTAACGGCATTAAAGGCTAAGGTCGAGCCACCGCTATCAGTAGCTATGATCGTCTATTCTACCTACCCCAAAAGAGATGTCCCGATTCAGCTGTAAGATTTGTAAGTTAAGAATGATAAGTCCGAATTTCTCGTTCGTTGAGAAGTTCGATAGGCGTACAATAGTCAAACAAAATTTGGTTCAGGAAGTTACAGTTTCAAGTAAGACAGAGAAAGCATATATGTCCGCAAGCCGGCATTTCGCATCAGTTAGCGGTGGATTGCGCCAGATCGATCGTTGTTGTATTTTGTGTGATGGTACCATTTATTTTTTTGTATATATGGGCGCTTGGAACTTCTTTTAGTGGTCGACCACAAATTATAATATTTGTTTGTATAATATCGTATAGATATCCGTCGTAGTTTTACGACGTGAGAACTCAATGATATTTCATGTGCTCGCTAGTAGCGGCTTGTGGTGGTTCCAATTATATAATTAGTTCACGGCAATAACGATCCGAAAAGACCGGTTTACACAATTGCGATTTGATTTTCCGAAATGGGTTTGAACTAGCGGTTACCTCAAAAGGTCCGTAACGTTTTGAAACCTTCAACTCTGCGCAATTTGAGCTGGATGTTATCGAAACGTTGTCATTAGCGCTTTAGGAGATCTAACCCTCACCATAGCGAAGTGCATAGTTCGGTAAATTCCGAACTATGAATTCCACTGACCTCAGCACGACCTCGGCCAAGCAAAATCATAAATATTTGACTCAGCCTACACATTAGACCTCCAGCGAAATTTACATTTAATTTAAAGATGCAACTTGAATCCAAACTGACCCAAGGCAAAGCAAAACAAACTTCCCGGTCCTAAACAATGAACTTTAGACTGTAATTTGATCTCTTCGCGCGTCCCCGACAACACTCAAATGTCAAAATATCAACAGGATAGGTTATCTGTGTTGACACCGGTTTAACTTTGTTCTGAATTTGTTATTTCCATCCGCGGAACCTCATCGATCAAACAGTCTCCCTATGCCCTGCCAACCTAGGTTTAGCCGCAACTATACTCCTGTCTAGCCTAGTCTAAAATCCTAGTGTTATAACACGTCCATTATCGACACCACTCGAAATGGTTGAGTTTGATTTGAATGTGCTTGTATGTTTGATGACTGTTTGTGTGGGAATTTCAAAACTCGCTACTCGAAAGGAATGAGGAGAGGATTAGCCCGCGAATATACTAAGAGCCAATCCAGGAACCCTATGGTGAAGGAAAAGGAATTTAGGGTCGCTCCAAGCCCAGACTCAGACTCAGATCAGTTACCTACAAGTTCTTATCTAACGACCCAAGGATAGTTTTGGAATTTGGGGTAGGTTGATATAAAGGATAGGAACCGAGGTATATCTCGGCGCTTCAGACACTCACGAAAAACCACTGAACCACGCAATCACAATTCGTCCAGTTCCGACGCGTAAGACGGCAGACCAAAACTGTTTAGAATCGTGAAAGACGACTGTCACAGTAGCTAGACGCTGAGACTGAATGCTCTCCCTTCCCCCGCAATCGTATTTATAGTTCCCACATGTCTGAAAAAAAATGGCGTCCTTTGCGAACACGCTCTGCCCAAGCGAAGCTTCTTATAACTAACTACACAGGGTCTAATTTCAACCATGCCATGCAGATCCGCCGTTTTACAAATTGTGTTCGCATATTCACTATGATCAACCGTAGGTTATCACTCAAGTCATTCGGTATTGCCGATACACAAAATCTGTTGATCGCTGACCATAAAAGCTTGTTGCGATTAATTTAAGCCTTCCCGACCGCTAGCGCGCTAGACAAAGACCACTAGAATGATATTCAGACTCGTGGTGTCAAACTCGCCATCTCATACCAAACAAACGCAATTGTATATTTGCAGTCAACATAATAGCTTTCTCCGTATCGTTCCATAATAACCTTCCATTATTTAGTTATTCATAATTTATTCAGCGCGCAGCCAAATCGGCTCTGATCCCTACACATTCCGCAGGAATGCGACAAAAAAACCTGACCTGAACTCTGTTCCTGGAACCAAACCCCGCGCTCGCCTCATTGTTTTTTGCTAACTTACCCCTGAGCTACTCAAAACCCCAAACGTTATATGAACCGACTCTCGTATTCAAAACAGCGCGGCGATGGGCTAGCCCTCTGTCACGCAAAATGAAGTATCAAATTTACTGACTCTCGTGTACCATTACAGCCCCCTCCCAGACCTTGAGACACATGTTTATCTCAGTTAAACATGGCGCAAGGATCTCATTACCACAATGCTAATCCATGCTTTGTCCATATCCACTCTATACGTACGAACATCTCAAATCATGTACACAGACCGATGAATCTGTCAATTATATATATAATATTTACACAACTCGATTGAGCTCTCTCCTGCCTTATCTTATTTATCTATCTAACTATACAACCTCGCTTACCCGCAACTTATCCTAATTCGTATTACTATATATATACATTTTTTTTTGTTTTTTTTTTTATTTTTTATTTTTTCCTTTCTAAACCATGCTAATAACTATCATTGTGATAATGATCTTGCTTTGCTGGGCTTGTTTATGAGTAGTTGGTGTCCAATTTCCGATTTCAATTGTTTTACTTCATCCAAGTTTTCTTTCTGAAGACGCAGCTACAACATTTTTTTGAATGAACGAGAGAGAACTATGAAATGATTGCCAAAGTGACGCTATCGGTTGAGAATGTGACAAAACATGGTGATTCTTGAGGGTTAGCATCGCGTAGCACCTATTTTCAAGTGGAGTGATTTGGTTTGGATCTTTTTCCAGATCGCATTTGTCATATTTGTCAACCTATCTATGGTATCTATCTCATACTTGAGAATTGGGAATTTCATCTCTGTCTGGTATCATGTCTAAACGATGTGAATAATAAGTATAATAACAACAATATTATACAAGTGGGGGCTTCCGCCCCCGATCCTTAAATCTACAAAGTAGTTACTCAAATTTACAGCTTACAGCTTAATTATATAACTTTTATACACTATCTTATTTATCTACGCCCTTATTCATCCTCACATAATACCTGGCTATATTTATAGTATTGTAGTTACCCAATATCTCATTTGAACCCGGATCTACTAAAGTATAACAGTTCGGATATACCACTGCCGAAATAACATAAGGCCCTTTATACAACAATGAAAATTTCCGCATGATTTTATGTTCTTTATTTGAACGCACAAAACTCTTAAGTTTCACATAATCACCTATACGATAGACTTCTAACTTACGCCGTTTGTCTGCCTGTCGCTTACGTCGTTCACTAGAACTTTTAGAGTTTTCTATCGCTACATTCCGCACCTGTTCCGTATCTCGCACACTATGACCTAATAACCATTCATCGCCTAATTCCTTCTCAATAGTTAACGGTTCCCGCCCACCAAACGCTAACTCATTAGGCGCAAAGCCTGTGCTTGTGTGTTCGATATTATTATAGCAATTTTGAATGTCCGGTAACACGTCGACCCAACTACGATTACTTCCGCCGCAATAAGTTCTAATTAGTCGACCTAGCTCGCGATTCACTCTTTCTACGCTATTAGAATTTGGACAATACACCGACGTATGAGTGACCCGAATCCCCAGCTGTTTGAGACCAAATTCCCAAACTTTCGATATGAACTGTGGTCCTGAGTCCGTAATTATAGTTTCGATAGGTATTTCCCTATGAAATCTCTTTGTACAAGCGAGCACGCTCCTACCTGTCGCTTTTCGCATTGGATACAATTTTATCACCTTACTGTACACGTCTTGAATCACATATATATATTGATATCCGAATTTACCTACGGGCAATGGCCCATAAAGGTCCGAGAAAACTTTCTCACCCAACTTTTCCGCCAACACCGGTGTACAAGGAACAACGGTATTGTTAGTACTTGGTTTGACCTTTTGACATATGTCACAACTTCTTATCACCGTGCTAATCACCCTACTCATATGAAGAAAATAATATCTGTCCTTCATCAGTGCTAATATTGTATATCTGCCGTAGTGACCTATTTCTTCATGTATGTATAATATCAGTTCCTCCTGTAGTGATTTCGGAATTACTAACAACTGTACGTTCCGCTTCGGCACGTGAAAATATAACGTATCACCTACTAGCTTGTAATTATCAAACCCTCTCGTTTCCGTATCTACCACCCTACGTCTGGTACAACCGCTAATTCTATTTAACCGCTTATCTTCGCTTTGTAATCTCGCAATGTCCCATAAACTCGAAATAACACTTGCGGTATTCGATGCCTGAAACCAGAATATTCCCGGCTGAACATTTATACTGTCATTCCCAGGTCCCGCTACTTGCCTGCTTAGCGTGTCGGCAATTTGATTATCAATCCCTCGCACAAATTCTATGTAGTAATCGAATTGCTCTAAAAACATAACCCACCTAGTTACGCGTGCCCCCAACAAAGTCCATGACTTAATAAACGTCAAACTTTTATGATCCGTTCTAATAATAACTTTTTCTCCCCGCAAATATATCTCAAATCGCTTTAAAGTGTATATAACTGCATACATTTCCTGTTCGCTGACAGACCATCTAGTTTGAGCTCCCTTAAATGCCTGCGAACAAAACCCTATAATTCGTTCCTGACCCAAATCATCTAATTGATAAACATAGCCCCCAATTCCTATAGCGCTGGCGTCACATTGAACATAATATGTCTTTCCCGCCAATGGCTGACTCAATATTATAGTTCCTGAGATTTTTTTTTTCTCGTCAAAAGCGCTCTGCACCTGCGCACTCCAGACGAACTTGACTCCAGACCGTAATAAATTGTACAAGGGCTGTGTTAACGTTCCAAATTTTTTTATAAACCTCCTAAAGTAATTTATGAACCCCAAAAACGCCCTCAATTGCCTGACAGTTCTGGGTGACGGATATAATTTAAGTGTTTCAATTTTGTCCGGGTCCATATGCAAACCTTGTGTAGACAAAATATGCCCCAATAACTTGACCTTTTTTTGTGCGAACTCGCATTTTTTTAGTTTGCATGTGAAGCCCGCGTCTTTCAATTTACTCAGAACCGTGTCCACTTGAGACAAATGCTGATCGAAGTCACCCTCAGTTAAAATCGCCAAATCATCAACAAAATTTAAACAATATGACCTAACCTCTGGCCCTAAAATTAAGTCCATCGCCCTCGAAAATGAACCCACACTGGTTTTCAACCCCTGAGGTAAATCGTTGTAAACATAACTTCTGCCTTGATATACAAAACCAGTGTATCGTTTAGATTCGTCTGATAATGGTATAGAAAAATACGCATCTTTGATATCAATAATCGCTATATAATTTATCCGGTGTCCCGACTGCAATATCTCACTCATTAAAGGTGTAGTTTCAACTTCCCCAACCATTCTCGTGTTTAATTGTCGTGCATCTAGCAATATACGGACCTCCCCTGACTTCTTTAGTGCACAAGTCAATGGACTGCTGAAATCCGTAGATTGCCTGCTAATAATACCTATCTGTTCCATTTCTTTCAAACGTTTTGTTACTTTATCGCGATATGCGAACGGTATGGGATAGCTTCGTTTTACGAAAGGCATTTCATCTCTCATTTTTATCTCATGCATATATTTATTTGTCCGACCTACCCTATCGCTAAACAACTCTGCATGTTTATTTAACACCGGTAATAACTTTGTTTTGTGTTCAACTGGTATTGATGAATTATTCACATATTCCTCTATCATATTTCTACTGGTATCTTGGTTCTGTACTCCCATTGTACAACAGCAAGAATCCTGATTAGGGCCAGTACCTAATGGTATTTCACACATCCGCCCGGCGCTTCGTATAATTAGCCTCTTATTTCCCTCACACATTAAACTGGCTCGCGTCTGTTGTATAAAATCAAACCCTAAAATTAAATCTTTAGGCACCCTTGTTAATACTAGCATTGGAGTATCGATAACGCATTCACCTATTGTTAATGGTAACGTAACTAACTTATCAACCTTTTCCTTACTGACCCCAAATGCACCTGTGATTCTCAAACTTGCGATCGGTATTTCCGTCGGTTTTCCCAATTGCCTGCATACTTCATCGTACACTCTCCGACTTATTACACTGATTTCGCTCCCCGTATCAATCAAACTCCTTACAACAATATTCCCAATACGCACATCTATCTCAGGTAATGTCAATGTACTACATAAATCGCGCCCACACTCAGTCGAATCGTCGTCTCTGAATATCGTATGTAAACGCCTGTCATTTCGATCTCTACAATTCGATCTAGATTTTTCATTTAAACACACGGCATATCCATGCTCTTTATGCGCTAGTAATTGAATAAATTCATTCACACCCACGTTCGATTCCAAATTACACAATTCATACAGTCTATGCTTTTTTCCAATTTGATCGGCTGTCCACCCAAAGCGTAATAAATATCTGAGCGCGAACGACCCGCGCGAGTCCACTAGTTTTTTGAATTCAAACTTATCGCATTAGTCCTGTCCTGTCACTTGAACCTTGCCCTGCCTCTGTATTATCTGCACTATCATTGCCCCTTTGGAACCCTATTGCCTTGAAACTAGCCTGAGGCTGCCTACCTCTACCGCGAAAATAACCGCGAGCGCGCGTCCGAAATCCTTTTCGTGCCTTTGTTCCCGCGTTATAATTATTCCTACGACTCACCGCGTTATATTGCATCGTATTTACCCACATAGCACGATAATGACCACGCATGTAGCTATTCCGCCTTACGTTGTTCGTATTCATTGTCTCCGAACCATGCAACGCACTTAATTCCCCATCGACATTCCGTTCTAAATGCCGAAGGAACTCGACCGCATCTCGTATAGTCATCGGTTCCTTTCTAGCAAAAAACGATACCTGAATATCACGCGGCAACTGTCTGAAAATCGTGTTGATTTTCTCCGTATCAGTAAACGGTATCGTAAGCTCATATATGCTATTCAATTGAGAGGCAAAGAATTCTTCCATACTTTGACCTTTCTTGGAATCGAACTTCGCAGTTAGGAATCTTTGTTTAATTAATTACTGTTCATTATCACCCCAGAATACCTCTCTGAAATATTTTTCAAAATCCGAATAGGTTCGCCATGAGTCTCTGTATATGCTCATTGGAACTTTTGCAATTCCTACCAAACTATCCGTTGCCCATATCAAAGCCCTAGAAGTATCTCCCGAGACTTTAATATAAGCCTTTAAATCTCTTAAGAAAATAATCGGATTTTCCGAACTCCGCCCATCGAATGTCGGCAACTTCTGTGTCATTTTCACTATGCATGATTGACGTTTTTCTACCGATTGTTCAAACGACTCTAGTTCCTGTCTGTCAGTCTGTCTGTTCGAAGTCCTACTAGTATTACTCGTGCTAGAACCCCGTTTCAAACTGTCTAATCTATTCACTATTTCAGATAACAATTGAGTCACCTGTCCTGACGCCATCTCATTATTTAAACCACTTGTTTGCGAAAGTGAGTCGTCTTGTACTACCCGACTAACGTTTTTTCTAAGCCGGCCGGCCATTATTCCTGTACACTAAACCGCCGTAGCTCGTCCGAAGACTTGTGAAAACAATTCCCCTTTTTTTTTGCTTATTTCTCACTTACAAAACTGAACTGTTTAAAATCGTTTCTACGTTGTGTTATTTTTAAAAGTAACGCGTTAGACCTTGATTCTTTAGAATATCTAGGTATCAGAATATCTAGGATATCCTTCGGTCTCGGTACCAGAAAATCTGTAACGACATTAAAGGCTAAGGTCGAGCCACCGCTATCAGTAGCTATGATCGTCTATTCTACCTACCCCAAAAGAGATGTCCCGATTCAGCTGTAAGATTTGTAAGTTAAGAATGATATGTCCGAATTTCTCGTTCGTTGAGAAGTTCGATAGGCGTACAATAGTCAAACGAAGTTTGGTTCAGTGTAATGGTACACGAGAGTACTCAATGATATTTCATGTGCTCGCTAGTAGCGGCTTGTGGTGGTTCCAATTTTATAATTAGTTCACGGCAATAACGATCCGAAAAGACCGGTTTACACAATTGCGATTTGATTTTCCGAAATGGGTTTGAACTAGCGGTTACCTCAAAAGGTCCGTAACGTTTTGAAACCTGCAACTCTGCGCAATTTGAGCTGGATGTTATCGAAACGTAGTCATTAGCGCTTTAGGAGATCTAATCCACACCATAGCGAAATGCATACTTCGGTAAATTCCGATCTATGAATTCCACTAGCCTCAGCACGTCCTCGACTGAGCCTTATTATATATATTTGACTCAGCCTACACATAAGACCTCCAGCGAAATTTACATTTAATTTAAAGATGCAACTTGAACCCAACCTGACCCAAGGCAAAGCAAAACAACCTACCCGGTCCTAAACAATAAACTTTAGACTGTAATTTGATCTCTTCGCGCGTCCCCGACAACACTCAAATGTCAAAATATCAACAGGATAGGTTATCTGTGTTGACACCGGTTTAACTTTGTTCTGAATTTGTTATTTCCATCCGCGGAACCTCATCGATCAAACAGTCTCCCTATGCCCTGCCAACCTAGGTTTAGCCGCAACTAAACTCCTGTCTAGCCTAGTCTAAAACCTAGTGTTATAATCCGTCCATTATCGACACCACTCGAAAATGGTTGAGTTTGATTTGAATGTGCTTGTATGTTTAATGACTGTGTGTGTGGGAATTTCAAAACTCGCTACTCGAAAGGAATGAGGAGAGGATTAGCCCGCGAATATCCTAAGAGCCAATCCAGGAACCATATGGTGAAGGAAAAAGGAATTTAGGGTCGCTCCAAGCCCAGACTCAGACTCAGATCAGTTACCTACAAGTTCTTATCTAACGACCCAAGGATAGCTTTGGAATTTGGGGTAGGTTGATATAAAAGATAGGAACCGAGGTATATCTCGGCGCTTCAGACACTCACGAAAAACCACTGAAACACGCAATCACAATTCGTATAGTTCCGACGCGTAAAACGGCAGACCAAAACTGTTTAGAATCGTGAAAAACGACTGTCACAGTAGCTAGACGCTGAGACTGAATGCTCTCCCTTCCCCCGCAATCGTATTTATAGTCCCCACATGTCTGAAAAAAAAATGGCGTCCTTTGCGAACACGCTCTGCCCAAGCGAAGCTTCTTATCACTAACTACACAGGGTCTAATTTCAACCATGCCATGCAGATCCACCGTTCTACAAATTTTGTGTACGCATATTCACTATGATCAACCGTAGGTTATCACTCAAGTCATTCGATATGGCCGATACACAAAATCTGTTGATCGCTGACCATTAAAGCTTGTTGCGATTAATTAAGCCTTCCCGACCGCTAGCGCGCTGGACAAAGACCACTAGAATGCTATTCATACTAGTCGTGTCAAACTCGCCATCTCATACCAAACAAAATGCAATTGTATATTTGCAATCAACATAATAGCTTTCTCCGTATCGTTCCATAATAACCTTCCATTATTTAGTTATTTATAATTTATTCAACGCGCAGCCAAATCGGCTCTGATCCCTACACATCTCGCAGGAATGCGACAAAAAAACTTAACCTGAACTCTGTTCCTGGAACCAAACCACGCGTCGCCTCATTGTTTTTTGCTAACTTACCCCTGAGCTACTCAAAACCCCAAACGTTATATGAACCGACTCTCGTATTCAAAACAGCGCGGCGATGGGCTAGCCCTCTGTCACGCAAAATGAAGTATCAAATGTACTGACTCTCGTGTACCATTATACTAGAGAAGGAGAAAATACAAAGGATCACCAAAAACTACTGGCTGATATATTCTGAAAATGGATTCATAATTACAGAGCACTACAATGAAGGAGTATACAGACGAACTTTACAAGGGACCTTCTTCTACAACCAGGGAACCAATGTAACAACGAAGTCGGAGAGAAATTCATTTCGACACCCGCAAACACCTCAGTAACATGCAGCTACCGTTCCTAAAACTACCAGAGCTACAATATTCCATCAGACAAGAAGAAAAGCAGCTGGACCTGCAAAACGTGGACTTCAGCGACATCAAGGACGTTATTATTTTATTATTATTATTATCATTATTACTTCATTTCAGATTAATATCCATATATATATATTACATTATTACTATTGACACTTACATTATTTTAATTATAATTATATTTTATTTTATGTGTACCATACAATGGTGCCTCAAAAACGGGCTGTCCATCCTGGCTGGCACTTAACACCATCAGGATGCCGTTGGGACTGTCGCGGGTTCTGCGCATCAAAGAAGCCACACGATTTCGAATAATTGCAGTGAAACTGTCAATCCTGGCTTCTGCGAACATTTCCGACGCACTGCAGTATCGCGGCAACCCCAACAACATCCTGGAAAGATTATTATATTGTATTAACAGTGCCAAGTTCAGTGCTGGTAAAACTATTTCGGATGATTTTATCTATGTTGTGAAAAATTTCAGTGTTTGGGCTATTTTATTGCATATTTTTATGATTTCATTTATTGTTTATGTATTGTTTAAATTCAGGTTATAATAAAAAAACTCCGAAACCAACTCAGGCTTTACATAATTTCTCTCTTAAGGGGGAAGGAGTTCAGGTATTCAGCGCTGACAAATGTAAATTGTAGTGGTTGGTATACCAACCACTACAATTTACATTTGTCAGCGCTACCCCAAATTAGGTCATGAAGTCAATGTTTGGTTTTCATTATTTTATGATAAATAATAACAATAATAATAATAATAATACCTTGGACACTATTTACACACATTGATCTAGCCCCAAACTAGGATTCCCTGTATCTTGAGTACTAGACAACGATACACATACTTGTATAGATAAATATTGTACTTATATAGATAAATAACCATGACTAGGGTACAAACTTCCGTAATCATCAAACAAATATTTGCCCCCACCGGAACTCGAACCCGGGACCCATGGCTTCGTAGGCAAGGTCACTGCCGACTCGGCCATCCGGCTCGTCAAGGCACAGCTGGATCGTTAGCACGCTCACGGGTGAAGAACCCTGGCAGGGCAGTCATCCGTTTCTTCTTATCAGACAATAGGACGGAACTTGATACTTATTTATATGTAGGTAAGGTACAGTAGCTCCATTTTCTATCTCTGTCATCGGAAGGACCTTAGATGCTTTTGTTGATTTTTGCTATGCGTTATAAGTGAATTTAAAGACGATCTCAGAAAACGCGAAGTGTCGGAAATCTGTAGCTTTAATGTTTTTTTTAAAACACCATTTCTAACATTCGGGACCCTGGGGTTGTGGGAGTATTAGGGTGGGGAACGACGGATATGGCTAATTTTGCACCAAATAAAACAAAAAGAAAATAACACTATGTCTGGACGTGGATTCAAACCCAGAACTTAAAGATTGAGCAACCGATTATAAACCAATTGCGGCACTACAACCTTAAGATTAGCCGCAAAATCTACGATAATATTTGAATTAAAACATGGTTTGTTATATCGCGGGGGGTGTTTTAAGCACGTCTCTTGTATGGGGACCCTCTTTAATTTATAAAATTTCATGTAGTTCTTATTTGGCAACAAACATAATGATCACCAAAATATTTTTTTTTACCCAAAATGGATAAATGAACACCAAAAGTTGCAAAAAATACTATATATAAAAAATACTGCGGTAGCTTAGGTGAAGGGTAAAGGGGGTGAGCGAAGCGAAGCCCCCTTTATCCTTCGTGTTAGGTTGAACATGTAAGAACAACAAAATATACGTAAAACATAAACTTAAGTACACAAAACATAAAAAGAAGTTTGGTGATCATTTATCCAAACACAATTTGGTGGACATTTATCCATTCTGGCAGTCATTTAGAATTTATTGGTAGTAAAATAGGTGCGTTTTTGGTAATCGTTTAAACACAATCCTTCTTATTTGTTGCTATAGCGGCAACATAAATACACATTCCGTGAAAATTTCAACTTACTCTCTATCACGACTCATGAGATACAGCCCGACGAACAGATGGACAGACGGACAGGCTTAGTAATAGGCTCCCGTTTGGTACCCTTCGGGTACGGATCCGTAACAACAAAGCTTCCAGTGAGAGAATTTGAGCTTCAACTCTGCGGTCCGAACTGATGAAAATGTGTTAGCGCGAGCTTGGGACTTTATATAACTCAGACCACAGTATAAATGTGAAATGTCATGTGACAGATACACTTCACAGACCACAATGTTATTGTTCTCCGTGGTAGACACCATAAACTCTACAACGCTATCTAGCGAGTTTCTTTGTTTATGTAGCTGTCAGACAAGTTCTTAATTCTGGTTTATAGCTTACCTTAATACACGTCACCAAGCGCCTAAATTGTCTCAAACTCTAAACCATAAAGTAAATTGAAACAATATTTATTCAGTACTCTATATATTAACGAAATGCCTATTTGAACTACAATTTTAACCCATTATAACCTAGCGGTGCCGTTTGGCACCCAATTCAAGGCGTTCATATATTCGCGCCATACGCGCCTCACGTACACTGAAGCCCGGCGATTGGCTATCAATGCGGTGCTAGAGCAAGATAGCTGTCAGTTTCAATACATTGTTTTAACTTGTGAACGTGTTGCGACCGGCACGAGCGTCACAAAGTCTGTATTGTGAAATTATTGCAGTAAATGGATTTCAAGCTCAAGTGAGTGGGTTGCAATTTACGTATTTCGTGAAATCTATCACTTATATACATTTTGTTTCAATTCTATATACTTGTGTGACTAGTTGATATTGTAATATAATTTGGTTTTGTTTGCGTATCTGTTTTATCGTACTTTAAAATTTACGGGTGCCGTATGGCACCTCTAGGCTAGGATATGTAGACATATTACAATAATGTGTGAAATGTTTATTTTTGGTTTCTGCGTAGGTTAACAGTGTTTTTTTTCTTTGACAGGGGTTGTACACTCCATGAGGCACTAGCCCTGCTAGAAGAAGATGAGGACCTTGAGCCGCGGTTGCTATACATTGAACCACCAGAACCGGCAATCGACTCTGATCAAGATTCGGGCGACGAAGAAGGGGGTGGTTTTATAAATAATCTGACAGGTCGGCAACTCAATGCTGGGTGCGAAGTGGTATTGGCGTTTACGTCTCTGTCACCACGTCAATCACGCTCTACTCGTCGCGGTAATGCACGGGTGATACCAGATATAGAACCTGAAGCCGGATCATCTCGGACTTTGCCTCGCGGGTCACGTGCTTCAATAGGCCGCTCTTCTTCACATCGCGGAAGAGGTAGTCGAAGTCTTGCACAAGGAAGCAAAAGTCAAACGCGCCCTGATCAATTTGACAGATCTTCAAGTCATTCAGACGATTCCGAAGCAGCCGGATCATCTCGGACGTTGCCTCGCGGGTCACGTGCTTCACGAGGCCGCTCTTCTTCACGTCGCGGAAGAGGCAGTCGAAGTCATGCACAAGGACGCAAAAGTCAAACGTGCCCTGATCAAATTGTCAATTCTTCAAGTAATTCAGACGATTCCGAAGCAGACGAACCACCATCGAAAAAATCTAAAAAGAATAAGGCTTCACGAACATGGATTGATGAGGATTTAGTTCGGGAGCCACCCATGTTTCCTGAAGCAAATTTTAGTTCACTCCGAGGAAAGTCACCTACTGAGATTCTGGACTTATTTTTGGAAGAAAGTGTCTACAACCTTTTGGTAGACCAGTCACAAAAGTATGCCGCTTTTCTGAATTGCACCGACCCGAGAATATCTACCGAAGACGTGAAAGCTTTTATCGCAAATCTTATACTGTCGGGATATAATACCGTTCCCTCTAAGAGACATTACTGGGACCAGGCTGAAGATATGAGAAATTTGATGTTTTATAATACTATGCGTCGAGACAGATTTATGACAATGATGCGATTTCTACATTGTGCAGACAACAGTTGCCAATAATAGATGCCACGGATAAGATGTGGAAACTTAGACCGCTCATCAACATTATAAAAAAGAACATACAAGCAAATTACGTTCCGTCTGCTACGCTAAACTATGACGAGTCAATGATCGAGTATTTTGGTAAACATGGTTGTAAGCAGTTTATCCGTGGCAAACCTATTCGTTTTGGGTTCAAAAACTGGTGTCTTAACACGCCGTATGGGTACTTGGTCGATTTTGAGATATACCAAGGAAAGAGTGTAGAGCAGAACCCTGAATACGACAAAATGTTTGGTAAAGCGGCATCGCCTCTTGTAAAAATGATAGACAATTTGCCAGATCATGTCAAGTCCTTGCCAATGAGCTTCTATTTGACTATTTATTCACTGGTTTTCAGCTACTGACGCATTTGAAAAACCGTGGATACGAAGGGACAGGAACAGTTCGTGAGAATCGCATTCCTAATGATATTCCACTGACGGACAAAAAAGATATGGTGAAGGCACAGCGTGGCACGCACGTCCATACAAAAAGCAAGGAGGAAGATATCATCGTTATCCGCTGGAAAGACAATGCTGTTATAACAGCAATATCAACTGTGCATGGAGTAGAACCAATTACAAGCGTTGGTCGCTATAGCGCAGAAGAAAAGAAGAAGATACAAGTTCCAAGGCCAGCCATAATCACGGAATACAATAAAAATGTGGGTGGCACAGACCTAATGGATCAAAATATAAATACTTATCGCATCGGAATCAGAGGCAAGAAATGGTGGTGGCCGATCTTTACAAATCTAATTGATGCGGCTATATGTAATGCCTGGGTATTATCAAGACGGGCAGGCAGTACCCTCACAGAGCTTGCTTTCCGACGAGAAATCGTACAGACTTGGCTGACACATTTCAAAAATTTACCACGAGGCGGTGGCCGTCCTTCAGCTTCTAAGAATTCTAAAACAGGCAATAGGATAGCTGATGAAATTCGCTATGATGGTAGGAATCACTTATTAGTTCCCAGCGAATCCCTTCGCAAATGTGCTATGGAGATGTGCAAGAGTCAGACAAGACTACAATGCATCAAATGTGACGTAGGGCTCTGTGCATCCTGCAATTATCAATATCATGATCTATGTAAAACTAAAAAAAATGTGTGTACTTTATGTAAATTCATAAAATAAATGCTGTTTTTTATTTATTAATTAAACACGTTAATTGAAATCCTCTTCATTGTAGAAATAAACGGTAAAAAAAGTTAGCTAGTAAAAAGTTAATACATATCTAATAGAGAGATGTAAAGCTTACGTATTGGCCTAGCGGTGCCATATGGCACCCATTGTTTTTTCCAAAAGTAAAAAAAAATAAAAAAATAAAAAACATGAAAAATAGCTCAGAGAGCCTTCAAAGACAATATATATAAAAATTATCAATTTCTAAGACTCTTAATTAATTCAGGTCATAATGGGTTAATATTTGCCCCTATAATTTACACAACACCTTATTGGTCTAGAAATAAATTGTAAATTGGGTGGATTAATTTCTTTTAATAAGTTTATTTATTGGCACAGATGTTATGCAAGTTAATAATAATGACTGTAGAATTCATATTACATTAACCATATTGAAAAATTCTAGGTCTAATGAATTGCATATAAAACTCAAACAAGTCATGATCATGAAGACTTATTTACAGGATAAAAGAAGTTGAGATAACCTCGCCTTTGTGCATATGTTTTCTTTCAATGTTACGTGTTTATTTATCTGTGTGCAATAAAGTATAAATGAAATGAAACAGCATGATTGACTTTGACATTTCAACGGGTCGAAATTTTGAACTATATGCCATAGTAATTACAAAAATTATTATTTTTTTAAAATTCCAAATGTCAAAGATATTTACATATACTTAGCAATCGTCAGAAGGGCGTAGAAACTCCCACAGATTGATTTTTAGATATCTTTTAAAAATTGCTAATGCTTAACTAATACAAAATATAATATTTAGTCATTATCATAATTAATAAGCAGGAATAAATAATTACAAAATTATTAACAGTAAGGCCTTTGTTGAGCCAGATTAACCCCATACAGTCCCATCATTTAAGTAATCTACTCCACAATATAATAATAGTTATTATGTTACTTGTACATACATTTTAAAATACTTTGTACAAAACTTAAATATGCAAAAACACACACACACACACACACACACACACACAAACACACTAAGAAAATAAAGCGCCCTGGACCATATCAGATGCAAAGGTCCCCATCACGCTGGCGGCGTTTCCGCGCTGCACTGCGAGGGAGATCCTCTGCATAAGATAGGACCCGGAGCGGCGGTCATAGCCACGGTCCCTCAGGCGGCGCCCTATTTCCCTAATGAATGCCTTGCCCTGCACTCCCCAGACCCCGGTGGTTTCTATGGCAAGCGGGACGAATATATACTGGCCCAAAAGCACAGAGTACTTTTGGGTCTTCATCCTCGCTGCCTCTTCGGCTGCGGCCCCCGGGGTGGACACGGTCGATGCCAGGTGGGACGGAGCGAATGTGCAGACACACGTCGCATCCCAAAGCAATGACCGTCCCCTCTCCCATGGGATCATAGTCAGGCCATCCGGGCGTTTCCCATCGGTACGACACAGCCCCGCGGGCTCCAATACACAAGGTATATTGGCTGTTACAAGAGCCCGCTTGACGATGTCATTGATAGAGGAGTGCCGGGAAAGCCTGCCCGCGCTTCGAACGCAGTGAAGGCCGTGCCGACCATGAGCGTCTACACCCGCAACACACACACAGGTATGAGACTGGCAGATGTCACAGCCAAGGCGCAATGCCACAGCCACGCGCAACGTGTCATTGTCCAGAAATGTTCCTAGTTGTGGAGAAGGCAAGGCGTGGAGCCAGAGCCCTGACTCTGGCTGCGAAACTGCGCACAATCGTGCCAGCTCGACCCCCGAACTCCGGTCCAATAACTCGTTAAGCGTGACTCCACACGATAACTCATCCCAATTACGTTGTGAGTGCGGGTGCTGGGGCGGAATGCTACCAGGACACCAATCATGCCATAACCCTAATGCCTCCTCCGCGAAGGGGATACGAAAACCATCACCATGGATATTTAAAATAAGAGTGACAAGGTATCGCACCCCATGCGACGAAGACAAGAAGGCCGGCAGCTCGGTGTCGCGCAACCGTCGAATGCCTAAACCACCGTGCCTGATGGGCAAAGCTGCTTGGCACCACTGAGAGGAAGTCATTTCGATATTGATAATCGATTCTAATGAGATCTTCTGTACGTTATCATACTCAGTGGATTCCTCCCTACAAAGCCACGTCGGAGCCGTACGCAACGTGTATGTAAGCCTGGGAATTGACAGACAACTCCTCAGGATTGTTAGTGCGACGTGGGCTGGGAGTTGTTGTAAGTGATCCTTGGATGCCAAGAGAGCTCTTGTTTTGGCCGATAAGACACCCGGGATACCCTCGGGGAAGACTGGTGCACCCAATAAAGTAAAGTTGGATTTATCCAGTAATCTTAACCCTGGGGCTACGGAATAGACTTCTGATAGCACTTCCGGGGAGACCTGGCTGGAACAGGGGTATAATTCGCATTTCTGTGGATTTACTTCCAGCCCCAACCTCGCTAACCCCTCGACAAGTGCTCTCAGATCCTCGATCACTACTTCCGGGCTGCCTCCGATGGTACCGTCATCCAAATACCATACGTTTAGAGGTGACCGCAAGGTGGATACTACATTCTGAATTGCGAGGCTAAATATTAAAGGTCCCAAAGGATCACCTTGCTGCGCCCCCACCTGAGACTCCACCAACTTGTCTCCTAAAAATAAGTTACTCGATCTGTAATAACATTGGTGTAGAAACGGGTACAATGCAGGAACTTTCTCCTTTATCATGGACAAAATTGAGTCGCGCTCGACTGCATTAAAAGCGTTGCGAAGATCGACCTCTACTACAATATTATTTGTATCGGCCTCATACAGGGCAAAGGCCCGAGTAGCATGTATAGCCGCCTCGCAACCCAAGGGTACGCCAAAACCCAATTGGCGGGGCTGCAGAAATGAAGCCATCTCCTCTCGTAATCTTGAACATTGTAATATCCCTTTTTCGACAAAGTCGCTTTAACATGGTTTTTAAATTGCTCAAATGGCAATTTTAAGATCTCCAGAGGTATCTTGTTGTAGTAGTAGTAATGAATGCATTGACCCTTGAAAAAATTGCTAACCTTCGCGAGTCAAAACCGGGGCGCAAGAGTCTGTGATTATTTCTTAGGTTAACATTACAGCTATCGCTAAGTTTGGGAAATTTTGTAAGGTTCTTGCGTACATACATTATATTTTGGAAAATAAATTAACTAGTTACAGTTAGTATGTCAATTTCTTTAAAAAGCTCTCTTAAGGAGTCTGTGCGTTTTAAATTATAAATTGCTCGAATAGCTCTTTTCTGTAAAATAAAAGTAGTTTGAATAACCGCTGCTTTCCCCCACAACAAGATACCATAGGACATGACACTAATAAAGTAACTAAAATTTACTAGCCTAGGTATAGCCACATCCGTGTTTCGTCTGATGTTCCCAACAGCGTAAGCCGCAGAACTTAATTTACCAGCCAATTTTTCTATGTGGGGTCTCCACTGCAATTTGCTATCAATGGTTATTCCAAGAAACTTCGTGACATTTACTAATTCTAACGTATTGCTGTCCAACACTAAACTGGTCCCAACTTTCCTGACATTTGGAAGTGAGAGTTTGATACATTTGGGTTTACCAGCATTAATAAATAAATTGTTAACTGTGAATCAATTCAAGATTAAAGATAATACTCCAATGACATCATCAAAATCTTCTTTTTATCTTTCAATTTTGAAGACCAGTGAAGTATCATCAGCAAACAACACTATGTTAGTCAATTTCTCCACCATGAAAAGCAGATTGTTAATATATACCAGGAATAAGAAAGGGCCTAATATGGAACATTGATAAACGACAATTTTTACTCCCGATCCATCAGATTTAACGCCTTTGACTTCTGCCTTTCGAATTCTATTGCTTAGGTATGATCTGAGTAAATCCAACGCTTTATTTCTAACTCCATAATGATCTAATTTTATTAGTAGCGTGTCATGATCAACACAATCAAATGCCTTCAACAGATCGCAAAAAACACCGATAGCATCCTGTGCGGCTTCCCATGTAGAATAAATATGAGATATAATACCTGCATACGTAGTCGATTTACCCCTAGTGAAACCGTATTGCTTGGCGTGGAGTTGTTTTGTACGGTTGAAGTGTGAGAGCATTTGATTGAGTATAATCTTTTAAAAAATTTACTTAGTGCTGGAAGAACAGATATTGGTCTGAAATTTGACGGATCACCCTTGTCTCCTGACTTGAACAAATAAAAAAATATATAAATAAAATATGTTTATTCAATGACCAAATGATACATATAAGTTTCGGCTGGAGCCTTCTATTAAGTAATAATACCTGTATCAGAAGACTCCGCTCCCTCACGTCCGTGACTGACTAACAAATTTAATGGTGCTACTTTTACTAACATAACTTAAATTAAAGTTTAAAATAAGACAAAAATAATAATAATAAGAGAACTAGAAGAAAAGAAAAATATTCTTAGAAAAATGATTGTGTTTTTGTGTGTGAGTGTGTGTGTGTGTATGTGTGTATGTGTGTGTGTGTGTATGTGTGTGTTTGTGTGTGTGTGTGAGGGTGTGTGTGTGTGTGTGTGTGTGTATATGGAGGTTGGTCCAGCACTTTTGTACTGTTATGGGTACGGGAATAATAAGGTAAGTTATTTTAATTGTTTTAGGCTTGGTACAAACAATTAGGTACCTAAACCTAAGTGTTTGTACTTATGAGCAATTCTATTTCGTCATAATTTAGTGTCTTTAGCCAATTAGTTAAAAGTTTTTTAACTTCATAGTATTGTTTGGGGTAGATATCTAGATTTTTATTTAGTGTATTATATAAACGGGCTGATTGTGTTTCGTATTGTATCATAGCAAATTTAGACTGCCTGGCTTTAATTACAATTGCAGTGTGAGCTCTCCTTTTTTCAAGAACCTTAGGGTCAAAACGTAGGGTTTTTTGGACTCTTAGGGTAGCTTTTAGTATGTATAGCTTTCTTACACTTAGCATTTGGCATAGTGAGTATAAGTCCACAGTCGGAAATCTAAATGGCCTGAAGTACATGACTTTTATTAGTGCTCGTTGTGATCTCTCTACTTCGATTAATTTAGTTTTAGCAGATCCCCCCAGATGGTGATACAATAGCATAGAACGGATTGGCCCAGGGCAACATATATTTGATTGAGCAATAAAGGTGCAGCAACATTTCGCAAGGTTTTGAAGACCCAAATAAGTTTTCTTATTCTAGCGCTAAGCAATTCAATTTGTGCAGACCACCCCAGTCTCTGATCAATTATGACCCCTAAGTATTTAAACGTACTTACTTTGTTTATGATTGTGCAGTCACAACTTGAGTCAGAGCCATAGTTGGCACAATTTTTATGAACCCTGATAGTGAAATCATCTTTCGGTTGAGTCTTATTTGTCTTGGTAAAGCACATGTAGTTTGTCTTTAAAGCATTAAGGGTTAGCAGATTGGACCCAAGCCACTGTGAAATCTTGCGTAAGCCTATCTCAGCTTGCATACGAGCTCCAGCCCAGGCCTTATTAGAAAATACTACAGCAGTATCATCAGCGTAACATATAATTTTAGCGTTGTCAATTTTTAGGTTAATTAGATCGTTTATGTAGATTAAAAACAAGGTAGGTCCCAGAACGCTCCCCTGAGGCACGCTATAGACAATTTCAGAGTCTTCGCTAGTGTGTAGCCCGATCCTTACTTTTTGCTTCCTATTACTAAGATAATCTCGAAAGAGAGCCAGAGGAGTATCTCTAATGCCAGCATTTTCAAGCTTTTGCACAAGAATGGGAAGGCAGACCGTATCAAAGGCCTTTTTAAGGTCTAAAAACACTGCAAGGCATTTATTGTTATTGTCTACCTGGTCAACGATATGTGAGGTTAGAGCTGTCACGGCGTCTTCCGTGGACTTTACTGTTCGAAAGCCAAACTATGAGTCTGATAGTATGTTGTATTTATCTAGGTAAGAAATTAGCCTTTTGTTTATTAACTTTTCTAACACTTTTGAAATTGAGGATAGAACAGATATGGGTCTGTAGTTGTTGACATCATCAGTGTCCCCACCCTTATGCACTGGTGTAATTATTGAGTGTTTCAGCAAATGAGGAAAAATCCCTCGACTAAAGCATAGATTAGTTAAGTGAGTGATGACTGGTATGATTTCAAATTTAGCCATTTTAAGAAAATGTGTGGGTATACTGTCCCAGCCAGGGGCGCTGTCAATTTTTAGGCCCATTATTATAGCATGAACTTCCTCGTCATCAGTCTCTAAGAGAGCAAAAGAATTTGTTTGGGCAGCTGGTCTATCAGTGAAAGATGTGTTAGTTGTTGTGTTAGTTATGGACATAATTTTTTCAGCTAGGTCTTTTCCAATATTCACAAAGTAGTCGTTTACATGATTGGCTGCTTCAGTAGGGGATGGTCTTAAATTTAGTAGTTTAATATTATCTGTTTTATTTTTGTTAAGGTTTGTTATGGACTTAATGCATTTCCATAGTGTTTTTGAGTTTTTTGTAGAATTAGCCAATTGTTCTCGTTGATACTGTCGTTTGAGTTTCTTTATTAAATTATTGAAGAAGTTGCGATACCTTTTGTAGCTTATTCTAGAGACTTCATTATGTGGATCTAGTCGTAAAGTCTTTTGTAGCTTATTTCTATTTCTTATACATCGTAATATGCCAGGAGTTACCCAGGGTTTTATAACACGTTTCAGTTTTGGAATTTGTATTATTTTCGTATTCTCATTCAGGGATTCGGTATAAGTTTAAGAACAGAGGTATAAGTTTACTGTGTTTCATGAGGTCTGGGAAAGCTCCATCATCAACACATTCATTAAATATATAAGCTAGGTGTGGGGCTATAACAAAATTATTGACGCTCTCAGCGAGTCTCTGACAATATTTGGCAGTTGTGATCATCTGTGCATAATGAATGATTTCAATATTAACTTGAAAGAGCCAAACAAAACCCCAGCACCAGAATCTCGTTTCTTACCCAGCATGATTTATCTCAAATGGTCACAGAGCCAACGAGGGTCACTGAAGATACAGCCACACTCTTGGACTTAATGATTACAGATTCCCCCTCACTATTTAAGACTATATCGGTTCACCACAATGTGGCACTAAGTGACCATTCACTGGTAATCGCGGAAATAGATATAAAAAAGCCCATAGAAAAGTCCCAATACATTTACACGCGATCTTTGGCTAAAATAGACGAAGAGAGTTTTTACATGGATTTGCAATGGGATTGACATGGTTGATTATTTTAATGGGCTCCTCATCAACTTATTCGACAAACACGCACCACTGAGAAGGATTCGGGTAAAACATAAACCTCGTCCATGGTTGACAGACGTCATCAAGATAATGATGAAACTCTGGGACGAGGCTTGGAAAAAGGCACTATCAACTAAATTAGAATCTCACAAACAACAGTTCTGAGATCTGCGTAATTTAGTTAATAGCGCAATCAAAAGGGAAAAGACAGCATATGTTTCATTCTTGGTGAATAATAATATTAATAACCCAACAAAAATGTGGAATTTTTTTAAACAAGTATGGGTAAACCTACATTACAATTTATACCTAAACACCTTAATGCGCCAACAAAATTAATTCCTTCTTCATCAATACTCCGGGAAATGCCACGGTGGACAATGGGATTTTAAACTTCTTCAAAACTAATAAATATACTGAAAATATTTTTTGTATGAAGGGCTTCACAGAGAGCTACGTTTACAAAATAATAGCTTCAGTAGACTCTAATGCGTCATGTCATGACAGCTTAGCCGTAAAAATGATCAGGATGACTTTATCTGTGACTCTACCAGTAATTACTCATATCATAAATAGATCCATTAATTCAAGTGTTTTCCCAAATTATTGGAAAGTAGCAAGAATCAAACCTATACCCAAAAAAAGTGCCATTTAAGAGTTCAAAGACTTACGGCCGATAAGTATTTTGCCGATGTTATCGAAAATCTTGGAACTGGTAGTATGTCGACAGCTTACTGATTACCTTGAATCAGAAAATATCCTCCCAGCTGTCCAATCTGGTTTTCGTGGTGGTCATGGCACAGATACAGCTCTCGCGTGCGTGACAGATGATATCATAGCAGCCTCTGACACTGGGGAAGGCAGTATACTTGTTTTGCTAGACTTTTCTAGAGCCTTCGACTGTATAAACACTGAACTTCTTTTGCAAAAATGATGTACTACGGAGAGTCAGCAGCTTCGTGCGAGTGGTTTGAGTCTTATCTGACCGGTCGTATGTAGAGATCGACAATGAAGATGGAAGTCTAGCGCAGTCAGACATAACTTTAGTCACGCGCGGTTGCCCCTAAGGCTCAATACTTAGTCCTTTGCTTTTTATTTTGTACACTGCTGACCTTGTCGAAAGGATACCAAATTGCAAGGTTCATCTATATGCGGATGATACTCAACACTATCACTCTTTCGACCCACGTAATACAGTAGAGGCGGTTAAGAAAATGAACGAGGACTTGAACGTAATTTTTGGGTAATCGGAGGAAAACACGTTGGTTCTTAACCCGCAAAAATCAAAATTCTTAGTTCTGGGTACGAAACACCAACGTGATTCAATTGTGGAACGGCATCCGCGCATACAAATCAACGATGAAGATATTGAAAGAGTGATGTCTGCTAGGAATCTTGGTTTGAAGGTGGATGGTGATCTGCGGTTCGAACAACACGTACAGCTAAAAATTAGAAACGCATTTTATAGGTTAAAAGTTTTGTACACCATTAGAGACTTTCTAACTGAAAAAGTGCGTTTACTACTGACAGAAAGCTTAGTCCTTTCACTTTTTAATTTTGGTGACGTTGTGTATGGCCCAAGACTGTTCACTAAAACTGAACGCGCTATTCAACGTGTCCAAAATGCTTGCATCCGTTTCTGTTTTGGAATACCAAAACGTAATTTTATAACTCCAATACTCAACCAAAAATGCATTTTAAAGATGTCTGCACGCAGAAAGCTACATATGGCTGTTCTGGTACATAAAATACTTAACAACAAAACCCCAACATATCTATGGGATAAACTTACCACTTTAAAAAAGTCTCAAAAATATTGCACTGGAGGTACTGTACAATCTAATTAACAATTCCGAAACACAAGACTGCTGGTTTCAAGTATGCGGCCTCAAACATTTGGAACGACTTGCCTCCTCCCCCTCCTCTTTGTAGCAAGATGTCGGTGCTCACTTTTAAACAAACACTGCGTAAGCTGCTTCTTGAAAATCAAATGACCGACTCAGCACAATATTATAGGTAGTATTTAGTGATCTCATAAACTGTTTTTATCTACACACGTATCATAAACCCTCTTTAATGCGTGAAAAAACCGCACGTTACGATCAGCATAATGTTAAACTACTTGGTAAAAACTCATTTCTTATCTGAAAAATTACACATTATGACCATAATGTATAGTTTTTCTACACATTATGACATTCAAATTTCGAACGCCGAGGCCCGCCTGCTTGCCAGTCAGTCAGTACCAACTTCACAGACAAACTAGGGGCTAGTTTGTCTGTGAAGTTGGTACTGACATTCAAATTTCGAACGCCGACGCCCGCCTGCGTGAAGTTGGTGCTACAGAACAAGCTAAACAACTGCAGAGCCACAATGCCGGTCAAACATGCGGTTCCTGAACACATCAAAGAGAGCTTATGATATGTGTGTAGATAAACTAGTGTATGTAGCTGTACATAATTAGGCATTTAAACTCTCGAGTGATACTATTCTAGTGATACCCACTCTCGAGTATTAATGCCCTGCATTATGTAGCAGTCACATAAACTACTATTAATTTTTATTTTTTCTAAACGTCTGTTTGTTTGCTGTCCTGTAATAATTAATAATTATTATGTGATCCAATACAAGGAACGTCTGATAGATGGATTGATTGTCTCATTAGTGTATGGTCAGCACTGGGATTGCACCGGGCGGAAAACCACAGAGTTCAATAACTACTGTGTCATTTTTAATAATTTTATTGTTTTGTTTTGTTACTTTTTTCGTTATTGCTGTTATATTTTTTTTTCTCTTCTCTTTTCCAGGTACGGTCTGAAAACCAGCACTGTGAGCTAAAACATGTTTGTACTACTCACAGCAAACGCTGAGACCGTCCCTTTTTTGCCCTTATATACTACTGTACAATGTAACTGTATTGCTATGTATTATTATAAGGCAAAATAAACGATTTCTATTCTATTCTATTAATATACCCCACAGGTCTACAGTATTTTTTAAGTTAAGTAATCTATACGTTTTGACAATATCCTGGGGACATACAAGATAAAATTTAAAATCTACATTATTGATGTTAGTGCTATTTTTTAACAAAGTCTCTGCTTCATATGGAGATGAATTTAGACGCTCTGTTGTGAGTAAGGGTGCATTGGTGAAAAATGTGTCAACAGCTCGAGCGTTGGATTTAACAACATCATCACTTATCATTAAGCAGAAATCATTGTCCCTTGGTATAACTTTGCCAGTTTCACGGTTTATGATTTGTCGAACCGTTTTCCCTCTATTATTTGAATTTTATATTTTTCAATTAATGTGTAAAGTTTTTGCAGTTCTACAAACCATCTTGAAAGTTTTGGAATATTTTTTAACATAGTCATGAAATTTTATATCAAAGTTTTTTTGTTCATAAAGGTCATACAAGATAGCTCTACTTTTACGAATTCCCAATGTTGCCCAGTCATTAAATTTAGATGTAACGTGGCAATGACCTTCTTTAATTTAAAAATTGTATGAATTATGTTTGAATAATGTTGAAGAAGTCAGAATAGATTTTGTTAGGGTTCTCTTCATCAAAATCCGGTACTGGAAAACTTATATCTAAGTTTTTCATATACGTCTCTAGTCTATGGGATGTAATAGGCCTATAAAATGATGGATCAGTCTTATTTTTACTAGTAATTGGGAATGAAACTGTTTGACCACTGTGATCGGAAGGTAAACAGTTAATTATATTTTTACTTGTGCATGCACAGTCACAAAAAACGTTATCTAAGCAAGTTTGGCTGGTAAGTGTAATTCTAGTCTGCTTTAGAAATACATGACATTAATTAAATGATTTGAACAGAGTTATTAATCGTCGATTCAGTGTTGTATCTACAAGCAGATCTACATTAAGATCGCCACAAATAATTAACTGTTTTCTGTTATTACAAAGATTAATGAGGGCTTCCTCCATAATTTTCTCGAATATTTCAAAATGGCCATGGCCTTTTTACCTACTATATATTTGGATACCTCTATTTGTCTTTCTACAGTAATAGAGTTCATCACCTATAAAGGCATTTTGGGTACCCAGGGTAACCAAAGTCAATCAAGGGGTTAAATAAGTTCAAAAACGAAAATCCGATTAACAAAACATCGCGCTTAAAAGAGCATGAAACCTATAGGGAAGGGGTTTTCTTAAAAATATTTCGCGACCCCCATAGGCTGAACCAGCTTTCAAGTAAGGGGGGTCTTACACTCCGGGATCTAGTCAAGCACTATGTTCTTTATTGCACACAAAATAATTTAAATAACAAGATATACATTAATTTAGTGTACAAAGGCGAGCTTATCTATAGTAAGAGATCTCTTCCATAAAACTAAGTCAAGAAGTGAGAAAGGTTGATTGCTGAGAACGTGTAATGTGTACAACAAAACCTAATTATAATTTTCCTGGTACTCATATATGCTACGGTTAAGATAATGATTCTTTTATTATGAATACTAACTGGCTATTATTAATACTTACCAATATCGATGGTTAAAGTAATTAATAAAGCAAGATTTATCACATTAACCGGTTACTATATAGAATCACCACATGTCCGTGATTCATACTGTTTTGCACATCAGCTAACATCAGGGCAAACACTGCGGCAGCTTAGGTGAAGGGTAAAGAGATGAGCGAAGCGAGGCCCCCTTTATCCTTCGTTTTAGGTTGAACATGTAAGAACAAACAAACAAAAAATACTTAAAACATAAACCTTGTCAAGCCTTCTACACGTGCAGCCTATGGGTCAACTATACCCAAAAGACTCTCAATGCCCTGCGTGTCCAGTATAACAATACCTCTAGGATGCTGCTGGGGCTGCCGCGCTTTTGTAGTGCGTTAGGAATGTTTGTCGAGGCGCGCACTGATGGATTCCATGCCATATTGCGTAAGAAAACGGCCTCATTACTCAGCAGAACGCGTAACAGCTCCAACAGCATCCTAGAGGTCATTGCGGGTCGGCTCGACGGGCCTATACTCCAACACTGGGTGAGTGTAGTAACTGGCACTCTGAAAGTGTGTGGAAAAGTGAGCCGTGCCACAGACAGGCCTATTTATTTGAATTAGATTAGTATTAGAATTAAGTAATTAATAACATAGATTAAGTACCTAATTTTATTTTATACTAACAAAATATGGATCCTTGTGTTCTGAAATAAAAGATATATTATTATTATTATTATTATAAACTTAAGTACATATAAAATATTTTACACCTACCTAATAAACATCCTGTGCAATACTGTGCATTAAAGACAGACAATATTAAGAAGAATTTAACTATTTGTTTTATTATCTTTAATATACCATATTTGATTAAGAAAATAAGGGTGTCTTATTACTTTCACAAAACCCTCTTAGTGCGTATTAAAAATAACCGGTTAAAGTAGTTAATCGGCAAGATTTTGGCTATATTTATTACAGACACCAGAATCAGTGGTTAGTATGAATAGCCACCGGTAATTATGCATACTAACCGGATTTATTGAGTTGACTGTAACGTATACGTAAATATTACAAATCAATAAACTAACTATACGAGTGCCCTCACTACATACATTTAATATACGTCTTAAATATAAATATCAAGGTATCAAGCTGCAGAATAACTTACGGCAGCATGAAGAAAACATTTGTATGCCTGATGCATCTTACATGCAGATAGTAAACTGCATGCTTAATAGGGAGTATGACAGTAATACAACTATTGTATTACAAATAGGGAACACCACAGGAGTTCAACAAGACGATTTGATTTATTACTTTGAATCTATAGTATCTCTCCGGGCAAGGAAAATTATTCTGTGTGGTTTTCCCTATTCCAAAGCTCTAACAGAGGCACAAAATGACCGGATTTCTAGACTCAACGAGCTTATGTATAACTTGACCTTTGGGCATCGGGACCGAGTATTATATTTTGATACGAATAAGTTTATTCGAAATTTTATACTGACTAGGGATACAATGTATGTACCTGCGTCATCTAAGCGACAGATTACCAAATTGTTGACATACAATATTTATGACCCTGTTATTGTAGAGAAAATAACTAGGGTGCCAGTAGGAAATGACGAGTGTAGAAATAATTATACTAAACCTTTGTATGTTAAGAGTAATGTGACATGCACCCTATTGGTAATTCACCTGTTGATTATACTTTGCATGCAACGTTGGAATCTTTTCCAAGTAATTTAAATTAGTTCATAAGACAATAGAGGAAATCTCTAGCATACAAGAGCCACTAAATATGTCAAAATGTAAGCCCCAGTTAAATATTGCCCATCAAAACATCCAGGGGCTACCTGGAAAAGAACTTGTATTAGAATTATTTCTAAAAAATTCTGACATTGATATTATTTGTGTTACAGAACACTGGTTGAAGGAAAATATGATGTCTTTTAACATAAATAATTACAAAATTGTCAGTTGTTACAATAGAAAGACTGCTGATAGAGGTGGTTCTTTAATCTTAGTGAAAAATAATATTAAGGTGAAACAACGCAAAGATATTCTTGCCCTTACTGTTGAAAGACAAGTAGAGGTATCCTGTGTTGAGTTGGATAGCCATATTATTGTTTGTGTCTACAGGTCAGCGAGGGATCAAAAAGGCCATGGCAATTTCGAAATATTTGAGAAAATTATGGAGGAAGCCCTCTCTAAACTATGTAATAACAGAAAAAAGTTAATTATTTGTGGCGATCTTAATGTAGATTTGCTTGTAGGAACAACAATGAAACAACGATTAATAACTTTATTCAAATCGTTTAACTTATGTCATGTATTTTTAGAGCCAACTAGATTTACACTTACCAGCCAAACTTGCTTAGATAACGTTTTTTGTGACTGTGCATTCACAAGTAAAAGTGTTATTAACTGCTTACCTTCCGATCACAGTGGTCAAACAGTTTCATTCCCAATTGCTATTAAGGATAAGACTGGTCCATCATTTTATAGGCCTATTACATCTATAGACTAGAGTCATATACGAAAATCTTAGATATAAATTTGCCAGTACCGGATTTTAATGAACAGAACCCAAACAAAATCTACTCAGACTTCTTCAACATTATTCAGACAGAATTCAATAAAGTTTTCAAATTAAAGAAAGTCAGTGACTACAACGGTTAATCTAAATTTAATGACTGGGCAACGTTTGGAATTCGTATAAGTAGAGTTATCTTGTATGACCTTTATGATCAAAAAACCTATAACTTTGATCGAAAATTTCATGACTATGTTAAAAAATATTCCAAAACTTTCAAGTTGGTTTGTAGAACTGCAAAAACTTTACACATTAATAGAAAAATTCTAAATTCAAATAATAGAATGAAAACAGTTTGGCAAATAATAAAACCGCGAAACTGGCAAAGTTATACCAAGGGACAATTATTTCTACCTAAAGATAGGTGATGATTTTGTTAAATCCAACGCTGATGTTGCTCGAGCTTTTGAAACATTCTTCACCAATGTACCCGTACTCACAACAGACCGTCTAAATTCATCTCCATATGAAGCAGAGACTTTATTAAAAAATAACACTAGCGTCAGTAATGTATATTTAAAATTTCATCATGTATATCCTCAGGACATTGTCAAAACGTTTAAATTACTTAACTTAAAAAATACGGAAGACCTGTGGGGTATATCAGTCAAATTCATTGGTTCAGTAATTCTAGTTATAGCCCCACACTTTGCTTATATATTCAATAAATGTGTTGACGATGGGGCTTTTCAAGACCTCATGAAACACAGTAAACTGATACCTCTGTTCAAGTCGGGAGATAAGGGCGATCCTTCAAATTTCAGACCAATATCTGTTCTTCCAACACTAAGTAAAATATTTGAAAAGATTATACTCAATCAATTGCTCTCACACTTCGACCGGACAAAACTCCACGCTAAACAATATGGTTTCAATATGGTATCATAGCTTCGCCGTTGAAAGTGCGTATATTATAGACATAATGGGACATACCATCATCACCGACATCCGCACCGCCATTTAAGTACTTACGGTGGAGCTATTGTTTTTAGGACAAACTCTTTTAAGGTGACCACGGACTCCACAGACTTTACACTTATGATTTGAAAACTTGCATGAGTTGGCCGTATGGCTATTATAGCCGCAAACACCGCACTTTTTAGTACTAGCGCTGGATCCTGCTGCAGATACCCGATGTACGCTCGCAGACCCTTCTTGAGCGCCCGACTGCAGAAGACCTTGAACTTGGGCAGTACGTCTCGCAGCATCGCGAGCACTACGCACGCCCTGAGCGATGTCTAGCGCCTTAGCCAGCGTCATGGATGCAGCATCCTCGGTGAACAGCTTGTCGCGAGCTGGACCGGCCTCCATACCGAGAACAAACCGGTCACGTAATGTTTCGTCTAGTGAGGTGAATGCGCAGTAGGTGGACAAGCTTCTTACACGTGCAGCCCACTCATTTAGTCCTTCCCCGGGTTGTTGGTAGGCACTGTAGAAATGGTGACGCTCGCCTATCAGGCATCTTCGTGGGCGAAAGTGGTCGTCTAAGAGTTTCAAGACGTCTCCGTATGGCAGCTGGTTAATCTCTTTTGGATGTCCGAGATCACGCACCAGCTTATAGGTTATCTCGGTGAGTGCGCTGAGCAAGATGGCGCTCGCCTATCAGGCATCTTCGTGGGCGTAAGTGGTCGTCTAAGAGTTTCAAGACGTCTCCGTATGGCAGCTGGTTAATCTCTTTTGGATGTCCGAGATCACGCACCAGCTTATAGGTTATCTCGGTGGCGCGACGTTTAGAGCCCAATTTATCACTTTCTGTGATAGAATCAATGGACTTTGCGAAACACCATTGTTCGAACCGTTCTTTAAACACCAACCAGTCCTGAACCTCATGATTGAAGGTTGGTAAGGTCCCAATCAGGGTTAGGTTTGACATGTTGAAGTGACCGCGATTTTATTTTTTCCGAAGCCGCCAATTGTTATGTATGGGGACTGAGGGGCGACACAAGTGAAACGTTGGTCTCGCACGATAGCTAAGTAAGCACTATTTATTAGAATAAGGAGGCGGTGGGCGCAGCCACCTTGCACACCTAACAGTTTTCCCTTCTGTATTGGTGGCAAAATAGTAGCCCCATTCTTCTTGTAAGGATTTTGAATCGATGAATTAATCACACGTCAGTTCGTGTACTTGTATCGCGGGTTTACTTTTTTATACGCTTTTAATCAGAGGTATATATATATTGCTCGGGGGTATAAATAGGTCCTGCCTTATAGGTTCTTCTTTTCTTCCCTCTCAATTAAACTATGGACGCTGTCTGTCTGTCTGCCGCGTTTTGAGTATGTCCTCTAATTAGGAATTTGTGTGTGATGGTGTCAATATTTAGACATATATTTATTTTTATTCTGGCCACAGCAGTTATCGGAGTAGAATGTGACATTAGATTTTTCTTCATGGTCAACATGGGTTTTTTGTTTAAGGTACTTCGATACGCATGTTCCAATCTCAACCGCTCCGCGTTTGGCATCCGACTCAGACCAAAAATAGCAGTATACATTGTCATACGCATCTTCCGCCTTTCCGCCCTTCATCTTCTTCTCTTCTCCTTTTCTGTATACTTTTTAATTTCAGTTAGTATTAGGTTATAACTGTTGAGTTTCGACTTGTAGTATGTAGAATGCAGATAATTCACCTCTTGGGCATTGAAGCACTGCTTCCAAGTCGTAAATAACAACTTTATTATGCTTCTCTATGTTCTTCAGATCTTCCAGTCTTTCTTCTCTAGATAATAGTTTCTCTTTCAAATGTCTTTGGTACTTCTCTTCAAGTTGTTGTTTTTAGTCATTATTGGAGTTAGCATAGGAGACACACAGGTCAAATTGATCCTTTTTTGGTTGAAAAAACGCCAGATTGAATTTCTTCGTGAATATATTGTAGTAAGCAGAGTAGTTTCCTATGTCCCTTTTTGCTTTCTTCTGTTCTGCTGCAAACTCACAATAAAGTTATTTTATAGTTCTGTCACCGACAATATATTCTCTGGTCAGATCCTTTAGCGATCAGTGGTCCAATGTAGAGAAAAGGCAAAAAATGATGTTTGCTAAGTATATGTAAATATCTACAGTAATAAAGTACTTTGACTTTGACTTTAGATCAGCCCTCACATAGTGTGATTCTATTCGAGGAATCGTATTGATGTGCTTTTTGCAATGTCATCTACTAACTCTGTACTAAGCTTCTTATGATTTCCATGTTTTCCTCGGCGATCTTTAAGCTGGAAATCAGTACAATCTGTTTTTGTGTTTCTGTGTTGTAAATATCATCTTATCTATCAGATATGTCCAACGTGCTTTAAAGTACTTCTTACATATCCTTATCTTCTTCTCGTTTACATTAAAGTAAAACGCGCTATTTGAACGTCGGGGCTTTTCAGCATTGGTATATTTATACTTCGGTCGTATATCTATCATAGACGCAGATATAAAGGCTCGCTACAGACACAGGTCTCCCAATTCCCAAAACTTGTGATGCGTGTGCATTTTAATCTGCAATTTGCATCGCAAGGTTCTTTGATACTGCGACTTGCTTTTAGCGCTTGACTTTTCTTCGATTTATGTGACTGGCCATTGTTCCTTAACCTCTTGGCCTCGTTATTTTTCCATTTATTAGGATTTCGCATGCGCTTGCGGCCTTTTGGAACAGTCTCGCTATCTGACTCAGAACTAGAAGATTCTGTGCTTTCAGGCACCACGTAGTTTCTTATTCCTCGCATAACTTCGTTTGAGACAAGTTCGCTAACGCAGCAGTTAGCGAACTTGTCTCCTAGACCATAAGTTGGATCACCAATGTCATCATCATAATCACTTACATCAATAGACAGGATTTTCAGAATAAAGATCAGTAGCTGAACTTTTCTGGTATATTTTTCTATTACCTCGTTCCTGAAATGAAGATAAGTAAGTATTTTATTTAAAAACAAAGTTGTAGAGAATCATGATGCATAATAATTATTATCTATAATGGGTACACGAACTTAACTGCATTGCAAGTTTTGCGAATCGGAAGATCTGAGCCTTTATAATGTGCGTCTACGATAGATGCACAACCCAGGTATAAACACACCAATGCAGATAAACCACAAACGTCCCAATAATGTCTGTATGATAAATTATTTAGTTAAGTACTTATTACAGTATCTGGATGCGCGTCTGTATCCCCTATTGAATTTTCTATAACTTGCTTTGATACATCGGATTTAACAGTTTTATCCACTTGAGATATGTGATTTATAGTGTCATTATTAAATCGAATCTGTTGCTTGACTTGATCTGAACAAGACGAACAATCGGAGTCTGAATCTGACGACGAAGAGGATGATGTCGACGAGAAGGAGCTTGAAGATGAATGTGCTAGATAAAGATTTTCTTGTGTTGGAGTTTTTTTCAATTTCCTCTGTATCGTTATCGCTCATTGAAATGTCACTGTTATAATCAGGCACAAGACTTGTAAGTAAAATCTTCACCATATTGATTGACATATTCTGACTCCTAAAACGATATTGAATTATTCATTTCTCTTATTTATTTTTTATTATCTTAAAAAAAACCACAGCTAAATATATGCATAATTAAACAGCTAATTAAACCTTAACTTAAGCCAATAATGGATTTAAATTCCTTAAGCTAAACATCATGACATTATACTGAGGAAGTTAAATAAGTATATACACAAAGAGAACAGTAAAATATGTTACTAAAAACAAATTCAATTATTAAATTATAAATTTTTAATGTTGAATGCACGGGTAAAATGTGTAGTGTGCAGTGTGGTGTAAGCCCCTGCTTAGCCCTATGACCGTAGTCTTGGGATCGGATTTTTGGCAGCATTTACCACTAAGCAGGGTGCATGGGTTTCGGGTCAGAAAATAATTGTTTGACTGAACTGCTTTTCAAATCCCACGAGACATAGGTCATTTGACATTGCAGAGATCTGTCAGTTCGAACGACTATACCTACGTAACATTCTAATATTGATTTTAACATTCTGTGTCATGTTATCTGAAATCCAGTATAGTAAGTATTATAATGATGACTGTTAGGTATCGCGGTAACAATAATAAGAAGTAGGTAAAAACGCATGCTAATTACCATTGGGTGAAAAGGTTCTTTATTTTCTCGTTGTAGAATCATCATTTGCGGATAGTATCGGTTCAAAGAGTATAATATTTTCTTCAGGTACATATCTAAAACAATATTATTACATAAACAAGCTTAGTGAAAACAAAGCTGAGAAAAAAATGGCTCGTAAAGTTACATAAAATAGGGCAAAAGCATTAGTATTCTACTGGACAAGCAGTTCCGAACTAAGATATTGGTGCAGAAAGTCCGGGCGAGCACACCCGACCTCTCTTAGTAGTATAGAAGTGAGCGGTCCCAGCTCACCCCTCTCACCAGGCTTTCGACGGGCAACTATTTTGTTCCAGTCTTAATCACCAGTATGTAGGTAAGTACATTTAACTCAATGGGAAAAACATTGACAAAATTATTTGTCATACTCACCGTGTCAGCGCCAATTTTCTCACGAGTCTCTGGAGACATAATATTAATTTACGCCGTACATTTACAGAATAAAAACATTTCCTCTCTAAATTGTAATAGTGCAACCAGTAGAATAGTGCGGTATTAAGTGAATTTTCAATTAAAGTCAGTGAATAGAAGTGATCACTCAGTGAGTGCATGTCTGGTTGCCCCGTACATCATTGAGCTATTGTAATGTTTGTGCACGTTGCATAAGAACCACATCTCCGTGCGCGAGCGCTCCTAGTTAAGCGGCCCCGACCGTCATGTGACGTCACCGCCATCGGCCACAGAGTGCATACGGCAGAAGCGACGCCTAGTTATCGAGCGCCGGTTTGTCTCTGGGAGACAACCACTATCTTCAGCCATGAGTCTGTGGTGAATGCTACGTCGTTATTAGTGTAATTGATACACTCACGTGTTCGCTTTGCGAAGGCACTTTTCATCACACATATCGGAATTAACAAGACTAAGTTTTCGTCTATTTCAAGTAAGCTAACTGGAAATGCCATGAGTGTAAGCTGAAAAAGAAAAAAGAGGATGAAATACTCCCAATGAAAATACTGCAGACACCGCCGCAGAGCAGAAAGCTGTTGATGCTGATAACACATTCCAGCATCAGTTTGAAAGATTGGAGGAGCTAATCAAGTCTTCGGCGGCTTTGTTGAGGTCTGAGTTTCAGGCATTCAGAAAAGAGTTAGAAGTGATCACCGAGCTTCAAACCGCTACCAAATTCTTGTCTGATCAATGAGACGAATTTGCAGCTGGCCTAAAGTCTGAAATCGGAAGTTGTTTCCCTCAAGAGCGAAAATTTACAACTTAAGCAGAATGTTAAGGCCCTAAACTCCAAAGTTTTGCAGATCGAGCAGCAGGCTAGAGATTGCAACGCCAAGATTCAATGCATTCCTGAACATAAGAATGAGAACCTACTCAGTACGGAGATACAGCTAGCTAAGTCAGTTTCATGCCCCCTCAAAGAAAAGGACATTTTAAAGTGCACGAGAGTGGCCAAGCAGGACTCCAATTCTATGAAGCCAAAAGCAACTAACTATACTTAAGTTATCGTCACCCCGCCTACGTGATACCTTGTAAGCATGCTGTCTGAAGTTCAATAAGGATAACCGTTCAGATAAGCTCAACACATCTCACCTCGGTTATGGTGGAGACAAGTCCCCGATCTTTGTGAATGAGCACCTGTCGCCGGGCAATCGTGACCTGCAAGCTAAGGCTCGCGCGTTCAAGTAGGAGGCTGGCTACAAACATCTGTGGGTGAGAGGCGGCAGAATCCTTTTGCGCAAGGATGACAAATCTGTGGTAATATGGGTTAAAAGCCAGGAATTCCTTGACACTTGCAAAATCTTTTGTTGAAACAAATCTACTGACTTGAAAGTCAGTAGATTTTTTACATTTTATTTTTAATTGCATCTTATATTTTTGGTTTTTATATATTAGAGCTCCAATTAAATATTTATTACCAAAACTGCAGAAGCATTCGTGGTAAGCTTCAAAAACCTAGCGAGTCTCACTTGTGATTTCGATGTAATAATAATAACAGAGACCTATCGCGTTTGGGATGCAGAGATTTTAAATGGAAAATATCAGATATATCATAAGGACTGATGCGGAAAATCTAGCATTATGTCTGATGGGGGGGGGGGGGGGGAGTTTTAATTGCTGTTTCAAAATCGCTAAACTCTACTAGGCAATCGACATATGAGAGTTGTTACGAAGAACTGTGGGTTACAGTTTCCTCTAACTGTAATAAATAATAATAGACGTAGGAAAATTAATATAGTAACTATTTATATTCCCCCGCCGGTGACTCTGGACAGCCTCGACAACCATCTGAACAGTCTAAGAAGTAATACCATATCAAGTTTTGAAGATACTGAGGGTGATACAATTGTAGTCGGCGAGTTCAACCTCAGCCATATTCAATGGACTATCAAATCTAATCTGGACGCGGGCTGTACTGCAACTGTACCTTTTAGTTCTGGAACTGGTTTGTTTCAACTGTTGAGTGATTTTATATCTTTACATAACCTCAAACAATTTAACTATATTGTCAATAAGGATAGTAAAATTCTAGACCTTGTGTTAAGCAACATTCGTGACGTAACTACTAAGGAGTCAGTTCCATTGTCCAAAGTTGATCAATTTCACCCTCCATTAGAAATATCTATTATAATAACTATTACATATAATTAGGAGTCATCACAGGTATGTAACGAGCTGGAATAAAAACGTCAGTGACGCGTACAGAGAGGCCCGGCTTTGCTATCAGATGTGGTTATTGTAGGGTAAAACTACTTCAGGATATGTCTATACTCAAATGTGTGATTCAAGAAAGATTTTTAAAGCGAAATTGAAGTTTTGTTTAAATAATGAGCAACAAATGAAGATGTATATGTTAGCAAAAAATCACTCAGAAAAACATTTTGGGATGTTTTGGAAGTCGACCAATAAACTTAATGCCTTTGCATGGGTTTGCCTGTGAATGTGGCTGGATTAAGTGAGCCCAATGCCATTGCCAACTTGTTTCAACAGAACTTTAGAGTGAAATCACTGTTGCCGCGCGAGCGTCGGGTGATCGATGCTGGGACCAGGAAAGAGGGGACACCCACCAAGTTTATGGCTAAGCAAGTGGAAACCATAATTAGAGGAATGGTGAGAGGAAAGTCTCCGGGTCATGATGATCTCAGCATCGAGCACCTTAAGCTGGCAGGACCGCACTTGCCAAGACTTCTCTCCTTATTTTTTAACTTATGTGATAGTCATAGTTACCTACCACAGGCGTTGATGCATACTGTTGTCGTACCGATCATAAAGAGTAAGACTGGGGACGCCTCTGACATATCCAATTACAGGCCTATATCCCTGGCTACAGTTGTTGCCAAGGTGCTGGACGGTTTGCTTGACAAGCAGTTGGCTAAACATGTAGAACTCCACGATGCTCAATTTGGATTTAGGCCGGGTCTGTCGACGGAGAGTGCCATACTGTGCCTCAAGGAAACTGTGCAGTACTATACTGCTAGAAAAACGCCGGTATTTGCCTGTTTTTTGGATTTGTCAAAGGCGTTCGACCTTGTATCGTATGATGTGCTATGGAGCAAGCTACGTGAGGATACAACGGTTCCGTCTGACATTGTATCGTTGTTTAGTTTTTGGTACGATCATCAGAGGAACAGCGTACGATGGGCTAGCGCTTACTCGGATGTGTATGGGTTGGAGTGCGGGGTGAGGCAGGGGGGTTGAGCTCGCCGCGGCTTTTTAACCTTTATATGAACCGACTGATCGGCGAGCTCGGCGGCACCAATGTCGGGTGTCATATTGATGGTGTTTGTATGAACAACATCAGTTATGCCGATGACATGGTGCTGCTGAGCCCGTCGATAAGTGCTCTTAGGAAGCTTGTGTCTTTGTGTGAGTCCTATGCAGTGGCCCATGGGCTCAGGTATAATGCAAAAAAGAGTGAGCTTATGGTCTTCAAGTCTGGCTCTAAAACCTACCATAATACCCCTGAAGTCTCACTCTGTGGTAAACCTCTGTTTAGGGTACAGAAGTTTAAATACCTGGGCCACTGGGTCACTGAGGATCTTAGGGACAATATGGACATAGAGAGGGGAACGCAGGTCGTTAGCTGTCCGCTGTAATATGTTGGCCCGAAGGTTTGCAAGGTGTTCAAAAGCAGTCAAAATCACGCTTTTTAAAGCATACTGTCAGTCATTTTACACCTGCAGCCTATGGGTCGACTTTACGCAGCGGGCATATGGCGACCTGCGAGTCCAGTATAATAACGCTTTCAGGGTTCTGCTGCGACTGCCGCGGTTTTGCAGTGCCTCTGGAATGTTTGCGGAGGCGCTTACGGATTACTTTTGTGCTATAATGAGAAAAAGGAGCGCCTCCATGATGGCGCGCCTCCGCGGCAGCACCAACAGGATCCTGAGTGTCTTCATAGACCGGTGGGACTCCCCAATGTTAAAACATTGGGTTCAGCTCCACACCAGGATATAGATATTTAATTTATGTATTTGCTTATTTATTTTTGTTGTTGTCAAACCACTAACACTAGACTTTAAGATATTGTTACTAACACTATGGACTATTGTCTGAAATAAATGAATATTATTATTATTATTATTAGAAATATCAGTACAATTTCCGGCCAACAAGTTTTTTTAAAACTGGATGTTTGTAGATATAATTTTTATAAAGCAAACTACGAAAGCATTAATAGTGACCTCAATGAACTCGATTGGACTGAGGTTCTGTTTTTTTTAAAAAGAAACGGAACCTCAGTCCAAGTCAAGAAGTTTTTTTTAAAGAGAAAAGTTTTACTCAATTTTTAATGATATTAACAAAAAATATGTACCTAAATGCAAACCTAAATCTACGAAGTCCTCTAACTGGTACTCTCTTAACCTGATTAAAACTATTAAATTGAAAGATAAATTGCGTATTAAATATGCCAAATTAAAAAACCCATTGGACCATTTTGACTTCGTTATGGCTAGAGCCCGTTGCCATACATTTATTAAAGGATGTTATTCCGACTATCTGAGATATATAGAAGACTCTATCTCGGGTAACAATGTTAAGGCCTTCTGGTATTTTATAAGAAATGAGAGGAATAATAAGGAGACTATCCCCAGTGTAATGTACATGAAGGAGGATAAGTTTTCATCACCGAATGTTATCTGTGATGCTTTCGCAGACCATTTTTCCTCCGTTGATACTAAAAATTCTACTGGTAATTTTTGTATGATTGACGTAGAACGGGACTGTAAGATGTAATGCGATTCATTAGGGATTATAACTACCTCGCCCCAATTAATTCAAAAAGTCATAAAAGAATTGGATAAGAAGCAGGGCCAAGGTCCTGATGGTATCCCCGCCCTGTTTGTCTATAACTGTGCAAAGAGTATTTCAATTCCTCTGGATATAATTTTTAACAAATCTCTGACCAGAGGAGTCTTTCCACACGTCTGGAAGCTCGCTAATGTTGTGCCCATCCCGAAAGGAGATGACTCTAAGGATATTAAAAATTATAGACCAATATCTCTCTTGAGTATAGTGGGTAAAGTATTCGAATCATTCGTATGCCCGTTTTTAACTAATATTCTGGATTCCTCGTTGACACCTCATCAACATGGTTTTCGTAGCAGCATGTCAACAAACACTAATCTTGCTTGCTACGTGTCGGATCTTCAGGAACAGGTCGACAAGGGCCAACAAGTTGACGCTATTTATACTGACATAAGAAAGCTTTCGACCATTTTTTATTGTTAAATCGGAAATTGCTTGTAAGGTGATTAATGTATCCCCTAGCCAGTACTCCGAGTCTGCTGAATACCTCTTCCTTGAAATTGTTCTTCATCACAATAAGGTGCTGCTTGGTGTCCTCTATAGCCCCTCTCTTCGTGTTGACTACTTCGACACCTTTGAATCCCTTCTTAATGATTTGACCCCAATTTACGACGACACTCTCATTCTTGGGGATTTCAGCACCTGTCTCCTCAAAAAGAATTCCCGTTCTGCCAAAATCAGGTCCATAGTTGATTCATTCAATCTCCACATCTTGCCACTTGAGGCCACTCATTTCCAGCCGCATTGTTCTCCCTCTCTTCTAGACATCATAATCGTCTCCAACTTGGATAAGGTTGCCTCTCACGGTCAACTTAACTCTCCTTTCTCCTTCCACGATCTCATCTACCTCTCCTATAAGATTAGGTGTCCGAAGAGCAGAACGAAATTCATAGATATTCGAAGCTTCAAAGGCATAGATGTGGAGTCCCTTAGGTCTGATGTCTCACTGGTCGATTGGTCCCCTGTCATCTTGAGCGAGAACGTTGACGACAAAATCCACAACTTTAATGCAATTGTCTTGGGACTTTACGACAAACATGCTCCCATTAAGAAAGTCAGGGTAAAACACCTGGCTTAACGATGCTATCAAGCGCCTAATGGCCAAGAAAAATCGCGCTAAGTGTAACTACAAAAAGGATCCGACAGATGACAACTTTCTTTCCTACAAATGCCTTCGCAATCGATGCAATCGTCTCTGTCGAGACGCCAAGCGCCGCCACATCTTCGAGTGTATCGAAAGGTACACCCCAGCTCAGGTGTGGAAATTCCTCAGGACACTTGGTATTGGCAAATCCCAGGACATGCATTCGGGTGATGTTGATCTGAACGCTCTCAATCAATTCCTCTCTGCTCCACCAGTTGTAATGGACCCTTCTATCAAGGAAGCCACTCTTCAGAGTCTGCGCTCTAGGTCATTACCCAACACCACTCCTTTCAACCTGAGCAATGTTGGAAGCGACACGGTTAAGAAAGCATTTCTAGCAATTAGCTCCAAAGCTTTAGGAGATGATAATATCTGTCAACGAATGATTCTAACTATCCTTGATGATCTGCTTCCGGCCATAACACATATTTTAAATTTCTCCATTTCCAATTGTTCTTTCCCTACTGCTTGGAAACAAGCTTTAGTTATCCCTCTCCCCAAAACATCCAATCCCACCTCCTTTAAAGAGTATCGCCCCATTTCTATCCTGCCGATCCTTTCTAAAGTCCTCGAATCCATTGTCCATACTCAGCTCTCCCATTATCTATCCTCTAAAAATCTACTTAATGCTTTTCAGTCTGGCTTTAGAACGGGTCATAGTACTGTTACGGCTTTATTAAAAGTGACCGATGATACTCAGGTCGCCATGGATCAAAGGCAGCTCTCGGTGCTGGCTCTGCTGGACTTCAGCAGTGCTTTTAACTGTGTTGACTTCGACATTCTCGTTGAACTTCTCAAATCTCTTAACGTCTCCTCCCTCTCTGCCAGCTGGTTTGAATCTTACCTAAGGAACCGAAAACAGCGTATCAAGTCGGAGGATGCTTGTACGGAGTGGTGTGACCTCTCTTCCGGTGTCCCCCAAGGTGGCATTCTCTCTCCTCTTCTATTCTCAATATTTATCAATTCCATATCCGATGTCCTCTCTTCTTCCTATCATCTCTACGCGGATGACCTTCAGATCTATCGTCACTTCTCTCCTGATGATGTAAATTCCGCTGTGGAAGCGTTAAACGCTGACTTGGCTGGTATTAGTGGATGGGCATCGTCATTTGGGTTGCTGGTTAATCCGAATAAGTCCCAGGCCATGATTATAGGTACCAGACACTCTTTTAACACGTTGCAGCAATTGTCTGTCCCTTCTGTAACTTATAACGGTACTGTAATAATGTATAGCGATAAAGCTAAAAACCTGGGTGTCATCTTTGATAATCAATTGTCCTGGTCAATGCATGTTAATGAGGTCAGCAGGCGAGTTTACGCAACTTTTCATTCCCTCAGGAGACTTCAGAACTTTCTTCCTCGCCAGACCAAAATAACTCTCGCTCAGTCCCTTCTTCTCCCCCTCATTGATTATGCTGATGTTTGCTGGGTGAGCGCAAATGAAGAACAACTGAACAAACTCGAACGACTTCAAAATCTCGGGATTCGGTTCATCATCGGACTGCGCAAGTATGACCACGTATCTCAGCATCGCAGGGAGCTAAAGGTAATAAAAAAAAGGTAATAAAGACCTGAATTACAAACGTGTTTTAAAGTATAATTGGAAGTAAGTTAAAATGATTCAGTATACGATTTAAGATTATAGAAGATATTGCAAAAAGCGTCACCTGATACTGCAACACGGAAATATTTCGTTTTGTTTCCGTCTTCTTCCAAAAAATAACACGTGCTACCACCATCACCAATGAAACATCACTGAATCGCCGCGCTGTTTCACAGAACCAACTCGGCGTCAAAGTTTGTGGGAAAGAGACGGAAGATGTTTTATTTCGGCCAATGGGCTTCGATTCTAATGGTTTTCGAAGGGGATCCTTTCTTCTTTCGTAGTTAATGCCGTATACCAGTTAAAATTAATTGGGGCGTATTAAGGATTAATTCCCTATTATTTTAAAGCAGCGATATGGTACTGTAGGGATCTTGAGCACTTCTCTGAGCACTACTTATACTTGAATTATAAATTATAAAGACTTGACTTGTGTTGACTTGTGTTTTTATTGATTTATTATGTTTACACTTTGTATAAAAGGGATCAAACTGGCTGGATAGCCATTAAGCTAATCCTAACTATGAAATTTTGATCAGTCGCTGGCCGAAGCGTAAGGTGAAGTGTGTCACATTGACTTTCCACATCCAAGCCTCTTTCTTTTTTTTACCAATTACGTAACAGTGTCAAAGTGAACACCCACTCTAAAGAGGCCCGTATACAATATTATCGCATAGACAAATATCGAACCTTACAATCATTCCCCCCTAATTTAGGGATCTTGACCACTTCTCTGAGCACTACTTATACTTGAATTATAAATTATAAAGACTTGAATTGTGTTGACTTGTGTTTTTATTGATTTATTATGTTTACACTTTGTATAAAAGGGATCAAACTGGCTCGATAGCCATTAAGCTAATCCTAACTATAAAATTTAGATCAGTCGCTGGCCGAAGCCTAAGGTGAAGTGTGTCACATTGACTTTCCACATCCAAGCCTCTTTCTTTTTTTTACCAATTACGTAACAGTGTCAAAGTGAACACCCACTCTACAGAGGCCCGTGTACAATATTATCGCATAGACAAATATCGAACCTTACAGTACCATATTTAATGTAAACAGTCGATCCTGAAAAGGAATCCTAATGGCTCACCAGGATAGTGACAGCCAAATGCTCTCATAGTCGCCCTGTTGCCACTCGGGCCGGGGCCCGGGGGCGCAATGCGAGCGCGGGTGCACGCAGCGCCATCATTCCGCCGCCAGCAGTTGCGGAAGAACGGTCACAGCGAATTATGTCGAAGCATTTACCAATTGCCATAATAACGTTATAAAAAGTAAACATCTTCGTACGTAGTCCAACAACATTTTGAAAAAAATACGTAGATCAGGGATTTTTTAAGCTGTCTTTCTACTGACATGTTTGAACTTAAGGTAGTGTCAAACGGAAGGTCCAGTTGATAAGGTATTTCACCGAGTACGTGACATCACCAAAGGTAAAATTTCCTCTCCATTAATCATGCGTGTTTGCATGTAATAAATAATAATAAGCCTGTTTAGCTCTACCACATGAGTAAAGAAACGTAACAGAGACAAAGACTCATACAAACACGCCGTCGTAGGTAACCCACTACAAGCATACGGCGAATGTGTGCGTGTTGTCAGCTCCTGTGTCGCGTACGCGCCGCCACCGGATAAAACCGGTTCACGCTCGTCCAGGATGATGACAAACGGAGGGCCGGCACTGCATAAATCACGTATTATTTGTTTCATCACCTACGTTATCGAATTGTTTTAAATGCCATAAACAGCAAATGGTTATTAAAGTGTTAAGAAGTATATTTTTTGGAATAGTACAATGGTTGTTTACTGTACTGTTTGTATGAACAAAACAAGGAAAAGAAATGAAAATTCATACTTAATTCTTAATCTACTAGGTGAGTAAATTAATACCAGATAATATAGGTATGTAATTGTTATTAGTATTTTACATACTAAGAAGAAACTTGACAGCTAACCTAAATCTTCATAAAATCAACTTTTTAAACACTAGGATTGTTACAAAAACAATCGCAAAGAATCGAAATTGTTTATTCAGTTGAACTAACAGAAAGGTTTTCATCGTCATCACTGCTATGCGCACTTAGGGATATAACTAGTTCATTTTCAACTATATTGTCTATAGTCTCGGTATTATTGCGCGCTGCATAGCCCTTCACTTGTGCCCAAATAAGCTCTATAGCATTATACTGGCAATGGCAGGAGGCAATCGGACAACTTCGTGACCATGCTGTAAGGCTAATTCATCGATCACGTATCGAATCTTGGATCGTTTATGTGCTTTAACCAAATTGGCTAACTCAGTTTTTAATAAAGTTGGATTTGCTTCAGCGCCATCTCTTTCAAGCCACGCGACTATTTTGTTCTTTTTATTTGTCTGATTTGGTGCTTTGTCCACTTGTACCGAATGATACGCAGCATTGTCCATAATAATTATAGATGGGTTTTGTAGGCTGATCAACAGATTTTCGAACCACGGTTTGAAAACCTCAAAATTCATGTCTTCGTGGTAATCCCCCTTAGATTTAGACGCGAATGCAAGGAGGGCGTCTGTAATAAACTCTTCAGAAGCTGAACCCGCGTGACATATAAAAAGGCGAGCTCCTTTTCCTGTTGGGACTTTTGAGGTGGAGGCCGCTGTATCATCGGTAACTGCGTGGTTTGCATTCAACCATGTTTTGTTAATAAAAATAACATTGTCCCAATCCAATATTTTGTTGAATTGGCGTAAGAATGAGATTTTCTTCATAACGATGTCGTGGCGTTCAAGCAGAATTTTTTTGTTTATCAGTTTTTTTTATATCTAAATCCTATGGACTTTAAAACCTTCAACAGAGACTGTTTACAGCCGGAAAATAAGCCTGCCGCTTTTAAAGAATTTACTAGTTTTGATAGCGTAGGATATTCTTTTCTGAGATAATATCCATAAACATGGTTTCGGATCGTAGCAGCATCAAAACAATCAACACCAACAACACCGGCATCACGGATGTGCCGTTGATGTTTGAGTGGGTAGGTAAGTAAATAATCAAGAATAAAATGTTAGATAACTTTCCGATTCACAAATATTTAAAGGGTGTATCGATTATTTTGATTAATCGATTTTTATGAGCAATATCCCCTCACTAACAGGCTAATATTGACATCTGTGAAGTTGGCTGTTATATTGGATATACTATAATTGGGTGAATCTACAAATATTTTGCTGTATAGTTTCCGAATAGTCATTTGAATATGCATATATTCATGGCTATATTCCCATAATTGCGTAACCAGAGCTCCTGCAGCTCTGGCTACGCAATTATGGGAATCACATCACATAAGCAATCCCGCCCGTTCAGGTATTTTTTTTTCTTTTGCCATCCGTACTACTATAATAGGTAAGAATTTTGCATGCTCCTTCAAAGGTTTGTCTCTGTTCCTATTCCCTACTCATGTGGCTCTATCACCGCATTGGTCTTGGGATCGGATATTAGGTGGTGAGCCAATAACCAGGGTGTGTAAGGTATCTTTGCGAAACTGTATGTAAATTGTATAGTATGGATGGGTGTGTGTGTTTGATTGGGACAGGGAGCGAACATTATAATTACTTAACAGAAGAAGAACAGAGCATGATGCCAGGCCACAAGACTTTTTAGGTCTGTAACAGACGATATCAGTATGTGAGGAGACTATAATTTTCCACAAATATCCGACAGGTATAACTGTGCTCTGTATCTTTCTTCCTGGGATCCTGGAGGGGTTTTTTGTTGGCAATCATCACGTGCTCATTGATGTAGATGCACGTAGACTCGCCCTTCATTCTGATCGCCGTGCTGCTCGCGATGCTTGCGCGCGGCGGCGATGAGATTGTCCATGGTATGTCGCTGGCGCAGACACCACATGAAGGCACTGCCTCGCAGTGTCTGCATGTGGTGCACGAAGTCCACCTCCACCTCCACCTCCAGGTCACGTTTGCATGAAACTATGTCCGTTCGAAGTGGGAGGAGCTCTTCCCGGAATACAGACATTTCCTTTAGCATTGCTTCCATATCTAACCCGAAGCAGCAGCTCTGAAAGAACAATGTAAGTGTCTTATTTTTGGTCTGGAGCTGGAGCAAGAGTACCTACTTCTGGAACTGGAGCTGGAGCAACTTCTTCTGGACCTGGAACTGGAGTACCCAAATCTGGTGTACCTTTTTCAGGTTAAAGAGGTGCTGAGGATATCACCACTACATCAAAATTAAAGTGTTGTGTGGTATGTTTGGCCTGCCTTCACCAGATCTTCACTGCGTTGGTATTAGGCCATGTACGGCCGCCAGAATCCATCCAGAGGATGTGTACGTTTTCTTGAAAGCCTTTGTTTGTTGTGGTTGGACGGTCCAACAGCTGATAGATTTGGGACGGCAATAATAACAAAAACACTACCACTTAAGCTATGATGTACACTTTATCGAAATATGATTGGTTATTTACTCAAAAACACTGAATTATAATAAAATATAATAACAAATGGGGGACGATTAATTTTAAGTGTTGTATTCAGTCTAACCTCCATTAAATAACTTGTAACTAACAAACAAAAGCTAGCGAGATCCTCTGTAACAGGAACGACCCGGAGCGGTAGGCCAAACCTCAGTCCATCAAACGACGCCCAATATTCTTGATGAAGGCCCTACCCTGCGAACCCCACACCCGACCCGACCCGGTCTCAACGGAAAAAGTCTCAAATAATAACTTCCCTTGGGTCAAAAAGTATGGCTTAGCTGTTGCACACACTCAGATATAGCTAGAATTCCATGAAACGGCCAAGCAGTACTTTTTGTTCGACCAAGTTGAACATCAGGATTATCTATAGAACTTGGCACCTAGTCTCTCGACATTGGCTCCCATTATTACAGTCATTAAACAATTTTGTTGAGATATTTCTGTTACTTGATTTAGGGTCAGGTTTTTAAATTACAAAAAAAGGTTTCCTTACAACCACTTGGTCTGATCTCTTCATTACCCCCTCCTGTATCCTATCCCGAACTGCAAACAAATCGATATCTATGTAGATTTTTAATTACACATATATTTCTATTCACAATTTCACATGGCTTTCAGTCACTAATCGTATCGAATTGTGGAACGTTTCAGTTGTGGATTGCAATTGTAGTATTCTATAGAGAGGTTGTGAGACTGCAAAAGTTCAATAGATAATCCTGATGTTCAATTTTACATCTCAATTCTTGTGTCAATGAAGTATCTTGAAATTGGCTCCCATTATTACAGTCATGAAACTATTTTGTTGAGATATTTCTGATATTAAGTTTAGGGTCAGGTTTATAATTTACAAAACAAGGTTCCCTTAAAATAACTAGGTCTGATCTCTTCATTACCCCATCATGTATCCGATCCTGAACTGCAAACAAATCGATATATTTAAATTTTTAATTACACATATATTTCTATTCACAATTTCACATGGCTTTCAGTCACTAATCGTATCGAATTGTGGAACGTTTCAGTTGTGGATTGCAATTGTAGTATTCTATAGAGAGGTTGTGAGACTGCAAAATTTCAATAGATAATCCTGATGATCAATCAGGATTATCTATAGAACTTGGCACCCATTTACATCTCAATTCTTGTGTCGATGAAGTATCTTGAAATTGGCTCCCATTATTACAGTCATGAAACTATTTTGTTGAGATATTTCTGATATTAAGTTTAGGGTCAGGTTTATAATTTACAAAACAAGGTTCCCTTAAAATAACTAAGTCTGATCTCTTCATTACCCCCTCCTGTATCCGACCCTGAACTGCAAACAAATCGACATCTATGTACATTTTTATTTACACACACATTTGTATTCACAATTTTACATGGCTTTCAGTCACTATTCGTATCGAATTGTGGAAGGTTTCAGTTGTGGAGTGCAATTTTAGTATTCTATAGAAAGGGTGTGAGACTGCAAAAGTGCTCATTTAAAAGTTATTAATACAATGATGAATCATCCGTTTATCTGCAAAACTTTACGCTGCTGCTACAACCTGCCAAAACATATGACGTCACAGAGGCACCTTACGATGGACCCTTTTTCATCAGAAACAGTAGACCTGCACCACGCTTACTTCTCGACTGCTGGAAAATCCTCAACGCAGCCTCCTTTAGTCATCTTACACGGACTGCTATAAGCTCAATGAGAGAATGGAAAAAAATTGGAACAGCCATCCACAATGCGACCGGTCGCATGGTGATGACTGTTGACGCACGAAACCACGGTCTCAGTCCGCACTCGCCGCAGCACACATACATGCACATGGCACACGATACTGCCAAGCTGATCAACAAGTTGGGACTGCCTCAGGTCTCCGTGCTGGGACACAGTATGGGCGGACGCACGGCCATGGCGCTTTCATTACTCCATGTGAGTATTTTACCTGCTGATGTACAAGAGGAACAAGAAGACGAAAATGGAACTCAAATAATAACAAGAGAACCTGCTCAGCAAACAACCTTTCCTATCTTAACCTAGTTTGCTGGAAGGGATCTCTTATTCGAGATAAGCTCGCCTTTTTACACTATTTCCATGTGACTGTTGTTTTTTTTTATAAGATTATAAGAAATAAGAAAGAAAGACTCATAAAGAAATTACGAACTTTTTTATGAGTTGCAGTTTCACTCTTGTTTTCGTAAAGTATTTCAACTTCTGATCTTGGGTCTTGCAAAAAATAAGCATGACGCTAATAAATAAAGGGTCGTATTCAAACGTACAGGTTTTATCTGACAAATTTACTGAATTTCGCAAAAACCTGAGAGCGACTAGAAATACTGGTTATGGCTGAAAAAAATACTGAATTGTGCGAAAAACTGATAGCGACTAGAAACCTGAAAACTATAGAAAGGATTATCTTGAAAACATTAAAAGAGTTACATAGAATACAAAACAATCGTTTGTTTTTTCTTTGTTATTACATGTTCAACCTAACACGATAGATAAAGGGGGTTTTTCTTTGCCTTCCCTGGCCAACCACTTCGCCCACAATTTTTATTAATGGACCAAATGAAAAAAAAATGCCATTTAAATTTGGTAAACATTCAGTGTTTTCTAGCAACATTTTATTTTTTCACGTGTTTCAGTATTTATTTCGCTCATTTCATGTCATTCGCTCAATATTTATATACCCCATAAATAAATCAGGGTCTTTTGCTTTTTTCCAGCCCAATTTGGTTTCAAGCATGATCGTGAGTGACGTATCTCCAATAGAGACGAGTAACAAAAGAAAGAAGTATCTCTCTCGATACGTGGAGTCTCTGAACACAATATCTAGGAATCTCAGGCCCGATATGACATTGGCCGAGGCGAAGGAGGAGGCTTATAACAAATTAAGGACGTTCAGGGCAGAGAAGCGAGCGAGGGACTTTGTATCTGCTTCATTAGTGCAGACAATGACTGGCTTTGATTGGAGATTAAACGTTCCGGCTCTGAAAGATAACCTTGCCAATGTGACGGGATTCTCTTCTGAGTTGAAGGGCCTCCAGTATGGAGGACCGACACTGTTTATTGCTGGAGGAGACTCCGACTACATCAGGTACTAATTATTATTATATGCTTTCAATGCAAACCTGTGGCCCCGTAGACATCTATGGTATAGTGGTTACACACTTCCTTGTGACAAGGAGATGAGGGTTTGAACCCCGGTGCTGAAAACGTACCAACGCCTCTGCCATCCGGTTTGACTAAAGGCGTCACGGTTTGTTTGTATTTAGGGTTCCGTACTTTGTGCCCCCGCCTATTCGAGCGCGAAGCAAACACTGCCATACCATCCTTTGCTGGAACCATTTCGCCGCATTTTCAGGCCCCTATTTGAGAACCTCTGGATAAGACCAGAACGCAGAAAATTTCGTCATCCAGTAAGCTATAATCACATACTTAAAATCCAAAATTTCAAGTCTGTAGGTCATTTAGTTCCGAAGTAAAGCGAAAGCAAAGTTTCGCATTTATGACACTCACTCACTCACTCATCATCATAATAGAACTAGTACTTCCCATAAACTCAGAGAGCTGAAATTTGGTACAGAGTTAGGGTTTAAGGGCCACATAAAGGGAAAACTATAAAAACTAGGATAATCGAAGATCTGGAGTACCCGGTGACACTGATTAGAAAACACAAGAGCTTGGTTTTCTCTTGGTATAGATTCTGTGTATACTGTTTTCATATCTCCCGGATATCTCCCGAAAATCTAATAAAATAAATCAATATGCCCACGTTTCTACAAAAAGAAGTGAAATCCCACCAAAAACATTCTGTAAAAAACTAGCCAAGTCTCGATGGAGCTGCTTGTTTATCTTTAAATAGTAGTAATATCTTTTAAAAGTAAAGAAATCTAGTCAAAGTCGTGCCAATTCTTAGGTTCCTTACATTTTTTTTTATTATTATAGTTAATGTTGTGTGACTTGGCCGTTGAACATTCTTTATACGTTAGTGGCTACACGTCAATTTTGAACTGCGTCATATTTAAATACAATTAATTACAAGCTGCAAGTTTCCTGATAGGGACACGTTATGAAACATTAGAAAATGACTGCAGGCGCCTTCCGTGATCGTTTTATGCTGCTCGTTAAGGGTATGCCGTACCATCCTTTACTGGAACCATTTCGCCGCATTTTCAGGCCCCTATTTGAGAACCTCTGGATAAGACCAGAACGTAGAAATTTTCGTCATCCAGTAAGCTATAATCACATACTTAAAATCCAAAATTTCAAGTCATTTAGTTCCGAAGTTTCGCATTTATGACACTCACTCACTCACTCATGATCATCATAATAGAACTAGTACTTAACGAGCAGCATAAAGTTTTTAGAGATAAACAAGCAGCTCCATCGAGACTTGGCTAGTTTTTTACAGAATGTTTTTGGTGGGATATAAATTACTCAGAATAGGACTACTCCCATAAAGTTGTAAAAAAGATGGGTCAACGCAATCAAAAGATACGGCGGTTTATGTTAGGTAAGTAAAGGGAAAAATCCTTAAATAGAAAATTTGTCGTTTTATGCCAAAAAACCAAACGAGTCGGACTCGTGCACGAAGGGTTCCGTATCAAGGAACAAGAATGTAACTGTAACATTTAGTTAGGGCCCTATATTAGTATTTTTTATATTCAGCAGTTTCGGAGATAAAACGGGGAGTTTTTTTTTTAAACTTTTTATCTCAGTATTTCAAAATTATAAAAAAACTCGTGACAAGAATTTAACTTGAGATGTGTGTGCCCCGCAAATTCAAAATCCTATAATGGTTGCTAAATGTGTACGTTTGGTGCACAAGTTCGACTCGCACTTGGCCGGTTTTAACAACTTTGGCCTGTCCAGAACTTTGCGTTGGCGTGCGTCCGTGCGTATTAACATAAATGTATTCTTTTTTTTTCAGTGAAAGCGACCTAGGAATGATTCAAGAGTTCTTCCCTATTGCTAAGTTGGTGTTTGTACAAGGAGCTGGGCACACCCTCCCCTACGACCATCCGGAGAAATTCCTCCCGATAGCTTGCAAGTTCTTGGACAATGTTGAATCTACTTTTAACTGGATTTAACTCTGCCTGGCTAGCACGCAGGTCACCGTAAGATAGTCAAAACCGTTAGTTGATAAACTAACGCGTTAGTTGATCAACTATCGACAGATAGTAAACCAGACCGACAGGGTTTAAATTTAGGTTTCTTTTGTTCTTACATGTCAAACTCACACGAAGACTAGAAGAATAGAGAGTCTTTGAGAGATTTCTTCAAAGAAACCAACATCCTAACAGTTGCAACTCAATATACTATATCTATGAAAACATAATGTATGTTAGGAAAAATATCAGAAGCTTTAAAACGATTGATAGCCGCCACAATGTGCAAACTAGAAATAAACATAAACTTTCCTTTCCAATTTTCAGACTCACAAAAGTTAGCAGTTCTTTTATGGGACACTGTATACGCTTCTATAATACAATTCCGCAAGAAATACAAAACTTAACTGAAGCTCGCTTCAAAAAATGAATAAAGCACACTTTGTGCACAAAGGCCTACTACAAAATTAATGACTTTTTACAAGACACTGACATGTGGCATTAAACCAATTCATTGCACCCTATATATTATGTACTAATAATATAATTAGATACCTTCTTATTGTTTTATTATGCTTGCTTGATTATGTTATGATGTTCATTAAGTCTCAATTTTTGTGCTATTATGAATAAACATCTTTGAACTGAACTGAACTGACTATTCGGGGGCTTCGTTGCGTTCGCCCTCTCTAGTCTTCACCTAAGCTACCCCAGTATTTGCCCTGGTATTTCGTTTGCAATTCAAGTTTAAACCAGTTTACTATTTAATTTTTATCAACTAACGCGTCATATAGTAAGCAGTACGCTACAGTGTCGAAAGTTGACCAACAAACGAAAAGAAAAAACGTTAGTGTATCAACTAACGGTTTTAACAATCTTACGGTGACATATTCAATGTGAGCGCCCAACGTGCTGTCCTAAAAGTTATATTATTTGCTCCCTACCGACCTCAACCACACTTGTACACAGCAGAACAAAGTGATAAGCATACGCCAAACCTTCATAACCTACGAGTAGATCAAGATCCGCATTTTTTCTCAAGTTTTTGAAGACGTATATACTTTTTCAAATCATTTTAGTTGTAGCTGAAATATCTGGACCCCATTTCAACCTATCGTCAAATATCACATCTAATTACCTGATGCTGGTTGACCTAGACAGAGAGTCGCATTTGCAGTTAGCATGCGCCAAACCTTAATTTGGAAGTGTGTAAGATACTATAACAGGTTTCACGTACCCTAACTTCCCTTAGATAAAAAGATATTGTTCAGGTGCCCTGTTGCAACCACTAAAAGTGCTTTTGCCCAACGACAATTAATAGCTACTATTCCGCGTCTTTATAATAAAATAAAATAAACCCTTAATAACTATCAGATGAAGAACAAAATCAAAAATTTGCTTATTGGATTAGATTATGATGCTGCTGAAAACCTGATACTTTAGATAGCCTTAACCTGACATTCCTAAAACTAGAAGTAAGCTCAAATCAAATAACACAACAAAAACAGGCAGTAACCCTCCTTACACTCAGTACACACTCATTAACATTCTACAGTACATACACTTCACTAACAAAATAACTTTGTTCTTTTCTTTCATTGGGAAAACAAGATTATAATATTTATATTTTTTCTTATTTACAAATTACTTTTTTTTTGTAAGAACCTTATGTTTTTATTATGTAAACTCTATTGTGTACTGTGCAACAAAAACAAATAGTTAAACTTTGAAACGGGAATAAACTGTCTCCCAATCCACAGGTTACCCTAATTGAGGATACAGGGAAACCCTTCTATCAAGGACTTGTTTTTGTGAATAAACGAATATTTACTTTTTTCTATACATGGATGATCTAGAGGTTATGGAAAACGTCGTGAGGAAACCTTCATATCTCCTTTGCAGCGGTGAAAGGCTAGCCCCTTTGTTAACATGAGTAATAAACTTGTTTTAACTATCTCTTTCATACTTTTATTTAGATAAATACATTTTACAAAAGCTTAGCGATCTTCCATCTTTTCAAATCGAGGGAGCATAGACTGTTAAGTTTAGTCATAGTCTAGACGTATCCTAGAATATAAAATTTACTTATCCTTATGTATTTCGATAACATATACATGTACTATCGAACCAACTGAATCATGACCCACTTGCCTGATAATTCGTTTGAAACTTTCAAACTTGTAAGATCTATCTATCTGTCAGTGTCTAATCAAATGATAACAAGTTCGTTACCAAGGATATAAACCTTCAAGCGAATTTCGACCTACTTGCATTTAAGGGGTTTAGCAAAATAAGCTTATGGTGGGTCATGATTCAGATGGTTCGATTGTACCATTATATCAACTATTTCCCTAAATTTTATAAACTGAAATAATCATTTCCTAGCACTTTAGTTAAAATATCTGCTATATTATTTTAATTATATTTAAACAACTTCGATCAATCCTTTTGTTACATTTTCTTGAATATAGTAATGTTAATTTACCTCAATTTGTTTGGCGTTCTTTGTAAAGTTTCCATATTTAGCTATTGCTCCTTCGCCTGAATTATCCTTATATATTTTAACAGGTTCACAAATGTTTCATTATACATCAATAATTAAGCTTATTAAGAATTTTTGTGTCACTGCTTCAGAATAAATTTAGAAAAATGAGTTCGGGATAACGATCTAACAAATCGAATAAAACACCTTACAATGCCTGGAGAAATAGTAATAGCAATTTTCAATAAAATATGTAATAGGCGTCTACGACCTTATTTTGGTGCTGTACAACTACCTATGTATAGATCGTGCCTGTAGATAAGCCTGTTCACATGCGAGGTGGCAAAGGCACAGTATGCCAGTTATTCGGCGTTCTGCTGTGATGGGCTAGCACCCTGTCACACAAGATTGACCACCTCCACCTACTAAATAAATGGCTAACTGTGCCCCTGCCACCTCACATGTGAACAGGCATACCTACCTAAAGGCACGATCAGGTGTTTATAGGCAGTTGTACTGCACCAAAGTAGGGTACATATTTTATTGAAAATTGCTTTTACTATTTCTCCAGGCGCTGTGTCAATGTGTTTTGTTATTTTTAACTTAAATTTTAATTTTATTAGTTTTAGGAATTGACAATAAAAAGGGATCGGTAAAATCCACATACCATAATTTATTTTTTCCATTCCCGTTTTTTCTTAAACGTAGAGATTTTGATATTGAATATGAAAAATGGATTCAGATACATTCAGTAGCAGTGCCAATACTAATTTTAAGTTTATCGGAAGCAACCACGGTGGGCGACTGTTGGCAAGAGCCGGTCGCCGCCATTGCTTCCACCGGCCTCACAAGGATTTGACAGTTTGGCGATGACTGCAAAATATTGCAATGTTACTTATAGCAATTAATTCTGATGAAACAATAATTTTGATATACAAGCATCACTTGTGCACATCCGATTACGAGAGCATCGACTTCGAATAGTCTATTAATGCTCTAAAGAAAAAATCGTTTAGTTATCAATGCCGAGTGTGTAAATTTGCTGCATTGAAAAAAGGCGATAAGAAAAATGCTTTTGGAAAATAAATAAGGTGTCAAAATAAAGAATCGGAAAAATAAAAGACTGTAAAAAGAACTTTCGGGGGAAAAGCGAATGGAAAATTTACTTCAAAGAAACAATGAGTTCGGGAGAATGATCTAACAAATCTCTTTGGTACCAAACATAATTTTTTTATTTTATATTATTACGGGTACTTATTGTATAGATTTATTTCCAATTCATAAATATCCTTTTAATCCGTTTTCGTAATTTCGGTTTCATACTTGGCTACGAAAGAGGACCAATTTTTTATAATTAACTATCATAGAGGAATTTATTTGTCATATTAGTAATCGAGTAATTTGTCTTCTGAGGCACGAGGATCTTCACAAAGAAGATGGGCTTCACAAGCCACAGGCGAGCACACGAGCGAGTTCAAATTCATGAAGCGGTCGCCGTCACCAAAATCGGTCGGACCACTTATTTTGTCTTCTTTCGTAGTTTATTACTGAAGAAATTCCTTTTTCTTTGTTCAATTAACTATTAACTTAAATTAATTAAAACAAGAACTTATTGTGGATAGCGATGGGTAATGATGACATAATACCTTGGACACCATTTACACACATTGATCTAGCCCCAAACTAGGATTTCCCGTATCTAGGGTACTAGACAACGATACACATACTTATATAGATAAATATTATACTTAGATAGATAAACAACCATGACTAGGGTACAAACATCCGTTCTCACCAAACAAATATTTGCCCCCACCAGGACTCGTACCCGGGACCCTTGGCTTCGTAGGCAGCGTCACTGCCGAACGGCCACCCGGATTATAACCCACTAGAGGGTTATAACCCAGTTTCCAACCAGTCATGTCTCAGTAGGCGTACGTTTTAACTATAGCGTTCCTTTGTACCATACAGCGGGTTCCTCCCCTCCCTAAAATATGGCGAGGGGGGTGATGGCTGGTGCACAAGTCATACTCGTGAACGGGTGCAGCTTGGGGGGACTGGTTCAGTCTGGTTTCTCATAAGTTATGTTCATTACAGCTTGTCTTTGTTCTCATTTATTTATTTTCTTAAATTGTTATTTTGGACATCTTGTTGACACTTATAGATATGGAGCTGTTGATAGGGCCTAATCATGACCTATCTTATATATAAAATATGACCTCATAAAACATGAAAGACACGCTACATTTCTTGGGTTGCCAAATTATTTTTTGTTGATATATTTTTGATACTCATATGTTAGCAACTGGTTGTTACATCTCACTCAAAGAGGAAAGAATGACGGCGACACGCTTTTGTGAGGACCAACTGGATGTTACGTCTTCTCTCATTTCTTTTCTCATTTTAGTGGTATTGTTTTAATGTGACAATACCGGTCATCGGATCCTGTGTACCACGGTAGGCTCGTGATTGGTTTAGCGATACTTGCTTGTTGCGTGAAACGTTCGAAATTACTGTCGCTTAGCGTATCATGGTAGCGGTCGGGGAAAATGCAAGGTCACGTCAGGTGTTCCAAACCTCAAGGATATTTGCATTTTATTTTTGTATTTCTGTCGTACTGGTATTAGTATAACATAACACAGCGTCACGCCTTTTCCCATAAGGGGTGGCAGAGGCACAATTGGGCCAGTTATTCAATATTCCATTTTGCGTTACAAGGGGCTAGCCCATAGCCGCAGCTATGGAGTAATGAAGGTTTCCTCATGATGTTTTCCTTCACCGTTAGAACGTCCGTATAAATGTACTTAAGATAAATGAATTATCTCATTGGTACATTGGTACATTTCTCATTGGGCCTCGGGTTTCAGAAGAAACGGCAAGAAACTCCCCCATTGTATTCCTTCCCAGCTAATAAGGCTTCTTACTTACTTACATTCACTTTCATCCCCACTTTCAGAACTACCATTACTACTGAAATTACTGCTGCTGCTGTCATCGGTCACGTTAATTAAAGCCCTTATTAGCTGGATTTATTGATATGCGTCAAAAGATCTTTCGAATTACATATGTCACATTATTATTTTTTCCAGACCCAACGATCGTACATTTTTGTCGATCTTCAATTTGCTCATTTTCGTAAATTTTAAAGATACACCTTTTTGCTTTACACCCAATACCCAACCCGGATTATGATACGCAAGAGTTGTATCGTTTAGCGACAGTTAGTAGGGGAAGCGATAGTTATCGTTGTGGAAAATGGAATTCGCATCAGCAGTGGGGTCAATGACCGGTAGTCTCACTAAAACAATACAACTATAGATTAGATATTTTATACATAGTAGCATAGAATAATAATACAAGAATACTTCTCACCAGTAGAAGTATCAGGTCCGTCCGGCTCACGTAACAATGTAGGTAATCTCGTTAGATAATTCAGTGGTAGGACTTATTCGACATCGTAAGTATATTTTCGGAATGTTTTTTTTTCAGATTGATATTTATTGATGAAGAATAATAGAGAGGAAAAATCAATCAACAACTTCACTCAAACAAACATGACATATCTAACTAAACACATTCAAAATTTCATGCCCCTGACATCTGTCGGATATTTTCCAAGTGTTTATTATCTCATAAAAACGAAACTCGAGTTTATTAGTTTATTATGAATCATATCAACAGATCTCATGATGAAAATGAACTATGAGCGACATCTAGGTTGTTAAACAATAACTATTTTTCGACGTACGGTGCAATGTAGGGCGTGAACACTCTTCTTTATATCATTACTCTATGGAATTATGATATATTTTTCCTTTTTCACTCGTTGGTTTTCCGTCGATGCCGTCAATAGGAGCCCGCTGCAGCCAGATCACCGACGCCTCGTTCGCAGACCTCGTGCAGTGCCCGGAATGCACGCAACATCAGCTGTTCAAGGGGCAGAGAGGCCTGAAGATAATGAGACATCGCTTAATACATTACCTTGCACTACAAGGCAACCAAGGCGCTCAGGATGCGCTCAATGACAGCAAGAGAACCCAGCCGTCAACGAGCACATTCTGGGCGACCTTGGGACACTTCAAACAAAATTACCAGGTAATCCAAAAGAAGCCCTCGTGGTGCGAGGACATGCGTGGCGACCTCTTTGTCCCATTATATACGACGGGCCGTCTTGAACAATGACGGACCAAGTTATGAACAGCTGCTGACTTTTGCATATCGGACACTGCACGTAGACAAGGACAGAAGTATGAACATATTTCTTACTTCTGTCCATAATTTTTTTACATTTTCAGGCCCAAAAGCATAAATTCTAAATTAATAGAATAGAATAGAAAACAAAATTAGTGGTGGAGACTTAAAAGGAGCTGCGCTTCTGTTCTCGAGCGACGCTGTCGCTCCAGGTTCTTTGGACACTTTGGATACATTGTGGCAAAAAAAAATGAAAAAAATGTAAAAGTGCATTATTTTTGCCTACTTACTTACAATAAAATATTTAAGTTTGAGTTTGAACTTTTTCAGACCTAATGCGTGATTTATTATTATACCACGTTCAACTCTGTATTATTCTGAGTTTTTAAATTAAGCGAATGTTTGGACTTGACTAAGGTGTTATCGTCGATCCAATTGTGTTTGTTCAATTGTTTTCAGTTCTATTTTATGTTATTTTACGATGGATTATTAACTTAAGTGTTCCTATATATTATTCATTATGTCTTCTTATTAATGATGAAAAAAGTAAAAAGAACAATTATGATGATTGAGTCCCAAAATAGGGTTTGGTCGAAAAATAAATAAAACTAATAAAATACATTTATCACTTTATTTACAAATACGACATAGGACTTTAAATTAGTTGAATTAATTGAGTTATTTATTGGTTTTAAGACTTACAAACTGGAAATTCAATAATGTCTAAATCAAAACAAAACGGTCAAGTGCGAATTGGGCTAGCACTCCAAGAGTTCCGTACAGAGTCTTAGGTAGTAATTATTTATAGATCTGTGGCCTTAGTCAAAGGTGTAATAGCGGTGTAGTGAATAGTGATGGGAGACCAGGTGGTTCCTTTTGGGTATAGAACCCTTGCAACACGACCATGAAGACCAACATTGCAAGTAAGCTAGTCACAACATAGATCAGTGACCTGCCAAGAACTTACAGGCTATCTCATTAAATTTGTCTGCATCATCATAGGCAAGATAGTGTCCAACTCCTTCTACAAACACCAGGTCGGCAATAGGGAAGAACTCTTGAAGCATTTCTAGGTCATTTTTTCTGAAACATAAATAATACGTTATGGCCATGTGCACAGACTCTTCGGAAGTTTTCTCGGCTCTGGGCGATGCATGAAGAGAAACTTGACAATTTAATAGTGGTCTAGCAAATTAGGTGAATTTCGCCGATATCAGGTGTTTATACAATATACTATATTTCAAAATTGTATTTGCTCCTTCCAGAACCTGTAATTTTATAGTGATTATTTGTTGCTCGCTAAGTGTATCCAGAATTTAGAAAACTCAAACTCAGAAACTTAAGGGGTCCCGCCATATATATTGTTTACCAATATAAGTATTGACTACCAAATTTACTAAATGTTTATCAAATTTCGAGCTCCCATGTAGTTTCACAGAACCGTAGCTTAGAATAGGGTACTAACATTTTGATGAACATTTAGTTGATTTGGGATGAAAATGTATTTTTTTATGTAACTTTTTACTCGATTTGGCAAAAAATTAAACATAAAACTTCTGGTTTCTGCTAGCTGTCTTGTGACTTGTGTGTTTTATGCCTTTTGGCGTCGAATTATTATTATATTTTATGCAGGTACCTGATGTAGTCTGATTTCGCACCAGCAATAAAAAGTGTTGGTCCACAATACTGGAGGCCATTCAAATCGGGAGGAAACGTTGTGATATTTACAAAGTTTGCCATCAGAGCCGGAACGTTAAATGTCCAATCGAAGGCACCACTGCTTGTCTGTACTAATGAGTTGTAAATAAATGATGGAATTCTGTCATCTGACCTAACTGTTCTAAGTTGCTTAATAGCCTCTTCCCTGGCTTCGTACAAAGTCATTTGAGGTCTTAGATCTGTAAGAATCCTAGTCAGAACATTCCATACACTCGTCAGATGTCTCTGTCTTTGATCACTTGTTGCTCTTGGAGATATATCGGACACAATCATGCTTGAAATCAATTCGGGCTTGAAAAAAAGAAAAAAATGCTTATTTGCTTATTTGAAAACCGCATCCATAGCACATTATAGGTACATAAAAATAATATAAAATAAGAATAAGCTTGAGGGTTAGCCTGTATAATGATAAAGTATAGCTTACATGGAGAAGTGATAACGCCATGGCCGTGCGTCCGCCCATACTGTGTCCCAGCACGGAGACCTGAGGCAGTCCCAACTTGTTGATCAGCTTGGCAGTGTCGTGCGCCATGTGTATGTATGTGTGCTGCGGCGAGTGCGGACTGCGGCCGTGGTTCCGTGCGTCAACGGTGACCACCGTGCGACCGGTCTCATCATGGATGGCTTGAGCATTATCTGTCCACGATTCTTTATTGCCCGTGACGCCGTGTAATATGATCAACGGAGGCTTCGCTGAGGGTTTCCCAGGAGTGGAGAAACACTTAAAGTGCAGGTCTACTGTCTTGTATAAATTTAAGGCCATATTGAACCGGAAAGTTACGCACATCATGTGGTGATGAAGCTAATATTTGAGACCAAATGCGTGGTTCATATTATACGGTCTGTTCTGGGCCCACATATAAAGGTTGATTGGTAATTCGATACATATAGCGTGAGGAGTTAAAGCGGTTCTTAGCTCCTCGCGATATATGGATCCATATTTCCAGACGAAAAATATATGTCTAAAAGTTTATTGGTTTCGAGTAATTTAAGTTGCGGACTTTTTTATTCAAAATTTGTCATAAACTTATTAATGATGTAAAACTTAATTACTTGGCGAGGACGGCTGCGAAAGTTCAAATAGTAAGCTGAAAATATTTTATAATTTATTAAATTTGTATCATTATTGAGTGACTTGCTGAAAATGAGAACCTAGGACCCTCACACAGGCACGAGCCTGCCTTCTGACTTCTGTGGTCATAATTTTCAACATTATCTCCTCTCTCATTATATCAAAAGCCAGTCTTATTTTTGAAACCAACTCCTTTTTCCCGTTAATCGCTTTATTTGAATAGACCTGTTCTTTGGCCCTGCCCCACACAAAAAAGTCAATAAGTCAGGTCTGGTGAACGAGTGGGCCAAGGAATGGGTCCTTGCCGATCCAGCATTTGGGAAAACAGTCGTCAAGATAGCTCACATCAATTGTCTAATGCGCTGGACAGCCGACGAAATTCAAATGATTTGATTGGATTTAATGAAACATATTTATTATGTTTATTGTTTTCAAGATCTTCGTTTAGTTATTTAAATGTCAATTGCTATTTGACTGAAATCGTTAATCACGCCGTTTTTTACGTGTTTGACTTTCTTCAATTTATTCTGGGTCGAAAGATTCCTGTTGGCTATTAAGGCGACTTTATCCAACGAAGAATATGCTGCCATTGTTTTCATGAATGGCAAGGCAGATGGCAATGGTGCCTTCGCACAACGGATGTATGAACCCAAACCGCCGGCTTCCGAATGTTAGAGTTTTTTACAACACCTTTCGGCTTGCTGAAGTTGGGATACACCGCGGGGAACAGGAGTCAACCAAGGCAGACACAATTCTAACGAAGAGGAAGGCATTTTAGTGGCATTTGAAGCGGATCCTACGACCAGCATTAGAGCAGTGGCTCAGGATCTTTACATTTCCAAATGGAAGGTATGGAAAACAATACACCATAACAACTAGGTAGTATCCTTTTCTTGGGACGGGTGTACAAGATCTGGAAGAGCAAGAGTTTTCATCTCTATGAAAATGCGCAGTTATTTAAATCAATATTGTGGACTGATGAAAGCAAATTTTCCAAAGAAGGTGTCACAAACTTCCATATTAAGCATGACTGGGTTAACAAGCACCACAATCCACAATGGAAAAAGGCGGTGTCGTTCCAGATAAAGTTGGCTGTGTGGGCTGGAGTTGATAGACAGAACGTTAATTGGGCAACAATTCTTACGAGAGGCTTTAAGGCTCGTGCCTGTGAGGACCCTAGCTTCTCATTTTGAGCAAGAATAAAATAAGTTAAATTAAATAAAAACGTTCCTATCAGTCTGTCATAAAAAAATCTATACTTCTCCCCCAATCTGGTTTGTAGGTCTTAATTTCAACAATGCGTAAGGATCAGCGTAAATGATACCTCAAATGATAGAAAAATAACCAAGCATGTTCTTAAAAATATTTGCACATAAAATCTTTCACCGTTTTTTTTTGTTGGGTCCGAAAAACTTGTTTTTTTATGTTTAAAAATTTGTCGTGCTCGTCATAGGTCTGTAAAAACTAAGTCTGGTAGCAGATGCAGAAATAGAGATTTAATAGAATATGCTTATTAAGTGTTTGTTTTATTAGAATAAATTTTGAAATAATCCATTTAACGTTCAATTTCGCAGATCGATTAACTGTGAAAATCCGGGAATTTTCACAAAAACAATAAATAAATCATCAATAAAAAATAAAATGTAAGACATCGCCATAGACTTAATAAATATTATATATATATATATAATAATATTTATTACGTCTAAAGATATATTTGGCTCAAATGATTTTAAATGGTCTGTACTAGTCGCTTAAGTCTTTGCATCGATCTACCAAACAGCCTGTATATCACAATAGAACCGCCGACATAAAACTGCAATCTCTGACGACCGTCACGGCAACATTTTAATGTCATTCGAATGCAATTGTGAGACACGATCTAAATTTAATAACTACGTAAAATGTTAACACAAATATTTGAACATGGAATACCGTTTGAATTCATTTGACGATTTGGTCAATACATTTATGTACACACGTATCATAAATCCTCTTTAATGCGTACAAAAACCGCACGTTACGATCAGCATAATGTTAAACTACTTGGTAAAAACTCATTTCTTATCTGAAAAATTACACATTATGACCATAATGTGTAATTTTTCTACATATTATGACATTCAAATTTAGAACACCGACGCCCGTCTACATGTTTGTGAAGTTGGTACTACTGAACAAGCTAAACAAGTGCAAAGTATTATCAATGCCACCATGCCGGTCGAACATGCGGTTCCTGAACACATTAAAGAGAGCTTATGATATGTGTGTAGATAAACTAGTGTATGTAACTGCACATAATTAGGCATTAAAACTCTCGAGTGAAACCCTCGAGTATTAATGCCCTCCATTATGTAGCAATCACATAAACTACTATTATCTACACAAGTATCATAAACCCTCTTTACTGCGTTCAAAAACCGCACGTTACGATCAGTATAATATTAAACTACTTGGTAAAAAGTCATTTCTTATCTGAAAAATTACACATTATGACCATAATGTGTAATTTTTCTGCATATTATGACATTCAAATTTCGAACGCCGACGCCCGCCTGCGTGCCGCCGCTAGTTTGTCTGTGAAGTTGGTACTGACATTCAAATTTCGAACGCCGACGCCCGCCTGCGGCACATTGGTACTACAGAACAAGCTAAACAACTCAATGCCACAATGACGGTCAAACATGCGGTTCCTGAACACATCAAAGAGAGCTTATGATATGTGTGTAGATAAACTAGTGTATGTAACTGTACATAATTAGGCATTAAAACTCTCGAGTGATATTATTATCTCGAGTATTAATGCCCTCCATTATGTAGCAGTCACATAAACTACTATTAAAATACGCTTTTATAACAACAAAAAGCTTTTTCAAATGTTCCATTTTCAAATCATTTACATATGCAAGCAACTATGACTAATTACTTTGTGTAAAGATTTGCAGTTGATGGAGTTGATGCAGTTTCCTTATCTAGGTATTCAATTGTATTGTGTTAAAGAGGTGGCCTAAAATACCTGGAAATAGTTGGAAGGTTTAAAGAAGTTGTAAGATTGTCAAAACCATTAGTTTATAAACTAACGCATTAGTTTGTGAACTATATACAAATTGTAAACCAGACCGACAGGGTGTAGAATTTACATTTATTTTGTTCTTACATGTCAATCTAACACGAAGACTATTCGGGGGCTTCGCTGTGCTGGACCCCTCTTTATAGTCTTCAGCTAAGCTACCGCAGTGTTTGCCCTGGTATTTCGTTTTCAATTCAAGTTTAAACCAGTTCACAATTTAACGGTTTTATGATAAACTAACGTGTCATATCGAAAGCAGTACGGTACCGTTTACAATTTATCGATAGTTTATAAACTAACGAGAGAAAAAAACGTTAGATTTTGACAATCTTACGGTTACCTACTCCAATAACAGTTGGTAAACCAATTTATTCGCAAATAGTAAAATATACTTAGCTGTAGATATACTATTTTATTTCATTTGCTGAAAAATTGGTTGTATGGATGTCGCAGTTAGTTGGTTAAATCAGACACTTAACTAACACCCCAGACCGTTAATTAAAGACCCTCGTTTAACCAAGTCGCTAAAGTTCCGTCAGACAAGTGAGTGAACGAAACGTTTAACGAGTTGTCTAAACGTTCCTAGGCAACAAGACATATAAGTACACAAAAAATATATTTATGTGTACTTTAAGTTTATGTTTAAAGTATTTTTTGTTTTTCTTACATGTTCAACCTAACACGAAGGAATAACGCTTCGCTCACCCCCTTTACTCTTCATCTAAGCTACCGCAATGTTTTGCCCAGATATAAGCTGTGCAAATCAGTAGTCAAAAGATAGACTCTGAAAGTAATCAGCTGTGTCGTGACCCCATCTTGTTTTACATTCTTTATCGAAAACGCCGGCTTTCGGTAAGACAGATTGTTAAACGTCTTCGACGATGCTGTATTTAAATCAAAATTATGGTGACTTGGTTAAACGTCGGTCTTTAATTAACGGTCTAGGGTGTTAGTTAAGTGTCTGATTTAACCAACCAACTGCAACATGGGACAATGCTTATTAGGCTGAGAGGGTCTAAACCAACGCTGGCCAAGCCCAGGCCCGTGGGCCACGAAGCCACCACCATGCCCACCATGGCATTTGAATTTGCCCGCCAGCACTTCGGTCGGCCGGCTAGCACATTTTACCTGTTTAGCGTTCCGTAACCGAAGGGGAAGATGGAACCAGTAATAACTAAGCCGCCGCTCTCTGACTCTATCTCTGATGCCGGGCAACAAGTAATGAACTACTTACACGAGATTTAATATAAATTAAAGGGGTTCCCCATTCAAGAGCCGTGTTTTATTATGCCTGCGAACTAATATTATATATTGAAAATTCCGCAGTACCTCTCACCGTCACAGACACAGATGTTACGTCGGATCCGCGATCTGTAAGGACTGTGTTCGAAACCCAAGTTCGGACATTTTTGTTGTTTTTGGTTTTATTATATTTTACTTGTCATTTTCAAAAAGGAGGGGGGATTCATTCTCAATTCGACCGTTATTTATTTTATCTACACACGTATCATAAACCCTCTTTACTGCGTACACAAACCGCACGTTACGATCAGCATAATGTTTTCTACTCGGTAAAAACTCATTTCTTATCTGAAAAATTACACATTACGACCATAATGTGTAGTTTTTCTACATATTATGACATTCAAATTTCGAACGCCGACGCCCGACTGCGTGCCGCCCGTAGTTTCTCTGTGAAGTTGGTACTGACATTCAAATTTCGAACGCCGACGCCCGCCTGCGTGAAGTTGGTACAACAGAACAAGCTAAACAACTGCAGAACCACAATGCCGGTCAAACATGCGGTTCCTGAACACATCAAAGAGAGCTTATGATAAGTGTGTAGATAAACTATTGTATGTACATAATTAGGCATTAATACTCGATAGTGGGTTTATAAAACGAGCCGAAGGCGAGTTTCATAATAATATCACTCGAGAGTTTTTGTACGCAGTAAAGAGGGTTTATGATACGTGTGTAGATAAACTACTAAGTATTATATGTTTGTTACGCGATTACCCACAGTGGACTTCTCCCACAGTGGTCCAATGTAGATAAAAGGCAAACAACGAGCTAAGTATATGTAAATATCTACGGTAATAAAGACATTTGGAATTTGGAAATTTGAATTTGGGATTATTTCTTCAATTATTAATCGATGTTGATGATTCTTGTTTTGATTGGTAGATCATACTGCAGAGGTGGTCCCATGTAAATTTTATCAAAATTTATTCAGCGCTTTTTGAAAAAAATCAACAATATACAATTATATATACAGATGTAAATTTTATCAAAATTTATTCAGCGCTTTTTGAAAAAAATCAACAATATACAATTTTATATACAGGAGGTGACGTTTTCGTTTGTGTTGATGTTGATGTTTGAGCAAAAGTTTTGATGAGGACATTTAATGTAAGTACATAGACTTCATTCACATCCCAACCGGGATGGAAGGAGTAGGGCTTGAACTTGAAGCCGGTTTTTTAAGTTTTAAACTTAGTGAATTATTTAAGTTTTTAACTTGGTGAATTATTTAAGTTTTTAACTTGGTGAATTATTTAAGTTTTTAACTTGGTGAATTATTTAAGTTTTTAACTTGGTGAATTATTTAAGTTTTTAACTTGGTGAATTATTTAAGTTTTTAACTTGGGGAATTATTTAGTTCTTGTACTATGGTACGGACTCGCACTTGACCATTTTTTTGTGAATAAATTAATTTCCCTATGAATATATAGTAGTAGTGTTGGCCCGGCGCCGCCACAGACTAAGATATTTTGCTCACCTGGAAAATCTATTGGCCAGTCTTGGTCTAAACTGATAAACATAAGTGTACCTCAGTTAAACATCTTATTTATTTTCCTTGCATGTTAGTATTTGAGTGACTTGTTTTTTCAGTATTAGTTAAAAGATTAGGTAATGAATTCTCATTACCTAATCATTCGCACAGTTCAAGAAGGTAATTCTTAATTTTCACGGTCTTGGTTTAGTTTAAAGGAGAATATGTCGTAGGTAAAATAACCACTATGAATGACCCTTTCGATCTGCATCAGAAAATACGGCATGTTATTTTTTGTCGCATTTGACCGGTTTGACGCCCGATTTTTCAAAAATCCATAAATTCAGTATTTATTGTTTTTATAAATAAAGGAAAGTCTGCTTTACATATAATGTGCTGTTTCCAATATTTAAATACTTTATACGCCCTCCATGTGGCGTCCGTTTTTTACACCCTCTATATGGTTATTGTTATTATATATTATTATGTATATGTTTTTGTAGGCGTTTTAGTCTGTTAAAATAAATGTTTGCTATTTGTTAAATTTTTGTTTATGTTAAATTTCACAAATATTTCTACACCAACTTATACACGATTGTAAACTTTATTATTAAGAAACACACTGCCACTCTAGGCACAGGTTTCGATTACTCTAAAAGAGAGACGTTGCCACACACTACTATACACTTTACAGTACTACTAGTAACACAAGTAAAGAAACAAAAACATCTTCATTCCAAACAAAGCTGCTATTTGAGCAGCAGTATTATTTACCTGTATGACGTACGGAGCGCTAACGTCATCTAGTGATTAATAGCGAGCTGTTGTCTTTTTTCGTCAGCGCCTCTCTAAGTGGAAAATCAAACTTTGCAAAGCCTATTTAGCTAATGTATTGTACCTATAAATTTACAATTTAGTAGAGATAAGTGTACAGTAGGCATAGTATAGTAAATTTATTGGGTTATAGTATATTTTAAAAAAACAATCTGTGGGAGTCACCTCGCCTCCTACTCCCACAGTGGTCCAATTTTCAAATCGCCCGGTAAACGTCCACCAACTGGCTGGGCTTATTAATTTATAGACATAAACTCCCAAAAGGCGGTAAATACAGTCGGGTTTTTGAGATGTTATAATAATTGATCTTGTTTTATATATTCAGTGACGTCAAATTGATCCAATACTTCTTCCCTTCTGCTGAGTGGAAGGACGTCGATGGGGCTGGCTGGCCACTCCCTGCCATATCGGAATCCGGAAGATTTCGTCAAGATTGTATGCAAATTCATAGAGGAAAAGTCGAGTTAGGTGACACGTAGGTAGTAAAATGGAGTCTTGAAAAACTAGGTAAACGTAACTACACAGGTAATACTAAACAGGGTGTAAGAGAGATGTGTAATCATATTTTAGGGGGATTTTATGGTAATAAATTCTGAAGCGACGTTTAACATTTGTTAAGTTCAGTGTACCTAGGCTTGTTAAAAGTTTTGCTTTTCATGGTTTATAAATTTTTTAGTCAAAGTATATATTTTCGTAATCGCTTTATTGGCAAATAATAGATATAAATATTTCCAGTGCGTATGTATTTTTTATTATTTACTTTCACTACATAATAAATACTTAACATATAGTTATTTATGAGTTTTCCAGCAAAAAAACGACTTGATGTAAAATATAAATATATATTTCCAAATAAACATTATGTCACGACTCACGCCTCATTGACAAACATAAAATATAGATAATTAGCTAGGTACAGGCAGACTTACAACAAAGTATAAGAAACGTCTACCTAATGAAAACGAATATAATTTTTTGCATAATAATCCTAAAGGACAACGGCGAACCCCCATTATGAAAAATAGTTGGGCTAAATAATCTGCGTCTTTATATGAGAAAATATAAAAAATATTCAGCTTATGGTTCTGAGCTTGCATGTATAACAATTTATGCTAGACGAGGTCAGGTTACTGAGATATTGCTAGTGTTATTGATGAATTGTGAATAAATTCTAACCTCACTAAATGCTCTATTGTACCTCAAATTTACACTTTTATTGATGTTAATGAGAAAAGGTGATCACCATCACTGCAGTCTGTTCAAACAAGGTATTTTTACCCAATAATTCAATGTTAATAAGGATTTCGACCTGCATAAGACGTCACGCTTTAAGAGGCATAAAAGCAGTTACTGTTTACTTTTCACACAGCAACTACTCACCAAAACTTCAACTCAGATAAATTCATAAGGACAAAAAAAGTTTATTTATCGATAGCTAAATAAAATTCAATTTAAAACTTTTCACTGCAAGTTTCAAATGTAGTAGCTACTAAAACACTATTTTAATTCTAATTCGTTTTATCCGGAACATTCCGGAAAAAAGGCATAGCTATCCATGTTATGACATCATGACGCAAGTGTACCAAAAATCACTCTACCTTTAAACTCGCCTTCTTAAAAATTACGGCCGCTCAGCAAACCTGAAAAATCTCGCAAGTTCTTAAAACTTCTACATCCTTCCCCTGGAAGCCACCCACTTTCAACCACACTGCACCCCCTCTCTTCTAGATCTGATGATTACTTTTAACATATCCAAGGTTGATGTGCATAGACAACGTAACGCTCACGTCTCCGATCACGATTGAGTTTACCTCTCATTAAAGTTAAGGCCTCCCAAGCGTAAATTCCCTAACCTCTTTTAAATTAAGCGTAAATTCTCTAACCTAAACCCTAAATTCTTTGACATACATAGCTTCAAGGGCATGGATATTAACTCCCTTAAATCAGACGCCGCCTCTGTCGACTGGTCCCCTGTCGTTGTTAGCGAGGCCGTTGTAGACAAAGTCTGGAACTTTAACTCTATTGTCCCAAGCTTGTTAGATAGTAAACACGCTCCGGTCAAGGGGGTAAAGGTTAAGCACCTTCCTGCGCCGTGGCTTACTGACACCATCGAGGATCTGATGGTCAAGAGAAACCGTGCCAAAACTAGACATAACAGGGATCCGACTAACGAGAATCTTTTAATTTTCGAACATCTCCGTAATCGTTGCACTCGTCTGTGTCGTGATGCCAAACGTCGTCACATCCACAAGAGCATTGAGAGCTATACTTCAGCAGAGGTTTAAAAATCCTGAAGACTCTAGGTGTAGGTAAGTCCCAAGACTTGGCTGCTGGAAGTGTCGACCTCAACAGTCGTGATAGACCGCAGCCCACAACTCACCCTTCAACTTCTACCATGTCAGAATCGGGGCAGTAAGTAGGGCAGGGCAATATTAGCGATCTTGTCGAAGACCAAAGAGGAGGACAATATCTATTCGCAGATGATAACCAAGCATCATTGGGAGCGGTTACCTAGCATCAACCACATAATTAATGTGTCGCTTGACCAATTTTTCTTCCCCACTCAGTGGAAAAAGGCACTTGTGATTCCAAAACCTAAAACGTTCAATACCGTTTCCTTTAAACCTCACCAAAGTCCTGGAATCAATATCTCTCCCAGCTCTTCTCTTACCATTCCTAAAGAAACTTAACAAATCCTCATCAATCAGGTTTCAGGCCGGGTCACAGCACTACCACGGCTCTGCTTAGTCACTGACGACATTCAATTGGCCATTGATCAGAAGCATCTTACGGTCCTTACACTGCTTGATTTCCGTAGTGCCTTCAACTGCGTCGATTTCGATGTCCTGGTTAAAATTCTAAAGTCGCTCAGTCTCTTCGCACTCGGCTCGCTGCTTTCAAGTGTTCCCAGTTCGTCACATCACACCCATCTTGGTAACACTGTTACCAACTGGGAATGAAAATAGAATGTGATTCCCATTTTGTCACAACCTTGTGTTATTACACTTATTATTACACTGTTAACACTATTGTGTTATAAACTGGAAGGAAATACTGTTACAAACTGGCACTATTACCTTCCCACTTTGTCATACCATTGTTCATGGATTGGCAAGCGCCCGCACCGGGCATAAAAAAAAGTACCGCAATTGTCATGTGCCCGGTGCGGGGAGAAATATCACTTGAATTTGGGCTGTATGAATCATAGTGTTGTACCTAGTAGATTTTACTAAGAGAAACTGAATGATAAAGTTATATAATATTTTCGCAATTTTTTTTTTTTGCAAAATGGGGTAAAAATTCGCATTACCTATATATTATTTCCCATCTTTTTATAAATTCTCAAAAAACAACGAAGAATATTGGCAAAAACATTTAGTTAGCTTACCTCAACACAAATCTAAAAATGTATCCAGTCTTATACGCTTTCCATACTAACAAAAACCCAGAATTTGTTTTATTACGCACGAATCGTTTACCTCAGGCTCGCAAATTTCGAAACGGTAGCCATCTTGCCATTTAGCGTGTTTTCCCCAAAATGGCTCCGCCAACGAAATCGTTATGTAGGTAGGTAGCTATAAAAAATTCAGAAGTAGAAGAAAGGAAGTATAATTTGGAATTCGTAACAATTTCAAATGTAGGTAACTCCTTATCATATCATTTTAGTTAACAGCAGCTGTTCGTCAATATTGAAAACAAACAACAAAACCATCTTTACTGCGCCCAAAAACCGCACGTTACGATCAGCATAATGTTATACTACTTTGTAAAAACTCATTTCTTATCTGAATATTGAACATTATGACCATAATGTGTAAATTATCTACATATTATGACATTCAAATTTCGAACGCCGGCCCGCCTGCGTGCCGCCCCTACTTTGTCTGTGAAGTTGGTACTACTGAACAAGCTAAACAAGTGCTGAGCAATTATAATGCAACCATGCCGGTCGAGCATTGTAGATAAACTGTATGTAACTGTACATAATTAGGCATTAAAACTCTTGAGTGATATTATTATGAAAACTCGCCTTCGGCTCGTTTCATTACTCGGCTCTCGAGTGTTAATGCCCTCCATTATTTAGCAGTCACATAAACTACTATTATTACCTATCGTTTAAACAAAGTTATGATTTTGATCTAGAATATTATCACTAGGTGTTATAATTACAATACAGAAATAAGATGTATCACAAGTAATTATCCCATCAATTAGATAAATTAAGTTATTCTGTAGGAAAATTAAGGTAAGTAAGTAAGATACACTTAACCATAAACATGTAAAAACTAGGGATGCAACCAATACGATACCGATATATCGGCGATATTTCAGGTTTGCCGATAAGTCGGCATCGGCGATATTTTTATGGCCGACGATACTTTACTTTTGATGATGATGATGATACAACGAGTCTTTACAAATTTTTCGTTTTAAAAATGTTATGTAAACGCGCGGGTTGTCTCGTCTATTTCGTTGCAAACGAGGCACGAACTATACTAAGCCTGGGGGAAACCCCGCGCTCTATTTTTAAACAAAAATCTGACTAATGTTAATTTTAATAACTAAAACTGTATCAACCCGTCTATATTTTTATATTACCTTATAAAAAATTAACCTAACTTGTATTTCATCTATAACCTTCGTTTTTAATTTAATAAGCGTATCGGTATCGGTAACGCCGATATTTTTATAAGCGTATCGGTATCGGTATCGTATCGGCAAAAACACGTATCGTTGCATCCCTAATAAAAACTTACTTACTTTAAAGATATGGGCTAGTTGTATGACAGTAAATTATCACATTTGTTCATAGGTAATTGAAAATTATTAAATAATTTTGGACTTCCTAGCTTACAACATGAACTTGTTCTGCCAAGAGATGAATAACAATATTTATTATGGTATTAGTAAAGTAGGTATTTGTTATGAATTATAATCAGTCTTCTAGGTTTACACATCGGCCAACCATACACGTGTATGTAAACTCACTTATTTTAAACAAATTGGCTAGGCAGAAATATTATAAGGAGTTTGAAATTGTTACGAATTCCAAATTACAGTTACTTTCTTTTACTTCTGACTTTAAGTTCAAATATATTAAAAAACTATTTTGATGTTGACAATCTCGTTTTTTATAGATCTACTTAAGACAGTCCATGATCAATGGTATGACTGAGGCTTAAGCAGGAACCAGCTAGCGAGAAAGTATCCGTAATCGAAATGTGGGAAAATGTATGAGATTATGAACAGCGCCCCTATTGTGCGTAAACATAACTAAAATCGGTAGCAGGAAGCATTTTCGTCTGGTGTTCGAAACGATACGTCAACAACTCGCTTTTCAAATGTATAGGATTCGATAGAATCGGCAGCACGAACGACGTTTTGACATACACTAAGGTGAAACTCGTCAGCTGGCTATCGAAATCTCACGATTAATTACTCACTTAATATTTGTTGGTGAGAATAGTTTCGTTATATATTTAATTAACGATATCCTATTGTTTGTTGTTTGCAAGTGACTTATTAACGGTTATAGTGTTAATTTTCAATATATATACCTACATATTTCATATATTATGTATGTAGCAACCCTTTGTTAATAGCAATCTCATGGTGAAACTCAGTCGATGAAGTTGCGGATTGGGATGAAATACTACGTGAATATGTTATGCATGAAGCCATGATCCTCGACAGTGAGAAACCGTTACCTCAGAGAAGGATAAAAACAAACAAAAATAGCGTCAAGCCTTCCCCCGTAGGGGACGGCAGAGGCACATTTGTGCTCGTTTAGCCAGATATTCAATACTCCATTTTGCGTGACAGGGGGCTAGCCCATTGCAGTAGCTACGGAGATATGAAGTTCATTGTAATTTTTGGATCTATGGGTTTTTAAACCTTAACCAAGAATTTTTCATTAATAAACATAAATATTTACATACAGGTACATACATTGCTTCTAGCCCCACACTAGGACACCCTGTGTCGTGGGTACCAGAAACAGCAACGTCACACACATATAAACATCCAAGACCTAGGGTTATTTTCCTTTTACCACAGCCGGAGATCAAACCCTGAACTCTGGTATGGCAGGCAGAGCCACAACCGCTTCGCCACAGAGGTCGCCATTGGTGTTGAACTTTATCAAGTTGAAAATTATTTATTGAACACAGTTATTAAAAAGATACATTAACAGAAAACATATGATCAAAGGCGAGCTTAACTCTAAAGAGATTTCTTCCAGCAAACCAAGGCATGAAAGGAAAACTTATCATGAAAGAGTAGGCAGGGCACAATAACTAATCTATTATAAAATATATAAGTAAATTAAATATCTATAAAATACGGAAAATAAAATACAAACTTATGTATATCAAACACTAAATAAGTACCAGTACATACATAACCCTGTGCATATAGTTTACATATAATAATAATATACATACTACAACTATCACAAAAGAGAGAGGAAGTGCTCTTTTACCCGGTTTTTGAAAGCGAAAAGAGTGGGACTGTCTCTTTTAGAACAAGGAAGTATGTTCCACAGTCGGACCGCCTGTAACCTGAAGGAGTCCTCATATGCGGAGGTGTTATGCCTTGGAGTGGCTAAGTGTGAGACCTTGATCCATTGCCAATCTCCTGAAAAGAGATTGCCTACTCAAAGCGGTCTCAGAGGTAAAGGGGGTAGCACAGATTTTTCAATACATATATTGAAAAGAACAGAAAGAATATGAGAGTTGGCGACGGCGAATGGGAAGCCACCCTAATTCTTTGTGATATTGAGAAACATGGTTTAATTTGCGCACCCCGGAGATAAACGAGATCCCGAGATTCTGAAGTTGTTCGAATCTTAATAAAGGGTTAATTAACGTCACAGAAGCCTATGGTGGAAGGGCGGGCATTGTGCAACTAAGAGAAGACTGAATGCCGTCGGACCATATGATGAGGTACTGTGGCGCTGCAGTATGGGAATTGTATGAGTGTTCTCCCCTTCTAACCCCCACCCCGCCCCATCTCGCTTTGTCTATGGCTGCTTGCGGCACGACACCACATTGTGTGGCCTGCCTCTTACTTATAAATGAATTAAACAAATCTGCTTCTTTTAAAATGTATATGTATGACACTTTAATAATTCATGCATATAAGAACCTATACACAACACTTCATGTAATCGATGTTAATGCAAATAAACAATAATTTACTCCACTCCATTTCTAAGGCATGTATTATTCTACACATTTGATAATTGTATGCAATCTCTTGCTCTCACAAATTCCAAACTCATGTTGTATTATCATTTCCTTTTATATACTATGCCCCTCTCTCTTGCTTCTCTATTTCATTTCACAAACATCTTAGCTACTCTATGATCAATCTATCTCTTGCGGTGTTCTCCAAGTCTCAGCTTCCTCTGTCATCAAGGTCTCTGGGACAGCAGTGATGCAGGAGCCCCGACCGCACGCGAAACTCTGCTGTAATATAAAATATTTCGGAGTAAAGTACTTGAAATGCAATATGATGATGACGATGGTAAGCAATCTCTCATTATTATCAGACAGGTAAGCCCATCCAAATATGGGTTTGAAGGGTTCATAATTCATCTCTAGATAAGCGATAGATTTGCCCTCTGACATGCATTTCGTGGGTGGACATCAAGGACCCAGTAGGTAGTTGAAGAGAAAGTCAAAAATCAGATAAAAATACGTAGTTATATTGACAGATAACTCAATATTGAATTACTCAGCTAAAGATTATAATAAATAACTATAGCTTACCTTTCCATGAACTCTATCATTACTGCGCTCATATTCCGGCATTATGTGAGGTTCTTCATGAAGAAGAATGCATGCAATGCACAACAACTTCAGAATCTCGGGATCTCGTTTATCTCCGGGGTGCGCAAATTCAACCATGTTTCTCAATATCACAAAGAATTGGGGTGGCTTCCCATTTGCCGTCGCCAACTCTCATATTCTTTCTTATCTTTTCAATATATGTATTGAAAAATCTGTGCTACCCCCGTTACCTCTGAGACCGCTTTGAGTAGGCAATCTCTTTTCAGGAGATTGGCAATGGATCAAGGTCTCACACTTAGCCACTCCAAGGCATAACACCTCCGCATATGAGGACTCCTTCAGGTTGCAGGCGGTCCGACTGTGGAACATACTTCCTTGTTCGAAAAGAGACAGTCCCACTCTTTTCGCTTTCAAAAACCGGGTAAAAGAGCACTTCCTCTCTCTTTTGTGATAGTTGTAGTATGTATATTATTATTATATGTAAATTATATGCACAGGGTTATGTATGTACTGGTACTTATTTAGTAGTTTGATATACATAAGTATGTATTTTATTTTCCGTATTTTATAGATATTTAATTTACTTATATATTTTATAATAGATTAGTTATTGTGCCCTGCCTACTCTTTCATGATAAGTTTTCCTTTCATGCCTTGGTTTGCTGGAAGAAATCTCTTTAGAATTAAGCTCGCCTTTGATCATATGTTTTCTCTTAATGTATCTTTTTAATAACTGTGTTCAATAAATAATTTTCAACTTGATAAAGTTCAAAACCAATGGCGACCTCTGTGGCGAAGCGGTTGTGGCTCTGCCTGCCATACCAGAGTTCAGGGTTCGATCTCCGGCTGTGGTAAAAGGAAAATAACCCTAGGTCTTGGATGTTTATATGTGTGTGACGTTGCTGTTTCTGGTACCCACGACACAGGTGTCCTAGTGTGGGGCTAGAAGCAATGTATGTACCTGTATGTAAATATTTATGTTTATTAATGAAAAATTCTTGGTTAAGGTTTAAAAACCCATAGATCCAAAAATTACAATGAACTTCATATCTCCGTAGCTACTGCAATGGGCTAGCCCCCTGTCACGCAAAATGGAGTATTGAATATCTGGCTAAACGAGCACAAATGTGCCTCTGCCGTCCCCTACGGGGGAAGGCTTGACGCTATTTTTGTTTGTTTTTATCCTTCTCTGAGGTAACGGTTTCTCACTGTCGAGGATCATGGCTTCATGCATAACATATTCACGTAGTATTTCATCCCAATCCGCAACTTCATCGACTGAGTTTCACCATGAGATTGCTATTAACAAAGGGTTGCTACATACATAATATATGAAATATGTAGGTATATATATTGAAAATTAACACTATAACCGTTAATAAGTCACTTGCAAACAACAAACAATAGGATATCGTTAATTAAATATATAACGAAACTATTCTCACCAACAAATATTAAGTGAGTAATTAATCGTGAGATTTCGATAGCCAGCTGACGAGTTTCACCTTAGTGTATGTCAAAACGTCGTTCGTGCTGCCGATTCTATCGAATCCTATACATTTGAAAAGCGAGTTGTTGACGTATCGTTTCGAACACCAGACGAAAATGCTTCCTGCTACCGATTTTAGTTATGTTTACGCACAATAGGGGCGCTGTTCATAATCTCATACATTTTCCCACATTTCGATTACGGATACTTTCTCGCTAGCTGGTTCCTGCTTGAGCTACTGACTCTGGTTACGTTTTCGATGCGAGGTCTCGTTAGCGTCTGGAGAGTTTTTCCTGCTTGAGCTACTGAGTGGGAAGGAAATAGGTAGTGCAAGTTTGTAACAAGTGTTACCAGCTGGCACTATTTCCTTCCCAGTTTGTAACACCCAGTTTTTTTTTCAGTTTATAAGTGTTACCAAGATGGGTGTGACAAACTGGCTGGTTTGACTCCCGAGACCACCAGCGGCTCATTAAGTGTGAGGAGATCTCAACGGGAAATCTTATCGTATCGTAACTATGGCATTGTATTAGAATATAATATTTGATCAAACTATCATGTGAAAAATAAATAAAACAAGTAAAATTGTATTAATGATTGTCATAAAACATTCCTATTCACATATTCAATTCCGCAATACAAACAAATTATTCATATATAAAAATGATAGAAAAACACAAATTAACTGATTAGCTTAATCAAAAATAACTAAAACTATGAAAAATTAACGTTGCTACGGAATGCACTGTTTTGCGCTTGTCTTGACTGCACCTTACCGTCTAAGAATAAGGCATCTTTTCGTAGGTTAAATAATTTGAAAAGTTTTTTTAACTAGACATACAAATATCAAATTATACACATTTAGAATTTCGTCTTAAGTACATTCCCAGCAAGTAGCGTCGAACAATTACAGATATACAATTATAGTATGTAACGTTTCATCATGTACTTATTTGCGTAGGTGTATGTTGATATCGTTTCACTCAGATGAAGTATTTAAAACTAAGATACTCGCTTACTCACGGTATTCGAGATGTTTTCCTTTAACTATCCACCAACTTGGACGTCATGACGCAGTCTCATTTAATGTCTCGGCTAAGAAAGCCGACCACAACTGCAGGCGAGACAGCGAGCGTATTACGTAGGTACATTGTCACGCTCACTCGCGTCGTGAGTTTGTTCGCTGTCTCGCTCGCCGGCGACATGTCGCCTGTAGTTGCGATCGGCTGCTAACTTGTACCTCGAGTCTTCCATATGTGAGCAAGCTACTCAAAAATTATCGCGATTGTACAAAATTATTTACTAAATCTAAATTAACTTTCACGTGATAATTTTGATGATGATAATTTTGTCAATTAAATTCCTAATTAATGGCGCTCTAACAAAACAGTTATAGTAGTTTATGTGACTGCTACATAATGGAGGGCATTAATACTCGAGAGTGGGGTTTATGAAACGAGCCGACGGCGAGTTTCATAATAATATCACTCGAGTTTTAATGCCTAATTATGTACGTAGTTATGTATGTAGTTACATACACTAGTTTATCTACACATATAATATAAGCTCTCTTTGATATGTTCAAGAACCGCATGTTTGACCGGCATTGTGGCATTGATCATTGCTCTGCAGTTGTTTAGCTTGTTCTGTAGTACAAACTTCATAGACAAACTAGAGGCGGCACGCAGGCGGGCATCGGCGTTCGAAATTTGAATGTCACCATAATGTACAAATTTTCAGATAAGAAATAAGTTTTTACCATAAATAGTTTTACATTATGCTGGTCTTAACGTGCGGTTTTTAGACGCAGTAAAGAGGGTTTATGATACGTCTGTAGATAAAATTTATTGTGTTTTGTTTTCATGGAATTCTTTGTAAATACAAAAAACTTGTCCAAATGGACAGGTTCTGTGTCGAGAATGTTTTAATGTTAATTTGTAGCTCGGAAGGGCCAACGTGCCCCTGCCTAGGTGGCTTCCGAATATTGCTGACGTGAACGATACCGTACAATGAGAGTCCTTCGTACAACTATTTTTCAACCCAAGTCAGAATTTTTTAATAGTAACTAAAATTGGGTAGTGTATGAAATTTTATAATTTTTATACTGTCAGTCTTTCTTCCCGCGAATATAACAAATATTAGAACAACGACATAAACAACAGTAAGATAAAGCTGTACTTATAATTCGTCATCACGTTAACTGTCCTCACTCCTCACATCGTCAGGTCGTTCCACTTTCACACCCGCCTCTCCATCAGCAGGCTGCTCTCCATCATCTGACGACTCCTCGTCAGACTCTTGGCCATTGACTCGGAGACTGCTGATGAGTTTCGTCGCAGCTTCCACTTGGCTAGTTTTGTGCGGCTTCAGTAGATTATCCATGAAGGAGTACATGTTCGAGAGATAGTATACTCCGAACTCTTTAAGCAGCATCAGATCGGAGCCCTCAGTGTGTTTCACGGAGATTATGACTCTTCGATTGCGTCTGCCGTAGTTCAGCGTCAGCTGGAACTTCAAACTAATCGGAGGGATGTTCAACTTCTTCATCTCTTCCGTTATCATCAGCTCGCGGTCCAAAAACTCAGTGTTCATGAACCTCGCTTGGTTGTAGAACTTCTTTCGTCTCCATAGAGCACGTTCCATCACGGCGGAGTACATCTCTCGGTTATTTGTGTCTTTCTCGTCCTTCGTCGGAGTCAGCTCGGCTCCCCATATGTCCTCGAATATCGTCGTCATGGAGTCGTGGACTATTCGTTTCCATTCGAAGTTGAGCGGGAGCGTCAGTTTCGGCGGGAGATGCATCTTGTATTCTGGCGATTTGTTGTTTTTGGGTATGACGGGTTTCTCTAAAAGAATCTTCTTGAGGAATCCCTGGTGCTGATTCGGTTTGTCTTGTTGGTACGCGTTCGCTGCGAACTTGAAGTAGGCGACGAGCTCGTCGGCGGACCTCGCCCCTATGGCCGACGTGACGTTGTGGCACTGCTCGAACGGATCCTGAACACAGAGCTGCGTGGTATGTCGGAGCGGGTACGTCAACTCTCCGATAACATTGCTTTTGTACCTCTCATATTCTTCCGGTAAACCTACGACATTTCTGAAAGATTCCTTAGGAATTGCGTGTCCCAAATAGGGTGTCACCGCCATATGTTGGAAGTCAAATGTGGAGTAGAATTCAAAGAATCCTCCGAGCAGTTCCGCTATGGTTGTCTCCTTCGCTCGCTGGTTGAGGGGCGGCAGTTTGTCCTTGTCTTGCATGAAGCCGGTGTCCCAGTAGTCCACGAGGCACTGGTCTGCCGGGTCTCGCTGCAGAGAGGCCACGGAGGGCAGGATGCTGAGGGGCGGCTGCTGCAGGTAGAATATGAAGAGCATCGTCAGCGCGTAGTTGGAGAGCCGGCCCGTGCCGGATAAGCTGTGCACCTGAAATTGACACAATAAATAGAGTTGAGACTTTTTGTGTGTTACAGATAGTCTTGGAATTTTTTCACCCTTCTTCTATCACAATAGTCTTATGTAGAGAACAGGCAAAAATTACGTTTCTAAACATGTTAATATTAACAGAGAATAAAAGAAAATGAATTTTGAAACAAACAGTTTTGTACAGTACAGAAAGATAGTCTTTTATAGTACAAATCGTCTTGTACTGTAAGATAGTCTTGTAAAGTCAGTACTTGTTAAGAACCGATATTTTCTTGTACATTACTAGTCTTTTATAGTACAAATAGTCTTATACTGTAAGATAGTCTTGTAAAGTCAGTACTTGTTAAGAACCGATATTTTCTTGTACATTACTAGTCTTTTATAGTACAAATAGTCTTATACTGTAAGATAGTCTTGTTAAGTCAGTACTTGTTAAGAACCGAAATTTTCTTGTACAATACAGATAGTCTTGTACAGTACAAATAGTCTTGTACTGTAAGATAATCTTGTACAGTACAAATAGTCTTGTACTGTAAGATAGTCTTGTTAAGTCAGTACTTGTTAAGAACCGAACGGTACCTAGTCGCAATTTTAAAATAGTTTATAGTTTTGTTTTTGATCTGTGACGTAACTTTGTTTGTGAGCTGCCACTTGATCTTTTTCCCTCTAAAATGTCGACTGTTTTTAGGTGCTAGCGTGATTGAAATCCAGTAGTATGGGCTACAATCACCCAAAGGCGAGATTTTGTTGGTCAAAAGTATTCGTTATGATATTTTAACGAATTGTTCGAATGATCAAGTTGGCTACCTAGGCTAGTTCAAATCACGAGTGTTCGTATATTGCGTGTAATTAGTATTGTGTACAGTGACGACCACGCTATTGTTACCGTAACAGCTGGACAACTAGAGGGTTCCTGTGGACAACTCGGTGGAGCACCATCAGCGCAAGGTCACCATGAGGTATTGTGTTAGTTTAAGTTTCGCTCGGTGCATCGCCGACGTTCGAACTCCTCCCACGGTTGGACTGTGTTCATTGCAGCACATGGGCCCCTAGACTGTGTGCGGCCCTGGTAGGAGGTCGAATAGTAGAGATAGTCTAGTACCGTACAGATAGTCTTGTACAGTATAAATGGCCTTGTATAGTACCTACAGCTAGTTTTGTTTAGTACAGATAGTCTTGTACAATACAGATAGTCATGTACAGTACAAATAGTCTTGTATAGTACAGATAGTATTGTACAGTACAGACAGTCTTTAAAAGTACAGATAGTCTTGTATAGCACAGAAAGTCTTGTAGAGCGCAGATTATCTTGTACAGTAAAGATAGTCTTGTACGCACCGATAGACTTGTAAAGTACCGATAGTATTGTTCAGTACATATAGTCATGTATACTACAGATAGTCATGTATAGTACAGATAGTCTTGTACAGTACAGATATTCTTGTATAGTACAGATATTCTTGTATAGTACAGATAGTTTTGTCCAGAACAGATAGTTTTGTATAGTACAGATAGTCTTGTATAGTACAGAGTCTTGTACAGTACAGATAGTCTCGTATAGTACAGATAGTTTTGTACATTACAGTATTGTATAGTTTAGAGTCGTCTACAGTACGGATAGTCTTGTACAGTACATATAGTCTTGTTTAGTACAGATAGTATTGTTTAGTACAGATAGTATTGTAAAGTATAGATAATTTTGTACAGCACAGTTTATCTTGTACAGTACAGATATTATTTTATAGTGCAGATAGTTTGTACTCTACAAATAGTCTTGTATAGTACAGATAAGTATTTTACAGTACAGTTTGTCTTGTACAGTACAGTTTGTCTTGTACAGTACAGTTTGTCTTGTACAGTACAGTTTGTCTTGTACAGTACAGATAGCCTTGTATAGTAAAGATAGTTGTGTATAGTACAGATAGTCTTGTTTAGTACAGACAATCTTGTATAGTACAGATAGTCTTCTATAGTTCAGCTAGTCTTGTATAGTACAGATAGTCTTGTTTAGTACAGACAGTCTTGTATAGTACAAATAGTCTTGTATAGAATAGATAGTCTTGTGTATAGTAAAGATAGTTTTGTACAAAATAGATAGGTTTCATCAGTACAGATAGTCTTGTATAGTACAGTGAGTCCTGTTCATTATAGTTTTGTACAGTATAGATAGGCTTGTTAGTCTTGTAAAGTACAGATGACCCCAGAACCGCAAGACGTACAGTGGGCAAACCACCAGCCAGATGGACGGACGACATCATCGCCATAGATAGCTGGTAAGCAGTGGATGCGCGAGGCTCAGGGCCGGAGTATAAAGCGTGGTAAAGAAGAGGCTTACACTCAGGTAAATGTGCGCTAATTGATTGATTGATTACAGTACAGATAGTCTTGCACAGTACAGATAGTCTTGTACAGTACAGCTACTGTTGTATGTTGTACAGTACAGCAGATGTTGGTTGTAGTCACCTACCTTGGCCCAGTACTTGATTATGACAGCGACCGGCAGCAGGCGCGGGTCCGCATGCAGCAGCGAGGTCACGAGGCGGGAGTTGCGCGCGCCGAGCGGCGTCTTGAAGCTGAGGTCGCAGGCGGTGCGCGTGCTCACGTGGTAGAACTTCACGATGGGCGTGTTCGCGCGCGGGATGGCTAGCAGCTCGGCGAACATGTGCGGCGCGGATGACAGGCAGCGACGCGCCTGCGGGCGAGCGTGTGTGTGCAAGGGGCGGGATAAGAAAGGATCCGCAATGCCGCACCCGTACAATATTTAACATTAGCTATCTATCTATACTTATAAAATTCAAAGTCTTGACTGACTGATATATCAACACACAGCCTAAACCGCTTTTAATAATTAAAAAAATATATTTATATTTATACATGATACTTTTAACAGGGGTCCCTTGTATAGCGTAGGGAGCATTGAGAGCCTTAATGCTCCGTGGCGCGCATCAAGTTTAGGTTTTAAGCACGACACCTACGAGCTTGTATCAGAAGCTTGTATCTATGTCAGTGTGCGCGCATACCTGTGTGTGTGTGTTGGAGCGAGGATGATACACCGCGGTAAAACCGGTTGATACTCTTCAAGACAGGAACAATTAATTATTGGGTTTTAATTATATTACTATTATAGCACCCACTCACACACACACAGACACACACACATAGGCGTCGTTATGCCTTTCCGATACGGGGAAAGGCAAAATTGTGCCCACATTTAGCCTGTTATTCATTACTAAAGTTTGCGTCGGAAGGGGCTAGCCTATCGCTGCAGCTATGGATATAGAAGGTTCCGTAACGATGTTTTCCATAACCATTAGAATTGAACGCCCGCATTCGTATACGAACATTATAATGTACGTTGTATTGTATTGTAAGATATATTTATTACTAATCTCAACATGATCAGCACCGGATTCGAACCGGCATATCCTTTAAAGTTTCCCAATAATTAGTAGAAATTAAATAAAGTGGAACTATTTGTGAGTGCAACCAACTAACTATGAGTGTGTGTTTTATTACGGAAACCCCCAAAAAGTAAAAAAAAACTTTGTTGTCGTGAATTCCCAACAAAATTGCTATTGCTATTTTAAAGATAGTGGCGCCCTTGTAATGGTTTCTTCTATTTATTGCCAAGCTATAGGTAAGTAATGAATGAGGAAATTCACAAATATTGTAAAATAGGTTTAAAAAATTGTTCTTTCACTTTTTTTACATAAAAAAACGGGTCTTCTTTTAATTTCACTGATCGTGTTTTTCGGACGTCAACTATTTCGAGAAATTAGAAAAAAACAGACCAGACATTAGACCTCTGATAATTCCATGTAATCTATTGAAGTTGCGCCATCCGCGAAATGCCTCTCATCTTTCATGGTGTATCTTTGGAATGGTTGTGTTGATGACCACAGAAGGCATACTCAGTGTAAGGAGACATTTTATCTCCAGCTTCCTTACTGGTAATAGTTTTATCATCATTCTGTAGCAGACCAGCTACATAATATGGTAAGTGGTATACCTTCCAACAGTCACCACAACCAGTCGCTCGTGGGTTAGTTAAACATTGAATATATTGACTCATCTATGATGAAACAGTCCTTATGTATCACTGTAGCACTGTAGTAACGTGGGCAGTGTTGCCTAAATATCATAGATTTGACTACTACCCTAACCTGGCGGTGTAACTCCTGAGATGAAGATATTTGCTGGATGAGTGTTGCGCTGCGCACCCGGCAGTGTGCATTTAAAGATACACGCATAAAATGGCATACAAGAAGCCATTGTAGTGCCATAATTTTTTGTCTTCTGTAAAGTCCCATGCTATGATTACAGATTTTCATCAAATTTTCAAGTAATTTAGAATGGCTATTGGTTCCTCACGGCTGGTGAGTGCCTGCGGGCGCTGGGCCGTGCCAAATTTATGAAACATGCATCGTAATATTTATTCCGATTAAATAGCCTATCAACTAACATAATGAAGTACTGAAACGTATAAAGTCCTTCGTTAATCCTCTGTATTTTTTAAAGTTGTTGCGCGTTAAGGCCTCAACTACTATAGGTTTGAATTTTATTACCATGGCATAAGGTTCAAACTCGCGATAACTCGCGCGTAGGGGCGGTAACGGGCCGGTTAAATTGCATTCAGCTAAGAAAAGGGTTAAAAATGTCTAAGTGTGTGTACATACCAGAGGCACGTACTTGTCGGGCGGCACTCCGTAGTGCGCCGGCACCGCCATGAAGCAGTCCGCGTCGCTCGACTTGATGCCGAGACCCGAAGTCACCGACCCGAAGGGCATGGCTTGGCACCCTGGGAAACCACCAAAAAACTTAAAACTAATGTAACGATCGAAGATCAACCGCGAACATGCCTGGATCCAGCACGCGAGATTAACCCCCCGAAGGGCATGGCTTGGCACCCTGGGAAACCACCAAAAAACTTAAAACTAATGTAACGATCGAAGATCAACCGCGAACATGCCTGGATCCAGCACGCGAGATTAACCCCCCGAAGGGCATGGCTTGGCACCCTGGGAAACCACCAAAAAACTTAAAACTAATGTAACGATCGAAGATCAACCGCGAACATGCCTGGATCCAGCACGCGAGATTAACCCCCCGAAGGGCATGGCTTGGCACCCTGGGAAACCACCAAAAAACTTAAAACTAATGTAACGATCGAAGATCAACCGCGAACATGCCTGGATCCAGCACGCGAGATTAACCCCCCGAAGGGCATGGCTTGGCACCCTGGGAAACCACCAAAAAACTTAAAACTAATGTAACGATCGAAGATCAACCGCGAACATGCCTGGATCCAGCACGCGAGATTAACCCCCCGAAGGGCATGTCTTGGCACCCTGGGAAACCACCAAAAAACTTAAAACTAATGTAACGATCGAAGATCAACCGCGAACATGCCTGGATCCAGCACGCGAGATTAACCCCCCGAAGGGCATGGCTTGGCACCCTGGGAAACCACCAAAAAACTTAAAACTAATGTAACGATCGAAGATCAACCGCGAACTTGCTTGGATCCTGCACGCGGGATCAACCCCCCGAAGGGCATGGCTTGGCACCCTGGGAAACCACCAAAAAACTTAAAACGAATGTAACGATCGAAGATCAACCGCGAACATGCCTGGATCCAGCACGCGAGATTAACCCCCCGAAGGGCATGGCTTGGCACCCTGGGAAACCACCAAAAAACTTAAAACGAATGTAACGATCGAAGATCAACCGCGAACATGCCTGGATCCAGCACGCGAGATTAACCCCCCGAAGGGCATGGCTTGGCACCCTGGGAAACCACCAAAAAACTTAAAACGAATGTAACGATCGAAGATCAACCGCGAACATGCCTGGATCCAGCACGCGAGATTAACCCCCCGAAGGGCATGGCTTGGCACCCTGGGAAACCACCAATGAAAAGCAACACCACAGCAAAAGCATAAACCACAGACAATTACTCTAGGCAGACGCCGAAACTGCACCTATTAACTTCTTAGTCCCTATCTGTCTTTTTAACTGTCAGGGGTTTGTTTATATGAAAAAAATTACTCGGCATGTAGATGCCGAGACAAACTAGCAAAAACCATACATAGGAGTAGTCCTATGCATGGTTTTTGCTAGTTTGTGTAACTTGTTACTCCAAACCTAGAGCAAAAACAAACATAGCGGACGGAGATAAACCGCTGGAATCCTTCGCTGCACTCGGGAATACTAGAACTAACACTCAATGAATTGAAGAAATCATATCGGTTTTAGACTTCAGGTAGAGGTTTAATGAGCCTAAATCGGGCTCCATTCTCCCATCTACAATATTAAAATGTCGGGGGGAATATTTCGGGACATAATAGGCAACGTTTGAGATTCAGCTTTACGGATCATAAGCAAGCTCAGCTGTCACCAAGTTTAGCCAGATTTTCAGAAGTTCATTTTGCCTGACGGGGGGACCGGTCAGGCTAAATAGACTACACTATGGATTAAGCACATGTATGGAATGCAACATTTCAGAGTCGAGGGCAATCTCCGATGCCTCCGAGGTTACCTGATAGGGGAGATTATCAGGTAGTTTATCTGCAGGTCACTTACCAGGCCATATGGTTCCGAGTGCTGTCTCCACATCCTGGTAGAGCGTGGCCAGGCTCTGCACTTCCTCCTGGGTCAGTCTGATGCTGGCCAGCACGGCGTCCACCTGCTCCAGGAAGTCTCCGCTGAGGGGGATCTGCTGCGGGTCTATTATTACGGCTGGAGAGGAGAACGAGGGGGAGGGGGGGTTTAACGCTGAACCTTGTACTATTATGTATTATGTGCTTACACTCTAAAAAACTGGCCAAGATGCGCACAGAGACTTCCGCACTTACATACTTACTTGCAACTTATTAATCATAACAATTAAATTTTTCATATTTGTATTAGTTAAGCACAACCTAGTTTTAAAAGAGATCTAAAAATCAATCTGTGGGAGTTTCTACGCCCTTCCTCTCCCACAGTGGTCCAATGTAGAGAAGAGGCAAAATATAACGTTTGCTAAGTATATGTAAACATCTACAGTAATAAAGTACTTTGACTTTGACTTTTGCACTACAATTTTGAGGTTTTTAGTGCCAATTTTTTCCTTCACTTGCTATAAGACCTTGCTTGGTGCTGAATTTCATAATTCTAGTTAACGGGAAGTACCTTTATAGGTTCCCTTGCGCGTATCAAGCAAATTCAGAAAAAAAAGTGAGATGAACGGCCGCATCTTATGATTGTGTTGACCTATAAGTTTTATTTTTTCCCAACTTCAAGAGACCACAGACCTGAGTAGCCGCAATCAATTTCAACTTGATATTTGGTGTCAAAAAGGCCTTAACGGACGGACGGACAACGAAGATCCGTTTTTTCCTGTCAAGGTAAGTACGGAACTCTAAAATTGATTGGCATCATTCCACCCACCCTGCAGCTTGCTCTGCGCGAACCTCGCCCCGTCCCGCCCTCCGTCCCGCCCTCCGTCCCTGCCCCGCTCCCTGCCCCCGGCGAGGTCGCGCGGCGCGGCAGGACGCACGCTGACGAACTCGCCGTACACGTGGATCTTGCTGGCCTGCGTGAGTGCACGCCGCGCCTCGCGGACCGAGCTGGGAATACATCAATAATAACCACTACTACTCCACCAAGCCAACTAGGCGCCTGCCAGGCGTATGTTTATCTTGGTCGAGTAGTATTATTCTTCTAATGTCACACCCGCCTGGAAGCATGTTTTTCATGACATCTATTCAAAAAGAGCTCGTTTATTCCCAGTTAACACAAAACACAACAGCACTTGAGAGGCAAAGTAACGTTTTAATTTGTGTTACCAGTACAGAGTAAACAATCACTTCAATACTTTCTAATTGACAGCTCCAGTCACCAAAAATGTTATCATGAAACACAAACCACATTAAAAAAGTTTGTGCTAAAGTTTTCTTTAATTAGCGTTTTCAGGACAGAGAAAATAATCACTATGTTCTATTTGTCAGTTCCAACGAGTAAACAAATCTGTTTCAAAACGCAGACCAAATAATACAATGTGAAAAGTAACACACGCTAAATGCATTCCGCCTTTGTTTGTTTACGATTTCATTTGCTGATATTATTGCAAAAAAAAATATAGTTATTCCTAAAGTACCTACTGAAAATAGGAGTTTAACTCGAGATAATATTGTAACAGACGCAAAAAAATATGATCAAATCAAATCAAATCAAATCAAATGGTTTTATTCAAAACCAGAGAATGTACAGTACAGTTGCTTAACAAAAGGTACCTTAGTACTAGGTTAAACATGCAGAAAAAATGAGTAGGTACATTTAAGAAGGGAGACGAGCTGATATCCTAGCTAGATTATCAAATAATCTGTGGTAAGGAATATCAGGCCCAAACCCTTTACATATAGTTTTTTGATCGTAAAATAGGTACATAAAAATGTTGCGGAAGATAGTGAATTTATTTATAATACAAATAAGTAAAAAGTTAATATTATACTTAGTAAACAGACAATGTAAAATAGTATAATAAAGGTTATTTTATGGAAAATAAGCCCATGTGTGTGTATGTGTAAGTGTGTCTCTGTAAGGGTGAGTGTGTGTATGTGTAAGGGTGTATATGTGTGTGTGTGTGTGTGTGTGTGTTTTGTTAAATGAGGGGGTTGAAAAACTCTTCAGATTCGTTGTAGGAAAGATTCTGAAAAAAGTCGGCAATTTTACGTAAGCATTCTACGTCTGACAGTAGCTGTATGGAAAGGCTAGAACTAATCTTATTATAAAGAAAGGGGCCGAGGTAGGGGAAGAATCTTTTAGTAAATGAAAAATTAGGGGTTGGCACTGAACATATGCGATCAGTCCTTCGCTTGGTGATAGTTTTGGGAGGAGTGAGTTTATGTTGCAGTAAAATTGTTTGAGTAATAAAAAGTTGTCTGACACTTAATACCTTACATTCTTTATAGAGCTGCTGAGTGGGAAAAAGTATAGGTCGAGAAGTTGCAATCTTTAAGATAGCTCGTTGTGCTGTTTCGAGAGGCTTCATAGTAGTTTTAGGTGCCCCGCCCCATGAGACAATACAATAAGTTAATATGGACTGGCAGAGAGTGAGATAGAGCATGCGAATTATGGAGGAGTGTGCAACGTGTCTTATACGTTTAAATATGTAAATAAGTTTTCGAACTCTACCAGTTAATATGCTTATATGTGCCTTAAAGTTCAGGTGTTGATCAAGAGTGACTCCGAGATATTTTATTGTGTCTGTGGAAGATAAAAGCGGGCAGCTACAATGCCAGGGAGTTACACATGAGTGAGCCCATATATGAATGGGGCGGACGGGTTGGGAGTTACTACTAATAGAATAGGTGAGAAACTTAGTTTTATCGACATTTAAAGTGAGAGCATGTTCTTTAAGCCAGTCCGAAACCAGATTAAAGTTATGTTGTGCCTCATCTTGCAGTTTGTCCCAAGAATTTGCACAAACAGTAATTGCTGTATCGTCTGCATAGGTTGTAATATTCCCATTTGGGATGTGTAAGTTACAGAGATCGTTAATGAAGACCAAAAACAGAGTGGGACCCAATATGCTTCCCTGTGGAACGCCATAGTTGATCGGTGTTTCGTCACTTTGGAATTCCTTTATTTTGACACTCTGGCTTCTTTCTGAAAGATAGGAATGAAATAGGTGTAATTGAGTACCTCTCACACCTATCGCTTCTAGTTTAAGTAGAAGGGAGGGAGTGGTACGGTATCAAATGCCTTAGCAAGGTCCAGAATAATTGTTAATACCTTTTTCTTGTTGTTAAGACCATTAACGACAGTATCAATAACATGCTGAACGGCGTTGGATGTGGAAAGATTTCTCCTAAAGCCGTATTGATTTGTCGATAGAATTCTATTTTTTTCAAGGTAATCAACCAGGCGATTGTTGATCAAACGTTCCAGAACCTTGGAAAGAGCTGTCAGTACAGCTATGGGCCTGTAATTATTGACCGAGTTCCCATCCCCTCCCTTGAAAATAGGATGTATAATAGCCTTCTTGAATGAAGTAGGGAATATTCCAGTTTGGAAGCAATGATTAAAAATGCGGCTTAAAATAGGTGTGAGGACTTTTGTGTATCTTTTTAATATTAAGGAGGAGATGCCGTCCCATCCAGTGGAAGCAGACAATCTCAAGGATGAGATAATGGATGACACTTCATCGGGGTCTGTATCTAATAAAACGAATGAAGACGAATGGAAAGATGGATGAGTAGAACTGGTAGAAGAAATGGTGCGGCAGCTAGGGGAAGTGTTAGGGACAATAGAGTTAGCAAGATTTTCTCCAATACTTGCGAAGAAGCTGTTTACATTATTACAGCTGTCTTTGGGAGGGATGGAAGAAAAAAGTAATTGGTTGGATGCTTTACGTATTTTTGAGGTATTATATGTATGTATGATACAAGGTCTGTTACCTACAAAATCGGTTGTGTATGTATTATATGTATGTAGTAAATGTATTCGGTTTATACTCCCCAATGTTAAACAAGTCTCGGCTAAAGTTAATGTTAAAGGTGAAAATTTAGAAATTATAGATAGCACGGTATTCCTAGGAATCACCTTAGATAATAAGCTTCAATGGGGCCCACACATAGATAAGCTATCGAAAATACTCAGTTCCGCAGTTTATGCAGTCAAAAAAATCCGTCTTTTTACGGACGTAGAAACAGCTAGACTAGTTTCCTTCAGCTACTTCCATAGCATTATGTCTTATGGCATACTGCTGTGGGGGAACGCTGCAGACATTAACATAATATTTGTGCTGCAAAAGAGGGCTGTTCGTGCAATCTACAATGTGGGTCCTAGAGAGTCACTGCGTTGTAAATTTAAGGAAATTAACATTATGACAGTGCCGTGTCAGTATATTTATGAAAACCTAATGTACGTCCACAAAAATATTGATAAATTTCCTAAGAATAGCGACAGGCACAATGTCAACACTAGAAATAGGAATAAACTAGCTATACCTACTACTAGGCTCCATAAGGTTAATGTATCTTTTAAAGGGCAATGTATTCGCTTTTACAACAAAATCCCAACTGAGTTACAAGAATTGTCTGTAAATAAATTTAAAAATGTTGTTAAAAATCACTTATGTAAAACAGCTTACTACAAAATATCAGATTATGTAGAAGACAAGAAAGCTTGGGAAGGTGTTTGCTCCAATTCTGTAAAAAATAACGTATAAAGCTGGAGGTTTCTAGTCGCCTCTTTGCCTCCAGCATCTAAAACATTGAGGTGAAGGAATTCAAATTGAGTTCTATATTTCCCTGTCCCTTATACATGTGTTAGTTTAAGATTTGACATTCTCCAAATGTCACCTATGTGTTTCTTATGGAAATAAACTCTTTTTGAATTTTGAATCGAATGAAAGCATACGACAATTTCAACCTTTGGAAACTAATTCATATCAAATACGAGCCCAAAACCAGAATACTTCGTCTATAGGAGTAAAATGTTTTTTGTACGGAGTCTGAAATTAAGATAACCCATTTAAATATCAAAAATCTAAATAATACATATGTTACAGTCTAAAATATAGGTACTTTATTCTTGCTTATCACTTAATATAACTTCTGAACTAATTAAACATAGTAGTGTCTCGTTTGCTCTCGTTAACTGCTTATATCCGCAATGGCAGTGACGTTATCAGCTCTGCACACCCTTCAGGGGTGATGGAATCTAAAACTGCCTGAAGCTTATATTTTAAATAATTTTCTGACCCTGATGGATATTTCCTCAATATTTTCTTCATTTTCCACCATAAAGTTTCGATAGGCATTCGACAAGTCTGGGCTGCTTGGCGGCCAAATCGTAGGAACTTACTTAGAATTAAGCCATGCTTTCGTTGTCCTTGCAGTGTGACATGAAGCAACATCTTGTTGATAAATTACTGAATGGCCGGTAATAGACTCGTTTCCAAAATTATATATTATAGCCCTGAAATCCATGGCATTACTAATGCTGGAAACTTTACTTTTCGGTTGATGCAGCCGATACTGATGATCTTTTTTCGTTCATCGCCAACAGTCCCCTCACATTTCGAATCATCGCTCCATATTATTTGACGCCACTGATCTAAAGTTCTATATGATGCTCACGAGCGAATTTTAATCTATGTTTCTTTTGCAGGGTAGTCAATAAAGGCTTTTCTTTTGCGGTGTAAAAACTATACCCATTCTCTTGAGGACTATGTTGGAAGTGCCGACTGAAACATCTTTCACGATCCCTGCCATTGCACTTGGAGTTCTCCTGCTAGCGCACGACGATTTTTGTTTATTATTTTTTTCAGAACCCCATTCTCTGTGTCACTTATAATGCGGATACGGCCAGTTTTCTTCAAACATGCTACTGATTTGTGTTGTTTAAAATGCTGGATGATTGACTGGTAGATCTTGGTAGTAACAGTTATTTGTATATTTGTGTTTAATTCCACGCCTAAACCGAACGGCGTGGAGTCATGAGGGGGTGTGCCTTTGCCACGTGAGAGAAAAGAAGTGATGAAATTTGTTTATTACCTTTGTCTCCGTAGACAGGAAATCGAAGGCTCGATTCGAGACAGGAATTCGGGAAAGGGGGCACAGTTGGGATAGGATGGGATCGAACCCTTGCCGTCGCTGTCCGACGGCGTGGCCGGCGCGCTGATGCCGACACGTGGTGTCGCCGCTACCGATACGACGAGTTGGAGACCGTACAACTTCAACCTTCACCACGAATCACTTGACCGCTGACGCGAATCTAATTACAATCAATAGCCCGACGCTATGAGGTAGATTTACACTCTGACCAGGCCCGATGCCTGTATTATGGTAATTGATACACCGAAATACCAATCAATGCCATGGGGCCCGAGCCGCCATGTTATTCTCCCGATGAGACCAGACCAAGAGGAAAAAAATAACCTCCAATTTTACATCTCGTTCCGATACGAGTGACAGCTGCGGTTCTGTTTCCGTTCCGAGTCGCGCAACAAGAGGAGGTGCGTTCCGAAGCACAAATATTAAACAGTCACCCGCCCGGACAGGCCCGAACCTGTCCCTAATCAATAGGAAGGCGAGAAAGTGTTGCGACCGCTCTCTTGAGGACCGAGTCCCCCACCTTGACTTCCGCTGATCGAGGCGTGCCATCCCGACCCGTGTACAAATTGACGATCCGTCCTCGTCTCCATCTCAATGATGGCAGGTTCGCATCCTTAATCAGCACCAAATCACCGACTTGAGGGGGGCTCGTCCGGTCAGTCCACTTAAGGCGCTGCTGCAAGATGTGCAAGTACTCAAGGGACCACCGTTTCCAAAAATCTTGAGCCATCTGCTGCAACATCTGCCACCTAGTTAACCGACTTAACTTAACATCACCGAATTGGTATTCTGGCAGGGCGTTAAGGGGCTGACCTATCAGGAAGTGACCCGGCGTCAACGCTTCCAAATCATTTGGATCCGAACTGAGCGGGCACAACGGACGCGAGTTCAGTGTCATTTCAATTTTACAGAACAGCGTCGCAAGCTCTTCAAAGCGTAGAGAGGTCTCACCGATGATCCTCGTCAGGTGCGACTTAGCCGATTTAACCGCAGCCTCAAAAATTCCTCCCCAATGAGGACATCCCGGCGGACAGAAAACCCATTCAATCCCTCGTCGGGAGCAAGCCGTACCGATGGCGTCCTGATTACCGTTCAGGAATTGAGTGACCTCCTGCAGATATCGCCTGGCTCCGACAAAATTTGTGCCGTTGTCCGAACGGATTAATGTCGGGAGGCCCCTTCGTGAGACGAACCGATCTAGACAAGCGATAAATGCCTCCGTAGTGAGGTCACTGACCACCTCCAAGTGGACTGCCTTCGTGGCCAAGCACACGAAGACGCACAGCTATGCCTTCACTAATTTGGCGTTCCGTAGCTGTGAAGACTTGACCATGAATGGTCCCGCGAAATCCGTTCCGACACCCGCAAAGGGCCGGATTTCGTTAACCCTATCCGAGGGCAAATCGCCCATCTGGGGCTGCATCGTAGCCGCCTTGGCCCGATAACAAGGCAGGCACCGAAATACGACGCTACGCACTAAGCGTCTTCCCGATAGAATCCAGAACTCGCGCTGGAGAAACGCCATCAAGGCGTGGCATCCGACATGCCCATTCCGAATGTGTCGATCCTGTATCAACAGTTCGACCAACTTCCCTTTCCGAGGGAGTAACAACGGGTGGCGAGCCGCATAAGGCAGGTTGGCATTCCGCAGCCGACCTCCTACCCTCAGCAATCCTTGAGGGTCAATAAACGGGTTGAGCCGAGCCACAGCTCCCTTCAGTTGGACGCGTCCGCGTCTCAGAATGTCCAATTCGGACTTAAAGTCTGCACGTTCCGTACCAATGCGAACAACGCTTGGTTCCGTTCCCGTGGTGTCAGGACCTGTATCCGCACTCGTTGCGCCTCAGAATTCCGACAATTCCGCGCAAATCGGCAGGCGGTCATATTGACCAGCTTGTCGAGCGAGCTGTACCGTTCCAGCAGGCTGAACTCCTCTTCCGGCTCTGGTTGCGTCGTACAGACACCGACTGTCAAGGCGCCGTTCGCCGTGGTAACGCGTGGACTCATTGGCCAATCCGGTTCGGCTTGAGTCAACCATTTTGGACCCCACCACAAGGGATGTCCAACCAACTCCGGAGCGTGACACCGCCGAGACGCACAGTCTGCTGGGTTCATTTCCCCTGGAACATGTCTCCAGATCAAGGGAACCTCCGAAGTCAAAATCTGCGAAACCCAATTCGCCACAAAAATCTCCAGCTTGTGAACTGAAGCCTTCAGCCAGCATAACACGATCTGGCTGTCCGTCCAAGCGTAGACCGTATCTTCCAACGCTATTGACCCACGAAGAACCGTCATCGTGTGGTTGAGCAGACGAGTCAGGAGAGCCGCTCCCGAAAGCTCTAACTTGGGAATGGTCAGGCGAGTGCGCAACGGCGCAACCTTGCTCTTGGCCATGACCAACCGCACATCAACCTCCCCCGAGGAGTCGACCGTACGCAGATACACCGCAGCTCCGTAGCCCTTCTCCGAGGCATCGCAAAACCCATGCAGGGTGGCGGTGTATCGTTTGGTGGGGACCAACCTCCGTGGCAGTGAAATCCGATGGATGCCAGGGAGGGTCGAAAAGAACGAGTCCCACTCTGAGCTCAATGACCCGCCGATCGGGTCGTCCCATTTCAGCTCAGCAGACCACAATTGCTGCATAAAACACTTGAGCTGAAATGTTACCGGGGTGATCCACCCGTTTGGATCAAACGTCCTAGCCACCGTTGAAAGGACGTTCCGTTTCGTCCAGACCTTCGGGGTGTCCAACTCGACCCGATACGAAAACATGTCTGACACCGGCTGGTACTGGACGCCTAATACCGACAACATATTTGGGTTTTCCAAATTTTCAAAAATGTGGGGATCCTGCTGGTAGTCATCCGGAAGACCAGTCAGTAACTCTGGAGAGTTCGACATCCATTTCCGGAGCTCGTAACCTCCACCCCGTAGGAGCTCAACCAGCTCGTCCCGTCGAGCGAGCGCCTCCTCTACGGAATCTGCACCGGTACAAATATCGTCCACGTAGAGGTCCTGCTCCAGGATCGCTGCTCCTCTAGGGAAATTTAACCGTTCTCGATCCGCTAACTCCCGAAGAGTGCGAATCGCCAAATAAGGACTAGACCGTAGCCCGTACGTGTTGGTGTTCAACTCGTACACCCTGATGGGCTGATCTGGGCTCTCTCGCCACAGTATCAGCTGATACCGTCTATCGTCAGGGTGAATGACCGTCTGTCTAAACATCATCCGGATGTCAACTACAAACACAACATTGTGTCGACGGAACCGTGTGATAACATCCGCGATGTCATGATTCAACTTCGGCCCTGAATGCAAACACTGGTTCAGGTTCATGCCGTTAGATGTTGATGCCGATCCATCGAACACTACCCGTATTTTGCCCTCCGGGGTCCTCAAGACCGCGTGATGAGGCAGGAAGCAGTGGTCTTCACGCTTCCAGTCGATACCCGAAACCGACATGTGGCCGAGCGACTCGTATTCCCGCATGAAGTCGACGTACTTCTGCCGGATAATCCCATCACGCTTCATGCGTCGTTCCATCGACAGAAGCCGCGTCTCGGCTGCATGGTGTGAACTGCCCAGCGGTGGGCGATCACTCCGAAATGGAAGACGTGTGAGAAATCGACCTGACCGAAGGCGACCAGTATTGTTCCGATAAAACTGTTCACACTCTTCTTCAACCGGGTCCAACCGGCGTACCGTAGGTGGTTCCTCCACCTCCCAAAACTTCTGTATCACCTCCGAGAGTACAGAACCGAATAAGGGACTACGAGTCGCTAGGCGTGGGGCAGCCGGCATGACCGGACCCATTACCGCATGGCCCAGTCTGGTGTTGACCGAAACCAGACCAGTCGCCTGCAACACGTGGACACCTGGCACTAACAGGTATCCTAAGGCATCGACACCCAATAAAATGTCTACTGGGCCCGGAATGTCGAACTCCGGGTCAGCCAGTGACAACCCAGCGACCAACTGTCGCACCGAGGGCGACAACCGTACGTGAGGGTGTGAGCCCATCACATTAGGCATGACTAATGCCGTGACCGTCAGATTCACCGATGAATCCACCCGTGACGAGAGAGTAATCCGACATACTCCCTTAACGGAACCGACTTCCGTGTTCCCAATTCCCCGAATGGAATGTGGGTACTCCCTTACCGAAATGCCCAACCGTCTTACAAGGTTGCACGAGACTAAGCACCCCTGGGCCCCCGAGTCCAATAGTGCTCGTGCCACACAAGATTTGCCGTCCGAACTCCACGCTATCACCGAGGCGGTGGGGAGCATGACCGTCTGTGGAGTGGCGGCACCCTGTAAGTGGGCGGCGTGTCCCTAGCGGGAACCCCCGCGGGATCCGAACCCGCTCAGACCTCCGTCGGCCTGGTAACTCGGCTGCTGATATGCCACCGGTGGCATATCAGACCGCATGTACATTAGGGGGTCCCAACGCGCATAATAGGCCCCTTGCTGTCCCGGTACCCGACCATACCGGACTGTGAACGGTGTGCCCGGTGGCCACCGTGGATGGAGGGGGGAGAGCGGATCCAACCTGGGGCGCTCTAGGAATGGGGGCGACATCCGACTGTTCGCCTCCCTGTTCGCCTCCCAGAGCGACGGGCAGGGTGGCGCAGTAGGTGGTGGGCTCCCAGCCTTCGCGCCACTCATAGGTGCCATCTGACACCCGCCCGTAACACGCGGTGAGCCAGCGGCCCGACGTCCTCGCTGGCCCTGGACAGCGGCGACCGAACCCCGGCTATCCCGCCTGTTACCCCCTTCGCTGCCCCCTTCCCCTCGGGGGGGGTCCCGTCCGCGGGTACCCCAGTCACCCCGTTGGTGACTCCCATTGCCCGGAGGGGGACTGGGTCCGGCCCTGGTTGGGCCCTGTGACCGACCAACCTGAGTCCGGCCCTGGTGACCGTCCGATGGGCCTGACCGGTTCAGGCACAACACGACGTGGTGCCTGCCACCGCAGCCCTCACAGGGGGACGCCCGTGAGCACTCGCTCAGCGGGTGCGGCCCCAAACAACCGAAACACAATCGGTGGCGGAAGACCACCTTCCTGCGGGCAGCCACACCGAGCGCCTTAAAGTTGGCGCAACTGGTCACCTCATGACCGGCACTGTCGCAGTGCACACAGCCGTCACCCGACGGCGCGGCACTCAAAACGCCAAATTGTTTTGACCGACCACCCCCCCGTGGGGGTGGGGAGCGCGGCCCCTCCCGCATCCGCGCGGGTTTGCGCTGCACACAGGCCTCCGAATCCATGGTGTCGCATCGCCTGCATTCACCCTCCAAAAACTCCGTTAATTGGACGAGCGTGGGCAGTTCCGAGCTACTGCCCCCATGCAGCTGTTCAAACCGACTTTGAACAGCTGCAGGCAACCGTGACAAAACCATATATAACACAATATATGACCATTGGTCTACCGGCAGACCAAGGTTCTGAAGGGCCTTAGTGGCCACCAGCACAGGGTTGAGCACCTGTACCCGGATGTCAACATCCCGGGTTACTCTTGGGATGCTGAACAGCTTCCCCAGCTGCGCATCAACCAACCTCCGTTTGTGTTGGTAGCGGTCAAACAATATGACCCGGGCAATCTCATAATTGCCCGCCGTAACCGTTAGGTGACCGACCAACTCCTTCGGTTCACCCCGCAGTGCCATCAATAGCTGGGCCAACTTGTAGGCGCAGTCCAGGTCGTCCCGACCGTGGACCAGGCTATCGAACAAATTGATGAATGCCGGCCACTCATCAATTGCCCCACCGAAGGCCGGAATCTCCAGGTGTGGAAGCCGTCCAACCACACCCTTAGGGGGGGGGTCTCCGCTACCCTCCCCGCGGTCATCCCGACGCGAACGCTTAATTTTTTCGGCGCGACGCTCGATGTCGCCCAAGCACTCCATCGCTTGGTCAGCATCCGCGCAGAGCTGCCTCACTGCAGCCACCGAGGCCTCATCCGTAAGCCCGAGGGCTTCAGCCTCGGCAGCCAGCCGACACACCTTCCCGACGCGTGTCATTGCGTCCTCCACACGCTTGAGCAGGACATCGTCCATGTCGGGTCGCTCCACATACTTGTGAGTATAGGCGAGTCATCTCATCTCCTCACGGACACCATATCGCAGTACCGTCAAGGGCGAAGGTGCCATGGTTACCGATTTAATTGTTCCTGGTCCTATGCTTCACTGCCGAACTAAGCACAGCCAGATACCAGCACTTTCCCGTCAGCGCTGGGCACAGAAATTAAAACTAAGTTGTAAAACCCAAGGCAACCACTAAACAATTAAATCCTAAACAATATTTAATATGGTCGCCCTGTGGACACACACCTTATAAATATATACTCTAAATCAATTAGAGAATGCCACCATAAAACACAATACAAAAATAACCCACAAAACTTTATTATAGGTACAATGAACTGTATTTAATTATGTTTCTTCCCTCTTCCGGAAAGAAGGCATGATGATATATATGTATGTAGTATGTAAGTAGTACAATTATGAAAACAATACAAAATAATAAGTGGCTTCTTATGAACCACACTTCCTTTGAGGTCAGCAAATCAGCTTAATACCCCTTAAATAGCCCGACCCTGCTGTGTAAACCGAAATAACACTGTAGGACTATAGAACCCGACGTTCTATCGCAAGTAATACAATCTAGTTACTTCGCAGAATGACTGTTCAATCTTTTATCAACTAACAGTAGTTTCCGACTACAATTTTATAATAATTATTAACTAGATTGACACTTATACTTTCACTAACCGAAATGAACTTTAATTGTGGTACCGACCACAGACTCATTGCCAAACAGATTGCCGGCCAATCTGAGATATTCTTTTCTCTCAACTACAATGTGACAAAGGCAGCCCTACAACCGTGAATCGATGATTTCCCACTAGGAAACCGCGCTCCTGCTACCAAAATGTTTAATTCCACGCCTAAACCGAACGGCGTGGAGTCATGAGGGGGTGTGCCTTTGCCACGTGAGAGAAAATAAGTGATGAAATTTGTTTATTACCTTTGTCTCCGTAGACAGGAAATCGAAGGCTCGATTCGAGACAGGAATTCGGGAAAGGGGGCACAGTTGGGATAGGATGGGATCGAACCCTTGCCGTCGCTGTCCGACGGCGTGGCCGGCGCGCTGATGCCGACACGTGGTGTCGCCGCTACCGATATGACGAGTTGGAGACCGTACAACTTCAACCTTCACCACGAATCACTTGACCGCTGACGCGAATCTAATTACAATCAATAGCCCGACGCTATGAGGTAGATTTACACTCTGACCAGGCCCGATGCCTGTATTATGGTAATTGATACACCGAAATACCAATCAATGCCATGGGGCCCGAGCCGCCATGTTATTCTCCCGATGAGACCAGACCAAGAGGAAAAAATTAACCTCCAATTTTACATCTCGTTCCGATACGAGTGACAGCTGCGGTTCTGTTTCCGTTCCGAGTCGCGCAACAAGAGGAGGTGCGTTCCGAAGCACAAATATTAAACAATTTGCTTTGTCCCTTTATTATATTATATAGTATAAAATATGGTTATTCGGACCTCTTCACAAATTGGTGTGAAGAATAGTGACAGAAATCAGTCTATTCTTCCTATTTATAGCAGCAAAACTGATGACAGGTTTTATTTAAATTCTTTTAATTATTAACTGAGGTTTAACTCAACTTTTTTGCAATCAATTAGGAACTAGATGAACTATTTTGCTTGCACCGAGACTAGGTTAATTCGAAGATTGTATGTTCAATATCATTTGGAACCAATGTTCCAAATGATATTGATATAACATGACAACGTGAAAATAAACTAGAATTAATAGCATGCTATGTATTAAATCCTTCCTACAAAATATTTGGGTTCGAAAAATATTGTCTCTCAATGTACGACTAGACGAAGTATTCTGCATTCGGGCTCGTATTAGGACACAGCGCTCGCCAATGTTGTTGGCGTCTGAATGCCGCCTGGAGGGGGTAGCGGCGCATGGGTACAAGAGAGAGGCATATATGGGTGAGAGAGAGAGAGGTGACTGTTCACTCACACACCTAGAAACCTTACGGTATTAATACCTGTACTCGACGACGGCCTCGTCCGGAGTCATGCGCACGACGCGCAGGCGCCCGAACCGGCTGAACGCGAACGAGAGGTCTCCCACCACCGCGTACGGCGGGTAACCTGCAAGGAGATTAATATTATTATTATTGAAGGTCCAATATAAGAAATAACATTTGACATGTCAGTCTTAGCTTTAATTCGCGGTGACTTATATTTATTTATTTATTCATATAAGGAACACCAACAAGGAATACAATAATATTAAGTAAATGGTTATTCTTTAAAGTTAAATAGCTGTTTGTTTCCTTAATTATAGGCATCCACATCATGCACCAGTTGAGACATATATTAAATTTAAAATCTTTTTCTCTATAAAAATTTAATTAGAATCTATATATAAAGTGTTAAATTAAAACTATATTAACAATTTGTTACCGAAAAACTATAAATGATTTAAATATATGTAACAGGGAATGTCCCACTGCTGGGAAAGGCCTCTCTTCTCCCTTCCATTCAATCCGATCCTGAGCGTTTTCTCTTCTCTTCTCTTGCCTTCTCCCACCAGTTCTTGTCCCAAGATCCCAACTCATCACTCCATCTCTTCCTGCGCCGGGCACGCTTTCTCTTTGGGGTTTTTGGAAGCTAGTCTGTGGCCCTCCTGTCCCAATGACTAGGCTGCATTCGAGTAACGTAGCCGGCCCAGTCCCACTTAAGTTGGGCAGCCTCCTGAGCTACCTACTCATCGCGGCAGTTATGGTGAATTGAAGGTTTTATGCACATGCACAAATTAGAACTTCCGTATAATGTACGATAACGTATAATGTACGATAACTTACTTAACACGCAAGAGAATGACGTTGATAATAATCTATTTATTGATTTCTTCAGCGTCAGAAAAGGATACAGTCCTAGAATCAAAGAATGTAGTGGAACTCACCGCTAACATGCAGCTTGCGAGTGTCTGACAACTTTTTCTCATCTTGTCCCGTCTCCTCCACCATGCCTGTCCGAGCTTCAACGGTGCCCACCTGGGCCTCGGTCATGCCAGCCTGGGCCTCAGTAATGCCAGCCCGGGCCTCAGTCGTGCCTGCCCGGGCCTCAGCCTTGCTCGTTGCGGGTCCCGCTTTAGTCGCACCCGGTCGCGCATCGGTCGCGCCGTTGCCGGGCCGGGTTCTTGACGGACCAGCCCTGCCTGTTCGTGCCTCTGCCGTGTCTGTCCGAGCCTCAGCCGAGCTTGGTCCGAGCCGGCGGTGCCAGGTCTGTGACTTCACTGCCGCCATACCGACAGCTCATGGGTAGAGGGGCTCGCCTGTGATAGATAAATAAACATTTATTCAATTGGGATGATAACAGATAAGACAAATAAACTTTTAGTCTTTCAAAAGTAAGAGCATAAGACAAAACTCGCTTATAGGTCACAATCGTTGGTAATATTGAGCAATTTTAGTAGTTTATGTGACTGCTACATAATGGAGGGCATTAAAACTCGAGAGTGGGTTTATATCACTCGAGAGTTTTAATGCCTAATTATGTACAATTACATACACTAGTTTATCTACACACATGTCATAAGCTCTCTTTGATGTTTTCAGCAACCGCATGTTCAACTGGCAATGTGGCATTGATAATTGCTCTGCAGTTGTTTAGCTTGTTCAGTAGTACCAACTTCACAGACAACCTAGGGGCGGCACACAGGTGGGCGTCGACGAAATTTTAATGTAATAATATGACAAATTTTGGTACAATATGGTCAATATTCAGATAAGAAATGAGTTTTTACCAAGAAGTTTATCATTATGCTGGTCATGTAAGACAATGTGGTTAAGAAAATTAAGAAACTCATTGTGATTGATCTCAAGTGTATATACTTTGGATGACAGTCTAGTACAGATTATCAAATTTCCTATTTAATGTATATTAAGCGATTGTCATCTGTTTTACATAGGTACTATCGAACCATCTGAATCATGACACCATAAGCTTATTTTGCTATACCCCTTAAATGCAAGTAGGTCGAAATTCGCTTGAAGGTTTATTTCCTTGGTAACGAACTTGACATCATTTGATTAGACACTGACAGATAGATAGATCTTACAAGTTTGAAAGTTTCAAACGAATTATCAGGCAAGTGGGTCATGATTCAGTTGGTTCGATTGTACCTAATAAATAAATAAACTCAGTCCAATTCTTCATTAATAGCAACAACTTAGGTCTATTTCCACTGTCACATTATTCTATAGTATTCACTGTATTTGAACAGGTTACCTTTGGAGCACCTTGAAATCATTTAAATTAAGATCTATGTATAATAAAGAAACATGAATACTCACCAGAATGAACTTTCTCTGCTTTCAAAAAGTATTTCGGCAACAGGAATCCGTGCTCATCACCCCGCGTCAGTATAACTCCATTCTCAGATTCAAAGAACTCCAAACTATCCTCCAAAGCCTTCTTCAAGTCAACAAAAATGTACACCTCAACATTGGTTCTTAATCCGCTGATTACTGCCGTATCTTCTAGGGTTCCTTTGGCGAGGTGGATATGTTGTCGTTTCATGCGACTGAGACCTTGCTGTCGGATTTGTGGCCAGCACTTAATGTATGTTCCGTGGACCACTGACCTGTATTTTGGCTGGAAAATAGAGAAATGAGAAATCAATGCATTTATATGATTTGTCTCACCATTCTTTTCTCAATAGCTGTCGGAAGAGCAACTAAACTTTTAAGTCTTATATCTGAGGATTGCTTATCAACAGCAATAACTACCATTAATGAAGAAGTCAATAGTCCCCTCATTAGCAATGGATAGATAGTTATTTAGATACACATACATTAGCAGAAAAACAAAACAACCATATAGAAATTTATGCCCATGCCCATGTTCAGCCAGTAATTCAAAAATCGATTTTGCTTGACCAGGGGCTAGCCCAAAAAAATTAAGATATATTTTGGATTACCTCTGTCAGTGGAATGAATCCTGCCTCGCCAACAAAGATGCTGTGTCCCTGATGTGCTTTGATCTCTAGTTGTTTTGTCTGTGCATTCACTCGTAACTTAAATCTCTGTTTGTCGTTTGTACCAACCACTCTTTCAATGTCACTTCTGTTGTACTTGCCTCGGAACTGTTTGTGCTTTAAAATTGAGGTCACTTCTATGTAGCCTTCAGGGCTGAAATTGGAAGAGTGAGGGGTTACTGAGAAATTGGGGTAAAATGTTCCGTGTCCAGTTGGACAACATAAAAAACATAAAAATGATTTAATTTAAGTTTCACTATGTGGACATGACTTGGCGTGTCCAGATGACGACAATAAGTGACAATAATTTTGAGTTTCACCAACTGGACACATGTGTATCCAGTCGCTTGTGTCAAGTTGGTGAAGAACCCGATATTTTGACAGACTGTGGTAGGACAGATATGGCAGAATATTGTACCTGTATCTGATTGTGAAGAGTAGCAAGCAGAACTTATTTACAATTACAATTAAGGTAGTATGTACTGTAGTTTGTTTTTCCATGCATTCAGTCGAGAAGGCAAGACCTGAGAAAAGAGTTTGTGTGAGTCCATCCATATAACACTTTGACGAAGTGTGAGACTGTCTATGTAAGTTTTGTCAGAAAAGTGTACTCTTGTCAAGTAGTCCATTGGCCGGCGTTGTGCACACACAAATCGCAATTTTCAGGACTCACCTTCTTGTCTGTACCTAGAATTGACTAGGAGTTCTGTTAGTTAACTGAATAAATACAGGTTAAGAACAATGCACTCAAAAATACGGTCAGACTATAGCAAAGGGGGCACTATGGTTCGGCACTGAGATTTTTGATAAATATAGCCTTGCACTATGGTTTCACCTCGACCCGGTCTGATCCACTCGGCTCCAGGTTGTACATTAAGTTGTTTCCCAAGCATTTGAACAATAAGTGACCTACAGCACCCAACATCATTCCTATACTTCGGTCAATTTTGATCACAGTGAATTAAGTGTTTAATAAAAGAGCCGGACAGAGTGTCGATAAGAGGGCGGAACCAATCCCTACACTCCAACCAGAGCCTTATTATAAGGTTATTATTAAAATCTAATAATCAAATAACAAAAACAAAAAAAACAATTAAACGAAGTCCCGCGCCACAGTGGCCTTTACTAAAGAACTGTTAGAAAAGTAGCAGGATGATGATAAGGCCCTAGATACATACTGCCTATAAGTTGCGATATCACTGCAGAAATAACACGCAAGCAATAAACAGTCTTCAATGTGTAACAGCTGGTAAATCACTGGTGTACCTTAAGTTTAGGCCTTCCTCTACAGCCTTGTGCCTCAGGAGTCTAGACAAGGCCTTGCTCAGCGATATGTCCTTAGGGTTCCTGAAAATTCCTACCATTATAAATATCTAAAAACCGTAATGGTATCGAACAAAGACAAGTGCTTACATTGAATTATTGGATTCCTGGCATCTAGGGACGCTCAATGTTGTAAACCTGGACCTGCTCCTATCTAGCAGTGGTAGGTAGTTATTGATCCGAAGCGATCTCACTCCCTGTTAATCTCAAGATTCTCAAGGGCTGCAAAGAAAAGTGAAGGAAACAAAAAATGCAGAATTCATTGTTTTACCATCCGCGTAGCCATTTCAAAAATAAGATGAAGGAAGTTCAGAAACTAACTATTGATAAACCGTGGTGGTTAGAGCGAACAAGATTATATTTTTATGTTTGTTTGTTCTTTTACTAATACATTTTAGGTTGGTACGCCTGATTAATATTTTCATTTAAATTATATTTTCAATGGTACTACTTACATACTCAAACATAATAAAAGCAAATTGCATCTTCATTGTGGATCAGGCTCCTGGCGAAAAGTGTAAGTTCTGAACGAACTGTTTAAATTTCGGGGATTCTAAAATTGGGAATTTGCGTAAACGCCTGTAAAATAGGGAATTTGCGTATTTTATAGCGAAGAGCTTTCGATTTTGTGTGCAAGTTATTTTATCTTCACACGTATCATAAACCCTCTTTACTGCGTACAAAAACCGCACGTTACGATCAGCATAATGTTTAACTACTTGGTGAAAACTAATTTCTTATCTGAAAAATTACACATTATGACCATAATGTGTAATTTTTCTACATATCATGACATTCAAATTTCGAACGCCGACGCCCACCTGCATGCCGCCCCTAGTTTGTCTGTGAAGTTGGTACTGACATTCAAATTTCGAACGCCCGAAGTTGGTGCTACAGAACAAGCTACACAACTGCAGAGCCACAATGCCGGTCAAACATGCGGTTCCTGAACCCATCAAAGAGAGCTCATGAGATGTGTGTAGATAAACTAGTGTATGTAACTGTACATAATTAGGCTTTAAAACTCTCGAGTATTAATGCCCTCCATTATGTAGCAGTCACACAAACTACTATTAAATAGTAACTATAAATTAAAACAAAAAAAAATGTCCGACACAATAAATTAATCCTTAGTACGTTTTAATTTTGGTTCACTTGTTTTCTTGCTAGGCTGATTGATATCTTCCAAACCACTGCTGAAGCGATTTTAATAAAACATAACAAAAATAGGTTTAAGAACCATCGCAGTTGATCGCAGTGAAGTCTTACATTTCAGATTGATTTCACATAACTTGTCCCTTCGTCGCTTAGTTGGCTGTACTGCACAACTGTTAACTGTCACCAAAATCTAGAATCACTTTTAAAAAAATATAAGAGGATTTAATGTAGGTAGCTACCCTACATTCTCGTCACAATATGAAATATGTGAATTAAATACAAATTATACCTGCGAGAATCGGCAACGGGTATAACTGAACAATTATAGGATATTAAAAATATATTATAATATTAAAAAGGAGTAGGTAATGATATTTCTTCCTAACTTTTGGGTAGTGCTGCCACTGCCATTTGATCAAATCACACACACATGCCTCCCTGATTTGATTACACACCATTGCACACAAACCCAAACAGAGACCGCTTTTGAAGACTAAAATCACCTACAGTTATTTGAAAAAAGTGCTATATTTTATATCAACGTGCTATTTTTGTCGTCTTTATTGCGCTAATACCTATAATATCTCGTTTTTTAATGAAATAGATCGAAATTTTAAAATATAGTAGGATTTATGATTTCGGTAGAAATAAAATTAGTAATGTGAAAGTTTATTAGTTTTATTTATTATAATTACAAAATTGTATACCTGCCGCCAAGTAATTTGACGCCAAAGCGGAAGGTCTCGAGTGAACCCAATGAACTAACCCCCGCCGCACCACGACTTTGTTCTCGAAATCGAACCTTAATCCAAATTACGGGCCTAACTAATGAATTTGATGACCGGTGATATCAGTGTAGCGCTTATTGAAAGTTGGTGAAACATCTAGATATCTGCTTAGTGCCGGACTTAGCAGGCTAGACTAGACAGCCAAAAACCAGCAGCACAAAGGCATCTAGGACACGCATCCACAGCACTGCCGCTAGGAGCCACCACTGTCAATCTAGCTGAGCCTGGGGCTCAGCTAGATTGACTGGTGAGATAATTCCGATACAAAAACTCTAATTCGATTAAGCCTCTTAATTAAATGTATTTCCGGCAGGAGACCTATTTCCTTTCGTTGCTGAACACCATTTCACACACAGATATCAAGCCTGCTTCAAATTATTATGTTACCTACCTCTACATATCTTATCTATTCCATCCGGTACCGGTTTCGGTAGATAGGTAGGATATAGGTATACCTTAAACCCAAACGTTTGGATTGAGCCGTGCTCCGTCGCGCTGGATCGGCGCGGATTGGTGGAGGGGTTTTACGACCACTACCACGTAGCGATGGTGGCCGGGACCTACAGCTTGGCGTGTCATCCGAAACATTGAACGTCCGATGATGTACTTGGGATAAATTGATTATCTCATTGGTGCAAGGTCGAGATTCGAACCTGCATCTCCTGTGTGAGGAGCAAGCTTGAAGCCCATTAGACCACAGAGCTCTACGAAACAAACCTAGAATTCCTTTTTTGCATAACTGCATATTCTAAGAAATATCTACGATGACAAGCTAGAAACCCAAACACGTGCTCGTCATACAAGGGACCTTAACATTTTCCAGAATACAGGCAATTAACAAATGACCACCGCGGATAAACATTAACAAAAAGTTCGAGACCGTTCGTCGTCGACCCAGTCCCCGCAAGCAGCATCCGTTCAAGAGTATGGCTTGTTGTCTGCCTTCATAATTTGGGTATTCTATTTCAGTCACTGAAAAGAGGTTTATTCCCTAACCTTTACCTAACATTATTATTTTATTTAGCAATACTGGTTTCCTTTCTACCAACGTAACGGCGCGAAGGGTAAAGTTATATTGAATGCACTTTGTAGTGCATTCCTTACAACTTTTCCCTTCGCATTAAGTTGGCTGGAGTGCCCAACTGCCAAAAATTTGGGGAAAAGCAAAATCCGGTTGCCAGAGTCGGATCACAATTTCCCACTAAAATAAAATAGCGGGTACCTAGTTTTGTAGTTGCGTTGCGGCTTAAGTATTTACACTAACAATTTTTCAAACAAAATATCAAATTGCTGACGCAGCGAGTGAGAAAAATTATAGCCCTATTCAAAAATATTAAACATTTTGCCAATAGACGGCTTATCAAAATCATATGCTACTCGCTGAAAGTGAGTACATTCCGACCGTATCTTTTTCCAACCTCAGAACTCTACGCAGATTGGAAAGTATTAACAGTAATTATACTTTCCAATATTACTTACAATACTTTACAATTACTTACAATACAGCTATTTAAATCAATCAATTAATCAATCAGTTATTAATACAAGCTTTGTCGTGACATAACTTGAACACCCCTATATTCTTCATTCTCAAAATCACGGATATTCCAGTAGTGTGCGCGCGAGAATTCCCTAGAAAAGCATGCACACATGAATATTCAATCTGTGATTTTGTGAGTTCAAATGCTCCTACGCGTATATGAGATAGATTTGATACGTACGACACTAAAACTTTCTATTTATATGGTTTATCATAGGAAACACGACTGGGATGGACGTACTTCTTTATAAAAACTTTCAAATTTTCACGGCAATTCCCGTCATGTCACATATTATAACAAAATATCGGCATATGCCATGCGACCTCCATGATGATGTAAAAAAAACACATTTTACATATATTCTATATAATTATAATAATTAACAAGTGGAATGAGCATAAAAACAAATAACCCGATATCGGGTAGTGAAGAGGACGTGCGGTCAGATTCAGCCTTACACCTTGAGAAAAGCACGGCTGCGCTTTTTTCGGGGTTAATCTCTATTCTCCATTTGAGAGCCATTCACCGAGGCCGCTTTCTGGAGTAATTGACAAAAGCTCGCCCTCTTTCTACTGATGTAATAGAGCGCCTGATCGTCGGCGTAAAGAGCTAGCTCGACGTAAGGCGTGCGGGGACGTCTTGGACGAAGAGTGAGAAGAGAGTAGGGGAGAGATCTGAGCCTTGCGGGACTCCGGTGGCTATATGGTGGGGGGCTTAGAGCGCGATTTTTCTACTCGATAGCAAAAACTGCGCTCGGTTAGATAGTCTTTGATAATGAGTACTTGTCTCTTGGGGGGGTTGAATTAAACTTCATTCGCTACTGTGACACCGGCACGAACGGACGCTTCCTAGCAGCGTACGCGACGATGCCCCGTAAATTAGCGACAACCTAGTTTTCGCAATATCGTTACGCCATGGCTGTACCAGCCAAGCGCGCGGACACCATCTTGGTGAACGAGCTGCTCGCCTTCGTACAACAGAAGCTGGACGTGATGGACGAGGTCTCCCTGGAGCAGATCTGCTCGACCAGCTTCAAGGAGGTTGAGATCGCCGCCGCCAAGACTGTGCTGCAAGAAACCGCCATCACCACTGTGCGCCTTGTCGCGCGGAGGGGTGCTGCAAGCGGGAAGAAGGATCTTCAGGACATCTTCCGGGTGTTCAAGGAGACCGAACCCGATGACGTCCCGACCTACGTGGCCCGCGACCTGAACAAGCTGCCGCCGGTGACATTCGACCACGTCGACGTCACCCGGCTGCTGAAGGATATCGTGCGACTACAGGCTGACGTCACCGACATCCGGAGCAAGTTGGAGACTTCGGAAGGCATTTGCACTGAACTAAAACGTGAGTTGTTAGTATTGCGTCAGGCCAATACCTCGCTGCCGACGCAGCGAATAGCCGACGCGCGCGACGACAACGCGACGGTCAGCAAAAATGCCCAACAAGCGACTGACCCAGTTACGCGGGTTGCTAAGCCCGCGTTGACGAACACCGCACCGCTTCGTGACGTCACGAAGCCATGCCGACCAGCACCGAATGCGGTCTCTTCTGGTTCATCCAAATCACTGGAAGCCCAAAAAGAAACGTATGCTGCTGTGTCCCGCCGTGCCCGCCGCCGCCGCCCGCGCCCCGCACCGCCCGCCGCCGAACAACAGAAGCTGCAGGCTGCGCCGCGCGCGCAGCCGGCCAGGCCCGCTCGTGGCCCGCCGAACGCGACAGTTGATGGGGAAGGTTTCATCCTGGTTCAAACCAGGAAGCGCCGCTCCAGACGCAGCCGCAATCAGCGTGGCACCGCCCCCGCCGATGAGTGCAGCCTCAAAGCTGCCGCTCCCACGGCCCTAATCTACCTTTCCCGGCTCGACGTGAACATGACCTGCCAGGACATCGAGCGTCACATCATGGAAAGGCTGAAGAAGAATCCGCCGCGCAGTCCCAAGCAGGCGACAGAGGTTTCGACGGTGCAGATTGATCTTTTGGAGTCAGATAGACCCAAGGACTTTCTGTCCTTCAAACTTCGGGTGCCGGCCGATCTCAAGACAATGTTCCTGGCCAAAGATTACTGGCCGGAGGGCATTGTCTACCGACGCTATAGGGAAGCGAGACCGAAGACCAAAATCCCTAGCTAGGCTAGAGTTACTATTGTTATATTTTATATCTATGTCTAGTTTTAAGGTATCTATCGATATGGGATTTTACATCCTGAAATAAAGATTTATTATTATTATTATTATTATTATTATTATTAAAAAAAAAAAACAAAAAGAGTTTATTTCCATAAGAAACACATAGGTAACATTTGGAGAATGTCAAATCTTAAACTAACACATGTATAAGGTACAGGGAAATATAGAACTCAATTTGAATTCCGTCACCTCAATGTTTTAGATGCTTGAGGCAAAGAGGCGGTTGAGTTGGTAAAGTTTATAAATAAGACCATTGTGCCAAATTTTGTCAAAAGCTTTCGCTACGTCAAAGAATAAGGTACCGGTATCGTAGGACGTTGCCGTTGTGTGGAGGAACCCTTTGCAAATTTGCTCCTTTGTGTGGTGTACTTGTTGAACGCACGAGTGTTTTGGTCTCGTCAAACTGCTCGTTGGGGATGAGGTTTTTATCTCTGCAAATGTCTTTGCCGGTTGAGAATAAGCCGTTCGTAGACTTTGCCTTTGGAAGACAGTAAACTAGAGGGGCCATAGCTAGTGGGGTCGGTTCTATTTTTCCGGGGTTTGTGGAAGCCAAAAACGTCAGCATCTTTCCAAGCGGTTGGAAAGAAACAGATACGGAGGGAGGTATTGAAAATTACCGTGAGGGTGTGAGGAGTCTAAGAGGAAAAGATTTTATTTCAGTGCTTCTATTGGTGATTTTATCAACGCCCCGGAGCTTTCTTAGTTCAGAGTCAGAGTCAGAGTCAGAGTCATTTTTTTTTATTGAATATAAATAAATAAATTATCTTATTCAACGTCAAAATTATACTTACTTATAACTACAAGTCAATTTTTTTTTATATAAAAAAAAGACTACACCGTTTCGGAAGGTGGGCCTCGGGGTTAAGAAGAAACGGCAAGAAACACCCCCATACCTTTTTTTTTTTAAAAGTGACTACAACAGGTACTGGTTTCGGTCTAAGGAAATTCGCCGGCGAGTGATAGACTTGATCCATCGCCCCTGGTCGAATTTCTGTGCGCTGAGATGGTATGGACCATGCAGTTTTGTCATCTAAGTATTCCTTAATACTATAATAGGACTTTCTTATCAGCTCATTTTTAACATAGTTTTTGAACCTCTTTTCAGGAAGGATCAATGATTCCTGTGGTATTTTATTGTAGAAGCGAATACAGTGCCCCATGAATGATGTGCCTACTTTACTTAGTCTAAATAATGGTAGTGCTAACATATTTTTATTTCTAATGTTAATTGTATGGCTATCACCTACAATTTTAAATAAAGCTATGTTTTTTCTTACATGCATGATATTCTCGTATATATATTGACAGGTAACCGTAAGTATATTAATTTATTTGAATTTTTCTCTTAATGATTCTCTAGCATCTAATTGATATATCGCCCTGATCGCCCTTTTTTGTAAGAAAAATATCGTATTTATATCTGCTGCTCTCCCCCAGAGCAATATTCCATAAGACATAATACTGTGAAAATAACTAAAGTAAACCAATCTGGCAGTTTCAACATCTGTAAGATATCTGATTTGTCTGACCGCAAAAGCGGCTAGGTTTAAGCGGCTAGGATAGGTTTAAGTTCCTTGATAACTTTTCTGCACTTCCTCAAGGGTGACCTCGGGAAGGAAGTCAATGGGTGGGGGGAGCTTTTGTTATCAACTTCAGAGTTAACCATGTCTAGGTCATCGGGGTCTATTGGTCTACCTTTTTTATCGGATCATAGGAAAGTGAGGGACAGAGCTATACACTATAACGCATAGATCTGTTCCTCAATTTCCTTCGATATTAACGGCCAATCCGCTGATCCGATAAAAATGGTGAAAAGAAAATATCTTGATGAATTGGGCAAAACTACAGAGACAGTCCGAGTATTTTCGGGGTAAACGAGACAATGTGGGACAAAATGCAAAACGGAACGTAATAATCAATGAATTTCAGCCATAGACAAGAATCCATAGACTAAGGTCAGCTGACTTCACTTTTATCATTTTGGTCTTGTGATAAGTTGTGATCCTCCGCCATTCTCTGTCCGTCTTTTCCATCTTTCTCGTCCCGTGAGTTGATTTTTATTACTTCTTGGCGTAATTCAACATATCGCTACGTTTCTACTTACAGTGATTGTGAAATTATTAGTGTTGGTTCAATTATTGCGCTTTATTTTGGTAAGCTTTTGCCTGGAACTGCCATTGTCAAGATTCTCCCTGGATCATATGAAGTGTATGATTATTGGTCTACATCCTAATTTTCTTTCCTGTCTGTTGTTTCACCGGTGCACAATATGCTCTGATTAAGAAGCTGGTTAGTCTCAAAAGTATGTCATGTTGCTGCATATCTTATCCTCGGGACAGACACCACCCTATCATGTGACCGTAATTTGGTACTTCTTGCCAAACCAATAGGTTTTCAGGGTTATTTACACGTTAGAAGCCCGACTAACCATCGAATAAGCTATCTGTTATAAACTAATACGAATCTTATAGATATGAGCATGATAGCAATTAAAACATTACACATTTCTTGTAGCCACTGGTGCCAAATCCCAGTTTACTGCTATTTATCGCTGGTATTACTTACCTAACTTGCATTACAATACAATAGTTTGTATTCTATTACTAAATCTATAATGTCATATCAAAATATATTGCTCTAGTTCATCATCATCATTCCATACCTATATCCTAAACTTTAGACCAATACCTCGGTTGGAATGTAAATAAGTGGCAGGTTCCCTTATTAATATTCTGACCTCAACCTCATCTCTAACTTGGATTTCAATACTTTAACTTTTCTAATAAACTCCTTTACATCTGGTCTACTCTTAAATTGAGGTTATCTTGTTGGCCAAATATTATTACAATCATGATTTATCTTTTAGTAAGTAGATAACCTCCTTATGTACAATGTCTTGGTGTATATTTTTTCAATAATACTTGATCATGGTATAATTTTTGATCTGGGTGCTATAGACCCAATTATTTGTTTAGGCTTTAGTTACTTTAGTTAGCTCCCAGTGAGTTTTGTACATTTGCAAAACTAAATTAGTTACAATACCTACTGCTCTTGAGCAAATCCAAGTCAACCCTGTCTCTAATGACCTCTGTGGCGTTGCGGTTAGAGGCTTTGAGTGAGAGGTCCTGGGTTCGAATCCAGGCTGGGGAGGAAGAAAAATCTCCAAGTCTTGGATGTTAATATGTGTGTGACGTTGCTGTTTCTGGTTCCCACGACACGGTATCCATGCGAGGGTCCAGAAACAATGTATGTTTATAAACATTATGTTAATTTAACTACAAAAGCACATTACTGCAAGTGCAAAATGCATTCCACGCCATATTACATAACATTTTAACCAACCCTTCTTACATTTATATTTTACATAATCACCAAGTCAAAAACTTAAAAAACAAGCTCCAAGTTCAAGCCCTATTTCTTCCTCCCCGGTGGTTATCCGAATGAAGTCCTATGCATGAAAAGTACTTGTGAAAACTTTTGCTGCACGGTACCACAAACCAAAGCATACCTGTGTTTATATTTTTTTCATTTGTTGATTTTTTCAAAAACCGCTAATTCAATTTGACCTACAAACCAAATGACCTACCGAAAATAATTATCAAAATAGGTTCATAATTGATGGAGTAATTGGGTGACAAAAAAAACAGACAAATTGAGAACCTCTTCCTTTTTTGCTGAAGTTGGTTAAAAATTATCTACTTTTAGGTAAAGAACTACTGAATAATTTGAATTTTAGAAAAAGTTTGCTAGAAAAATATGTAGAAGTTAAAGACAAAGTGGGAGAATCTGCTGTTGTAGCTAAAAAGAATACAAGAGAATTGACAGTGATGGATGAATGATTCCCCTTCTTATCATCATGATATTGATAACAACAAGAAAGTCAGCTGATCAGATGATGATTGAAGGATAGGACTGTGGGAGATATATTGCATAACATCATTATTGTAGAAACCCTCTGCCTTATCATTCAAATAAGAATTGTTTCTTATCTGTGCTCACCGGTATCTCTGACCCTCATTGCAAGGCTAGAATTTCCTCAGCATTGGTAAATTTCACTTTTCTACTACATCATGCTTTTCATCATCATCCATCATCAATCAGGCCTCTTCTTTACATATCATCTACTCTGGTCCTTCCACAATTAAGGAAATCACCAGTCAATTATCTTTATTTGGCAATATCAGGCAAAAGTTGTTGTAAAAATAAGTATTTTTCTTGTTAAAATTGGGTTATGTAAAACTCGATTTACATGATTGGAAAGGTTCCACCCCTCACTGTGCTTCGTAACCGGTTGTAATTGAATACTTTTTGTCCTTGTATGAAACCAGTAGTGATCAAAGATTATTTGTCCTTGTACAAACCTGTTGACAATATAAAACCACGGCATTGTTGCTGTTACCGTGATTTTACAGTGTGTATTGTATATTCGTTATCTAGGAGGAAAATTGTGGTTCTCCACAACTTTCAGTTTCGTAAAAGAAAGAAATAGTCTTTGTTCACAACTGGTTTCGTACAAGGACATAAAAGTATTTGATCGCAACTGGTTACGAACACCGTTTATGTATGCGGCCAAGAGGAAAAGTTAGTGGCTTAATTTGGTAACAGAATACAACAGGTGATTCTCAATCTGTGTGTCAACATTGTGTTTCAGACAGAACAAGTTGGTCAAGATGTCGCAAGACCTCAAGAGGATTGCCGATGAGGAGCGCGAGCAGCAGTTTGGATATGTGTTCGCTGTCTCTGGTCCTGGTAAGTAAGCATGTGATAACACTTCACTGTAACTTGCTCTAGCTCTGCCCAAACCTCTCTTTTTCTGTTGAACATATCACCACGTTGTTGTCGAACTGCATAAATCGCTCAATATTTCTACTCTATTATTATATTCACATTGGTCATTTGTTGGAACTGTGTGCTACAGAACTTGTTTACTAGGTATTTGTTAGTGCGGTAGGTACAGGAAGTTACTGTGTATTTGGTATTCTTGAATACTGCATCTATGGTTATTCACTCGCCTGTCATGCGAGAGATGTGGCACGCAAAATGGAGTATTGATTACTGGTTAAAAGTGGATGAAATTCTGCCTCTGCCACCCCAAATAGTAGAAGTCATGACGCGATGTAATGTTATGTCCCCCCCTCAGTGGTGACGGCGGAGAAGATGTCCGGTTCCGCCATGTACGAGCTGGTGCGCGTCGGCTACGGCGAGCTCGTCGGAGAGATCATCCGACTCGAGGGAGACATGGCCACCATTCAGGTGAGAGACACACAAGGAACAGGGCGCGTGCACCGAAAAAAAGTCGCCAGGTCTTTGCGAGAATTCGTTCGCAAGGTTCGGGGCGACAAGATTTTTGGCGGACCTGGGCACGAAAGCATGTCGTGTTTATTGAAAGCAAGAATTCGTGTGTAGAAGCGACATAGAATTCAACGAATTATTTCATAGACCCGGCGAATAGCACAACTGATTCTCTGTAAGTGGCAATACTTAAAGAAGCTGAGAGTTCTGAGTTTTTACGTTTACGATAAATACGAGTTCTGAAAGTGAAAACACAAGAGGTAGAGAAAAGAGTATCACAACAGCACAATAGAGTCGTTGCTAAGCATCAAGGAAACCGAAGTGAGATCAGAGATAGATATATGTACATGTTTGGGAAGGTTGTTCACACGAACGCCACAGTATCACACCCTGGCCACGAAGGGTTTTATTAGAACTTACATATGTAGGTACAGGCAAGAAGGCGGGACCAGAGATTTGCGATTGTGTGGTGTGCATAGAGCCGGCCAATCGGCTTCTTTACTAGAGCACACCACACTGATTAAACTTGCATAAAAACGTCTCACACGAAGTCTCGAAGTCTTATACGGATGGTAGCACTAACACCAACGCATTACTCAGGTCTCGCCTTATGGCCTGAATGAACTGGATGTTGTGGTGTCTTTAGAAGTATTGTTATATCTCAAAAGCTCATTGCAGATGGCGCTGGTGTAGATGGAGGCTGTCAAAGTTGTCAAATTCTATTTACTTCTTTTAATATATGGAGTGCTAACCTCACTTGAGGTTAATTTTGCCTCCAGCCAGCTTCGCCAGCGCCACCTAGCGGGAGCGAAGGCGGACATAGCTGCCATTGTCAAAGTTAATTGTGTAATGCCCGAAAAGTGACTAATACCTTCCGCATACGGGACTGACCCTAATTTTATATGAGTGTCCTACGCGACGTCGCTTTTTTAGGGTTCCGTACCCGAAGGGTTCCAAACGGGACCCTATTACTAAGACTCCGCTGTCCGTCCGTCCGTCTGTCACCAGGCTGTATCTCACGAACCGTGATAGTTAGACAGTTGAAATTTTCACAGATGATGTATTTATGTTGCCGCTATAACAACAAATACTAAAAAACAGGATAAAAGAAATATTTAAGGGGGCTCCCATACAACAATTATTTCAATACCACATACAAACTTATGGATGCACCTGGTTACGTACATGGAGTGTGAAAGTAACGGCACCAATAACTTTGTAAACAATATTTTGCTGTGTAAAATCCAAACTATTCACTCCACACCATCGCTTCCATTGAACGGTGGTACGGAACCCTTTGTGCGCGATTTAGACTCGCACTTGACCGGTTTTTTTATTTATTCAAGACTAATACAGAAACTTATTATAATTAATAGGTGGTCACTCATTCCTTGACAGGTTTAAGTGTGACCACTGAGTTCGTTGTTGTTGTTCGTTGACGTCGTGCGGCGTCGATCCATCGAAATTGTATGGCGGCGATTCGCGTCGGATACTTGTATCTAACTCGCGTCGCCTTCGAGTAGTCCCGTGTGTGGAGGGCCTATGTATTTAAGTTTTTCGCTAAATTGCACTGTCTTCTACTACGCTTAGATAAATTATAGATTTCGCGTTACTCTCCCGAGTTATTCTAGAGTTCTTCTAGAGTTAAGCGTCACTGCCCCAAAGCCATTCGAACCTCATTGGCATAACTACAATTGCAAGTACCTATTTTGGTGTACACCTATGAAACACACGCCCATCGACACATAAGATAATTACAAACAACAAATACGGTATGAAGATTTCAGTTTGAAGACGTAAAATAAAATAATATATTTTCTATATACTGAAATATTTCAGAAACTATATCATTTACGACATTTTCTCAAATAGCATTTGTTGATTGTAATTATCTTCTCTGTAAGATTGTTGTATGTTTCAAAGGTGCACAACCAAAATACGACATTTCAGAGAGTTATAAATATAGGTAGGTATTCCAGGCTCAATAAAAAACAACACAACAGTCCCCGAACTGATTATCCTATGCATCCCCGTAGGCAAGATTGGCGCGCGGACGGCGGAGTACCTAAGCGCTTAATTAGTCAAATTATAGAGTTCGAGTAACTCTAACGAGTTCTTCTAGGCTTCTAGAGCCAGGCCCAAACTTAAGGTAACATCTTAACCGTCGCCGCCCCAGGTCTACGAAGAGACGTCCGGCGTCACGGTCGGCGACCCCGTCCTCCGCACCGGCAAGCCGCTCTCTGTCGAGCTGGGCCCCGGCATCCTCAGCAGCATCTTCGACGGCATCCAGCGCCCCCTGAAGGACATCTGCGACCTCACGCAGTCCATCTACATACCCAAGGGAGTCAACGTGCCGTGCCTGGCGAGGGAGACTAGCTGGGAGTTCAACCCGCTGACTGTTAAGGTGGGTCATTTTTTGTCAAGCCGTGAGGAACGGAGCTGCGATATTACCGCACACGATATGACTATAATACCAGTACCAGCCCATTGCTCGCCTTTACTGTGGGTAGCACCATGGACGAATAAAACTAGAGGACAAACAACCGTAATACTTTGAAGCGTAATTAGATTTTTAGTTTAAATGTATATTGCTAGATAGAGCTACTAGTTCAAAAGTTCTTTCTAGTATAGGTAGTATCGTGGTGGCGCGCTTAATTTAGGAAAGATGGCGGTATAAGCGTTAATTTCCTAAGAAGAAACAAGGTTTACGCTTACGCCATCTCTGTTTTTTCGTCGATATTACTATGAATTATACTACGCCGTCACTCTAAGCACCCAGCATCTATTGCGTGGTACAGCGACATCTAGAAATAATACAGGATTTTAGCTTTCTAGCAGGGTACGTTTTTTTTTATATGACGTTGTCAGTCCTCTAGTTTTATTCGTCCATGGTAGCATGAATAATTGCTCATTGAAAAACCATTAGATTTGTACTGTCAGTGACTCTTATGCATAATGTTTTCTGTTATGTTAATTTACCTGGAATCGAACTCTTTTTCGCTGTCAAACGTTCGTACTCCCGGCTCAGAGCACATGTTCACTGCGATCTTCGAATACTGGCTATTTAATACTATACTTATATGTACAGTACAATTACTTTAATATTACCGTTCGACATTTCTCGGTTTTATTCGCTGAAAGTGATCAATTTGTCCTGGAAACTTGAAATTTGGCACAAAGCTGTATCATGAAGAGTATATTAAGGGAAACATCTGAAAACAGTCAATTGATTTACGATTAAAAAAGCAACAAAAAGCGGAGAAGTGTCGAGTGGTAAATTAAAAATAATCGTACTGTACCTATATAGTTATAGAATTCTACGTTCTTATTAACCTGCATCGGCGATTGGTTAATCCTGTCACATGAAATGGAGTACTACACGTCAAAGTTAACTTGGCACCTCGCCCTGATGACGTCGTAGCGTCCGTTTCTGTCCTACTGACGCATCGAGGGCGAGAGCGGGCGAGAGAGGGAGGGGAAACGCATTCCTCGCGGGAGCCAAGTTTACTTTGTGGCGTAGTAATAACGTTGACGCAAGCCCTGCCACTAGGTTTCCTGTATAAGCATCGAATTTTAGGTTCTTTGTTTCGAGCCTAGAGAACTGGTGAGGTGACTTTATAGCTTGTCCGTAGCACTCCCATGGTCTGCGGGCGACGGGTTACGAAAGATGCGGGGGCGGGAAAGAAGAGCGCGGGCGGTTCCTACTACGTTCCCCGCCGCCCGCGCTCTTTCCCGCCCTCGAAGCCCCCGCATCTTTCGTCCCCCGCGCCACCCGCAGACCATGGGAGTGCTGCGTACTAATTTGATAAGCTATAATCAGCTGCGCATATTTGGGGAATGATAGTACCCATCAATATGGACAACTTTCCCCTTTTCCCCAAATTGCGTCTCTCAGTACATTGACCCGATCAGCTGCTTAGAAGTTACAATGGGAGACCCAATTTATTTTTCCGTTTGTGAACATATTTTTCCTGGGCAAAGTTGTTCAGAATCATGGGTACTTTCATTCCCCAAAATATGGTCAGCTGATGAAATGTATTTGAAATTACCAAGATAATCAAAATTACTTACTAGAAATTAATATTGATTTCGTCTTTTCCCTTTGTAGACTGTTCCCAAACCGACTGAAGTACGTTTCCTGCCGATTTACGCATTGTAAAGATATATTTAATTATTGTATATTTGACATTATTGAATTGTGCTTTGTATATAACAGTAACGCAGCTGCAGAACAGAACTATGTTATGTCATGAGTAATTTTCGAGTACTTATGAACCATGTTATTGGTATCTTGAAGCGAACTCTAGTCTAGACGCACAATAGAAATTGTAAAAATGCGTAACATTAATGTTGTACTGTAGTGTAGCAGATACAGTTGAAAGATTTAGGGTAGTATTTAAACGTATGACCGTAAATCCAGTTTTTTGTTGGCGTACTATTTTAAACCTGACGTAATTTCTCAAATGCGCGACTAGAAATACTGGTTTTATCCGACAAAATCTGAAATGCAGCAACTTCAAACAATTAATTAAAGTTACATGAAATATACATAACTAGCGTTGGAAGCTGTTGTTCTTACATGATTAGCTTACCCCCTTTCTCGTTCACCTACCCTGACTCACCGCTTC